>MU386620.1:0-2400000 GCA_022496965.1 Annulohypoxylon nitens | reverse complement strand
GGTCCATTATTCCCTGGCAATCCGATGCTGGAAATCTATCTGTGACCGATTGAGATATTTCTAGGTAATTACTGAGACCAACGATGCCTACTAGGTAGGGTGAGAGCTTTGAAGTAGAATATGACGCTTTGCGTGACACAACATGGTGTCGCTTACAGCCGATCTCCGCCATCTTACTGGTAGCTTCATATGAATATTCAGCCAACCGAGGCATTCGGATTTGGGGATCCGGTGTGACACACGGTTGGTAGTACATATCTCAAAACGGGGGGCTGGGACTTTTCATTTGTCTTCTTCAAACATCAGTAGGAGGAAGACTAGTATATTGCCCGTTATACTCACACCATGTCACCTAATAGGAGGCATAGGAGGCACACTTTTCATTAGGATGTTAAAACCAATTCCCTATCTATGACTATACCAGGTACCCATTGACGCGCGTACTTTTCCGATAATCGCTCTTCTTCCAAGAATATTATCACTAAATCCACCCAACAGATAAATTATCCTTCATTTAAGAATCATAAGTCATATATCGCATCATCGCTATGTCCCGAAAATAGGGTGAATAGAACATATCTCGCTTCATTAAGAAGGGAAGACTCTCTGTATGTCAACGGGCTGGCAAGTCGGGTTGTGCGGCGGCGAACTTGTCGACCATCCAATGGCTTGGTAATAATAGCTGGTGTAGTAGATCCAGCAGACATACCACTGGTAGTACGCCTTCCCCACGCCATCAGGGTAGGGATATATGCCCGGGACGAATGTCGAGTCGTCGATGTAGTTCCATGCGAATAGCTTCCCGTCTGCATCAAACCCAAGGTTCGCGCCTGGGGAGCATTCACCGCTAAGGCCGAACTCAGTCGAGGCAACATTGCTGTTTGATGTGTACTGAAGGCTAAGAGTCTGTGGCACTGTTGCCTCGTTGCCATCTTGGTCGAGGTATGGCAACTTCCAGATGACCTGGCCGACCGGAGAATCGTCGACCATGGGAGATCCGGTATAGTTAAAATAGTACTGGTAAGACGCTACCTGGCTTTCGGGAACCTGGCCCGCGCCATAGCAAAGCCCTTCCAGGGCCGCACCGGTGTGGCATGACGATGCGTAACCTAGCTTACGTTAGTTTCCAGTATTAATACGATTCATAATGAGACTGACCGATGATAGAACTATTCTTTTGGCCGACAATCTGGAGATAGAATGGGCCAGTCTGATTTGCGCTTTGCGCAGACACCGAGGCAGTAATGCCGAGAAGTAGAGACAAAAGCTGGAACTTCATGATGATATTGATGTTCTAGAGACTTAATTGTCTTTTTGTCCAACGATGATAGCTCCCTTCATGCTGAGCGTGAAGGCAACACTCCCATTTTATATCCCGCCAACTCTTCGGTATGCCAAACGAGGGATGGTGATTATCACGAGGTCATAGGTAATATTAGAGATGGGGAATTGAGATCGAAGATTGACATCGCGGTGGAAGTCTTCCGCCTTGAGGCGACAACTAAAGGGCTCTTGATCTCATTGGCTCAGTCGTATCAGCCGCTCTTCACGTGTGCACCAAGATCCTATGATGAATACTTCTCAAATCGAGAAACACACCTAATTCTCAGTGTTGTAACTCGGATAGATTGTAGAGAGAGAATTGGCTCAATGAATTCTCGTATATGCGGTGTGACATCGTATACCCTCCCTGTGTGAATAACCCCTCGACCCTATAAGCTTCTAATCACATTGTATGCTATCAGCGGCGTATCAACTCATGGTTGATCCATCCTGAACAACTTTATTTACCTACTTAAAAGCAACTCATAATCCAATTAAGCGAATCGCACTCCTAGAGTATTTACTTTTTGGGTGTACTCTTATAACAATATTCTGCCATGTAGAAGTTCTGATTTCTTTAGCATTTGCCGATTCGGCCTTAAGCGCAGTAAGCACTAGAACCGGGAACATTCGATGACCTAACTACGCAGGTAACAGGAGAATCAGGAACAATATATCTCAAAAGAAAAACACAAGAGCGGTGACGTTGTTGGTTAAGGTTAACTTATGGTCTCGTTAGACAACGTGGTGAGCTAGCTCTCACTCAGCCTATAGCAGCTCAGGTCTTTATTCGAAAGTGCAACAAAGAACGTCACAGTCGCTGAGGGTAGACCAAGGCTAAGCTGGGATGGCGTCCCTGAGGCCTAGACACCCCTAGACCTAAAGTTTAAAGTGATGACCTAGACATCAGACGAAGAACCCGCCGCAACGTCGCAGCAATAGAAAGAATATCGCGTCCTTGAATACCTCTTTCGGCGATTACTAAGGTTATTAAGGGCAGTTTATCACCACATCAGCCGACCCAATTGTCAGCAATACGATGTTATAAGATTCTTCATCCTTCATTGCCGAGATATCCTACGCAAGTACTTATTATTAACAACAGCAAAAATATCGTGAGCTAGATGGGACATCAGTATCTCTCTGATTGGAAATTAGGTAGGATACCGCGCAGCCTCCGCGTACCAGCGTATTCACCATGCCAACAGCATTACGTTATGTAAAGTATTATTAGAGGCCTTAGATTGCTGTCTAATCCACTCTTAGATGTAAGTTGGACATTAAGTTAGTGGTACGGAACTGTCTTAAAATCAGCCACCAGAAGCCCCCTGTCCCCGGCACCGGCACTTCGATACCGATAGAGATTTTCGGGAGACACAGCGCCACCCACAGATATCATTAGCGCCATAGTAGTTGGTGGTAGTAAGCTCCAGTCGGCTATGAAACAGACTTTGTTCATACTAAGATCCATAGATGATGCCAAGGTGGCATAGTGCTTGGCTCCCAAGCTACCTAGTAAGTAGACCAATAATAGGATCAGCCGGGCTCTCCGATCGTCTGAATTTCTTGATGTCCAAAGAACATCCCGGGATAAGTGGGTCGTCTCTCGGCCGACTAAAAAAAACTCCATGGATACCCCTCCTTGTATGGCGCCGTCATTAGAATATATTTTCAGTTCTGTTTAGGTGAGGGCGGCATTTTCCGTCTAGTAGGTCCAGGAACCCGTTTTAGCATGCTATTCGACTTTGATGGATTCGACCGGACCCGAAGATCCCGAAAGCGGCGGTGCGTACCTATTCTTATAGCAAAGCAACGTAGCAGCCTAGACCTTGACATCTTATCCTCAATTGCCCAGAACCCTACGTAGTCCAGTGTCGCTATGGTAGACTTCCTTCCCTAGCCAAGCTCTTGACATTTGGATCAACTTGAAAAATGCCGCCTAGAGTTGGCGGGTCCGTTCTAATCACCTATCTTCTCTAGGCTATAGGTATGTTATAGCTTCATCTGGTGATAACCTCGGGAAGAGTGCAATTTGTTCATTTACGAAACTACACATCCGTTCCATCCTTTTTCAGCAGTGAAATTCATAGGGTTTCCGCGTTTTTCGAGGTCTGGAACGTGTCGACTAACAAATTCTTTATGATCCCAGAACTGACTGTCGTCCGGGCCTTTCGTAGGGTCCTTCCACTGCGATCGCGGAGGATAAGGCGACTTATCAAAAAGCAGGCGAACTTCATATCTCCAGTCATTAGGCTCCGTGCAAGCGGGCTCAATGAAGTTGCCTTTTTCAATCCTAACGGTAAATAATCTAGGTTGGAAAGCCTCATCCACAAGGCTCCTCTCGTTGATCCCATTATCTCGCGCTAAGACAGAATTTTCTGCCGATTTTGGTAGCCGCTTGGTAAGAGTTATTTCAAGATCAAGTTGACCAAGGAACTGAGGGCCTTTGTCCCAAGTGGTATTCGAAACTTGACCCGGAAATTCGACGATTTCACTTGGACCACGCGGCTGTTTGATGCTCTTCCACTCGATAACCGCCAGGATCCAATAGTTAAAGTTGCAACGGCACCATAACTTTTAGCTGTTATTAAAGGATCAGGGACTTGAAAAGACAGGGATATAATTACCTCGCCAGTGCCGTCTTTGTTGAATTTGATATGTCTACCTTCCGCATGATAGTACCATTCATCCTCCCCATAGAGAATTGAGCAAAGTGCTTCGTTCATGTTGGCGATGGATTAAGAGGTGGAATCAGGATGTCAAATTGAGAATTATGGTGTTATAATAGTCTTGGATGATGATGTTGTTGTGGCTGAGTCACAGATTGAGTTCAAGAATGAAATAAAGATAGATGCCTATTAGGTAAGTGATTACTCTCAGCTTGCTGCTTATGTCAGTGGTCCGTGCCCTGTCATACCACCTCGCTGGCTCAGCTTCTTAGTGCTGAATCCTGCGCACTACGCAAGCTGGAGCTCAGCGACGTGACATCATCAGCAAGCCACAACGTCTCAGGTAAATCTATTGCCAAACACAATTTTGATGTCTTCTTTAAAAAAGCCTCATCAGATTTTCAGAGTAAATTATCTGGACGTGAGAAAACCTATACCGTTTCTATAGAGATATTCTAGGAAAAGATACAAAGTGTACTAGCTACTAGGTAATGCCTGTCATATAGGTAGCGGCGCAAGTTCGTTAGATAACCTATCAGGGCAAACATAATTTCTGGAACCAAGCTGAAGCAAGTTGAGTCAAACAAAATCTCATACGCCTAATCCAATCCTTCGGGATATTATAGAGCACACTATGCCACTACTAGCTAAGAGGCAACAATTTATAACTACAATTATTGTGGATTTTATAAATTTTGTTCCTATTATACAGGTGTCATCCCTGCCGCCTTCAATATCACCACCCGGCGCCTAAGAGCTGACATGCTGCGGGGTGCCTTTGACATTAGTCCAGCTATACCAGTTAGCATCGCCATATATGCTAATCTCCTCAATTCCTTTCTGGTTCGTCTTGGCAGCGCACTGAACCTCCAGATTCAAGCCACCTTTTTTACCCATCAACGTCGATGGAATCAATATCTGCAATAACTGGAATCCATGAATTTGACTTAGGGCCACCGTGTTCGAAGATGTAAATCCCGAACCGCCAATATCTTTCAGGTACGCGTCACGGTTAGGTTCTGTAAATATGACTCGTTAATACAGTACCAATAGATTAAGGATGTATCGAATGAAGATTGCTAGAAGGTAGACATACTTCCTGCATCATACCACAACGGCGTGCAGCCATCATCCGCAGTCTCAGGAATCCATGCCTTGTTGACTAAATTCCAAGCGCTAGAGTCGGCGAGGATAGCGCAGTCCCAGAAGCTATCCGACATAGGCCACTCTCCACGTCTGGGACTTATATAAGCGCCGGCTCCTAATTGTTCGGAACTGCGACCCAGCTCAGGGTTGTATGTAAGAGTATTGCCGGCATCGTGGTATAATTGAGCTTGTTTCTGCGATACTAAAGTCAGTCGGGGTCAATATGTCAAGGGATTCCAGCAAAGAGGGCGCATACCGCAGAGACGGTTCTATAGCCGACGAGAACGCTTGATCCGCGCTTCTCTATGGCAAGAGCCGCAATAGAGACAACAAATGTCCAGGATGTGAAGAGCTTCGTACACGACACCATTGTATCAGTCAAATGAATGTCAACTATCGAAAAGAGAACGTTATGAGTATCTCGATGCGAGTTCGGTACAGATACACGGGGCAGATGGCTTGGATATGAATAGGATTTTAAATAATCAACAAGACCTTCGTTCGCCCTATGTATACTGTCTCTAGGTATATGTAGTATATCGAACTCGAAAAAATTATCAGAGAATGAGACTATAAACTGCGTCTACTAAAGATAGATTTACTAAACTAGCTGAAGACTTAGATTATGATCCATTCCATCAACCCTAACCCCCTGCTCCATGTTAGTGGAAGGATGCAACTCAGCTATGCAACCTCGCAGCCCTGAAAATGGGCTGAATTCATAACCCACAACGCGATAATAGTGCTATACAACGTAACAACGTCATGCGGCTCAGCGGCAATGGGCTTCCTTAATTTCCTAAGTCTCAACACTTACACCTGATTTTCTATTTTTAAGCATAAATTTTTCAAACCACGCACTATACACTACACTAGATAAACTATTAACCCAAATTCATGAAAAGTCCCTAATTAGTCCGACATTAGAAGTGAAAGATGTTGTATTCATAGAAATAGCCAAGGAACTATCTTCAAGAAAAGATCACTTACCTAAAAATATAAGAAGCATTTAATAATCTGCAGTCGTCCAGATAGTGATATATACTCACTGCATCTGACATTTCTTGACGTTCTAGAGGCAGTGATCGGCATGTCATATTAAGCCAACGACTATTTCCCTATATAATTATTCCATCGGTGAACCACACCGAAGACATTATAAGTTTCCCTTTAACCAAGGATTCACCTTATATCTCTACCTTCCCTAGCCAAGCATCTCTCGCCATGTCTAACGGTACGCCCTCCCTAAGGGCCATAACGTTCCTTTGCTCCATTGGAGCAGCATCTGCCGCCCAAGGCTTCTATCCACGTTTCGCCAATTCGAGTATTCCCATTTCGAGTACATCTTCAACCTCGCAGAGTTTGACTTCATCGTCAAGTGTAACTACGAGTAGCCTCTCTACGTCCAGTGAGAGCTTCTCGAGCCAAAGCTCGCCCGTTTTCATAAGTACCTCCGCGAGTACTTCCCAGACGTCCTCGTCACAAAGCTTTACCTCTGTATCGACTAGCTCAGAAGTCGAAGCTACACCTTCCATTAACTCCACCATTTCTTTATCCGGAAGCGCATCGAGCAGTTCTTCCTCTACGAGCTCTTTCTCCGGAACGACGTCCTCGGGATCAACTCAATCAAGTAGCACCTCCAGCATCTCCAGTACCTCGAGCGCTTCAAGCACTTCAAGTGCCTCGAGTTCCTCGAGCACGTCTTCTTCGACAAAGCCATTTGTAACGATTACAACAACGAAGGGAACTACTAAGGCTACGACTACCCAGCCCTCTACCATCACGCCACCTCCAACCGTCACTGTAAACTGGAGTTCGGTGAAAACTTCTACCACAACTGGAGTTTCCACAGCAACTCACGACTCACATGGCTGGCCTATCATTCCCTTATTGAACTGCTGGTTCTGTCCTTCAATCGGGGGTGGTGGAGATCTCGGTATTGTGATTCCTGACGTAACCGGACCCGGCATCCTACCTCCTCCCCCAGCCGACGTCCTAAAATCCCTAGGATTCTCAGCAAACATGCCATCTATCACATTGGACGCCGCAGGAGACCCTACCTTTCCAACAGAGGAGCCTACTAGCGCACCAACTAGCTCGCCTACCAGTAAAGGCTCTTCCACTTCCACTACCCGCTCTTCTTCTTCTCGATCCAGCTCTTCCACGAGCTCCTGCACTAGCACCACCACTGGATACGATTTATACGTCACGTGCTCCTCACTTACGGGCACGGCGTTGCTGAGCACTTCGGCGAGCTGCAAGACATCTACGCGCACGACGACAGGATGCGATGTCACCACCACAGCTTCAACAACCACCGTGGCAGCCTGCCCTGTGAGCGCATCGGCGAGCATCAGTGCTGCGGATGAAGCTGAACGTACGGCTGAGGGCACGATGGTCAGCGGAACACTTTACCCCCTAGCTTTCTGGGCGACGGACTCCATTGTGCCGACTGGTTTTACCCTTTCGCAATTTGGAAGCATATTTGATAGTTCGACCTCCAGTTCTTCAAGTGCCTCAAAAACGTCATCGAGCTCGGCATCCAAGACTTCATCGTCCACTTCGTCGCGAACAACCAAGACATCTAGCTCAACCTCGTCGACCACAAAAACCTCGAGTACCAAAACCACATCTAAGACGACATCTAAGACGACATCTAAGACAACATCTAAAGCCACAACTAAGACTACGTCTAAAGCCACGACCAAGACGACCAAGGCCACAACTACAACCAAAGCCACTTCCACCACCAAGAAATCTACCACAACCTCAACAAAGGCTGCGCCGTCTCCAACTGCAAGCTGGTCTCTAGTTGCTGTAAGTTCAAACTCCATACATCGATCAATTTTGGTTAGCAGTAATCTAACAGTCCAATAGTACAGCACAGACTGCAAGGGTCAAACTACGTCGTCTGACTTTACTTACGTAAGTCCGATCTCGCCCGCCCTAATTTTTATCCTACTAACGCTTCTTTCCTATAACAGTACAGTCTAGAAGGCTACGAGAAGCAAAGCCCGGATGAGACTTGTATCAAGCTCCAAGGCAACAATCCCACCAGTTCCGACACCACAAACGCCTGCGCGTGGTTCGAGGGAGGCGGTGCCGTCGGACCGGCCTCGTGCGCCAACGGAAAGTTCTCGCAACCGGGTTCATTCTTTATCCGCGATGGATTCTGTACTATTTACAAGGGAACCGACTGCACGGGAGACTGGAACGGTATCGACGCCCGCGCTTACCCTAGCTGCACCAACGTCAAGGACGCGTTTGTGAACTTGGGCGGCTGGGGTTCGATGAAGTGTTTTGCGTATTCCTCATAGGATGATAGGAAATAAGGGAATTGTAAATAAAAGAAAATGTATGATTTTTAAATGTTAATGATAGCAGGTAGCTCGAATTGAAGCCCCTGAACCCCTATTCTCGACTTGATAAGTCCAGGAAAGTGAGGTCTAAATAAGGTTCTCGGATGGGTCTCCGGTGGAGTAGAGAGGAGGGCACTTTCCAAAGTTATGTCCTTTTTGGGAACGTACCGAGAACCTTAAATCACCTTTTATGAGACCCCTGTGGCCTGTGTTTATGATATTGAGATAGACAAGTAACATATTCCGAGATGTTATTGGAGGCGATGATGTGAAGAGGTTTAGGAGACTTTAGGGCGAACAATAGTGTGACTATTACCCCTCATTTGATTACATAACCCACCCCTCATAGGCATTGTTTGTTAATCTTATAGACTGCACTCTTCCCTAAACATCTATTCTATATATTATATTGCACTCAACGTTGTGACCGCTTGCGAAGTCGACGAGCGGAAAAGTAAACGAATATTCCGAAAAGCAATGACAGAAACCACCAGGCTCTCTTAGCCTTGTTTTTCACGAATAAGCCTTGCCAGATGGCTCCGTCCCCAAAAATATCGGAAATCAAATAGGCAGCCGATGATATGAATAGATAGGCTCCGTACGCTTCTGCACACCTGATTTCCAGGCGTAGTCGTCTATCGCCATGTCCTTTGGTCGAGTGATCTTCTATATCACGCCCTATTCCGAATATGAGTACTTGCTTTAACATAAAGACTATATCTGTGTCAATATCTTACCAGGCTTGTCTATCGCCTCTTCGGTTATTTCTTTACTGTATAGCTTTGAGCCGTTATCCATGGCCCTGTGTTGATATATACAATGTGATGGGTGGACTATATGCTACTAGATAGCACTTATGGCTATGAGATGACAGCTGTTAGTTGATGCCAATTGGGACTTTCGTCATCGCACCGAAAAAATATAAAAGGAACTGCCAAATAATAGAAGGCTACAAATGAATCAAGTGATATAATTGAACGGAGCTGGCCATCGCCTAATACGCCAGCTGAAGATGATAACTAACAACAGTGGCTTAGCAAAGTCCGCGCCGCCCCCTCTCATTTGTAATAATCCTTCAATACCTACCATAACCATTTATTTACATTCAACTTTATCTATTGCAATATTACCACCTATCGACAGAGCATAATTAATAGTCTACGAAATTGTTCGAATGGATACACATAAAATTGACGTTGAGTGTAAAGTAACGCCCCCGAGATAAAAGAGCTTGATAAGTGGGCAGCTGCGCCCGAGCATAGCGAAGCCCAAGAGAAGTATGATCTCACACCCCGTCTTCGAACCCTGGCTAACCAATTCAGAAGTAGAGAAAATATGGAAGTATTACCTCTACAGAGAGCTCGCAGAGACAGCACAAGGTTATCCACAGAAAGAGTGGCGACTGCAGCTATACTTGTCTTCTGGACTCAATTTACTCTATGGTCCTTAGCAACTAGATGCAGGACCTTTGCTGAAGAGGGTACATTGGAAATGAGGGCTCAGTGTGTGGTTGGCACTCTCTCAACCATAGGCGTAATCGTATTCTGAGGAGAGGAGATTGCCAACTGGTGCATTGACTTTGCTAAAGATGTGATTGATGCGGCATGGGCGAATCCTGTGTAGGGAGTCTATAATCCTACAAGATGGCCTAGACCTTTATATTACATGACGTGGTAGAGACTGACTTGATATAAGAGGACGGAAAAGAGATTTCATCCCTAAGTGGGCCAAACATGACATGTCCCTCTTGTTGAATCTGAAGGTTTGACATGTTGGGTTCTGAGGCAGAGGAACCCTAGAAGTGCACGGCGGCAATGTAAAAGCTTCACTCAGTGTCTCACCTTGACACCAATAGCACCGAGTTTCCCTCCACATACGTACCTAAGGATGAACCACTAAGTTATACCAACGACCCGAATTATACAGACTAGTTGCCTACAAGGTATGTGACTGGTCTGCAATTCTATGCTATTTAGTACCTCCCTAGAGGTAGGCTCTCGGAGTTGGAACAAGCACCCCGTCTTCTACCGACAAGCCGTCTCTTATCTCGTTGATGAAGATCAAATATAGATCAGGGGGCATTTAGGGCTGTATCAAGCATATTGAGCCTTGGTTGAAAAAAGCAATTTCTTTTATCTTATAGGTATTTATTATAACCTTATGCAGCACCTAAGTCCTAGGTACTCCCCAGCTAGCATTAAGCAATTGGTAACATGAAGTCTTAGATACATACTGGAGTAAAAATAATAGTTGTTTTGATGAAGAAAATTTGCTTTCTATGCAGTTCATCTAGGTCCAGCCATGTCTATTCTATGCAATGTCCTCGCCGGAGTAGACCAACCAGAGGGGACGGGAATGTAAGACACGCGCAGTATATGCAACCCAGTCATTCCGTTTGCCAACTCTTGAGTTGAGCGACACCGCCACTATGTCATCCGAAGAACATATTGCGAGTTATTAGGCGCCAAAATGGTATAGGTCCGGCTTGAACATGTCGAACGTAGATCAAAGCCAATGAGTTCTAGACAGCAGGTCATGCGGTCGCTCACTTTTTCAATATTGAAGCATTCACAAGGTGTAATATGACAGATGAGGCAGAATATCGAGGACAAGAAAACAATACGGTGAGCCGTGGGTGAGACAGAAGCAAGCCACGGAAGCCATGCGGACTTGAGATGCAGATAATAGTCTATGCAGATCTCACCACTGTAACTACACCAGCCATCGACACGGCACTTCTACAATAAGCGGTGGCTGCATGATAGGCTGCCGAAGAATCCCATATTGGCTTAGACCGTCATCTCCGCAATAAATCATGTAAATTTTGTCTATTTACTTTTGAGTACTTCTCACAGTGTTTTCGCATCCGACTAATCCCATCCTATCCCCCACCTACTACTCGTACTGCTCCGCCTCCCTGGAACCCTGTGTAACGCTCTCAGGGGGCTCATACCCTTCTGCGGAAATACTTCCTGATACACTCTCTGGGGTGAAGTAATTGGATCCCTTGAACTGCTTACGCGACTTGCCCTGAGCCCCCTGAAGATTAGCCTGCGCAGCTTCTTTCCCCTCGTCCATCGCGTCGCTCCGGTTATACCCCACAGTCGGGTCCGTGACGCTGGACCCAACCTCGCGCCGGTTACTTCCGGCCGGGTCGAACTCGTTACTTCCGCCGAAGTCCCGGGCTTGTCGGGCTACCTTCTCGTGTGGGCCTCCTACACCCTCAAAGTGCTCACCGCGAGTTTGTCTGCAGCTTGTTAATTCCGGTCATTATACAAGGTGGCAATATTAAAGAAACTAAGACAATATTTACCTTCCGCGGGCGTCTACGTCGCCACCCTCGTCGGGCGGAATGCGCTTGTTGTAGCCGGCATTGGTGGAGATGTCCGTATCGTACCGTACGTGAGAACCAGGGAACTTTCTCTCTGCCCTTGTATCAACGCCGGCTTCGTCATTTGACGAAGTCTTCTGGGCGCCTGTCTTAGCGTCATAAGTGTTTAGATCTCGCTCCGCCTGGTCGGCGATCTTGCGTAGAGTCTCGGATGATGATGCCATTCTATATGTTTGTTGGCGCGAATAAGTTTGATCTTTTTTACGAAGTATGTCAAGTTTGATTTGTAGATGTTTAACTTAAGAATATAGTTAATTTCAATTGCCTTATATCACTCAATTCAAACATATATCTGACGTCAATGACGTCACGGAGCAATTGAGATCTTGAGTTCATCATGAAATCATAGGCCCCAGTTTTTCAGGGACCTGTGTATCCTATAGCTCAACCAGACTGGCGGTTATAGCATCTCCAACTTTGAAAACTGCGTGCTGAATATGATCTCAAGATGAAATTTCTGAGGCTTACTTGGGTAATTCCAGGTGATATCATTTTGCTTCATTTCCGCTGGCGGCTCTGCCGACCCCTTTCCCAACCTGTAAGTGAGGTGCCATTATTGGTGATGATCTACCAATACTTCCTCAACCACACTATATCCGACCATAGTTGCATTAATATTCATTTCCAAGAGTTAATACATGTCAACGACGCCTTAGACGCCAGAGAATAAATCATGCAAGTACTTATGCTCGATTTTGTATTCAATCATGAATATCAGATTAATCGAACATTGACTTTGATACCTAGGCCCTATTGGGTACTTACCCAGATACCTTTAACAACCATGACATAGGTATGGCGTTTACGGATATACGTTGACGAGCGTTGCATTATCTATCAAAGAACATACAGCCAGATATGTCAGAATCAATCTAGTTGGTTCGCGTCATGTTTAGGTACCCAGTATTCATGGAAGGCCTTTAAGAGGCATTGACACGTATGTCTGGACATGCCATCGGGAGAAACGACTGGGTTCGACATGGTTCAGTCTTGATTCTTCTAGTAGAATCGACAAAGCTATGAGCTCTTGGCAAACCAATATAACCTAACCCAAGCTTGACACCTTGCAACAGGTAAGCCTCCTTTCAGGGGAGAACCCGTTTATCACCAATGATAGCATTATATAGCTACTATTATACGATCTTATCTAATTTTATATTTAGTATCCAGGGGAAAAGAGAGTATCATTCTAGTGAAAGCTGGCAACACCTCTTAAGCTCTTGACCTGTATCTAGTCGATACTTACGGGGTTAGAAAGTAACCCGCACCAAACGCGACTGGGCGATATGACATAGAAATACTCCCGCATAACCATCAAGATTCACCGGTCACGGCAAATACAGGCCATACAAATACCCCCAGAAATAGATTGACGCGCGTCTCGCCAGCCGTCGAACTTCCCGTTTCCTCAGGTACCTATCGAGGGCGAGTGAACAGTGGGTCGAGCGAGCCGCCCGTCGAATCACTGGCGGTTCGAAGTTTCGAGATATTTTCCGGAAAGCTAAATCGTTCCAAGCTCCCAGGCTAACGCGCAGCTAAGTTCGAGCGCCCTATAGCAACCTTTCGCGGCCCGCGATGCGCTATCCCGGCGGCACAGCACCGATCTACATCGCCGGCTCGCTTCCGGATGTCCGTGTCCGGAAATGGGAGATCGCTGTCACTAGCCCGCAACACATTATACACTTGACTCCATTGCCGAGTGAAAATCTCATATCGACCTTATATGGAAATTGGCGTAGCGTCCTTTGGGAGGATTCCGTGCCGTGGTTTAGAGGTAGGTAGTGAGGGTACGGTAACAATTTTTAAAGTAGCTCGCTGCAAAACAGCTCTAAGAATAGGTAGCTCTGGAACTATATTGTAGTAATTTATATCGAATATATGATTGGGTATCGTTAAGTCTTTTATGTTATCTGCATTGCAGTTCCACTAGAACGTATCTAGGTAGGTGTAGCGAAGACATTTCTGCAGCCTGCTCGGTTCACATTCTAACCCTGCAAGGTCTGTTTACCTGGCAGCTCATCAATATCTAATATTTAGCTGCATGACTTGTCTTTGCAGTCGGTTAATTAGACAGGGATAAAGTCGCTTGCTAGAGTCTTCGAGACCAGTCAATAGTTATACTTACCCAGCGGGCTATAGGTAGTAGCTGCCGGTACATGAACCGGTCGTTACATGATCTTAGCGAGGATTGAGAAATGCCACCGCACCATACCACCATGCACACGAGAGATGATCTATCAACAACGCCCGCGAACCGACCAGCGTCTGATTCAACTGGTCACCCCCCTCGCAATGCGTTTTAGCCCGGTAATATACCCCATCATGCAAGAACAAACCCATCAACGTGGATTTTGCGGAGTGGCTGGGGGACAACCGGAAATATACACTACATGAGAGGTATTAGAAGGTAAATAACCTATTAGCAATTCCCGGTCTTGGGGACCGCTCATTCGTCTGATGTTGGAAGCGGATCGCACATGACTAGATACGTCTGCTTGCTGGCAGGAAAATCCCGATATGGCGCCGAGGCGACATGTTACTTAGTCCGAATTAGAGGCGGTGTCGACCATGTCATGTCAATATTAGGCCATCAGCAGGCCGGCTTTGGAAGCTGATTTCTCGCGATTGCGAATACGGAGCACTGGGCGTTTACGTAGACTTTATCCGGACTCTCCCATAAGACTAATCAGAGCATGGCCTGGCCAAGAGGTAGTAAGACTAGGCAATGCTGTTTACGCAGGATGCCACGAGGAGTGGAAGCTTCAGTGCCCCATTGTCGTAGTCCGTCGTAGTAGGGATGTAAGGGTGTCAATAAAGCCAAGGAAGAATCCACACCGGCTTCATTCTCAAGGATAGAGCTCGGGTCGATGCGGTTCCTTCCGCCCCATGTATCAGAAAAGAACGAGAACAGCAATTGAAAACCTCTGATGATTGATTGGACATTGACCTAATGTTGCTCGATATTTTGTCCATCACAGGAGGCTATTCGGAGAGATGCCCAAGTCAAGAAATGGTTCCTTGCACACCACCGTTCGAACCAATCATGAATAAGATTATTGTCTCGCAAATTGAGTAGGTGCTAAATTTCGATCATGCCTGACCGGAGCAATAAAGTGAGATCACGCCTACCAAAGCCAGGTATTTGGCTGATCCGATATTTCGTATTGGGACGGCACAAATTAGCTGATGTGCGAGCCGGGAATTCCCCCCTCCCCGATGGGGTTTTGACATTGAAAATGCTAGGCACAGTAGCCAACCTGCCGGGCTAAAGCCGAGTATGAAGGCAGCTGAATACGGAGAAATACTCTAGGATTGAATATATCGATTTCACAATAAATCATCATGATTCATGGATTTTTTTTTGAACTTCACTCGCACGACTCTCGTAGAAGAGGCTTAGGGGTTGTTAATAAAGACAGCGGTACCGTGGCTTGCATAGCTGCAAGTCAAAGCGTGGGGATCACATCCATACCCTGGTGATCGCCATAGGAGTTGAACTACTAAGCGGCAAGTAAGCCGGTCTCTAGTGCCCTGGTGCCGCATCGTATGATAGCGGCTGAAAAGGTGACTGGTCATTTCGACCCTGAGTTTCCGGAGACTTCAATGTTGCTCTGTACTACTACGCACATAGATAGAGTAGCTGTGTAGTGGTAGTCCTTATTAGCTGCCCTGGTCAGAGTGGTGGTTACTCAAGCTCAAGGGCTGAGGCAACTCTAGATACCGAATCATATGTCCTCCCGAGATAAAATGATATGACACATTGGCACTCACCAGGAGAGGCATCCTTAAGACTTGCAGAAGGAGGCAGGCGTATTTGTCCATTTGCGGCAAATGAGACTCGAAGACGAGCGAGTGTTTGACAATAGGAAAAAATTCTTATTGGACCCAGACTTTCCAAATATTGGAACGAACCTCAAACCTGCTGTGAGGGTAGTATTAGAGGCTTCCATCAAGGCAGAAAATTTCTGAATGGACGTTAGTTCCAGGGCCTGGAGTCCTTTGCCCCTTGGATTTGGCTCGCTGAAGGGACACGAAGGAATGCTGCGGGGGGGCACTTTGTTAATCCTAAACTCTATCGTAATTAACTTGTCAGATCTGCGACAGGGATTGAAGAGACGTTTTAGCCGGAGTTGGTTGGCTCTATTCGCTTAATATGTCGTCCAGGTACTTGGGCGCCTTGGCCGCGAACTGTCTATGCTCTGTGGGTCGAAGATGGTAGGAAGATGGATTTAGTCGTTAGATACGAACGACGACCAATCAAGTATTTAAACGGTTGCCGTCCTTACCAATACTAACCTGGTATATTGGAAATTAGGGACCGGCGGGTTCATATTCGTGCTTTTTAATGGGCGAGGCTTATAATTACTGAAAAGAGTATAGGTTTACTGAGTTAAAGATTATTGGTGTCTCTCATCAACTTTTAACGGCTTAGTGATTAAGTAATTCGAACCATGGAGAGCCTCCCAGGTTGGATGTACTTTTTTTTTCTCCCCATAGGATAAAATCCTTCATATTGGAGGGATTGATTTTTTTTCGAACATGGTGGTGGGATGGAATGTGACTGCATAAACTTGGTGTGTCGGCAGAGAGGAATGAATCGAGAGTAAGACGGCGAAAGCGTGAGAATATTGTGACACAGGGGAGAGTAAGATTAGCATCTGCACAAAGGACCAAAGGCATAATGGAATTGGACTCCAGGCACTTGGATTTTGCTTTACAACGGCATGAACCGAATGTTATTGCTGTTCGGGCCAGAACTTGGAGAACTAGCTGTAGCTTAACGGATCGGTCAAGCTCTTTTATACTAGAGGCAATGTAGTGGGTCGGCGGCTTGCGGGATGATTCCACCTTTAAGCATGTTAGACGTCCTATGCGTAACCAGCGCGGCTATAGCGCCGTGCCGTGCCTTGGCGAACCTGGAACAACTGCAGCCGGCCGGATATGGGTACTCGGCGGCGACTGGTATCGGATTGTGGCAGGCTAGATCGTTGTGAGAGTTATTTGAGGGATGACGAACCGCATAAAAGGTAGTTGGTCCCCTCGTACGTTACGTTATCAACGTCGTCATGCGGTAAACTAGATTCCCAAGCAGGAAACAGCCTCAATTACGAACGCGGCTTCGTCCCTGGTCATTCCCGCTCTCCAATAATTATCATCCTCATGTACTACTATCCACTAGGAGAAGTGCCGGTCTAATAGTCGAGGTTACTGTTGGGGAGCGAACACAGACTTCAGATAGGTTTATGGAAGGAGTGGGCGTAACTGAGAAGACGACTAGAGCACTCGGACCGGACCAAGTGTTCGGGGACGCCTGATTGGGTCGGGTTCAACTAGGGACGAAGCGGATGAAGTATGCAAGGTCGGTTAGTCCAGGCCTTCAAATGATTATTGGTATCGGTAGGAGCCTCAAATTCTTCGTATAATAATAGGTCCGTCGTTGAGAGCCGTCGACGTCAGATGTTAGGAATGTTTGATCCATGGATGTGGTAAAATAAGACATGGCTCCGAGTCTTTTTCGCTCGATGGTCGACGGTCGAAGTCCATGCATATCGTGATGAATGCTTGCCTATTATGTATGCAGTAATTGTAGAGGTATCTCGTCTACTTGGACGAATGGAATATGGTGTCTCGAATTCTCGGCATGTTGTTCGTTCGCTTATATACTGCGTTCTTCCAGACAGGGTAATCGTCATCCAAATCCTGATTAGGGTTGTCCTGTATATTTCTCATTACCTAAGTTTGCAGATTTGCAGCATTATCACGAAGAGGATTGTGGTGTCAATACGGATAGTTTCGTATGTTGTTGGCGTGATGAATTCCTGGTATAAAGGATGTTGGCGAGAGGCGAGAAGCGAGAAGCGAGAACCTTGAATATCCACGTGCAGGTATCGAGTGTACAAATCTAAGGATATGCAAGTATGTATGTAAGCAGACAAGTACGGAATATTGAACCTTGTTTTCCTCGACCGGGGAAGGATCCATGATGAACTCTAGTGGAGCGCATACTGCTGCTGCTTACGCATTGTATAATGCCTAGAAGCTTAGATGTAACTTCCCTCTTAAAGACCAGATGGAGGCTAGACAAACCAAACCCAAACCTACCTCTACCTAGTACTAGCAGACTCAGGCAAGAGAGATCCAGTATGCCAGTACGAAAGGTAGCAGCACTGAGACCAGTGAGACAGTGAGACTTAGGTAGCAGAGGTAGGTACGCTAGTTCTTGATGGACCCCTGTAATTGCACTGTCTGGGGTGCCGGAGCAGACTAATGAGAGGAAAACCCGGATTTTATGGTAACATGGTTATCCACCGGGCTGCATCTTTTTTAACAGAAGGCCCTTTCGTGCCCTTTCATTCAACCAACCCTCCCATCCACCACTCACCATCCACTCTGCCACTTTCCACCATCCCCCCATCCCCCGTCCCCCATCCATCCATCCATCCATCTTACATGCTAGCCATGCCAGCCATGCCAGCCAGCCTTGGCGTATTCCGTGGAATCAGGGCGAAAGATACCCTTGCACTGCTGAGAATCGTCCAAATTTGGGCTGTGACGTTCCTGGACAGAAACAGAAAACGAGCCAGGAATCGCTCGCTGTTCACTGAACCGATTAGTGCTAGCCATCTGCTAGGCACCTGCTAGGTTGGCTATGGTTAGGAAACGGTTTTATTCTCCGACGACCCGACCCATGATCGCCTCAAATTGGACCCTCGAACTGGAATAGAACCATCCGCCAGGTTTCTATACGTACCATATGTACCTATAGTACCATACGTCCCTACTTCTAGGTACCTTACCTAGTAGGCATGTATGCGCGGTGCGCGGTACGGTACGCTATTCTAGGCGTGATACGATGCCTACCTAGTACCTACCTAGGTACTTACTATGGGTAGGTATCTGCTAGGTAAACCCCTTAGCTCTGCTGTTCTGTGGTCGGATCAATGTAAAAATGCCAGGCACTTATATTAATAGGTGACCGGCAGGACAATTAATTCTCATTCAACGTAGTGCATGTAAACGAGACAGGGCGGCAGCTGCAGCATGCGCTCATCCGTCTTGTAGGTATTCCAAAATCTGGGATTGTGTCGTGCTTACGGTGTCACAGTGCCCACGCAACCCACGATCCTCCCTAGGCCGGTTGATATAGCACACGATTCGGTTGGATCGTCTACTGTCCTTCATCAGCATGAGGACGAACGGCCCGCAATGCGATGCGCTTTGCCCGGTTGCCCTGTCTTTGCTTATTAAACATTTCCGTACCAACTAAGTCGTATGCTTGCTCGCTGTGGTAGCAGCTGGGTTAGTTTTAGTGGGATAAAAAATTAAAAGAAAAAAAAAAGCCTCGACTCCACCAAAATGCTACGGCGGTTGGTGATGCAACCGCTGACGCCCTCGTTCCAAAGAGTGCCTGCGAATGGAACATCAGCAAATTTTGTGCGAGTGCAATGTCGAGTTCCGGGCTCACACTTGCTCGAATGGCGAATTGGCCCGAATAAGTCCCACGGGGTGCGTCTGTGTCCACACTTGTGGTTCGTCTATTCCCCTGGATAAACGATTGCATTGCGTTCCATGAAAAAAAAAAAAAAAAAACATCCATGCTCCTCAAAATCTCTGTCGACAGAAAATGTCACGACATTGTCAAACTATCATGAAAAGAAAACAGCTGTTTCGAAACGGTGATGGATTTGTCTCGGTCTCGGATTCTAGGCCATCGGTGACGAGGACTTTTTTCCCTTTCAGCTAGGCGCGGTAAATATCAACGTGCAGATCTAGGCGTTTCGACAAAAAGCGCTTTTCCGTGGCCTTCGACTGCTCGCGACTCTTCTAGAGTCTAATAACGTCGTGTAATTCGATGCTCATAAGCTGGGATCCGACGCCATACAGAATTTGGCTCGAATACCGCTGGGCAGCCCAATGGAAAAGGCGCGGAATGGGCCGTTGTTGAACTTTTTGCAGATGAATGCGGGAGAAACTGGCTGAACAAGCAATAAAAAAAGCAAAGAGAAAAATGTCATCCAGCCTATCTTTTCTCATTTCTGGCTTCCCCCTCTTTCCATTGTTTATTTACCACCCATTCTTCGTGGTTGAATATTGTAGGTCGTTCATGGCCGGCAGATAATGTGCCAATGTGCCATGCTAGTTGCATTAATTATACTGGTGCCCAGCGGCCCTTTGATAAAGCGAATGGCGGAAGCAGAGGAGTAATTAATGTCGCGCGTGGATTTCCAGGGCTGCTCAGGGCTATCAGAGCACGGGTGGTAGGACCCATGCTATCACGAAAAGCCCGTTTTCGGTGGAGTAGAGACGGCACGGATATTATTAACGTTAGTGAAAATAATGGGGGAACAATGTGGGAGATGCCGTGGCTGAATCGGGATTGCTTGGAGTTGGTTCGTCCCGCTTTTGCCCCCCGAACCGACAAGGGTCCCTCGAGAGAGACGGCAAGGAAGAAGGTAAGGGTGGTCAGGGTGGGCAAGGGTCAGATTGCCCCCAGTTCGCTAGATCGCAGCGACACCAGCAATATCTGCAATATCTGCTGCGTATGTCTCTCCCTGCTCTCTCCCACGCCCCAGGGGCCAGGACAGCGGGCTGAGAGGAGGGGACCAGAGGGCCCAAATACTCGGTTTTCACGCCTCAGCCGGAACTCGCTTCCAGTTCCACTCCTGCAACTCTGCCGCTGCCAGCTTACTGTTTAGGCCTAGCCTTCTCATGTCCCTTGTTTGTGTGCGACGTCCCTCTCTGCGCTGTCTTGTATCTACCGTATGCCGACCCATTCTCTCATTTATCACCTCTCCAAGCCGGGTTTCGTTAGGTACATCCCGAACTGTCACAACTGACGTGCCAACTGGCTCAAATCTGAGTCCTTGGTTACTCGTGTGTGTATGTTTGTGTGTACCGAGCCTTGAAATAGAGAGTATTTTTGAGTGAGGACTCAATCATCCTTTTTTATCTCCTTTACTGCCGCCATTTCTCTCTCGCGAGGGGATGATTTGGGAGGGCACATACCCGTTGGGTCCCTAATATAATCGACGGTTCTCGAAGCTAGGTCCCGCCACAATCAGCAAGCAAGAATCCCATCCGGATCTCAATCCCTCCCTCTTTCTTCCCGTCCGGGGTTCTACTTCAAGCATCATGTTCACTGCACGGAATAGCTCATAAAAAATCCTCGCTTACGTCTGTGGCCCTACAATCTGCACGTCAGACACGTTTTTTTTTTCACCTTCCTTACTCTATCAACGCCGACAATCACCTACATCATAAAGTCGAAATAGTATAATGTTATAGTCGCACGACGTCTCTAGCAGCCTTCTCACTGCAAGGATCTTCCTAGCCAACTCTACCATCTCGACCTTTCAACACGCTCGCCAACGACCACAGATATGTAAATATCCGCTTTCTACCAGAATTCCTTAGCGGATCTACTTCACTCCTAGTCTCTTACCGGGTGGTTTCGGGGTACACTGCATCTAAGTTCTGCCGCTTCATTTGCTGCTACATCTCGACAATTGTTGTCTTAGCCGCCCTTTGCGTTTGCCGTTGCGCACCATCCATCACTTGAAGCTTTTTGGTCAAGCTTCCGCGCATTTGGTATCACTAACACAGTACGACCAGGTGTCAATTTGCACCCTCGTGTGGTTCGGCCACCCCAATTTTGTTTTTATATAGTTCCACTACGACCTCTAGCCGTCGACTACGTACACCAGTGCCCGTTCTATTTCGTTTGATGCCGTCGGGGTTTCATCGCACGGCGGCTTCTGTTGTAATACCATGGTGGACACGATGGCTAGGCCACCGGAATCATGGGCTCAGGACCCTTATGCTCCGCGACACGCTTCCTACTATCCGCAGGATCAAGCCCAGGAAGTGCGTCTGCCTCCACTTCCCAACCTAGTGACCGGGCCACGCACCAGTCAAGGGCCGCCCCCTAGACAGCACCCATCGACTTATAGCCAAAATTCCCACGAGGGTTCTTATACATCCTCCTCGCCCGTCTACCACAGTCCTCAGTCAATTCCAGGCCCTGACCTACACACTGCGGTATCAAGTCCTTATACCAGACAACCGGTGGACGTAGGTAGTCGTTTTCGTCCTACACAGTCGCCAAATGTAGGTGGGCGAGCCGGGGAACCGCCAGATTATATTCAAATTCGTCAACCGAGAGGCGAATCATCGAACTCTATGCCGGCCCCTAGGCTGCCATTACAGCCAAGACAAATCGCAGGATCTCCTCCTCAGCAGCATCACTATACGGATATTCAACCGGTCAGGCCCTCCACTGAATATGGGTATCGAGAAGCTCGCCCTCAGCCATCACCTCAAGCAATAACCACCCCTCGGGCGGCATGGCAGCCTCAGCCTGAAATTCGTGCCCCAGAACGGATGAAGATATCGGAGATAATTAACGTCCCAAAAACTGGGGAGTCGGGTTCCTCAAAGGCGCCGGAACGCAGGAAGGCTCCTGCTGCAGCATCTTCGACATATAAGTTAAAGGTTCGCCAGCAGCCAGTCGCCGCGAGATCGTGCGGCTTCGGTGAAAGGGATCGTAGGGTTATTGATCCTCCGCCAATAGTTCAGGTTTTTATTGAAGATCCAAAGGCGTCGCGGGATGAGATTCGGACTCAGCTGAAATTTAGGTTTTCTGTTATGCATTGTACAATCTGGAACGAGACGGGTGACCAGGATTGCTCAGGTATGCCTGATGACTTTCGCCAGCAGCGAAGGTTGATGGGAACGATAGTGTCATCTCCCTTCGTAGGATTCGATGAAAAGAACGAGGAGGGTTGTTTTTTCTGTTTCCCTGATTTGTCCTGCCGAACGCCTGGCACTTTCCGGTTGAGATTCAGTTTGGTGGTCTTGGATCCAAATTCGGTCCCCGGATCTAAGACTCCAGTATGCGCCGTGGCTATGAGCGAGGTGTTTACAGTGTATAATGCCAAGGACTTCCCGGGTATGCGAGCGAGTACAGCATTGACTAAGCGGTTAAAGGAGCAAGGGTGTCTTATTTCCATCAAGAAGGGTAACGAAAGAAATCATACGCGCGATGATAGCGAGGATGATGAGGAAGAGGAAGAGGAGGGTGGCGGGGCTTCAGCGTCACGACGGGCGAAACGACCCAGGAAAACATGACATTTCCCTGCTAATTTTTGCTTTTCACTCAAAAAATCAGATAGTGCGATGACCTACATTATGACGACGTCTTACGGCTTACGAAAGATGGAGTAACGTGGCGGTTCCTTAACGGCGTAATGCTACCTGAAAGCTTGGACATAGCGGCTTATACGGAAAATCGCGAAGGGAATATACAGCATTTCATATAGAGATGGACGAAATGGATACACATAGAAATGGTATTCACTTTCTTCTGGCGAAGCAACACCGGAGTTGGTACGGAAATAGGAATTGCTAGAGGGAACGTTGGGTTGTGGGAATTATCGACATTGAATGGCATGGACGAGGTCCTAGAATTGCTTATGGGATACCCCGTATAGGCCTCAGGGTTTGCTCTTGGGCGAGTATGGATGTTATGGACGTTGTGGAATTTACGACTGGGTTTATGGATTGTTTGGGGTTTGGAGGGGGCATGTGAACGTGAAAGTGGACGTATTGACCGGAATGATTCCCCGTTCAGCACTGTTGATCGAATGGATTGGGTGTATTCAGGATGTATCACAGAATTATTGTACCCTCTGTCACTATTTGTTGTCTAAAATCCAAAACCACGAAAGTATGTATTGAGAATAGGGATTTCAATATTCAATATAGAGGCACTATGTGATTGGATAAGCCGGTGTTATCGTGTGTTTTTTAAGCGATTGTGACATAAAAAGGGGGCAGGATTCAATGTCCCTTACTGGTGAGATCCGTTCGGAGAACACAACAAACAATCGATTCTTCTACATGGTTCCTTGTCCAGCACCATGACATCAAATCTATGATCAACGCTATAAAGAACGCTGTAAGAGAGACTATATTGATTCATTATGTCTAATATAGGTGTTTCCAAATTGCTATAGACAATCAATTGACAATCATTGAATTGATCCATGGATGGATTTTGATAGAAAACGCCAAGACTACTAAGTATTTTTTTACCTTTTTAGCTTAGTTTAGCTCTCAACAAGCTTATCTTAGGATCCACTACGGAGTAATTAGTACTAATTATGGACTAGTCCCGCCCAAGGGTCCAGTAGTCTAAGTCAGCTACAGCGTAAAAAAGTGCAGGTTAGGTAGCTGGAGAATACATAGCGCGGACCGGAGCTGCCCCAAGGAAAAAGTCGGGCGGAAAATCCCAACGTTGAATTTTTGAGTGACTTTTGACTTTCCGTTCCGGAGCTCTCCATTTTTAACAATTTCCTAAATCCAATTCCCATCCAATATCACAGTAGAGAGAGTTGAGTTGAACTTCAACGATAATACCTCGTTTTAATATCTCCTCTCTCTAATTCTTCCCCCTCACCTACATAGGCAGTGGGATTTCCCCTCCATTAATAGCAGCAGATCACCATGTTCTCGCGTGCTCTGCGAGTTCCCAGAGCAGCGGCGCCTTTGGCGCGTGCCAGAGCTGCCAGAGCTATCGTTGTCGCACCTTTCCGTTCCGTCACTACAAACGCCGCTACCTCGCATGCTGATAAGAACGCCGTTCCCGATGCCGACGACAAGCACTTCCAGGTCACTCTAAGCGACGAGAGCTTTGAGACCTACGAGCTCGACCCTCCACCATACACACTCGACGTTACCAAGAAGGAGCTACGACAGATGTATTACGACATGGTTGTTGTCCGGTAAGCACTGCGATTGGCAAACGAGCTCGAGCCCGTCCCTGCCCGCTCCTCGCCTTCTCGGCCGAGTCGCGTTTGCTAACGTGGACCCTGCATAACTATAGACAGATGGAGATGGCCGCCGATAGATTGTACAAGGAGAAGAAGATCCGGGGTTTCTGTCATTTATCCACTGGTCAAGAAGCCGTCGCCATTGGTATCGAGCACGCATTGACCAAGGAGGATGACATTATCACCGCTTACCGATGCCACGGTTTCGCTTTAATGCGCGGAGGTACCGTCCGATCTATCATCGGCGAGCTCCTTGGCCGACGTGAGGGTATCGCTTACGGCAAGGGTGGCTCCATGCACATGTTCACCAAGGGCTTCTACGGCGGTAACGGTATCGTCGGTGCTCAGGTCCCCGTCGGTGCTGGCTTGGCTTTCGCCCACAAGTACACCAACAACCCCAGAGCCACCGTCATCCTATACGGTGATGGCGCCAGCAACCAGGGTCAGGTCTTCGAGGCTTTCAACATGGCTAAGCTCTGGAACTTGCCTGCCCTGTTCGGCTGTGAGAGTACGTGCTTTATATGACTATCGTTTGCCTATAGCTATTGTGACTAACGCAATCAACTTAGACAACAAGTACGGTATGGGTACCGCTGCTGCTCGATCTTCCGCTCTTACCGACTACTACAAGCGTGGTCAGTACATCCCTGGTCTCAAGGTAAACGGAATGGACGTCCTCGCGGTCAAGGCTGCTGTTAAGTACGGTAAGGAGTGGACCGTCGCCGGTAACGGACCCCTTGTTCTTGAATACGTCACCTACAGATATGGTGGTCACTCTATGTCTGACCCCGGTACCACATACCGAACCCGAGAGGAGATCCAGCGTATGCGTTCTACCAACGACCCCATTGCCGGCCTCAAGCAGAAGATCCTCGACTGGGAGGTCTGCACCGAGGACGAGCTGAAGGCGATCGACAAGGAGGCCCGCAAGCACGTCAACGACGAGGTTGCCATCGCCGAGGCCATGCCCGTCCCAGAGAACACTCCCAAGATTCTGTACGAGGATATCTACGTCAAGGGTAGTGAACCACAGTTCATGCGGGGCCGAACACCGGACGAGAACTTCTACTACAATGCTTAAATATCTGCCTACCTACATAGGTAGTTTTACCGGTACGATGGTAATGAAACAACGTCTAACGTCTCTGATGTGACGACGACAAAAACCCTGTAGAATTAACAATAGACGGGGCAGGTTGGGCTGGGGGTTGGAGTAATTTCAATGTTACATACATATGGATCATCATTGTTGTTTCGATTACGCCCGACCATCAACGTACAGAACCTCGCCCTGTAGATTTGTGTAACTAGTCCTGTCTAGTCTGGTCCGGCCTAACGACTTTGGGAGAAATAGAAGAGCGATGATACCATGCAAAGTTCCTTGACATATGCTTCTTAGTGTGCTAAGTGATTTGGTTGCTGTAGTAAGGTCAGATACTGTAGTTGGCACTTTATAGGTAAGCGTAGATTCGTGTCTATCAGTATTGGTTCTATAGGTAGTTTCTAGTTGACGGATCAATAGGTACCGGTTTCCTCATACCAACGAAAATGACCGGAGCGTATATTGATTCAAGTAAACTCCGAAAACTCGAATTGTAAATTTTATAAGTGTGATTAGTAGACCTACGACTATATCTAGATGAGCATAGATCAATTAGTACTTTTTTTGTAGCTAATATGCTAGGTAGATATGTCCTCTATTTTTAAAATCAAAGGCTTTCAGGAGCTTGACTGATCTAAATATAGGGACGTATTTTCTTAACATCTGCTCTACTTCCTTTTTACTTCCGTTTCCCCCGTATCCTCATATAGCTTCATCGGAGTCATCTATTTCTTTTTTGTATCATACTTTTTCCAAATGCTTTGGGATATAAAGTCACCGCATGCTATCCCAGCTCCCCAACCACCTCGAGCTCCTCGCTACCTTAGCCACGCTCTGCAACACTTCACTCACGCGGCCCTCAGGGTCGCGAAATCGATGGCCCTCGAACTCAACGAAGACCACGTATTGGAAGGGCTCTGCGAGGCTGGGGCGGCTCTGAATGCTAGTGAGGTTGAGGCGCGCGCGGCGGAAGCACTCAAGCACGTCGGCGAGGGCGCCGGGGGAGCGGTGCGGAACCGTGAAAGAGGCAAGGGATTTGGTCTGCGAGTAGACATCTGGATCCAGCTTCTCTTCCCCTTCCCCTTGCCCCTCTCCTTCCCCAATTCCTTCTCCTGGTTCACCTTCCCCACCCGCCCTCTTCCTCTTTCCTACCGTTCTCCTCCTCGCATTCAGCACTTCCCTCAGCGCGCCCTCATCCTCCCTCACACCATCCTGTCCCTGTCTCAACACGAAGAATCTAGTCGTGTTATCCTTCCGGTCCTCGATATTCCTTGCCAAGAACTCGAGACCGACTAATTTCGCCGCGGCGGCGCTGGAGACGGCGGCGCTCTGTCCGCTTTTATCCGCGAAGGCGAGCTCGGCGGCGCGGCTTGTGGAGCTCACGTCCACGGTCTCGATGCCGCGGAGGTGGTCTCGTAGGAACTTGGCGCATTGGCCGAAGGCTTGGGGGTGGCTGTATATGCGTTTTATATGGCTGAAATTGAATCCATTTTCGTCATTTGTTTTCCCTTGCTCCCCTTGGGATGGGGGAGGATGTCCGAGCAGACAGTGGTGCACATCGAGATAGATCTCGGCGCAGGCGGATAAGTCCGGGTACTCGCCTGCGCGGTCAGCGAATAGGTCTAGAGTGAAGACCACGGACCCATTGGATGAGTTCTCAAAGGGTACAACGCCGTAGGTAGTGCGTCCAGATTGTGTTGTTTCGAAGATGTCTTTGGAGCTTGTTAGCGATTTATCTCATCTCATATTTATAAACCCATATTTGTGAAATATAGCTATCATTTACCACTGCTCTTATCAAAACATAAGAAAAGTGAAAGGTTACCTTTAATAGTCTCAACAGGTATTAAGTCAAATTTGTCTGTAGGAAAAATGTCTAAGGCAGCCTATAATAACCGAGAATTTACAACTATTAGCTTTTTGAAAATATATCGGCTGCCAAACTCCAGATTTATGTCGTACCTGATGTGTATAAGAAGAGACGGGGCCAAGGAAACACACGGTGGGCTTCGTCCTTGCTTCCGGTGCTACTCCTTGCAAGCCATTTTGCTGTTGCTGTTCTGTCCCCATTCCGAAGTCCGAATCTCCGGTATCCCGATTCCTATGCCTTATTGTTCACCTGAAAACAATATAAAAGAAAACTTATAAGATTCTTCTATCAAAAGAAGAAAACTTGAGTTATTATAAGTCCGAGTCCCCCTTTGTCACCTTAGCTCACCGACACCTATGTATGTACTACTAGGTATAGAGGCCTTTAGGAACTAACGCCGGAACATGCGTCTAACCTTTCAGTAGTCGCAAGAAAAGAAAAGAAAAAGGGGGGGCGGGGAATTGGGAAAGGGCGTGCCGACAGACTACAATTCTCCGATTCAGATTTTTCGTTACATTTCCCGGGGGCCGACCCGAAGACGGACGCTATTAGCACCTAATAATAAGGTGCGGCTCGACCTAATTGGTTAACCTTATGAATTGGCGGGTCGTAGGGCGGTATCTGTCACTATATGCAATGACATGTCACTGTATGTAACGACAGGATACTATAAAGTGAAAATTAAGAATGTTACGACTAAAACTGTCACATCTACAATTACAAGTAATTGTCTGACCATTAAAGAGCGACTGTTATTTTTATTGCTATCTAAGAGGTTCCGTAGAAACCGTAAACGAGTGTAACGAGTGGCTCACCACTACGAAAATCATGTGTCTCAAATGCTCTGATTCCCCGAACCCACCGCAAATCCGGAGGTTGATGATTCAAAGCTACAAGAAGCAGAGTGAAACCAGTGTGTCGACGGATTTGTGAGTAGCACAATTTTTTTTTGAATCACGCACGACTATTTAAAGGACGAAGCTCTATGATGTAGGCAGGCCCAACACTTCCGGACTTTTGGTAGACCCCCGGGTATAGCATCTGTGTCTCGTGTTAGTTCCTGCTAGCAGCACGTGATGGCTGACAGTATCGTACCTCCTTCTCATGCCATAAGTCAACTCAAGCCGTCATCATAGAGCGAAGCGGGCTAGGTGTCGCGACCTGTCTAGCCGTGTGCTCGGAATTCGCCGGGCCAGACTTCATCAGACGTCGCTGTGCGAACGAAGCCGCCGTCGGTTTTCGCGCAGGTCCGGAGACCGACGCCGGCGTGGGCGCGGGAGGCTGCGGCAGCGGACGCTCCGATTCTTTCACGACAAATGCCTGCTTAGACGAGACTGCTTGAGCTTGCCCCTCGTTGTCAACGAGGGATTCCTCAAACTATACACACATCGACGTCAGCAACAACTTTACAGAATTTAGAAATGTTACTGTAAAATATGGTTTTTTTTCTCTTTCTTTTGTTCATTGAATCTATTGGGATATGCCCAAGGGACTACCCAACAGGAATTTGAGGATTGTGCTAGGGAACTTTGAGTTCATACCTGTCAATCGTCATAGTAGTCGTCATCGTCATCCACTTCGGCTAGCTGCTCGAAGTTCACCTTGTAGCGGAGAATGCCGCCAACTCCACCGAATCCCTTCACGAATTGGTTGCCTTCGGTCGATCTGTCCGATACGAATTCTAGATTTGTTCCGAAGTCTTTGTAATGCTCCGCAATCCATTCAAGGAATGAATCCTGAGCAACCACCTCCATCTCTTGACCGCTCTCCTTATCCATGAACTTAGACCGATCGCCAATTTCATCTTGCTTAGTAGTATGGAGAATGATCTCGGAGCCATTGCTGTCCTTCAGAACCCATCGAGTAATCTCGAGATTCTCGAAAACGATCAAAGTCTCTACCGCGCCAAGCTCTAGGGCCTTGAGGGTATCCTCGATACCGTAGCAAACCTTGCCAGTATCTTGGCTGATCTCCTCGAAGTATTTGCCAATGAGCTTCTTCTCCTGGATAAACTTGACGTTTCCTAGAGTCTCCGAAGACAACTCGATGGCCTGGTTGAAACCGTTCTCACCACCATAGGACACATCGACGACCTTGATAACCTTGGTTTGGAGTCGGTTGTCGAACATGTCGGAAGCGTTAAGGTCGTTCTTGAAATCGGCGGAACCAGCTAGGATGATACCAGCAACGTTGACCTTGTCGTTGGTGATGAAGTTCTGGACAGCCAATTCGGCGACTTTACGGACGTAGTTGTGACGTTTTTCCTCTCGTAGACGAGCGAAACGAAGGGCGGACTGACCACCACGACCGTGCTTCTTGGGTAAATCTACAGAGAACTTGTGGACGACATCGCGGGTGTTTCCACTGAGAGTACCGAAGAGCGCACCGTTACCATCCATGACGATGAAACCGAACTTCTGATCGGACTCTAGCAACTCGGCCAAAGCTTCGGTATGGAATTTGTTATCGCAAAGGTACAGAGAAGTATTAATGGGCTTAAAGGGTTCGAAGTCGATGTTGACCTTTCGCTCTTTTCCTTCCGAGGTCAAGATTTCACCACAGTATACGACAAGGCCATTGGGAGGGACTTTGTTGTAGAGCTTGAGTCGCTGCTGGGTGGAGGTGATGGCTGAGAGCACGGACTGTCGATTGACACGGGATTTGATGTTCGATGCAGTGCCCTATTATCGACAGTCAGCTTACCTACGAAAATCTAAAATAGCGGAGAGGAAGCCACATACGTATTCTTCAGCCAACATCTTCGCAGCACGCGAAATCTGATCTTTGGGAGCTGTGCTCAAGTTTTGGTATTAGTATTTGGCGATTTTTAGAAAATTCCATCACATGAAATTTAAAGCGGGGGAGGGGTAAATTTCATACGGATAATCAAGGAAATCATAGATGTGCCATTTCCTCTAGCAGCCTCGAGGCGCTTGATCAGCTTCTTCACCTTCCATATCTCGATCTGCAAGCGCGAAATTTGTTAGATATTTGACGACATTTGTTGTGACGAGGCCAGCTTGTGGTGGGGAAGGTGTTGACGGCATTGGAGATTTTGCGACGTGGTTAAAGACTTACGTTCTTCTCAGCCTCGGTCGCCTGAGCGTCACTCATTTTGGCTTGGGGGTAATGAGCGAGCTAAAATACGATCTGTTCGATTGTGGTGTGGTTCTTAAGCAGTTGAAAAGATCGTATAAAGGTAAGAAGAAAAAGTTGGGGATAAATTTTGTGGTTGAAGGAAACAAGGAAGCGTAGACGGACGCCAGGGCGGGCCCTCGGGTTTCTTTCGAAGAGGTAGCAGGTGCGCAGTACGTCAAAAATGCATTAGGTAAATAAGCATAGAATGCGGAAAATGAGGGTTTTACTAGGTATTAGGTACCTAGTACTCTCCACTATTCTCAGCTTAGGCTCTTCATCGTTTCAATCTTCTCCATTTGTTCTCCAATGCTCCATCTAAATTGATATTAAAGCCACAATTAAGAGACGCCACACTAACAGGTCTTACATGTACCTGCCTTACAGGTATCGGCCTCAGGCATCTACGATCTTGGCTCGTTTTATTAATAAGACGCTAATCGAATTAAATTTGACCGCCTTCGGACGGCTAGGCTGACCTCTTTGCCCGCCTTCCCGTGACTTCTCTACCCGCACTGACCTTTCCGATCCAAGCGAGTCGCAACCTTGCTCGCTCACCATTCACCTTTGAAAACAACACGTCAATCGACGTTATTCGGCAGTTCCCAAGGGTGACTGTCAACGACACCCCCTCTATCCATCCTAGGATACGAGAAAATTCTATACATCTATACGTACACCAGATTATACATTTTTGTGTCGATAAGGAAATTGCCATGTCTATCATTTCTCAGACAAATACATCATGACCATGATATAGCCTCACGGCTACAAACTTTGACAGAATGATCAGGAAACCAACGGGTCAAGCATTTTGCGCGATTGTGTTGGGCTTCAACTGACTAAAATTTGGCGCGTCGGGACGTGGATTGTGATCGTCAGTGGGAATGAACAACGGGATGCGATGGGACCGTAGCGAAACACAGTTGAGCGACCGCTCCTGGCCATCGTCCACACTTCCAACATCACCTCACGTAGGAATCTGCATCACTCATAATTCTTCTGCACGCAGATGAAAGGCACAGGTTTTCTGTACAACTTATGAATCTGAGTCATGGACTTAAAATATGGCAAGTACTTGATGCAACCTTGGCAATTTAGCCCAGGGGCTCTTTATTATCAACTTAACTACCTGGATGATTTTTTAATCCCATTAATGAGTCGGCTGGTATGTTACTCACTAACATTGCAGGCATTAAAAGAAATTTGAAAGTCATGATTGAAAGAGACATATGGGGTGCTCGCTTTCATCACATGGGGTCTGCAGGCTTAGGCTGCAAAAGTCTCTTCGTACGACTACTATGGAAATGAGCCCAAACCGACAGCGAAGAGCGAAGAGACAACATATTCCTCAAGAAAACAGTCATCCGCCTTGAATTGTCTCTTATAGGCAACATACCAAGATGACTGTTATGATAAGAGTTGTTTCCCAATTTGGGCTATGCGGCCATTCTGCCAATGCCTAGCTGTGCAGCCAAAAATTGCCTCACCACGGTCAATGAGCAATTTTTAAAGGTTTTGGTTGTTCACGATAGCCTCAAGACCGGGGAGGAGCTTGGTTGGAAATTCTGCCGGTTACGGTGGCCGTTGCCCCAAACCGAGGTGGAGCTAAGCGGCTGGACCCAATTCACCGCAATGCAACGGCAATCCACGGTACACGGCACACGAATACACCCACACGGGGATATCAGAACACGATGCACAATTGAGTCGAACAAAACAATCGACGATGTTCTACTTTTTTTTTGCCCGGTCATCACTCACTATATCTACTATATATAGTATGGTATGACGGTGATCGCCGTGTCTGGGATTTCGGAGCGTGTTGCATTAGGCCCTTTTTCAAGTCAATTGGGCACTTCCTGTTGGGGGTTAAAACATATATGTATGCCGACCGTCAAAAGGAACAGCACATGATAGGACTAAGTGGACAATTGCCAACAGATCAGCATCAGCCGTATTCCGGTCATGATGCTGCATCAACCTTCAAACATTGCCTATGTACCTAGTTACCTACTAGGTATACATGTAGGTGGTCGTTGGGGTACATCGGGCTATATTATGGTACTGATAGTTAGGTAATGTACGGGGACATTGACGATAACATCGAGGTGTGATGGTATCTATTCTCTCTTCTAGGTGACTGGTACGCTAAGCGAAGGATCACGGTATTATGGATGATATTATGGTATTATGATATTATGACATGGACATACAAGGTGAGGTTTGGACAAGTGGCGGTGGTGAGGGTGACAAAGGGTTGGGCTTGGCCTTGACGATTTCGGAGATGGATGATGTAGTAGGTCTAAGGTCTAAGGTCTACGGGTACCGGGCACGCAAATGGGCATGTGCTCGTTGGGATGGGAAGGGAGGTTCGTCAAGTTACCAAGCCACATCAAGTACCCCTTACAACCTTGGAACCTTGAACCGGTCAAGGTTACAACTGTCTAGCTGTCTAGTGTCTAGCAACTGCCTAGTGTAGACAGTGTAGTAGAATCCGTAGAAGGAGGTACCTTCCTAGGGACATTGGGACATTGAACCTACCATCATAGCACGTCCAATAGGACTGACTAACCTATCAAATCTTATCCTTCATCCCCTGGTTGATGTGCGGCTCAAGCCTAATATGAGTGGAATTTTAGCGTTGTCCCGAATTTCCTTGCTGAGCTTTGGGACCTTTGGACCTTAGGACCTCGACTTTCTTCCCAAAACCTCCACAACAACTTCCCACATCCCCCATCCCACCTTTTTACTTTCCCTTTTCAATCTGCATCAACCACTTCCCTCAGAGAACGACGCTTTCGCCGCCCAATATGGCCGACGACGATTCTAGTGAACTTTCGTCCCTATCTGAGCTGTCTTCAGCGCCTAGTGTGTCTGACGGGGAGATAGAGGTCAAACGAGAAAAAGGAATCCTCAAGTTCTTTCACAAGCTACCCGCCGGTACCAAAGCCCCCGAGCCCAAGAAAGAGGCATCACCTCAACCACGCAAGCGATCACCATCGCCAGCACACGAATATGTTCTAGCCGATAATGCAGACATTGCAGTACGTTAAAATCTTCATTTTGCGCCTAAAAACGCGAAATGTCGCGTCGAATTCCCATTTTCCCATTAGCTAATTCGCACATAGTTCATTGTAATGTTCCGTGCACGATTTAACGATGCCCTCCCTAAATCTCTTGCCAACTTCGGTCCTCAAGAAATCGAGCGCGATGTTACCGAATCTATTCCCGGCGAACGTGTCGAACATTTTCTATGTGTTGTGTTGAGCTTGTTGTTGAATCGCAAGCAGGATGTTAAGTATGACGCAATACCCGATCCTACACTATTTCCACCATCACAAAAATTAACAATTTGCTTTTCACAGGCCTGGCCATTATAATCGAGCCCTCGAAGATGCTATCCATTCGCACAAGAACCAATGGACGCGAGACTGGGAAGATCAGAGCCCTCTGTCGGGTGGCAAGACGTTTACCTCCATGGGCCCTACTGAACGAGTACGTATAACAACAAAACTCACACATTCAATAATTTAGAAAACGATGTAATTAATGCTAATCCAATTCTCCCTATAGCTCACACTACTGCGAACCCTCGTCGTTTGGTCCCTATCCTCCTCCGAAGTGATCAAGGGCATGATCAACAAGTCGTACAAATTCGGTCGCCACGAAGACGATCTCAATCAACCACTGTCCGTACAACCATGGGGTCAAGACAGCGACAAACGTCGCTATTACCTTATCGAAGGCCTAGACGATACGCACTTTCGCGTATACCGTGAAAGCAATCCTCAAGGGTTTAACCGAACCTGGTGGAGCGTGGCCGGTGACATTGAAGAACTCAAAGCTCTAGCAGACAAATTGCAGAACTCCGACGGCGGCCCCAGAGCTAAGAAACTGGCGCATAAAATGCTAGCAGCTGTTCCGCGCTTTGAGGCCACCGAGGAGAAGCGCAAGCGACGAGAATACCGCCTCCAACGAAAGGAGCAGTTCAAACGTCCCGAGCCCGGCTTTAGCATGTACGAGGGCCGAACGAGAGGCAAGAGGATGAAATACACATACTCCGATGACGAAGATTTTCTCTCGGATTCTACCGGATTCCGACGATCGAGCCATAACACGCGCAACCCTACACCTGCCGAGCCAGCTGGGCCTGTGGTCACTGCGAGCGGACGACAGGTAAAGGCTCCTTCGCGCATGACAGTAGACGCATCTAGCAACCTCGTCACTGTTAGCCCGACGACAAGCGCGGGTCAGAATGAAGCTACCGAGTCAAAAGAGTCGTCTGTCGGACCCTCCGGGCGACCTCGACGATCGGCTGCCGTGAACCACGGCACGAACGGCTGGGCGCCTTCATCAAAGAAAGGTCGAGGATACAACTCGATGGATGACGATATGGAGGATTACGATTCTCAGGAGGATTACAGTGAACCCGAACTCGGTGACGACGGAGACGCCGAGCCGGAAGATGATAGCGAGGAAGAAGAAGATGAATACGACGAAGACGAGGAGATGGTTGATGACGACTTGGGTGATTCGAACAAAGAGAGCATGATGGTTAAGCTGAAGCTTCCGTCGAAAAAGCAAAATTTGTCCGATGCGAATGGATCTGCGTTCAACCTCGACGATTACCGCTACACGCGTAAGAAGGAAGATACCAAGAGCAAGTCATCCTCCTCAACAGACAGCAGCAGTATTCAGAAAGATCACACTCCGGAGGAGAAGAGTGAAGAGACCATCTCGGTCGCTACGACTCGAAAACAGCCGACACCAGAGAAATCGCGTAACTCCGCCCATAGCGACAAACCTAACCATCGACCCACCACACCCGCAGTAAACGCCTTGCAGTCCAAGTCGTTGGCTTTTAGAGAAAGTCCCGATAAGGCCCAACAGGCACTCCCCAAACACATCGGTGTTGGAGGTGGCGAGTGAAGATGGTCCACGCTATATACCCATGCAGAGCCTGGAGGCTAAGCATACACCTGATTTTCCTTACCTATGGGAGGAGTCCTTACCATATACCATAGCATGAGGAGAGAGGAAATCAGTGACTACATGTACGAGAAAATGGCGTTGTTCTAGGCTTTAAGTGTGGGACGGAACAGAAAAAAAAACGCACATATCTCGAAATTTGTGGAAGGACTGGCAGAAGCAGTGGTGATGACTATAGCAGGTGGATGGTTAACACGGATGTACATACTGTTACTAACCAGTCACCTTCATATGGACGTTGCTACGGCATCGATCCAGACAAGATAGACGTTGAATTTACTGCTATAGTACAGATAGTGGTATATGACCCTGTTAAAAGTCCGACTTTGCCTATTAATGATACGGACGTAATCGCGTAAACCCCCTGTTGCCATGAGGCTGTAGACCGTAAATCGTAGTTGTAGTATATTTCATGCCCGGAGCACACAAGCTCTCTATCCTCGTAGTCTCTTATGTATCTCATTTCCACCCAGCCATCCACCCCTGGCAGATCCTCGCGGCCTCCCTCTCGTACCTCTCGAGGAAGCGGACGACGGCATCGAACGAAAACTCGGACCAGGGCTGCAAAAAACACAGATTCGTTTAAAATAATTTCCTTTTTATTTCGATTTTTCTTTAATCGGATAGTAAATAGTTCACCACCTCACCTTCGCCTGTGTAGTCTGGAACGATACGTGTCGTTGCTGTTGGTGCCGGGCGGCGGGCGGCGGGCGGCAAAGGCCACTTGTTGACGCCGTACCACCACCGTCGTAGCCGCGCGCCGGTCGAGTTCCCGCTGAGTCGCGCGTTCTTGTTCCAGTGGTGCCAGCCGCAGATCGCGAGGTTGTAGAGGACGCCTTGGGCGAGGGGCATCATCATCTGTGATTTGGTCCCGTCGATTAGCAACAATTCCAGCCCGGGTTACGTGCTAGGTATAGTATAGAGGCAGTCGAGGGGATAAAACAGGGAAGGAAACGAACCTGGTCCCGCACAGTAATCCACCCAACCTTCCACCACGTATCCGCCTTCGAGATACTATGCAAGTAGCTCTGCTCGAACCGCAAATCCGGCATCGGCGGGAAACTCCTGGTCCTGGGTCTAGGTCTCAACACGCTAATCGGTATATCCTCATCGTCGTCTTCCTCCTCGTCATCGTCTATGTCGTCAATATCATCTACATCGTCAATCGAGCCGTGACTACGTCGGTGGTGTCTGCCGTGAGAATGGGTGTGGGAGTGCGAGGACAAGCGCACGGGCGTCTTCTCCGAGATCGATGAGGATGGGTTTAGGTCGTGCCGAGGAGAGGGCGAGCGCTGGATATGCGCCGTCTGAGTCGTTTCGGCGACCTGCGTCGGTATGCTTTCCGCCATGGCTTCGGTGCGGGTTGGCTAAGGACCGGATTACGAAAGACCCCGGGTATAGCGGCAGGTACCGGGCTTTGGCTTGAGCTGTAGTGGTTTAGGAGCTGGAAAATGACGTTTCGGTGCAGGTGGCGGGCAATTGATAAGCTAGCTCGGTAGATAATTGCTTATCCGATACGTGGGGGTATGGGTCACAACTGTTACCCCCTACTCTGCAGTTGTTATCCCTTTCTATATCCCACCGTATTCTTCTGAATAATTTCACGTAAAGGTGAAATTACGGTGTCTTGATGTTACATAGCGTCCAACTCACTTGGTAGTACAGCACAGTTCAATGATGCCTTCTATTCTCTACCTAATCTTTCTCCCACACCCTGTATAAAGCGGTCTACCATCAATATTAAACGAAAGTCAACTAATTCTAACAAGTCGCCAACTCATAGAAAGTCCTCGGACACTAATGGACCAACCTGTACAATCAATGAGCCATTCTTCCATCACTTAACTAATGAATCCCATGTGTGAAGTTATATTCATATTGCAGTCATCTGTTGTCACCGTTGACATCGACTGGTCCAGCCACGATGACATATGCGAGTCTTCCATTGTCCGATTTGGATGCTTCAGGGGGTTGGTCTCGGCAATGAGAGATGACTCCGGTAATGGTTCCAGCATGCTGTAATCAATGATTTCCTCTGATTCGTCACCACTTTCCTTGAAGGAGGAAGGCGTTGAAATTTCGCGCGTTCTCTCCGATCCGGAGTCCGCCACAGTGTCAAATGACAAATCCATTGTCCCTTGGTCCTCTGTCTCTTCCTCCACAACGGATAAGCTACGAGAAAACAACGTTGATTCCCAGTTATCTAAGGCCTCCTGCATGGTGAACATGATGCTACCCGGGATGAGAGAACAATTTCTTGGCAATTTGAAATCGGCTGGGAAGAGCTGAACAGTACGAGTTAAAATGGTATACGCCGCGAAGGGGGCGTAAAATGGCTTGAAGCGGGTACAAATAGCCACAAGTGCCGTTTTGAGATCGGGGTAAGTCTTCTTCGGCCATGGTTTGGCGTGATCGTTCTCGTCGGGGACAAAAACAAACACTCTCTTGCTTAGACGCTGATACCTTTCCTCCTCTGTTTCTGTTGGCATACGAACCTTTCTTTCTCCTTCTCTCGTTTTAACTGTCATTTCCAAGATAGAATCAAGCCAGGTTACAGGAACCTTCGACGTTTTAGGTGCGCTTTGTGCATCATCACCCTTGTTTTCGTCCGGACAAGTTGAGTTGTTTGAGTCATCGCTCGAAAGAGCATTTTGATCGGCTTTTGATGTGGCTATTCTCTTAGCTAATGTTGGATTGGGGCACTTTAGTCGTATTGGAAATCGGCCTACAATGGGTGGAGGTTGGTCTGATACTGGCTCAGTATTCATTGTTGTACCAATGTCTACTCTGATGTCAGCAAAGCCGCAATCACCGGGGTAGTTAGAAATAGAATAGGATGTGTCCAACATCTAAAGATTGACGAATAAAGGGTCACTAACCATGAAGGTCTGCCGCAATTGGGCGATCAAGACTATCGAATATGCTCATACTGAAGAGCGAGTTTGGCGTTTGACCGTCAGAGGAGCCCCTCTCGGCTCTCGCATTTACAATCTTTGAAACGAGCTCGTCAAGACCGGGAAGCCGAGGGATAGAGTTGCCGCCAGATGACGCCTCAGATGAGTGTCCAAAGCGGCGGTAACTAGAGCGGTCTGAATTGCCGCCCGCATATCCGACGGATCTCGAGAAATGGCAATATGGAAGTCTTTCCACGTCATTTTCTTCGTCCTGGGATGGCCGAGAACCTAGTGAAGAACGGATACCCCTGAGCGAGGTTGACATAGAGCCGAAACTCTTCCGGATCACAGAAGGACGGTTTTCTTCATCAGCAGAAGCATCCAGAGAGAAGCGGTCTCTCAAAGACGACGAGAGAGAGCTAATGCTTTTTCGAATCAAAGAAGGTTGTTGCTCTTGACCCTTATTGTAGGTCGTGTCATACTCCATTGATTGCGCTGACTGCCGTAATGGAAACGATCGTTTACGGCTAAGACTTTGTGTGAAGCGCTGTCTCAGGGAGTTACGGCTATTTTTCATTTCACCCATCAATCCGTGGTGGCCACTGATCGTTCCTGTTCCCGCCGAATCTGCGAAGAGCCCCAAGTCTGGTACATATGCTCTGTGAGAGGGCATGACATGGTTGCCCACCTTCTCCCGAAGGCCGACCATTAGATGAGCTATGACTAGTGATTATGAATATTGGGTATCAAGAAAGACCGAGACGATATGCTAATCTCAAACGAGAAAAAAAACAAGAGAGGAATAATAGAAATCAAGCCTCCAAGGATGGATTGGTGATCTCTGGGTGTCCAAGAACGTATATCGGCATACCAATGGCTTCCAGAATTGATATCAACAAGCGAGACGAAATGAAGTTGAATCAATTAGACCCAAGCATGAATAAAGCAGCGAGAAAGCTCAAGTTTGTAAGCTGTCAGTTGTAAGTTGTAAGTTGAATTTTAATTGCCATCTGCTCCTTCTAAGCTACCTAGGAGCAATTTCCTCTTGTATTATATGCTGTATTAGCTGGTTATCTATATGGTAGTGGCGACCATTTGCTTCCATCGACTAGATCTTTCTTTCAGGACATTTCGACAAGGATGTCTCTAATCTTAAATGGCTTACAACGTAAGAAAAGAATCACTATTTGGTTGTTATAGAAATCGGCCGAAATATGTTGAATGTTATATTCGTTCCCGGGATATGTTCTATCCTAGATAGGGGGTATTCTGAGCCGTATGATTTACTCATACACCGTGTTGTAGCAATCCGTCTATTTTACAAGATACCCGATCAGATGAGTACTCACAATCATTTGTCTTGAACTTTTCCGTATTTCCTTGCGATGCGTTTAGATCGAAATCGCTCTGAAAAGTATCTGAAATCCTCTTCGTCTTCTGGTTCTTCGTCCTCCAAATTGACCTCTTCCTTCTTGAAGTTAGGATCAATCTCGGCCATTTGCTCGAAATGACGGACAACAAGTCTATTCAGGCTGTTGCGCTGTCGTTTTAATTGCTCCTCTGCTTCAGGAGGTACCATCTTGGTAGATATTATTCTGTCAGAGGCAGCAATCATTTTCCGCGCAAGCGAGACAAGCTCTCGTTTCGTAATTGACTGTGGTTCATTGTTTGAATACTCCCTCGAAACCATCATATATGGTCTCCAAAGATTGTTCAGCGCCGTGGCAATCTGTTTGCCCCATGCCTTCAACCCGGCCTCCGCGTCATTCTTTGACTTATTTAAGAGGTTCCGCTTATTGGCGTAAGCCACACGGAGATAGGCTTGCAACGTGCGCATATCGGGTATCCTAGATCTCGCTAACATAATCTCCAATATTTCGGTAGCATGGCTGAATGAAGCGTAATTTAAATTATCTCGAAGACAAGTGCTCATAGCCGTGCGGAAAGTTTTCGGGGCCGTGAGTTCAACCGGTATTTGTCGCATATACAAAACCGTCTTCCCACTGTTTTTTCCGCGCCGAAGAGCCACGAATAATTGGTGCCAGTTGTTGCCATCGGGGATCACGTTGTACTTGTTTGTGAATATCTCCCAATAACGCTGCGCCTTGGTTGTTTTCCCGGTTTTCTCGACAGCGGAAAGGATTAAGGAAAGAGAATTATTCCCTGGAAGTGCATGACTAGTTGAAGGAGCCCCGGGAGCCATGATCCTTTCTTTTTTGATTGTGGTAGACTGCTCTGAATTAGTATCGGTATCATTGGGGCTTTCTGTTGTTGTGGGCGGTTTAGAAATCGTGACTCTGTCTTCTCGTGGGATCATCATTGTCTGCTCCAGCAGTGCCTCTATAGCATCGGCATCGTGGTAGCCACCTAACAAAAGGATTCTTCCCATCGCGCAGACCAATTCTTCGTCGATGATAATGGAGCCACTTCTCCATTTTGCTATGACTTCTTCCCATACGGCCCTAGCTCGCTGAATTACTTGATTTTTCTTACGCTCATCCTCTTCCATCTCCTTTTGAGTGATGATTCCGGACTTGGGCCGAGGTTCGCTAACCGAGTTTCGTAAGGCATTGAGGATGGTAGTATAGGTCAGGCCGTTAGGCGCTCTTAGACCTTCGTTGGCGGTCTGCGCAATGCTAAACAGGGCCTCGAGATCCTGGCACTTGGCGCAGACGAGTAGAAGGGCGTTCATATGAATAGTGTTCGGTTTTATGCGCTCACTTTTCATCATGATGTTATAAATTTTGAAGGCTTCCGAGACGGCTAACTTGGGATGGGATGACTTGGCGCAACCTCTGAAGATAGTTGTGTAAGTCTGAGCGTTCGGCAGTTGAGCCCGTTTCTTCATCTCGTTAAATAACTTCAGAGCAGCATGGATTTTATCATTTCGGAGTTGCCAATCAATCAAATAATTCCAACTGACGACCACTTTCGTATCTTTGCTGGCTTTTCTTGTCATGAGAAGGGCTTCCTCGAATTTTCCGCTAGCCAGTGACCTGCTGACCTGATTCGCAATATCCAGCGGATCTTTCAGGTATTGTAGATGTTTCCGGGCAGCCCATTCTGTTGGCGACAACCTTCGAGTCCTTTGTGTTATTTCCGTATCATTCGTATATTCGGTATCACCATCTTCACCATCTTCATCTTCATATTCTTCATCTATCAGATCGTCTAGTGTGACCCTTCTGGTATCTGCTTCGCCATCCCATGCTATATTGGCCCCAGCGGCCCTTGCAGGACGAGAAGCTGGGGCATACTGCTTAGGTCGACGGTACTGGGTCGAGCCATAGCCTGGGTGTAAGGTCGCATAAGTGTTTTCGAGGCGAATAGTATGAGTTGCGAGGGTTGCAAATGCTTTCCTTGTGCATGATCTGCAAGTAAACATATTTACTTGCTTCACAAGCTCACAGTAAGAACTCTATGAAGAGGACTCCTACTGATGGATGCAGGAAAATTTCCATTAGCAGTTCTAAGCTGTCGCATGCGCCAAACCAATTAGAGTCAATCAGATGCGCCACTAAACTTATCGATAAGAAAATTTACTTTGAAAAGTTGTGACGCAAGTTGAGACTTTTTGGTGTTCAAATGGTACTTAGGTACCTGGCTAACGTCACCCCACCTCAAGAAATTGTCCAATGAAAAGATAGCAAATTCAATGCAGCCACTTTTCTTAGCATGGCGGATATGCGGGTCAAACAGGGATGCGCGAAACACGGATTTGTAGTGGTGGTTCGCGCGTCGCGTCGTTAAAGTGGAAAGATCCCCTAAATAGTAAAAAGTAGATCCCAGTTTAATTGATACCAATTGATTCCACCTCTACACAAACAAACCCCCCTCATTTACAACTTGACCAATTCGAATATGACTTATCGTTCCTAATTTACACTCAGAACGTTGCTCAGTCTCTCCAGCCAAGATGTCTAAGGCAGCTAATAAACGAAATAAACTCGCCGAGCTAAAGGCTTTGCGGGCTGCCGGCAAAAAGGCCTATGACTCTTATGAAGTCGAAGAGGAGGGAGACTTGTACGAAGAGGTTGACGAAAATCAGTATAAAAAGATTGTCCGCGATCGTCTGAACCAGGATGATTTTGTTGTCGACGACAATGGAGAGGGTTACGCCGATGATGGACGAGAAGATTGGGATCGAGTACATGCTTATGAATCCGAGAGTGAGGATGAAGCGCTACTTGGAGGGAGACCTCGCAAAACAGGTAATACACAGCTAGCTCAATTCTACTGTGTATAACACCCACTAACTATATGTTAGATAAGAAGAAACGAGACGAAGAAAAGGCAAAGCGAGACGCGAACGATCGTGATATAAGCGAGTTTTTCAGGAAAGGCCAAGGTGCTGCTCAGCCAAAGCCAAAGGTCGTGAAAACCGAAGACGACGATAAGTTCCTGGCAAATCTACTTGGCGAAGTTGATTCAAATATTCCTGCCCCCGTCTCGCGAGCCCCAAAGAGACATCGATCCCCTGAACGACGAAAAGCTCGTGTTCTATCACCAATCCGAGGAAGTCGCCAACCGGCTGCCAAGAAAGCGAGGCTTAGTGAAGAACGAGACCTACCGACACCTCAAGCCGAAGCTGCTCCTATCGACGATGACGATTTCCTCCCGCCCATGGATGATGACGACCTCGTCTTGCCAGTTGCTGATGTGCCCATGAGTGACACTGGCCCAGCCCCTTCATCTCCTACGGCAGCAGCCGTTGCGCGCAAGACTCAGATTAAGATCGAGCCTGTGGATGAGGATGAAGAGATGATGGAGGTTTCTCATGCCGGGGCAGTCAACGCTGGTAGTGTGAACTTGTCTGCATCTCGCCCTATCAAAAAGCTAGTCAAACCCGACCCATATCCATCCCCTGCCAGCTCGTCTCCAGTGAAGGCTCAAGATGCAGCCGTCGATTCATCCTCATGGAATGACCTCACGAACAAGCTGAATGTTGTGAGCAGCCCGGCTACAGAAAATAGAGTTATTGGAAAGATGGACTATAATAATGCCATCGAAGAAGATGGCAGTCTCAACATGTTCTGGACAGATTACACGGAGGTCAACGGCTCACTTTGCTTGTTTGGCAAAGTACTAAACAAGAAAACGAACTCGTATGCGAGCTGCTTTGTCAAAGTCGACAACATCCTGAGGAAGTTGTACTTCTTGCCTCGGAAATATCGCCAGAAGGGCGGACAAGACACGAGCGAGGAAGTGGAGATGATGGATGTCTATGCAGAAGTCGACGAATTCATGACAAAAATGAAAGTCGATATGCACAAGATAAAACCCTGTACTAGAAAATATGCCTTCGAGCTTCCCGACATTCCCAAGGAAGGACAATACTTGAAGCTCCTATATCCTTATACTAGTGAGTTTCCCCCTCATCTCCCATACAACTGCATACTGATCTAGACCAGAGCCACAAATCCCCTCGGAGTCAAAAGGAGAGACTTTCTCTCACGTGTTTGGTACCAATACCGCATTGTTCGAGCAGTTTGTGTTATGGAAGAATATCATGGGCCCTTGTTGGCTTAAGATAAAAGACGCCGACTTTAGAACTCTGAAAAACTCTTCTCATGCTAAACTCGAGGTCCTTCTCAGTGATCCCGACAATATATCCGCCATGAGCGATAGTGACAACTTAGACGCACCTCCTCTCACGCTCATGAGTCTTGCGATGCGAACAACCTTCAACGCCAAGGACAACAAACAGGAGATACTTGCGATAAGCGCCCGTATTTATGATAATGTTCTACTTAGCGACACTACGCCTGCGGAGAAGCTCCCTTCAAGGACGTTCACTTTAATAAGACCAAATGGATCTACATTTCCTATGGGCTTCGAGAGGCTTGCTGCGGAACGGAAGAAGGCATTTATCAAATTAGTTAAACAAGAGGCGGATATCCTGTCCTTCTTTTTAGCTCAAGTCGATCTCATCGATCCTGATGTAATCCTTGGTCATCAACTTGAAGGCGTGGACTACAGTGTCCTAGTAAACCGAATACACGAAAGAAAGACACCTCAATGGTCGCGACTTGGGCGATTACGTAGAGCCCAATGGCCACCATCGATAGGGAAAACCGGCGGTAATGTGTTTGCAGAACGTCAACTCATGGCTGGTCGTCTCTTGTGTGACCTTGCCAATGATGCCGGAAGGTCTGTCATGTACAAGTGTCAGTCTTGGAGCTTGACAGAAATGTGCAATATCTATCTCGGCGGCGATGTTCGCAGACGAGATTTCGACAATGATGCTGCCCTAAAGACCTGGGCGACGGAAAAGAAGGGTCTGATGGACTACGTCACACATATGGAAGCCGACACATACTTCATTGCCGCTCTAGCATTGGGCACCCAGATGCTTCCCTTAACAAAGGTTTTGACGAACTTGGCAGGCAACTCTTGGGCTCGAACGCTGACGGGTACTCGAGCTGAACGGAATGAATACATTTTACTGCATGAGTTCCATCGTAACAAGTATATTTGTCCCGATAAACAATTTTTCAAGGGGCGGCCCAAGGTTGAAGAAAATAATGATGACGATGTCGTGGAAGTCAAAAAGAAGGATAAGTATAAGGGTGGTCTAGTCTTTGAGCCAGAAAAGGGCTTATATGACAAGTTTGTACTTGTCATGGACTTCAACTCTCTGTACCCTTCAATTATTCAAGAGTTCAACATTTGCTTCACTACTGTCGATCGAAGCTCATTGGTAAGTCAATTTGGAACTGTCGAATTAGACACTTGTACTGACGCATGAAACAGTCGGACGATGAAGACGCAGTACCAGAGGTTCCCACGCAGCAAGAGCAGGGCATACTACCAAGACTCATTGCCACCCTCGTCAGCCGACGACGGCAGGTAAAGTCTCTCATGAAGGATAAGAACGCTACACCGGAGGAACTTGCCACATGGGATATCAAACAGCTTGCTTTGAAGCTCACAGCCAACTCTATGTACGGATGTTTGGGGTTCGACAAATCCCGGTTCTACGCCAGACCACTTGCCGTTCTTACAACCTATAAGGGTCGTGAGATTCTCCGTAGCACCAAAGAACTTGCAGAGTCAAAAGCTCTCCAGGTTATTTATGGTGATACTGACTCAGTCATGATCAACGCCAACGTGGACTCTGTCGCGGACGCACTCAAGGTCGGCCAGGATTTCAAGAAGGCCGTCAACGAGCGATATCGCCTACTAGAAATCGACATAGACAACGTCTTCCGACGTATCCTGCTACAGGCCAAGAAGAAATATGCCGCTATCAATCTCGTAGAAGTCCCCGGTGGCAAGTATATTGAAAAGATGGAGGTCAAAGGTCTCGATATGAAGCGCAGAGAATACTGTGGCTTGTCAAAGGAAATTTCCTCTCGTATCCTTAACGAGATCCTGTCTGGCGATGAGACCGAGGTCTCAGTTCAACGCATACATGAGTATTTGCGTGAGATATCAGGCCAGATGCGAGAACACAAAATTCCCGTTCCGAAATACATCATCTACACTCAACTAGGAAAGGCGCCCAAGGAATATCCCAACGCAGATTCGATGCCCCAAGTTCAGGTCGCTCTTCGGGAAATCGCGCGAGGCAAGAACGTTCGTCGCGGAGATGTCATTTCGTACGTCGTCACCGGAGATAGCAAGGCGACCTCAGAGCCTGTCGCCAAACGCTCGTACACACCACAAGACGTAATGAAGGCCGGCTCTGACCTCAAGGTAGATGTTGAGTGGTATATCGGGAAGCAGATCTTCCCGCCTGTCGAGCGTCTCTGCGCCAACATCACCGGAACATCTACTTCTCAGTTAGCCGAACAACTCGGCCTCGATGTGCGCCGCTATGCGAACAACTCATCCTTCAACCAATCAGGCTCAAATGACCTCGAAATACACCCATTAGAATCTCAGATCCCTGACGAAATCCGTTTTAGCGATTGCGCACGCCTATCGCTGCGCTGCCGCAAATGCAAAGCGACAGCCCCCTTCGAAGGCCTCCTCTCCCCAGAGCAACCCGAAAACCGCATCACACCCCAAGGCGTCGCCTGCCCGTCCTGCGGATCCTTAATCCCCAACCTCACCATCGTAGCACAAGTAGAACACGCAATCCGCAAGGAAACAGCGCGGTACTACGAAGGATGGCTCTTGTGCGATGACACCTCATGCGGGAACCGCACGCGCCAAATGTGCGTCTACGGGACCCGGTGTCTGGGCCCCAAGGGCCTCGCCTCAGGCTGCCTCGGCCGAATGCGCTACGAGTACAGCGAGCGCGACATGTACAACCAACTCGTCTACTTCGCCAGCCTATGGGACGTCGACAAGGCGCGCGCCAAGGCCGCCTCCGGCGCCACGGGGCTCGGCGGTAAAGGCAACGGCGGAAGTCTTAACGCCGAGGAGAGGGCGCGCGTAGACGCGCTCGCGGAGCATAATCGTAAGAGGTTTGAGACGGTGAAGAGTGTTGTTGATAAGTACTTGGATAAGTGCGGAAGACAGTGGGTTGCTATGGATACGCTGTTTGGGAAGTTAGGGTTTGTGGCTGCGCCTGCGAATGCGTAGATGAGCGATGAGTGACGGGGGGATTAATCATGGGGCGGAAGTTGGCTTGACGACGATGATGGTTAGGTAGTAGGGACGGGTTCAGGACTATCCGCGTCGTCTACTACTGAGAGCTACACATGCTTGGTACATATATCTTATTTTTTATCATGGCGACGGGAGTTTCGGTTGCAGACGCGGGAGAGTTACGTTGATGGTTATTTGATTAGTCAAGCCTAGCAGAATAAAGGAAAGCACAATCAGTGCTTTCGTCTAATGAAATCGAGATGTTACATGAAACTCATCGTGTGTTCTGGTGTAGTTGTGAGCTGTGATTCCGAACTTCATGTTGATGGAATGCTTGGTATGCAAGCGTTGGTAACTAAGAGGGATGCCACTAGGTACCTACCTGATGATCATGCATAAATATGTAATCTATAAGGTAGCGGAGGTAGGTAAGTGACCTATTAGGGGTAATTCTTCACTCATGAGAATAATTCTTAGATCGTGTAATTATTACATGCATAAGATTGATAGAAACTAGGCACATTCGTTCTGTAGTGGAGAGTAGTTCTACCTGCATAAAGTCTCGAAGAATCATTCTACGAAGGTATTATTGACTAGTTCACTATGAATGATATAAATCGAAATCACGAAGTGGATGGGATTTGGTGTACGAGCTTAAGGGTAGTAAGAATATGGATCTCTCAAAAGTTGGCTGTCGTTCACATACGGGCTAAGCATATCTATGAGACGACATGCCGGAACCCCAACTGGAGATAGCTACGCAGCAAATCACTTAGGTCATTTACGAGCACGTGCAATATAGTCAAGACGTTTGTTCAATAAATCAAATTTTCTGTTTGCCACTGGTTACTGTTCACTTAGGCTGGGGTAAGAGGGATGTGTGAGGGAGAGGACGAAGTTGCCGATCCAAACTCCCAGCATGCGCACCTTCACCTCCACCAAGTAGTCCACTTAAGTATGTGTCGTCACCTGTTGAACATCGATCGGCAATGATCGATAACTAACCTCCACCACGGTTCTGCTCTCGTTTGATCGTTCCGCATACGGAAGCACCAGCAAGGAGTACAACCAGTGGCAAGTCGTGACCAAAATCCAAATGCAATCAGCACGCAACCAGAGTCCGCTGGTTTCCGTGGTCGTTGTCAGGTCCCGATGCCTAGACCCACGTACGCAGCGCAAAACCTGCGATGACCACGTCCTTGAAACCATACTCCGTTTTCCACCCTGCTTCCCTTGTCCGTGTCGATCTCGTCACCTAGGTCCGCCACCCCTGACCAGACTATGATCGTTGCCATGTTGCTAGAACGTGGCGAAAATTAAAAGAGCATCCTGTCAAACACCCCCTTATGACTGTCTCATGCTGCTATGGGCAAGAGAAAACGTAATGAAACACAATTTTGGGAAGAAAAATTCCGGGGGAAATGTTCGTTGTATGGTGACAGGTCGTGGGAAAGTAGGTCTATTCGGCGAGGTATCATAAAAATGAGAAAGGAAACCTGAAACTTTTGAGACACATTTTATAAACCCCCGTAAATGCAACGCAGTAGTCCTGTGTCCTAGTCTATGCGCGACGATGCAACCGCAAATGCAAGACGTTCGTATTATCATGGAAAACGGTATCTAATTGCCGCCCTTCTCGGATGCAGCTGTTGTGTCCGGCGCAACCTTCGCCAGAGCAGGAGATGCCGCCGTAGATGGCGGTGACGCGGGATTTTCCGAATCCATGTTCGCAAGTAGACTAGGTTAGTCACGTTAGTATTTGCTTTATATTGTGGTAGAAGGCGGAGAATTTACCTGAACGAGTTGATGCTTTGCGTCTCCCTTACGGGAGGAGTGCCGGTTCTGGAGGAGGCTCCAGAGTCCTCGGCTCCTCTGCTCAAAGAGCCACCAGGGCCCAGGCGTCGACCGCTATTGCTTCGAGAATTGAGCATGGACATGGGTCCCAACGTCACGTTCGCGGTCGAAGTACGGTTTGCACCACCCTTCAAGCGACGCAAGTCGTCCATGCCGACCTGGTTCTGAGCTTGCTGAGTATAGCCGGAAAAGTTTCGTGCATCGCCACGGCCAATTTGTGGGCGGCCGGGACCACCACCACCTCTCTGGTTGGTGCGTGCGGCTTCGGCAGCTTTCTGGGCGGCTGCGGCTTCGGCTTCAGCACGAATTTCTTCGAGAGTCTTGGGGCCCTTGTTGGTTTCTTTGGAAATCCAATTAGCTTTCCTCAAGTCAACGACGTCCATAAGCATAAACTTCAAACGGCTGGGGAGTTCAGGTAGGTCAACCATGCCCTGGATCCTGACGAAGTAGGCATCCATCATGACCCGACCCTTGTCGGTACTGTCGAGGTTGCCTCCAATGGTTCTCAGTAGCTTGGAGAGAGATTCGATCTCTGCCTCATCAGGGACGCCCGAGTAGTCAACCAGCTTCCTAACACATTCGTGCATGATACGCTCAGTGAGCATGCCCAGTTTGTACAGTTCACCGATGAACTGAACCAGACCGAGACCTCGACGCTTGGCGGCAGCGGCGGCATAGTACTCTTCGGAGAGCATAACTGCTTCCTGAGTCTTTTTATCGTTTCCTTCTTCAGGTGCATCTGGGAGGGCCATCTTCCAGCCGCGTTCGAATTCCTCTTGGCATCGGTTGAGCAGGTACTTTCGGAATAATGCACCGCCACTGACGACCTGCCCGTTCTTGTCCTTTATGTTCTCGTCACGAATCTCAGGGCTCATCATCTCCAACATTCTCTTGCAGAATTTGGCATACATTGATGCCCAGTGGGCCTCATCAGTAGCCTTCTCAAAAGTAAGCTGGATGACTTGGCGTAGAGTTCTGCCATCGGTCTCGTCTTTAGACTGCGCAGCGATTTGAAGGATCTGGTCGGAAATTCTGTCGAACTTCTCGGGGGCCATCTTGTTCAAGGCCGCCTTCACCTTACGCTGAACCATGGACGGGTCAAGGAGGGTAGTCGCACCAGGTTGGCTATTTGCAGTGCCCTTGCCAATGCTGCTGGGCTTCCAACCCGTTGATGAAACGTTAAGAGCTTCGATCTTCATACCCTGCGTAAGGGGCATGGTCTTTGCGGCTTGAGCCTCATGCTTAGCATTAAAGGTATTTTGTTTGCTTGCATTGCGACGACTTCCTTGGCGTGGAGAATGCGGCATACTCATGTTAGAGGTGGACGGCGTTCGGGCCATCTGGCTACCACCTGGGAAGACTCCGCCTGGCCGCTGGAAGCTAGCCATTGGGTTAATAGAAGGTCGTCCCTTGCCGTCGCCGCTCATCTCGAATCGCTGCGCCGAGGTGGTTCCGGGAGGCAATGTCCGACCAATGGGAGCGGCAAAGCTGCCAAATCCGGCTATGCCCGGAGCACCAGTTCTGGAGTTCTGTCTGTTAGAAAGACCAGCAGGTGTTCGAGCGGATGCGGATCGACCACTTTCACCGTCACCAATCAAAGTCTTGACCTGTTGGTGGAAGTCGAGGGAAGGTTGTTCCGTGAATACTTTCTGGAACTGGAGTAAGAAGGCCGAATCGTACTTGAACGAAGTGCCTTTCCTAGCGACCGCTGCATTCAAAGCCGGATTGGGTGACTGAATTCCGGGAGGGTAGAGATCCGCCTTGATGGAACTAGAGCCCAAGAGTCTAGCGGTCTTGAGGGACTGCAATGCGGCGCTAGGTTGAGGGGGTTCGACCGAGTTCGTCTTAAGAGGTGCGAGGTTGAGAGCAGCCGGCTTAGGGCCGCGTCCACCTTGGGTAGGTTTGCCACCTGCACCGATAGAGGGTTTGTCGGTGAGGGGCTGGCTGGGCAATTTCGAAGTGGTTTCGCTTGTTGATGAAGCATCAGCCTTGTCCGCTGGCTTGTCGGTCGGCTGCTTCATAAGCTCTTGAACCGACGGTGCCTTAGAACCTTCAAGAGCACGTTTACGCTCTTTTTCGTCTTCGAGTCGCTCCATTTCTGCTTCAGCTTCCCGAAGCTTGCGATCGTTCTCAGCGGCGCTCGCCAATCGGTTTGCCTCTTCGGCCTTCTTCTTGGCGGCCTTTTCAGCTTCGTACTTTACGCGGCGCTCTTCTTCTTCTTTCTCGCGTCTCGCATCTTCTTCCTCCATTTCGCGAATGATTCGCTCAAGTTCATCTTCGTCAGGCTCGTCTGAAACCTTGGGAGGTTCCTCTTTCTTCTCTTCCTTCTTCGGGGCCGCCTTCGCCGCTTCGCGTTCGGCCTTCTCTTTTTCTTCGGCCTCTTGTCGTGCCTTCGCCTCTTCTGCTGCTTTAGCCTCTTCCTGGGCCTTCTGTTCAGCCTTCAATCGCTCTTCTTCTTTAGCCTTCTCGGCGGCAGCCGCCTTTGCGGCCTCTTCTTCCTTCGCCTTATCTGCACTCGCGGCCTGCTTCATTTTCTCCTTGAACTCGTTCCTGACTTCTTCGGCAGTCTTGGAATTGCTCACGCTATCGGCACGAGAATGCTGAACAGGTGTGGAGATTTTTGGTGTTGAGGATTTCGGAGGAGGCGTGGGTGTAGTCGCGATAACGGGAGGTGTTTTAGAATGTTGACTACTGGGTGCAGGCGAGGCGGGTACTTTAAGGCTACTGACATCAACAGTTTCTCCCATGGCGTTCTTAATTTTAATAGCCATGTTCTTTTTAGGTGGCCGGTTGAATTGAGGAGATGCCACGACTGCAGGCTTGATCTGTGCAGGCTGGGGCTGTGGAGTGCCTTGGGCACCAGGTGGCGCCTGGGTTTGGCCGGTGCTCGATGCGGGTCGATGTTCGGTGGATACCTGAGAAGAGTTACGAGACATAGGTTGTGCCCCAGGGGGATTGTAGGGACCTGTGTTATAGGGCTGCTGGTAAGCTGGTACGGGAGATTGACCTTGGTTCATAATAGGGTAAACTGGATATCCAGGTGCATGGATCATGGGTCGCATGTTAGGATCAAATTGCTGAGGATAATATCCCTGCTGAGTTGCAGTTAGCAAACGGTCAAAATTACCACTCTCTGGAGATAAATCTATGCGTCCAGTCGAGTTTGGGGGGAACGAGGCAAAAATAGGAAAATGTGGCTCCTGAAGAGAGTTCACTAGAGTGTCCGTAACGTGTGGCGTTGTCGTTCTATCGAACTGATTAAAGCCACGATGTCGCGAACCTTCCGTAATAAATCTTTGGTTTTGACGCTTACTAAAGCGTTGGTTTTTGTGACCAAAGTCTTGCTGTTCAATGTTGAAAGAGTCCGATCGCCGATGTTGATTCGAGAACTTCTCGGACTCACGTCGGTTTCCCTTCTTCTTGCCAACCTTGACGTATGACCGGTCGTAGCTTAAAGGAAAGGAGGCGGGGTGCTTTACTTGAGGTACTTGCTGAGGCCCCATGGGTGGGGGTGGATAGTAGTATTGAGGCAAGCCAGCAGGTGCCATGTTGGGAGGATGTGGCATTGCGGGCGGAAGCGCAGGGCTTCGGTTGTGTGGCGGAGGCGTGCCGTACGGCTGTTGACGAGGGTTTCCGAATGCGGGAGGCATACCGCCTCGTCCCGGGTTCTGAGGTGCTCGGTTGTAGTGGTTGGGGGGGTATCCCATGGGCTGATTGTACGAGTTGTTCGAAAATCCTCGGCCTCTACCAGCGCCTTGGAAATTTCCTCGCCCCATGTGGGGGGGTCCTGCCTGGTTACTCATGTCGCTCACGTTCGATCCACGTCTCATATGAGGCGAGTGCTGAGAGGTTAAAGAACTGGGGTCTTGAGACACTGAGGTCGTTCGCATGTGAGGACGCTATATGATCAGTTAGCTCACAGCCCGCACTTACGAACAATACAACAACGAATAATTTGCTACTTACCTCACTCTCACCACCAAAACTACCAAATGTCATACCCTGTTGGGCAGTTCCGGAAGGAGGTCGTCCGCCGCTAGCAGAAGGCTGCGGAATAGGGGATGGTGAAGCCTGAGGAGAGGTGACGCGCGGGTTGCTGTCAGGGATGGGGATCGGAGCAGATCCTGGTTTAGGAGAGCTGGTAGATACGGCGGGTGACTGGTATCCGAATTGGATGTTCGCCTTGCCTCCTGCGGTACCGCCGTTAGTCGAGTAACTGTTGGGTCCGTTCGCGCTCATAGTAACCGAACTCTTTCGGCTGTGGTCGGCCACTCCGTTCGCGTTCACTGTGCCGTGTGCTACAGGAGGAACGTTGGGAATGGCGGGCATAATGTTAGGTCGGCCGTTCAGAGGCGAGATCGAAGACGATTTGGCATGGCGTGGAGCAGTAGCCGATGAGCCAGTGGCAACGATGGGGGGGTTCGAGCCGGTGGCAACCACAGGCGTCGACGTCTTTGCACCAGCAGCAGAAGCGTAGGACGGTGCCGAAGCGGCCGTGTTGCTGTTCGACGCCGGAGTGTTAGTTTGAGGTGAAGTCATAAGTGACTATCTATTTAAGCTACTAGAGCCGGAGTCGTGTATGGGTTTTTTCGTTTGGGAGGAGTGTTCTTCTTTTCCTTCAAGTCTGCGTCGTAGATTGGAAGTCTTTCTTTCTCGTCTAGATGTCGGAAAGAAAGAGATACAATCGCAAATCAGGCGGTCGGGTGTAATCGAATATCAAATCCGAGATTTATACTGCGATCGAAAATCTAGAAGTGAATGACGAACTCGGTATTATCGAGATGAATGGTCGTCAATTAAATTAAGTGTTCAGTCGTCACCTTTTTTTTTCGCCGACGACAAGAACAGAAATGAAAAGCGTCAATGACGAGGCTTACACCTTGTTCTTGGAGGTGATAAAAAAAAGGTACAGGCGAAACGGGGTATCGGTCTGCAGAAAGATGGTGAATAAAAAAAGAGCGTCGTCGCAAATAAACGAAGAATGTCGAAAATCCAGGCGTAGGGTACCTAAGGATTATTGATGGTAGGGGAGAAGTCGCGCGGGTGCGGGTTGCGGGTAAGGGAGCCCTGGAGATTAAGTTGACGATGGAGGTTCTTTGCTGCACACGGGCGCGCGCAAATAAATTCCTATCAAAACTATCTCGACCTCGTCGCGGAGAAGAGGTATTAATTGAGTGGAGATAATGTATTCCCTGTACCGAAATGCAGAGAAATACAAAAAGGGATATCCGTCCTCGATAGAAAGATCTTCAAGGAGAGGGAAAAGAAAACAACCTTCAGAAGGGGATATCTTCCTAGGTTGTCGTGGTTGATCGTTGATCAAAAAGATGGTGCAGGAGTAAAAAAAATTAAGATGGGAAATTTTTTCTGGGAAGGAAAATAATGGCTTGCTTGGGTTTGCGCCTGCTGCTGCCCTCTCAATTCTCACACCACTTGGACCACAATCGCACGCACTGGGCGCTGGGCACCCGCTTCACTAATAATTATCAACGTAGCAGGTAGTAGCACTGTAGCAACAGGTAGCAGGTACCTACCTTACCTACAACACACCTATTATCCAGCCTAAGATGCTAGCTGGCTAGCTGACGGGTACAATGGGCACTCAGTATGGACGATTGACGGAACTACCATGCCGTTCCACTTTTTAAAAATTGTCTGGGAACAAGCAGCATCCATGGATGTATCACTGTGTAGAAAATACGCAGTATCGGTACTTCCTTCCCCTCTACTTACCCTCAAGTTGCTTCTAGATGGCCTTACGTGGGTGGGTCTTTCTTTTTTTGGACGGATGTTTAATGTTGCCTGTAAATAGGTACCTGGTACATCAAAGTAGTAAACTCCAGCAAAACGCAGCTTCCACAGGTCCAACACTGAATTTATGGACTGATATCTCACCCCTTAACGGCATTTGAAATCAAACATGGATCTCGTCGCAACAAATCTTTGTTCTTTTTCCATTTAACGAACTTTCGAAGTTTCATTTTAAATCTGCAATATGTACGTCTTATTTATAACTGCCAACCTATATACTCGCCTCAAGTTAGTTGCTAGAATCCATCTTTGTATTCTTCTTGGTTTAGCCTACGACTTCAAGTACTTAGGCTTATCTAGCTGCAGACATTATTAAAATTTACCTTGTTTGTGGCCGAGTGATTCCGTCACCGTCACCAAAAGCACATGGGGGAGATTAAGAATGTGGGCAATCTTGCCCTCCTCGCTCCCACACCAATCCGCAGAAAAGCCCTTGACGTCTTTTACCTAAGTGGTTAGTAAAACTCCCCGCGTTCTAGAATATCGCTCGTAAGTATTCCCTTGTCTCCTAAATCCGACGAAGACCTAAGCGTTCCGCAGATGTTGGTCATATCATTTTCATGAGCATGCACTACCTAGATGTATGTATTTGCTCTTGCTTTATCTTCCTAAACTCCCGAGACTTTTCTCCTTTCAATTACCAGACTGCTGGAATAGATGAAATCTGAAAGAGCATAGTACAATACACAAATTATAATTCATTTCTTCCAATATCTACCTAGGTACCTAGCTATGAACAGTGGATTCCACCTTGTACAGGCGACAGTAGGTATGTATGGAACAGTAACTCTTAGCTCTGTTGATTCTCACTCACCAATAGTAATCGTGGATGCTGCCCATCCACTACATCCATTTTTTTATTTCATAACTTGGATAATTTTATATGGATGATTCTGCCAATTCGCAACTACTATCTTATGACTTATATTCTTGGTATCAGTTGATCCCTTTCCCAAACCTAAGTTGCTGTCTAGGAATTTACCTACTGTTTCCCAAAAACTCTCATTATAACCTGACTTAGATTCCTAAATCTATTTAATGATACACTAGTGATCCTTGTATTTTGCACCCGTTGCAGCACAGAATAATGGGATTCGTCCCATCTAGAAAATCTTACCTTGGCTCAGCCTAAAAAGCTACATAACACTTCCGTAAGTGGCAAGCCGAGAAGGATTGGCCTATTGTTACAGGACTTTATCAAAGAGAAAAGGCGTTACAAACTCGAGTATGGTTCTAATCACATGCTATTGATACCTAATACTCGCGAATCAGAAAAGGGGAAGGAAAGGTCCAATTAGGACAGTAATATCAGTAATATAGGTAGCTACCCGATATATTGGTGCCCTCTATCTTCCAGAAAAAAAAGTAAGACCTAACGACACTTTTTTACTTGAGACATGAGCCCCAGTTTCCCCCTATCTCGCCTTTATACTCAAGTAGGTAAGTATACGCAGCTGCCTGCTTCTGGGCTTCTCTTGGAGTATTTCGGTTAAACAGAATAATTCCCTCATATTTAGATAGACTATATGGATGTTCTCATATGCATGTATCGACAGGTGCTTCAAGTGAGGAATATAACTTATGTAGGTACCTAGTACGTTTGTTGAATGAATAACACGGGACACTGTTCGGGTGAATATTTCAAATTTTTAGCTTGAAAAAAGGTATAGTAGTGGCGAACTCCCCCAACTCCCCCTCCATCCCCTATTCCAGATTCAAATGTCGAACAATAAGCAATCTTTGCCGCTCTACCGCTTCTACCTCATTGCCTCATTCCCCATTTCCCATCCCCCAAAAGCCATCTGTCTCACGACGCTGTTGGATAACATTACATCCAGCGTATGTACCGCCGTATGTATGCACTATGCATGCGTGGACAAGGACCTGTCCATGACATGTCAGATGCGCAACTACAACGGCGAACTTTGACTCACAACCAAATCCTACTTCGATGACGCATGTTCGACGTACCCTTGGTCCGTTGATTCGGTATTTTCGAGAGCGAACGAACGGGCGGGATATGCATGGAAGTCTATCGATATAGAAATAGAAAAGTGCATGGCGTGACTATGAACTGTCGCCATTCAACCCCAACCCGACTGCCCAAATGTAGAATTATTCTAGAACTTGATTAGCTGTCGACCGGAGCCGGCCATGTACAATACCGTACATATTCGAATATTACCCATGCATGTAAATAATAATATCTGCATGTACACTATAGGTATTATTACTTGGAGTTCTTGGAGAAGAGAGCCCTTCGTCATATCGTCATATTAAGACCTATTAATATGCCCAGTTACACGATACCGGGTGTGGCTAGTCTTAAAATGTCTTGCTAAAGGATGCCCCCCCAACGGTTGCCGGTGCTTAGGATCTACCCCAGTGAGATTGGCGGGACCAGAACCACGGTGAGGCCCCGTTTGCAGCCCTAACCGGTCAAGCGGCACAGGGCTAACCTTCGCCTACCATCATTGGTACGATATCTCAGCAGTGGGGATGTCTGGGTATAATTTAAACGTTTGTGCCCGTTTGATTTGAGATACCTGAGTACTTCGTAAATGCGTACGAGATGTCTTAGAACCCTTGAAGTTAATATCTACCTATTTTACTGTAGACATAATGCAGGTAGTTATGTAGGTAGGTACGAGATAGTCAAGGGATCAATAATATAGGTGTTACTTGAGGCCGTTTTTACCCATATGTACGTGGTGTCATGAATCTAAACTTTTTTTGTGAGTCCTCCAGGTCAATGTACAAGGGCCTAATTCCTCATGCTCCGTGTCAAGGTCATCAATAGCATACCACCCATCCATGCAAACAAACAAATTCACCTATGCCATTCATAATGTCCTATAATCGAGTCGCGATATTTCCGAGCTTGTAACGCAACTATGCCTCCCCGGCTTCGACCCCATCACTAGGCACTACCACCTCATCTTCGCTTTCTTCGTCACTTGCTTCAACATAGCCAACTTCGTCATCCTCCGCGATGGGCCTCAATTCCTCATTCACATTGTCTCCTGTCTCTGGCAAGCCGCGCTCCGCACGCAATTGCTTAATCTTAGTTGACGTCATTTCGTAGACGAATTGACCAAGATGCTCAACACCCTCCATCGTCGCCTCGCCGGGGACAGCAGTCCCGTCTTCTTCCGCTTGCATGCGTTCCGAGGGCCACATCTCTCCAGTTGCTAGGGTAAGCTTATCCGGACGTTGAAGCAATAGTTCGAAAGCGGGGCGCAATTCGTAGCACGCTTCGAACACTTCTCTTCGTCCAAGAATGTACAAACCAAGCCGGGCACGAGAGAGTGCTACAGTTAAACGTCGAATGTCTCGGAGATAACCAACTCTTGATGTGCGCGTGAGCGAAAGAATGATATCTAGCTAGAATTAGATCTGATTATCCCTAGAGAATAAGGTTGGGTTGACTTACAATCGTTTTGTTCGCCTTGATATTTGTCGACGGTAGTCACTACCTTAGGCAAACCGAATATAGCATTCCTTGCACAACGATGTGATAGCACGTCTTTGATAAGGGCTCGCTGACCAGCATATGTGGCAAGGATGCTGATCTTCGATGCAGGGTATCCTAGAAGTCGCATATACTGGTATATGGCCACGGCATATTCCGCCTCACCTAGATTCTGGATATAATGCGGCGTCGGCTCGACTTCCCCGCGGCCCTTATAATCAGGAACATTGATGAATTGATAATCGTACTTGAATCCGGCGTTGGCAGTCTGGAATTCCTTCATGCTCTCGACGTGCGGCAGGTTACCAAGGTTAGGGTATCGCCATTGATATAATGCGGCAATAGATGGACGAGCACGGCCTTGTTGGTCGAGTGTAATGACTGGTACTCGTAAGCGAATAAATCGGAAGAAAAGCGACTGCTCGAGATTGGCGTAATGTCTAAAGGCAAGACTCTGTATGACAGGAGAATTTTGGTAATGGTCACCGCAAAGAACGACTCTCTGAAGCGCCATCTGTCCGCCTTCGGGCTTTTGCATAGCCAGAGGAATGAAACTCTCAACCTCGGTGATCTGAGCCGCCTCTTCCATAACAACATTGTCATAATGGAAACCAAGATTAGCAATCTCAGTACGGTGCATTGCGGCATGTGTTGCCGTCATGGCGATGATGCGAGCTTCGTTGATTAGAAGGTAATTGGCCTTATCTCGGTCTCGTCTTAGGATTTCGAATGGCAGGACATCTTCCAGCTCGGAGAAAATCTTTGATATATGATGATAGCAGCCATTTGCTATATCGATGACAGCGTCTCGGTCGCTCTCAGGAGAGAATAGAGGTTGGGCGGCATCGGAGAAATAGTTGTGGAATGGGAAAGCTTCAATAATAGCAGTCGGCGTAGAATCCTCTACTTTTACTACCTCTTGGAACTTAGCCCAGGACGGTTGGATGTAGACGGAATTGAAATATCCTGCCGTCTCAGCAGAATTTCCGTGGGCACCAGGAGCGCCGATACTGGCTGCTAGTCGGTTAACTTCTTTAAGATAGCGGTCTCTGATCTCGAAGAATGATTCAACCCGTCCATGTTTACTGAAGCTGCCATCAGTATCCAGATCTTCCTCGCCGTGGCCGAGACGGAGAAGGTGTCGTTCATCAATATCCAAGGCAACAATTTTCGCGAAGAGCTGGTTTAGCGCTTGATTGGAATGTGCAATAAGCAATGTACGTTGCTCAGGAAAATTGTGGTAGATATTGTTGATGATTTGAGTTGCGACATCCGTTTTGCCAGTACCGGGCGGTCCAACAATAACAGTGAGTCCGGGTTGCGTTCCTGATATTATAGCGTCAATTTGAGCAGGTGTGAAACGAACGCCATTTAGCTTCGGAGCATCGATAGGATAAGGTCCGGTGTTGGGTGGCTTATACGTTGAGACCTTATACGTCTCGACTTCAGCATTCAATGAAGGCTCTATGCCTCTTCTTCGCTTTTTGGAAGGTTTGGCGGTTTTCTGCTCCGGTGGCCTATCCACTGATTCTAGCATGTAAGGGGGACCGAAACTCTCAGTTACATCATCCCCTGGTTCGATCGTTTTGTCAGGCAGGCCGGTAACGAGATGCTGCCAATCTAAGAAAGTGTCCCTAAAATCGAGCTTTGCGATCCGATTTGCCAGGTGCTTATATGTGGCGCCGGCGGGGTCTCCGTAGCCGAGGAAGGTCTCATATAGCCATGATGCGAGGGGAACTTCGGAAAGGCACAGACTACGAATAGACTCCAATACCGGTTTGAAGTTATTCTCTCTGCCGCTTCGTCGAACGATTAGATTAATCCGCTCATATACGTCTGGCTTGCCACTTGAAACTCGATCCATATCCTCCTTGTACGTCCTCGGATCTAATTTGAGTTGTACCTTTCTCGTGGGAGATCGGTTCTGGCCTCCGAAGTATGCAGCAGGATCTCTGATAGACTTTCCTTTATCATCCATAATTTGGGAAATTTCTGCACTTCTTACAGAGATTAAGCCTAACTTCTCCGCTTCGGAAATGTTTTGGGCACCTCCATTCGAAATGCTTTTCGAGAGGGAAGCGTCGACTGCAACCAGAAACACAACATCATCTGGACGCAATGAATCCCACTCTCTACGAATATTATCGGCAAGCCGACGCACGTCGAGAGAAATCTCTGCATTGACTGCAGACGGCTTGTCGTCACCAATGAGAGCGGGTACAACTTCCAAGATAGACGGACGAGATATTGATAACGCCATTCTTGAAAAGCCGGTGAACGTTGTCTCCCCGGGACGTCTCGACTCCGGTTTTAGTCGCCTTAATGCATCACTAATATCTTTTCTGATACCGTAGAAGGATTCACATCGGTAAAGAACTAGAGCTCTCCAAAGGAAATCCCCAACTGATAGGTGTTGGAGTTTCAGCTTAGGAAGCGCGAGGGGCGTCGATCCATCGTAATTGTCTGTCCTCAATAGACCTTGGTCAAAAAGAGTAGCCTCGGTCGGAAGAATACTTGTATCCCGGACAACCTCTTGGAAAGTCTTCCGCTTTTCGTAGGTAGACAAGAGGACCTCATTCATAAACGGTCGATCGATGGGAATCCCAACAGACTCTGGATATTCCGTTCTAAAATCAAGCAAAGCTGCGAGCTTCTTAATCTCCTCATCCGTCAGAGCCTCTAAGAGGTTCTCGAGCTCGTCTCTTTTACCTATAGACCCATAATTAGACAAAGCTAACACTGTAAGCTTATCCTTAAAATGGCGTAAGGCTACACGTTGAAGTTTTGCGAGCTCAGCACAATGCAAATCATACGCTTCCGTACGACCATGTTGGACACCTGTGTAATCGTCTATAGTAAAGTAGAAGTAGTGGCTCAATAAGGCATATTGATCACGAAGTAACCCATTGTCTTCATCGTTAAACATGGGAGAAAGTCGGAGGGCAGGTAAGATGTGTAGATCTTGGAACAAAGTGTTCGTGTATCGCCTCGTTGGGCTTTGGCTCAACAAGTCGGAGATGAACTCGACGAATCTTTCGCAATAGAGCACTTCCTCTGCCTTCCTCTTTTCACTATAGAGTAACTTAAGGAAGTCTAGTGTCATAGTGTAAAGCCAGGCTCTCTCGAACCTTAATCGAGCTTTTGTTGAATCATCTGCCGAGTCGTATCGCTTACCCGCCGCTCTCCAAGCCTTCTTGGGGGATGCATTTTGAGCCAATTTGCTTTCACGTTTCGACTCGGTGAGGTTGTGCCAGATACCGATGGAAACCAACGAGGCGCACTTGTTACGTACACTCGACCAATCCAGGCTCTGGAAGGCATATATGATAAAGCATAGAAGGTTCGTCCGTACAGTCAATGATATTGTGTGGTCGAGACACATGGACAGAACGCGGGTGAAAAAGCTTTCAAACTCGGCGGGTCGATCTTCGAATATGCTCCATGTCTCAAGCTTCTCTCTTGCCTTGACGTTGGTGATCAGGGCTATTAGGAGGACGTGGAAATTGGACGAGTCCTCAGAGTATCCAGGCCATAGATAACTCTCAAGGGTTTGCAATCCTTCGAGGACGAGTAACGACTTGTAGGGGAAGCCATTCTTTTCGAGGACATCCCAAATGTCGCGCTTTAGCACATCGTTCTTTACTTTGATCCTCGTAGTTCGCTTGGTAGTCTTCAGCCAATGTTGTCTCGCAAGCTGGGCAAACTCGCTCTCGCCCTCCAAATCGGCAATGGTCGGTCGGGGTTCGGTATCGCGTGACTTGGACTTTGCGTCACTTTTCTTAAGTCTCTTTGCGGTCGGCATAGCTCATAGATTGCCTAGATACCTTGGCAAGATGCCGAGCAGTATTATGCCTAGCTTTTAAGCTTCAATGGTGCAATCATGAAGCTCTCTGTGATAGACGTCGTTGGCATATATACCTAGGTAGTGATTTACTTGGTTATAGCTTAACCGAAGGAATGGTGGGTTTCACGGTGTGGCGCAAATGCTTCCTTGGAAATTGTCAGCCTCGTCGCGTTTGGCGTTGTTGATTTTGATATGTGACATGTAATTGGTGTAATCGGTACGTACTTCATCTTATCGCCCGTCCAACTTTATTTTTTTAATTCAATCAGGATCACCCCCTGTCCGTTCTTACATGCATGCAAGGTGAACTTAATCCTTGTTTCTCCATAAAAATATTAGCGGTAAACCCCGGCAGAACTAAGATAGGCCTAGGTCTTCCATTGTATTGAAGCTCAGCCTTCTGCATCTTCCTCTTTAATCTTTAACTCACTTGAACTGAACAGCTCTCTTTTGTATCATCCCGACAAAGACCAGCCAATCTGAAACAGCATTTTTGACAATGTTGATGATTTGGTCATAATTGAACCGTCTCCCACCAATCATTGGCTCATTTATTGACAGAACTGCCAACAACTGCGATCGGTAGGTACAGAGGAGCCTTCGAACATTATCCTCTCTACCATCCAAGATGCCTTCCGCGAAGAATCCAGATTTCGAAGTTCCGCAGGTAGACGCTTTCGCGGCGCTCCTGAAGGATACCCTAAATCATGCGCAATCTGTGAAGCCGAGCGAATCGATCGAACCTCCTCTTACACAGGCCGACTTTGACAGTCAGCTCGCACAAATACCTACCATATTCACGTCGGAGAAGGAGAAGACTCGCCAAAATGCAGTCATAGAAATAGCTACAAGAAATATGTTCAGCAGCTTAGTTGTTAGTTACAAGACCCCAATCCTCTAGCAATTAAGTGCTGACTTCCTAGGCTACAACCTCAATCGATGCACCCGAATTCGTCCAAGTCTGGAACCTGTTCGACTTCCTGTCGGTCCTATCCGATAACGATCAATGTGACCCAGCCCTCCTTTTCTGGCTTGTGGAGGAACTTCTCGACAGCCAGACGACCGAAAAGTGTCGCAAGATCTTCGATTACCTCGAGTCACGACGGGAGCAGATTATAGTACATAACCTCATCGCAAAGAAGCTAGTCATCCTGAGATTCTGTAACGATCTTCTACGACGACTATCCCGTGCCGAGGACACAGCTTTCTGCGGTCGTGTCTTTATCTTCATGTTCCAGTGCTTTCCTTTGGGGGATAGGAGCTCGGTCAACCTGCGCGGCGAATATCACGTCGAAAATGTCACAACATTTGATGATACACCTACCCAACCAACCGACTCCTCGGATAGCATGATGATTGATACTACAGAGACTGGTTCCGCGAAAGATGCGAAAGGAGACAGCAAATCTACGGCCAAGGCTGTTTCGTTCGACTCCAAAAACAAACCAACGTCTGAGAAGCCTCTCGACACAGACGCGCTGTATCCGGTTTTCTGGTCACTTCAGCATTACTTCAGCCAGCCGACGGCAATGTTTGACCCAGCGGAATTGGGCAAGTTTAAGTCCGGATTGGAAGCAACTATGTCCGCATTTGAAACGGTTGAGAAGCTTCAGAGGAGTACTAAGGGTTCCGATGACAGCAAGTTGATAACTCAAAAAAGGAAACAGCAAGAGGGGGATGAAGACCTCCGTAGTAGCACCAATAATCCTAAATACTTGACGAGCAGAGAGCTTTTTGAGTTAGAGGTACGCTCTCAAACTTCCAAGAGCATCTTGATTGACAGCTAATCATTCTATTTAGATAAGCGACCTCTATTTCAGGCGCCATATCGTCATTCAAGCTTTCATTATACTAGACTTCCTCCTGTCGCTCACCCCAGAAGCTAGAGCGAAACTTGCCAATATCAAGTCTCAGAACAGATCCGTCGTGTACGGCGATCAAATACTGAGTGAGGATGATGTAAGTCCAACATGAGCGCCTTCCTTCAACATAGCATTGCTAACCACATCTAGACAAACTGGGCAATATCGATGAAGGCCAGGATCACAAGTTACATTCAGGCCGAACATGATGGATTTTTCTTCTTTCGCGTTCTCGAAAGCGTCATTTCTAGGGATAAGGGCTGGGTACGTTGGAAGATCGAGAGTTGTCCGCCCATTAAGAAGGACCCAGTTACTCCCAATGACTTCAACGAGGCGAAAGCCAGCGCCAGACGTATGGCGACTAATAAGAGGTTACGAGCTGTACCAATGGGCTCAATATCTTTGGATTTCCTGAAGGAAGAAGATACCGAAACGGCAATGGAGAAGCTCAAAGACCCGGAGAGGTGGAAACTTCCTGACCTAGCCACTTTTAAGGACAAGATTGCTTCAGACGACCTCGACTTCGATTTTGCAAGGAGCGACAAGGAGAAATCTGAGATACTCGATGCCAAGGCCAGCAAAACTTGGAGAGCCCTTAGAATCGCCCGAAGATCGAAGCTTGCCGTCTTCGACAAGATTGACGACTGGCAAAAGATCGATATTATCTTCCAAGAACAACCAAAGGCCACAGATGAATCCGAAGGAGCACAGACAAACGGTGAGCTTCCCGAGGACAGACGGCCAATTATCATAACAGGTCCGAGCAAGGTTGGCAAGTCGACGCTGGTCTCTATGCTCCTGGAAAAGCATGAGGGTGTATTTGGGAAGGTTATTCAACACACCACGCGAAGTCCGAACGACGGAGAGGTCGACGGGCAGGATTACCACTTTGTGGATTCTAAGGCATTCAATACCATACTGGACGGCGATTACTTCCTCGAGTTTACAAATCGGGACGGTGCTGACTACGGAACGAACCGAAAGGCGGCGCAGGCTTTGGAAGAGTCCGGGAAGGTTCCTGTTATCCAACTGGACAGTGAAGTAAGTACAAATATAAATATCAGACATCATTACGAAATCTTTACTAACTTTAATCCAGAGCCTTCAAATGGCCAAAGACAACGGCTACTCCGCACGAATCATTTTCGTCGCGCCGCCTAGCATCGAGGAATTAGAAGCCCGATTAAGAAAGTCGGAAGACCTCAGTGATGAAAGCATACAGAGCACACTCAAGGCCGCCCAGGAGGAGATGGAGCAGGCACAATCCGAAGGCTACTGCGATATCGTCATCACGAATGGAGACGTAGACGAGGCGTATAAAGCCCTCGAGGAGTTCCTGTACGGCACCCCCGCCGAAACAAATGGAATCAACGGTGGCGATGCTGCCGGAGATGGAGATGATGTGGCGATGCAAGACGCGGTAACCGGCGAGGTCGCAACATAAGTTACGACACCGTAAACAGTCGCCCACGCAGTTTCGATCGATTTGCGGGAGTGTGGGCGATGCTTAAGCGCCACTCGTCCACGATTAGAACTAGACCTCGGACGTCCGTCCGTTACACCAGAGGGGGAAATCCCACATAGGACTGCTATAATTTAATGTACCACCACGATAAACGGGGTCGGAAGTCATCAGCATAAAAATTGCGAAGACGGTTAAAGGAGTGTCATTATTCCATAGTTAAGATACCCATACAATGCATTCACTGCTATATGAACCTCGTAAAATCACACTTATATACCCATAATCAAGAGTCGTTTCAATGTAATTCCACCTATATAGGAACACGCATTTTAAGTGAATAACCAGTAATTCAGACAACAATCAGGAAAAATGACTTGAAGACCCTGTAACGGGCTATTCAATTGTATCTATCTACGTGGCTAGAATATATCCGCCGACCCTTTGGGGTATCTACCTAGTATCCTATATCCACCTATATTGTTAGGTGCCCCATCCATTTAGATGGCGTCCCCAAGTAGGCCCCTATCCAATTCCCCTTGGTTTTCATCCTCTTGAAACTTGCCGATATAGCATTCTGTATATCTCGACACTTCTCGCTCGCCAATCCAAGATATATCTTCTAGATGCTGGCCCTTCTAAACAGTACGCTAAAAAGCAAAACGCCTTCGCTATGCAATGCAAATCAACCCAACCCGAACATAGTAAAGCCGAGCCCGCCCTTTTTTCTCCTCTTATAGTATGTTGGAAGTATGTGTTGGAATATGTAATTTGATGTGAAGGTAAGGTCCAATATAGACGCGAAACCCTCTTAGACAAGGACCAGCGTAGCCGCAACAAACGCAACCAGCGCGCCAGCCCCCATCCCCAACCCTCTAGTCCTGCCCGCTGCCGCCGTCGTCACAGTCGAGGTCTCAGCCTTAGTCGAGCGACCGACAGCCGTGATGCCGTTCATGTTATCGGCGGTAGTAACAGAAGGACCCTCGTTGAAGAAATCTACAAGCACGAAGCTGGGGATCTGGCCCCAGTCGCTATTGCAGTTCTGGGCGTGCAGACCTAGGTTGCCGGTGGTGGAGGTCGAGGGGCTGTTGGTGGTCGCGATGTTGTCGACGTCCGGGATCTCGATGGACGCTGCTAGGGATTGGTACGCGAAGTGGTTCATCAGTGGCATCAGGCCCGCGGATATGGCGGCGCTGGCGGAGCTCTGCGTCGTGGGACGGTCGAGCGTGCAGTTGAAGCCCGAGAGAGAAGTAACGTCGTACGCTGTCTCGAAGATGTGGTCGAATTCGTTGAGTAGGTATGGGTATGACGTGCTGGTAGTGATGGAGGCGATGAAAGTTACCAATCGTGTGTTGGCACTGATCATTTCTTGCAGCGTGGGCCATGTGCTACCGGAGTGTTCGTAGCCATATGTATCGATGCCAGAGGCGCTGAAAACAGTTCCGAACTCCGCTGCGGTCTTGCTGTCCGAGTTAACGAGAAGAAGCGTTACAACCTCGTTAGGGTTAGAGTCCATCCAGGACTTAATAGCTGTTAACCAGCTCTGAAGTGTACCGGCATCGAGCAGACTGCAGGTTGTATGACATAGCTCGATGGCACCGTCCTTGTCGTGAACTTGGGCCTGGAGCAATCGAATTCCCGCATCTAGGGCGACGGTTGCGTTGTAGTACTGATTTCCAGCTATCGAGTTTCCTGTCGATGAATCTCGAAGAAAAGCAGAGTCATGAGCACCCATATGGGTTATGTTGTTATAAGAGCGGCTGCATAGGTCAGGAGAGTTGTTGCATGCCGTCGTCGAGGTCGAGGCTGAAGCTGAGGCTGTTGCTGTGGAACTGGAGCTGGCTACTGCGAAGGAAGAACTTGTGGATGAAGATGAAGATCCGAAGCCAAACCCACTACCTTCTTGTGGGAGGGCATGAGCCGTTGCCGTTAGGGCAGCGGCAGCAGTGAAGAATGTACATAACGAAGGTATCATTTTGTCTGTTTAACTGTTGCTAGGAAAGGAAGAAAACTGGTCTAATGGTCTAGTCTATCGATAGAATAAATGGGAATATAACGAAAACAAAGTAAAAGATATAATAAACCTACAGCAAAAAAGAGATGGTGGGTGTATTACGATTAAGTACGAATACCTACATGTTTCGAGGTTGGCCAGGAGGCTAGCTGAGCCCCAACCATCATACTACGCAGTACAAAGAAGCACAATACGATGAAGAGGACATGGGAAGCAAGAATGGATCCCTGCAGCGTTTAAGGGCAAGCATAAGAAGAGCCTCCAAGATCGAGCCTTGAGTGGTTCCCCTAGATGTCGTATTTTATGTAATTTGTGGGGTTGTGTGATGATCACCGGCGTCTGGTGGGCTGCTGGAGAACTGCGCCTCGAAAGGGACGCGAGGATGTAGCTTGGGACGTCGTCAGCATCTTTCAAGCTTGCCCAAACTTGAAACGACCTAGACCCGCCAACGACGCTTGAATTCGCGGCGCCGCGACAGTTGAGCGGTTTTGGATTTAGTCTTGGTCCCGGCATAGCGGACCCGATCAACATATCCCTTTACACCATCCGTTGCCAATAAATGTAAGAACCCTTTGTATCCGGGTTCATGTTAAAAGGATTCGAGCGTTCGGGAATTGGCTATTCCAAGTTGCCTATTGAATGAAATTGTAAATGAGAAAACTGGAACTTGGAGAAAAAGAAAAAGGGGGAGGTTGTTAACTTGTTTAATTGTGGCTGGTTAATACGATTATGCAATTAAATGCCTGGATTAATCCGCTACCTGCATACACGATTGTACAACGCGCCACAGGACTGGACCGGACTGGACCTGAACAATGTACCGCGTAGATCCCTGTCCTATTTTTGGCAGTCTTTCATGTGCGATTTCCTCGCTGGAAACTTTTTCGATTCTCAGGGTCCAATCGTCTGCGATCTGCCGCGCAAGCGTTTAGCGAACTCCAGCGCCTCTTAGGGTTGCCACGCATCAAAAAGCGAGTTGTTAGTTCATGATAGGTATCACAAGTCTTCAGCGTCTAGAATCTATGGATCCTATTCTAAAACCCGGGCGGCCTCTCCTTTACAATAGCGATAAATCCGGTTGATATTTTTATCCTGCCGCATCTTCGGAAAATTCGATGAATCTGGAGAATACGGGGTTGATCTCGCGCATAAAATTGTGAAGGGCTGTGAAGAGTTGGAAAATCTTGGTATGTACGTAGATCTTCGACCGTAGTATTTAGTTCATACATCGCTAAGAGAGCCACCGAGACGCTATTCGGTTTTCGGTTTAAATGTCCGAGGAATATTTCGACGTTGTCAAGTTGGCAGTTCTCCGCGTAAAGGGGGCTGTAAATACTATATTCCTAACGACGTTCTAGACAAGCGATTTCATGATCAAATTCATGAATGAACTTCCTACCTGTGTCAAACCTGTTTAGTGTGGGTGAACTGGGAGAATAAGGTGATACGACAGGTCTACGTTACCAGACTCCGGACATCTAATGTCTCTTAAGTCTAACAAAACCATCAAGGCTTCAAACAGCCCTCATCTAAACGAGCGATGCAGGATCACATAGAAGTAGACAAGAATTCACCATTATTCCAGGGGCATTTTATTAGACCAAGTTAGAAATTCCGCCTAAAGTACCTACCGCTAGCCAGCCAGCCACAACGCCCTCCAGAACATAACCTCCCTATGATGATCAATATGCTAATATGCCTTACTCATAAAAGATGCTCTGCCGCCCAGGACCAACTTCGGCGGTACGGTTACTCCGGATCATCCGCGTACGACTCCAATGCGGCCTCCTCTTCCAATTCCTTGAGGTGCTTCTGGCCCTCCTCCGTCGTAGCGTCTATTATCTGTTCCTCCACGCTCAGGACGCCCGCCTGTTGTAATATTAGCATTTTCAATATTATAATTTACGTCAAGTTGATAGAAGTGCAAGGAATCTTACCTCACTCAGAAGACCGACTACTTCCTCGGCATCCTCGACGCTCATCTTGCCCAAGACCTCGTTGACTTTGTCTAGGCTTCCGGACTCCAAAGCCTTTCGCATCTCCGGAGTAAATGCTTCAAAGATCTCGCGACCCCTTTTCTCGGCTTCATCCTCGCTCTTCTCGGCCGGAATCCGGATCTTAATTTCGGTACCTGGCTCGACGGCGTGTAATTGGATCTGTTCCACCCCCGCGCCGGATGCCGCATCGGCTTCTCGCTGAGCATTGATTTCAGCTGCACGATTCTTGATCCTGTAGTAGGTATCTTGGACGTCCTTGTAAAAGACGTCTTGTGCTTGGTGACCCTTGGTAGTGATACGCTTGAAGAAGAGCGCAACACCATCCTTGCCTAATGCGCGGCAATATTGCAGTAGTAGAGCCTGGTGAACACATTGTCGTGCGAAGTCATCCTTGCCTTGGAGTTGGGCATCGAATGCCATGACCAGGAGGCCGTCGGTTTCCTTCTCGGTCAATATATGCGGGTGCAATCCAATAAAAATGTTACTTTCTCGGTAGTCGGATGCTTTGATGTTGGCAAACTTCCGAGCATCTGGCGAAGCTTCGATTTCGTCATCGTCGTCATCGCCTGCTGTTGAAGGTTTCGATTCGTCTGGTTTGGTTAAAGAGAAATTGGGGTTAAGCAGCTCTACCTTATCATCTTCTTTCTTCGCTCCGGAGGTGGACGGTGTGGACTTGTTGACATAGGAACTGTCGAAACCTGTATGGATGCTCTCGCTAGTGATCTTGCGGCTCTCCTCTTTCTCTAGCTCCGCCAATTTGGCCAACAATTGCCGTTGTAGGTCCTGAACCTTCTTTAGATGCTCGCCAATTTCATCTACCATAGCGTTGTAACGATTTTCTGGTTTCTTCTCGTCAAGCTCCTTATTCACCTGATCTAGCAACGTCGCCATCATCTTCGTATACGAGGGTGGTTGTTCTTCCTGAGCGTGGACGCCTTCGGGTCGAGCGGGGGGCTTGTCCTCTTCCGGATTCCCGACAGACTCCATGACGGCTTGGAAGGCAACCTCTCCGGGGTTTCGAGTCTCAGCCTCGGCAGCATGGGATTTGAGGGCGGTTAGGAGAGCAGATATCCTCTTCATTAAGCCATCGTTGACCTGACGTTCGTATTTTAGAGTCTCAATTTGAAGTTTCCGTTGCTGGCGCTCCATATGTATCTGGTTTTGCTTGGCGCGAATGAAGGAGCGCTTGTCGACATTGGGATGGACTTCGATGTCGGAGTCATCGCTAAGTTCGAGAGCGTCCTTTGGAAGCGGATTAGTCGCGTTGATATCTTGTTAGGTGGCGCGCGACAGCTACTCACCCACTTGCTATAATCTACGGGCATCTTGAGGGCTAGGCTCGTAAGCGATTGGATTTCTCTGTTTTTCTAAATTGGTAGCTGAGAAGTGGAAGATATAAGGCTCCGGGAGCTATGACTGTATGTAGATACCCTTCCGCTTGTTTTGTAAAGGTGGGATGTCTCTGTCTGCCCCGCCATCGACGATTGGAGATGGCGGGGGGGTTATCGTTATCGAGAAGCTTCTTGCGGTCTCCAGACCCACAATACACATAAGAGCTTATATAAGCACTCCAGGGCTTGAATGGGCACTGTATTTTACCACTAATTCCCCTGTAATTTAGTGATATTTAGCCCTATCCCCAATTCATCACCTGCACTATGGAAGCTCCCTACAATTATAGAGCTTAACAGCGCTATGTTCCTTGTATTTTGCAGCTGGAGGGGATTTAGCATCAGTCATACTTCTAAAAGGAGTCGAGGGATGAGACCTATCACATTCACATACCGCACTAGTCACAAATCGTAAATGAGACATTTTATTAATACATCTCTATTGTTACATGATACATGATAGCTGATCAATGCCACTACCAACTTTCTAATGAAAAGAAGTCACAAAGATACAATGTCTTCGCTCCCGTCTTCCATCGTCCTAGGTCTCCAGTTGAGCCTATTCCCACCTCTTGCTGAACTCTTCCAGGTCAAAGGATCCCGGCTGAAGTTCACTTTCGTCCTCGTCTGTTGACACAAAAACGCGACCGTTCTTGATCACCTCTCCTTCCTCAGTAGTGATGTCGCAGAACTCCATACGATACGCATCAGTCTCGTAGTAAATAAGGTTATAGACCTCCTCGATACTCTCGCACTTCCAGTATTTTCCTTTGACTTCATTGCCTTCCTTAGGAACTAGGGCTGGGAATGGACCCCACATCATGGCTACAATATCAAAAGTTAGCAAATTCGTGTCGAGGGAAGAGGGAGAAAAGGGGTTGGAATATACTACTTACCTTTCCAACCTTTGATAGAGCCAGGTTTCAGAACCGGCTCATAGTCTGAGGCACCCGCTAAGCCTGTCTTCGCCACTCTGGTAACCACTTTCGGGTGCTGAAGCGAGCCGTAGAAAAAGAAGTAGAAGGGTTCAAAGGTCAAATAAGGACTTCCGACTAATTTCCGCGATCTGGCGGCTCTTGCTAACTTATCAAGCCGGACACCGCCTAGCCCGGGACCAGGACGGTAGCCACAAAGACGCAAGTCGTTTATGTTGCGCTGCATGACCTCTTCACTGTTAACATCGGTCCCAGTAGATGAGACGAGAGTAGGATCATTGCTTAGTAATGACATGCTGGATCGTCTAGAGTTGTCGAGTGGCAGGTCGTCGTCTTCCTGAACGGGATTACTTCTACGAAGCTTGGCGGGTTGAATTTGGAATTTGGATTGTTGGTTGATTTCTTATAAAGAAGGTATCTGTTGTTTAACTAGATGGACTTGAAATAAGGTGACTTGATGAAAACTTTCTTTACTGTCACATATAAATATTCTAAATATTAGCTTCAATCAAGATTCTTATGAGCAAACACGAATTTTCATAGAAGCGCTATCATAAAGAGCGTGTATTGTGAACACAATTGCCTCAGCACATGAAGCAAATTACATCATGTTTGGTCTATAAGCTTCTAGTCTCAAGCTGCAAGTGTATTATGCATCAATGGCAATGGCTCTTTGCTTTCTTTGTGTTTTTTTGGCGCTTGATTCCTCGCAAAACAAGAGGATTCTTGTAAGAAAAAAGTAGCAACTAGCACTGTGTATGACAAGATTCAGCCTGCTTTGATGTATTGAGATAGACAGGAATCTCATCTGCTGCTAGCTACATTAGCTAACAGGAAACTTACTTGCTATGAGAAACACCTACGCTTCTATTCTGCCTTCGCCAGAAAGCGAAATCGCGATCTAGAAGGATCGCCTCCCGACTAGTAAGATTGCTTTGTCCAAACAGCAATCACTAAAAATCTTCTTTCCACAGGTAATCAACTCCGGCCCATCACGCGTCACGATTTCAAACGCATTAGCGACGTTAACCGACCCGACAATTCCGAATATGAGATATCCCAACCATTATCAACGAAGTAGCTTTCTGCTAGCATGGATACATCCAGAGATACCTGAGCATACCCAGGCCAGAAGGCGTTTCGTGTTGCTCTAGAATGTATGCCTGTTATAGTATAGGTATTGAAATACGTTGATAAGGGAATATCAAGTAGACGGTAATTTGCCCAGCTTGAAGTCGCCAGGGAAAGAGTTGAGCTATGATCTTGAGTCTAGTTCAGCTCACGTTTAGAAATGTATGTGTGGGTAACTACCTAGACTGCTATAGATAAGAGTGTATAAGATTGGCAAGAAAAGCGCATACGACTAGGTTCATAGGCAGGTAGGAACATAGTCAGCAGTGTTGCAATGCATATTTGGGCTATCTAGAGCCCGTTTTGGCGAAGCGACCTGACTGTGGGTCTCCCGGTCCTCCTTCCGTTCAACGATATAGGACCCCGGCGCCGGATCCCACTCGGTTGCCCCAATAGGAAATTTTGGAGAAGTTGCTAGTCTCCTATTTCGACACGTATTCTGCTGTAACTCCAGGGCATCCTTATTTGAACAATCGGAGTGGAACATGTAGACATATGTCGGATTCGGTGTGTGTGGGCCTTTCTCATGAGGTTCGCTATCGCTTCAACTCCTACAGTCTTGTAGCTTACAACCCTCAAGTATTTGAACCCCCTTTCCTCCCCTCTCCCCCCTCTATTTATATTGTGGGATCAACCTTAGGTTGAGCAGATGCTCTTCTCGGGCCCTCCTAATACCCAAGTGACAAGCCAACTCATACCCTATATCTCACCATGGGGGGCGTACAGTCCGTCCCCGTGGTCGGCGAAGTCGTAACAGCAGTCGATGCCGGAGGAAAATCGATTGCGGCTGGTGTCTGCGCTATCGCCGGACAGGAAAAAGCAGCACAGGAGCTCCTAGACGGCGCCAAGCGGTCCTGGGACAATTACACCGATGTCAACTGCATTGTCTCTAATGCTCGTGTCCTTGGAGCGGTGATTCAAGGGGACGACAAGGAGCGCGATCGTCTTTTGAACGCTCAGAAGGAGGCTTGGACTGATGTCGCTGAAGGCACCCCTGTTGTTGGACATGCTATTGGAGTGTACCATTATGCGACTGGCGATTCGGCAGCCGGCGATCGGACGATGATCTCAGCAACACGGTCGACTGCTGTCATCGCGGCAACTGTCGCTACAGGGGGCGCTGGTGCGATCGCTTGTGCCGGTGCCGCCGCTGCTACGGGATTGGCGTGTGATGGTGTTGCTACTGGCCTCAACTCTCTTGGCCAACATAAATTTGCGCCCACCGGAACGATTGCTGCGACAGCTCATGCAATCGCAACCGGATCAGCGGACGATATTTTCAATGCTGCCGAAGGTATCGCTGCAGACGGCCTTGCCGGGGCCCTTCACGGCCGAGTAAAGGGTCGGGTGAAACTTAATCTCCAAGATATACCCGCTTCAGAATTGGCCGAGCATCCAAGAACCGCTCGTCCGTCTCTATTTGAGAACTATAAGAAGTTCACCGAGCACCCGGATGCTAGTCATATCAAGCAGGCCAGCATGGAAACCGTCAAAAGCTTCACGGAAATAAATGCGATCAAGGAAGCCCCCAACCCACGGCAAGCTATGAGGGCGCTAGAACCGGGCCAGTGCTATGACTTTGTGCGATTAGAAGACGGAAGAATGCGATATATCAGTCATGCGGATGCAGCAAGGATTTCGAATGCTACAGAAATGCGTGTTGGACATACAAGTCTCGTTGAACCCGGCACCAAGATAATCGCAGCGGGCGAGATCTATCTTGACAGCAAAGGCGTCATAACCAACCTCAACCCTCAGAGTGGTCACTTCAGGGTCCCGCTCGAAGTCTTCAAGAAACAAGTAGGACAAGATTTCCCCCGCTCGCCAATCATGGAAATGTCGTCGCAAGCGCAGCAAATTCTTAACCGCTTGGCACCCCAATCCCCACAACTCCTATCCAAGGTCAAGGTCATGGCTATCTATACCGCCTCAACAATCCTCATCATCGCCGAGCCCAATGATGAGAATCAGAATCTGCTCAAGGGCGGCTCTCTAGCCGTTGCTTATCATGATCCAGACGCCGTCACACTCGTTGCTTTCGAGGACGGGGATCTTGCTAGGGCAGTATACAGCGATGTAGCGAGTACGTCGAAAATGCTTTGCAAGAGAACTGCTGTCCTTAGAGGTCAAGGAGAGACTTATCGTATTCTTGAGAACGAAGACCCGGTGAATAATATGATGGAGTGTCTTTTGCACTTAGCAGGCCTACAAAATCCCTAATTGCTCATGATTAGCAACAGAGCAATAGTATATCGGCGTATTGGGAGTCTGGAAAGATTGTTACCACTGGGGACTTGGCAGAACCGGGGTCTTGCAAAAGGGGGACTAAGGGGTTGACTTTGGAGTTACACACATTGGTGTCGTCTATGGTATTTAGCATTTAGATTAGCATGCCAGGTGCTCTTTAGAGCTGGCTCGCTCAATGGAATGATTTTTTTCATTATGAATTTAAATCGTCAAATGTTCGTGTCGAAATCCGCTATGAACATCTATGCTCCGGATATGACAGACATGATCATCATATGTCTACCTAGTAGGTATGTAAAATAAAACAACCACCCCAGTTGTTGAAACCCAGCAAACAAGACGAGGTGACGCAAGCTATCCTTTTTAATTCAGTTCGCCATTGCACACATGTTAAAATGCTCCGCCTACCAGATGATATCAATCCCATCTCTATAAAACGCCGAACCTTTGCGTAAAGTTGAGTAACGCCAAAGCTTGTTGGTGTGATGCTGATGTTTCTTATTCCTCACTAAGAACCACTTGTCTTTCAATGTATAATCTAGCTTATTTGGAGGGTTGGTAGGTCTGCTTGGGGAAGGGGTATCTATTTAACGGTAGACTTCATATTAGTGATATTTCTTAAATTCGATGATATATGGCAGTGGTTGTTGTGATGGGGAAATATGTAATGCGGGTATATATGAAAAATAGAAAACACTTGAACTAATAGTCGTATTATATGTGATAGATATGGAATAGATGACAATAAATGGATAACTTACGAAGGACCTAGTTCCTGGATGCTCAATCGCGCGAGCCATTGGCCCATGTCGACACTCTCCTCGAGGGTCTTGCCCTGGACAAGACCAGCCACGAAGCCGCCAGCGAAGGCATCACCGGCACCGTTTGTGTCGTTGATCTTAGAAGCATCAATAGCATGGACGGGGTATTGCTTGACCTCATCCTGGCCCTGGATAGCAACGACGGTGGGGAGGGTGCCTTGAGTGATGACAGCTACTCTGGGCTTCTTGGTGTTAGCCTTGGGCAAGTTGGCAAGGGCCTTTGCGATGCCGGGAACATCGGTCTCGGCGACAGGTAGGGAGTGCGACTTGGCGTAGGCGGCGGCCTCGGACTCGTTGCAGATCACGTAGTCCCAGTACTTGGAAGAGGCGTCAAGTGGGTCCTTGAAGAATTCGGCGATGAAAGGAGCGCTGACGTTAACAACGAAGGTCTTGTCGTTAGCAGCAGCTTCCTCGCCAAGGGCCTGGATAGCAGGAGGGCAGACTAGATTAGTTTGTCAGCAATGCTTTCAAGTAGCTATACTGATAGAAAGGGGTTGAGAGAAAAATGGGGCTGTACCAGTGAAGTGGTAGCCACCAATGTAGTAGAACTGGGCATTCTTAACAAGCTCCCAGATCTTGGGGCTCTTGAGATGGTCGAGGTCGTAGTGGTTGGCGGCAGCCAAGTCAGTGCACAAGCTTCGGTTGTGGCCTGTGATGACTACACCACACCTTCCGGTAGGTTCCTTGGGGTCGACACGGTATTCAACTCTTAGACCGACCTGCTTAACGGCGTCCCGTAGGATGTCGGCGTACTTGTCGTTGCCGACTCCGCCGAAGTAGACAACGCTGTTGGGAGGAAGGATGTATTGGGCGCCTCGGGCAGTATTTTGAGCAGCGCCGCCAGCAATGAGCTTGGCGTCGAAGTTTTCTAGTAGCTCATCGTAGATGGGGATGTGCTCTGGGGACGCTAGGATCGCATCGTTGTCTTTGAGGTTGTACTTCTTGAGTAGGTCTGCGTTGCCAACAGCCTGAATGTCTGTGAACCCCTTGTATATCAGTCGCAGCTCGGAGTAAGCAGTAGCAATAGCAGTATGCAAATGTACAGGTCCAAAATGCAGGAGAAACTCGGAAAATTATAGATTGAAGCTATAATTCGAGAATAAATCCTCTAGACCTCACTGCCGGACCTTCGGCTGGGACGCCCCTCGTCCATTTTGAGGCGGGGCTTTTCTCTCCCTTCTTTTGAGAAGCTCAATTGTTCAATTGAACTCGATTTAAGGAAATTTTCAAGGTCGACATACCAAGAAGAGGGTTTTCCAAGCACACAAGTGCGAATTCCTTAGTAGCGGCCATGGTCGAGTAGAATTGTCGTCGTTTTACGGTAGTTGCGGAAGGTAGAAAGTGCGGCGTTGATGTTAGAAAAGGACCCTTACTTTGGCGGGGTGAGATTTTATAAGAGAGGGCACAAGTGCTGCACCGAGTGTTGGTGGTAGTGGGGTTATAGTAGGACCGCAACGCTTTTGAGATTGTCCGAGGGATCAACCCGGAGGGCAAGGATGTGGAGAACGGCATGTCGGTGGATTGAGATCTAATTTGGAAACTTTTTACTTGTAGATTTTCGATAATTCCTGCCAATTGTTTGGCTGCGTATGTATGGGTATTTAAATACTTAGTAGGAGTTAAATAAAATATAACGCAAGCGCTTCCTCGGTTCAAGTGCAATTGACCATTTTTAAGTTATCCATGTAACCGGAAGCTGCCCTATCGAGATTCGCCTCAGAACCCGGAGAGCGGAGCCGGGCTATCGTATGATATCATGTCCTTCATTGCAGATGATCTCGTCACGCTAGGTTCGGTTATAGGTTATACATAGTGCACGTAGTGTATGCATTTAATTCATCTCTTGAAAATTTCCACTTATTCTTCTTTGCTCGGATATCTAGGTATATATGCACCTAGTACACATGCCGAGTGTCGTGTAGGCGAACTCAGACGAATTCCTTCTGACAAATATAGAACTACCGTTTAATAACCGTAGCTCTCCTTCATCTACTTCACGAGATCCATGCTTGTTTTGTGTTCAATCGAAAGGATACGCAGAAAGGATTTCATGCCGGGTACTACCATTGAGCCTATCTCATTATCATAGCTCACCAGTACCTAGAGAGATGCAAAGCGCAATCAAGTAAAACTCCAACCGCCTTGATGAACCATGACCTGGACCTGGATAACCCATTTTACTCCTTCGTCTTCTGGGTACCACGTAGCAGACCCGTCCGTCTCGCCGCAATAAGACCCGCCTTTTGACCTTGCGCCGCGTATCGGGAGATTGTGGAAGCTTTACCAATGTGTTGATGGTTACCCTAGGGACGTATGTCAGCGTTTTCTTCATTGTCTTGTTAGGCTCAATTCTACTTACACCACCGTGAGGATGGTCGACAGGGTTCATGGCAACACCACGAGTCTTGGGCCAGCTGTTACGCTTGACGGCGAACTTATGCTTGGCACGCGAAGCCTTGAGGAGAGGCTTGTCAGTTCGGCCACCACCAGCGACAATACCGATCATTCCTCGGGAGTTGCTGCTGATAACCTTCTTGGCACCTGAGGGGAGCTTGATTCGGGTCTTGCCCTCGTCGGGGTTGTGGCCGACGACTGTGATGTAGTTTCCGGAAGTTCGGCCGAGAGTTCCTCGGTCACCAACCTTCTCCTCCACGTTCGAGATGACGGTACCTTCGGGCATCGAGGCGAGGGGAAGGACGTTGCCGACGGTAAGAGCGGCGTTCTTGCCAGCGTAGATGAATTGACCGGTGTACATACCCTCGTTGGCGATGAAGGTCTCGGTGATTTGCTTGAACTTGTAGGGAGATCGGAAAACGACGCGGGCGAGAGGAGCACCACGACCCGGGTCGTGGATGATCTCCTTGATCACACCTCGTACGTAACCATGTCGCTCAGCATAGTCTAAGGAACGGAACTTGGCGGGGGCCTTTCGCAGACGGGTGGTGGCGGCTAGAAGAAATTAAATGTAAGTTGAAATAATTCGTAACAACGGTTTTTAATTTCTCGTAGTCGATAGTCGACCGAAATCGATGCGGGTGTTGAATGTTGAAATTCTAAAATGCTAAAATTGAGAGACGTTGCTGGCGAAAACTTACTGAAGATACCACCGTGACCCTTTCTCTGGTTACGAATCTATTGATCGCATTGATTAGCATACATCCCATATGGATGGATAGAATTGTATTAGAAGTGTCTAACATACCACGCGACCCATGGTGCTGGTCTATTGTGCGTAATTCGTGATGTTGAGAGAGAATGGTTGTTTGGAGTAAATTGGGTGATTGAAGAATTTTGGAAGATGCGCTCAAAATTAGAGAGCCGACAATTTTCCTCAATGTAGAAAGTTTGTGTGGGTTGCGCCTCAACCGTTTGACCCTAATCGCTTGGAGTACAAAGTACGTATCTTTTGTTTGTGGCTGCCACTAGCTTCTTTCCAGCTGCAAGCCCTACCAAAAATCCGGGTCCATTTTTGTTGCTTATGTAATATAAGGGCATTGAATCACGGATGCAGGGGATCAATCACTCCGTCGCTGTACGTACTCAAGTATCCCGTACCGTGTGCCAAGCCGAATTGACTTGTCCCACTTCGATAATTTGATTGATTAGACGCGCGACCCTTTTCTCAAGTTCGCGCTTTTTTTTCTAAACCTTGCAACTTTTGTTCCTTTACCCGGTCCGCGGTCCACTTCTAAAGTTGCCCATTATCTTTTGAAGTCGCCAGCTTCAGCCTTCCTCTTATCATCTTTCAACCTTCAATCTTATCCGAGTTAGAACGACTTGATTAACTCGAGGTTACTTTAACGCCTCTATATTCAACCCGTCGCACTTGTCAATCCATTGGAATTTTACCTTCTATTCATTTCGTTTCATCCCTTCACGTCATTGGTTGCAGGGCTCGAGAGAGCCTTTACAAAAAAAACCATGGCGAAGCAAAGTGCTACCAAGAAAAACGCCACTCAGCAGCACGCAACTGACTTCGAGAAGATCATCAATGCTGGTGAGTAGTATAGTATGCGGGATTTATAGATGACAAACTAATGTATCAACTATGTAGGTCGTGAGCGCAAGAAGAATGAAGCTCTAGCTGCACGCATCTTCAAGCGCGATAGCAATCGCCGCGCTAGTGCGCCTGCCGGTGGCTCACTGGCAAGTCGCGTCGGTATCAAGAAGGTATGATGATATCAATTTAAATCTTTGTCATGGATAGAAATTAGATGTTGAGAGCTAACTGATCACTCTGTAAAGCGACAATCTTTAGCCTCACATACCCCTGTTGGCAATGTCAACGCCGAATGGACGCACGATCTTCACAATGCCCACGGCAAAGGCGCGAAAGCGCAAAAGGATCCCAATTCTCTCGCTGCTAGAATCCACGCACCGGGAACTTCTATCTCTCGACCTCAAACAGCACCACGCCGCACCCCTAAACGCACAGCTATGCTTCGCAATGCCCTTGAGCGTACCGCCTCTTCACCTGCTTCAGAGCAACAGGTCAATTGGCAACGAACACCAACTGGCCCGCGACAGGGTATGAAGATTAAGGGGTCCGCAGGTCCTTTCGTGGTGATGGCTCAGAACTTCGCACCGGGAACCACCGCTGCCGACATCGAGAACGTCATGACGCCCGTTGGTGGCTTGATCAGTAACTGCCGCATACTCAAAACCCACCCTATCATCATCGCCGAGATTACGTTTGAGAGCAAAGAAGGAGCGAACCAGGTGATTCAACAGTTCAACAACCAGACTGTGGGTATTATCTCTCAAAACCATCAGGAACTAGCAAACTAACGAGCGATAACAGGCTGATGGCAAAACACTCCATGTGTACATGAAGCCCGGCGATTCTTACACACCTGCACCTCCGACTGGGCCCCGAGCTCAACGTGACCACGAGACTCGACAGGGAGGCAACGTATTGGTCGACGGACGAATGGGCTTTAGTGATCTCATGGACACCGACGACCAAGATGCTTCGTACTCGAACGGAGGTCTATACAGCGACAATATGGTCCCCAAGACTAATGGCACCAGTGGCAACGGCGGTCGCCGAGGCAGAGGATTCCGCAACGGCAGGTAGGAATAGCCAGTTGACTGTCGAGCCGACAAATGATCAGCAATCAGACGAGACTACACACCTCGACATAGTCATTGACGAACTTGCTCGGGATCTGTACAATATCCACGACGATGGCGGTGGTTATTCTCATGATTTTGGTTAGTGTCTGGTAGCGGTGGCTACGACTTCCCCAGTGATACCTGCCCGAAAAGCCCGACCTCATCGTCAAACCACTGTTGTCAGCATCGTTACCTAGCATGCTTGGTAGGCGGATTGGACGCACCGCTTGTCTCAAGGCTAGACTTTGCGTGCCGTAATTCCGCATCTTGTTTCTATTACGAAGGAGTATACTAGGTATGCGATACGGAATCACTAGGCCTCACATAACAAGCAAATGAGAGGCACATCTCTACGAAGAATTCTACCGCAGCCTAAGTTCGCAATTGTATCAACAAAACGAAATCACATGTACGATGGACGGTCAGATAAAACATGATCCTCAAATAGGAAGGGAGAAGGCTTTTCCTACTTTGATAGCCTAACGAAGAAGTGTTAATACGGAGTTGGTGGTCTTGGAAGGCGGCGGTAGCCCCATCATGTCACATACATTATTAGGGATAGTCTGCATACATTGGGTTGCCAGGCTGACGATTAAGGAGTTACGCCTTGATTCTACACTTGAAATGCCTATCTTTATTCACTCGTGAAATATGACCGTGTTAAAGTTGAAGGTGATTAAAACGTACATATTCGTCTCTTTTCCCCGTACAAGTCTAATGATCTAGCTTTATTATATTACGTCCCTTTGCTAGCAAAAATAAAGATAGCACAATATTTTTCTATGTCGTCTCGTTTCTAACCTCCTAACTATCCCCCTACCTTCATCTCTACGCCGACACATTTACACTCATGCATACCTAGAATCTAGATATTCACACACATCACATATTCGCGTACGCATACGTCAATCACAAAACTCAAGGTTCAAGTTCAAGGCTGTTTCTCTGTTCAAAGCATACACCCACCGCCCCGTTCTCATAAAGGGGTCTTAGGCCTACCTACCTACTGCTGACGCTGACCAGGCCTACCCAGGTCGCGAAGAAAAAAGCAAAAGCAAAAGCAAAACGACCGCCCGTCGCCGTGATAAGCACCCGTCGTCCCTATTCCTCGCGTTCTCTGTCCCCTACCCGTCCTGATCTCACTTAACTCATTCATTCGTGATTACCGACGAAAGGTTATTGTGAATGATACCCTTGCTGAGTATTCTGGAGAAGTCTCGTCGAAGTACCTATCGTTGTCATCGCCCTTAAGTCCTCCGCATAAAACGTCGTCGCACATGAATTCCTCGTTAGTCATCCATCCGCGCCCTGAGACCGTTCCGCGAAACTAAAGGGTTAGGCACGTCCCCGCTCGACACCCCTCTATGCCCCGAGTTTACTCTCCCGTATACGACCCTACACTTCGTCTTCAACCTATGCAAAATGTAAAGGCTCTTCTTTGAACTGTTCCCCGCCAATGCTATGTGCGTCTCCGAAGTAATCAATCCTCGAAGGTACGTTACTTGGAGAACGGAGGGAGAAAAAAAGAGGAAGAAAAATAAAGCTTTTGGGCAATCTAGAGTTGCACCCTATGTTCTGTGGGTATCATACATGCCTGCTTGTCCGGTCCGTAAGTAGGGCCGACGAGCCAACGTAGAGATGTAAAAAGCCATCCCAGAGGTATCCCAATATCGAAAGCTATAGCGACTGGCTACCAACCGAAAGAGGTCATGTTTAACATGAACGGTTCGGTCCTTACCGATCTGTTTCGATGAGGTGGTACACGTGTATCTGATTCGTGGGACATTATCCCATGGAACTTTCTTCACCAGGGGTTTTGGTTTCCACTAGCTCCCATGAATCCTTCTTCGAGAGTCCTTTCCTCCAAATTACGAATGAAATCCCGCTGGCTTCTAGCGCCACCTCTTTGAGCTCTGCTGTCTCTTCGACCAGCTACTCTACCAGCTCCGGGATCTGTAAGCCCCATGCCATCGGCGGGTGGTGGGTAGTATGCCGGGCTAGGTTGTAGTCTGATCGGTTGGCTAGGATCAAGGTGACTAGCGACGCGCTGGATAGCAGCCGGTATGCCGCTCTGCTGTTGATCCATCGTGGAGGCGCGTTGACGGCCTGCTCGGACTGTAGCTTGCTGGTACAAATTCGGCTGCTGAGCAGCATAATTCGCCGGTGGCATTTGCGCGGCTGGCTGACCCATAACCATCTGGCCGTAAGGTGACTGTTGGGCAGAGTAAGGCGGCGGGGCACCGGCATGGCTGCCTCCAGGAGTATACAAACCATTGCCCCCATACAAGGATGGCTGCGCGTGAGGAGTAGCTTGATACTGGGCGGGCTGCATCGTGTAAGCTCCTTGAGCAGCCTGGGCAGCGTGCTGCGCATGCTGAGCTCTCTGCTTGCTGAGTTCGGCTGCCTGTTGCTGCTGCTGAGTTCCAGGCGCAGGAGAGCGGTTGAGAGAACTAGACTTTAGGTTCATCGGAGGAACAAAGGGACCAGTGAACTTCTGTTGCGTGATGAAGGGGTGTAGTTTAGCCTGTTGAGGCGACCACCTCTCCAAGGGGTTTATGGTCAACAAGCCTCGGACGAAATCGATAAAGGCGACTCGGTTATTCATTTCTATAAACCAGGTTAGTTAACAGAAGCGGTCACTTGCTGTATTTAGTTATTCCTACCTCGATCGATCTCGCTCTGTTTCATGTTCTTCCGCGGCATGGGATAGGACTTAATAATCTCGGGTAAGGTGCTCGCTTGAAAGTACTTCTTGCTAGGTTGTTCTTTCGTGCCGCGTTCTCGAGAGTATTGCTCCATGCTCTTGAGGTGGTACGTCTTGCGACCAAAATCATCTTGTCTCTTCTCGAAGAAATCACCAGCCTGCTTGCCTACCTCGATCATCCAGTTCGGTGGGTTTCCAAGCATCTCAACGATTCTTGAGACCTGGTTATATTCGGATGAACCTGGGAACAGCGGTAATCCTAAAAACAACTCAACTACAATACAGCCGAGCGACCACATGTCGATTGCCGAAGAATACGGCAGGCCTAGTAAAACTTCAGGGGACCGGTAGAATCGGGACTGGATGTACGTGTAGACCGTTTGTCGTTCGTCGCAAGCCGATCCGAAATCTATAATTTTGATGATCGGACTTTCGAGATTCTTCAGAAGGATGTTCTCCGGTTTCAAGTCGCAATGTATTAGTCGCGCCTTGTTCAGGAGAGCAAGTCCGTTGAGAAGCTGTTGGGCAAATACTCTCACGAGTGTCGTACTGAGACCTCGGAATTGATTCTGCTTGATAAGCTCGTAGAGGTTGACGCTGAGTAATTCGAATACTAAGCAAAGATGCTGTCGATGGATGAATGTATCCTTGAGTCGGAGGAGATGATGATCATCATTCTTGTCGAGCTTTGTATTCAACTACACAATCATTAGCACTAAGGCTTGGAGAGCCTGACTGTTGAAATTTATAGTCTTACCAAGTCTAGGACAGACACTTCCATCATACTCTGGTTGAAGTACGCCGTTCTGTTCTTGATGACCTTGACAGCGACAACCTCTTGGGTCTTTAAGTTCTGGCACTTTACGACCTGACCGAAGGTACCTTGTCCGAGCACGTCCAGAATGAGATAACGGTTCCTACGGACAAAATTAGCACAGCTACCAAGAGCAAATCAGGGAATTAAAAGGCGCAACGCACTTGTGGCCAGCTTCCTCTGAACCTAGAATATCGTTGACGTATAGAATATAATCACTATCCTCATTATCATATCCATCATTCTTCGTTCCCTTGCTCGGTTTGGTGAGCACTCTGCGGGGATTGCGAGAAGACTCATATTTGAAGTTCGGGTTGCATATGCGATACGTCGCTGGTAGGTGGACAGTAAGAGCTTGGAGGGGCTATGAAAAACTAATTAGAATCAATACGCTCGCGTAGATACACGACAATAACAAATCATCATACACTTATAAACCCTCCCTCTGGGTTTGCGCGACGAAATGGCGGCTGAGAGTTAACCTTAGGTCGCAATTCGGATACGTTGCTGATCTTCTTGAATTGAGGCACCGGTCGTTTTTCGATAGGTGCGTTCGCGACAGGCTGAAGCGCTCTCCTCGGTGATTTAGGATCATTAGCAAATGCACCATCCAAGTTCGAGACGGCAGACGACGGGTAGTTCTCTTGAGAATTGGGGTACGGCGTGATAGGAGGAAGCTGAGAATTCTGTCGGGAGTAATATGAACTCTGAGGCTGGTATTCGCCTCGAGTAGGCGACTGGCGCTGGGTATGTGGTGCCGAAAATTGAGCCTGATTTGTTGTCGACTTAGGTGCATATGGCGATGTTGGCGACAATACTTCCATAGGTGAATATCGCTGAGCAGCGGAAGAGGGTTCAGAGGGCGAATGAAGATTTCCGGGTCGACTACCAGACAGATGCGACTGATGATGTGGTCGCATGGGGTACTTCATGCTTCCGTACGGGTCGTGAGCATCTTGCATAGGGACGTCGCCATTCCCATCGCGAAGCTGCGGGGTGTTGATGGGAGACGTCGCGGCCTGCTGGGCAGCATGCGAATTCAGCGCACCTTGGTATTGATCGTACTTGAATGCGATGGGGGGTTGGACTTGGGTAGTTTGCTGGCCATATTCTCTCCCTGGAGTCATTTGACTACCGCCGTTGAATCTTCGAGGATTGCCGGCGGTGTCGGAATAGCCCTGCCATTGATCCATGGCGTTTGGGCGGTAGAAAAGAAAAGAAAAGGCGCGAAAGTAGGTCCAGCGAAGAGTTGACAATAAATGAAGTCGGTCGAGTAGAGATAAATTGGGGAAATAGGAATATGGCCAATTCCGGCCAAAGGATTGTTGTCGTCGTAGTTCCTTAGTCAGACGCGCATTAGCAGAGGAGGGGAGCAAGCAAAGAGCTCACTACCTAGGGCCTAGGTACGCTACCTAATGGTTTTTTAGGATGCGGGCTTGGCTAATCCCTCCTAAGTCGTGACTAGTTCAGTTCGTGCTGGCTGACTTGTGTGTCGAGCGTCTGAACCAGGAGACAAAAGAGAAAAAAAATAAATAAAAAAAGGTTGGCCGAGGATGGGGAAGGACAAGGATGGTGAATGGGCGAGGGCTGTAGTCGTACCCAAATGCGATATACAGTGGGTTGTAGTAGGTTTTTTAGTATGGTCAACCGTTGGTTAAGTGGTAAGTCGATGCAGTAGGCTGGACGAGTTCCGGGTTAGGATCTAGGTGCCGTATTCCATGATGATGAAGCTGTATGGGGACTACATAGACTAAGGGAATTCTCCCGCTATGAAATTCTTTTTGATTCGTAATAAGTTGACGATACGAAAAAAGAGAAGCAGAGGGGAGAAAGAAAAAAAGAGGAGAGAGTAGCAGTAATGGTGTATGGTAGTAGAATCAGATTGTGTGTCGTGAGGTTTGGGGGGATTGGATGGCGGGTACGTCAGTCAGGACAAGAAAGTGTGTGAGAGGGACTCAGAAACGACTCTGGACTCTGGAGACTCTGGAGTGATGGAGGGACAAGATAAGCCCGTACCAACTAGACCCATGGATGTACAGCTGTATTCGTACTGCGCATTTCATGGGTAAGTTGGTGACCTGCAGCTGCCTAGGTCCTGGGCAAGATTGCTTTTTCTTTTTGTGGAGCTTTGGTACCTAAAGACAGCCGTAAGTTTGCCATACAAAGCTGGTACTAGGTATCTTTCAGGGCTATCGCAGTGCCGTAGGTACCTACTCCAGGCTCTCTCGATTTTAGCAGATGCGTTCGGTGGGAATGTACCTCCACCATTTAGGTTGGGTGGATTGGGTACGAATTATTAAGGCACTGAACTCGCCGGGGGGAAGAGCCACGGGCAAAAGCCAAGCAATTGAGAGCTCATTGAGCGCAAACTCAACAGTGCGGCAAGAGAGGGGGACCCGATCGAATATCCACGTAGCACAGAGCATAAAACATGAAGGCGGGACGGAGAAGTTGAACAATTATACTAAATCATTGGTCCAGCCATTGCTAATAGTTATCCAAATCTTATGCTGTGGATGCATAGGAGGTACCTATAGGCTATACCTTTTTTCTAGTATAACGACAGTCAATAAACAAACTTTGATCATCCCTGATTTCTGAGTCGTTATTTGAGATTCTCATACAGTCAACCATGATGCATCATCTATCCGTCTACTTGGTAATGAACCAAACACAATTACCTCCTATACTAAGTAGGTAGGTAGGCAATTTAAGTCCACGGTACCTACCAGGTAAAGGGTATCAAGAAGCGACAAAAAGGAAAAGATCAAATATACAACCTCAAAGAACAAACACCACAACCAGCATTAGTACCAAAACACCCAAGCACCAAAAGCGTATCTCACGTTGCGTGCATAGTTACAGTAGTCTCTGTGCGATGGTTACAGACGACGGAATCAGATGCGTGGGTGGAATTTAAGATTGTGTGGGATTGGCATCAGGAATTAGGATCGTGGATCGCAACATATAAAGCAACAATCTACTTTTTTTTTTCTCAAAACGGACTCTATGGATTGCAATATACAGTACTAATTCCGAATATATCTCTCTGGGCGGCCTGGTCGAAAAAAAAAGACAAAGATGCGACGATGCCGATGATCACCAAAAGCCTTGATCGTATAGGTACCAGGTCCATCACTACAAAGATCGCTAATAAGATACGATTGGCCGCCTTTCCAGGTACTTCGGCCAACATTACAAACGAACCCGACAGACAAAGCAACGGCCGTCCTCGAGGAGCTCAAATCCTCTTCTGGAGCTGAAAGCGCCCAAGCTAAGAGCTTCGTGTCTTAGGTTATCTTAGCCATCTTTGAGAATGTTTGGTATGTCGCACATAGAGCGAGAGCGCGGACATATCAAGCAAGGAACCCCGTGTTTCGCGATTACCTATTAAGGTTTTTTAAAACACTTACAACCGGAAGATGGCAATGATGTGATCGATATAACTAACAAGCGAGAATCGGCGTTTTTTTCTTCTTCTTTTTCTTTCTATCGATGATCTCTTATTCCCTTACTAATTCCAACCAGGGGCTACTCGCCCATACAAGGCTATATTCGCCTTCTTCGTCATCATAGTCTTCTTCCTCTTTGGTCCCGGAGTTCATACGACACCCTCTTCCTTCTCCCTGGTCCTATGATGACAATGATGTTGGTAGAATCAGCAGGAATGGCTATAAGTGGGCGCCCGGTCCACTGGACGCGAACGTCGTGCCGGGCTGGGGCCTTCTCATAGGTAGCCCATACGTAGATTAGCATATTAGCCCAGACCAGCGGCCAAACCCATTCGACAGTTCTCTTAGTATGTGCTGCATTGCACACATCAAAATCCGTCGATCTGACTGCGATACTACCTTTTGCCGGCCCGGCCGGTCGCGCGTCCAAGCGTTCCCCGACCATGCATACCAGAGACGCACCGTCCACCAAACCGTCCTCCTCTTAGGTAAAACCGGCCTGGGCTAGCGAACGTCCAAAAATCCCATTAGGGGATATCCGAATGTAAGGCCTTCCCGTTTTCCCAAACAGAGCTGAAAGATTCGAGAGAGCAAAAAAGCAAGGGTAATCCCCTTGTTATCTTAATAAATTGAGGTTGGGCATGATCGTAACGCTCTGAGCCCAAATGACGCCAGACGAGCAAGGGGTTTTTCGGCCGGAATTGTCACATCTCAATCTCTCAAGCCGAGGCCCGAAGTGTAGGTAAGCATTGTAGTCTTAGTATCATGTGGCATATAGAAACTGTTGTTTTGAAGTTCTGAATTTTTATCACTTTGCTCGTTGTAGAACCTACCTAAAACGGCGTGATAGAACGTTTCCGATTCTTACATCCGGTCCTTTTAACCTGACTCGCCTATCGGCTTACGAGTTCTTCTTTTCTTGAAGCTATTTGAAAACCCCCAATGTCACAGGTCTCCGTGATTATCAGAAAGACAATTGCTATCAATGTACAAATAAAGCCTGTCATAAATAACTATTCAAACATGCTTACTACGCGGGTTTGAAAAGGCGTTTAGCAATCAACGAAATATGTCAGCCCTCAACTTAACTTATCATCATCTTTGTTCAAGAGCTACTACAAACTGGTCGCCTTTGCAAACCAGCGTACTACTCGCTTAGGACTACATACATACAATCCAATCTCCCTTCGGAGAGGCATCAATGGCATCCTCTGCTTCAACTTTTCCCAACCAACAATAAATTTTATTCCTCGCGGGCCGTCGAGACGCCTGCTCCCACACAGCCTTAAAGGGGGTGAAGTGGTGTGAAGTGAATAATAGCAGCAGCACCGTAACTTCGTAAAAGCCCGATAGAAAAAAACGGGTGTAATCATGACCGTATCAATAATGCTTAGAGGTATCAAAGAAGCGTTCAAGGAAATGCCAGAAACTTTTTCTTTTCAGAATGGAAACAGACAAACACGAATGCCTCGGGGATTTCAAAGCCCCGAATTGAAATCACAGCCACGGAAGAAAAACCAGCAAGAGAAGAATGGCAGAGAAATAGGGAGAAGTAGGAAGCAGAAACTGGAATGCATCGATCTAAGAGAAAAATATCCCATGGCAGATGGCGTACCTCGCATCGCAATACCTAGGGATCCTTAAGCCCATCATGCCTGAGCTTCATTCAACCGACAGCAACGACTAAACCAGGTCCAATCATGCACCTAGTGCACGGGTTCGGAGAACCCCCGTACAACCAAATAAATCCACCAAAGAAATCAGCGTCTTTGACCACGACCTCTACCTCTGCTTCGGCCTCGTCCCCTACCTCTACCCCTACTACCTATGGTTTGCTAACCCTGGTAGCCGGGATAGCCGCTTTGAAAGCCTTGCGCTGGCGGCGGCTGGGTCCATGGCTGATTAGGCGGTTGCTGGCCACGTCCGTAGCCTCCGGCACTTGGCGGGCCACCGTAGCCCATCGGCTGGGCTCCGTAGCCGGCAGGAGACTGGGCCGGTGGTCCGCCATATGGCTGTTGCTGGCCGCTAAACTGACCTAAAAAGAAGTAAGTACAATGGTTATATAGGAATTAGAAGGATAGGATTACTAACCTCCGTACTGAGGGAAGTAAGTCGAGGGCGTGCCGGGGTACGCGGATGCTTGGGCGCTCTGAGGGCTGAACGCCTGTTGCGAAGGATCGAACGCGCCCTGAGCGTTAGGGGTCTTGTCCTTACCCCACTATCATATTGTTAATATCAGCCTTTCTCCTAAACTTGTACCTAGGAGTTTGGGTCCTACTTACGCTGCACTTGAGAGGTCGTCCGTTTACGTTGTACCCATTTAGCTGGCAAATGGCCATGGCTGCGTTCTCGTGGGTGTCCATCTTTATAAATGCAAATCCACGATCGGCCTGGAAGCGTGATTCGGTGACGTAACCAAAATTTTGGAATAGAGGAACAACGTCATTCTGGGTAGTGTAAGGGGTCAAATTGCCAACGTAGCAAGTGGTCTGCCAGGCCGGAGTCTGATTGACGATCATATCATAGCTCTGGATGCCGTGGGTTGGGAAGTGGTGGTGACCGTAAGGGGTAGTAGGCGTCATGCCCATAGCCTGCATCGCCTGCTGTTGAGCCATCGAAGGCTGTCCCTTTTGGTTTGCCCAGTTGCAACGAATCGCGCGTGAGCCTAACCACTCTCCGTCCATGGAGCTCAACGCCTTCTCAGCATCGGCGCGATCTCGGAAAGCGACAAACCCATATCCACGAGAGCGACCAGTCTTCATGTCCCACATAACGCGAGCTTCCGAGATGGTCCCAAAAGCAGAGAATGCCTGTAGCAAGACTTCATCATTGACTTCGTTTGATAAATCACCAACGAAGATGTGGAAGTGGCTCGATGTATCCTCCTTGTTAGTCGTGTTTGACTGGTAGGCCCAGTTGACGCGGATCTCCTATAAAAATTACCTATCAGTTTGTGTCTTTTTTAAGCCAATAGGAGAGTGCCTAGTTCTTACAGCTTGATGGACTCGGCGGCCATTGAGCGTCTGCATAGCACGCTCAGCTGCGCCGGGGTCATCGTACTCGACGAAACCATAGTTGTAACCCTTCTGCTGTTATAGAGTTAGCGCATTGCCAATGAAGCCGTCTTATCGCGAGCTCGTAGTCGCGACGGCTGGGTAGGTTCCAGAGTTGAGCTTACGTTCTTATCCGGAATGATTTTCACGTTTTGAACGTGACCAGTGGTCTCAAAGATTTGTCGCAAGACGTCCTCAGTTACGCGAGGATCAAGGCCACCAACGTATAGGGCGCGCTTGTTAGGTTCGGGGGCAGCACGACGCGGGAAGGGTCCTCCGCTGCTTGGCGACATGACAGAACCTTTATCAACCGCCGACATGGGAGAGGTAATGGCGGTAGGGATAGGGTTCGTGTTGGGTGGGATGTGGAGGGGCGGCGGCGGCATGTGAGCCGGGTTGGCCTGTCCATTCTGGCCATCGAAACCCGGTGCGCCTGCATTCGGCTGGGGTGGCGGGGGTAGCTGTGAGGCAGCTGGAGTGTCGGCCATGTTGAAGGGTTTGCTGACTGACAAAGTGTTGTTTGTAGCTAGAATACAAAATGCGATCTTCTTGCAAAAATCAAATTGTTGCCGAAGACCAACAAAATTAAGTAGGTGCAAAAAGGTCGATGTGCGAAAAAAAGAGGGGTCTAGCGGTTGCGGTGTTCTGAATAAAAAAATCGGAAGATTTGCCAATTGTTGTTGAGTTGAGTTAAGGAGTTGTCGTAGCTTCGTTCAGATCAGGTCGAGAACAAAAAAAGAGGAAGTGATAATATCAACGAGGTGGGGGTATTGAAGTATTTGAATCCTTATTGTCCCAAGCTTTTATTTGAATCCACGATCGCGCGCTTGTATTGGATATTGACGAAGTTGACGAATCTATCGGTGTTGTTTGTTATCGTAAATAGTAGCCGAAAATGCGCAACGACGATTAGGAGACGTGAGGACGCAAGAGATGTAGAATAGACAATCCTCGAAATAGAACTCGATCTCGAAATGTGACGCCGATACAATGCGATTCTAGACGAAGACGCGCGCAATGGAAGGGGGATGCTCTCTTCGCAACCTAAGGGATTGGGAAGGGTCACCGACTGGAATAGACCAAGACTTGACGTTCACTTTAATTTTTTTTTTACAGTGCGGATGTTGCTGTGTCGCTGTGTCGGCGGAATGTGGGTAGTAACGGCGGGTGCACAAGAAGGTATGCAGATGCAACGCCTCAAGCAACCGAACCGACTTTGCTGCAATCTGCGGAAAAAGAAATAAAAGTGAACCTTGACCGAGGAAAAAAAGACGAGACGAGGACACGGTGACGAGATGATGAGAACAAAGATGAAGACGAGAGGGAATAGAGAAAAAGGAAACTGCCTTGAAAGGAGGAGTCCCCCGAGTTTCAACACACAACAGCACCGACGAGACGTGAGATTTCTGCACACGATAGGGAAGATGGAGGAGGAAGGAAGAAGTAAAACGGGGTCCAGTTGATGCGGCGTGGATTGGGTTTTTTTCAGACGACTTTGATGGATAGGTGGATTAATGGATAAGGTGGATAGGTGGAGAAGCCTTGACAAAATATGTGGGGTCCTCCCGTCTTTCTATGTACCTCCTACTTGCCCTACTGCCTTGCTACTGCACAGTAGGCACCTGTTCCCCTTACCACTTTCCCTACATCTTCCCCTTCGCCGGTACCTTCCTTGGTAAATCCTGCCTGCGGGATACAACTTCCAGGTTTACCAAAAAAAATGCTAGCACATCCTTTAAGGCCCTTAAGGCTTACCCAGCTACCAGGTAGGTACATATTTTGCCTTAGTCGCATGTACTTATCTGTCTCTTAGCCCTGGAGGTCTAGCGGGGTAAGCATCTGGGCAGCGAATAGCTGCTAAGCCACAGAGGACAAGGACAAGAACGTCAAATTTACAAACGTGGGGTGATCCGTCTTATTCCATAATGGTTGCGGGTAGAGAGAAGTAAGCAGATATCAAGATGTTGATCGTTGATCATTGAACAACTCTCTGTTTTTTTTTTATTCAACGGCATTGTTGCCTGCTCAAGAACCGGTAGTACCGTATGCAATGATTCTCAATTCCTATAGGTCAAACTTATGTCAAGCAATTCGCTAACCATCTGATGTGACAACCTTGAAATTTTATTGAATTGCCAATCTAACTTCTTATAGGTTGTGGCATGTTACAGGACCATATAATGCATGTAATATGAATATTTAAGGCGCTACGTAATTGTTTGAAAAGCTACCTGCATTTCCCCTATTCACAATGAAATTGCAAAACAAAAGACTGCAGGTGGCTAGTTAGATATCGACGTATAGAATGAGTTGATAGAGTGGAGGTAGGTACAGCATCGACAGCAGCATCGAGAGACTCAAACAAGACTCATAATGAATAGAACGATGATTAGATAGGTACTACCTATCTATGATAAAGATGAATGAGGGGCACAACTTTCATTCTTATACCAATTCAATTTACAGAATTATCAATAGTATAAGCTCTTATGTGACAAAATGAGTTCCATTTTCGTCCTCATTTTTCGAATATGAAAAGAAAAAAAAACGTTTGAAAAAAAAAAAGGATTTTAAGTAAAGGTCTCGTGAGCTCTTACTGGTTGTGCCAGGAGTTTCGTCACACAAACTGTGACTTAGACGTGACCCCGGAACTAAATGTCAGCCACATCACTGTGTGCTACGCGCTTTAGTGCTGGTAGGCACGGGCGGGACGCTAAGCAAATCTAGGACATCTATTGCAACCCGGCATATTGCCCATTGCCATTGCAGGTTTTAGTGTAGAGAGACGGTAACCTTAATTAATGTGGATGCGATTAACTTCAGCATCCAGATACAAATCGCGACTCTCTAAACTCTAAACTGAGCTTCCTTCTTCAAGGTTATCTAACAACCTTGCAAGATTATCATACTCTTCTCCAAATTCAAATTCATCTCACAAACAAAAATTTATCTGACCTTGACTGGCTTCTCATCATTTGTTGAAGGGGGCACCGCGAAGGGCTTTTATGCGCAATGGCGGCCCCGAATCAACAACCCCTACAGGTCCTAGACCAGATGTTCAATGAAATAGTAAGTAACTCAACAATACTTACATAGACATAGAACGTAGAAACACATGACTAACAAAAGAATAGCTTGTACAAACCGGCAAGAATCTCAAAGCTAGTCTTAAGGAGGGCTCAAAGCGTACCCTGCCGGTTGGCGGCGCATTGCAAGCTAAGACCGCAGATTCATTAACAGCATACCATTATGCCTTGGATGACCTTGAGAGCGAGATCGTAAGCATTTCTCATGTTTAACCCTTCAGAGCTCAAGATCTCATCGTCATTGTAGATAGGAGCAAAGTCTGTCCTCTTACGGGACCTGGAGAAACTGCGCGCTGCCCGCGCTCCCGCTCCCGTTCCTCAGCCCGTGGCACCACCAGCGCCGATGATGGAACTACCGTCATCAGCAGCGCATACCATCAGCACACCGGCTTTCGCTCCTAAGAAAGAGATCAAGACAGCTGCCCCCTTTCCCGACATGGGGATGGGAATGGGTATGGGTATGGGTATGCCTGCCGACGTGGTTGACCTGACCGCCAACGACAAAAAGCCATCCCCACGGGTGTCGGTTAGTGCCATTAGACCTCCGGTCAAAGCCACACCTCCTATGAGGAACGAAGTAAAGCCTTCGCCAAAGCAGACTCCAAAACCAACGCCAAAGCCAGCACCAAAGGCAAGCCAGCCTCCTAAGGTTACACCAGTCCCTGTACCGCAGATCCCACGGCCTCAAGGATTCCAACCCCCTCAGCAACCTACTGCAGGATCAATGGCCGCGGCCAAACCTCAGCCAGCTGCACCCACTCCCCAAATGGTCCGACAGCCACAGCCCACTCCAGCGGCGCCACCTGCTCAGGATGCCGTGATGATGCCTACGAACCCCACAGGAAACGAGTCGAACACGGCAGGAGGCAACGCGCCAAACTTCACGAACATGCAGTTCTCTCTCGCGCCCTCTAACAATGATACCCAGAGCACACAAGGTGCGCCTCCCGCTCCACTCCCCGAATTTGATCTAACAACATTTGCGCCGCAAGACGGCGGTAACAACGACATGATGACCCTCGACAACACCAAGCCCAACAACACGGCGAACGGCCAGAATAACAATACCAACACAACGTCGCAGCAACAGCAACAGCAACCTCCTAAAGAGCAAGACAAGACTGATACTAACCTAGATGATCTATTTAATTTGGGTGATGGCAACGGTGCCGACGGCATGTTCGACTTAGGTGTTGGCGTTAACGATAGTACGTTTGACGACATGTTCTTCGGCAGCAACGATTCGGAGATGGCACAATTTGATGACGCCTACTTCCTTCCATAGTTCTAAATGGTGCTAGTTTGGATTTATACCATAGGTTTTCTCAACACGATACTAGTGTGACGAGGGAAGTACAAGAGGAGAGAATGGCACCGATTCTTGCTTTATTGCTCCGGAAAGGGCTTTCCTGACGATACTAAGTGGAAAATTTAGTGGTCCTAGTATATCAGACGATAGGGTAAACAGCTAGCTAAAGACTGCCACTATTGCTATTGATTACGCCAATTTGCTTGAGGCTATTCGTAGGTTCGCATTGATATATTCCGCTCGTCGTATTAGTGATTTCGTGTAACATCCCAGTAAATATCGCAGTTTCACCATGTGTGCATATTTTGGACACGCCTATCTCCTTTTCTTTCAAGAAAAAAGATCTCATATATACTGTCATTAAGACTACTATGTAAGCACATATCATTTACAGCGAATACAGGGGGGTATCTGAATCGAGCCAATCGAACCAGCCCAAAAACCGCATCCATCCATCCATCAGCCTCGTAGGCAGCCATATTCTCATCATTATCCAACCATCAAACAACACACAAACCAATTCTCTATCCAAAATCCAGTTCAATACAACGTCTTCAAGGCCCCTGAGTTACCTTAAACATCGGCGCGAGCAAGTCCGTCACATTAGGATTCCTCAGCCCGTTCCAATCCGTATCCAGCAGCCCCCAGCTCTCGTCCGCGCCGACGGTGCCCTGGCGTACATAATACGAGCCCTGGACCGCCCACAGCGACCACTCGGCATCATTCCCGGTCATATAGTCTCTCAGGCATTGGAAGTAGCTGTTATCATCATCCGACAGCCCACTATTCGGGCCTCCGGTCATGCCGAACCCGAACTCGGAGAGGATAAGGGGGGCGGTGTAGTCTTCGTTTTGGGTAAGCACGAAGCCGTCGAAGAGCCCGTAGGCGTCTTTTAGCATGTCGCAGTTGCCCTTGAAGAGCGCGAAGGTCACAGTGAAGGAGTACGCGTGGAACTCCCATACGTGCTTGCCCTGCCACGCGCTCCAGTCGATCGTGTGGTTGATGCGGATGTGCGTTAGGTCTGTGGCGCTCTGCGTCCCGCCCATGATGATGAGGAGGTCGGGGTTAGCGCCGTGCACGCGCTCCGCGCCTTGCGTCATGAAGTTGTACCAGTCGGCACGTCCGTTCGCGCCTTGGAGGAGTAGCTCGCGGATTTCGTTGCGCAGACTCATTGCGATGACTCCTGGCTGGGAAGTTGACCAGGTCGCGATTGCTTCTAGGCCGTTTAGCCAGTCCTGGGTCTTGAAGTATCGGCTGTTCAGGGAGTTGTATCCGAACCCTTCGTCCCACCATCCATTTCCATCATCAAGGTTGCCTAATAATATGTTAATCTCGTTTCACCAGAATTTCATTTTTCTCTTTCTCTGATGAGATTAAGTGTAATAGGAGGCCAACTCACAGCACCAACTAGCCTTGCTAACGTGGTTATCCAAAATCGTCATCACGCCCCTTTGCCAGAGCGCAGCGATGACAGCCTCGTAAACCTGGCGCGTGGTCGCACCGTTGACAAACGTGTTCTTCTCCGCAACTTGAGAGTACATGCTGCTCATATCGGTAGCCGAGACGTTGGCGGCGCCGGCAGCGTTGTTGAACGAGTCCGAAACCAGAAGGTCCGGGTTCAAGGCATGGTCAATAGAGTACGTTAAGCGTACGCAGTTGAACCCCTGCTGCTGGATGAAGTCGGCGATGTAGTCGATGGACTGCTTGTTTAGACCCTCGGGTATGTTGGCTTCCTGATGGCCTGCCCAGTTCACACAGCGCAGCTTGACGCGCTGTCCATCGGCGTCGAGGATCCATCGCGATGACGTCGAGAGCGGAAGCTTCTGAGCAGAAACAACGGCCGCTGGGAGTACGGTGGTACTCAAGACCGCGAGGAGCGAGAGCAGCTTCATGGTGACGGTGATGATCTCGTTTACACCCAAGATATTATGACGACACCACAGCCCCTCAGAATGTAACGGGAGGACTCTTAATTAAGGAAAAGCTCGGCCGTATTGTGCCACGATATTAGAGCTTTATAAAGTGAAGTAACTGTATTGAGGTAATTTGCACACCCAACGGAGATGGACCGGAATGACCATGAGTAGCACGACTTAGTATAGGACGACCTGCTCACGATGTGACTATGATTATTATTAGGGGGATTTGAGGAGCCCGGCAACACAGAGCCGTGCGCTAGGAACCGCAGAAGAAAACGGGGATCTCGTGTGCGGGCCACCCGTTATATTATAGGGACCAGCTGGGGTTATCAGAAGGAAAAGAAGAGGAACGTGATTCCCTTAGATCGACGAGATATTATAACGGATATAAGGCGACGGACACCGCGATGCGTATATGTCCTTCATCCGAAGGAGCTTTCTACACCGGGATATAGCCCTGACTTATCTGCATACTTCCCCAACTGACCTTCCCGTTATAACAGATGATAGCCACTATATGCTGGACCAGCTATAGTAGTGTCGCCACGAGATCGGGCTGGGACCCAGACCTTCAGGGAGGCCATTCTTAAGAAAACGTGCTCGATCCAATGGGATTTGAGAGTCTCGCCCAGTTTGAAGATCAGGTACGGGGACCCCTTTCAGTCTATTGTCGCCTCCGGCACGAAATATGTGGTGCGCGGCGGGGAAGACCTACCGGACCAATGTGTCAATGTAAAAGCAAATGTACATGCCTTATCCGGCGAGGGAATGATTAAGGAACCGTCCATTCAGATTTCGGGAGAGCTCCCATGCAGGAAAGCAGAAACAAGATCTAGCCAAATTGTGAGAGGAGCGGCGGCAAACAACCAGGTGCGTCGTCCACGCCGTCCATGCCCAAGACAAGGGGTGTCATATAGAGATCGCATGACTTAGACATATGATTGGATGGTTTACTATTTGACGTGAACGAGGCGAAGTGAGGTTGTATCGGGAGTGGAGATTCGGGGAAAAGCCAAGACGGGCAAGTCTTGACCTTCGAAATTTGGAGATCTTGAACTTTAAAGGCTCTATACATAGTACATCGATACAATGGCGATTTCCTTCAGAGACAACTCAGGTTTAGCGTAGCTGCTGCTTTTATTACGCGTGATGCACGCCCATGTTTATGAACGTGCATAAGGACAGCTCCAGGGGCGTTTTAAACCGTTTGTTAACTGAATAGGAATTATACTTATAAATATGAATATATTAGACACTCGGCCAACATTAAAGTCATTGGAGACTACAAAGTCAACCACCTGAGCACTTCACTGGCAGACTGGGTTCTTTTGCCTCCCAATATGAAGTATCAGTTATGAGATATGACAATGAATAAAGATGGGAGAGGGGAGTCTGTTTTGACATTTTTTCAGCCACGGCATGCGAACTAAAAGCAGCATGACCAAAATCCGGACATAGTATATTAGGTGGCTTCGATCATAGACAAAATAGTGGCTGAAGGATGCAACATGAACGCATCGACGGGACCACTGCCGTGTGGGGGAAGAGAACGCCACATCCATAATGGGCTCGGTATACAGCTGTCTACTACCTAGTAGCAACACTGTAAAGGGTAGCTGCAGCGGACTTATCGTTACATCGCCCCTATCCATCACCGAATCGACCGGCACCTAAGAAAGCAAAACCAAACCAAGCTATCACGTCACCTGCGAACCGCATCTGATAGGGCGAAGGCTCAGATGACCTCGAACGCACCCGGCGAATGCAGGCCAAGAGATCCGTATCTGCAATCTCTCTCCTATTTTCTGTCCCTTACATACTAGTATAGCATGTCAAGAGCTGTCAACGACGTAAAATTACGTCGTAGCAGTAAATATAGATAATAGCGAGAAAAAATGATTGTAGATAAGCTTAAATCAGGATCATCAATCCATCTCACCTATGAGAGCTATCTATAGACCTAGGTCAGGGTCTTCTCTAGTGCATCTATCTTAGACTTATCCACCGACAGCCTAGATATTTAGGGTCTTGAACATTCCAAGGTTAGCTCCAGGTACTCGCTCTGCCGCTATGCTTGTCGTCTTTGCGCCGCAAGCTAGAAATAGCCTACTTTCGAGGATCGACTGCTTTGGGTAGGTCGTAGACGGAGTTTGTCGGCCGGTCCATATACTCGTCATCGTGGCCATGTGTTAGAGGTTTGTCTGTTGGTTCAATTGGGAATATAATCAACCTTATCGCCATGCTTGTTAGTTCTGCCCTGTGAATCGAGCACACCCCTCCGCGTGTTAGCTGCAAACTAGCAACGCGCTCTCTCGGACCGAACTGTCAATACCTACCTACCTAGGTAGGTAGTCTAGCTTGAGAATATCTCCGAAGCGCGACTACGCAACTCCGGCAGACGTGAGCTGAACTCACAAGGCCAGCTGAGTGTAGCACACCTTATCTGGTTGCGCCTGATAGAAAATCGCTATGCGAGGATAATATATCTACTAGTGATCTTCACTCGCAAACCACGGCGACAAATATGAAAACTGTTCTTGTTTTTACTACATTAGGCAATATAATTACCAACAAACAATCCATCACGCCGTCGTGTCGCGTGTGGTATGCCTTGCCTGCCTGTCTTGTTTGTGTCTGGTAGCTTAAGCACTAAAAACTAGTATTAAGGGTTTGCTTTCCGCGCCAACTTCCCTCTGCTCATTAAACCGCGCCGTAAAACACGTGTATGCCCGGACTCTGAGTAATGCTCAAGCTTTTTGTATCGTAACATGTCGTTAAAAAAGGACGCAACATCCTTGCTCTTCTTGCGTCAGCCTCGCGCTGTCTCTGGTTTGCACTACGTCCTTTGAGGTACGTAGCACCGAACACGCATCGCCTGCGTGCTGACTGTCCCACGTTCCAGCTGCGGCTCCAACTACCTTTATAGCTTCTCTTTGGGGGGTATCACGAAAAAAAGAGCGGCTTCCTTGAGTGATATCACCCCCACTCGTCATTGAGTTGGCTGAGCTGGTTGAGCTGCCACGTTCCCTGATGCAGCTGCACGAGCCTCCAATTCTCTACGCTTAGCCAAAAGGCTTTTAAATGCCCCCAAGCAATGCACAAGTGTCTCTTCGTCGCGGGCGCAGCATCGATAAGTTTTCTCGTCCGTGATGATCTGGAAGCAGTGCTTCTTCGTCTTGCTAACCGGGTCGATATCCACCACGTTAACAATAACCGATAGAGACAGGATGAACGAAGCCTTGTATTCGGACTCATTTTTGTAGAGTATTAAATTCCGCGGTCGGAGAACGGCCCAGCGACTCTTCCACTGCTTAACACCGCGCTTGCTGTTGAGGAGCCAAAGCCAACCCTGCCATACGATACGATCCGGGTCACTTTCGAGATTTAAGCCGCTTAGCTGACTTGCGTTCCTGTTTCCTAGCATTGGGCGGTTGTTAGAACTAGACTCTGTCTGTGTTCCTGACGCACCCGGCGATCGAGCTGTGAGACTTTCAATCGAAGCACCGTGAATCCGTTGCCCCTCGTTATCCGACATGTCCGAATGCGAAGCCAGTTCATTTCCAGAAAGTCCAGAGTAATCATGGTACGATAATCGCTTTCCGGTTGATGGTATCGATCTCGTCGCGGTCGGGTCGATAGGTTCGGGAGAGCTCGACAATGGCCTCTCGCTATCCAGCAGCTGATTTCGCACTGCTGCCGATGCATTCTGCAGCATGGCCATAGGAGCGAAGGTCTGCCGGCGTACAATGGGACTAGTCAAGAACATCTCTTCTTCCTCTTCCTCTATCCTCGCATCTTTTCTGATCAGATCCACCCATTCTTGTGCCTCTTTCGAGTTCGGGGCTTCGAAGTGGTAATTCCTTGCTGGTGAAAATAGACCAAATAGGTGGTGGCGCTTATTTTTCGGGTCCTTGAGAAGCGTAACGGCCGAAAGTTCAGAGGTGTATATCATATGCCGCAGCTTGCTCTCGTTGTCTGACTTGTAGATGGATAGGGCGCTAGGTCTGAGGACCAGATAGACGGACTTCCAAGCCTATACGTCATAATTGAGCATGCTGAGTCGTGTCGATGGGGTTGGGGGCTAAGACTTGTGGCAGCTTACCTTGGTCTTCTGAGTCCGCTTCTGCAGGTATCCGGACTTGAGAACACGGTCAAACTCGAAGCTCCCATTCTGATTGACCGGACTAGACGATGGTAAAGAAAATTGGTTTCGTAAACGACTGAGTTGGGAATTCGCGGGCGCTGCCATCGCGGAAGGAGAAGGAATACTAATCGTCGCGCCGCGACCTGGGATATTGGCGGCTGTTGGCTCGTGAAGGCAAGGCTTTGCCGTCTCGGCCATCTTTTTGACCCAAGAATTTTGAATTTTAGGAAAGTGCGTGGATGATTGTCGAGTATTAAATTATGGAGGATAACCTCAGAGCGAATTATGACTAAGTGTAATCGTATTGTTGACACCAAGAAAACGTATCTTGAGTGTAATGTCAGGGGGAAAAGTGGATTGGAGTTGGGATAGCTCAAAGTAATGAATAGAGCGAAGAGAGGGCACGATTCATTGCTGATTAGTGTGATGACTTGAGTAGCAAGATGTCATAAAATATGTGTATTAACCTGACGAGTCGCAGAAAAGTCAAGAAGCCGAACAAGAAAAAGAGAGCACCGGTATGGCGTATGATTATAATATCGAGTTCCAAAGGAGTCGTGCAACCGAAAGTCGGAAGGCATGCGAAGGGAAGCCAGAAGAAGCGGTCGTTAACCCGTAGCCCGCAGCTCGTAGCCAATAACCAATAATCAAAAGAGCTGGGATCCGCGGAGTGCCCCTCTCAACTGATCAACAAGATTCAGGGTTGCTGCTTAATGCTCCAGCACTGGAGTTGCACTGGAGTTGCTCCAGGAATGGGTCGCAGCAATAGCTTTAAGATTTAGCAAATCAGCGTGTTTGTTGATGTGAGTTGTGAGAATCCCAGAAACTCGCCGTTGACCAGATAAAGACGCGTGCAGTCACAAGGAAAGAAAAAGAAAGTTTAACATTCGGACAATCAATTGTAGGAAAATGCGCGTGGAACTTGAAATTGTGTAGAATTAATAGTGTAATAAAGAAAGTTTCCTTTCCGATGGAGAATCTACGGTGGATGCATGTACTAATGTATTGTCGCACAAGCGCTTTCTTTTTCCAAGGAGTCCCCTACCAAAACAACCGGCAGTTCGTGAAACACCTGGTCCTGGCGGTAATGTTAGAGCTTATTTTGGTCGTTAGCCCCCAATTTCTCACATCAGCCACGAAAACGAAACCATGTGATGAGGCTTGTGACTATTGCTGTGGCTTTGTCCTCCAATCATGTTCCCCCTTTGGAATGCGCCATTACGTAGATCTTACACACAACACCTCCGTATCTCCCGGAGCATTTTCCAAAGACATCTGGCAATTTATTAATAAGACACGTCAATAGATTAGATTGAAGAGAGACAGGGATGATGTCATACTGTCATGTTGTTTTGTGAGGCTCTTTAGGTAAGGGCAATCATCAGATGGAGTCGGCTTATATAAGTTATTGTTCTGCAAGTCTCATCTCGCCATTTCAAACTATTGGACGTATCGATCCACTGATGATCTTCAAGTCTCGATGGATCTAACCGACACTTAATCTTACTGGTTAGGTATGTACTGGTTTGTGTTATCGATAGAGTTACATCTATATATAGCTTCCGTAGCTTATGGAATATCATATGAGGGTCCAATGAAATATTATTAAAGGATACTGCACACCAGGTGGCTGACCGCAACTACACGATTGAGGCTAAAGGAAAGTATCGTCAGCACTGAGTCACTAGGCAAAATATGTTTTGATGAAGGTGAGATTTTAGATCTTGATTCCGAGTTTATAGTTACAGCCCAATTCCAGTCCAAATATGTGTCCTCAAACAAAGAGCCTCAAGCCCACAGAATAAGCATGACCATCTAAACATTTTATCCTAACTCTACTAGGGTATCATTACTACTATTATCCAACCCATATACTTTACTTCTTTCGTTATACCTCGGATTGCTCCCGTGTATTCCCTGACCTTCCTATGTTTATAGACAAGAGAATCTGGCTAGGTAGGCACCAATAGCCTCGAGCGTTCCAAGGATACGAACCAGGAATCTCTTATACTCTTGCCCTTTATCCAATCATCTATTTATCCCATGAACCACTCCCACAAACCTTACCATATCTATACACCTAAACTGAACACACCGCCCTACACTCTTTTAACCTCTTACGCTCCTCTAACCCCCATGGTGTTATTTCTTACCTCCGATTCCCACAACCCTAACCCCTTTCGCGCTCCCCCACACGCTGTCCGTCACTTTTCTAGGGATTTTTCTGCCCCTAAGCCTCTGATCCACGAGCCACATACCAACGACGAACTCCGTGCGGTCTAGGTATCCTTTGCCCCTCCTATCTACCAAATCCCATACTTCCGCGAGCTCGTCAATAGGTAGGCGGCTGCGCGACCACAGGTCTCGTACCACAACATTAGCTATTCCTTGTTCTTTATCGTCACCGTCTGCTGTCTGTGTCGGTTCCTGTGATTGTCCGTTCGTAGACGAAGTCCTCGATCCGTTAGGCGAGATTAAGAGCAAGCCGCGATTACTCGCCCACACACCCTCATACCGTTTCCTCTCCCTTGCTGTAATCTCTTCGCGCCAGCGCTTGCGTGCCCCCTCGTGGTGAGAGTGTTTGTTTTTCCCACCCAATTTCCGAGGTTTTCGGCGTTTTTCCTCATCATCAGATACGGATATAGGTTGTCGTAGTGTCTGTCGCATGTGCGGTGTTTGTCTGCGAGATGGTGGTTTTGGCGGGGGTGTCTTTGAAGGCGTAATACGGGATGAAGCTAGAGAGCCTGCCATAATGGCGTCGGTAAGGGATTCTAGCGGTAAGGTTGAGCTAGGTCGTGACTGCCGTGGAGGAAGGGCTGGCGCGCGTCCCACCGAGATAGCGGCAGCTCTAATTTGAGACGACGGCGGCCGCGTCGGCCGCACCGTGTCAGGAGTCGATGGCCGCGATCTGCCTCGTCGAGGAGAATCATGTTGGGGTGAGGGTGCCGAGGAAGCAGACACGAAGGTGTCATTCGATGAGGTTGAAATTCGGCGCGGATCATCTTCAGATATGGATGTCTTTCTAGCGACATGTACAGGTACTGGAGATTTTGGTTTAGGTTTCGTTGGCGGAGGTATTATACCTTCAGGTGTAGAATCTTGTACTCGGATATCATTAAGAATAATTTGCCGAGAAGCAGTTCGGGTGGGCTGAGGTGAAAGGATCGCCGTTTCAACACGACTAATCGATTTTGGCGGAGGCGTCGATGCACGTGGTTTTCCTTTGGGTTCTGGAATATTAGACTGTGTAGATGTCTGGGGTTTATTCTTCGTCCTTGCTGGTGGAGGAGCAGGTGGACGCGCCTTTGCCTCTGCAACTGAATTCGGAGCTTGACGAGACTTTTCTTGAACTTTGCCGATCACGGAAGATGAAGGAGATGACGCCCGCTCCCACGCTGTAGGACTAGCAACTTTCGACGGGGATAATTCGTTCTTAACGATGGGACTCATGACCCTCGAAGGACTTAAGGTTCGAGACGTAGTCTTCGCTTCGAGCGGTTTTTTATCATCCGACACCGTGTTTCCCTTCTTCGTGGGGTCTGTGTCTCCTTCCCTCTTTTCAAACATCGATATTAAGGCATTCGTTGATGGAATTGAAGTTGTATCTGTTCCTAAATCAAAACTTGTGACTGAGCTCGCCGCGCTATTGTTTGTGCTAACGCTATGTTTCCGTTGTCTTCTAACCGGCTGAGACGTTAACTGCGATTGGGTCATCTGATGGCGGACGGGGCTGCCAGATCTACTAGCAGCGAGCGTTGCGGCTATGAAAGATGGAGAACGGGGATCTGGGTTTGTTTGTTTGTTGGCAATGCTTAGGAGTGAGGAAGCGCCAATGCTGCGCTGAGTCGGAAGTTGTAAATTGTGTACCGAGGATCGACTCGCCGCCCGTTGTTCGGTTTCGATGTCGTCATTTCCACCTTGTATACTGCCACCCGTCGTCTGTCGACTAACGGTTCGTGAATGGTCTCGCGAGGCCGAAGCAGCCGAGGTAGCTGCGATAAGAGCTCCATTATCGATATTTCGAGATGCTGGACGAGATGAAGGTGGAGGAGCCGGTGCTTTCTTCGGTGTGGATTTCTGGAAGGCGAGGGAGGCGCCTTTCAAGGCGGCATTGTAGGAAGCATCATCGTGAGCTGCGGGTGGATTCGGCGTCAGTCGGCTCCGATTAGGGGTCCCTGATCCGTTCATGAGGTCCGTCGATGGAAATAACGACCACCTAATTGGGAGGTTTAATATAATGATGTTTCATTCATATTTAGACCACGTCGTTTCTGATAGGTAGCGCCACACACTGATGAAATATTGAAAAAGGCTGAGATTGATTGTTCTACATTGTACTGGTACAATGTAATTGCTAGAAACGTGAAAGTTGGCGTTTGGCGCTTGGAAGTAAGACAACCTTGGAACCTGGACACTGGTCCCATTGAACCTAGAGTCGATTAAGTTAGAAAGAAGCAGGGAGGTAGGGCTGAAACATCCAATACGACAAGGTTTAGCATCCAGAAATGGGAATGCGCTATTGGATCCAGGAAGAACGAGTCAAGGTCCCCTCTTTCAGGGGTACTGGATGCACCTAGTGAACTTTACTTATGTCATAGCACGAATCCGTGGATTATTATGTAAGAGTATTCGAAGCATTCACATTAGGGACGCCAGAAGCCTCATTTTCTTTTTTAGACAATTTTACCGACTTCAAGTCAGCTTTTATTTATTCCAGTGATGGCGACTTTTTACCATTCGCAACCATCTTGGTCAGGGAATCAGAGTATGAAAAAATCAAGCAATGCACTTCTCATCTTGAACGCCATGTGTACCGACGCCTATTCCGATAGTCCGAACCCCCCTCCTGCTTGCTGACCTTCCGCCCTCGACCCCGTTCCGATTATGTTCCAACAGAGAGTATGTAATTCCACAGAAAGTTGTCTGAAGCAACCATGAGTATCAAAACGTCTCAGGTGCTATGTGTTGCCGAAATAGGATCCCCCTTTAAGGGCCTTGCTATTAGAGAGATCCCAATGCAATTAAAAACAAATACATGAAGACGAAGTGAAGATGAAGTGTGCTAAAAATCGAAAGGGTCCAGACCTGACCAAGAACGTTAATGCGAAGGATTTCCGGAAGAGCGCCGTGGCTGATGACCAATCGTGAGAGGCATCCAATGAATCGTAACAGAGAATTGCGTAACTTCTCGGAGCTCGTTATCATCCAGCAGCAGCAAGAATAATTAAATGCTTAGTAGGCATCCTCATCTGTCCACTCACTACCTGAAATGATGCGGTTACCTTCTGCGTCTACAGCATGCCCGGCATGCATTGTCGTGGGAGGAATGCCTCGGTGTCGCTTAGACTGATTTGCTTGAGGATTCGGATAGCCGTTCTCGGGCGTAAAACGCTTTCCTCTTGCAGCTCGTACCTTAGCGTAATAAGTATCAGACGCATCCTGCTCAGGCTCGGAATTATCGTCATAAGTCTCCCAATTCTCCGATCCGCTCACAACTGTAGACGTAGTTGAGATTTGTCTAGGGGGAGGTGCTTGGGGATAGGCAGACTGTGCAAGACGCGGGTTGTGTATAGGCATCGGCGCATTCTGATGTGGGTGGGACATGGTGTAAGTCTGGTGTGAACTTCGCTCGTATGGAGCATCATTGAAAACTTGCTCGTCGTACACGTCCTCGGGATCGACTGCTCGGACAAAGCTACCCGAACCAAGTCCAACATTGCAGTAAGGATTGGTTGGCGTCTCTAACTCGGGGGGCGGTCCTAGGTCTCTCATCTTGGGGGGAGGCGCGCGCATAAGCCCAGGGCGCAAGACGCCTTGACCTCGTGATTCAGGTCGCGATTCTGGTCGAGGCCTCTCAGGCGAGTTGCTACCATGCTTGAGATTCGATAAGGGAACTCGTGCCGGTATTCTGGACGGGCTACCCTTCGAGTCTTTTGATACGTGACCAGGCCCAGGAGCTCTCTTGATCGTGCCGTTTCCGTTTCCATTCGCATTGCCATTCGCAGTTGGCGTCTTGGATCTAACAATAGCAGCTGACTTGCTGGTAGTGCTGTTACCTCGGCTAGGTGGTGCTGCTCTCTGTACTCCCCTATTTGCTGACGGCGGAGGGCCTGCTGGGGTCTTCGACCTGGCCCCGGGAGCTTGTTTAGGGGGTTCAGGTTCCAGGAGATCAAGGTATCTCTCTCCATGAACAAGGAATGGGCGACCGTACTCGTCTTCCCATTTCTCCAGCAACTTGGTAAGTTCTGCTGCGATCTTGGGGAGATCCTTGGCAATTCTCTTTCGCATCTTTTCTTCTCGCAATAGCTTGCCAGGATCTCTTCGCTCCCCTTTCTGGCCGCGCATCATGAGTCGAGACGCATCTTGGCTGGACGCGGCAAGCTCATCACGCTCATGGACGAGGTTGCGATGTTTTTCGATCAGGGCTAGAGTAGGAGCGCGCTGTTCTCGCAGTGTATCCAGTCGAGATATTTCGCGTTCGTGCGCTTCTAATAATGCGTCACTGTAGACATCAGAGAACGCCGGCGTGAATTCAAGCATCTCATCCTCGGAGAAGTATAACGCATCCCACAGCTCCTGAAGTTTGCATCGCGCGTCCTCCACAAATAAATGGAGATTTTGTCTCTTGAGTTCGTTTAATCTTCCCAATTCATCCTCGAATTCATTGATTTGTCGGATACCGCAACCACGATTGCCGTTCAAGAACGCCTTACGTTCAGATTCCTCACAACCTAGCTTGTCCCAGAGCGCTTCAACAGAAGCCTTGAGATCCCTCAGACGCTTCTCGCGATTCTTCTTCTCCTCTGCTAACTTGTCCCTTTTGCTGCGGAGTCTTAAGATATCTTCTTGGTGAAGGCCGAGCTGCTCAGGCGCATCGCGATAATACTTGACGATCGCACCATCGGTTTGTGCTTGAGGTGTGCCTAATTCCGCCCATAATTGGATAATGTGTTCTGACAAAGATTTGACAATCGAAACTCGTCGAGTATACTCTTCATAGACTCGCGTAAATTCGTCGTCAAGCTCGTTGACATAGGAAGGAGAAATATCGAATGTAGGAGGAATAGATTGGTTCTGTCCAGTAGGTGGTAACACAACCTTAACGAAGCTCGGCTCGAGATGGGATGAATAGGACTCGAGTGCCTGGACAAGTTCTGGGGAGTGGATTAGCATGATCCACTCATTGACATAAATCTATAACCTTGCATAACACGATTTACTTACTCTTGACTTGCTCGAATCGCTCACGATGAAGCTTGCTTATTTGCTTGTGCTTCTCCTTCAACACGGGTAGGCATCGTGTGAGTGGGTAAGTAATGCGAAGATCGTCATCTTCGGCAGAGTGGTTGCGTTGCGAATGAGGACCGTCGAGAGAAGCTTCCATCTGACGAATTGTGGTGATAATTCGTTGCGCCTCGTCTACCAGCCCCTTCTTCTCGGCTGTCACCTGCTTGACTTGGTTGTTAAGGGTTTCGGAGAGGGCTGCGAACAGCTGTGAGTTGCCACCTGTTAGTCCACGCAAATAGATACAGATGAGTATAGATCGGTTTTGTTTCTTACCTCAGCCTCTCTGGTTTCGCGATCATGGCTAGCAACGCCGATTTCATCGAATAGGCCATGTAGCTGACCGATAATGGTGTTAACTTGCTGGGAGAGGTAACTCGCGTCCATGTTGAAGCGATATGGACGAGAGTCAGCTAAGTGTTTGGTGGCGTATATTCATGGAAGTGAAGGTGTTTGCAAAGAAAAGGGCAAATGAAGCAAAGAGTATGTAAAATTGGTTTAATGAGTGGTGGTCGGATTGACTCGTATTTCGCGACGCATGGACCTCGCGATTTGTTGAAATGGTGGATGAATGGGATTGAATGGGATGAATGGTGGATGCTCAGAATAATTCTGTGCAAACTTGTATAGTGCGTATAGTGCGTATAGTGCGTATAGTGCGTATAGTGCGTATAGTGCGTATAGTGCGTATAGTGCGTATAGTGCGTATAGTGCGTATAGTGCGTAAAATGCGTAAATACGTAAATGCGTAAAATGTGTAAATAGGCGAAAGGCAGCCTAGTGAATCGGTTGACGCATTTCAGTCGATCAGTTTAGACAGTAACAGTAAAGTGGTAGAGTGGTAGAGAGAGGTTTCGTGCTCTGTGCTTGCGCGCCGCCGGGGAAATATCTGCAGGATGCAGAATTGCGAAGCACAGGAGAGGGTCAAAGATGCAAGTGATGTTTGCAGTTGCCTCGATGATGTGTCTCGATTTTAGAGGATAGCCCTGGAGGTTGAGACGATGTCTAAGAAACCTAAGAAGCTAAAAAATGGAGGGGAAAGTGGAAAGTGAGGTGCAGTGAAGTAACCTTTCTAGGTAGATCAACAACAAGCGCGCAATCTTATTTGTCAGTGGACGGTTCGACCCTTCCACCTGTGTTGCATTGATGGTCACCACGGCAACTGCTCAATTTAGCACTGCTCTGCACTGATTTCCACCGGGCTCCCACTGATTTAGTCCATTTACAGGCACCGTAAGCCGCTGGAAGCTGCGCTTTGGTTTCAAAATTTGCCCCACTATCGGAGCACCATGGCTGCAAGGGCACCTACTGCATAGTAACCTTGGTTGAACCTTGAAAGTCTCGTGGTCCTATCGATAGAGTTTGGCCGGGTCCAATCAAAACAAACTTTAGCTTCCCAAAAGAGGATGAATTTTCAACCAGACATTCGACTCTAGACATCACCGCCGTTTCCAATGTTGGCTGGTTGGTTCATAGCTCTTGCTCAGTATTTACTCCTAGTGTTCTTGGTTCTGCATGTAAATTTTAGTAAACTTTAGTGTCGAAGGTTGCGCAGAGACGGCACGGGGAGATCCTGTATATGCATTTGCATGTCTCGGATCTAAACTGTATTTATTGTATGCATATTGCTAGACTTACTAAAACACGCGAGCTCCGAGTCCGTCAAAACAATCTATTTTTGATCTATTTTGATCTTTGATCGTCGTGATAAATATGGTGATATGATAATACACGAGTCCTATTTGCCGGTCGCCTGGGCAGCTACCATCGCAGACCCAATATTCGTTTCAATTGATTATCAGCCCGAGATATAATAATAATTTACATCCATGTTACATAATCCTCAACGTTGAAATATCAACATTAGTAGGCTTGTGACATTCTATACAAAGAAGTTAATAGCAGAAGCAAAATAGCGATGGTAAACATGATTGATTATGTAATATAATTTGATCTTGAAACTGCTCATCACCAGTGCTTAGAAAATTAAAAATTAAAATAAAAAACAAGCCTTAGGCTCAATGTATTATCTCACGCATAATACAACCACGGAAGGCATCTCATGACCTGGCCTGTTACACACACTATGCTGGGACTAGAAAGAGCAGTGCGTGTATTGATATTTAACTTTACTGTTGACTACCCCTATCCTCCCCTCTCGCACAATCCTCCAACGTGGATGGATTACTTCTTCTTATTTTTGCGCATATTATCACATCCATCTTAAATATTATCTTGTCTACAACGACTTTCAATAGCACCCTAGGATAGGTGCATATGCATGCAGGCACCCGGCGCTTAAACCGAGACAGCATAAAAGCACCACCAAGATATCCGGCCGAGAAATTCCGGATTACTGAGAAAACTGAGACACCATTTCTACGAGTCCGTCGTGAGCTGGATGAACCCGGATTGTCTTTTCCCTCAACTCAACCACATTTATTTCTCCACAGTGCACTATCACCTCGCGAGGCATTCTATCTTTGAATTCAACAAGATAATCGCTTGCTTTAGTGATCATTCAACGTGTGTATTTGAACTGTTGGGTCATGCCATTCGCACGTATGGGAAAAGGGGGTAATTGTTACCTAAATGCTTTTCTAAAAATTTATCGCCATTAATGAGTGACTAAGAATTGATCCTCAAAGTCGAACTCACCAAAACTCAGACATATTCTAGGTTATCAATTCCAACTCCAGTTGATAGAAATCGTCGTCAGCAAATCTGCAACCACAAAATAACCGATATTCGAAACACGCTATATGCGACATTGACGCTATTTTACTTGGTTCGAATTGCTACGAGCATCAGTTCTCTCAACTCCCAGAGCGAGTAACGATTTACTTCGAAGGGCTTGATTAGACTCTCAGCCATCAGGTTGGCGGTCGGGGTGACTACCTATATTGGTCAGCTCAAGAACATGAGATGAGAGGAAAGGATTAGCATCCCCTATTATAATCGACTAAGTGATGCTAAGCTTTCAAAGAATCAAGGCATGAATGAAGAACCACAATTCTAACTAGATTTTCTCTCCGAGAATGGGTCACCTAGACCGTCCAGGCTATCCGGGTCATCCAGGCCATCCGGGTCATCCAGGCCAACTTCGGGACTTGCCGAAGCTACTTGCAATCAATCACACAGAGACCGGAGATCAGTGAGTATTCTCAAAAACTAACAATGTCAAAAAATAGAGTTGTCGCGTGTCTTTAAGATTAAGGAGATGGTGTTGGTTCGAATGCTTCAATCGTGCACAAGAAACCATCTTCCTCCAACGGCTTTAAAATTAGAAAAAAAGAACCGGGAGAGTCGAGAATATCTAGGGAGTATGGCATAGATATTCAACGGCAATACCAAGCGACCGGAACCCCGAGCCAAGACAGACCTTAGATCTTGGCTAAGGCTGAGAGATCGCATGGCGTAGGCGTGTACTTCTGCGCTCCAGCTCCCACATCCACATCCCACATAGTCCGTCTTTAGGGCAGCCACGCAGTACCGTAATAGCTAGGATGCCGTGTTACATAGTATACTCCGACTGTCCCGGATGTACTATGCAGTACACAGTTGTTGGACCCTTCGCTAAGAAGCTTGTCCATGTCATCTATGCGACGCATCGCAGGGCGTTGTTCTGTACGCTCGGCGCTGTGCAGTCATAACAGATAGATTGAGTAGGAGATGACTAAGAAAGTAGGGAGTAACAAATAAGGAAATCTCTTAATCTATTGGCCGTTTGCCACGCCTCAGCGCTTTGTTTCACCGTTTCAAAGGCACCCAACAGTTATCGATTTTCTGGTGACACAATCAGGTAGCTTCCGTGTCCTACATCACTTGTACCTGAACGGCAATTCTCTAGAAGTGGTCCTGGGTCACAGATATAGATTAGTCTGCCGGTTTGGAGGGCATGCATTGAACTTTACAAGACCAGTCGACTACCTACTAGGTACCTAATTGGCTTGCTTAGCGTCGTGCTCGTAGTACGATGGCTTCCAAGCCGGCTTGTCAGAAGGGCTAGATTTCTCGCATGAGTGGACTTTCCAGATGGCTTGAGCGATCATAATTTCGCGGCAGGGTTGTCACTTGCATATGATAGGATGATTGATTAACGGACGAACCAACCGCTCTCGTGAATCGAGCCATCCTAAGCCTGTCCAGCCCGTCTCCCCACGTCATTCCCTGTCACCATCCCTATACAATTGCCCAAGGCTGTGGATGTACATAGTATACGCATACCGATGCTGACGTTGAGTAACGGGGATCAACGTTGGTGTACCGATCAACCAAGTCAGCTCAGTCAGTCGGTGACTAGGGAGCATGACTTATAAAAACGACAAAGACGTAACGATGGGCTCGGTTCGATTCTATAAAAGTAGGGGGTTATTTTTTCCTGGCGGTATCATTCATTCATTCACTTCTTTCTTCACACACTTGACATTCTTTTAACTATCAAGCAAGCTTACTTACATTCGCTATGAGAATACCCAATACTTTCGGCAGCCTAGCCTTGGCCGGGCTCGCTGCCGCTCAGATCCGTAACATCGTATACTTCGACCAGTCCGTCTCTCTCTTTCCCTCAACTAAGGAATAACCATATGGTGGTTAATTGTCTAACATTATTTCTAAGATATCATACGTCCATTCTACCCGGAAAGAATGTAACGGCGGGCATCACCCATGTGATAATGGCCTTCGCCAACTCTTCCCTCTTCGCACCTGAGACGGCCGGTACTTATGAACCGTTCATGTCTACCAACGCCGTCCGCGCCATGTTTGATAACGGGACCAAAGTCGGTATCGCAATTGGTGGTTGGGGCGACACGGCCGGCTTCTCCGCCGGTGCCAAGACGGAGGCCAGCCGAACAACATACGCCAAAAACGTTGCCAATATGATTGAGACTTTGGGCTTCGACTTCGTGGATATTGACTGGGAGTACCCCGGTGGTAACGGCGAAGATTACAAGCAGATCCCCAACTCGAACAAGACCTCCGAAATCACCACCTTCCCCCAACTCCTCCACGCAATCAAGGCCGCCATCGAACCGAAGCAGCTCTCGATTGCCGTGCCTGCAAAGACAGTCGACCAGATCGCATACACCCCCGCTAAATCGCCGGCTATATGGTCCGCCGTAGACATGGTCAACGTGATGGCCTACGACATCATGAACCGTCGCGACACCGCAACCAACCACCACTCCTCCGTCTCCGGCTCCGCCGAAGCCGTACACCGGTACCTCGAACTCGGGTGTCCGCCCTCCAAGATCAACCTCGGCCTAGCCTACTACGCCAAGTTCTTCGAAACCCCCGCCAACGTGACCTGCACGAAGCCTCTCGGATGCCCCATCGTCCGCGCCGAGAACCCCGACGGCAGCGACGCGGGCACCTCCGGCGCCGTGACCTTCGAAAGGGCAAACGTGTTCCCTACCCCCCGTCCCACGAATCTAAGCGCCACAACCGACGGCTCGTGCGGCGCGGGCACCGGCCTCACGTGCGCGGGGTTTAATGGCGGCGCGTGCTGCTCCCAATACGGCTTCTGCGGCGCCAGCGCCGCGCATTGCGGTCTCGGGTGCCAGGCTGGCTTCGGCACGTGCAGCGGCCCCGACATCAGCGCCGCGTTCCCGAAGGCGCTCGCCGCTGGTAAGCTGGATGCGGAGAAAGGGGGGATGTGGTACTGGGACCCTGAGAACCATCTCTTCTGGACCTGGGACACGGTCGACTTGATGAAGCGCAAGTTCAAGGAGATCGTGGAGCCGATGGGGTTGGGGGGTGTGATGGCGTGGAGCTTGGGTGAGGATAGTGCTGATTGGAGCCATATTACGGCGGTTACCGGGCTGGCGAAGGGGGTTAAGACCCCGGGCGTGGAGAAGAGAGCGGTTAGGAAGCTGAGGGGGAGGGTTGCGAGACCGCATGGACGGCAGTGGGCGCATTAGATTTTTATAAATGCGCAGGGAAGAGAATAGGTGTTTTCTTACTTAGGTAGATATGAGGTGGATAGAGACAAAAGAATAATGGGTTGATATTACGTGTTCGGATTTTACGAGTTGCTGTGTAGGGTCGCCGTGCTGACCTCTTCGATTCTTGATGTATGTTGTTCTTTGGCTAGCTAGCAATGATGACCTTGTGTGGCTAGATTGTTTGATGGAATTGGTAGAATTGGTACGTGATATTGCATAAATTTGCGTGTAAGAGAACTAATGACTTGGTTAGATGACTTGTTGTGTTAAATGCTAGCATTCTAGGGGCATGCTATGTGTAGGTAGAGCTACATATAGCATCATACCATACCTACACCAATGAGTCAACAACTACCTAGGAGATGTATGTTCTAGTATAACATAGATACAATGCTGCTAACTATCGTCACAACACATCCATCATACATAAATGCTCATCCAAGCATCCTTCATATCCTTCGCCAGCCCTTGTATCATAGCAGCCCGCTTCTCCACATCCGCCCCAGTGTCCGCCCCGAGCGGGAGCCGGAGTCCTATTTCCTTATCGGCGAAATACCCCGTGCGGTCAATCGCCTCCACGATCCTTTGCGCTACTTTATTCGGTGAGGCTGCTTTGTCCATGAATGCTCGAGATTGCATAATTTCTAGGACCTGCTGTACAGCGGTGCCTGGATACGCCTCGCCAAGGGGGATCTGGATGCCGGTCCCCGTGGCGTCGGCGAACTCGGTGGCTGTCATGCCTGGCTCGACGAGGAGGGTGCGGATGTTGAAGGTGGCTAGTTCGCCTTGAAGGGACTCGGTGGCGGCTGTGTTGTTAGGTTAATAAGGTACCTATATATACCGACAGCGTTAAGAGGGAATAGGCTCTACTAACCTTCCAAAGCGAACTTGGTCGCGGCATATATGCTGAAGCCGGGGGCAGGGCTTACGGCTAGCGAACTGCTGATATTGACGATAGTCCCTGAGCGGCGTGCTCGCATAGATGGTAGCGCGGCTTGCATTGTTCGCAGGGAGCCGATGAAGTTGGTCTTGAAGATGGCATCGATCTGGTCGATCCTACCGATGATATTAGAGAGTTGCTCTTCCAAGTAGGTACTTCTTGGATGACTGATGGACATACTTCGTTTCCTCGAGCGGACCAAGCATGCCGTATCCAGCGTTGTTGATCAGGACATCGATTCGTCCGTGCTCAGCAACGACAGACTTGACTTTAGATTCGACATCGTCGGCAGCTACATCCAGTTCTAGCCATGTTCCACCGAGAGCTTCGACTTCAGCAAAGGTATCACCGAGCTTGGACTTGCTACGGTAGCAAGCAACGACTTTATGCCCGGCCTTTAAAGCAACCTTGGTGAGTTCGAGACCGATGCCGCGAGATGCTCCGGTAATGAGCCAGACTTGAGTTTCAGCCATGTTGTTCAGGAGGTCGACAGGTACGTTTGTAATTTATTATTGAAGCTAAGAGCAAGTTAATTGTGTAGTATGTATTGAACATCTTAGATCACCAGTGTGACCATGGATTTATATGTTCTTCAACACGCCCCCTATACTACCAAGATGCTTGGAAATCAGGCACCTTCCATTCTTGATCCTCAATACATTTCACTCTCTATTTATCCGTCCATGGAATATGGGTGAGCTATCTCTCCGGCTTAGGATGCTGGAGTAGCTCTGCTCGGGGGTATAATATGGGTCACGGCCGATCCCCGAGTGACCGAAAGGAAAGAGAATCAAAGCCGAGTTTATGCCATTATTGTCAAATTGGGCAATATGATCTATATCGAGTGTCATATTAGATGGACAGAAAGTATTTTCAATCTAGCACTAACACGGCGACATATCATTTGCTGCGCCTTTTCGGTATATATGTTATCCCGACGGTATAGCGGGTTAGTTGAGAACGATTACTGATATCTTACTAGCTTATATCTAGGTACTGATTGCTAGATTATATAATATAAGCCTCATGACTACATTCTATAGTTTCGTCGTATTCTTGCTCCTATTGAGGTTGTGGAGATAGATTCTTGGGAGATAGTTGCAGGGAAGTAGGTTAAGTCTCCGAGCTATCGTGAAAGGATCGACTCGGGATAGTAAAAGACATCTTTTGAAATATTTTATCAACTGCCGTAAGCTATTTTTCTTGATTCTTTCTGTATAGTCCGTAAGGGGGCACTTTGCAAGAGAAAGTTGGCTATAAGTTGTTGTTTACCAGATAACCATTTTGAATGATGCAACACCTTTTCGTTCTTGATGGCACCCTGGTGTTCTTAGATACTAGGTGGGCATCCTTCAATATTCTCCTAGGTCCTAATTTTGATATGTGGGTTGGCTTATGGGTAATTAAACACCGATAGACATCGGAAGATTGAACTCACGAGTCTATATACAATGTGAATCATGACAGTGAAGTGAAGTGCAGTAGTTCGGGTTTATGTAAAATCGGCCGATAGACTCGGCTTAATCGGATAAATATCGGTAGATTATGTAATTTCCTTGCAACCTTGAGCACTAAAGTGTTAGGCATCTTTGTGCAGAGCTTCAATAATTTAATGCATGTGCATTGTGACCATCGTCAAAAATCACCGACCAAAAACTTAAAAATTCGCCATACAATTCTTTACCTAATGCACATTCGGTAGCACAGCTCTCTTACCTAGCTTGCCTCTAGCCAGGTAGCTGGGTATGTGTCGACGACAATGCGCGAGTTCATGGACTATATACAGTCCGCCTTCTACTCTGCCACCGGCTGGAATCGCAACAATAGCTACTCCTCGCTCAATGCAACGTCCGATGCCCTTCTGAATTTCCCGACCCCTCGGGGTCTTCGCCTGACTCTTTCCTCCCTTGCGACACCCCAGTTCGCAACCTCGTACCAGCTTGGCACTGTAGGGATCGTTGATGGCTCTATATCATACTTGTATTCGACAGTGCCCCTCAACAAAGCCATTGCTCAGAGCGAGAAGATACCCCTGCCCGATCTACTGAGGAGCTATCGCCCGCTTGCGGAGTTACCACAGAGGACGAGAGGGTTGGGCGGGGACTTAATCAAGGATACGGTTTCGTATGGAAGGCTTTACCTCCCGGCCTCGATGCTGGAGGCGTTGGTGGTTAGGAGGGTTTCGCCTACGCTACAATTACAGCTGAGCGCCGTATCGAGCGAGACGCTACGAAATGGGGGCACAATCTTGGGTATGGCACAGTATGACGAGGGCCGTTATGCGGTTGAGGGTCTCGCATCGACGGACGGCGGATTGCTCGGAGTACGTGGGCTATACAATTTCGGTGGCGATGTTGGGCACTTGAACACGCCGGTTCAACTGGTGGCAGCTAATGGTAATGGAACGGGTAACGGCGAGCGTGAACGAATTTATGGCCGATTTAGCACGGGCGCTGAACTATATTACGGAACGTTGAACAAATCGGGCGGGATGAGTTTCGGAGCACGGTTCGCGACGCTGCCTCCGCACAAAGGCACCCCTCTTACGGCAACCATGACCATCAACCCCTTGATGGGGAATATCAGCTGGAGCTACGCCGTCATGGCTGGGACCTACTGCTCGCTTGCATCGCGGATGGATTTCAACGTCTATAGCTACGAGAGCGATTGGGCCGTCGGCATGGAACTCTGGAGAAAGAGAGGATCATGGTCTATCAACGAAGAACTAGAACAGGTGCCAGCATCGGCACCAATAAGCGCTACGTCTGACAGGAGTTTCCAGGCGAAAATGGAATGGAGGTTAGATGACCCTCTCCCGAGTCCATCTCTCAACACGGCTGAGGTTGTGGCGCCACCAAAAGAAACAATCCAGAGCGAGCCAAAAAAGAAGGAAAGGAGTTTCCAAGCTAAGTTAGAGTGGCGGTTGGATGAACCAGATGTGGACCCGCCGGCGGCCAATGATGAAGAAGACGAAGAGTATTCGGGCGTTCTGAAGGCGCGCCTAGATCAGCACTTGCGAGTCGGTCTTTTGTGGGAGGGTCGAGTCAAGTCTTTGCTTTTTAGCCTTGGCAGTAGCATCGACCTACGGCGTCTCGACTCGCCCTTTCGCACACTTGGGATGGAGGTACAGTTCTCGTCGTGATGACCGAAAAGATGATTGACAACGAATACAAATCTCGATCTCTCGGTGACTTATCATTTCGAAATCAACGCAAATATCTGCCGCGTTTGCATCGTTCGTCAAAATTGACTGCACGATATCATTGACCGATTCTCAATAGTCGTACGGCCGCAACATTTGCTATGCCGGTGGCTCAGTCTGTCTATAGTGGTATTGATATCGAGGATTGATGCTGCATACCAACAAGGTCCTCTCGAACTTTTCTGCCTTAGGTGTGGGAAGGGGCACGCTACGGTTGCGTTGACAATGAAATAATTTTTAACGACGAGTTGGCACTCAAGTTAATAAATTACTTTTTAGCGACAATGCCACCATTCGGTGAGCCCGGGGCTTGGACACCTTGATGTCGGTCGCATACATACCTAGGTAGGCTTGCATATCGGTGCAACTAGACTCGTAATTGGCCCAATATGCGGCCTCACCCTACGAAGGGCCTTGTCACCAACCGATCAGAGAGCACGACCGATATGCACTAGGCGATTCCACGCCTACAAGGGGAATTGCTCTATAATCTCGAGATCTAGCATGGTGCTATTTTGTCGCAAGGGTAGCTACTCCCTTCTACAGACATAGATCCGAGCCTCGTTTGATTTATCACCCGGTGCGTAGACTATCGCATGATAGCCTTACAGCCAGCGCCTAGAAAAGGGCCGCCTGGGAATAAACTTGCTTGAAATATCCACCTGTGCCGTATATAGCAAATTGCTATAGGTTGTTGGTCTTGAACAAGACGACCGCAGACAAACGGGCGGGGTTGGATGGTGCACACGATGTGCCTCACAAATACCTATGCGAATATATAGACCTACATCTAGTTACACAAACCTAAGTAGGTACCAATGAGAATTGTTGAAGAAATATATTTATGCGCTGCCATATATATATTGTTTGTTTGCTGCAAGTTGTCAGTTGGAAACCAAATATATGTGTCGTAAAGGAGGGGTCATGCGCGCCGAGATTCGACGTAAAGGTGAGGTTCAGCTTAGACGGTTAGACCAGGTCGGTACGTACTGGAGGCTGAGAACCTTGATGGCCCTTGACGGGCGGCCAAGCCCAGCTGAGTAAAGCGTGAAAGATTGAGAACCTTGATGGACGGGCTAATGCACGGACGTGGGTTTGAAAACGCCTACTAGCGGTACCAACCGACGTATCACAACGCCCTGAATCCTGATAGAGGGGAGATTAGTCATGTCAGCGAGGTAACGGTACAAACAACGTAAGTAATCTCGTTTGTAATGGTTAGACTAGAAGGATTTGGATTTTATGGATTTCATGTGTACGAGAATCCAATAGGATGGGCGCAGTGTCACCGAAGTGAGAGCGATTTGAGGGTTAGGGATAAGGCAGGTGATTTGAGGGTAGTTGGTTGTGGTGTTTCGATATTCGTCCGTTGTTTGTTTCCATACCCGTGATCTTGGTCTGATCTAGCCGGTTAGACAGCCTTACCAACCAAGATATGTTGCATTATTACGCAGCTGAGATGGGGTGGCAGACGTTGTTTTTACCTTTTATCACACGACAGCCAAGCCGTGTGGACAAAATAACCGGGTGTCACGTTGCCCACGTAGGGTAACTGAAAAAAGGCTTATTTCATGTTGAGCAAACGAATTGGGGAATCTGGAGAATGCAAGTAGCCTTATACATAGTAGAACAAAACTTAAAAAGGAAGCTGCGAAGGAAGTTTTACATTTAACTTGTAAAGCGGATAGATCTGTTTTGCTTACCGACGATGAGGCTTGTTCCTGGAAACGTCGAATATCAAATATCTCAGCTACACAACATTTGAACCATTCCAATCGAAGAGTCGAGTATCAAATAAAGACGAGAAGATGAGAAGTACTGATACTTTACCGAGGGTAAGAGTGTAAACGGTGACCGACCAGCCAATGATCAGCCACTAAGATAAAAAATCCTTGTTTGTATTCCCGAAAAGGGATTGGTTCCCCGATTCTACGGATCCCAGTCTAAGCTGTTCTAGGCAATCTTGGGCAAGAGTCCAACGAAGAGAGGCTAGAAAGACGGGAAAGGCCAACCACTTTGCTGACAATTATTTCAACTTTGTGCGGTTGCGACTGCTTAGCCCAGACTTGTGTTGACCATCAAGGTTCTCACTTTTGCCCAAAATCATGACATTTTGCGCCGTTTGTCTCTCCTTAGGCTCTCCTAGTCTTTTTTTCCCCAAGCGTCTTTTTTTTATCCTCCCTCTTCAAATCCCTCGTCTGGTTTTTTCCCTCTCATCCCCTTGTTTGTGTCCACCGAACTAGACCATTCCCGCACGCAAGGTAACGGTACCGTTACCTTTTTACTTTTAATAGACAAGCTGAACAAATTAAAATTCAAGACACAATGTCATACCTATTGAAGAAGAGAGATAAAGGGTGTAAAGGGTGTTTATGTGTGTTGTGTGTTATGTCATTCATGTCATTCGTCATTCTGCCCTATCGTCTGCCCTCCTGCCCGTCTGCCCTAGTTCTGAGTTCGGTCTATGTCCATATATGGATCCATGGAAATGTACTTGATGTGTAATATATATACATATTTGTAACACTTTACACTTGAACTATCCATTCATATGGAGGCGTCTAACCTTGAACTCACCCTACTTGTTTGAAACCCTGAAACCCTGGATCTCTTCAGCTGATCTAAAGCCATTCATACTTCCCGTCTATTAACTTTCCACGCTCCACGCTACGTTAGCCACTTGCCTAACCTTGTAGTCTTGGCTACTTATTCAAAATCAACTCGCCGACATCATCCCCAGGGAACTAACCTTAGTGTCTTAACGGTCCATCATTTTCGTGGGGGTTGCGGTCTTCGCCGTAGTTCTCGCCATTGGTCTTTTGGTCTTTGCTTTAATTTTTTCGTCAAAGACTTCTACTGTTAGTCACGGTCTTCGCTGGTCTTTACCGTGTTCGCCGTGGTTTTCGCCGGAGACTTCATCGAAGTGGATTTCGCATTCTTACGCGCGGGTACCTGCCATAGATACGACCTGCGTGGATTCCAATAAAAGCGGTTTTCTTGGATCACTCCCGCTGTCTGCAAGATCTAATATACTTTCGGAATTTTCATCTAGATCTTCTGGGCGACTGCAAGGCGACTGCAGGGTATTGAATTATTCCTTCACTTTTGTAAATTGCCTGGACAACTATTTTCTCCCACGCCAACACCAACGTTCAATACTACCATTGTCGGTGTGGACCGCCTAAACAAACCATTCTCCCATCCTCTTCTCTTCTAGAGCAAACAGGTCGAGAAGAGTGGCTCATTTGGTCTACGAGACTGGGACTCGTATTTGTGAGGTCTAGGTCTTCTTCGAACTCGAAGAAGGCTAGGAATCATCAATATCTTCTAGCTTTAATAGGTATGTAAGACACATTTCATTCCTATCAGCCCATTTTCCTAGTCATTTTTGCTACTTATATCCGCCTCGCTTGTTCGTCGCGATCCATCATGCAACTCCATGAAATTGGGTACGTAACAAGAATTTTTCACACAAGGAAGAAGGTTGATGGCTTAATGGCGTAAAGCCATCAAGGTTCCCTCTTCACCCTTCTTGCGGATGCTTTCTCCGATTAGTGGCTTTAGTCGCATATACAATCCCACATCCTTTCCTACAAGGAGATTGTTATTTTTTCATTCATGGACATATTACCCAGTTAGGATATGCACCTTGTTGGAAAGTTCTTTTGTCCCTGAACAATTCTATACATTCTTTCACGTTGACTCCGGTCTGCGGCTGCAAGGATAAAAACAATTATATCTGCATCTTCCCGCTCGTACATATCCGCTAATTCTATCCTTCAGCCTCCGGAATCTTACCAAGAAACTTAAGCCACTATTTGTCTTGGATTCTCCTTCAACAGTCTTCTAGCGTCTAGTTAGAGAAAGGCCAACAGCAAGGGACCTGATTATCATCACGCCTATTTCAGTAACCCCCTTTTATAACTTAGTCGACAGGACCTTGGCACGATGTCGACCTTACATCAAGTCGTGGGCGCCGTTCTTCAAGCCCGACAGGATGACTCATCCGATACTTCTGACTCGGGAAATAGTGTAACAGTCGACTGCGACAGCGGCAACGACTACGATGGACGAATGGGCCTTCGAATCTCGGCTATTTTCGTCATCTTGGTCGGTTCGCTCATCGGTGCCGTCTTACCCGTCTGGCTGGGACGTAGCAGCCGAATGAAGGTTAACGGGACGGCATTCTTCATTGCCAAATACTTCGGTTCGGGTGTCATCATTGGTACTGCTTTTATGCACCTTCTATCACCTGCCTTCGAGGCGCTCGGTTCACCCTGCCTTCCCGATGGCGCAATTACCAGCTACGACTGGGCAGCAGGTATCTGCCTTATGACCGTGTTTCTCATGTTTACGATCGAGTTACTGGCCAGCCGCTTCGATTTCTTCGGGCACAACCACAACGACGAAGCTAAGATCATCGATCACTCCATAGATGGTCCTCGAAATGACGCGCAGGGTACCCCCATGGCTGACCGTGACCTCGAATCCGGTTCAGCTACTAAGGAGAGCACGAATGTCGGGGGCACCAACGGTCTGCCAACTGACGTTAGTTACCCACCTGGCGGCGAGGATCACCTTGGACATCAGCGCGAGCATCACGAGGTCGATAACCACGCCGCGTTGGCCGCTCAGATGACTGGTCTTTTCATCCTCGAATTCGGTGTTATCTTCCACAGCATCTTCATTGGACTTACGCTAGCAGTCGCTGGAGAGGAATTCACCGTCCTCTACATCGTCCTTGTATTCCATCAGACCTTCGAGGGTCTTGGTCTCGGCTCTCGACTCGCGTCCGCGTCGTGGCCTAGCTCGAAGTGGTGGATGCCCTACGTTCTGGGACTGGGTTATGCGCTCAGCACTCCGATTTCCATCGCCATCGGTTTGGGTGTACGCGCGACCCTTCAGCCAGGAAGCCCCAAGAGTTTAATCATCAACGGCATCTTCGACTCCATCAGTGCCGGAATTCTGATTTACACGGGCTTGGTCGAGCTTCTCGCCCACGAGTTCATGTTCAACGAGTACATGCGCAATGCCGGCCTCAAGGTCCAATTGTCCGCTCTCTTCTGCGTGGCATTAGGTTGCGGTCTGATGGCCGTGTTGGCTGAGTGGGCTTAAATTCAAGCCTGCCTTAAGAACTGGGAAGACGCATGAAATTTAGAAATTCATTTCCTTCCTAAGAAATCTGGGAAAAATATGATTTCCGATCTCGGCTTGAGATTACCACGAAACTTTACATTTACTCTAATTCGCTAGGTTAATAGGGGAAATGGCAAATCTCATAAATGGATGAGGTAAAATGAAATGGAATGGGAGGATATCACGACGGTTATCGATTTCCCGACACGTTTCCCAGGTTACAGGGGCGGCACTTTGCATATATCACATCTCGCTTTTCAGCCTGGCTAGCTTTTTTTCTCTTTCGGAACTTTCTCGAGGTCTGACAAGGATCAAATTTCGAGGTACTTACCAGATGGGTCACGCACAACAAATGGGTTGTACATATGGGGCAATGGAAAGGATATCCCGTCTGGAATTTTCTGCAGTATTGCACGGCCTCGGCGCACGGGAGGTTGCATTTACTGGCTATAGAGTAGTCGCTTGATTTTAATACAAACTTGCTGTTAATAATTCTTTTTCACTGGTGCTTATGATAGGTGATACGATTGATCATCGCTTGGTGTATCGTGCTATACTTACAGCACTAGTGGTTCTCGTTAACCTGGCGATGGATGTCCGGGGAGTTCTGTAAGCCCCGGACCTAGTGCTCAGCTAGGGTACTCGAGAATATGACTTATGATAGAAATTCGAAGCTCCGACACTTTTTGCTTTTTTCTGCTTACGCCCCCGCACGACGCCACCGGGTAGTAGTTTGGTTCATCCCGATCACCTCGGTGGCTGCTTACCTATCTTTCTACGCACAGTATACTCCCAGTTGGAATTGGCAAGGCTTGATTCGTCCTAATACTCCGTGAATTGTGTGTGAGTGTTTAGAAGGCGTCGTGAGTGGTGGGTTTGACAGGTATCGGGCTTCTTGTTTGTGAAGCATGCTTGTACTACGGCAAGCCATAGGGCGTAGGGGGTAGATGTATGTCGAGGTTCCTATTGCTGGGATTGATAGTCATGCAGGCAGCCTTCCGCTCTCGAGATCGAGCACAGACGTTAACGGCACAATTCATTCTCTACCTGGTACCCCCCTTCACCGGACTATATCTCGGTGTATGTGCTGGATTTTAAGCGATGTCTCGTCTACCTAGTCTCCTTGTATTCTCATGTTCCCCCCTATTATCTAATTAGTTGATGAATAATCTCGGAATATCTTCATCTTTTGTAAGCGTTGACTCCTTTCTTACATGTATATGGTTCTTGTTACCTAGGAACCATGACCCCTTAAACGATACGCATTGCTGTGACTTGACGTCGTGGTTGAAGCTACCCTCATAATTGGCATAACCCTACTAGAAACTTGTTCCGGTATCAAGACCAATATTATTAACGTAATACCTCTATTAGTATAAAATATTAGTTTCGCATTATACAATATGGACAATAATCTCTATCTCTCCGCCTTCCCCGAACTCGGCTTGAGGCAAATTCATTAGGCTTGTCTCAGGGGTGACTTCGAAGCTGTTGTTAAGCTAGCATGCCAGCCAGGCGAAATCGATGTCCCAACCGAACCTCAGAATGGCGTGGAACGAGGACTTCGCGAAACACCTATGTGAGTAGCCCTATATTGTGATAATCGGAAAGATTGTAGAGACATAGCTATCCAAGATAAATGATATTGATACGTGCTTTGTAGCAAGCTCGCAGCACTCATGGGCCATGTTGACATTGTATGGTTCCTTGTCGAACAGGGTGCCGCTCTGACCCACGATCGTGTCCTCGCCACAACATATACTGGAAACGAAGGTCTTGCGGCACGTCGAAGAGACTTCTTTCTCAATACGGTCGGCATAGGTCGAGAACACCCGGATGCTGCCAGTACACGGAAGATCATTTTTGACATATTGTCATCCCCAGGCCGTAGAAGTGTTGTTCGAGCTGGTAAGCACCCTTAAACTTTCTAGGTTTATAGGGTTTTAGTTGCTATAATAACAAGCATATTGGCTAACCGCGCTCCTCTGTAGTGCGCGGCCCGCGTGCCGACCTTGGGTACCCGGACTACAAGCTCGCGAAGCAAGGGCGAGACATCGTGGTCTTTGCCCCCGTGCTCCGCATCCGATCCGACATCCCGCTCGACCGCAGCAAGACCATCGGCATAATAACCTCCAAGGCCGCTTCCGGAGACATTCTTATGTCCGCCCATAGCGGGTTTAAAGAAGGTAGCGACCGGCACGAAAAGTGTCTTGATACAAATAGATGGAACTACATCGCGCTACACCACATAGCGAAGATGCTACAGTTCCATTTTCCGGGAAGCAAGCACGATAACGGAGCGAAGAGAATATTCGAGGACATACATAGAGGACGTGCACATGCTGGACATGTGGAAGTCTTGCTAGCGGCATGGTATGCAGTTGAGTTGACCAAAAAATAAGGGATGGCTGGGAATTGCGGGACGGAGAAAAGCCTGGAGTGGTGCCTTGATAATATGCATATCTTGAAGCACGCGACGCTAGGGGAGGCGCGGTCCGCGGTGATCATGATTGACTCACAGCCCTGTGCAATGTGCCTGAAGTTCATCAATTTTCTGTTCCAATACACGGGCTTGCATTTTTCCGTCAAAGGAGCTGTGGGTGTAGGACCGACTCTGGCTACTAAGGATGAAAGGACTGGTATCAGGCTTGATACTTTCGGAGATACATTCGAGGAACAGGATATTGACGGTGTAGAGGGCTACGAAGAGCCAGCTACATTTGATCTTGAGCTTGATGTTGATACCGAAGTGGATGCTGTACTGGAGACTCCTATAGCTCAGGGGGTTCCAGGTGGTATTCGGGAGACAATCGAGGAAAACGAAGACGGAGATAGGGAGGGTGACGACATGACTGTTCATGCACAAGCTCAGGCAGCGAGCGAGGCATTCGCGAGGATATCCAGCTTTACACCTGCTGACATGGATACCGAAAATGAACCCATGACCACTCCTGCTCCGGAAACCGTCACTCCTCAACGCACTGCACCCATCACGCCGCTGCGACCGCGTATGCGATGGGGTGTTCCGGAATCCGGTCCCCGATCTAAAAGAGGAGACTTGTTTAGTAACATCCCTTCTCGCCGACCCGCGAACCCCGACGAGCTGCTGGCCGAGTACAAGAAGAAGACACCGGTGTGGACTTGGCCCGGGTATAAGTCAGCGGAACCCTCTCCGGATCGATATCCCCGTGTCCACCGTCCTCACCCTCCCCATCTCGGCTCCCCAGCACCGCTAGCGTTACCTACAGGTGGAACATTGATTCCTAATAGTGTTATGAATAACGATGACAATGACGACGCAGCTACCGTTATCAATGGAGGAGACGCGGAAGAAAGCCCCCGAAGGGGAGAAGATCCGGTCATCGTCGACATGATAAACGATGATGTCTCATATTTATCTCCATCTGGTAGTTCTGCTATCCGCGATTCAATCGCAGATTTCAACGCCCGGCTCTACAACCACTTTGAGGGCACCCCAACGCGGATGGGTCGAGAGCGGTCTTCCTTCTCAAACAGCAGCTTCCAACCTATCCCCAACCCTTCTCACACAAAGGCTAAGAATCCCTCGAAGAATAAGAACGTAGCTAGGGAAGAGCCACGCTTCCAACTCCAGCCCCAAACACACGATGACCCATTCCAATCCAATACCCCTATGCAGCCTAACCCTCCAGAAAACGAAGACGGCTACATCTACGTACCGCAGCCCTTCCCTTCTTCTCACTCCCAGCACTACCAGTCCCCATCCCAGCACCCACAGCCCACACCCCAGCAGTCACAAGCCCCTTCCGAACCAACCTTCCTTTCACAAACCGGCTCCCGATACTACGCCGCAGCGCTGCTCATGGATGCCGAATCACCAGACCCAACACCCTGTCCAATCCCAGCCCCAGCCGTAACCCGAGCTCCTGCTCCAACCCGAGCTCCAGCTGCACCAGAACCCTCAAAACCCATCCCAACCACGACCCCCGCGCCCTCAACCTTCAGCGCGATCTCAACCCCCGTCACCATCCCCCCAGCGAGAGCGAAGCCAGCCGGTCTCGCGCCGCTGAATTTCCAACAGTGGCGTTTCGAGCCGCAGCCACATCCACAGCCGCGGATGGGAGACGAGGTGGTGTCGAAGCACTTTGGTGGACCAAAGCTGCAGTGGCATCAGCAGGGTCCGGTTTCCTTTCCGGAGATAGCGGGGAGGATGGGAGGGGGTCCGGGACTGGAGCGGCGGGGTGGGGTTGGAAGGAAGGGTTAGGATCCCTTTCTGTCTTGTTTGCAGGTGGTGTTGGGGAAGTGTAAGGTTAAGTGAGTAAACTGCAGAGGCACTTGGATAAGAGGGATGTAAGGGGGAAGGGTTGGAAGAGGTGGGGAGTAAAAATAAAATATCTAGAACAGCAACACTCGCTACAGATTTTGGAACAAGGTAGTCCGCTGCCATCATCCATTCATTTTCACGGCATTTAGACTATGTAGTCAATAAATGTACTTGGCACTTGGAACAACTACCTGCATCTATACATGATACAGATATGCTGTAGTGCAAAATACAGTGGTCTAGTCACTTGAGCCAATCCATTTCTCATCTGTCATGGGGAAATGCGAATGCAAAATTCGCCAATCAATTCATTCAGCCAGCCATTTTCAGACGCCGTGCCCAGAGACCTATGCTACCTAGACCATTGTAGAATCATTCCCGCATGGTATCATAATTTATTCCTCATCCTCTTCCTCGTCAGCCTCAGCAGTGGTCTGGGCAATTCCTGTAAGAGGTTAGTCTCTGCTGTCAAAAGACAATAGTCGAGATAAGATGAAACATACGGTCCAAATCTCGCTGGCCGGACTGGGTGATGCGGCGACCACCGGTCTCCTCATCCTGCTCGAGGACACCGATCTTCTCCAAAGCCTGGAGGATTCGGCGGTCGACGGCACCGGAGCCATCGACGTGCTTGGAGGGTCGGGTACCACGGTTCTTAGCAGTACCATGAACCTTGCGGAGACGGCCGACACCGACGGTCTTGCGTAGGTAGACGTGGCGAGCGACGCTGGCGGCACGGACGTAGAACCAGTCGATGTTCTGAGGAGGAAGCTCGCGCGAAGGACCGGTCTTGACGGTATCAACCCAACCTGAACGACGAGATTAGTATTAATGTCTTGCAATTGTTATATATTTAGAGAGGATATAAGGTAACTCACCGGGAATGGGCAGCTTGCCCTGTCGCTTCAAGAAGCCGGCATACGCGTTGATGAACTTCTGCGCCTACATTATCCGAAAACCCATCAGCAAATATTCCGTCATCAGAAGTCTTGCGACTCCCTCGCGCCTGCTCTCAAGAATTTCCCATTGCTAGCATCGAATTTGGCCGCTGCTGCTTCCGGTGGGTATATTTCTCGATTTGAAGATATTTTCTGTGCTTCGTGCCAGTGAATGAACGCAAAGCTCCAAGTTGTGCAGTTCATTCACGGCGGCGCATGCAGTCACATGTGAAAGGTGAAGAAACCTACATCAACGTCGCGAACGGAAACACCGCCAGTCATTTTTACGGTATTGTATTTGGTTTTGTCGGTGGAAGGTGTGAGGGGATTTGGTTGATTTCGTCGCGCAGGAAGTTGGCTGTGTGCGGTAGAGAGGTGTGAGGTTTAAAATTTTGAAAGAAAATGATTTGGTGGTGTAGCAACATTACAAGTCCAATGTGGGGTCCAAGATCTGTGGCTAAGATAAGCTGATTAGGGCAGACCCAAAGAAAAATAGACGACTAAGAGAAGTGGCCCGTGCACTGAAGTTAAACGGTCCCCTCCACTTTAACCCGGCGCTGTGGATCTGCGGGTTCTAGGGAAAGTCCTATCCCGAACTTCGTTGTATTTGAATCATTAGAGTTCAATGAAAGATCCACGGGTTCTACTATCTATAGATATCCATGGATATTCAGCAAGAGCATATTGAATTCCTTCTAAACTGTGTTATCTTTGACATTGAGATTGATCGATCTCTGCCATACCTAGTACTTGACACAGACAGGCTTTCACAATTATCGTATATCAAAGGTAGCTACTATTGGTGAAACTCCAGACCATGGACGTCTTCTTTTCATCCAAAAGATGGACTCTTCACAAGGCATAGAAGGCATCCTTACTCTCTTCTAGACAATTGAGCTTTGGACACTATGATCACCGGAATGTATTTGAATGTTGTTCTCGAATTTCGATAGACCCGACGAGTATCATGTGTACTCCCTCTTAGGCAGGCATGGGTCAGGTAGGCGGTGCCTCCCGGCTGCTTAATCGATGTTCGTCCAGTAAGACAAGTAATTTTGGACCGACACTTTCAGTTGCAGTTTAAAGTTCACGATATGCTTCACTTAGCGAAAAGTTAATGCCTTCTGTTGGGAACCCGTGGCTGGTACAATGGCTCCAACGCTACTTTCCGTTCTCCGACGCTTTCTAGAAGTCAATATCGACCACAACAAGACTTCTGAACTGTTATAAATTGAACTCTCTTCGTTCCCGTGGGTGTGGTCTTCCTGTCATGTCTGGAAACAAGCAGAATCTGCTCTTCTCTCTACTTTCACTTCTACTTCTGCCTTCTACATTGCATGACCAATATCATCAATGTATTTACTAGCCTTCAATCTGGTCCTCTCAGTTCGACCTGAACGTCATTCGGTCATCCCCATACATCTCCCTAACGTTGAAATTCTCATTATCATCAGCTATGAATGATAGTACGCATTCACTTCTCTCGCGGCGGAGCTCCAGCCGAAGCTCAAGCTCCAACTCCAGCGTTCATCATTTTGGGCGACTACCCTACTTCGGCAACATCCATCTGAAGCGCTTCCCAAGCACACGCTCCTTGGATTCGAACTCACTAGCCGAGTATCACGGCGAACTCGACGCTCTGTCTAAAGATTGGGAAAAACACGTATTCGAGTATTGGGAGATGTACTGGGACAAGATGAGCTCCGGTCAAGGGGGAATAGATCAGGAGGAGCCCACGGAGTATCTACAGGACTCTCCCTCTGCACAAGCCGGGTCTCCCCGTCCATCCCCATCAAAGTCACTCAAAGACTACGTCCGAGGGCTCGCGACATTCAATAAACATATTCAACTTTATTCCAAGCTACAAGAATTAAAGCGACACCAAGCTAAGGCAATCACCAACAAGCAGAAGATCGATAAGAAGTATCGCGATGAACTTGGCATGAGAATTCACGAAACCACCGTCGAAGATTTCCCAATTAATCTCGAAGAGATGACATGCTACTGGGATCCGTGGTACGTCACGGAACCCGAGCCTCGACCATACATGCGACCCGAAATCGGAGGCACCTACATTGTCAACGAGTATTACTCATCTGACCATAAGCTACGGTTAAGAAAAGTCTACCAGAAGGATGGAGAGGCTACGGTGACCTCGTGTCTTCGACCAGACGAGTTCGACAAGCTCGATGTCACGACATTATATGTTTACGGCCCCATCCGCCAACCTAACGAGGGCTTTAGCTCGTGGACGGGGAGAGACGAGGAAGATGGAAACGAGGAAATCGATGTTTGAAACGAATGATAGAAGACAGGTGGGCGGTAGATAAATAAATCAAAGAAACTACTTCCTTCCAACATGTATAGTGTTCCTCATATATACGCCGTGCTAAGCTGATTAGAAACTCACTTCCCAAGATCCGATCCCAACTACTCTTAAAGGGTATCGCTAAGCCTTCAGTCAGGCCTTTGAGAAGCACCGAGGCTGTATTTACAGGGTGGGCTGCCCTATCGAGCGAGCTAAGCATTAAACGTGAGGCGCGATGTTTCATGTAGCCTTCCATTTAAGCTATTCAGCTTACTTAAAATCTTAATCTTAGTGACATCCGGTCCATTTCACGCTACCTTTGACATGTGAAGAGGATCTAACCGCCAGACGGCAACGGTGCTAGAACTTCCGCAGATCTCATACTACGTTGCACTTATCCTAGGTTTCTAGTCGAGGCGTGAAAAACTGAACCGCTTGCTATTTGAACTTCATAAACCCTGCCATGTACCCATTGCTACTTATTCTACTAGGTAAATATACCTAGGCTGGTAGCCTATATCCAGACCTTATCATCCGCCCGATTCGTCTCCAGATAATCTAGAACCTCCTCGTAGTTCTTGCACACATGCTTCGCATCCCAGCCATCGCTGCCGTCGAAGCCCTCGGGGAACGTGGTCTGCTCGCCCTCGAGCGCCACGTCGCCGCAGCACATGATGCTCTGTCGTAAGTAGTCGAAGCAGTGGTTCAGGTGCCACGGCGTCTCCTTCGGCACACGGCTGACGTCTGATGTGAGTGCCGAATAGGCCTCGGCGATGGCGTACTGGGTGGGGTGTTAGTCAGATGTACATGTGCTAATCACTTGTAGATAGACGGTGAGTGGAGGGCTTACCAAGCAGTGCAGCTGGTGGGTCATCGACGATGTGACGACGAATTCACCTGGGTACGAGTTTAGTCGCGCCGGCAGGTTATCGTAGCTCTCCGCGTCCTTGATCTTTAGATACCCAAGCCCCTCTAGTGACGCAAATATCTGATTAGCTTGCTGCGACCACATTCAATCTACCAGATATAAATCAATCAGGCACTTACTGGGTACCAAGTCCAGCCATTTCTGCTTAGTCTCCTTTGAAAAGAACTCGGACGTATTTTCCGGGACGAAGGCCGGGTCCGGGGAAAACGTCGTAATCTTCTGCGAGAACTCTGGTGCGAACCCCGTTAGATCCCCGCCTCCCTCGAATAGATGATATCTCCCGTGACCGGTCCAGCTACTTCCTAGCAGCAGGACTATGATGGTGAATAAGAGGAATGTGTCGACGATCCACCAGTATTCTTTTAAAACACCACGGAGCCCACCATCTTCTTTCTTCTCCGCCCTCGGCGTTCCGTTCAGGTAATCCTTCTCGTTCGAATCGAGGGCCTCCAGGTCGACGTCCGTGCTACTCGAGTCGTCGCGTTCCTCCTCTCGAACGGCGCCGAGCGACCGGTATTCGTCCTTCTGCTTCCTGACGTCCTTCATTTCTTCTGATTTCCAAAACTTTACTTTTATTTCCCCGTGTTTGAATCTCGAAACCTAAAGAAACGGCTCTGCCGCCTAACTTGTAAAAAGGAATGGCTTACGTATTAAAATTATAGCGTGGATAAGAATAGACTGGGATCCCGGCCCGCTAAGAAGAGAACGAAAAAGAGGCGTCGTAACTAATGACGCGTCTAGACTCCCAAACGAGCGTCTAGCGAAATCAATTAAAGATTCGAAAAGGAAGAGAGGAATAAAATCGCATTAAGGTAGAAGATAAAGATGCGGATGAAATACAAACGGGAGAGATGGAGATCAGACGATCAAAGACCCCGGCGTTCTGCGACTGGAGGCGTCGAGGCCTGCGATTTGAAACAGCAAACGTCGCGACATTGCGCAGCGCTCCTCTCGCTGCATCCTATTTAGATGTATCACGTCCCTTCATAGGCTCGCCAATCGCACGTTTCTCTTATTCATCGTAAGATTGGAAGCATCCAAGGGTTCCATAACTTTTTGATAACCATCTGCGCCTACATAACCTAGTAGGTGTGTTGGCCTACCGTCAGTAGCCTAATACGTCCAAATTCTTGGGCATACTCTAATCAACAAAACAGAAGGCATGGGATGATGAAATGTAAGTTGCAAATTCTAATAAGAGAAAGCTGCTATAATGACCTATGTAACACGTGAATTGATAACAAAACGTACAATGGGAAACCGCGCAGGTTCGAATTCTGCAGCTGCCACCAAATTGAGCAGCCTCCCACCAGGAAGTAAATAGGCGGCGGCTTAGTGATCGCTGGAGTCGCTGTAATAATCGCTATAATCGCTATTATCGCTGTCGCTATACTCGCCTTCATCAGAATCAACGTAGCCCACCTGCGACTCATCTTCATTTCATATAAAATTTCCTTGTTTGTCTTTGGGCCATAGAGCCAAGGCGCGAATCACTAAAGTACCTATCCTTGTCGATTTTCAACTCCCTGAAGAAAAATCGGGCTGTGGTAAATATGGCTTGCTCCGTTGCAGTGCGGATGGACTCGTCAACGGCGGTGACATCCACTTCCAAGTCCTTCAGATCGTTCTGTATTCGCACGGCGGCCTCTACTAAGCTCCAGGGCTACCCATATTATGCAAGTAGAGTTGAGCCTTTAGGTTAGAGTTCATGTGATGCATCTGCTGCTTTCCTTTCTCCTTTTCGTGGCTTCCCAAAAACAAGCCGTTCCCGCTGTTCTGAAGTCGAGCTCATGTGAACTTGCCATCTCGCGTTATAACCATCCATCCAGACTTCCCTGGAGCGGTTTTGAGCATTTTGCGCACCATAATCTAGGGCACCGTAAGTCCCTCCGCAATGAGCCGACAGCGGCGCCTATATGTCTCATATGAGGTAGCTGAGCCCGTCCCGATTGGCCAAAGATGAGATTTCCATCGGCAACCCCACTAGCGCCATCTACACTATATGTACGGCGAACTATGCTATTTCTACCTACCTACTATTCATATTGTAAAGCAAAAGCAGTTCGCTGTCAGACTGTAAATACTATCTGAAGATCGCTTAATTTGTCCTCGAAATCTCTAGCACTGTAAAGAAAAAAAAAGACGACCTTTGATTTGGCCTTTCTTGCGACATCGGACACGGGAAGACTATATCACCATGTCAGAGCCCGTAACGCCCCTCAAACTCCCACGACGAATGGTCTGGGGGCAAAGAAAGACAATCGAAGCGCCTAATTATGAGACATTCACATCGGTGTTCGGACATACATCACCAAAGCCACAATACCTCGAGTCCGACTTGGGGACCACGGCACTGTACGATCTTCCCCCTCCTTCGGGCCAATCAAAGCGCCACCTATTAATTATTCACGGACTAAATACGCCCGCTCTTGGCTTGTGGCCTCTAGCCAAGGAACTGCAAGCTTTGGATCCGGATACTCACGTCGCACTGTTCGATCTCTGGGGCCACGGTTTCTCAAGCACGCCCCTGGTGGCGCACACCCCGCAGATCTTCCACTTTCAGATCTTTCAGGTCTTGGGGTTTCTGCAGTGGACGCGTGCGCACCTCGTGGGGTATTCGTTCGGCGGATCGACCGCGGTGAGATTTGCTCTTCACAACCCTTGGGCTGTGCTGTCCGTGGCGTTGCTGGCGCCCGCTGGCCTATGTAATAAAGAGCTTTGGGGCGAGCAGGTGCAAGATCTCCTGGATAATTCGGAGGGCAGGCAGGGCGAGGCGATAGACGCTGTACTGGGTTGGCTTGAAGGAGGACCACTCGTCATACCGACGGATTGGAAAGAACGTGTCAGTGCTGGCGAGGTCGTCGCTGAGTTACTTCGAGAGTGGGAGCTGCGAGAGCACTCGGGGTATCCCCATAGCGTTTTGAGTATGTTTAGAGAAGGCGGGGTCTCTGGCTGCGAGGACGACTTTCGCAGATTCGCCCAGTTGCCAGTGAAGAAAATTGGAGTCCTGGCCGAGTTAGATGCTGTCTGCAGTAAGACTCAATTGACTGACATTGGATTCAATGATGTCGAGGTCGTTGAGAAGGCTAATCACGGGTTTGTACGTGGCACTACAACTGGTGATGTTGCTCGAATTGTGTATAGATTCTGGACTAAGCAAAGGTAGCGGGGGTGTGCAGTAGAGACTGCAATATAAATTGAATTATTCAAGTACAAGGCTAGGTACAGTATACGGCCTTCAATCGAGAATCACTCTGAACTGTCAAAGAATTCTTTTCGAAACGCTACAGAGTCATGTCAGCATGCCTCTACCCCCAGATCTACGTCTCCTACTCTTCACCATACTCACCTCCAGGAATCAGTGCCGCTGCGAACATCGTCAAATATTTTGGTCCCTCGTTCGCCCACATATCTAGTACTGCTTCTAAACCCATCTGTAGGGGCTTCTTCGGATCGTTCAAGTAGCACTTGATGCCTAGACAGGCAAAAACGTCCCGAAACTCGCTCCGGCCCCAAGTACTTGACAGTTTTCTTCTGAGAAAGTTGTCGCACACGACTCGAATACCAGATTCGGCCAGGTTGCGCGACCATGCAACCGACCGGTCAAAATGGCCAATCCATAGACTCATACCAAGATCCAAAGGACCTTCGGGCAACTCGACAGGGTGGCTATTCATGATGCGGTAATATTGTTGAATCTCCGCATCTAGCGACGGGGAGTTGTTAGGAATACCCCTCTTGTCAAAGTCCTTCATGGTGTCTTGAAGAAGCTTGTATATGAAGTACCCGATCACATCGGTCAGACGCCAGTCATTGCTGACGATGAGGACGTGTTGCATATCCATCGATATCTTCCAGGCCACTCTCTCTTGGCCGTGCCGCACTACTATGAAGTGAGGGTGTATAGCCTTGGCTAGCTGAATGGCAAGCGCGTTCTAATGCGGTTCACCGGTTGCCAGGGATAGTCTGTTTAGAGCGAACATCCAGACGGTTAGGCAATGATGGTACTGGCTATCAATATCGGGGTCGAAATTGTCCGGCATCCCAACACGAAGTCCTCCCTTCAGAGGGTCCTCGTTCGTTGCGCCTGGGAGCCTTGAACGGCCATCCCGTGTGCGGCCGAGGACGGAATGCACTGTTTCCACCAGCCGTTGAGCCATCCCAAGGTAAAACTCCCGGGCTTGTCGGCCTTCGTTCTCGCGAGACAGAGTGATGAAATTAACGACGCCGAATGCATCAGTCCAGAGATATCGACCGCGGTGTCCTCTTTCGGGGTCTTCAGGGGGCTGCCAGAGCACGGGGTCTTGAGTGTACGGGCCGTAGATCTTTTTCATTGCCTCCTCAAAGATTAGTAAATTCTCGGCGTGTGAGTTCATTGTAGTTTAGGTATGATTTTCTAATTATCATAAGAGTATTTGGTCGGAGAATGACTTCAAGGTTATTGACAACTGCAAAAACAACTTATGAGTACCTAGGTACTCATATAATCCCCCATATTCAGGAAGGTAGGTACCTAGGAAGCATAAAGTTTAAATGCGACGATCGGGCGACCGGCACCGGTTGCAATTAACAACCTGAGGTCTCAGGCTAGGCAAGTCTCCAATAAAAGATTTGTCTCTAAGTACTAGGTAGGTAGGTAGGTATTGGAAGACAGTCTCTTTATGTTAACATTTGAAATGTTAAAAAGAAACGTGTAGGTACCTGGTAGCTACAAAACCACTTCATTGTATCCCCCCTATGTTATCGGACTATGGCTATTGATATTCCCATTTTCGAATAAAGACTTTCACAAATCATGAATAAACTTGTATAAGCTCAGATAATATCATCAAAAGAGCACCCCTTTGTGATATTGGCAATTAATCGCTATATAAGGCGGTGACCTAGCAGACGTCCAATATCAAAATCTCTGGACTTCTAAGAACAACCTATTTAGAAAAAATGGCGGGCGAAAATGATTCTAGTATGGCTTCCCAGCCTTCTCTTTCCACACTACCACCTCACCTGATCCGATTTTTCGGGAATAACCTCAAATCCTCTCGAGACCTTGTCATGTTTTCCGCTACTTGCAAGCACGTCCATTCCGCCATAGGCGTAACCGAGTTAGCGATGCAGGACGTGAAGGGTCTGGTTGCAAGATGGAAACAAAACAACTTAGAGTGGGCCCAACCCCTACTCATCAATGCGATTGAGACGGGGAAGGATATCGACTATATAAAACAATGCATGAGGGTCTATAATAAAAGCTATCGCGGTTTCATTCAGGGCATTTGGCATCCGCCAAGTCTGTATTCATGCATCCCTAAACCAATGGCCCATGCCGCGAAATTTGGAAGGCTGGATGTTATTCAAGCACTTCTCGAATTCGGCGACAAGATGGACATTCGCGAGCGCGATACGATCGCGGCTGCTTGTAATGCAGGCCATGAAGATGTCATGTGCTTTTTGATATCTAATGGACTGGGTACAACTAGCTATCATAAGGTATATATTTTAGAACATTTTGCTAGAACCCATTATTCGAAAGCTCTTGCGTTGCTGTTGCAGGATCCGTACTTCAGCACAGAATATGGCGAGGGTAATAAGGTCCATGCGCTTGAAATGTATCTCTTTTCTAATGAGTCTAATTATGAGATGGTTTTCCTTCTCTTGGACGCGATCCACACAAAATCTACTTTAGAGAAAACGGAACTTGTCAGAAGATCTCTTGTTCGCTTGTTGTCGGGGCGTCTGTGGGCCGCCTGCGCAACCAGAAACCCGGCAGCTGCATCTTCAAAGACACTCTTTGTCTTGAAGGTACTTGAGAAGCTCTCCAGGGAGTCGATCGAAGCAAGCGGTATCATTCGGCAAGCCGCTAGACATAATTGCTTCCTGGATGTAATCAAACTCGTGCTATTATCGGGACATCCGTGGACATTAGGACATTCCGAGGAAGAGAGATCGAAAGCCATGCAAGGCGCCTTAGACATCTCCCTTTATTGTAAATCTGAGAAGATTACCCAATTTCTCCGTGATCAGGGCTGCAAGTACTCGTCGATCAGCTTGTGTAGAGCAATCAGGTACAAAGACCTCGACTTGATAAAAAAAGTAATCGATTCTGGCATTTCGGTCAACTGTACATTTGATTTCAAGGATGACGAGCTGCCTGTGAAACTACGTGACGAAGAGTATGATGATGATTATGATTCCGATGATTACTATTACAGCGATGATTACTACAGCGTTGATTACTACAGCTCTGAAGACGACATCGATTCTGAAGACGACATCGATTCTGAAGACGACATCGTTTGTCGCATTAATAGAATCGAAGAAACAGACGAAACAATAGAAGAAAGAGAACGGATAATAGTAGAAAAGCGACTTCATGTTCTCAGAACTCCACTGCAGGAAGCACTGTACAAGTTCCCATGTTTCTTGCCGGCGCTCAAACTTTTATACCTCGGCGCCGATTATACGAATGTCTCAGAAGAGGCCAAGGATTGGTTATACAAATGCCTTTGGCGTATATCTTTTCTCTCTCTTATTAAGCAAAGAGATAACAATAAGTCTACGAAAGAACCAACACGGCTTAGTTTTGCTGGTGTATCTTGCAAGTTGGACGAAAATTTTCCACGAAAAGTCGAGACGTTAGATGCAATGGCTCGCCTAATACTAGGTAATGAGTACATTCAAAAGCTTCAGGAATATGAAGAGGTTTGGGATAAAAAATATAAAGTCAGGTTTAGATCTTGGGAACCTTAAGATAAGTTAGATTCAGGTACTCCTATTTAGATCAACTCTCTACTATATTCATATGCATTGATAGCAATTGAAATTAAGCGCATATTTAAGCCTTGAATGCTACATTAATTTTGGTGTTTAATAAGGGTGTCGTAGTTAATGAATGCATTTTGTGACTTAACTAAAGGTGTAGAAATTGGAATTGCCCTTCAAATTGCACAGTAGGTACCTACTAACCTTCACTTACCAGTACTTGAAACCATTGCACGTATCGACAATTGTAGGTAGTTATGTATTTTAATTAGAACTACTCCGTATTTATAACGTGGGCGATGCCCGGTCTTCACTTGGTTTCTTCGACGTAGGCTCTACGAGAAGTGAGTTATCTAGGGCTTAAAAAGGAGAATATAGAGGTGCTTAAACGCCCACTAAAGCTCTTCATGTAGGCCTTAATCAACAAGAAGTGTAATTAGTATAACTAGCACCAGTAAGAATTAATCTCAAATCATTTAGGTATATCTAAGTACATACATAGGTACCTATTGCTTAATGTTAGATATCTATGTATATCTAGTCTACTAGATCCTATATTGTTTTACTAATCACGTTACCTATAATAATTGCTAAGGTAATATGGATTGCTGGTGTGAGGCTTGAACCTGCTACTGGGTGCCTACCTACCTCTAGATACAAGCAGTTAAGTACCTAGGTACCTAGGTATGTTTAGTATGTTTGACTCTTTATAAGCATCTGGGATTGTAGGTATCTACATGTATGTATTTGAAAATTAAGTGAGCAGTTAAAATGACAATAGGTTTGTCGTTCTAACCCCTAATCTCTTCATCAATGCTATTATTTGGAAACAGTGTTTTTCAAACAACGGGAATATGAAGACACAATAATTGACTTCGAACAAGGGCCTTTGTTAATCATCCGAAACATACCTAATGGTCTGTTAAATATAACATTACTATTAAAAACAATCACATGTTGCTAGTATGAGAATTTATCAACATAAAAGAACTCTAATGCCGGATTTTCTGTTGATTATTTTTGCTTTGCCAAAACATCGGCTTCGCAGGAGACATCTTCGGCATTTATTGACTAGTACCTACCTATATACGTACTCAGAACTTCATCTTCTAAGACTGTCAAAGAAAAACTACCATGAGCATGGATTCTTGCGACAACTCTGGTGCGGTCATCTCGACCCTACCAATCGAATTAATTCGAGAAATTGGGAGTTTCCTCAACACACCTGGGGAACTTCTTAATTTTGTACGTACTTGTAAGTGCACTCGGCTTTTGGCTTGGCTGATATGGTTGAAATGGACATCAAAGCCCAACTCAATGACGCGAAAATAAGACATTGGCGGGACAAGAGGCATAAACCTCTTCTTCTCTGGGCCATCGAAATGGGTAAGAATATTGACTATATTCAACACTGCATTGATATTTATCGTAGGGAATATCCCGAGGGCCTCGAAGGTGAGTGGTTCCATGACCGTAAGCGTGGTAATACGCGAAGCCGCCATGGTATGCCTCTGATCGCGGCCACAAAGTCGGGGAGACTTGATGTTATACAGGCACTCGTCAAATCTGGTATCGACCCCAAGACCTTTAGGGACAATGTCGACATCTGGCTCTCGAGTTTCTCGGATATAGTTGATGTCCGACGTAAAATACTTGATGTTATAAGAGATTATCGTAATTATGGGATAAAAAACGCTTTTCTACTCGCTTGCGAGCTATAGCACGATGACATTGCTAAGTTTTTGCTTTCGAACGGGTTCCGTATACGTTACCACGACCTATGGATTGCTGTTAAAGCTGGCTTTTTCGAAGTTGTTGATAAATTATTGCTTGACCTAATATTTGCTGGTACTATGAATCGCGGGCAAATAGTTATCAAAGCAACCTTGTCATTAGCCATTATGTATCCTGTCGCAGACCCAGGGATCATCCGACCTCTTCTCAGAGCCATGGTAGACCCAAACTTCGATATTATCAATAGCGCTACGGATGCTATTCAATTGAACAAAGGTGGTAAAGTGGCTGAAATCCTTGAAGTTATGCTTTCAGAATATCCATCGAAATTAGGTGAATCCGAAAGCGAACGATTACAGACGCTGGAAGATCTTTTAATCGTCGCCGTTAATTTTGGTAGTGTTGAAATTGCCCGGTCCTTTATTAATACCTTTGGAATGAAATATTCTCGCTTCAGCTTGAAGGCTGCAATTCTCTCCTGCAATGCCGAGATGATTGACGAAGTAATCAACTCGGGTATCTCTCCTAATTCGGTGGAGCGTATGGAGTTCAACAGACCGTTGCAATACGCATTAGCAAAGTGCTCCGGTAATCTCATACCAGCGTTTAGGCTACTGTACCACGGGGCGGACTATACGGATGTCTCGGAATATCAAAAGAACAGACTACGGGACGATCTCCTGCATTTCCCAGGATTCTGCGACTATATTTTGAAAAAATCTGACAATGACCTTAGGGTAACACCGAACCGGAGTACTTTTGCTAAATTGTCAGGTCTTTTTCCCAGCTCAAGAATTAACCATCTCTGCGACAATGAGGGATACCTTATGCAGGTAAACGCATTAGCATGTCTTATGATTGGGGATGAATATTGGCAAGAACTTCGACAGCGAATTGAGTTGATTCGTGATGGTAAATGCGATCCCAAGGCAACGGGATGGCAGAGGCGCATGAGAGGTAAGCTGTGCATGCCTTGGGGACGCATGAGAGACCCTTGTTCCTCGTGCTATAGTAAAAAGAGGCAACTGCGCAGGGAGAAATTAATGGAACGATACGTCCAAGCGGCGAGAGGTACCTGGAGAGCATGAAGCTTTGCAATATTTTATGTACCACACAGCGACAAAACTAAACCTCGCACTTCTACATAGTCTCTACTTATGTAATGATTATAGTTGATACATAGGTATATTTTAAGACATTAATTCAAGCTCCGTTTGGCTCCCAGTCAGGAGGCGCGAGTTCTACGCCATCGGGGATGAAACCAGGTGCCACTACGTCGTACCGTCAGCTTCACCGCACACTTCCCCAACGGACAAAAAGTACTACAATAAGAGAAAAGAAACATGTATGTAGAAAAGTAGAGGATATAAGAGATAATATTCTTACCGGTAGTCCCGACCAAAGTCCACTCTCCATGTGACAATGCGCTCTGCCACGTGCTCTTTGGGATTGCGATTTGCGGTTGCTGGTTGTTGAACACGTCGGGTCCTAACAGCTTCTTGACGAGCGGCTTGCCGTCGTTGTCCGATAGCGATAGCGTCAGCGGGGCGCCCGCGTAGTAATGCCAGACCTCGACGGCGTCTACGCGGTGCCAGTACGAGTTGCCGGAGCTGCCCTCGAGCAGGTAGAAGATCTCGGTGCTGGCGGACCGCGTGGACTGGGTTCCGTTGGCCGCGGTCCGGATCACGGACTCCGGGTCCTCGAATGTCTGCACGTAGTACCCCTTCTCGTCGTTGGGAATGAGGTTGAGCTGTGCGATTACTTCGGCTGCGCTGCGCTGGTTGATGGGGATCGAGGAGTTGGGGTACGCTGTGGTGGCGGCTGCGAGTGCACCGATTGGGGTTGCGATCAGCAGTCCTACGGGACACAAGAGTGTCGAATCGAATCGCATGGTGTCTGAGACCTCGGGTCGCTCGGAGAACTGCGGATTTTGGCGATGAATAAATGATAGTTTGAAAACACACCGATTTAGAATTAAGAGTGTAATATGTAAGTTGAAATGAAGTGCAAGGTGAGAGAATTTATGCTGTTTATAACAAAAACAAAGGCAGCGGCGATGCTTACGCATGTCGCAATGTGGCACCGGGACGTCGGGTCAGGGATTGCTAATGCGAATTTCGGGTGAATAAATGTCTGGATCCCTTACATCAGATTTGGAAGAAGCAAACCGTGCGCTATTACGTGAATTGGATAAATGACTAGATGAGATGACGATTAATATACCATACCAAGCAAGATATCCTACATATTGCATATTTTGACATGAGAAATCGCTAACTAGCGATCGTAGTATATATGCCATTCAATTGAGATGCCTTAATCTCATATTTGCTGAGTTTTGGCTGCCCTCCATAAACGCCATGGTAGCTTCCAGCTACTTTTTACCATGAAAGGGTCGAAGTTTTGGGCTTCAAGCCTCGTCAAATAATCGCCGACCGGGACACCTTCCAATAGGACGCCAAATCCCCGACGAAGATCCCTTTCCGTGTCGTCTCCAACAGCTACTAACGGATACTCATGTTGCTCTTCACCATGGTGCTCATATTCGTGACCTGGGTTTTGTCCCGCCTGGAGGCTTTTCAACATCTCCCTGGCGGTAATAAGGTGATCATGAGCCCGAGTGGCAACTTTGAATACGGCATCCTGGAAACCCTCCGCCTGGGGACCATTCCGATATACGTCTTCCTCTTTAAGACCAGTTTCCGCCATAACATCTAGAGGGAGTAATAGGACGGGGTTTCTGCCACTGGCTACGCTAGCTCCCCCGGGCGACTTTACGGGTGGCGAAGGCGCAGCCAAGATCGGTATACCCCTCAGGACAGCCACTATACCGCATGCCTTGCCGATGTGGCTAGCCAAATGATCCATATGCATGGATTGGATAGGAAGCGCTGCCAGGTTCGAATACATAAGGGTCGAATATGTATTTTCTGCATATTCTTCCAGCGAAGCCAAGCTGGTGAACGGTCGATTATCCATATACTTTTCTCGAGTGTTAATCAGACGTAGCAGCCAAAACTTAATGGAGCTAGGCATGCCGCCCTTCTCAGTGAGCTCCTTGATGACCTTGTATAAAAGGATCATGATGGGCTCTTTTGGCGGATTGCCGGAAAAAGTGTTGTTCACAGCATCTCGCCAAAACTGCATTCGCAATTGGCCGATCGTGGGGTTTGAAACGAGCTCTGGAAGTCGCACCAACTCAAGATTGAATGCTCGCAATGCATCATAAATATCTTGCCGTGACCTGGGCAACAGGTTCCGGATCAAATAAGAATCATAGTCAGACTGTCTATTTCAATTAGTCCCGTACCTTATTCATAATCTTGTATGAATATGTATTGTGGAGGTCGCAAGCCGTACCTCAGCTGCGCAACACAATATTGCCGCGCCTTTTCTATTTCGACATCAGTGACGTAACATCTTCGTGAGGAGCGCAAGAGGTTTCTAGGCCAGCAAAGGCCTTGACGTGCTCGAACTGCACGATACATAAGAAATTGAGAGTATTTCTCATGAAAGATCCATGGCGTTGACTCTGAATGGTGCGAATTGACAATGTAGAAGATAGAATTTCTTCAAATTCTCGAAATCGGACTCCTTCAATTGGTGGCTTTCCGATGGCAAGGATGAGCTAGGTAACCTTAAGCAAAAATGATATTATCACGCTTACCGGGATGTGGACCGATGACAAGGATTCAACATACCCACTTTTAAGTTAAATTGAGACGCGGTCACATGACGACCCGCGTTAAGGGAGTCGCGTCTGGTTCTATCAATTACTAATTAGGAAATCTCAACGCGACATGCTGTGCCGTTTAAGCATCGACGTTGCCTTTTTTTTTTCTTTGTATCAAGGTTAGGTTGGGCATAATTTGTTGTTCTGCTGTATAAGTCCCTGTTTACTAATTGTTTTACCAAACAGTCGACTAATCTCGTCATTCACGGACCTGAGTTATTCAAATTTATTGTTGTTGTTGCCTTTAAAATTCCACCTACCATATGTTTCTCTGCTTTCGATTTGCAAGGACCCTAATGAGTTCGTCATGAATTTTGAAGAATCTGGAGAGCCCCCCTTCAAGAAAAGGAGGTTCTTCGCAGACCCAGAGGTTGAAAATGATACGACCCCTCATTGTTTACAAAGAACGCCGCCTCTTGCAACGAAGACAGTTGATAATGTCGTCAACCAGACGCCCGTACCTAATGCTGCTAGTGCCTCAGAAAAGCCCGCTTCTGCCCCAGACGATAAGACGGATTTTGACGAAACCGCCTTCCAAGGCATTGTTGGCGATGAGGTGGACTCAGAGACCCTGAGCACTATTGGTGGTCGCTGTGGAAACGATCTCGAACGAGCTGTTAACATGTACTTCGACGGTACCTGGAAGAAATATCGTACCCCAAAACCCTCGAATAAAACCACTACCCTTTTCCCTCCTCGAACACCCTCAACAGTTCCAACCGACAACTCCAAGGAGCCTCGTCCTCTGCCCGTACGGCCGCAACCACAATCCTCGATTGGTGATCGCTACATAGGCGCATTTGGCGTGGAAGGCTGGGCTACTCGGAGCGGAACAAACCTCCTTAAACACGGAGACACTGTCAAAATTGAACGTCAGAAGATCCTACCACCCGGTTCATCTGTCAAGGGTAAGACAGGAACGCTGATGCCAACACCCAAAGTGAATTCCGCTGCGGCTAGGAGAGTTGATGTGATCGTGCGCTTCACCGACGCCCGAGGAACAGAAATTGGTCGGTTGGCCAAAGACACTGCAAATTGGGTATCCTCGCTTATGGATCAAAATGTCTGCAAATTCGTGGGTAGTTGCGTGTATGCACCGGAAAGATTGAGGACAAATGATACCGTGTTCATACAGTTGCGATGTTACCTGAAGAGTTTTGCTTTTCAGAATGCGGGTTTTCAATTATCAGACAATCGCTCTACTGGTCTCTTCGAGGAGAAGGAAACAGCTGAGGAACGTGATCTACGCTTACGTCAAGTGTCGCTTGTCCGATTGTTTCAGGAGATTAATCTTTTGCCGTCACGGGGGAATGCGACCGCCGCTAAGAACGCAAGACAAGGCCTGCTTAATGCTGTCGAAACCGTTGATAAGAAGGGCAGTGAGACGAAATCTGGCAATCAAAGTACCCCAAGTTCATCGCCGCCGGCAGAAGACACCGAAGATGGGCAAGAGCTTGAGCAAGACCAGTTAGATGCCCTTTATCGGAAAGCCCAATCTTTCGACTTTAGCACACCCGAAGCCGAGCCAGCAGAGACTTTCAACATGACTCTTCGTCCATACCAAAAGCAATCGCTATATTGGATGCTAGCTAAAGAAAAAGACCGGAAGAATGAGGTTCGCGAAGCTTCGATGCATCCCCTTTGGGAAGAATACGTCTGGCCAACGAAGGATGTTGATGACCAAGAGTTGCCCCAAGTTGATGGTCAGCCCAACTTCTATATGAACCCATACTCTGGCGAGATGTCCTTAGACTTCCCTGTACAAGAGCAGCACTGCCTAGGCGGTATCCTCGCCGATGAGATGGGTCTTGGTAAGACAATTCAGATGCTAAGTTTGATTCATTCCCATAAGTCTGAGGCCGCAATTCAAAGCCGAGACAAATCCCTCAATTCTACGAATGGCCTACGAAGGACATTTTCTAGATCTGGCGTTGTTCCCGCACCTAAGACAACTCTTGTTATCGCCCCTATGTCGTTGCTTGCCCAGTGGCAAAGTGAAGCGGAGAACGCATCGAAAGAGGGCACACTGAAGTCTATCGTCTATTATGGCACCGAGAAGATAGACAATCTCCAAGCTTTGTGTTGCGAGGACAATATTGCTTCTGCTCCTGACGTTGTAATTACAAGTTACGGGGTGGTGTTATCTGAATTTACTCAAATTGCTTCTAAACACGGCCCGTACAAAGACCTACATAACGGACTATTCTCCCTAGATTTCTTCCGTATAATACTCGACGAAGCTCATACTATAAAGAATCGGCAGTCGAAGACAGCCAAGGCCTGCTATGGTCTTTCGGCCACCCACCGATGGGTTCTCACCGGAACCCCTATTGTAAACCGTCTAGAGGATCTGTTCAGTTTAGTCAGATTCCTTAGAGTGGAACCTTGGAACAACTTTTCCTTTTGGCGAACTTTCATCACCGTCCCATTTGAGTCTAAGGACTTCGTGCGTGCTCTTGACGTGGTACAGACCGTGCTGGAGCCTTTGGTAATGAGAAGAACAAAAGACATGAAAACTCCCCAGGGAGAGCCGTAAGTTATTGCCATGCTTTTACCCAATTTGATAAATGTGGTGCTAATTTATGCAGACTGGTTCCTTTACCACCGAAGTCCATGGAAATTGTCGAGGTTGAACTATCCGAGGCTGAGCGAGCTGTATATGATCATATCTTTACCAGAGCTAAACGGACATTCTCTGCCAATGTTGAGAAGGGTACAGTCATGAAAGCGTATACTACTATCTTCGCCCAGATCCTTCGTCTACGCCAGACATGTTGTCACCCAATTATGGTGAGGAATCAAAATGTAGTTGCCGAAGAGGAGATGGCTGGGGCGGAAGCGGACGTCGCCGCAGGTCTTGGTGACGATATGGACCTTCAATCTTTGATCGAGAAATTCACTGCGACTACGGGCGATGAAAAGGATGCTAATGCTTTCGGGGCACATGTTCTCCAGCAAATTAAGGATGAAGCTGTGAACGAGTGCCCCATCTGTTCGGAAGAACCGATGATCGATCAAACAGTTACGGGCTGCTGGCATTCTGCTTGCAAGAAATGCCTCTTGGATTTCATCAAGCATAGCACAGATCATCACCAAGTGCCAAAATGTTTCAATTGTCGCGAGCCTATAAACGGTCGCGATTTGTTTGAAGTAGTTCGCCACGATGATCTGGACACATTTCAGACATCACCGAAGATCAGTTTGCAAAGACTGGGCACTAACGAGTCTTCGTCCAAAGTAGTCGCACTGATGAAACACCTGCGGGATCTGCGTAGGGAACACCCTCATATCAAATCGGTGGTATTCAGCCAATTTACATCCTTCATGTCCCTCATCGAACCCGCGCTTACCAAGGCAAACATGCGATTCCTCCGTCTCGACGGATCCACCAACCAGAAGACCCGCTCTGCCATCCTGAATGAATTCAGAGAGTCGGCCAAGTTCACAGTCCTACTGATAAGCTTGCGAGCCGGTGGTGTGGGACTTAATCTGACACAAGCGAAGCGAGTCTTTATGATGGACCCCTGGTGGAGTTTTGCCGTCGAGGCACAGGCCATTGACCGCGTACACAGGATGGGTCAGGAGGATGAGGTCAAAGTGTACCGGTTCATTGTCAAGGAAAGTGTCGAGGAGCGGATGTTGAAGGTTCAGGACCGAAAGAAGTTCATGTAAGCTCCCCTACCCCTTTTTGCTTTCCGCCTTGCTTCACAACTTATGTTCTTAGTTGCTGATATTACTATTTTTAGTGCTACGTCTTTAGGCATGATGTCAGATGAAGAGAAACGACTTCAAAGAGTTGAAGACATTAAGGAACTGCTGAGCTAAACTACCTACCTAGCCATGTAAATTTAACTGGGTGGATTGGATTGCTTTGGTTAATATAATATAGAGGGGCATGACCGGTATACCCTACGACGGAATAGAGGTGGCATTACATCAGGTGGGATCTGCTGGTGGTCGTCGGGCTTAGTTTTGGACTTCTAGTGAGTTTTGAATGAATTGAAGACCCAGCTGAGAAGCCACAAAACTAAATGAGATACGTAGGGGCAAAAGTCAATGCGATCGTGGGCCTGAATAGAATCATAGCTGACCACCACGCACTCGAACGAACGAAATTCAAAAATTACCATCAAGATATATATACAAGTCCTGTCTAACTCACTTTCTGCGTTTTCCATGCATGATATAAGCCAAATTCCTCTTCGCAGATCTCTCCTCTTTAACATATCCAAAACGGACCCCCTATCCCCTTATTCAAGAAACCAGTCTAAATAAAATCATCGAACTCGTAGATTTGTAGTCGTGTTCATACATTGAATCTCATCCATCGTAAGTCGTGTATCAATATATCATGAAATATATCATAAAGCAGCCGTGAACAGCTCGCGGAGAGCTCGCTAGTAGCTCGTATAGTGCCTGTTTGTGTAGTGTCATGTGTGTTGTCAAATGATCATGTCAGATTAGAAAACTGCCCGACGCCGGAAACAGAGAACCCATCCCGCCACTCAGAAGCCCCAAGGAATGTCTTGCTAGATGCCTATCTACTTACTCATTATCTACCCCTAGCCCAATGGACTGAATGGGTAGAGAAATAGGTAGGTAGGCAGGCGGTCTAGCTAAGACTCCATCAACTCCTTCAGCCTCGGCAAGAAATCGCCGAACCGGGACCCGAGCACGCGGGTAAGGTACTCCGAGACCAGCGTCCTCGACAGTCAGGTCTTCTTCGGCGGAGGCGGCGTCCGCTCTACCTCCACCTCGCTCACTTCCTCGACGTCCCCCCGGCGGTCGATAGACAGCTTCTCGTACTCGCGGAGTAGGTAGTCGAGGGTGCGTTTGGAAGAATCATCGCCGTCGTTGTCTGGGGGCGTGACGATGGGTGCGAGCCATTGCGCTTGCACGTAGTGTGTCATGAGGGGTTCGTCGTCGTCCGCGCTGGCATTGCCGGAGTCGGCAGAGCCGCTGTTGGAGGGCGAGGAGCTGAAGATGTGTGTGCGCAGGAGGTCTAGGTCGTTTGCTTTCATGCGGTCGCGGAGCAAGCGGTAGAGAAGTACTGCAATGTGGAAGTTGCGGGATTGGTCGTATAGCCCTTTCGCACATAGGATCAGGGTCGAGCGGAGGGACTCTGGGTTTGGGCGCGGGTGGTATGGGGGTAGGGGAATTGCGGCTTGTGGGGTGTCGAGCTTGAGGAGGATTGAATCGCCGAGGAACATGAGCCAGTGCATGAGGAGGGGGTCGTAGGACTCGAAACTGTGTCGGAGATAGTACAGCCGTAGGAGCGTCTCGAGTCGTACTTCGGAGTGCGTGATGACGTTTTGCCAGGTTAGGTTTAAGGGGGTACCACATTGAGCGAGGAGGCGGACGAGGGAGATCATCGTGCCGTAGTATTCGATGCTGAAAGTTGTGGTTAGTATGTACTTCTGTAAGGTGATGAGTGGCGGTGGCAGCATTCTTACTGGATCTTAATATGATCAGGTAGCACAACCTTCGTCGGCATAAGGGGGTCCGGAAGATTGGCAAACCAGTTATCTAACTTGGACTTGCACTCTAGGGCTTTCTCCGGGCTCATATGAGGAGGACCATTGTCTTCAAAGAGTTCAAGTGCCATTTCGTTCATCAATTTCCGTAGCTCGAAGTTCGCCCTTATAGTACATCCTAGGTGCGTCGGATATATGTTCTGGCTTAAAGGGTAGCGTAGCCATGTCTCGCCGTACCATTTCGGGTCGAGCAACGGGTCTGGTAAGGCGTAGGCTGGGGCCTTTTCGAGGAGAGGGGGACGGCCGAAGTAGAAACGTTGCCACCTAGATGTCTCCGGTTAGTAGGAAATAAGACGTGTATTTTAGGTCTTCAGTGCACTTACGCTTGCCAACAAAACAATCCCCAAGCAGTGAATGCTCGCGCCCTTCTGTTCTCCCCATCTCGCGTACCACATGTATCCGTGAATAGGTGCAGATTGGTTGCCATAGCCATAGCTTGGAGCAAATATGACGTGCCGACTTTATCCATGGCAGTGGTGGTTGCCACAATACTGAGAACGATAGAGGCCTGAATCGTCGTGAGCTTTGCAGGAACAACTCCGCTTTCGATTTCCCAAAGTCTCTTCGCCTCGGCTAGAAATTGATAGCCGAGTGTTTGAGGAACCCAAAATTTGTTTCGGTCTGGAAGTTCGCGGCTCATGGCCTGTACAGAATTAATCACAACACTTCATGTAGTAGGTGGTACGTGGGTAGGACTTACGCATGCAGCGGCAAGAATGGCATTAACTAACAAGTTAGAGCAAAAGCGTTTCCGCCCCGCAGCCATATCCTTGAGGAAATAATCCATATGAAATGCCGCGGTCCATGGATGTTGATAATATAAGTAGGCATTGAGGAGTCGCCGTAATATGTTGTCATCCTTTATGACAGGAGTCCATTCCGAGACTTTGACATTGGAGAAATTAGGCTCAACAACCTGAGCTGCATGATACGGCTTAAGATATCTATCATCACCGTACCCTTCGCGATGCGTGTCGAGTGCAGAGCCATGAGTAGGATGAGCGTGAAATGTAGTCTCGTAGATAAAAGAACGCAGATACAAGTTGTCTGAAACCATGATCGAGGGTGGCATATCGGATAAGTAAGGGAATTCGTATCGGCGACGGGATTCAGGGGCCAAAGACAGTTGCATCAGGAGATCACCATCCTTGGCCTGGCGTAGGATAGACCCGACATCGTTGCCGGATCGGATCCTCTTCAGGATCTCGAGAGATTCGGTCTCAGATTTTGATTTGAGAATGTCGAATAGTTCCTCGTATGGTGTGATGCGATCCTGAAGTTCGCTGTGTTTCCGTTTCAGTGCTTGAGAGTGTGTTTCTGTAGGCGCCGTGGCATATTTGCACTCAGTGTCATGCCTAATGCAGAGGCTACACTTTGGGCGCTCAGCGTTACACTGGAGAAGACGAGACGAAGAGTTAGCAAGTATAACTTCTGAGGTTTTTTAAATTGAATCAGATCAATATAAGATTAACGCCGGTCCGCTTCTCTTTTCGGTGCCACGTGTAGATCTTTCCGGTTTTGAAAGTGACATTGAGTTTCTCTTTCCTTACTTTTGACTTTCTCCTCCGACATGCTTCGCAGGCCGCCGTGACCTGCCTCCTTCCTTTTGTGGCCGCACCTGCACCACCAGCACCTTGACCCGAGCCGCTTGCCGGAGCCGGTGCTAATGGAAGGAGACGGCGTTTATTAGAACCTGAGCTGTTTCCCTCGCGGTCCATATTGGGGTATCCCGGTCTCCCCGAGGCGTTGTTGTACAAGTGACACCCTCGGGGAAGTGGCTTTGAGCGACGTGATATGTAGATTACAGATATTTCAATAATTTCAAGGTTCCCAAACGCCCAAAACGCCGCCGCACCCCAAGGTGGGCGTAGCTGCGTAGGTGGGCGTCTGCGGAGTTTTTTCCGGTCACCACAGAGAGCCTTACTCTGAGGCGCTTTAGGTATGCATATGTACCGCACCCCCAGAATTGGCAGGCCAGATACGCAGCCGATACCTATTACTGCACGTTGAGTCGGTAAGCTGCCAGTCTAACCGGTCTGGGGTTAATCCACGGAGAAATGTCCACAAATAATATTCTTTGTTTTAGTATATCTATCTTGGCATCGTGAAGTGATTCTTCAGCAATAAATTGATTAAGCCACTGTCTACAGTTGCACAGAGGTTTGTGATACCGGTATGAAACATCCATTATCGAACCAATTCAGCTAAAAGAGACAAATAAAAATGGACATTCGTGATAGTAGCCCTTAGGGACAGATAGGCGTTTTCCAATAACCTCGGTCCTATGTTCCTTTATCTTCGGGCCACGATATTTTATTTGAGAATCCAAACAACATTCCTTGTCTATTGCCACAATCATAGGTCCATATTGCGCTTATTACCGTTTACCCGCTACAGGCGCTTCATGATGTTTGTTTATTTTCGGTATGCTTATGGTCTAGTCAAGCAGCCTTATGCAGAAAGGGGTTAGGCCGATCAAACGGTGTAGATTTTGCGTCCTTATTTGATCTAATATGCATATAGAGGTTACATGGTGGAATTCGTCAGGTTAGTCTGACTAGTAAAATTACCTATTATGTAAATAAGTCTTTAGAAGGCTGATATGCATTTTTTCTCATAAGGTTGATTCTTAAAATATTGGAAACAGCTGAAAAGGAAGATTGAGCTTGCTATGTTCCGAGCTTCAAGTCAATGAAGTACGATGGGAGTAAACTGTGAGTGTGAAGCTGTCGGCTGATTATTGATATGAGAGAAAGGCTTGGCACGCCACGTGGGGTTACACACGCATAAATGTTGCCTACAGACTCAAGTAAGAATTTAGGGCCAACTTATACAGGGGGTAGAGAGGGGTTTGCTGCTATTACCCCTGATCTCTTCATAGATATCCATATATGTTCAATGATTCAACTTAATGACATTCTGAATTCATGTCGATTTTCAAGGAGTAGTTTATTGGGACCAATATCCTTACCTAATCATATAACCAAAATTGTAAATGGGCAAGAGAGTTGTCAGATCTTTTCCAAAAGTCACTGTTAGAAAATAAGGGCTCTAAACTGTTAGCTTATGGAAATATCAAGTCACAAATACTTTGATTCGAGTGAACTATACGGCCATTAAAGACGTAAGTTATACCCTCAGAATCAATTAAATTTTCGTTCCTCGATGACGATGTTTCTTTCGACTTAGTCGAGGTTGACAGAAATCTCTTATGTTACTAATCACAATGGTTGGGTTTGACTTATTAGTGACAATGCCAATTTAAGATACAAGATCAAAACGGTTAGATTTAAAATTTTCCAAGTCAAATTCAACTACAAGCGTAGCTCACCACCTCCTTAGTTCTAAATGATGGTCATCGATTTATAGGTATATTCTCATCAGAGAGCCTCTTCAATGGGAATTGAGATATTTGCCCCCCTCTATTAACCTAGTAATAGAACAAGTCGAATACATGACTGGTAGAATAATGTCACATTACCATACTCTCAACCTTTGGTGACATCGAGTGCTCACTACTAAAGAATGGTTAATGAGCTCTACTTTGAATTGGGTTTTCTCGTCTGAACTGATATCCTATCAAACCTTCCACAAGATCCCGCGATAGCCACATTAATAACCACAGGGCTGGGATAGGCCCATGAAGGAGTTCCTTGGCAGAGTACCTATTACTAGACACCTAGCTAGACAAAGAGGAAATCCTGTGTATATCGCGCCTCCTGGCACAAGGTAGTTTAGAGCTCTTCGGATAACGATAGATCCTTTTTCTTGCTCATCAGTTTGCATTGTGACAGATCGTTACTAGCGATGGTACATATATTATTAAACTATCTAAGGTGTGTTAGCATAGAAAGAATTTTAATAGCAAAGTATCATACCTGTACTAGATATTTATTAGATACCGTATAGCAATAGGTGATGTTAGTTCGTGGAGAGTGAAGTACGTTTATCTAGAAGCAAACTGATCACGAGTTTGGAAATCAATTCATATCGTATAGATATCTCTTAGATGAAGGTCCCTGGGCCACGTCAAGAGGCACTTGGGCGTGGAAGCTGTCAAGCCTTCTACGAAGATTCCCTTGAACTAGGATCGGCCCGTAGGAGTTCCTTAGCAGCATCCCTCACTACTCAGGCAGTTCTTAGATATACAAAGAGATCCTTCCGTATATAGTAGGTCTCCTAGCACGAGGTAGCTTAGAGCTCCTCGTGCAACGATAGAGTCTTTTCCATGCTTCTTGGTTTGCATCGTGGTAGAAGTCTCCTCATTATACTGAAATTTCAAGCATGCGGAGAATTATATCAGTCCTCTTCATCATTTTGGTTTTAGATAGGTATATGCGCATAAGTGAGGGCAGGTAATTAAGATATGGCAATTGGAGTCGACTGCCTTGGCGTTCACGAGTAAACAGGATGACTTCCCATACCAGCCACATTCGTCGCTAGACTTAAGACCGAGCCCCTTTTTACCCATATCTCAGCTGCTGCGGGTTTAGGCAGGCAGAGAAAAACCGAACCTGCCTAGTAGAAAGGATAAATCTAGAGTCCCCTTCCAGAAGTCTTGAATGTTCACTGCCAAGCAGGTCCGCCGCCTTAAGTATTGGCTCCCAAGAGTTGAAGATATTTTGAGCTTCCTAGGACGGCTAGTCGATTCGTTGACCGAGTGTCGTACGAGGAGTTTCCTGAATTGGGAGTCTGTCATCCCGAAACGCACACGGGATTGGTTGGGCACCCCCGGCTTCGTCAGCCCGACGAAACCCGTATTCGAGGCAGATCGACAGGGAAGATTCTAAGCGGACCTTGGCATTGGAGAGGTTGCACAACCACGGGAATCCGGCGATACCTGACTGGTTAGGCATGTTGGAATCCCCGGACGCCTCGTCGCGGAGGCTGAAGGATCGTCGACGTCAAAGTCCGAGTGGGGGGAATGTCCGTAACAATGACTTATCTTCGAATTGGTCGTAACCAAGAATTCGGCCCTTTCTCATTGTGTTACCTGTGCGAATCTGCTACGTCAATGACGATAATCAAGTTCGTCGCGATCTAGCCCGGTAAATGTTTCACTGATACAAAGGCGCGTGTGTATGGCGTGCGTGCGCAGCGATATACCTAGCCAATCTGAATAAGACTCCATCGTTCTCCTCTCCACGTCCCCGACCGCCCTGCCTCGACGCCCATCTTTCCAACCACGGTGAAGGGTCACGCAGTAAACAGAGCCGCCAAGAGCCTCCATCGACGTGGGGATGCCTGATTAAAGCTCCTGCCTCTCTCGGCAATTGATAGGAGCAACGGCAGAGATGCCAACCTTATTAATCCTCCAGCATTATAAGTTGTATATACAAAAGGGGTGCGCCGATTGGCCAAAGCACGGCATAAGCGCAGTCTGGGCGAGACAGGGCTCATCTATAAAACCTTCGATTGTCTTCGAGCCGTGCTAATCAGATGGTGGGCGTGAGTCGTCCGCCAAGGGCTGGGCGCAGCGAATTTGCCGGGGTATAGAACCAGAACTTGACTGATGCCGCGGGCGCTCTACAAATTAAATTTGCCCACCTACCGCTTTTGGTAGATTGAGATGCTACGACAGTATCTACGCTCATGATGCCATTGCCCAAGGCGAAGCTACCCTCGTCGCTATACGATGGGCGAGTATTGGGGTTACGGCTTCTCGACCCGAGCCGCCTTATCGTCGGGATCTTGGTCTGCGCCCGCGGCGTGAATACTTAAAGATCGTCAGGAAGCGCCTGATTTCTCAGCCAGCTTTCTTGTTCCCCGTCCCTCACGCCTAAGACGAAAGATCACGAGGATCTGTAATCGCAAAGCCAATCCTGGGACTCTACGCCAAGTACCAAGCAAGATGAGGTACTCCCTAAACACAGTCGCCCTCGCGGCACTCTCCGGCTACGCGGTAGCCAAGGAGATGGTTCCAGATGAGGTGAAGGCCGCGGAGCTCTTCGACAGCGGTATCCGACACGAGACCATCATGGCAACTAAGGAGGTGAGTATCCTCCAAGAAACAACAAAAAATGAAGAAAAATGCTGACGGCTACCTAGTCCTACTGGGCTGGCCGCAGGGCACAAGGACTCTTCGACTCCTCCCAATACAAGAGCATGGACGCAGCCGTCGCTTCAGTCCCCTGCACCGACGGCGTCGCAGAGCTCGTAGCCGGCGACCCGCTGTACACCTTCAAGTGCAGCAAGCTCGACCTATATGACTTCCAATCGCACGCAGACCTCGGCAGCAACGGCGGCGAGGGCTCCGGATCATGGGGATGGACGAGCCCCGACGGCCGAGAATTCGTCGCGATCGCGCAATCCGACGGTGCCGCTTTCGCGGAGATTAGCTCCGAGGGTAAGCTCATCTACCTCGGACGTCTACCCCAGTACCCCACCGCCGAGCCCTCGCTATGGCGTGAGATCAAGGGTCTCAGGAGCTTGATCGTGATCGGATCCGAGGCCGTCAACCACGGTATCCAGGTATTCGACATGGCGAAGCTGCTAGATGTCGACCCGGCCAGCCCGGTGACTTTCAACAACGAGGACGACATCTCGTACTGGAACGGCTTGCCGACGGGCCGCTCGCACACAGTGCAGACAAATGAGGAGGGCAACTACGCAGTGGCCTCCGGCGCACAGCCGCGAACCTCGGCCTGCGCCTCCGGTCTGATCTTCATCGATCTCTCTGACCTAGACAACCTATCCTCCCCCGGCTGCGCCGCGACCGACGGCTATGTGCACGACGCGCAGTGTCTGATCTACCGAGGCCCCGACGAGAAGTACGTAGGAGAGGACATCTGCTACGGATACAACGAGGACACCCTTACCATCTACAACGTGACGAACAAGGCGAACCCGTCCGTCATCTCGCGTACCTCGTACGAGGGCGCCAGCTACACGCACCAGGGCTGGGTGCTCGACACCCAATGGCAACAGTACCTCGTTCTCGACGACGAGTACGATGAGTACGACCACGCCGGTCTCGGCGCCCCGGGCTACCCTATCACCTACATCTGGGACATCTCGTCCCTGGAGGCGCCCAAGCAGACGGGCTATTACCAGGCCTCGCGCAAGGGCATCGACCACAACCAGTTCGTCGACGGCGACTTCGTGTACCAGAGCAACTACGGAGGTGGTCTACACATCCTCGACATCTCGTCTATTCCCTCCGACCCTACTGGCAAGAGCGTTACCGAGGTTGCGTACTTCGACATCTACCCTGAGGACGATGAGGAGGAAGGCGGTGGCCAGGTCGAGTTCCAGGGCACTTGGAGCCACTACCCTTACTTCAAGAGCGGGTACATCATGATCAACACGATCGAGCGTGGCGCCTACGTCGTCAAGCTATCGTCCTAGAAAGATATTGTTAACAGGATAAAAGACGAAGGATGAATGTTTAAATTAGTCTCAGCGGGATAGATATAATCTCATGAATTACTTAGCAATCTGATGCCTTCTATTCTAGTGACATGGCATGTGGGGTATCCTTAAAATCGCCCGGATTTTGAAGGGGCGTTATATAAACATAATATATGCCAAGAGCTTATTGTAGCTCCTGCGTACCTTGTTTCGCTGGGGACTCAACTGTATCAATCTTCTTTCCTTTCTTCTGCAGAAGATAGTCGCCGCCACGCCACGCCTTATAAACACCATACAATCCCTGGAACGGCCGGACGTTACGTAGGGCAGTGGGCATCCTCGAGTTCTCTATGATCTTTTTCTTCGCGTCTTCGTCAACCTTGACCTTGTCGTAGACACTCGGCAAGTGAGCTGCGTGATATTTCTCGCGAATGTTCTCGTATGCAGGCCGATTATAAGTCTGCCAGAATTCCTCCTCGGTATAGTACGCCTGTGCATACAACGTCTTCTTACCCTTTAACTCGTGGAGTTTCTGTTCGATCGCGCGATTCAAACGTACTAATTCTTCATAGTCGCTCGGTCCAGGTCCCCAGATACCGAAGTTGAGCATGAACTCGGGGCCTTTAGGATCTGCGAAGTCGGCGTGTAGGCCGTGTGCTGAATTAGGTGCGTCTCGCTTCGTGCGGATCGGACATAGCCAAATGGGGTAAATGCCCAGGGTCTGGTCTACCCAGTGGTAAAACTCGTCGACGGCGCTGTAGGGTACGCCGACATCTTGGATTATGTAAGTATCTGATAATCCGCTCTTATGTAAAGCATGGTACATCACGCGAGCGTGCATATATGTATCTAGAATGCTGCGCGTGATGCGGTTGAATGGTGTGAAGAAGTACTTGTAGGCATATCGAGCCACCCAGAACCCGCCACGATCCCATCGAAACAGATAGTCAACCAAGGGGACATAGTCTACAATTGGCTTTTTCGACTTTTCGGCTCTTTTCTGTACGTCGAGATAGAACCATGTATCCCGGCGCCGTAAGTATCGCCGGGGTTTAGAACCTGCCGGTATTGAATCGACTAGGCGACCGGAACATACAACAGCAGTTTTGGGAGAAAACGCGATCGCATCAACGAACTCCACAGCTGGGTTGGCAACTTCTTCTTGAATCTTCTTGCAGGCTTCCGAAACGCCACTCGTCGGATAATAGGTCAGCTCAATGAAGTCAGTGGCGTCTCTTAGCTGCACCTCAAGAAGCGTGACAATGCCGACTGTTCCGAAAGCCGACGCAGCTCCCCAGAAGAGGTCCGGTTTCTCCGTCTTAGAAGCTTTTGATATCTCGCCATTTGGAAGAACAATTTCAATCCAATTCACAGTTGAATCAAATGGACCGTGCCGACATGAGCTACTCTCACCGGCGGAGCCGCTAAAGCCGCCGCCAACGGTGATGCCCGGGAATTCCATGACGACTAGCGGGACCAGCCCATTCCCTACGGTCGCGCTGACAAGCGCGTCCATTGGCACATTGGGTTCGACCAATGCGACTTTATTCGTCCTATCAACTTCTAGGATGTGGTTGAGTTTACTAGTGTCCACCGTGTTGTCGCGACTCTTGTCCGCGACGCGTGTGCTATTCGTCGAGCCATGGTACACGCGAAACGGCCGGCGCTGGGTGTAGAAGTCCTGTAATCTTCCAGCAATTGATGCTACTGCGTCATTGTGGGCTTCCATAGTTGTCAATCAACGCGTCTAGTATAATAAGTTGCGTTGTGAAGGTTCGCGTTACCACGGTCTTGGATCTTGGGAATTGAAACTACATAAGCTGAGCTGACTAATTGGACTACCAGTTGGCTGCAGTTGACAAGGGGATAGCTACAACCCCTATTGTTTTACCAGGAATCGTAGGTAATTACCAGGTAAGTACCTACCTTGACAAGTAGTATTCTGAATACTATTGTGTATGTTTTTGTCTTATCGCCTAGCTTCAAAGGTCTTTTTTTTTCATGACCAGTGTTTTGTTTCCCAGAGACTCGAATTGTTTCATATTATTGTCTTTGGATGGTCTCCCATGTGGACTCACCCTAGGTAAGCTATCCGCAAAGCAGGGGTACCTACTAAGACGCCTAGCCTAACAAAACCTACCGATATCCAAAATATTTACCTGATCTTGTGATCGTACCCTCACACGCCACTACTATTTATGGATTGGATCACATAATGAGACTCGTTGTAATTATTCTCTGTTGCAGTGTAAATGAATCGGAGATAGGTTCTTTACTCACCGAATCTTCCAAGAAATCTGGATGTCGATCGATGAAAAGTGTTTCGTAGTTCGCCACCACGTCGTAATCGTTGATCGTTTCGTAGCTTCGCATTATGTCATTACCTCACCTTTCACTTCCGATAGTCCATCTCATTCAAAATATATATCACTCTAGTGGGTATGAAGTCGTTTTTTAGTTGTCAAGTATCGCACATCGTATCGTTATGTCGGCGAATCGAACCCCACTACCTTCCCCTATGCTACCAATCTTACGTGAAAGCTCATTGGGGGTATGATGCGTGCGTACTCACATCTCGCAAAACACAGCCAAGACCAACCATCCAGATATACCTCTCAAACCTCAAGACAACTATGAAAAACGGCCCTCGTAGCCTATGCCTTTCTGTCCACCTTTGCCCATCTTACTTTCCTAACTGTCCGCTTCCGGCTCCGTTGGAAGCACCCACCAAGCAATCCGTACCACGTGTTATATTTTATGATCAGGATTGTTCCAATGACCACTGGTATCGCTATGTGCCAACTATATCGTGTTAATGCATGATGGTGAAAGATATCCAATCGTGCAAGGGAATGAAAACTTACAAATATTGTACGTCATGGTCGTTGACTGCTGGGAAGTCATGGAAGTTCTGCCCGAAATAGCTCGTCATGAGCATTAAAGGGAGAACAATGGCACTCATGACTGAGAGACTTGTCATGGTGCTACTTTGCTTGGTCATAACAGTATTGAATATCAGCTGGGACATATTCTCTGCGGACTGCTTCAATGATGACAAATCCCCAGTAACCAGAACACAATGATCATACTAGAAAGATAGTTAGATATATATCTGAATCATTTCGAATTTCCATATACTTACAACATCACCCAGGTAAGGATAGGTCATCGATGAGATAGTAATGCCTTGATGGAAATGCTGCGATTGCTGTGTTGCGGCTTTTTGAGCCAGCTTTGCCCTGTCCCGGAGCGTTTTCACCATGGTCTGGATTGGATTGATGAGGCCAAATATCTTGTTGATATCGTTGATGATCACGTATAGCTTCTTGGTATCGGTCGTATTTGGTCTCTGAAGAACATCCAACTCCAAGTCGCCTAACACATCGGCATAGCACGATGTTACTGGCATTGCCATGTCGATAATCGCGTCAAGGATAGCTTGTACCACCATTGAAGCACAGCATGATTGTCGTATGACTGTGCTTTTACTTGAAAGCCTAGCAAGAATAGGCTTCTCGACGTCGTCGGCGGATTGCTCAAAAAATGAGATAACAGTGTCTTTGGTCATAAACAAAGATACTTGCTCAACCATGACCGCTAAACTTCTGGGAGCGAGCACCGAATGGTCTTCCATGTATTCCGTGCGAGTGACATTCCTGGATGCGCGATATCCTTGCAATGTGCAGAGCCTGTTGGGATTGAATATGTCTAGATCGGCGGACATTTCCGAAGAGCTGCTGTTATTTGTCGACAGATTAATTCCCTTTTCAAGAGAAGAGGGCGTCGTGGGCTGCTCAATTTCCTCGCCGATGAGCCATTTCCGAATTTTCTTAGTCGTACTCTTGACGGATCCAAGACTATTCAAGCTCCATCTGTCTTCACCACCCTCGTTGTCATTCTCATCTTCTATCCGATGAACCAACTTCTGACAGGTGAGGGTAATGAATGCCTGGTCCTGATGCCTGTGGAGGAATGATAGTTAATCACATACCTGCCTGTGTAGATAGGTGACGGGGCGTACTCACCAGTCAACTTTGGGGAGGTTGTCTGTAGTCATGGTATCTTCAATGTTGAGAGGGTCAAGGTTCTTGTGCGCGCCTAATGCCTGGATGACATCCCATGACAGACCATTGACGTTGATCCATCGACACTTTGCCCAGCTAGGCTGTGGCACTTTCACGAAATCGATTAACTCTTGGTTGTTCAGTCTGTGTACCTGCAGATCTTCTTGAGAGAAGTCAACCACAGTGATATGACATCGTGCCTGAAGGCTAGGTGCTGTGCTCTGACCACCGTCGGGTTTTGAAGGGTCGATGCCAGGTTCGGCGCCCGGTCGCCATCCGGCCTGATCCTCAAAATCTTTGAACTCCGCCATGGTCCTGAAGGTATTTAATTTATTGCGCTGCCGAACACCAGACGTACAATCCGAAGAGAATCGCGGTACTACTTGCTTGGGGGCTGTGTGTATGTCCAGTGAACTCTTGGTTTCAGTGCCTGGTTGGGATGAGTCGGAGGGTATTGGAGATACAGCTGGGGTGGCTGCTTCCTGAGTATGTGGGAATATAGATCTCCCACTGCTACTGAATGGGTAAGACATTGCCACGAGTTAGGTGTATTGGTGGTGTGAAATTAACACTTCGAGGAACAATAAACGTTCTCAGTCGCGCAATCCCCAAAGTCGCCGCACAAGTCGTTCTTGAGGAAGCATGAGCGTAATACCAAGACTTCCAAGAGTATCCTTGGCTTGGTTCATAAATGAAATGAATAGGCCGATCATGTCTGGTTACAATATTCTCTAGAAAATTTGCGCGAGTATTGATGCAGGAGGGCGATCTGATTTTCAGAGGTTTACAGGACAAGAAATTTCAAGTATGAAGTTTGTGGGTGGATGTAACTTTTCCAAAGTTTTGGGCACTTTCTTAGTGAATTGGGCGCTAAAAGATAGGTACTGTCAGTACTGTGTGTATTGGATGGATGCCTATCGGGTGGGTCTCATTAGTGCTATCCTCCAATTCTTCGGTGCTAACCAGGCGCCTCTAGGGCTGGTTGCCAGGCGTTTAGCACTCTGGTAGTGCATGCTTATTAAGACACAATAGCGAATACCGAGTATATTTACCACAATACGATCCGCCGCAATTCTTTTAGTATGACCACGAATTGATGATTATTGAAATGGGTAAGTTTTGAGAGAGTGATTAAGTAAGTATATTTATTTTCCTATATGATGATATTAGTGTTGCGACGGTAGCTATCAACTTGACATGGTATACATTGAATGTCATTCACGAGTTTTCGCGACTCTGAATAGGTAGGTAGTTTACTGATTGATTATTGTATTTAGGTAGTATAAGACCTTCATTGGAAATTGTAAGATACTCACTTCTTGCGGACAAAGAACACTAACCATCGTATACCTCCAGTTTCTGAACCATTCCAAGGTTATTCACAAACGCAAATACTTGTCTGAATCCATGTCCAGTACAACTATGCCCTACAAACTAACAGCCAATCAAGTTTGACGCAGCAACACTTATTAGGAAATCACTAGTGTAGGTGGTGGTAGCGCTAGCACTAGAGGTAGAGGTAGACTGAAGGGATGTAGATGACGTATTTGTTAGTCCTTCTTTCATGGCTTCTACATATTTTCCATCTTAACAAAAATTAAGTCTTGAGCCATCATGTCTGAATATGAGGCTCGCCGCCTTGCAAATATCAAACGCAATAAAGCACTTGTGAAGGACCTCGGACTTCAGGATGACTCCGCGGTTAAGAGTGAAGTCGAAGACAGGGAAAACAGTAGGAAACAGTCCGCTGCAAAACGTCGCAAGCTTCAGACCACTCAACCTACACGATCATCGGCTCGAATTGCAAATGCTCCAAAACAACCTATTTACGATGAGTATATCCAAGACAACTCGTCTATATCGAAGCGAAAGCCGCGCAAAAATGGTTCAGTTCCTAAAAGTCCAAGTCCTCAATCGCCTCCCAGCAAAGACCTTGACGCATTAATTGCAAGTTGGTCTTCATGGACCCCCACGGAACCCCCTCCAACTCGGGATGTCGAAGGGAACTACCACTTCGTATCACATCCCTCATTCACACCCAATAAATCCCCCGAGGACATAATCCGCGAGGGTTCATTCGGCGGGACATACTGGCGGCCCCTCTACTCACGGCATCTCAACACGACGATCTCCGAGGACTGGCGGGAACTTCCCGAATCGTGGACGTCGGGTCTCAACATAGACAAGTATGTCACGAATGAGACCTACGATCCGCAAATCAACAAGTACGGGGTGGCGTGCGGGCAGTCGATCGAGGAGTGGGAGGCGGCGGGGTGGATCGCGCACGCGCATGACGTGCGCGGCTGGTTCCAGTGGTACTGCCGCTTCTGGCTCGGCCGGCGCTGCAACGACGACGAGCGCCAGATCGGCCGCTGGAGGAGGTGTGTCGGGGAGACGGGTAGGTGGAGGCGGACGTTGCTTAAAAAGTACGTGCTGATGGGTATACGGAGCGTGATTGACGAGGGAGATGAGGAGGAGGATGAGAGGAGGGGCGATGTGAGTCCCGTGGTTCACCAGACTTGTCACCATTGGGCTTGGGAGGTGAGACAGGAGGCGTTGGATCGCTTCTGGGCGGAGGGGAAATGACGCCACAACACAGTATCCGCGATACCTTCACAGTTGAGGGACATAAACTTGATTGCATTTTGATCGTGGTTTGTAATCAAATTGGCTCAAATTTGTTTGCTTACCAAACAGAATAGAATGTTTGAATTATTTAAAACATTTATACATTATCGCAAATATGGTTGCCGGTATGTAGATTTTAACCATCATAACCGTATGTCACAAAACTGCTCACTGGCCATCCGTTGAGCACGGTGTATTCTTTTAGGGAAGTTGTGCCGTGTAGCACCTCGTAGTCCGCCATCTCCCCACACCCGATCGTCGAGTTGCTATCGCACTCCCGACTTTTGCTCTTTTTAACCAAACCAGCAACGCGCTCTCCCACGTCGCGGCCTTCAAACCAGGCTCCGTGCAAGAACCCGTAGTACTGCGCGGAGGTGGCTTCGCCGGCGAACCAAAGTCGGTCTACGTTGGCACGCAGATTCTGGTGTTTCTCCAGAGTCATGCCAACGGGCCAATTGCTGTAGGAGCCATAGGCCCATCTATGCGAAAAAAGAGTCAGTTATAATTCTTCAAGAATAACGAGGTTCGCAATTATGGGACTTACTCCTCTGTGCTCCATCGCGGGTACATGAATGCGATCGGATCAGGAATATCGATGTCGGGGAACATTGTACGAATGACTGCCATAACCTCCGCTTTGGTCACTTCATCCGATTGCTGTTCGACTTTGTACGATTTGTCGCCGACCACGGTCACGAAGATGATGTTAGACTCTTCAATGAAGCTGGGAGCCGAAAGCGACTGCCATACGGGGTAATAACCTCGTGTATCGTTGTCGGCGTACAAGAAGAACTGAGTGTCTCGATCCCAGAAGGTCTCGTTGAACTGCAGGAAGATCTTGGTGTATGTTCCCATTTGAAATTGCTCAATTGCTTCGCGCTTCCACCGTGGCAGGGGCGGGTCGAATTCAACAACCTCGTTCTGCAACACTCCGACTGAAAAGGTTGTAATAGCGTCTTCAATCCGTTGAATTAGCAATTACTCATTATGAGAATAAACGCGGAACACTTACGTTGAGCTTCAATGCAACCGCCATCCTCAAGCTGAACAATGACTCCCTCGGAACCGTACGAGATCGTCTTTACGGTAGTCTCTAGCAAGAGCCTCGGGTCATTCTCCTTCAAGAACTCATAGGCCTCTCCGATCACCCACGTATTGAAACCTCGTTGGTCCCAGACAAAGTTGTTCGCGTCACTGAATTGGTAGAACGTCAGATTGTACCCGGTAATACCGAATACCAATCCGCTTTGTTCTGGGGAATAGGCCGTTTCCCAATCCCATTCCCACCACTCGAGGGCTTGAGCGTGCATATCCTTCTTAGGTTTCCACCCAGCAAGGCTTAGGCCCGCTCGCGTGCTTGTGTCCTGCAGGTTTTCCGATAGGATATAACCTGCGTCCTGTTCCATTGTACTGTACGCATCTTCGAAGGAGTCGAATAGATCGCTATAGTCGTTGGCACCGGTTTCATCGTACGTTAGGATGGAGCTGTAGTTGGAGTAGGTGTTGTTCACACCATACTTCTTCGCCAGCGTCCATACTGGATTTTCCGGACCGCCTTCGGAACCGAGTCCTTGAACCCAATTCGCGCCGAGCTCGACTACGTAGGGAGTTCCGTCGGGTTTCGTTCCGAAGTTGGTGTGCCTCACTAAATTTTGGTATTGCAATCAGCGGGGGATGTTTAATTGAAGTTTTGTGAACATCAATGCGATTGTTACATTGTTCTCGAAAGTAAGAGAGGATTGGAGTATCGGATAATTGAGACATTGGACATACCGCGACCTCCGATATAGTCATTGCGCTCGACAATTAGGAAATCCGAGACCGACGCATTCGACAGCGCCTGTGCGGCCGTGATACCGGCAACACCCGCGCCGAGTACAGCTACGGTTGTCTTACGGCATTCTGTCGCATTGTTTCCACGCGCCACAACTCTAGCATTGCATCTAAGAGGCGTGACGAGCGCGCAACACGCGGCGAGGAATCGCCTGTCCGTAAATCTCATCGCGATGCAATTGAGTCCTCACAACCGAAAAAGTTGTCTTGGCGCACCGTACTACCTGGGAAGCTGTAGCTGGTGGTGAAGCGCATGAGACGCTTTGCTTTTTCAGCGTGCGAAACGAGTGACAGCAGCGGACAATTTAAATGTCAACATCTCACCCTGTCCTCCCCTCGTACAAACAGCTGATAAGTAAGATTACCGCGGCGGCGGAGGCTAGCTGACCTCACCTGAGAGCTGCGACATGCGAAATTCCGATATCTCACCTGCATGATCTGCGCTGCGGTGCGATCCTTGACCCTTTTCGGCCGCGGGGCTAGGCGATTTAGAGAAGCTCGCCGTCGCGTTCAGGTACCGATTACGCTAAGCTGGGCGCGCTTTAGCCCTGTTCCACTGATAAACCGATCTGGGTAGTTCTATGCGCGGCGTTAGGCTCTTGTCGGCTTAGATGCTTCGTCATCCGGATCTGGGGTCTGGGGTCTCAGAACCTGTTCTTGATGATTAGGTAATTGGAACTGTGTCTGGATAAGAGCTTCGAAGTTGGAGGGTCTATCGAGTATGTGATAGAGATCCGAGGTTCCGAGTTTGAATCAAAGTTGAGCTCCAGGGCTAAAGATAAGAATAGTTGAGTTGGTGGCTTATGACGATCTCAATCCATGGATATCCCAGGTTGCACGATACTCGAGACATTGAGGAAATGTGCACCAAGTCATAATTGTCAAGTACAAGCGTACGAACGATACGAATAATACGAATGTTATTTCAATACCCCGCGGTTAAGTCCTGATATAGCACCTATCTAGGCCGTTCTCATCTAAAGGTGATGCGGAGAGGAACAGTGGTATCGTACAAGCAAATAATTGGGCAGAAAAAGAAAAGGGAATGCTACCTATTCAATGGGATATCATAAAAAGCAGCAGATTTGACTATATTCGAAATAGAAGAAATTCCAACAATAACCTGCCCACTGGCATGTACCGTAAAAGGACCACTCAAAAATGATGGCCCGTGGATCTGGGCACGGGGGGTGTGAATAGCGGCCAGGAAGCGCTCTCCAGGACTAGTGAACGCGGTGGAACGCCACCAGAAGCAACCAACACACATTTCTTCTCGGCTAGACTCAACTAGTTGCGAAACTTTGTGTGGCGCAAACTTACAGCTCATTCGTCAGACCTCAAGCCATTACCGACGTCGAGTGTCTGTATCTCGTTTTCATAATTCTTCACTGCCTAGATCTTCGACTTGCTCGCATGTCTGTCCATCAGCGCAGATCGTGTGCTGTGGCGGCGGCTTGTGGGGGAACCCACTCGAGGACCTCCAGTAGCTGTGACGGCCTTCTGCAAAGGCTGTATGGTTCAAGCAGCTGGGGTTGTAATGGTCTTCAACATTCCCCATAGGCCACATGGCAATGAAACATACCTCGTCCGCTTTGCAAACACCGCAGTCCTTCCAATTCGACCAGCTTAGAGATTCCATCAGCTCGCTGATGATCTGCTTAGAAGACTGCATCACTAAAGATTCATCTGCATATGTCTCCTCGATAACCAATTCTCGGACTTTGAAAAGCGCAGCGCAGATCGTAGCTGTTGTGTTCTCGAACGCCGCGTATATGAGTTTATCCTCCCAAGTTCGTGGTTCGATGGGTTGGAGGAAGAACTCGGCGCATCGTTGCCGTGCGCCTGCGAAATTATCGTCGGTCTCGGCATAATCGATATAAATATTCAAAAGCCCATTCACTTCCGCCTTTATGATATCGATTGAGTCCGTTTGAACAATGAACGGCAGCCGTTTGACGTATCGAGTCACAATCATATCCGACACCCCTTGCCAATCTATGGGTCTTTGTATGTGAGATATTGATCGGGCTACCGACTCGGCGACGTGTTCCCGCACAGTATCCATCTCTTCACTGCTCGCTCCTAGTAATCTTGGAAGCTCAGGTCTCTTCGGATCCGGGTTCGTAAGATTGATCGGATAGAAGAAGGCGGACACCATGGAGGAGTAATCGAGAATGACGCGCGATGACCCGATGTCGTTATAACGTTGCGAAGCCGCCCTCGCCCACTCAAAACCCGTAATGCCAGCATTTTCCGAGCCAGGCTTTTCCATAGACGGCCGTTGATTAGCAGACACCAGCCTAAGGCCGTCTGTGAAGTCGCAGTATATAATCTCGAAACCGGGTTCCATGCGAATGAATCCATCGATCTTCCATTCTTGAGCTAGTGTGCATAGCCTCTCGGCTCTCTCCCATTCATCCCAAGATGTATGACTCCTATTACCTACTAGTAGGATATCCTGTGTGTCCACCGTTCCCATGTCAGTTTTACCAGCCGCCATGCCGTCTATGTACAACACATTAAGCGGGCGCACTGCTTGGTAGATGTGCAGATGGCCCTCTCCCCAGGGACGTTTAGGACGGGGTGGGCGATGCCTGTCCTGCATTGTCATGCCCGGCGGAGGAGGGCCTGGAGGCGGTTTCCCATCACTATGATTACGACCCGGACCTGCGGGACCGAGGCCTGCAAACCCCTCGGCGTGCTCTATTTCGAATGCGAGCCATTCAAACCCCTCCGGTATTTCCTTGGTATGGGTTCCGTGGTACAAGAGGACGCCCCTTGGTACGACTCCGGGATAAAGCGACATTCCATTATGATGCAAAGCTGACCCAAATTCGCGCATCGCATCGTGAATAGAGTTGAAGATTTGAAGTCCATTTTGGCGGGCACTTTCGATGGTTGGGCCGAAGCTTTTCTGAGGTACAGCACTGCTGAAACCAAACGAGCTGACCGCTACCACCAGCGCGGCGAGCTGGCTTAGAGTAGTTGAGGCCATTCTCGGCGAAAACAGTTCAGGCCTTTTCGTCCCAAGTCAAGTATAATTAGGCACACAAAGAATACAAACAATTACAAGAAGAGTAAATTTAATGTTATATACAGATTGATTAGGGGGATTTCTAGCCTTACCTCGTCGTCATCGTCGTGGTTCATTCAATTAGCTCAGGCGTTACGCGTCACTCAATACAAGGTACTTGCTTATCGTTCGATAACTACAAAAGCGTCTGCCATAATATTGTCTCTTCAGAGTCGTAATGGGAGCCTGATCGAGATAATTACCTCTTTTCGGAATGGCTAAACGGACGGACATGGGCTAAGAACGGACGGGCATCCACTTACACTACTACCTACGTATTCGTAGTCGGGGCTAGTCTTATGGATACCTTCCTGAGAGTATAATTCCTCATACAAAATCAACTACTTTTCAGACGTATCAGCATTTTAGAGCCTCGTTGTCGCCGATGACTTAAGGATCTTGATGATGAGCCTTCCAAGGTGTTGCTGGCTGCCTCTACTGTTGATTAATAAGCACACATTTTTATAAGATTAGCTAAGCCATACTAAAATATCTTTATATGCATATACACTACGCAGTACATCATATATTTCCATAATGATACAATTACCTAAGTGCATTTCAGTCGTAATTGTTTTACGTTGTCCACTGTAATAATTTGATCTGAGATATTGTTGGTCTATTCATCAATATACCTAGTAGTCTCCGTTTCGTATACCCATGTGCTTTAGCGTTCTTGCTAACCTTGTACTCGAGTATACAGGCACATACGTCGTCGCATGAGGTAAGCCCCGATACTGTACACTGAGATTAGTAATTAGCTTACGTACGCCGCTTCCGGCTTAGTGAGATTTTACATAAGCGGTTACATAATATTCACCTAATTACTCTACTAATACTAGTAAAATTGAAGAATGATGGCTACTACCACACATTTTACTTGAGTTTGGAAGTTATAACGGGAAGGAAATGAATAAAAATAAGGAAATTGGATATCATTTCTTTAGATTCATAGAAAGTGCAGCAAACGTGGAAGATATTTATATAACCACTTTACATTTACGATTACTCATCAGAGACCCCTTTTCTAATAGTAGTAGTAGGTACCTAGGTACCTATAAACCTATGTGTATTCCCTACCCACCTAGCATGCGAAAACCATTGCCCTCTTCTAACTGTTCCTTCTCAACTTGATGTATCTTGCATGGATCTGATACCATTAGTTAATTTAGCAACTCCCTCACGTATTACATAAGCGAATCCTCTATAGTAGGCAGTTGTTCCATTGCAATTTCCCAAATATAAAACAAGAGTCTATACAAACGCCATGAACTCTAAAATTCCTTTAAGGAACCTTGACCGCATCAGGTTATAACTTCGCGTGAATAGGAGATTTCTTGACGCCACAAAACTCTAATCCAATCCTCGTCCCTTCTCCAAGGTTAAAATAGAGATCCTATAAGTACCTACCTACGTGTATATAACGCGCTCGCCAATCTACCTTCACAAATAAAATATAAAAAGACCGACTAGGTAGGGGCAGAAGAAAAACTTCTAAATCGAATCCGTACATCCTCTAATTCACCTCTGTCAATTTTGACCATACCTTGCTTTAATGCCATAATAATATTGCTACGACTTCTTTCAAATTTTTGCAATTAATATTTCCAGTCAGACAACAAAATGAGTTTTCAATACCAACAAACCTCGGTGATATCGATGAGCCCTGTTCCGAAGTTCAAGGACTTCTCAGCAATCCGAAGCCAATTCGAAGAAGATTTAATCAAATTTATACACGGGTCTAATTACATCGAATCGATCGGATTAAACTTCGATGTGACTAACAAGCTATGTCGAAGAATCTTTCAAGGAGAAGAGGTAGCGGCACGCGTGGAAGCAACGAGTGGAGATTTCGACGAAGCACGAGCCGCTCTAGTTGCTCTTGAGAGGCCAGATTCCTTCGAAGACGTAGTAAGGAGTCGGCAAGAAGTCATCAACCACGCACACGCCTTTAAATACGCCATTGGCTACGCCGTTTTGGATGGCCAGGAGATCACAGAAGAGTTCCTCCGGGAAGTCCACAAGAAGCTGTGCCACGGTGGTGTCTTAGGAGAGGATGCTGGAAGCCCAGGCACGTACCGAACATGGGAGATCGCCGCCCGACACGGAAAGGACATGAAATCAAAGTCGGTGTTCATCCGAGCCTCCGCTGTTCCAGCGTATATGAAAACGCTCGTGCAAGACCTTAAGCATGACATGGTCAAGGCTGAAGAGACAAACGCCTTAGATCCTTTTGATATGGCAAATCGCTATTGCCATAGGCTTGTCTGCATTCATCCGTTTGGAGATGGCAACGGGAGAATGTGTCGGATCCTCCTCAATATTTTACTCTTAAAATATGCTGGTCGTGTCGTCGCGTTTGGAGGTTTGGATGAAGACAGAAAGGAGTATCTAGATCTCGCGAGACGAGGGAACAAAAGGTTCCACGAGGAAGACATGGAAGTACCAGAGGAGGAAAAACAAGGACATCGCGAACTTGCAAGATTCATTTTAAGAAAGTGCAAAGAAATAATAGAGAGCTCATAGAAATGAGCGGGACGATGTAGCGGGGAAGTTGCGAATAGTTTTCACCAAGGCGTTCAACTCATTAGTACTTACCTAGTACCTAAGTATCTATAGGTGCTTTAAACCAAGTAGCCATATTTCGTAACAGTGACTGCTACGTTTACAGACTGACAGTTGTATCATCAACATGAATCTTTGCAAAGGAGACGTGATATTCTATCAGTTGAGGTATTAATGGAGACTTAATTTTCGACGTCTTGAGATCGATACCTCGCTCCTTCTGCATTATGGTAGATTCGTTATCGTGTACCTGCTAACTATTTAAATAGGTACACAAACAGGATTAAATTTTGCAGAGAATAGATAAGAACACACACCTTCATAGATGTCAGTACGTACAATATCGCTCATGGGGAATGCAGACGCATATGAATCATATAGGCAACGAAGCGAATTAAATAGTAGAGCCAGTAGTCAATTCAATTTAGCATGCAGTGTGTGTAAGTTACCGTGATTACCTCTTGTATATGAGGGGAGCATTTAATAACTGAATCCCCAATATTGTGACATAGGCCCTTTTATAGTTTGCCCTCATATTCGTACTGGTTTGTGACGCCTTCTCGTACCTGCGGCATTTCGCTTTGATTAAGAAAATGGGTAACGATTGTTACGTTTCCGAAGGATAACCGATATACTGGATTTTAGTGTAATCCTTAACGTTTTAGATACCCTTACTTTTTAAGACATTTATTTCTGTAATGGGGATTCTCGTTATTATGCGAGATTCTATATATAAAATAAGATAGCGTAGGAGTCGTTGCTTATTTTCTCAATTATACTGTAATACTGCAGGCACGAGGAGGCGCCACAAGCTAATGCTAGTAATAGGTTCTTACCTACCTACCTTATAGGGGGCCTAGGGAACTTGGGGGCTGAGCTTTCAGGGTTTGACACTAATATTATAGCGTGTAGCTTTTCAGGAATCCCCTAGGTAAATACCTTGGGTACCTAAGTACCTAGGAGGTAGGTAATCGAAACAAAAAATACCTATTTCACGATTTGGTAACGGCTCGGTAACGGTCGTAAAAAAATGCGTTATATACCTAGTATGTAAGGATAGGTTTTGACCATTACCAAGCTGTTGCTGATGTTGATTCAATTAGGTGCTACATTTCAGTAGACATCAGCTACATTCTAGTTGATGAATATAGGTAGGTGCCTATCTTATAACCACTTGGAGAACACCTTTGGAGAACATTCTTCTCCGTATAAAGAGATTTAACTTACTTGGCTTTGGTCTACTAGTATTGAAATAGACGCGGATTATGAATATCATTGTTTTATATTAGAAGGCTAAGTTGCTAGGTATAGGTAGTGGTTCGTAGTAGCACATTAGGTATATATACCCTCAGGTACAAGGCGTACTACGTAGACTCCCGGTCACCTTATAATATTCCAGCAACCAGAAAATGTGTACTAGCACTGACTTGTAACGTTTTTAGTGCTTTTAGTATTACGCTTTAATTAGGAAAATAAGTAGCGATTGTTACTTTTCTAAAGGTTAGCCCATGCATTAATTTTCGGTGTAATCTTTTATCTTGAATATTGTTTCCATTTTGATAATTCGGCCTGTTTGTTAAAGAGATATTTCTCGTTATGTGAGCCCGATGTCTTATATATAATAAGTTATTGTAGAAATCGTTGTCCGTTTTCCTAATTAAAGCGCAGCGCTGAATAGCTGAAGACGTGAGGCGTAATAAGCCAGTGCCAGTAAGACTTCTGGCGGCTCTGGACCGAACGGTCAATCTATTAATAGATCTTACCGACTAGAACTAGACTACCTACCTATCCATGTTTCTAGCATGTAACCTAAGTTGCCTGTAGCAGACCGATATACCTGGTTGGTCAAGACTTGCACTATGTGAAGATCGCTATTATAGTGTCAGAAGATGGCTTGAGGGCTCTAACAATTACCTCAGCTGCGGTAGGTAACTTTCTATGAATAGTATCAGCGAAGGATACCTCGCCAAAATATCATTTTGACTTTGAGTGTATATAAGTCCTTCTATTCTTAGCAAATGTTTGCCTGGTTTTCAAGCAATCCATGGCAGACCTTGTACTGTATTTACTCACTTAGACGCTCATCCAACGAGATGGTTTCTAGATTGTGGACGCACCTAGCAGGAGGGTGGCCAGCCTTTTTCTATCACATATTTCAAGCTTATGGACTGAGATTGGTTGCTCATATTCCAATATTGCGCAATTGCTTTTCATTTCATAGCGAAAGGCCGAAGCAGATCATCCGAACTTCAGCCAAGGTGGCCGTCGCCCGCCTCAGTGTTCATTTTCTCCCGATTCTAACCTCAGCGGCCATCATAACCCTTAATTTGAAGCACCTTTTTTTTGGCCGGAACGTTTCAGGAGTCATACTCGACAATGACGTTTCTAGCGCGATGTTCCAGGTTCTAGCGAAGATACATGAACTTCTCGTTGTTTCCAGTCTGAGCACTATCATATTTAGTGCAATTCGCTCACAGCTATTTTCGGATACCGGCGTGCCGCTGGGAATGCTATGCTCAGGTTTCAACTTCGCAGAAATCAGGCATTTATTTTCGGAAGAATTCATTGGCTCCTTCAGGTCTTCCATACCCCGTCGTAAGCTGTGGCCCTTCGGATTTCTGGTTGTTGTAGCTGGACTGGTCGCAGTGACGGTTGGACCCGCCTCTGCTATTCTCATGGCACCTCGAATGCAAGATTGGGTTGCCCAAAAATCTTCTTTTTACATAAGTGGACAATTCGACGATCTCTTCCCAAGTAGAGTTTTCGGGCTCGAGTCTACAATGAATCCACTATGTTTGAATTCAAGTGGAATCGGTCTTTCAAGCTGTCCAAGCAGCGGGTTTTCCTCTTTGATGGCGTATGCTATAAAGCAGCAGAATATCAAAAATGGAGACAACTTTAATCCCCCGGATATTGCTGTCACTGGACAGTTCGGCGACCATAGCATCGTCATTGATAGCACGACAATGCAAATACCGCCCTCTCGGATTCTTGGTAATATCCGTGGCCTCGCTTGTCAGACTTCTGTTCTGGCCCCGTGGATTCCCGCCATGATGTATCAGAAACCGCTCTACGATGACTGGCTACATGTTATAGATTCTTTTAATTGGTCACTCGGCCACGTTAGCGTGTCTGAGTATAAGTACAAAAATGGACAAGTCCTATCAACGACAACAAACAACTCTGTCGTGCGCACTGCCTGCTCCCCAGCACAAAATCTCCTCAGTGGGGAGGTCACGGTACAATTTCCCATTCTTCCAGAATATTCATGCTGGAGCGACACTGCATCGCTCGATTTCCATCAGCTTGAATCTACCACACCATCCCTACATTCGAAGGTTACCTGGCTTCCGCTTCCATCATCTTTCGGAGTTACTAGTGTTGGAATGATATTTGAGTCGCCATGGTTCCATGATAACACTTCCAGAATTGTTGTGGGGTGCTCTATTGATGCTAGGTGGGCAGATGGACACGTGGGTGGACAGCCAGATGAACTCCTTTATCTCGGTCTGAATCATATTGATGAGTCGGCGTCGTCTTGGGGCTTGTCAAATATGGGACTGTTTGAATTTTTCCGCCCTCCCAAAGATGGATCTTGGATCCCGATAACGTTCGATGACTCCTGGCTTGCAGCTTTGACACCTTTGAAGGAGCCTTCGAGTCCTTCGGCGCCTAATATGACGACTTTTGAGACAATACTTCACAGTTCCGCCTTGATTGATGACAGTCTCATGAATGCGAATGATCCAACAGCTCTTTGGAATGAGATTATAGTTGGCGCATCGAATAGGACGCTTTTCCTTGAATGGATGACGGCCCTTCTAATAAGTGATGGGCTGTCGAGGTATGGTAGTGACCGGGCACTCAACTCCACTGGGCCACAGTCGGAGTGGTCTTTGATGAATTATAATAAGCTACCAGATTTCCGCTCCCGGATCATAAGTGGCACCGATATACTGGAAACACCTAAGGATCCCAATTATACAAAATTTCAAGTCGATATCACCATTCAAGGGCTGTCGTATTATGCACATCTCATCTCAGATTACTTATCGATTGCAGTGCTATTGATACACATCGTCTTAGCTTTGGGTCACATGGTTTATGTGCTTCGGACATGTCAGTCCTCGGTGTCCTGGGGCACGATAACGGAACTCGTCGTTTTGGCATATATTTCACGTCCTGTAGCTGCCGCCCTCGACAATGTGTCTGCTGGCATCGAATGTATGAAGGCTTATCGGCAGGTAGTCATCGTCCGCGCTGCGAACTTTGCTAAATCCACTGGAGGCGAATGGGAAAGCGATCACAAGCAGGCCGAACTCATTATTCGGCCAGATGACGGAATCAAGACAGATACTATGAAAGCTCACAATGAACCAAAAACAGACGACACAATAAGCACTGTATATCCGCTCATGCCTTCGCGTTCAACTTCGAATCTTGAGCTTACTGGAAGCAACCAACTTTCCTCCAGTATCACGGCGTTATCTGCTTCGTGGAATCCTAGATCTGAATCAGACAATTTCGACGTAAGACGACGACTTTTGAATGAATCTGACGGGCAGCATCGCATTGAGCTAGATGAGTTTTATTCGTAAGAGATTTTAAATTCGCTTACCGTCCACCCTTGGCTCATCTATCTTGCTACAATTTCATCGTAGCGAGCGCGAGTTCAATTCAAGAAGGATAAAAGGTTATTCATTTTCCCCTTTGGACGTTTCAATGTCATGTATGACGAAGAGATGATTTCGTGTTTTCATGTTGATGTGAGGACATCATACTTACATTCCCTTTTACTGCTAAATGATTTAGTGCCAGGTGGTCTGTTCATAAGATTAAAGCCATCGGAGAATGGTTGACGGATGAACTATGAGTAGCTGTAGATGGGGTACGTAAAGGGAAAGTGCGTTTTGCACTGTGTGAGGTACCATTAAGTGTAATTTTCTAAAACGGCTCTTCGAGCCCTGTTTTTACTGAATACAACATCGTCTTATCCTTCCATTTTCTGCTGTCTGTGTTAGATAACGAGACCGTCTCGACCTGTGTATCTATTAGGTGCTCAAGGACAGAAAGATAGAGTTACAGAAGAATCTAGGGACTACTAAATATTAGAATTCAATGCGTTCGTCGTCTACTCCTAATTAGTATCTAGGTAGCCATTCATTACAGTTTCTTGACTACTAGGTATTAGTCCAAGCACATAATTCGTTATTAGAGTCAGAGGCGTTACAAGCTAGTGCTAGTACTTCTATGTAAAATTGAACGCTGATACAGTGGATGCATATAATTAACATAATGCAAATAGTCGAGGGAGGGCAATAACAATTCCGAGATAGCATGAAAATATTTTAATACCCTTTTATTGTACATAAGTACGTGTGTACCTAAGTAAGCACATGATAACAGAGAAAGCAGATAAAAGGAAAGTACCTATTAAAAAGCTAATAAGAGTTGATATCCAGTCCACAATTAAGGAACTATGACCGGAGCGTTTCAAGACTCGAAACATCGCATAAGCCAGCACTAGCCACGCCAGCCGAATGTTCCAGATCTCTTACCAGACCGTAAAAGATGGCAGATTGAAGTTCTGGATCATTGAGATCCGCTTTCGCCAACCCGAAATCACAGTAAATCAATTTCTTGACTCCATCGTTATACGCTTTTCCTAGAGAGAGATTATCCACCTCACTGCAAACCTCCTCATGGTTCTCCCATGCAACTTCTTTCCATAACCCAATCTGGAGGAGTGCCACTCCCAACAGATATAAAGTAAGATTTCTGATACCATATTCATTCATCGCAGATCGAAGATCATTCAAAGACAGGAACTCGAAGCGACAATCCTCTTGTCCAGAAAGCACAGGGCCCTTGTTAACTCCTATTGCAGAGCATATGTTCTTGAGTTCCATGGAGAAATGTAATGTGTTAAGATAGGATGATAAGTCATCACTATCTTTGTGTATTACACAGACTTCCTTAAGAATCCAGTCCCGAGGCCACCATGGGGTTGAGTTGTATTTTAGCATAGACTTTACCAAGATAATTCCTATCTTGACACGGTCTAGCTTCGTAACGATTTCATCCACGGGTATTTTCAGAAACTCGCAGAGGGGGGTAGTGTTCTGTGCCTTGAAGTAATCATAATCCACCTCCAATCCCTGTGTGCCTGGATATAAGACAAGCTTCTGATTACCACGAACTTCAAGGTAACCTAGAGACCGCGATGACGACGAGTCCGTACTTATGACAGAGTAAGACTTTAGTTTCTCACATTTAACACCCGTTTTCATTAAATCTTCCCCATGGTCTTCGAATCTGCTTGTATCCAACATATTCGATCTAGTGTTCGTTGAATTTTGATTGTGAGCTTCGTGAAAGCCATGTCGCTGGTGTGGGTTGCTGCTATTCTCGGAAGGTGAATTCAGAAGACTGATGTTGTTATAATCTGAGCCTTGAAACAGCGCATAGATGGGTAGGAATTCACTGCTGCACTGTTACTAAGAAGTATCGAATGAGTAAAGCCATATGAAATACCATTTGGTTAGCTTGTGCTCGAAAAAGAAATTCATACGTGGGTATATATCGTCTGTAGAACTCAATAGAAGCTTGACGCTGTGATGAGAACCAGTGCCTGAATTGCATGAAGAACGAGTCAATAGTAGTGTGTGGAGTAAAGAAGACATATTTCGGACAATTTTGTACTGGGCGGGAGGCAATTGATAATGGCCGATTTTCGTATAATTGTCTTCTTTCCCCATAATAATCTTGCGAAGTGTTTTCAAGTCCTTATTTAACTTTCTCAGAGCATTAAGCGACTTGTCATACTCTTTTTTCTTGAAGGATATTCGCAATGCATCTCGAGTCAAGTTCGAGCGAGATCCCTAAACAGGTTAGTTTTGAATTATTCCAGTATTATTGATAGTTCATACTTCCGTCGTCTCCGGAGCAAAGACCGAAAGTTTAACCTCAAAGTCTTGGATGCTATTCTGGACCTGAATAATAACCTTTCTTATTGTATCATAACTGGAACCCCAGTTGGACCTTAGCTTCCTTTCGTTATCGTCTGTTTGACTCTCTGAGTGGCTGCATTTTTCTATTATATCAGCAACTATTTGACGACCAAGCGTCTTTTCAAACAAGTGCTTTAATTCACTCTCGAACAATGATTGCTGAACTTCAAGTGAAAGTAGGAGCCGTTCGATTTCCTTGTGGTATCGACGGAAGGTGCTTAATGTCGATGATAAGCGACGATATCCCTGAACAGCAAGTACGCAAAGGGGGACAATAGCAAGTGTGAGTGATACAGGATCCATGGTGGTTACGATGGTAAGTAAGTTGAGTAGCTAAATCTAATCTTGGGGCTTTTTCAGAAATTACTTATCTAACTCTTGTAAAAAAATACAGATTATTGCGACCCTAAACCCCGATATGCATTGCCGCCCAATGGACACCATTCTTTGTACCGAAGCTGAAATGTCAAATGTCACCTACGTAATACTTAGTAACATAGGTATATAACCCCTCCTTGATGTTACATTTACAGATGTCATAGTATATGCTCCCTTAAAGAAAACAGGAACTCTACTAGAATCTGCACGAGGTGTCTCCCTGCTGAACGAACAGTTCTGAAGATTGTGGATCAAGATACCTTCGAAACTCTCCCCAATGGCAGCAAATGAAAAAGCATATCGAACCAATGAAGTCAACCTGCTAGCAGAAAGAATCCAAGAGTGGAAAATCGATGTCCACAACGAGCAAAATGCAAACGGGGTCCTAGCTCGGTTGTATGGTGCTGGTCTCAGAATGTACCAAATTCTTTTACGGAATCTCGACAGCAGCAAACCCAATTCGAAATCGACGCCTCTTCAGCGTAAAATACAAAACGGGTATACAGATTACCTGATATGGGCTGATGACTATGGAGCACGAGACGGCGGGTTAGACACTCTGCTCGAAGACTCCCAACAACTTCGCGCACTTACCATCAAGCTATTAATTCATATATGTACTATACTTCAATCATGTGAGTTTTTTCCCGCTGTAAACTTAGTTTTAGCTAAATCCTTCAGCACTGTCAATATATATCAATGTACCATTGAGTTACGAAACTGAATTACGAAAAACATTCCAAGACGCTCGTGACGCGACAAATGAGGGCAAATGGATAGTTCATAGCACATATTCAGAAGGTGAAAGCGATGTGAGTGACAACGAGGAATCTGACACTCCTGGAGAGACTCTAGAAGAGTGTATGGAGATATTGTCAGATGCGATCCAAAATTTGTTGGATTTGGGTCCAAGACTCGAAGAACCAGTACACGATCTACCAACAGAAGTACTGCCTACATCTGCAAATGTGGTTTTTGGCAATGTGCAATATTTCAATAATCGAGTGCTAGAGAAATTCCCCAAATGCCAACCTACTTTGGCTATTGCGTTAGGTAGAGCTAACTGGGAATCCTTCCAAAGAATTGCCAAAAGAAAGGAAAGCGCACTGGATGCCCAAACTGAAGAGGTACCAAACGACCAGACAACAACTCTATTTCTAGATTCCGGCTTGGGGTCAAGCATGCCTTCCACTAACACCGAGACTATGACCATTCTCTCGTACGGAGAGGGGAAGGAGGTAAGAGCTAGAATACCTCAACTTCCAAGAAATATAAAAGAAGGGCAACTGTTCCCGTGTTTAGCATGCGGAAAGCATATAGTGAAAAGGGACATGAAGATGTGGAAGTAGGTTAAAACGCCAAGTTTTCGATGAATTTTTGGAAAGATACTCACTAATAATATATATTATAGGAGACATTTGCTATCTGATCTTCGACCATGGGTTTGTTGTCAGACTTCTTGCCCATGTGAGCATAAACCTTTCTCAACTCGAGAAGAATGGATTGGGCATCTCAGAAGAAACCACGCACTTCACCCTGAATGGGATAACCAAACGTGCCCTATTTGCTCTGAAGTCGTTACAGGCGGCGCCCACGCCGCCATTTCGCACGTGGCATATCATCTAGAAGAAATCTCTCTCGCAGTCCTACCATGCTACCCAGATAATGAGGAAGATGAAATGTATGCCACATTATCAGCCGGCGATGCGACATCAAACCTCAGCCACATCGAAAGAATTGATATACAGCAAGGACAGCGAATCACCCCTCCGCCCAACTTGGAAAAGGTGCATGTTGACTATACAATCATCAATAATGCAGTTAATAGGGGTGGAAGTCAAGCTACTCAAAGTAGTCTCTTTGATTCTATTCATGGTGATATATCCAAACTAAAAACTCCAGTATGGTATTGTGTAAGTCTTTCCGCTAAATATCCAGATTTTCCCACGAGTTTTTCATTAACAGCTCTAGTGCCAATGCGAAGAGGGACCGATGACCGTTATGGTGACCCCAGAATGCGAGTTTTGTAATAATCACAAAAAATGTTACATGTGCAAGCTGGATGCCATATGACCACACAAACAGCGGTGATTGGCAAAATGTATTATATAAAGTTTATCGAAAGAAACGCGTTCGTCTTGCTGGAAATTTGGGGGTTTGCCATGGATAAGTGCTTGATCAGCTACTTCCCAAAGAAACCAGCTGAACGATACGTGTCATCTTAATAATGAAGTTATAATTTAACTACCTATCTAGCGCATCATTTCCACATCATTTCATCTCATCCCGTCCCCAAAGAGTCATCGTTTGTCCCAGGGCGCACTTAGTAGTCGCAGGCATCTGCATGACAACAGACCAACTGCCAGACGCGCACTGTTGGTACGAGGTACCGTCAATACAGTTAAACATACCTTCAGAAGTACAAGATCCAGTAAGTCCTCCGGCAGATCCCGAACTAGGCGCGCTGCTGCCCGCTGGGCTCGAAGACCCTACCGGCGAAGCAGCCGAGCTAGCGACCGCAGCAGACGAAGAGACCTGAGAGGCGGGGGCATTGTTACCTGCCGGGACGACACTCGTTACGAAACCCGAAGGCGTGGGGGCATCAGTTGAGGAACTGGCAGCCGAAGAAGCGCTACTGGCGCTCGAGGCCGGAGCCGATCCTGTGTTTCCGCTGCCGCTTGACCCGCTACCAGAGTTCGTGTCAATGATTCCGTTCGATCCACCCGCCTTGGCACCTTTGGGGACACAGTTATCTCCCTGGACCTTGGCAAACTTGTTGTTCGTGCCTGGACGAACGACGTTAGATCCGGGGTCGGGGTACTCGGGGTCGGTACCCGGCGTTGTCTTGCACGAGTTGATATCAGCTAGATTGGCGACGAAAAGCTCAGGGAATGAGTTATCTCGCGAAAGAAGCTCATAGGTCTCGTTAGTGTTGGATCGCTTCTTGCCTCCAGTAACTGTGATAGGGGCACAGTTCATGTAGTACTCGGGTTGTCCCGCGAGCTTGCTAATCCAGGACCACTGAAAAACATAGTTTCCGGGCGCAACTCCATCGGGGATCTTCCAGTCGTAGGTGTCAGCCCCCTGGCCAGACTTGCTAGGGCACCCACCTTCAATGGATTCGATTACTTGCCAAGATGTAGATACGCTAGGCTGCATATCCTTTGTGATAGCCAGTTGACAGCTTCCACCACCGTGGACAGCGGAGCCCTTGAAGGACAAGGTCTGGGTCTCTCCAACGGCCATCGTGTTATCAAGTCCATCAGTCTTGTAAAAGGTGGCGGGGTCGCCCTTGAGCTTACATGGAAAGTTGCTCGAGGTCAGAGGAGAGTTGTCGAGATCAGGGCCTCCGAAAGGTTTAGGGTTCGCCATGATCATATGCGCTTCCACGGCCGTGGAGGCCAAGATGAAAGTGCCTGTAATGGTTTTAAAAAGCATCTTGATGGTAAAGTGGGATATACTTATCGTTTGAAAAACGTTTTGAAAAAAGTACCAGACTATTATCGACGTATTATGAGACCAGCTAGCATAAAAGTCGAAGATGAAAATTAAGGAATGAAGTAACTTGTAAGGATGAATCGATTGACTAATGCTTGAAATGAGCCTCGGGTTTCTTATACCATGAAGAAAATTCAGTTTACAAAAAATATGTGAGGATTGTTCTCGATTAAACACTCATGAATAAAGAAACTCTGACGAGTGAGCCTGAAGAGCGATGGCAAACAAAGATCCAACATCATCGTATTGTTTCGACGAGAAATAACAAGAAACCAAGATCAAGACTGAAAGGCATTGTCCCGAGGTCTCTGTCTTAGTTATCTCTCTCCTAAGAGTCTAACAACGCCAGAAAGATCTCGAAACATCAGATAATGAATTTGAAAGAATATGGTGTGCAAAAGAGTTGCTTATGTAAGCGAAAGTGCTCTTGGACTTTGCAGTGGCTTGATGGACAATGTGACCAAGCAATTTTCGGAGAGGCTACCTTGAAGGTATTTTTATTTCTGATTTTGATTCCCCGAAAAGAAAAAACGTCAATGAATACCTATTGGTGGAAGTCCTAGCCTGAACTCAGACGCCATATGGATGCCCCTTTAAGATTAATGCCTTTCTCAACGAAGCTTAAGGAATCTACGTGACCACCTACATTTCAATTCCGCCGCAATATTGCGTAAAAAATGCATACTCTAAAGTCTGTAGTGTCCATAATTCCGATTATTTATTGTCTCAAGTTTAAGACATAGACCGTGCAGTTGGACATGTGTAGGTCTCAGGGGAAATAGGATAAATTGAAATCCCGATGTTACTTATGTAATCTCCCTCTTAGAGCTATTTTATTGGAATAAACGTAGTATTTCAAAATAATTTTGATAAACCAACCCCCCGGGGTGATTCTGTTCTTACGCATGATAACGTCATGGGACCAGGTTACAGGGGATCATGCATGCATGCAGTTACCGGACCCGTTTCAGGGACCTATTGAACTTAAACGGTATAGACTCCGAGTTGTGCAACCCTCAACCCTCATTATCCCAACATTACTTCCTTCCCAAGTATCTTGGGTAGGTAGATCTCATTCTTACCTCCTTCTCTACTTCTCTCTATCTCTCTATAGCTGAAGCCTTACGATCAAAGAGATATGATCAATATGGTGAGTATACTACTGACTTATCTACCTAGTTCCATCCTAATTTCTGGAAAAAAGTGTCGCATATTTACACAGATGAAGCATGTGAATGTTCCTTTGGTACGGACTAAGCTAACCATGCCCATGATCATCTAGGCTAATGCGACGACACCTCTCCTTGCCGACGACCGTCCTGATCCCGACGCGAATTCCAACTCGCTGACTGATTCCGAAGAAGATGCCCTACGCGGACAATCAAGAGCAACGCACCATGGCAGAGCTTGGCACAACCGATTGCGGGAATCCCTTCTATTTGCATGGGCGCTTCTCGCGACCGCCGGCGTTCTAGTTCTCGCTGTCTGGGCGTCGCATCAACAACAAACCGCATTTGATAAACCTGCTGGCAAGCGTAATTTAATATTTATGGTATCCGATGGAATGGGTCCTGCTTCGCTCAGTTTGACTCGGAGTTTCAGACAATACACCGAAGGACTCGACCACAGCGACACTCTTACCCTCGATAAGCATTTTTGGGGTAGTAGCCGAACACGAAGCAGTTCTTCTTTGGTCACCGACTCTGCTGCTGGAGCGACCGCCTTCAGTTGCGGAATGAAGAGTTACAACGGAGCTATTTCTATGTTGCCCGATTCTACCCCTTGCGGGACCGTGCTCGAGGCGGCCAAGAAAGCTGGATACAAAACCGGACTTGTTGTCACCACGGATATTACCGATGCTACGCCTGCTTGTTTCGCTAGCCACGTTGACGTTCGCTCACAAAACGACGATATCGCGGTTCAAGAAGTTGGAAATGGACCTCTTGGTCGCGTTGTAGATTTGATGTTTGGAGGTGGACGATGTCGCTTCTTCCCGAACGAGACCGATGGCGGATGTCGCGCGGACAACATCGACGTCGTAGAAATGGCAAAGAATGATTACGGCTGGAACTATATCGGCGACCGCGCAGCATTTGACGAGTTCTGGGAGGGAGAGAAAGAAGTACCGCTACCCATGCTAGGTCTCTTCGCCGACACAGATATTCCCTTCGAACTCGACAGGCAAAACATGAACGACATCTACCCAAGTCTTAGCGAGATGGCCAAAACAGCTCTGAGAGCTCTTGAGAAGGCCACTGAGGGCAGCGACCAAGGCTTTTTCTTGATGATTGAGGGTAGCAGGATCGATCACGCCGGCCACGGAAACGACCCAGCCGCGCAAGTCCGAGAGGTCCTTGAGTATGACCGAACTTTCCAAGCTGTTCTAGACTTTTTAGAGAAAAGCAGCACTCCGGGTGTTCTTGTCGCCACTTCTGACCACGAAACCGGAGGATTAGCCGTCGCGCGACGTAAGTTTACTTGTCCAATATCACTAAGGATGCTTGCTAACTACGTCTCCAGAGGTCAATGCCAATTACCCCCAATATCTATGGTATCCTGCCGTGTTAGCGAACGCTTCATCATCTTCGGAATATCTTGCCCACCGCCTTCACGGCCACGTGTCTAAGACTACTATCAATTCAGTTGACAACCTTAAGAAGTACATTAATGAAGAGCTTGTCATCCCTGGTCTTGGAATTCATGACGCATCCGACGACGAGCTTACGGCATTAGCTACTAAGCCTGAACAGGCTCAAGATCTATTCGCACACATGATCAGCATCCGCGCACAGATCGGATGGAGCACTCACGGCCACTCGGCTGTAGATGTCAACATTTACAGCTCTGGAGGCCCCGGTACGGACGCTATTCGGGGTAATGTAGAGAACACCGATGTAGGGAAATACTTGAGAGAGTATCTTAACGTCGATGTCGACGCCATTACTAAGGAACTGAACGAGAAGATGACTTCAAAGAAGAGGCTTGGCATGCTTAATCATAATTTTGGCATAGATGATATCGATCAATCAGCCACCGAGGTTGAGGATCACTGGTTATCGCATGAGGCGATGGAGAGTCAGCGCATTAGAGTAGACGTGGAAGCATAAAGTGTTGCCTGGTTTTAGTGGAATTGTGTTTGGGGACTAGAACTGCATTCTTGGATTCGTTCTTTCATTCGGTTAGCATTCATGGCACGAGTAGAGATCATAAATACAGAATTGATACCCACGCAGAGATCCGAGCAATCGAATTATGAGTAGACGTCCAGTCAGCGCATAGATTTATGTACCTTGGTTGGAGTTGAGCATCGTAGAACCCTAACCCTATGTCAATCCTCCAACCCTAACCCCTCTATATAACCCTAACCCTTGCTTCATAGTAAACCCTAACCCAAATATATGATTTGTCAGCTTATTCATTTTCACGATAGAAATAAAAAATGAGCCTATGATTCCCAAGGTTCTCTTCAATATTGGTTGATGATCAATATTGTAAATAAATGTTCGACAAATATCGACATCGTAATCAATAGTAAGTGCGAGCGCAATGCGCGCCGACTACTCTCACGATGTAATAACAACAGCAGCAAAAAGTTAAATTTTAACTTCTAATAGGCCCAGCCTAGGATCTGTTGATCGGCTCCTAGCTACTGCGCCCCCGCTATTAGGTACTTCTTTGCCTCCCTTTTTCAAGGTCCTTGGATATGTGTGGGCTGCCATCCGGTGATGTGCTATGTCCAGGAATCGAACCCTAGGCCGCCCATTGCAGGGGAGCCGTTATAGCAGGAACGATGAGGTGTCTGTGGAAACGCCCAAGTAACCATTGCACCATGGTAAGGTCACTTGATAGGATCCGCCGATGGAAAACTGTCACTGTATCACACTATTTAAGCTTGATATTGACTGCTGCCTAGGTACGGTACACAGTGTGCAGTGGTCAATAGGGGGAGATCTTCGGGAAGAGATGACAAAGGTGTGGTGCCCGCGCCTTCCTAACATAGCACAGAGTACCTGAATACATGATCTGAGCTTCAATATTTGTATTCAAGGTTGTCACGAGTCCCTATTATGTACCTAACTTGCTATCAGACTACGACACATATTTACATCATTCCATGGAAGGATTCTGGGATAGAGGATCGAAAACCCTCTTCCAGTGTAGATAAATGGAGAACTGTGGTCAAGCCTTGAATCCATATTTTAGTTCGGGAGTTAGCAGATCAAAGAAATATTCCATTCATACTCACACACAAGATCTGGGTTAGAATAGTGGTACTATATTATAAAATACTAGGTATGAAATACATCAATCTATAAGACATGAAGCCTCACATCCAGTATCTTTCAATATCAGAACTCCTTTAACTGAGACACTACATATCATAGATATTAGTTAAGTTAATCGTATTTTGGGCAAAGGAAGTAGCATAACATATAATTCTTTTTGGTGCACCTTTATCCTCACAATTATGAACACATACGGAAAGTCCTGTTTCCCCTTGTTTAGCTGCGGCAATGAGCGCCGATTCGCAATCACCAGGTATGGTCGACATTGTTCTCTCCTTCCTTTACAGCTATCTTTGTGTAGATTTCTATCCCCTCGTGGCTTACTAGAATGATCTACTTGGGCAGTGTAGGGGGAAAAGGAGAAGATTCTGTATCTCGAAGACGCTTATATATGGTGTCGTTATGACTTATTAGGTCAGTTGTTTATAGTGAGCAAGTAAAATGAAGGCAAGAAAATTCGGTCGTACTGCATCGTACACCCAGCCGCCTAGGTACTGATGTAGTAGTTACGTATAGGTAGGTAGCTTATGAATTTTCGGGTTGTATCCGATATTGGTATTGTATACTTGACTCAGTGACATTTCTCTAACTTTCCTATATCCCAATTTCTGAATAATATTCCACAGCCAAGCAGCGAAGGATTTCATCTTCATATCCCCTTATAAGAAGCGAACAAATGGTGTCACGACTGCCCCTTTATTGATAAATCTTAGTGTTTACCCCTTAACCTAACCTGTGAACTCTGCTTCTGTGTAGGTAGTAGCGTGTTATGATAATAATTAGAACCTCGGAAACTAGTACATGAAAATTAGACATCAAGGGTCTAGATAGGCGTCTAGTCGTAGGGTGCCCATCTGGATTACACCTGTGAACCCCTGTAGGGCTAGGTGCGGTACCGAACAGCCCGCTTCCGTAGCATCTACAAGCAAGCCGCCGCCCCTTCGTTAAGACGATCTTATGCATCACCATTTTCCATCCACAACCTTTCCTCCTACATCTTACAATCATCCCTCCATCAACCACTCGTCTGCTTCCACCCCGTCTTCAAAACAATAACACCACACACCCATCATCTCGTGAAAGCTTCAATCTGAACGCTTTCATCAAACAAACCTCGCTCGCTCGTTTTCCTCGTCTGAATCGTTCTCCCGGTTCGAGCCGCATCGTATTCTTTTCTGCCATCCCATCCACTGCAAAACTATTAGGACTGATCTCCCATTCCTCGAAACTCTTTCCTCTTTCCTCTTTTCTTCTTCTCATCAAACCAGGTAGGATATCTGAACTTGAATTCCTTCTTGACTATATTCGAAGATTTTGGTTTCTTTCCAACATCTCGACTCGCCGATATATAATCATCAGACTTTTCTGATATTCCATCAAAGGAATACTCAGATTTGATTGAAAAGCATTTGCTGATTCGATTTCCTGATTCTAGCATTCAATCCATTAGAAATTTGACACCATGTGTCAATTTGTCCTCATCCACTTCCGTTGCGATCACACCGAGCTCGCTACCGGTCCCGTCTGCCAAGCAGGCTTTGCCGAGCTCTCTCGCAATGGCATCGACACTGTTGCTTGGGGTATGATGGAGGATCGCGTCCGAGCCCAGGTTGAGCTCCCCGAAGCTGTACGTATTCTCTGTTTCTTTGCTTGTTTATTTTTTCTCTCATCAATCGTTACCTCTCCGGCCCTTCTTTCATCGAAATGTTGGTATTTCTATATCATCGAATCCATCGCTCTTCACGAGCATCGGCATTCGCAATATTAGGTACATCATGATCCCAGAATACAGCACCTTCGGGCTGTTATGGATTCATTTTACCACTTTTCTTTCTATGATCATCATGATTCCTATCATGCACACATTGAGACAGGTTACTAACGCCATCCATCTAGTGCGCCGCTGCTGGCCACAACACGACCCGTGTGTTCTCCAAGAAGTGGTGCGGTTGGGAGTGTGAGAACAAGTACTACACTGAGTTGGCGTCTTCTGCCGCCCAGGGCCGTTTCATCGAACAGCTCGCGGCTCTCAACATGGCGGTCCCCGGACCCGAGGTTGGCCCCGCTCTTCGCGACACCTTCAACCCCCCCACGGCCCCTCGCTCTATTCGAGAGGCTATGCAAGCCAATCGCGATCAGAAAGCCGATTTCGTTGCTCAGACTCAGGCTCATGCTAAGTCTCATGCTCATGCCCATCCTTTCCGCAACTCCAACCGCTCTGCCCGACGCCAGAACCAAGCTTTCCGTCACATGCAGAATCAGGCTGGTCGCGGTATGGGCTTCCAGGGCCAGGCAGGTCGTGGTGGTCCGCCTCATATGCAGAACCAGGGTCACATGCGTCATCACTCTCGCTTCCATTCCCAGTCCTATTCTCAGGGAAAGATTCCGCACATGCCCCAGGGTCCCCACGCGGCTCAACCCCAGCCTCAGCCAGAGCCTCCCAAGAACCAGGGCTATGGAATGAGCGGCAGTAACAACTACTATCGTCCTGCTCTTTCGCCTAAGGTGCGTGCTACTGCTCCTGCCGCCGCCGCCGCTCAGGCCCCGGCTCCGGCTCCGGTATCTGCTCCTGTGCCAGCACCTACTCCTACTCCTGCTCCTGGCCCCACCGTGAGCAACACCATGAACCAGCAGAAGGGTAATGAAGGTCGTAGCACCGCCAGCATCCAGAGCGACAGCTTCGCCACAGCCAAGACGCACGCGAGCAGCCAGCCCGCCTCAGTCGCCGACGTCGACCGCTCCGACTGGACCGGTCCGGGCAACGGCCTCTTAGAAGCCGTCCGTAAGAACAACGAAGAACGTGAGCGCGAGCGCACCCTCATCATCCAGCAGGCCATCGAGCGCGATCGTGCCGTCCGCCGCGAGCGTTCTCTCGAGCGTAAGCGACGCGAGCTTCAGAATGAGCTCAGCAGCGACAGCACCAACGGTGGCGGAGTGAGCCTTTTCGGCAAGAACCGCGGTGGTGGAGTCAGTCTTGCTGGCAACAGCCCTGGCATCCCCAGCTACAGCGACCCTCGCACTGGTCCCAGCATCGGCACCAGCGGCGTCCGCTATGTGCCCGAGGAGCAGCGTCAGTCGCGTCCTTTCCACTACTCCAATGTGCCGTCCTTGAACCCCACTGCTCAGACCTACCAATCTCGCACCAACGTCGAGCAGCGCGGTTCCTCAGCAGCGGCCGGAACGGACAATCGCGGCGCTCACGAGGATATCCGAAACGTCATGGGTATGGGTTCTCGTCAGGAGCAGACTTCGCGCGGCGTGGATGAAGAGGACGAGGAGTACGACTCCGATTCTTCCGACGATGAAGACGAGGAGGATGAGGAGGATGAACGGGTTAACTACACCATGTACGCCGAAGACGTAGCCGATGATGATGTGTTCAACTAGGAACATAGCACGGGATCTTAAGGATTAAGGCAGTCTGAGTCGCACATCCACCGATGCGGATGGACCTGCATCGGTGAGTAAGGAATACGGGAATTGAGGTGTCTACACAGGCTAGATGCCATGAATTGAGAACAAGAGTATTAAAATGATGACCCTTTAAACAATGTGACATTCGGTCGTAAGCACTATCAAAGATAAAAACCATGTTCTAAACAGTATTAACCTTCTACTCGGTATCTGAAAAATCCGTCTCGTGAAGTTCATCTGGGTCCATAAAGTAGGTTATTTCAATCCGGCCCTGGAGGGCTTTCATGAAGTAGTGTTGCAACCGCACGTAGTCAGACTCCTTAAATTTGAGCTCTCCGATCTGGTTCAAGATGTCGATCCTTATTCCCATATGACCCGGTTTGTAAAGCTCGACGGCAAAATCATATAGTCCGTCAAAGCTGAAAGCAGAGAGTGCATTGATTGAAAGGATCTTGAGCTGAGAAAGGTTGCCTAGAGGCTCTAGTATGTCGTCGTCCATCATGTCGCCGCTAAAGCTGAATTCGGATAGTTTTGGTAGAGACGTAGCAAGACGCCGTACTACGTCTGACGTAACGTTCGAGAGCATCAAATTCAAAGATGTCAGGTTCTTCAGGTTGCAGAGAGAATCCATCAACGCAATGCCTTGGTTGATGATAAGGCCATTTACATTGCCATCTAGTTGACCAATGGTGAAGGACTCGAGACGATCTTGCGAGCCGAGGGCAGCCCAGTCTGCGCTTTCCACTTCTTCAGATACGGGTCCAAAATCAACCATGGATAATGTGGTGAGGCGAATGTCGGGTGACGTTAGTAGTACCTCTTTGACTATAGTCAAAGCCTTTAAAACACGTAAGCTCAGGTCTGTAAGGGATTTGCAACTGCTTATCCAAGCAATGATCCCTTTCAGCACATCTTCCCCGAAGTCCTCTACTTCTGCATAATTGAAAAAATTACTGTTCTCAATAACAAGAGTCTCTAGGGCAGTACAATTTGACAGTTTGTTGAGGGCCTTCTTAGCTTGTAGGCCAATGCTTCTGAGTGAGAGGCTCCGGAGAGATTTCGCATGATAGTTCAGCGCCGTCAAAGCATTCGGTCCAATTTCATTCTTACTAATTATTTCAAAACTTCGAAGGCTATTGGGGCGGAGTGTTGTGAAAAAGAGAGCAAGATCTTCGTCGGCGTCGGAACTAATATCTGTTACTTATTAGCATTCCACAGACCGTAGGACCTTGGTCAAGAATGATTCTCGGTCGAAAGGGGGGATGATGATGGAAGGAAGGCGTTATAACGTACTAGAGATAGATTAGCTTTTGCGAAAATAACAGAATACGGAGAGGTAATTCATTGACATACCAATAGTAACAGGTCAGGTCCGCGAAGTTAGGACAATGCTCAGATATCGCCTTGGCGGCGTCGAGGCCGAGCACGGATCCGTCTCTAATACGTAAAGATCTGAGACCGCGAAGTTGTGCGACCCAGCCGGGCAATAGATTGTGAGGAATATGAGTTCCCTCCAAATGCTCCAGTGCCGCTGTTGCGCCTGTCGAGTCCGCTGATTTCTTTATACATTTAATGATAGAATCGGCGCACTTGTTCATTATGGTTCCGATGGCTGGGCGTCCATCTCTTGATTCGTAGAATTGTTCCATGGGACCTTCAAAAAAGAACTTCCTAATGCGCATATCCTGGTTATTGTCCCTAAGGTGAATCTCCCTAAGGCAATCATCAAGATTACCAATCGACAAGGAGCGAAGATAGATGCAATACGGGTATGCGGTTTCCCCGATGCTAGAGAGGATGATGGATCGCCACAATCGCGCCCATTCGAGTTTATTGTAGTCGTCGCCGGTGCTAATGGAAGATAATTCTTGTATGCTTTAAATATCGACATGTCAATTCACGGCTACACAAATATTGGGCAGAGCTGACTTACCTATAGATCTGTTCCAAGGCAATGGAAGCAACTCGCCTACTAACGAGAGAACAGTTGAACAGAGTACCAAAGTCACGACGCGCAGCAAGCTCTTGGCACAACAAGAGAATTATCTCTTGCGGTAAAGACGTAGAACTCATTTTAGGAAGAACAATTGGGAATAACGTGTATGCGTATTGTTTTTAAGAAGAGGTTTGAGATGGATGAAATGTGAAAGCGAGGTCTAATCTGTTTAGAGTCGAAGGTTTTCAAGGTTAAGGTTGTTCAAACGTTAAAACTGTAGATGCATGGTAACTGCGGTCTGCAGCTCAGGGTGTCTTGCAGCATCGATGTTACAGTGACTTTCCCACTAAGGTTATTCTCGGGATTTGAACCCACTAAGTACGACGTTTGACTTTACACTGCTCAGTACTTCTGGTAAGCAGAAGGAATCATGGAAAAGTGATGTATTTTTGACGTCAGATAATGTATTATGTAAGCAAATTCACACTGTATTTGCCAAGGATGATTAGCTCTACCTACAAGTACCCCGCGACGCGTTAAGCTTGCTAAACGCGAACTCAATTGGGGTATTCCTAGGCACCTAAGCTGCTAAAAGCATCCACAGATGGGTCCTATATTATTCATCATCCTTGCAATAAATTCAACCCTCCATCGTCGGATATCAGCTTGATCAACGATTTCGTCATTTTATGAGACATCCAATGGAATATATCGTCAACAGTATCCCTCCGAATTATATATTCGCATAATCTAAAAAAGGATATTAATTTCATTAGCAATCCATCTTTTCGAAGTCAATTCAATGCGAGCAATGGGAGGAAGTCTGACGTCTTCAAGACAGTCGTAGCCATGGCTGTTCTAAATTTCACGTTGAGCGAAGAAGGGGTAAATGCTCTGAGAGATGCATTAGCATGTCTCGGGAAATTTAGTGAAGAGGTTTCTCTTGAGGCCAAGAGTGATAGGGTATATTGAATCTGCTAGTTCAATTGAGCTCTGTTGCTAAGTCTTTCACATAGCTAGTCTTCACTACTCTGAATTCTTCCAAGTCGGCGTATGCGTCCTTCTCTTTTCAAGCCAATCGTTTTTTCTCCAAGTACCATTTTGAGGGTGTGCCTCAAAACCGAGAAAAGTTCTTTTGCAAGCTATATAATCGGGTATGTAATGCACTTATCTACATCTTCTCTTCTCTTCTTACTCATATCCTTATAGGCCTTACTATCTCTGTTCAGAGCCAGGAGCGGCGATAGTGGGAACGATAGAGAGAAGGACACCATCATCGAGCACTGTGATGTCGCTATAGTAGATGAGCCCGGCAAGAAAAGCCGGTTCATCGCCAAGATTGTTTTCCGAAACGGTAGGTTGTTCATAGTCTATCAATCATCGATGCTGCTAGCTAATGGAAACACAGGAATCACAACCAAATATCGCCTTCCCTTTGAGGTTATTCCGCCAGTCCATGCCAAGTTTGACAGAGATCAGGCAATAAATCATTGGTCTATCCCATCCCGAACACTGCGACAGCTCATGGACCATTTTGGCCCCGGAATAGAATATCTCGATATCAATTCACAGGACGAGGACACTGTTAGCTTTACGTGTTTCACCGAGAAAGTTAAGAACGGTGAGGAGGTCCTAAAAAAGCCTCTCCACACGTCTATCGCCGTCGAGCGAGATGAGTTCGAGGATTTCGTAGTCGAAGAGGATAAGCTGCACATCGTCATTAGCGTCAAAGACTTTAGAGCAATTATCCAGCATGCAGGATTCATCGGCTGCCCAATTTCGGCCCACTATTCAATGCCATCTAAGCCTATGCAATTCAAGTACGACGGTGACGGTATCAAGTGCGAGTTCCTTCTAATGACAGTTGGCGAAAGAGGTGCACCTAGTCAGAAGGCCAAGAAAACCCACAGCAATGCCAAAGGACCGAAGCCGCCACAGCTTGAGGCTGCTGCTAGTAGAGCTACATCGCATGCACCTACACCAGCTCCTCAAATACCTCCCCCTAAGTCCCAAGCGCCACGAGTGGATCCAGTTCCCTCACTAAGACCGCCTATCACCCGCCCTTCCCAAAGACCCCCTCCAGCCACAATGCAGTCCGAGTCTCTCTTTGTACCTCAAGAGGATGAACATCAGTGGGATCCTGTGAATGTTGGCGGAGACGAAGACGAGGAAGAAGGCGGTCGTCTCGAATGGGACGTTAGTGGAGATTTCGTAAGCGTTCTTTCCATTCCAGTCAAATGATTTTTAGCTACTAACATTGCCCTAGAATCAGGACCAGCCAGCCATGAGTAGGATGAACATGGTGGTTAACCGGAGCACCCAGGAGTCGAGACCTGATGATGCGGCCGAGCCTCTACCTTTTCACCTCGAACCAACTCAACGACTTTCGCAAGTTCGCAAATTTGGCTTCTTCGATGATTAGCAGGCTACATAAAAGTAGGCAGCTATAGAGTGCTTGAGTTCTGGCCGTTTAAGGGGGAGAACCGTAATCTTGCGGTATAAGAAGGAGGTTGATGGTTCAGAGATAAACCCCTTCCGTCGTAATATTAATCCAGCTCGTCGCACATCCTGCTCCAATAGCTGTAATCTTAGATCCCTCTGGCAGATTCTTCAATGATGCAAGTACGTTCCATCGTCCCTTGACATCTCCGTACTTTTCGGTTTGTGGCCCGCAATTTCCGTGCTCACCCCAGCCCCAGGATAACACATCGCCGTCCTTGGTCAGTGTCAAGACATGCTCGCTTCCAGTAGCGATACTCTCTAATTCTGGAAGTAGTAAGGGTGGGAGCTGACCGTGGTCGTCCCGACCCCATGCGACGAGCTGGCCGTTCCGCTGCAGGATATAAATACTACCCCAACTTGCACCAATCATATTCCAGTTAGGTATCTCAACGGGCGCGGCACTTTTCAGCCCCCATTTATCAGCTCCAAGAATGACGATGCGGCCGTCTCCAGGCTCACTGATAAAACAAGTAGTATACTGACAACATACGGCTTCAGATACCTTGAAGGGAATTCCACTGATTTTCTGGGGATGTTGCAATACACCCTTCGCATCAGCCGTGTCAGCTAACTCTCCCAGTTGGCCCTTTCGACCATTACCCCAGCCGTAAACATCTCCATTATCTAATAAAACAATAACATGTCTGAAACCTGCAGCAAGACTTCGAATTTCTGTTCCCGGTGGAGGGAAATCACTAAGCAAAGTCGGTGTCTTTAAAGTAGATGATTCTGAACTGGTACTTGCCGCCCCTACATCAGCTACCCCGCAGGCGTAAACTTGCGTCGCCCTATCATTCGCATCCAGGAGAACGACGACGGAAGAGTCCCATGTGCAGGCTACATGAGCGACAGCGCCAAGGCGTTCTGAGGTTGAGAGGATCAGTTCACGAAATTTGGATGCATCCGCGTCTTCAATGTCCTGTGTGATTCCACAAGCACCGCTTGATGAATCTCCAGACCAGTACGCTTTCCCAGTTTCCGTGATTATTATGGTATGGTTGCCTCCAGCTGCAATTTGCACCACTTCGTCGTCCGGGATCCCGCCGACGAACTCGACTTGTTTGGGTACGGAGACATCTTCCTTGTGCCCTATTCCGAGTTGGCCCGACCCGTTCGAGCCGAGGGAAAAGAGGCCATTCATATTTGACTGAGTAAAAATACGGAATCTTGCATGAGCTTCGTTCCAAGTTGATTGAGATGATGCCCCTAACCTTGTGGCTTAGGCACTTATTGGTAGGTCTATTCGGAGTGGCTGGAAATTAGTGTTTGCTATGCCTAAGCCACATCCCTCCGGGTTTGTATTAATCCGCGCCTAGCCGATAAGCTGTCCCGCCAATTCAGTATCCACTCAAATTTTCCATATCTTTTCTAGGCGCGCCTAAAATTTTCTTGTTCCCTCACTTCAAACTTTCCAAGCTCGAAGCTTGAACGCACGCTCTGGCTCATCTGATCCCTTGTCGGAGTCGCCTATGATAAATAGAATGTGAACTCTCCGCTGTCCTTGACTTCCTTCTAGTCAATTACTGTGGGCAATTTTATCAGCCATGGCAACAGACGGTAGCTCCAACGTGCCTCCCGAGATGAAGGAATTCATCGTCGGCATCATAGGCATGGGCGACATGGGGAAGATGTACGCGCAGAAGCTCAGCGATGCTGGTTGGAGGTAAGACGTATTCAACATGAGTGCAAATGTCGTCTTCAGCATCCAGCTTCCATCAATCTGCATGGTAAGTCGATTTTTCCACCCAACACACCTCCTTCGCATATGATGACTTGAGTGCATTTGGCTCGAGCATTGCCCTCGGCTGTCGGGGTTGGCCATTCTGGCTCCCGGCAGTCGTTCGCTTTCCATGATGTAACTTCTCAGCTACCTTAACTTTTTTTGTCTGAAGCTTCTTCACATTATCACAATTCGTTTGATATTGGTCCCCATTACGGCCTGCTAACATACGATGTCTAGATTTCAGCAATTGCGCGAAGTACTCTCCTAAGATGCTAACGACATTTATTGTCAGAGTCAAAGCCTGTGACAGAGAAGAGCTATACGATGGTCTAAAGAAGGAATTTGCCAGCAGGGTACATATCATGTAGCTCTCCATTCTCAGAAGGTAGCCCATGCTGAGAGGTGTCTAGAACAATATACAAATTCTCCGAAATGGCCACCTTGTATCCCGTGCGAGTGATTATATCATCTACAGCGTAGAAGCTGCGGCTATCGACCGTGTTGTCGCAGAATATGGTCCATGTATGATTTAAGACATCTAAGTATACTAAAGTCGTTACTAAGCATGAGCAGCAACCAAGCTCGGTGCCATCGTTGGCGGGCAGACGTCGTGTAAAGATCCCGAAATTAAGGCCTTTGAAGACCATCTCCCAGCAGATGTAGACATTGTCTCCTGCCATTCGCTCCATGGACCGAAAGTCGATACAAGGGACCAACCATTAGTAACTACCCCACAAACAGATATAAATATCCGTCTACTTACCATGACCAGGTCCTCATCAAGCACCGCGCCTCCGATGACTCGTTTAAGAAAGTCGAGACGGTCCTATCATGCCTCCACTCAAAGCACGTCTACCTAACCGCGCATGACCATGACCGCATCACGGCGGACACGCAAGCAGTAACACACGCCGCCTTCCTCAGCATGGGCAAAGCATGGCACTCGATGAAGCAATTTCCCTGGGAAAACACGCGCTACGTAGGCGGGATCGAGAACGTCAAGATCAACCTAACGATGCGCATCTACAGCCAGAAATGGCACGTGTACGCCGGCCTCGCCATCCTCAACCCCGAAGCCCGCAAGCAGATCGACCAGTACGCCAAAAGCGTGACCGAGCTATACAAGCTCATGCTTGGAGGCCACTTCGACGAGCTACGCGCGCGAGTACTTAGTGCGAAGGAGAAAGTGTTTGGGAAGGAGGATTTGCCGAAGTGGGAGGATCACCCGCTGTTGAAGGACGAGGTGCTGGATCAGTTTAGTTTGGGCGCTCCGAGACCTGATAGCAAGCCTCTGCCGAATAACCACTTGAGTCTCCTGGCTATGGTGGATTGTTGGAGCGCGCTGGGGATCGTGCCGTATGACCATATGATTTGCAGCACGCCGCTGTTCAGACTATGGTTAGGTGTTACTGAGCACTTGTTCCGGGACCCGGGGCGTCTGGATGAGGCGCTGCGGATTGCAGTCGAAGATAATACGTTCAGGAGCGACGACCTTGAGTTCACGTTCGCGGCTAGGGGATGGGCCGAGTGTGTTGGGTTGGGACACTTTGATACGTGGAGGGAGAGGTTCATGGTTACGCAGAAATTCTTTGAGGAGAGGTTTCCCACGGCGGTTGAGGTTGGTAACAAGATGGTTAAGGCTGTATTAGAGAGTACGAAAGACTAGGTTGATATCTGTACTACATCTAGACGGGGGTTGGGGGTAATGGGGTGGGATGGCTATTTTGATTTTTGATGTAAATGCGTCGTATCCCATACAGGCTTTGCACTTATAGCATCGATTTAAGAGAGTTTCATTATGACTCTAGGTATATTTCTAAGTGTACCTTCGCAAGAACCAATCTCATGAGGAAATTGAGACAGACCTTGGGAGGCGTTCTAGAACGACCAACAGCGCGCAAGCGCTTCTGCCAACTTAGACACTGACGTATGTAAGAATGTGCCACATCATGACGCACCCTTAATCGGCGTGGCCCGTCTTGGATTTGATGATTTTCTAGTAATTTGAGGTCAGGGTAATCTACCTAGGTAATATAGGCGTTGTATCTAATGGTCCTCCCGATTGCTTAAGGTTTGCTTCTCTCCGATAATTTAGCTCGACCTAAGGTCAAGATCACAGCAAGACTCCGCATGGTTCACTCCCAAGACCATATACAATCGTCCTCGGGCCTACAGAGGTAATTGTATCAAGAAGGTACTACCTACCTCGGGGGTATAGCCGAATACATCATGTTCATACGAACGAAAACAAGCTTCACAAGAACGTAACGTATCGGGACTAGTCACATAGTATATGTAGGTAGTATACACCTAGGTGGGCTCCCCGTCGCCTAATATTACAACCTACGCCAGATGCTGTTCGGGAATGGTACTTTTGACTTCTATTGGGGTAATACAACTCTACATAGCTCCGAGCTAGATAAACTCGAATGTTGGCATATGTATATATCAACTATTACCAGGATGTTCAGTCAAAGAATGCACCGGCCGAGGCAGCTTATTCAACGGTAGTATAGACTTTAAAAATGCTATGACGGTAGGTATAGATGCTGATACTCTATTTGAACGACATAACCGGTGATACTGTTCACTTTCTCGTATTGAAAATAAAACAGGTGAGCATCAGGCGACGAGGAAAGATATACATAATTAATTGATTCGTGTATGAACACAGGTGAAGAAGAGAGAAACGTGAATGGTGATGATCATTCGATGGAGAAAGCCTCGGCACATGTGTAAGCGCAGCTACCGTGCCACCAAGTTTTAGTCGTAACGGTTGCAACCCCGCCATCCTCCGTACCAACTTTTACTCTACACCGAAAGTACTCTATCCGAGTCTTCATAACGTTCCTTACCTTGGTGAATTGAGCTTTTGGTTACTAAATTGGTGGGAATTATACTGAAATTTCAAAGTCTACTTGTCTTCAGTCATATTTAAAAGAGTTTATTTAATACACATTTTATGAATTCAACGAGTGATTATAACCTAAGCAACATCGATACAGAACTCTAGAGGTACTTACCTATTTAGGAAGGCAGTGTGGTGAATAATCTGGGGTAGGAGGTACCTAGGCCCTAGGCATCGTATTTTACTGAGGCGGAAAAAGGTGGATCGGCTTTTACGGAGTTCAATTGTCGGCTTCTGCCACTCCTTATGCACTGACAATCCTAACCCTTTCTCTTTCCATCTTTCAACTCTCAATTCTCATTCCACACTCAATGTGTGTGAATAAATTGGTTTATACTTAATCGTCCTTGCCTATTTATTCTGCGAGAATTCATTATTACGTAAGTGAAAGAATTAGACAACAATGGCAGCCGAGAATGGCGCCTCTGAGCAGAAGCTCCCCGTTATCATCGTGGGCGGCGGCTTAGCCGGGTTAGTAGCGGCGTTTGAGTTATCGGAGCGCGGCGTGAAGACGGTCATAGTGGACCAGGAAGGAGAGCAGAACCTCGGTGGACAGGCGTTCTGGTCCCTTGGCGGCATTTTCTGTGTCGACTCGACGGAACAACGACGCCTAGGTATCAAGGATAGCCGGACGCTGGCTATGCGCGACTGGCTCGGCTCGGCGCGCTTCGACCGTCTCGATGACGAGGACGCTTGGCCGCGCAAGTGGGCTGAGGCCTTTGTTGATTTTGCTACGGACGGCATGGAGAAGTACCTCAAGGATCGTGGCGCTGGCTTCAGTATGCACCTCTGCTTTCTTTTCCCCACTTTGTCTCGGATGCTGGCATAATGCATGCAGCGTGCCGAAGCCTCTGCAATTTCCACTGATTTTTTGGACTGAATTGATCAAATTTCTTTTTGCGAGCCAATAATTAACCCATGTCACAGTGTTCAATGTCGGCTGGGCTGAGCGTGGAGATGGAACAGCTGATGGCCACGGAAACTCAGTCCCACGCTTCCATATTACCTGGGGCGCTGGACCTGAGATAGTGCGAGTGTTCGCCGACCCCGTCAAAGAGGCAGCAAAGAAGGGTATCATTGAGTTCAAATTTCGACATAGGGTTGACAAGTTATTAGTTGATGAAAATGGTAGAGCATCCGGAGTCCAAGGAAAGGTCCTTGAGGAAGATTCATCGCCTAGGGGAGTCAAGACATCAAGAACAGAAGTTAGCGATTTTGAATTACACGGCGCTGCCGTAATTGTCTCTTCTGGTGGCATTGGAGGTAATGTAGAGGCCGTGAAAAAAGTTTGGCCAGTGGACCGATTGGGTCCCAAAGTCCCAGAGCATTTCGTCATCGGCGTACCAGCGCATGTTGATGGCCGAATGGTGGGGATTGCCGAAGAGGCTGGTGCCCATTTCATTAACCGCGACAGAATGTGGCACTACACCGAAGGCTTACAAAATTGGAATTCTATTTGGCCAGACCATGGAATCCGTGTTTTGCCAGCACCTTCCTCTCTATGGCTTGACGCAACTGGAAAGAGACTTCCCCCATGGCTCTATCCCGGATGCGACACCTTGGCAACACTTAAGCATATATGCAGCACGGGTTACGACTACAGCTGGTTTATCCTCGACCAAACCATCATCGCGCGTGAATTCGCTCTTTCTGGATCAGAGCAGAACCCAGATATAGTATCAAAAAGTATCTGGCAGGTGCTAAAGAACCGCCTTTTTAGCTCCAAGGGTACTGTACCCGTCCAGAACTTCCAAAAGCATGGCAAGGACTTTGTCGTGCGCGATAACCTCGAGGATTTAGTTGAGGGTATGAACGAGCTTGCGAAGACTGTCAATGGGCCTCTCCTCGACCCCAAAGCGATTAGGGAAGTCGTCGAAATGCGCGACGGTCAGATGGTTAACGAATACTGCAAGGACTCTCAGGCGATGCTAATCCGAAATGGTCGCAATTACTGGGCCGATGCTCGAAGTCGCGTTGCACCACCACATCAATTACTAGATCCGAAACACGGACCCCTAATTGCCGTAAGGATGAATTTACTCACACGAAAGACGCTAGGAGGACTCGAGACGAACCTCGAGAGTAATGTATTGAAGGCCAACGGCGAGAAGTTTCCGGGCCTGTATGCAGCGGGAGAGGCAGCTGGATTCGGGGGAGGTGGTGTTCACGGATACAACTCCCTTGAGGGCACGTTCCTCGGCGGTTGCATCTTTTCCGGCAGAGCGGCGGGACGAGCGATTGTTGATGAGTTATTGGGATCTGCTTGAAATGAAAAATGACCAAATTTCGTAATAATGTCAAAATATTCGAGGTATGTATCGATATACAATTACTAGCTTGCTGGTTTCTTGGCGTACTTTCTTCACAATACGAGGATATTCAAAGCTATCCGCGTAGCGACGTTGTCATATCAATCAGTGAAGCCCAAGCAGAGTGCAGCTGCGTCTAACATGCGAATTTTCAAACATAACATTGGAGCATGGCTACTTCGAGAGATTGCAATTACTTTTACCATATACAGTTCGCGACTGCTCAATATTCTAAGAGCTCCTTCAATCTTTATCGCTTCCTTCTTTAAATGTGTGGTTCATAAAGGGGGTGCGTTCTTTCCTCTCATCTGAATCTCAATTATAACAGAGACAAACCTTGATAAACCCCAGCTAACAGATTGTTCTGTTCTATTTTCTCTTCTTCTTTTCTTCCAGGCCCTTTAAATATCATCAACATGGAGCCCGCACCACAAGTCCCCATCACTCTTCCAGCTTTGCCGGTTGGCTCTCCGCAGCTAGAACATGTCTAGTAAGTAGATGTACCTAAGGCCATTGTTTTTGGATTCACTGAATAACAGTGCGAATAGTACCGCATACGAGATGGCCTGCCCACCCTCAATCCCCATCATCGCGGAGACCGTCACAACAACAACCATCATCACCATCACAGCCCCGGCCGACGCCATCCCAACAGACGCCATCACCAAGTAGGTTGATCCATTATATGCTCGTTGTAGTCAATCCATGTAGGATATAGATACTAATAGAAGGCGAGGATTAGCCCACCTCACATCGAGCAGTGTGAAGCCTAGAATGCGCTGAATGCTTGGTCCTGGATTACTCCGACGCAGGCCAAAATAGTTTTACTTGCTATTGTTTGCAATGGGTTCATGGCTGTGCTGGCTGGTGTGTCGCGTATTATAAATTTAATATCGGAAATTATGAGCGGTCGTTGATGACTTACTAGGAGGTGGTTGGGTTGAGAGAAAAACATTGATAAATTATTAGCACGCTATGAATATACCCTCTTTGTGCAATCATTAGTTGGTTGTTGTTTTTTCGACGTTCACCTCACGCCTGGGCATTGGTGACCTAGGTACACTTCCCTTCTAAAGTGTTTACCTATACTATAGACGCTTTGTAGACCCAGGCCTCAATTCGTGGAGCTAACTATTGGATCTGAGCCCTAGATGTATATGCGGTAAACCAGGAATGATCAGTAGACACGCCATTTACGCCAACCGTCCATGTCCCGCTTTCAACAAGGGACGTCCAGTGGTCAAAGACTTCAGAAAGTCGGGGTTCCCTAGGAGGGTCCCATCGACACGGGGACTGAAACTCGCAAGCGGTACAGAGTCCGGAACTAGCAACGAAACGAACTAGATCCGAGTGGTCTACGTCGGGCATTATGTAAAGTCCGCTTTGGCGGTTGACAGTGAATTTACCAAACCCCCAATTTTGGTCAAACGAGTTGATATTCTGGTTTGGGTTCTGGCTGACGTTGTGGGGTACAGGGTCAACGCCGGGGAGAATCAGTGTGGGCCATTCCTCATCGTCCCCTAGCCAGTGCGACCGGCGCACTGAGTTTGTCGCCTCGGTACCATAAATCTCATCAAGAAGTTGTAGTGTAAGTACGCGAATACCGGGTGCGATGAAGGAAAAGCTCGGTCGATTAGCTGTAGTAAGAAATTTAACTGCAAAAGCGCTTATCTTGAAAGGTGCTAATGCTTGGGCATCCAGCGGTTCTAAGCGACTATGAATATGAGCATCGCTGTCTTCAGCCGGCATGCGGACTTCGATGCTTGCGATAAGGCGATGAAATGCTGCTATAGACTCCTCTACATCGTGTTCCGTCCAGCTTCTAACCTTCATGGTAGATTCTTGCGTATCCCAGTAGAACTTTCCTGTATCCCATGCATCGAGTGCCTTCTGTAGTACTACCTCAAGGGGTAGCCACTGATCAGAATCAGAAGATGGAAAGCCAGGGGAATTGCCGTTGTGCCAGACGGCATGGTAGGATCGAATGTCAATATAGACCCCTCCATCAATTGGCGAGTCACTGTTATTTTGACAGTAGAGTAGAATGAAAGACGGCTCGTGGCCGACGCGATCGGTCCAGAAACTTTCAGGGTCTGGCTGGTACATGAACGGGGTTAGCAGATCTACGCCTCCATTAGCGACCGTAGGCGTAGTATCGAGCAAGCGTAAGAAGCGGCATAACGGTAGATCATCCAGAGAGGGAACTTCGGCGAATTCAGGTGCTGCATCTAGGAAACGGGCCAAAAGAGTTTTCTCAATCCGTACATTCGATCTGTGCTCAGTTGCTTTTGCCAGAAGTTGATTGTGTAGATCCGCGCAGCGTTCTGGTGAGAAGGCCAACCTTGATGGATCCATCACGTCCATCCTTTAGTGGATGAGAATGCTGTAATAGAAATTTCGGGTACGCTGAAGTTGAATTAATATTTAAGGGGGTGGGGTCACCCCCGACTGCGGGGAAAGCACCTTACCCAGAGCTGACTTGCGACGCGTCGGCCATGCTAACCGCCAACCCGGACAGCGTACGAGCCCCGTAGCATAGGGGCAGGGGGTATCACAGAATAGGGCTTGCAGCGGGCGTTTTACCCAAAGCCCAATTCACAAAGAGCCCAGCATAATAATAGGGAGCTACTGAAGCCCATTTTTAGGGGAATTAGTGAATCCACATTCATCAATAGCCCTTTAGTTAGGTCCCTATAAGTAGGTAGGTACCTAGTACCTATATTAATTACCTATATACTAGCAGATTACATATACAAAACTTATTAAACTCCATCATACTATATTAATGCCGACTATAAATACCACCAAGCCTTTTTGAATTGTAATGACTTCTTATCTCCTCGTTGCTAACTGAGCATGTTCATTTTGGCTCAGGAAATTCACGCGAGCATCTAGCCGCTCTATAAGCTTCTTTTGCTCACCCTGGTATCGTACCATAGAGTTTAGCAAATCCGACTGAGACCTTAGTAACCCTGCTTGAGTCCGAATTTGCCGTACTAGATGTTCATTCCACTCGTCATCTCGTCTACTTCTCTCTTCTATACTGACCTGCTCTTTCTGGGGGTGCTTTAACTGTTGTCGAAAGGTTCTCCGTTCTTGCTCATATTTATTCCACTCGTAGTAATATTTTTCTGAGGCGTCTATACTATAGTTCAATTCCTCTAAGCGGGCGTTTACGTCACTACCTAGATATTGGGATATCATCGTGACGTTCTTGGTGAACAGCTCCAGAAATGGACTGCGGTGCCGAATTGGCTTCAAAGGCTGCTTGGTCTTGAAGAGTCATCTGTCGAAGAACTATAAAAGTGAGTCAAGGTTGTTCTGCAATATTGAGCGACTCCTTGTGCTTCCTGCGTACCTCCATAGAAAGAGCATGGTGCACTACCCACTTGATAATGGCAGTTTGTGCACCCAGAACCCATATGCCCAAGGACAATGATGCAGTATGCAAACGGCCCCTTCTGTAACTTGCAGCCCTCGCACCAATGTTCTCGTCTAACAACATATCCGATGATTGATCCATATATAGATTCAGGGCCGTAGCGGTCCTGTAACCGTAGTATGTTTCGTTTTCGTTTCCACTCCAATTTCTCGGGCCGTAACATTATCTGCCATCGCCTCTTATACTATAATAGATCAAAATTAGCGGTGTGTTGGGATTTAGATATGGTCTGCATGGCTAATCGGCCAAACCTACGATTAATTGATTCATAAGTATTCTCAAGGTACCACTTTGACTCTTTCTCCCTAGTTGCAGAAGAGCCCACGCCGTCATATTGTTGTCTTTTTCAACGGGATCTAAAACAATTTCCGTGTTCGTTTTTAGAGCTTGTTGCACTAAATCTTCGGAATACACACACGGCCAATTTTCCGAAGGCTTTCCGTCAACTTCACCTGGCTGAGAACGATCTATGAGAATGTTTAGGAAGTCGAGTACGGCGACGCTGGAATGATTCGAATAGGGAACAAGCTCGTGGGTGATTTCCTTTGATGCTATAGACCTTCTTAGCATTACTAGTGCACAGGTAGGTACCTACCTAGTACCTAGATGTCTAGGTAGATATCAATCAAGTGTCAGAAAAACTCTTACTGCTATTTCTTAGAGCTTCATGGAAACTATCCGCCGTCCCCTGCTTGTTGTTGCTATCTTTTGTACAAATAGCATTGTGCCAATCATCGCGCCTTAGTTCGCCCGTGTCACCCAAGCGACCAATCGTGGATACTGTAGGCGGCAATTGGTTTGCGCAAACTATCGTCTTGTTTGGTAAATTTTCCATAGTGGTATTTTGTAATCTGACTTGAATGTAAACATGTGAGCATTAGAGATGCTTTAATGTGACTGACGAATTAGAAGAGGCTATGCGATCTTGAAATTTTGGAATAAATTTTGTATTATACAAGTACAAAGAAGGAAGAAGGAAGAGAGAAAAGTAAGATCTCAGTCTTCCTTGTACCTATTTGAATCCATTATATCAGGTATCTATTAATATGCTTCCCTATATTTAAGGCATACCACAGCGGATTAGTCGGCTGCTTACCCCTAAATAGGTATATCACCCACTCCTATTCCAGCCCCCTATTTCATTCAATAGCAAGGTTACCTACCTACCTACTACGCAACCAGAATTGGAAGGATATCCGCAAAATATGGTTTCCACAAAATTTAAAACTGACATCTCACATACTCAAAAATTGAGGTTAATCTCTAGTTGTTCTTATGGGTTAAGGCATTAAATTCCATGTTGCCGATTAATATACAGCTAAATATCCAGGAAGGATAACATCTTGTATCTTTGTGATTAGGATCTAGGTAAATAGTATGTACTTACCTATACGAATATACTAATTTGTCCAAATATCAGGATGTATTCATTTATAACTTGATGTACTTTTCCTCCTGTTCCCCTTACGTTTTGCGGGCTAGGCCTGGGTACCTAGGTAGGTAAACGGTAATAAGGCCCTAGTTCCAAAAAAGGATGAATAATATAGCATTCTTTGCTTGCATCTTCCAATCCCATGCAAAAAAGCGACTAAATTTCCGCATCTATCAGCACCTCATATCATTCTGACTCCCTACGAGTCTGCCTTTTTCTTTCGGCGTATGTCTATCGAGTGGCCCTGAACTTCATTTTATGTCCTGTAGATCTAAGCTTGTGCCGTGGGCAAGAAGAATATCCAGTCGTAAATATTCGTTTCTAACTTCATTCCAAATTCATGGATGTATAGAAAATTAATAAGTGTACGAATGATAGGTATTGCTTTGCATGAACTAGGCTTTACTTGGGAATGATTTATGATCCAACTTATAATCCAACCTACAGTACAACTTTAAAAACCCCTACCTATAGAGATGAGCTACATATAAGTGTAGGAGGTATACTTCAGTGTAATTCTCAGAAAAAAAACTATTTGAGCTTGTATTGTAAGGAATTCAACATCGTTTTATCCCTCCTCTTTCTCGTAGTATACCTATATAAAGTTACATTTGTAGTATGTAGTTTTAGGGGGTGGTTGATGTACCCCACGATCAAATCTATGTGGTGTGGCGAGGTACTTAGCGCGAGCTACAAAACCCCCTCATAAGAAACCACTGCAGATGCAGTAGGAAATGCGATAGTCTTTGAGAATTGTGTTCTATTTTTTATGTAAGCTACGCACCTAGCCCTTTTATCTGAATGCAAAGCCACCCCATAGGTTTAGTATCCTCTCGACCTGCTCACTCTATTCAAGTACTCCTTGTCCTCGCTTAGTCTTTTAAGGTTGATGTTCAAGATATCTAATAGACGGCGATTGTAGCTTGTCGAGTTACCGCTGACATGTGGCGTGATGATAATGTTTTTCGCATCCCACAGGGGATGTTCCTTAGGCAAGGGTTCTGGGTCGGTGACGTCCAAGGCGGCTCCTCGAATCCAGTTTTCGTTGAGAGCCGTTATCAAATCGCTGGTATTAATCACTGGACCCCGTCCGATGTTGACAACGTACGTCTTCTTCCCCTTGAGAGCTTGTAATTGCGGGGCCGAAATCAGCCCCTGGGTTTGGGGCGTTAGTGGTACAGCGAGAACTAGTAGATCGAGATCCGAGGAAAGAAACTCAAGGACCTCCTCCGGTTCTGTGCCTGAGAACCACTTCGATGGTAGAACACCTTCCGGATCACCGAGACCGGGCACGATGTATGAATTATCCCGGCGCGACTCGGGAGTGGGTCTCGGCCTGTTGGTGTAGGCGTAGACATCCATCCCTAGAGCTTTGGCAAGTCGCGCCACCTGCCTACCAATACTTCCATACCCAAGGATACCTCTGCGTGAGTTCATCAACATTAAAATTCACTGCTAAGCTTTTAAAATTCATATGACAACTTACACTCGTTGGTTAACAGCGTCTTGGGTGTCCGAGTCGTCCCAACTGTGTTCCCATTTATGTTCCTTTTGGTTGTCAAGGAATCGCGGAACTACCAATAAATAAATAAGTTTTTATTAAAATATCATCATATTGGAAATGACGTACTGTGATGTTGAAACGCTAGGAATGTAGCTATGATCCATTCCGCAATCTGGGGTCTATCGCAAGAGATGTTAGCGTCTAACGGTCTCACACTGACAAAAACCACCTCGTCGGAAGATGAATGAGAATAAGACAACTTACGGGTGAACGCCATTCGCAGTGCAAAAAGCAATATCCGTATCTGTAAATAACGGGTTGTTCAAGATATAATTTGCGCCCGCGCTCTGGAGTTGGACCAGCTTGAGGTTTGGCGCCGCCTCCTTCGTAGGGAATTTAGGCCCTGTGAGAAGAATGGTGACGGTCTTCCAATCTTCTTCCGTAATGTGACTCGGTAACGAACTCTCCTGCCACGTATCCCAGATGGCGTGAATGACCTCTAGACCGGGAAATGTCTTGTGCAACTCATCGATGTACCCCGCGGGCGGATCCCAGGGGACGAGCATCAATAATTTGTGCCCTTTTAGATCCTTGTTCGGCGCCATCTCTAAGACAGCAGTACCTGATGGGTTTTCCTGTAAGATGTTTCTCATATTTTAGCGCTGCAATTGGGGGGGGATAATGAGTGTTTAAGTGATGTCGAATATTCGAATAGCGTCAATCAATATCATATCGGATTTCTAAGAGATATGCAATTCCCCGCCTGGATTTCACCGCTGCCGACTTAGGCAAGGTTGATGGCGTAATCGGAGTTAAGCGTCCCATCAATTGGTCTTAGGTGAAAGGTTACTTCGACGCCCTCCTACTACATATTCTTCAGGGTCTTCTTTGTAGGACGATCATCAATCATAATTCGTGCAGCCGTTACATATATGCCAGTGCTATTATCGTCGTCTAACAACAGATTGATTAAACCTCAACGATGTCGGACTATGGAATTGGATTATGTAGTAAATATTCGGGTTTCTGGATTATCGCTTTGAGCTGCTGGAAAATTGTTCTCCTTTATCTTCAGCGGCGTTTGTACGAGGAGCCCAAGGATGACGCTTCAGCGCAGAAGCACAGGGCAATAGGAAGCTCCACTCGTCAAACTCTCAATTATCTGTTATTATCAACAATCACAATCTCATATCTTCGCATTTCATTTCAAAGTTTCTTGATTGTTTGCATCATCTCATTCTGATCATTAATATTAGCTATCAATTTTGTCACCGCAGTCAATCCTAGTAAGCGGCAAGCTATGAGGTGGGCGTGTCCGAACTCCAAGTGTCCCGATCATCGTCTTTTATCTCAGACCAAACCGTGGTCTTCAAACTCCGTACCATTCCGTTCAATTTCTGTTCATGCGTCGCATGACATCCGTTACCAAGTTATCCTTGGAAGTTAAAAGTCAAATCTAAATCTTCGCCTCCCAAATTTTCCTTTCCCAATGCAAGAAGCGCTCAAGCCTGGCCCGTTTTCGGGGCATCGCGTGTGGGGTATAATTCGTCGTCAAAAAAGCATCATATGCGACAAAGAAAAAAAAGTTGTAGCCGTAGCCAGTATTACTTCCTCTTCTTCCCGTGCCAAATCTCTAACAACCATCTGCCGGCCGTGCATTGCCTCCAATTTCGCGTTTCCTAGCGCGAGGAATCATTGGCTTCTATTGCCGGTGGCGTTGGCGACGTTGGCGGCGCCGGCCCCTCATAAGCCGGACTTGCCGTCCTTCCTGACTCCCCGCTTCGGCGACTCAAACTCAGATCCTCAACGCTCTCGTAGGGGACATCGCAAGAGTAAGAAGGTGGGCTTGGAGGAACGTCTTGGTAGATTGGCGGAGCCTCGTTGTCCCAGCTGACGCCCAGTCCCGCACGTTCCGTAATCACAACACCGAAGTGCATGCGCAGGATACGAGCAACGCCCGTAGGTGTGATGTGTTTAGGGTGGGCGGTAGGCGCATACTCTTGGACCACGACCATCTCCACAACAAGCTGGTGTGTGACCTCTGTTCCGTCCTCGCTCTTCATGTCGCAAGCAGCTTTAGCAGAAGGCGGCAGTGCGCATTGGATCTCCATCTCAATGCATCCAGATGGCGAGTAGTCTGATTTCCATCCATTGTGCATGTCAGCGTGGGCAATAATGCGGGAGTCTGTGCGCTTAGTCCCCTTTTTCGTAGAAACTCCAATTTCCGGATCCTTGGGTGCATGCTTATCGCAAGCTGGTGCTACCGTCTCCATGTTTTCTTCGAGTTTCCAGGAGAGGCGCTTGAGCTTCCAGTATTCTACACTCTTGGCCTCGATATTGTGCTTAACAATTCCATCTAGGCGTAGTGTAACCGTATTGGTGCTAACGGGATGCATGACTTGGGAGAAATGCACGCTAGCTGCAATGTTGGTTGGCGGGAAGATGCGGATGCTGTGGTGCGGTAGCTCCGGGACCTGCAGCGATCGTTTTACGTCTATGGTCTTGGCGAGCTTAATCGCAGGACCAGATATCTTCGGTGTGACTTCGGCAGTGAAGTCATATCGGATAGCGACAACTGAATTGTCAGTTGATGCAGGTAGATGGCCATCTAACAAGATGGAAAAGGGGAATTCATGGATGCCTGGATGTGGTTGTCAGTTAGGTGCCGGTGTCGGAGGTGAGAAAAGGAGACTTACGTTTGGAGAGAGTTGTGGGCTCACTCAGGAATGTCCAGGATTTTAGCTCTTTTGTTTGGTTTGAGCAACTCTGGCAATGCCCTGCAAATGGCCTCTTTTGCACGACGTGAATCTCTAATTTGGCTGAGAAGTTTTCAACCTCGAAGCCTTCTTCCTTGACGTCCAGTAACAATTGCCCGGAAACCAATGCGCCTGTGCTGTTTTCCGGTTCGCCGTGCATCACTGCAGGGGGCGACTCAATTTTCCAGCTGAGCGACGCATTAGGGTTTTGAGGCTGTTCCTTGGAAGTCTTGGAACTGCCGAGATGCAAGCTCGGAAAGCTAATGCGATGATGAGTGTGCGACTCCTTTTCCTTCAGCTTGTCCTTGACTTCGGCCATCTTTACGGGGAGTGCGGTGTAAATCGGGGTTTGGGTGTTGTGATCGGTGACGTCCTCTAGTACCGAAGATGCGGAAGATGAGTGGCGAGTGGGCCGTTCTCTCGAGGCGGATCGTGAGTTAGGGTTGCTCCTCCGCTGTACCGAGGCCTTGATATTGTGAATGCTGTCGTTGGAAGACCGGAAAAAATCTACTACCCGGTGTGGCATATTGAACTGATGACTAAAGGTCTAAAAAAGACCTTGTGGATCCTTCCTCCTTAATTCTTCGATCTTCTTCTTGTTCTTGCCTTTTTTGCCTTGGCTTGTGACTTCCTCCTCTTAGACCCTTCTGGCCTGGCCTGGCCTAATATTAGCTTCGGGTTGGTGTTTGGCGAGGTACTATTGCAAAGCGCAGCTGCGATTTCGCTAATAACTTGTAGCGTATAGCGCCCTAATGCATACGAGCGGCGGACGCTTCTTCGTGCAACGGTGGGAAAATCTGGGGAATAACGCCTAATTTCAGGGCAATGGCGTAATGCAACCCAATCCTGCCACCTGGAAAAAAATATTATAGAGTCGGCTGATGTGATGCCCGGGATATGGCTGAGTCGTATACAAACAGCTAATGCAACTAGCTGGTTAGATATGTGGCAGGCTCGTATGGATCGTATTGGATCATATGGATGTAAATAGAAATTCGATTGATGACTCTTTCGATCTCTTTATGGTTCTTCGTCAATTATTGGATGTTCCGATTTACGGAATACACCGCTTCGCTTTGATGCAGCTGATGTCGAGTTTGTTTGAGGGTGAATAATGTTTGTATCCCGATTCGGACTGTTCGAGATTCGATGCTGACTCTGATTGGCTATGGCGGGATGGGTGGTTGTGTGCAACGGCCGTATCGCGATGGAACAGTAATTGTACTTAGGTAAGGAGGCGGCTCAAAAACTCGCTGGCTATGCTGTGAATATCAAAAACCTTTCCCTAGGTATATTCTAAAGAAGCAGCTGGATAGCTTGAAATGGAAGGCGATTATAATTGTATGATATCTGCGTGTCTTAGATTTGGATCGCGGGGCAGATCGTGTAAGTGGTAGTGAAGGGAACTAGTGGCGAAGTTGAGGTGGTGATATAGGTTGTATGAGATTCAATGTTCAACGTTGCCGACGGCTGCTTGCGTATCCTCATGCAATTATGTTTTACTAGCAATAAACTCAATAAACTTTCCATCGTAAACTCCGCAAGTTTTATGGGCAGTCGTGATGTTATGTAGCTGGCGCAATTAATAGGCTCCTTCACATCATGCTTTCTCCAGAGCTTTCCATCAAGTAATTATGTGTCATGGATTGAGACGGACTGGGGCCGGGTCCTTGTAGCTACAGCGCAAACTCGACAAAATTTCAGCGTTCAAGGCCCTCAAAACTCCAATTCGCCGGTGCCACAAGTGCCACAAAGGTCACAAGCAGACAAGGGGTACCTAGAGTACCTGAGCACGTACTCGAGCGCCTGTAACTGATTTGTTACCTCTTTCCTCCGGCGGCTATTCTTTTGTCTCGTTCCTGCGGCTTACACTCCATCTAGGGGCGCTGGATTTACGTAAGCGGGTCTGAAAACCAGGATTAGGGTATAGCTAAGATCCACTAAATTTAAATATTTTTTAGAAGCATGATGCTTACTCGGTACTTCAGGTACTCAGGTATTAAGGTACAACTTGCATGTGGAATGTAGGTATCTCAGCTAAATTTAAACCTACTACCTCTTTGAAGTTTGAACCGTTGTTGGTTCATGGTTGTTGGCGCAGGGGAACAGGAATATCATCTATTTCGTGCATACCTACTCTGTACATCTTACTAACATAGTAGAGATGAAGGACAAAAGGGTGCCGCGATCAGCCCCGTGCGCCTTGTTGTAATTCCGGGGTTGTCAAGTTAGTTAGTTGGATGGAATTGGCAAGTCACCGCATTGAGATTAGCCCTGAAGACGTAACAGCTGATGCGATATTGTCCAAGTAATTGACAATGCAGACAAACAATCGCAATGTACCGAAGACCCAAATACATCGACGATGACGCCTTTGTCCGATACAGTGGTACAATGTTAGCTACCAAAACATCGGACAAGCTCACGAGCTCGGACCATCTACTTAGGTAAACACTTGACTCGTTTAAGATGTGGAGGAAAATCTCTAAGCATTCGTGGACCGTGGCGGGCTCCTAAAGGCTAAGCACGGGTCTGGTCGTCTGGCCAAAAAATTCTATAGACCCACTTGAGCGAAGTCATCGTGAAAAAGGCAGATTGACTGAGAACATACGATGGCCATCTGGAACCACTAGAGGGCCATAGAAGAGCCACGATCCGTCGACTAGTGGACTATGTTACTCGATCGTTACCCAATAAGATCCACCGCGGCGCATCCGATACCAAATTGGGGCGGCGGGACTAAGCGAAGGAAGCGGAAGGCCTCTTAAAACGAGTTCTAGAAGTGGCAGAGGACAAGGAAAACGACGGCAAAGGGGAAAAAAACCAAGATTCCAAATTTCTCTTTCGTACATTACTCTAATGCTCGCCAATTTTGAAACCGGTACGTGGATTCATATTGAACAATTTTATAGAAAGTGCATAGAAAATACCGAACGCCGAGATGAAAGAAACGTGTAGGGCTGCTTTAGCTGAGAACACCGAATTTTAGGGGCTGTAGGTGTGATGTTGACATTGAAAAAAAAAATAATAAATATTATGGGGTCTGGTAGGTACCTACCTAAATTGCTTAGGCGTACTCTAGGGCTATTCTAGTAGTGCTATAGGCTTTTTTTTAGGCGTCCTCTAAAGCCCCTAAAACTTCTAATACCTTTAAAGGCATCTCTTGCCGTTGGAAATTTCATTCTTTTTTCCCGGTATAGTAATCGGCGGGGCAGCGGGGCTCGCCGAATCTACCTTAAAACTTGGGACCCACCTGAAGTCACAAGCTCAAGAGTCAAGACTTTCCTTGACCTTGAAAATATTTTCATGAAACTTTTTCCCTTTACCGTCTCACCTCTCCACACCAATATCCACCTTCACGGTCTTTTTTTTGTTGCTTTTGTATCGGTGAAGAAATGCCCCCTGATCCACCGTTTTCGTAGGCCGAAGCTTGCCGCTTCTCCACTAAATTGGGAAAAAGGGAAGTTTTTTTTTTCACCGGGCGAAATCCAAGGTCGAAGAATTAATCACGTTGGCGGAAGTCGAATTCGAAGTTGTCGTACGCGTCTACTTGTGGCTATGGCAACTTACCAAAGTCGATACAAGTACCTAGGTACCAATTATTAGGCCATCGGCACTTGAACAAGCCTAGTACGCAATGTGAGATGCTAAGATGCAGCGTCGATCTCGCTGACAGCAATCTCCTTGCGGGACCTGCCCTACGCGATTTGATCGACGATCGATCTATGTAGGTACAATGCTACGTTGAGATGCAAGTCTACATTGATGGCTCACTCTCTATCTCATCTATCCTCTACATTCAAGTTGGCTCTTCGATGTCAATTGATCCCAGAATGATACGACGGAACCAAGAGGAATTGCTACTTCTGGGTCTTTGCGGGATAGCGTGCGGGACAGCGGGAGCGCTATTCACCTCACGCATCCTGCGTCGATCCGATGGGGCCGAACTTTGAACCTGGTATAGGTGACTTCGACGTTCTGGAATCTCATCCGGATCTGCTCGGGTTTCCTGTCATCGACGTCGCATTTGCCACGCGGCACACCAAGCTCAGATGGGTTACAATTGAGAGAGTGTTTCTTGCTATCCAACCAAATCATAATGCCGTGAGCCTATCAGAATGAAAGGGTCTGCCCTTAGCTACTATTAAGGGGTAAACTACATAACTATGATCATGCGACTTCGACCACCAACTTTCCTCCATTTATTGATAAAACCTCTCGTTACTCTTGGACGACCTGTGACCGAAATTTCAATAACAGTGTAGCTCTCTTTGAAAATGCACATACACTTATGGCTCCAACCTTTTTACACTTTCGTTGAGACAACCCTGTGAGTGACTCTAGAACTGTGTTATATATCCAAGCGTGTAACACCGCTGCCGAGCAACAATGCTGTTAGTGAGCTTTTAGCGGAGGCGGCGATTCGGGGCGTAAGGCACGCTGTATCATTATTCTAGGTCTATAAGGTACCTTATTGGAAGGTACCTACCTATATCACAAGCCTCTACCCGTCCAATGTGGCGTCCAAATCTCACCGCGGGGTTAGCCAGCGCGCATTTTACAAGCTGAAAGACACCCGGTGGTATTCTTGCATTGTGTTCAGGGCTACTTGTCTTATATATCAAGCGCAATGAAGCCACGTCATAGAGCCAGAATAATATCCAACAAAATGATCAGACCTCGAACCATCTTCATCTATAAATACGAAGTACACGGGTTTATTTTCAATGGCTGAAATCGAAACCAAGTTTCACCCTAGCACAATAATCTTCTATCCTTATGAATGTTGACAGCCGACTACTCCGTCAGTCTAGTTACGGAAGCTGTAGAAGTTCCTTTATTCATTCGCCTACATATTTCGTTATCGGATGCTTAGGTAAATGTCCGATCACGCATCAAGCCTTCGACAGAACTCACATATAATATTTTATGACTTTGTCTGAGTCCCCAAGTTAAGTCCATGGACTGTTAGAGGAGATACCGTCAAGCACATAAGTCGAATTGCTTCAATAAAGATGCCTACCTACCTACTTAAGTATATGTAAATAGAAGAGTTCCATATTACCTAATAACAGGAAAAGGGGTAAAAGGGGCTAAAAAGGTAAAGATGTACCACGGTAAAAAGATTATCCAGGGAATATTATGTAAGCATTTCATCATTACAAACTGGGAACTGAGTAACTCCGACGCCAAGTACCCGTACGTACGTATGAAAATAAACTCCCCCTCATCCACCTTTTGGTCCCGTATCTGAGGGGCCATGCGACAATAGTCAAACAATAATCAGCAGTCAATCATCTTCTCGTCATTTGAAATCAGTAAACCTTCGAACCTCCGAGGTCAATGTTTACGACATTTCTCGGAATGGCTCCGGGGGTTACTGATCCTAGCGCTCCCTCGCCTCCGGAAACTCCGAAATTCCCTAAGAGACAAAAGCGGAGTCAGGTGGCAAGAGCTTGTGATTGGTGTCGTGTACATCGCATTAAATGCGATAATCACGTCCCGTGCTTAAATTGTAAAAAAAGAGGCGGCCAATGTAATCAAGGAGAAGTGGAAGTTCGGACTCTTCCCCATGCTTTCCGAAAGATCGAAAAATTAGAAACACGGATCAAAGAACTAGAACAAGAGCTTGAGAACGAGCGAAGGAATCCGAAGTCAAGCACCGAAGATGAAACCCTTCAAAATAGGCAATCTAGTCTAGCATCTTCAGGATCATCTGGCCGCGACTCCACCGGCGTATTGAGTCCTCCAAGTGATGGTGAAGGGAGTCTGGAGAGGAAAAGATCAGGTGATGGAGTACGAATTCGCACTGCACGGCGACAAGAAACCTGGTATGGGCCTTCGTCGCTGTTCTACTTCATCAGGCGTGTAAACACATTTCTGAACGATTCCTTTCAGCAAACTCATCCGATTAATCGCATGCTCCCTGACTCCAATAAGCTATTTGACGGGCCAAACCAAGTCTCTGAAAACGAGCAAAACAGGCAGTCTCCTCGTGCAGCGGGGGAACAGATCACAGAGAACGACTACTTAACTCCAACGCAAGAAGAGTATTTCATCAATCTGTACTGGCAGTCGTTCCACACCGCTCTACCTGTTATAGATGAGGTCGCCTTCAAGGAACATTATCAGTCCTTATGGACGACATTGGGCGGAGAGCGAAAGCCTTCGGCTTTGGTTGACATAGTTATCGCAATATGTATGCAGTACGGTATGGCACAGCAACCGGGAGCTGGGCAAGCGAATTTCACCGCGCCAAACGCGAAGTCTGACAGTAAAGATGCGAAAAATACATCCATTGCTGGGCGATGGCACTACCAGCGCTGTCAGAGGTTGTTGACTAATGAACTTGAAAGTCCTACCGTGTTTACGCTGCAATGTCACATCTTATCTACTGTATATCTGTGCGCGGGCTCATTTCCAAACATGGCCGACAGCACATGCACATTAGCCGTGAGAACGGCATATATGCTTGGTCTTCATATGGATCCGCCCGAAGAGACGTCGCAGAGGGAAAAAGAATTACGGAAACGATTGTGGTGGACACTTTATATTTTGGAGAGTAAGATCAGCATGAAGCTTGGTCGCCCATTTCTGTTAGACCACTCCGATACTACATGCAGCCTACCGAGAGACGACCGTGAAAGTGTTGCGTTATCTGGTTCTGTATTCACCCCGCTTGGGCAGGATGCTACTTGGCTGACTTTCCATGTCGAGAATATTAAGCTCTTCTTAGCCGTTCGAGCAGCTTACACAGCCTTTTACAAGAAGCAACTAAACACCAATAATTCCAACGAACAAGCCCCACGAGACGAGTCGGGGATCATCGAGTCTCACGCAGAGTACTTGAGTCCATACATCGACCGGATAGAAGAGTGGGTAAAAGCGGTTCCCGGCCCTCTGAAAACGAAGCGCCAGGACCATGGCACCCCGTTTTCTACCGACTTCACCCCTTTGGAAATTGAACCGTTCGCATCTCTCTGGCTGCAGCGCCAGCGCTTGTTGTTAGAGCTCATGTACCACAACCTCTGTATCAACCTCTTTCGCCCCTTCATCCGCTTCATTCCGTCCACGAAGCCCACTCCGACAGCTGACAAGGGCGCTGCGGATTGTGCTGCTCACGCCATAACTCTGACGCGCATTATGTATCAAGTGTTGTCATCGACATCTATCCTGACAGGTTGGCATGAATCGTTCCAATGGCAGTGGAATGCGACGATGTCGCTTATAGGTTTCGCGATTGCGTATCCTCAACATGCTTCGACGCCAGATGCTCGAAACGCAATCGACCTATCTATCATCGTGTTCGAAATTTTCGAGAGGAGTCTTCCATCTGCTACGAGCGCGGCGACTATCGCGCGCGGTCTCGGTGCGCAGGTTGATTTAATCGCCAAGAAAATCCATAGCCAACAGGAAATGACTTCAAAGACGGCAAATCTACCGCCGACTGCTGGAAGCTGGGAGTCATTAGGTGACGAAAATGTTGCCAATAGGAACGCCGCTGTATCGCAGGCAGCAACCGGTGTGTGGGATAATTACGACGGGAGCTCGGTACCACTGCAGGGGTTTTGGGCAGACTCGATCGATATGGCGTTATCTGTCGACACGCAGGATTTTGGGATGCTGTACTGGCCGAATATGAACAGTGACATATCATCTCAATGGGCGTATCCGCAAATTTGAGTCTTTCCTTTGCGCACAATATATATCTAGGCGCTATAACTCGAAACTAAGAGTGATCTGGAGAGAAGTATTCGCGTGGGTGTACCAGGTTGCGCATATAGGCAACATAATTGTCGCCGTCGCTGTCACTATTGGTCAGAAAATTGGCATCGTCTTATTATCGCCATTCATGTCTTCTTCATCCGAGCCATCATTGGGCGATTCGAGCGCGGTCCTGACATTTCTTACGTCTGTCGGATCTCGAAGGTTAGAAGGAGCATATTTCCAGAGTTTACCCTTCAAGTTTACATCTTCCACGCCCCAATATTGCTGGTTAAACTTCGCCCGGTGATATGCGAAGATTTGGACGAGCGCATGACCATCCACCAACGCAGTTGCGCGTCGCAGCATTGTCATATGGAACAGGAAGTACAGGTAACGCCGACGCGGTCGGAAACTGTTCTTGAAGATTAATGGGCTATCGTCAAGTGATGCGATATAATTCGCGTGGGTGTGATCTTTTATCAAGTTCTTCACTTGAGGCTTGATGATGCGAATCTTGTATTCGTGGGGTCTGCTAGCCTTCCATGCGGCTACCTCCTTCGGGGTAGGCCGATTCGGGATATTGGGCACGATGACTAAGATGCCGGCTTCTATGGCGGTTTTTGCCACGTTATTTAGCGCGAGTCCGTTCTGAGGCGAGTATAGCTCGTTCTTGTAGTCTTCGCCGAAAAGCCTGCCCATGCAATCATCGCCGAAGCGGGGGGAGACAATGTGTACGGGACTCATTTCTTCGGCCAGAATACTACGGCCCATGGTACAATCCCAGACCATGTTGAAATTTTGCAGGTCATACGCGTTGACAAGGGCGGCTTCGAATTGCTGTTGTCGCAACATCTGCGTGGCAGGAAGCTGGGCTGAGGCCGCACTTGCCGTTTGGCTCTTTATAGGCTCGGCCATTTTAAACCAGTTGGACTTTTCGAGCTTTGGGTTCTTGCATAAGTGCCCTACATCCGAGGTCTCCGGGTCCTCTTCGCGGGGACGTTTGCGGTTCATGTTGGGCGGGTAATGGATAATCAACGTTAGACGGACAGGATAAGTTGAATGGGAAATTGGAGAAGAAATAATGGAAAGTCACAACTTCGCGAAACTGCCTGGGTGGTTTTCGCAAAGTGGAAACCAAAGGTATTCCAACAGACTTACTCTTCCATTGTCTCAATGGCAGTAAATGCGCCGTCTTATATAAGGGAGGATTCATGATATATGATACATACTTTACCTTACGACTGCTTCATTACTATTCCCTTCAGAGTAAGAAGGATTAAGATTGTGTAAGTTTAATAACAAGTTGCTATTGAACTGTTTTTATTATTATTATTTGGCATCTAATGGGCTAATTTAGTGTTCTGGTGCTGAATGGTGGCGACAGAGAGGCTGAATCTTGTTGGGAACATGTTGGACGAAACTATCATCGAAAGATAGAAATTACTTAATTTGAAAATGACGAAACTCAAGGTTATTAGGATAAGATATATCACGAAAGGGCGGCACTTCGCTACCTATCATCTAACCAATTTGTTGATATTTCAAAAATGATAGGGGATGGCACGTTCCTTTGTTGAATCTTCCTTCAAGTCCCAGTTACAAACCTGAGGCTTGAATAGAGGGCTACTATTGGGTATGCCCCTCAACGCGCGACTTGCATATTCGCGTATCTCGTAAATCTCTATATTGGGGATATTATTAATAGGACAGAGCCTCGATTTGAATTTTGAATCTTCGTAGTACCCGCGTTGCCGCGCAGAATGAATGTTGTTGGTATCTTTAAACATGATGATGAGAAGTTGTGACGTAACTATGCAGGCGCGATAATGCGGGAGGTACTAACTCCGAGATTCGGTAGGTTCGGTGTGTCCTAAAGGAGTAACCGGAGCATGTAAGGGAGGGTTTGACTGATGCGACCTATGATTAATCTATATACCTAGCCGCGCAAGCAACGCTGAGGAAAAGTATGATGGCATTCTCCTTTACTTTTCGCCGGATTACAAAGGCCGGCGATTAGAAATGAAGCATGAGTAAGGTGCATCAGGATGAGACACTGGTAATGCATAGGGACCTATCAAGACGGGACAATGTAATACACATATATATAGACCGATAGCATTCGAGAGCAATGGGGTGAATTATCTCAACGAAAAAAGCAAACAAGTAATCAAGAATTGTACAAACAATCTACTAATAATTCTGCTTACCCCTCAAACTAGAATTCATTCTACCACAGCTACTTTTACTGCTTCTAAAATTCGAACATCTGCGAAATGGCTTCCTTCACTGTTTACAAGGGATCTAAAGACGGTATTGCTGTGAAGAGTACCGCCCCTAAGCCACAACTTACCGGTGACAAGGTGTTGATGAGGATAACGGCGTCCGGACTTTGTGGGACAGATCTACACTATGTTAGTGGCGCACCATTACTTACCTGGTCCCTACCCGCCTAAATAGCTCAAGCCACGGAGTTTCCACTTTGCTAACGGGTAGCCACAGCTGGACCAAGACATGGTCCTTGGCCACGAGGGGGTTGGCATCGTTGAAGAAGTCGGACCGGATGCTAAGTACCTGAAGAAGGGGGACCGTGTGGGGTTCGGCTACGAGCATGACAGTTGCGGTCACTGCCGTGAATGTCTTACGGGTAACGAAACGTACTGCGTAGACCGTGCCATTTACGGTACGGAGAAGGTTACCCAAGGCAGCTTTGCTTCGTACGCGGTTGTGCGCGAGTCCTTCTTACACGAAATTCCAGAAGGTATGAGTGACATCGACGCCGCACCGTTGCAATGCGCCGGCGCCACGGTGTTTGCCGCTTTAAGGGCACATGATACTCAGCCCACCGAGACAATTGGAGGTAAGTTTTCCTTTTCCATATGTATAATTAAATAGAGGAAGAGTCATATCGTTAATTCGGTACGTCGTAGTTATCGGACTAGGTGGCTTAGGACACATGGCGATCCAATTCGCCAATAAGATGGGAAACCGCGTCGTCGTTCTATCTAGCTCTGATAAGAAGCGCGAAGAAGCCATGAAGCTTGGCGCCCACGAATTCGTCGTCACCAAGGGCAAGGACAAGCTCGAGGTTTCGTCTCCCGTGAACCGATTGCTGGTAACTACGAGCGCGCAGCCGAATTGGGAGCTCCTGATGCCCATTATGGCGCCCGGCTCTGCCGTTTACCTGATGTCGGTCGCGGATGGTAATTTGGAAGTTCCATACATGAACTTGGTTTTACAAGGTATCGCTGTGCAGGGATCACTCGTGGCGTCGAGAATCTTACACAGGCAGATGCTCGCATTTGCAGCGTTGCACAACATCAAGCCGATCACAGAAGTGTTCCCTATGACAGAAGAGGGCATCAGGGAGGCGATTGGGAAGCTAGAGCGCGGGGACATCCATCTCAGGGCTGTGCTGACGGCTGTATGATGAGACAGACCTTTTCCTTTTTTTTTTCTTAGAATCTTCGGCTAAGGATATGGAGTTGTTTGAGATTGCTCATAGTATTAAAAGTTTCAACACTATAGATAGGTAGGACAAGGTATTAGATTGGTATTGTATAATGGCGAGTCTTTGTAGCATAGCGAGAACACATACTAAGGGGTGATTGGGTATCCGATTGATTGATTAAGAGAAATTTCATGACGCGGGTTTGTGTTTGTGACGCCACTTGAATGAGTGATACCTAGTACAGTTCATCCAAAGAAAACGATTTTAGATATTCAAGAAATGAGATTTAGCTGAAATTCAATCTTACTAGTAGACAACCTTGAAAGTTAATCTAGGACTTTCTGTAATGAGTCAACTTCTGAATTCACCTTCCTCTTCCTCACCTCAGACGCGCTTGTAGAAACTCTATTGAACATTTCGGACTAGAAACCGGGGTGGCTGAGGCTCTTTATCCGGGTCATTTTATCGATAAGAGCTTGCGGGGAGCTTTTCCTAGCGTGGCTTTCCTAGATCCACCTTTCAGACCCGCTTCGTTGATTGGCAGGTTGTAGTTCTGAGTTATGACGGTGTCGTTGCGCCTGCCCCGACAACTTCCCGATGCTTGACCGTGTTACTCATAGAGAAACTTACGACTGATGACTCGAACTTTTACTTCCATTCTCTTCCATCATAACTTCATGATCTTGAACTATATCTGGGACTCTTCATCTCAACTTATCCAACTTATCCTAAAATACTATTAAATCCAAAAAACCAAAAGCGAATTTACCTACGTACTCCATATCAACATATTGTCTCAATGATTACCCGAATACACTGGCATTTTTACTCCATCTGAGAGTCTCCATCTTATATCTGTGAATCATGACAAGCAAAGGTGCAAAACAGCTGCCGCATGAGCGGCGAAAAGGAGAAGCCGTACGAGATCCACTAATCCCCATATCCACTTCGACCTCTAACTTCTAACTCCAATGTGGCAATTAGGCATTAAGCGACTTTGCCGAATTCGTTGAGAAGCAACAAGCTTTACGTTATCCTAGTTCCAAGCCCACGACTTCGACAGACGCAGCCGGGTCCGACCAAGCCGAACACCATGAAGAGCTCGATATACTCGATTCCCTAAACCTTGGCGAATCTAAACCTCGTGTGCCGTTGAGAGACCTGTTATTGGCCCCTGATGACGATGAGACAGCCCAACAGAAACTTAGTGACCATATCAATGAACGACTCTCTGAAGGCCACGGTGAGGCGGTCATCGACTTGGGATTCGAGAATAATGGCGAATCAATGCGTCTTACTCGCGAAGAATGGGACATTGCCTTGAATCGGTTGAAAGAAACAGCTAAAAAAGCGCGTGGCGATTGCGATATTTTACTGACGAAAAATGTCGGCGGTGATGCTGAGGCCGAATCAACAAAGACGGGAAATCCGGGTAAAGATACAGATTGCACTGGAAAAATATTGATACGGCAGGCTCCGTCGACAATCGAAAACGTCATTGAAACCAGGATAGCCGTTGTCGGAAATGGTGAGTTATGCATCAACTCAAGTGCGGAACATCCTTAGGTACATAGTAGCCATGCTAACTATAGAGCGTAGTTGATGCTGGGAAAAGCTCTATGTTGGGTGTCTTAGTTAAGGGCGACCTCGACGATGGGCGAGGGAAAGCTCGTGTCAACCTTTTCCGTCACAAACACGAAATGGAAACCGGGCGAACCAGTTCTGTTGGGATGGAAATAATGGGGTTTGACACCCTCGGAAATGTCGTGACATCCGACACTCCAGGCAGTAAGTCTCCCTAAAGTGCCTACATGCATTTGCCGTATCTCTCTTGCTTACAGCCGTATAGGGAAACTGTCATGGGAAGAGATCGGCAAGCGCAGCGCCAAAGTCATCACATTCACAGACTTGGCAGGTCACGAAAGATACCTTCGTACAACCGTATTCGGCCTCTTATCTAGCAGCCCAAACTATTGCTTACTCATGGTTGCTGCGAATAATGGCCTCATTGGCATGAGTAAAGAGCACCTCGGTATCGCTTTGGCCTTAAATGTTCCAATCATGGTGGTTGTCACCAAAATTGACATATGCCCTCCGAATATCTTGGAACAAACCATCCAGCAGATAACCAAAATTCTCAAATCGCCCGCAGCGCGGAAAATGCCCATCTTCATTAACAGTCGTGAAGAGTGTATAAATACCGCAACTCAATTCGTGAGTCAGCGAATATGTCCTATATTCCAGGTTTCCAATGTCACCGGCAAAAACCTCGATCTCGTCCGTACATTCCTCAACATACTTCCGCACCACGGCCGCTACGATTCGGATGCCCCTTTTGAGTTCCATGTTAATGACACGTTCTCCGTCCCTTTTGTCGGCACGGTTGTAAGCGGAATAGTCAAATCCGGGGTAGTTCATTCTGGCGACAGTGTGCTAATCGGTCCTGATTCGCTGGGTCAATTTACTCAAACCAGCATTCGTTCCATCGAGCGAAAACGAATCGGGGTCCCCGCAGCATCCGCGGGCCAATCAGCTAGTTTCGCTTTGAAAAAAGTGCGTCGAAAAGACGTGAGAAAAGGAATGGTGGTTTTGCCAAAGATCGAAGGACAGCCGGTTCCCAAGGTTTATCGCGAATTCGTGGCGGAGGTTCTAATCCTATCACATGCAACCACCATCAAGACTAAATATCAAGCAATGCTTCATGTCGGCCCCGTCTCACAAACCTGTGCGATAATTGACGTCGATCGCGAATTCATAAGAACTGGTGACCGCGCATTGGTGGCGTTCCGATTCGTCCAGCGTCCAGAGTATTTGGCACCAGGCGATAGACTCTTGTTCCGTGAAGGGCGGACTAAAGGTCTAGGCATCGTCAAATCAGTTGGTTATGACCCCAAGAAGCCACTGATGCCGCGTCAGCCAGATAGTGAAGCAGCAAAAGACCCCGAGACCGATGGCTCGACGGAAAGAAGCATCCAGCCCTCGACTAGGGTCAAAGTTGGGGCCTAGTGCAATAAGGCCTACTGTAGGAAATTTGTAGATATCGAACGGCACGGCACGCAAGGTCGCATTGTGGCGTTGTGGATGGGGATCGGCGCATCAGTTGATCACAGCCATCTCTTACTGTGCTAGTCTTTGCTATCATAATTACAGAAGGGCTTTACTATTTAGTGGAGGGTTCATAGCGGCGTTAGGCGTTTTTGGGTCCAGGGACTTCTTCATACATACCCCATCCGAGCGCTTTTATACATTTATTCACCGTTCACTTCTCTGCCTCAGTCTGCGGATTCCTTCGCCTACGGGTACGAGGCTCACTGTCCGCCTCGGTTTCCGCGGTCCTCGAAGTCCTCCGGTAAAAGCAAGATTTCTTTTCTTATTACAACTTTCTATATTTTTGAATCCACTGTATGTATGAGTTTCGGCCCCAGAACTGATTCTGATGAGATCTTGGATTCCTAACGCACCGGCCCTCGTAGACATTTGGACTGGTTCTGATGGACCCTCTAAGGTAGTGCACAAAATAACCCTGCAACATGGCCAGTGCATGCTTTGGTGCGAAATAAATCTCTAAATGTTTACCTAAAAAGGAAAGAAAGCTCTGACGTCGTCACCTCGGAGACATTGTAGTTGAGGCGGCTCAACGATGCCCCGGCTCTGTCTTGCTGCAATAGCCGGCAGAGATCCGGGGGTCTCGGGTTCTTGGAAGACCCCGTAGTTCCCGTCAATCGCTAAACCTGCGAGGGCTTAGAGACCGATCGGAAACGTCTACCGAACAGGAACCTTACTGCTTCCGCTGTAGAAAAAAATGGCGAATGTTAATCATCGTGAAATCTGACGCGCGTTGGTCGTTTTGCGGCAGAGTCAGATATGCTTAAATTTCCGGGGTCTAGAAAAGAGACTAAACTAAGCCCAAGCATCGTACGGTAGATTGATTAGTGAAACACAATTTATGTCAAGATAGCTAGCCCAACCGAGATCTTGTAAGAGGGGGGACAAGGACATACTTCGCAAATCTTGTAGTGTTCCTTGCGCTAGCGGATGATCTGCCGGGACTTCTGACATGCATCCAAGGCATGGCCATGTAACTTCTTTAGCAAAAAGAATGCTGCTATTGGCTAGAGGCATTTTTATCGTCGAGGTTACTTCGGGCGCGGCAAACGGTATACGACGACACTCTGTCGGAGGGTCGGCCTGCTAACCATTGTATCTATATGGCACAGACACATCGTGTATAACGCATGGGAGGGATAGCACGAAGTTATGCTCCCGGTGACTTTTTATGCTTGTTCGATCAGGGTTGAGGGCATCGTATCCAGTACCTATGGTTCTATACCGTACAGGCATGGATGGCATGGGATGTTGTTTCGTAGGATCAAGTTCCCGCATGGGATTGCTTGGTCCTACTTTCATTAACAGAAATACGATATATCTAGACATATATAAGGTCTAGCCATACCCTACGTTATGAGTTGAAGTTCAGAACCTCGAGTTACACCAGCTTTACCTTCGAATACAACCCTTCGAGGACTATACTACTATAACTCATCATCATGGCACCTCCTCTACCTGTCGTCAGTCCAATTAGCGCCGCAGTGGCTGGTGTTTCGTTAGTAAGTTACCCACACTCTATATATCACTGATATACACTGACGTTATGACTAGGTCACCCTATATCTTGTTGGACTTGTCGTCTACAGACTCTACCTACATCCTCTTCGCAAATACCCTGGGCCCCTCCTCTGGCGCATAACAAGTCTCCCACGAGTATACCATCTTATGAAAGGCGACCTGCCTTTTGTGGTGACAAAACTTCAAGCCAAATATGGAAGATTTGTTCGGATTATGCCCAACGAGCTTGTATGCAATGATCCTCAAGCTTGGAAAGATATCTATGGTCATCGATCAGGCGGTCTTCCGGATTTCGAAAAGTACAAAGGTAAGTCACAGCAATGGATTGCTTCGTGGGCCATATTCCCAGTAGTTGCATTTTCTCGACGAGTATCTTTGTCTAGAGATATTATTAGTTCGCATTCAGATTGTTATCTTATACCCCCTACTTCCTCCTCTATGAATGATATGGTACGGCGACTAAGACCGAATTTATAGGAGCGTACATTTCGCGACCACATCTGCCACCATCTATCATCGAAGCAGGCCGTGAGGAGCACGCCCTCATCCGGCGACAGCTCTCGCATGGATTCTCGGAGAAATCACTACGGGAACAAGAGGGCATCATTGGTGATTATGTAAACCTCCTGATCGAAAGGCTACACGAGAACACGAAGAATGGCCCCACAGCCCTTAATATGCGCGAATGGTTCAACTGGACTACCTTCGACGTCATTGGCGACCTCGGCTTCGGGTCTTCCTTTGGCTGCCTCAAGAACTCGGCGTACCACCCCTGGGTCCAACTTATCGGCAATGTGCTCCTCGAATCAGCCGCCTTCCGCGCTCTTGGTATTCTTGGATTGCGACCTATACTCAACATCCTAGACAAGATCGGCAAGACGAAGCAGAATGACGAGAACATGGACCTAGTTAGAAACAAGGTCCAGGAACGCATGAAGCTCGGCATGGAGCGCCCAGACTTCATCGAAGGCCTCATCAAGAAGAAGAACGAGTGGCAGATGGATATGAACAGGCTTGCTGTCAACGCCAACGTCGTCATTATCGCAGGCTCCGAGACTACGGCTACGCTGCTTAGTGGCGCCGCTTTCTTGCTCACGACGAACCCGGATAAGCTTGCTAAGCTCACTCAGGAAGTGCGATCGAGCTTTAAGAGCGAGGAGGAGATCACGCTGACGTCTGTTAACAGTCTATCATAGTGAGTGGCGCCGTTTGCTTTGTCCAATTGATGAGTTGTAATGTTCGCTAACGTACTTCTCTACTAGCATGCTGGCGTGTCTTAATGAGGCGTTCCGGATGTATCCTCCTGTTGCTTCCGACCTACCCAGGGTTGTGCCTAAAGGCGGTGCGACCATTGCAGGAAGATTTGTCGCCGAGGGCGTAAGTTGTTTTTCTTGATTCTTCCCTTAATTCATTCGGCTTTACCTGATCCTACTATCATACTTCGCCGTGCATTGTCAGTTTGACACATAATGCTCATTTTACAATAGAACGTTGTCTCAGTCTGGCAGTGGGCTATCAACCGCAGCACAGAGCTTTGGACCGACCCCGAGAAGTACGTTCCTGAGCGATGGATGGGTGATCCGAAGTACCAAAACGATGCATTCGACGCCATGCAACCATTCAGCTTCGGGCCCCGTAATTGCATTGGAAGGAAGTAAGTATTGACCCTTATTCCAATTCACATACATAACGCACAAGGCAATGAGTACAGGAGTAAAGTTGCTAATTAGTGGCGATCTAGTCTTGCGTATGCTGAGATGCGTCTCATTCTGGCTAAGATCATTTATAACTTCGACATGACCATCTCTAACGACAGCTTGAGATGGTTGGAGGACCAGAAGACATACATCCTATGGGACAAGCCGTCCTTGAATATCTACATGTCTCATGTTGCCAGAGAAGTAGAGTAAGCACTGCCGCATTGACGAATTATCTCAAGTAGATGTCTGAGGCATATTGGAAAATGAACACCTAGATAGATCCTTACTACCTAGGTTTCTACGATTTTGACGCGATCCATATCTCGTTTTTGACTAAGGTTCATGGGAAGGTGGGCAGAATGGGGTACCAGGGAATGTACACTTAAATTGCACGGGTAGGACACCCTGTGTTTCCTTTGTCGAGGATGATATCAACTTCGACGATTCACTGGATTGGCCGGTCGTATCTTCATGGTATACACCCTATACTTATTTTCTTGATCTTTTGAATACATGGGTATGACTTCTATCAATGAATGAATTTTTTCTCTTAATTGGTGACCCCGCGACACCATCTGTTCAGGCACGGACTTCCAACTGCGGCGCATTCTGGAGTTGGCGTGCCTAGTAAAATAGAGGGCAAAAAGGCACATTTACAGAGGTCTCAACTAAAAGTTCTGCTGGTTAAAGCCGTTAGAACTAAATTATTGTGCACTGCATGGTCGACTGTTTTTAGTGGCTCAGCCACCTAGTTGTGGATGGGGGCATTCACTAAAATATAGCGGCTGTTTAGTGAGTAAATCGCTAATAGGCCTGATTGCGCCCTGACCAATAGCTGTCTAGCTCATATCGAGATACAAGACTTTTGACCTAGGATCTTCATACTATTGCTACAATCATAATTATCACAAATATACCATTGAGCGGCTTGATCCTTGTGCTTCTTCAGCCTGATCCAAGTATTTCTCTTGTCCCGTACAGCCATCGAAATTCCAAGGTCTGTGACATAATAAGCATAAAGACGTTAGTACTAAAACTAGAGTATGAAGTTTATAAGCTGTCTTATAAGATCAGTAACTGAGGTCATTGATAAGCCATATCTGGGCGACTAACTGTATCAGATGGAATCTTGAACCATTATCCTATACGGAAGTGTAGAGTTTTCTTGGACCATAAAAGGCCTCCGTGGGGAGTGGACCGCGTGGTACGATCTCAAGTATTAGATAATTAGGACCTGCATGAAGTTAACAAACAAGTCTAAAAATAATTGACCTATGAGTTCTAGAACATCCTTAACCATATCATGATATTATAGTGTATAGGGTTATTTGGATTACGATTTGTATTGTAGTAGCCTAAGAGATCCAGGCACATCAGCTTAGTCAGCCGCCCCAAGGTGACAATGTCCCCATTCAGGATATAGGACTCAATAGTGTGCCATAATCATATGTAAAAACCAGATAAATTAATCAGCCCCTTTCAATTTACTTGGCAAGAAGTGCAGCATGACAGTAATGGGCTATTTATTACCTTTTGGGGGTCCGTAACCACTTTCTCTATTCTGTTGTTGCCCTTGAGATGGGATTGGTGAGTTCGTAAAAGGGGTAAACACGCTAGCATCCACGCTTTTTTTTCCCACGGAAATGTGAATATATATAAGGCAACACGTCGCCCTCACGAAAATATTTCTCTTCGTATTTTCCGTCTCAATCTATATACTGTCTTGGCACGCAAGAATATTTAGATCTCTCCACCATCACGTCTTTGGCTAAGATGGTTGTCATCAATTTCACGAGATTAGCCATTGCGCTAAGCTTGACAGCTGTGCAAGCTACCCAATTCTGGCACAACACGGGTACAAAATCAGGATGGGATACCTTCACCCACGAACACGAGGGTACCGTTGACGAAGTTACGAACGTCGTCTACAAGGGTACCACAGCTTTGAAAATGACACAAATTCACGACTCATCCTACAGCGGGCGTTACCACTCAGAAGCGGTCAAATACAACGCTTACAAGAAAGGAGACACGGGTTTCTACGGGTTAGCCTTCCGACTGCAAGAAGATTGGCAGTTCAGTCCCGCCCAGGAGTTCAATATCGCGCAGTTCATCGCCGACTTCTCGGATCTCAATTGCGGCGAGGATTATATGCCTAGTTCCATGGTGTGGATTGTGGGGGATCAACTGCAGACCCGCGTGAAGTACGGCGACGTGTGTCCTACCACTAGCCAAAAGATCAAGTCTTTCTCGAACCTCGCGACGGTTACTGCAGGAGTTTGGCATCGCGTCGAGATCCAGGCCAGCTGGAAGAGCGATAGTACTGGATATTATAAATTGTGGTATGATGGCGAGAAGGTGGTTGAGGCCTACAACCTCCCAACTAACGTAGGGGACGGGCGGTACTTTCAGTTTAGAGTTGGGTTGTACGCTAATGGTTGGCACGACCATGGGTATGAGGGCACTCAAGGGACCAGGCAGGTTTGGTATGATCAGATTGCTTCTGGTTCTACTTTTAAGGATGCTGATCCAAATGGTTGGTCTTGAGATTCTACCCGGGTCCAGGGAAATTTCGCGCAGTCAATTTGGATGATGCTAGATAGGTAGCTAATTAAATTTCAAGAGAACCGAGAGGCACTTTTCCTTTCTGAAATAAGAGAAATAGACGTATATATGCATTCACAGATTGAGTACTGATAACTCTTAGAGATTGATACATCCTTCAAATACGACTTTGGCCGGTAGTGGAGAGACTCAGATACTAGCTAGAGAATCGACAATCCTTGATAGTAAATCGATATATCGTCCTTAAATATCGAAGAGCCTCATTACAACGGTGCTCCTCTATCCTCAGAGTCAGAGTCCCAAGCGTTGGAATCCTCGCGGTCACCGTGCCGGCTATCGGACTCTTCTGAGTCTATACTATCTAAGTCGCTATTATCGGTTGAAAAGACTTCCAATGACGGCCAACTGGGCCAAGTCGAATCGCCCCAATACGGGCAGAGGTGTTCTCGACCTTGCCAAAGCCGTTCGAAATCTTCCCGTTTATACTTATCAGTGTAGCATGCCTGCCTCCTATGTATCTCTGTTCGAAACTCCGCAATATTATAGCCACAGCTTTGCAGGACAGAATCCCAGAGGTCGCCAGTATAATTTCCAATATTTCTCTCAGAAGGCCAATCTGTGTAATAAGCATAATCAGACACAGTTTTCCCATCCACATTGATTGCTCTTACATCGGCACCCATTTCAATCAAGAATTTGATAGCCTCATAATCCTGCCGGTCTGCACCTGGAGACCAACTGTGATCTGTAAAGCATATGTGTAAGCAAGTGTTTGAGAATTCATCGCGAGAATGTATATCTGCCCCTAAATCAAAAAGTGTACGAAGTGCCTCCTTTTTCATATTAAGTGCTTCACAGGAAGAGACGTAGAGTAACAAGGGCGACCTATTCCATTCATCAAGATAAGAGGTGAATGAGGTAATGTGGCCTGTAAGCTTTGGATCGAACGCTAAGAGAATTGAGTCCTAGAACAGTGATTAACAAGCTTTCTAAGAATGAATGCATACAAGTAACTAACTACACTTCCACTTTGGCAGGCTAGGGTTAAATATGGCACAAACCAGCTCTGAAAAGTCGGATCAGCACCTGCCTCTAAAAGCATTCGGCAGCAAGATTGCGACCGAATCAATTCATCAGTGTTCATCTCGGTTTGATCAGGCGCGGTTAGAAAAGGAACCTGGAGAGCAGTGCAATTAATCCTTAAAGATCTATTAGTTTGATTAAACCCCATCTACTATCAATTCAGAAATCCTGACCTTTGGTTTCTCGGCTCTGACTCATAAACCTCATGTATTAGTCCTACATGATTCACATCCATACCATTTTGTACTAGAAACTGGCATATTCGGGGTTGGAGCATTGCGTACTTATGATTGTTAGTGAACTCGCCTAAAATAATAACAACGGAACTTAATACACACAAATAATAAGGATGCCCCATGTTCATCGTGATCTCGAAGCGAAGCCTCGCCATCGTTTAGCATCCGCTGGAGTTCGCACAAATCCCCATCCTTGATCACTTGGAATACACGCGAGCCCCATGGCAAGATGCGATTCACAGCAAGTTGTGATATTGATGAACGAACATTAAGTTCTGTTTCACGCTGAAAGATAGATGCGGCTATCATATGAAACCTTTGTGGGTCGTTTGGAAAGAATTTGAAAGTACTCGAGTAGTCAGAATACAATTTTTCTTCTCTATGCTGATAGGGATTGGTTGTATCTGAAGATCGAGTGCGGTGATTGAAGGTGAGTGTTATGGTACCAATATCTGTGCGAACCATTTGATAGAGATATCTTTGCCTTGTGATTTTATGCGGCACGTGTTTCCGATTCACAACTGCTGAACGGTTAAATTACTTTTTTGGTGCAACCAGATACTAAGTTTACTTACCTTCTGGATTGATTAAAATTCCCTTCTGATCGAACGCACGCTCAAACCTTCTTGATACTTTCTTAAAATATTCTATCTTTCCCCTTCGAGAACCAATGCTTGTTTCATGTGGCTCAATAAGTTCTCCTCTCTTGTAAGCGATTTGTAAAATAGTTTGCAGATCCTTGACGATGCTTTGGGATTCCCCGTCATCGTCGCTGTCGAAGGTATTTACAACTCTCCCTTTATCACTTATTAGTCTGCACAGTCTATCAATACTTTGAATGAGTTCACAGCTATCATCTGTCATTGAGTGATGGCTGCTAGATGACCGAGTACTCAATGGTGGCGCTGATATCTTTGTCGCGGATTCGGCAAGCCGAGCCTGCTGTTGGATGGGAGGTTTGATGAGTAGACCTTTGATCTCTTTGAGTAGAGTGATCATCTCGTCGCCATCAGACTTTGGGACAGTGTTCCGTGCAGATATAACTTCATACATTGTATTAAGTAGAGTTCGGGCAGTGTCGGATTGCTCGTTGACTGTATCGCATATTTCTTTCTTCAGAGTAGAAAGGCTAGTCTCATGCACATCAGTTTGTGCTTGAATTGTATTTGTCAAACCCCCCATTGTTCGTTCAAATTGAAGGTGACTTTGCTGGAGGGAAAATATGGCATTACTAATGTAAGGATTAGTAACAGGTATTTCTTTGAATAAAGCTCATTAATTAGCATGACGCCTGACCTTGATGTGTTTTGGAGTCTCAGTTGAAGAATTGCAACGTCCAATGTTAAGTTGTCACTGAGTTTCTCCAAATCCTTCTCACTAAGGAAAGTTCTCAATCTTTTCCACAATTTCCCCGTACGACGTTCTCCTGGGGTTATCTGGAGCTTTTTGATGAACGATGATGCCGAATCGAGTTGGTCGCAACATATTTTGAGGTGGCCTAACACGGAGTGGTCATTGATAGCAATCCTAGACTTCTCCAGGTTAAGCAATATCCTGTATAGCTGATTCACATTAGCCGTGACTCGTTTAACGATCTCAGGTCCATCTTTGACTGCGGAGAGTGTCTCATAAGTGGTTTTGGCAGTATTCAGTGCAAGAACGACGAAAGAGAGAATATTAGCACCGGCACCGATCGCCTCCATTTTCTAGGGAAGTATAGATGTAATATGATTAAAAGCCTAGAGCGCGGGAAGCGTGTCGCAAGTCTATATTGAAAGAAGACCAGGTTGTGAAGAACAAATATGTCTTGTATGTCTTGTCAAAGCAAAGACATAGAATTTGGTACTATAGATTGTCTGGGGAAGAAAATGGGGTGACTTAGGCACCGAGGTTTTGGATGAAAGTAGGTAGCCACCTACTGGATAGATAAGGCTCTGGAAGGCGCCTGCGCCTGACCAAGAGCCTCGAAATCTGCCTTAATATACCTATGTGGTAGCAATGCTGCGTGTAGGACTTGAGTACCTCCTATACTAGGGGTATCCCAACTGGAAGCCTCGCCAAATAGTTCAAAAATCAAGATCTATAAAAGAGCCTGATTCGTTGGACTACGGCGCCAGAATTTTAATACTTATAGCCTGCAGGTTCTTGTGAATCATTTCGCTACGTGGAAGGTTATTAATAAATATTTCGCCCGAATATATGGATAGAGCTACCACCTTACCCAAAGCCCCTTGAACCGATGGTGCGCCGCTGCCACGAGAGGGGTTGCCGATGAGGACCGATCATGACCAAGAACGGGTTGTTTAAGTGCTAGTGGCTGACTTCTAGCTCCCACTGTGAGTTTGGATTGGTCGCCGTATGGATCCTAGTACTGTGAACAACATCGAGCGTTGGATTGGACTTATATAGATGGGATTAGGTACTTGTCATACTAGAAAATTATCTCGATATTTTAAGAAGGGCCAAACAAGAACAGATAAGCCACTTGTTGTTGACGAATCTAGGTACATATGATATTTGAATGAGTAATTGGTTATTCAGAGACGGCGAATTGACAAAATGAATATTCCTAATGGAACTTTTAGTGTCCGGTACCGAAATAATGGTTCGCCAATCAACACCAGCCATTACAAATGGGAATAAACTCTTGGCGATGAGACTGGCCATCAAAGGTGGGGTCGATGCGGCAGAGCAAGCATTAGAAGGCGCGGGGAACAGCGGAATTGATGTTTATAGTATATGGTTTATAATTGACCATTGGACTTTTATACATTCATCCTAATTCGTTACCCTTGTCACCCCATTGCCCTATCAGTTTCGACTTATATATACAATAGAAGCAGAGCAAAACTCCAAATATGGTATCACCAAACAAAACTCCGTAATCATAACTTATTTGCTCGTGTCGACGACATACCGACCAGCGATCTTGCTCTCCTTCATGAGCTCGAAGATTTCTTGAAGCTGGCTAAGGCCGACGACCTTGTAGGGAGCCTGGATGAGACCTCTTCGGAAGAAGTCGATGGCCTCGGCAGTGTCTTGTCGGTTTCCGACGTAGCTGCCCTTGATGTTGATCATGCGGACGACTGTGTCGAAGACTGGGGCCTTCAAGAAGGCGTTTCCGGGTAGACCGACACAGACGATGCTACCACGGCTTCGCACGTATTCACTAGCCTGTTGGAAGGGACCTTCGCTAACGGCGAGTAATAGGACGGCGTGGGGTCCAAATCCATCGGGCGTCTTGCTCTTGACGTCTTGGACTAGGTTCTTTGTCTTGGTGAAGTCGATGTAGTCTTCGGAACCGAGGGACTTGCACATCTGACCTTTCTCCTCACCACCGTCAATGGCGATCGTGTGCAGACCCATGGCCTTGGCGTATTGGATGGCCAAGCTACCTAGACCACCGCCGGCACCGACAATGGCAACTTGTTGACCAGGTCGGGCACCGGATTCCTTAAGGGCCTTGTAAACTGTAAGACCGGCGCAAAGAATAGGCGAAACAGCCTCGAGGCTCAAGTCCTTGGGGATTCGGGCAACGTGGGCGGCCTTGCCGATGGCATACTGCTGGAAGCTACCGTCTACCGTGTAACCTGACAATAACGCGTCGGGGCATAGAGACTCGTCGGATTGTTGGCAGTAGGAGCAACTCAAGCAAGATCCGTTTAGCCATTTAATACCTGCGTGGTCGCCAATTTCGATATCCTTAACGAGTTCGCCACGCGCGACAACGACACCTGCACCTTCGTGTCCACCGACGAATGGCATTTTGGTGGGTAGGGGCCAATCACCCTTCATAGCGTGGAGATCCGTGTGACAGACACCAGAGTACTTGATGTTGATTAGGACCTCATCAGGACCGGGCTTGGGAACCGGAATTCGCTTGTAGATGGCGGCTAATTGATGTTAGTAGCTAGCTCGGGGACTCTTGCCACGCGTCAACGTGGGTTATGGTTGTGGGTTAGGTAAGAGAAAGGTATACTTACGTCCTCCGGTCTGCTCGACGACCTGCGCCCATTGTTCAGTTGGAATCTGGGGAGCGCTCATGGTTGATGTTGCGGTTGCAAAATGTCTAGGATGAATAGGAGTAGTGATTATCGGTAAACGATGCCTGGCACCTTGTGTGAGACCTCGTCTGATGACTTGATAACCGAGTGGTTTGATTGTTGCTGATGAAGCAATCTTGAGAGGATTTAAAGCGGCCAACATGGTGAATTATATAGTAGATCTTGTGGTGATACAAATACGACCCAAGACTTGTATCTATGACAACTACCTACATGAGATAAATGCCACCTTACACAGGAGCTCGCGGCCGCCCGGCGAGACTTTCTGGATGGCATGCACAACGTCACCTTACCCCTCTCACGACGCCGGATGGGGGCAGCGAATTCCATTACAATGGGGCCTCTTACTCTAGTGAGAATCAAATCCATGTTGGCCCGTCGACCTAGAGTTTTAGCTAGAAATTCTGGCCTTTGTGTGCAGATACGGAGTAGGCCGGGGCAGAAAATCCTTGGCTAGTCGGTGTTGGTACGGCTTAAAGGCATAGTAAGAATAATAAGGGGGAGATCAGCGCGGCGCTGAAAACCGTTAGGAAAATGTCAGGCGCTTTCTTTGGCTCGTGCTTGTGGTGCAGATCTGGCGCCGGCCGGAGCATACTCACCAGACCAACCAGACCCGCGCCACTTTTTGCAACAATGAATTGGCCAACGAGCCTCAGGTAAGCCAGGCCTGGAAAGGTGCCCTTGCTTAGCGCTGCAGATTAGGATCCTAAAGTTCTAGATAGCGTCGAGCCTTCGGCCGCGCGGAACCCCGCCGGTGCCGTATGCTCATCCCGAATGCCCTCTGCGTCACTGGATCTTGAGGATATTGCCTATTTGAGCATCTTGAAGCTGGGGAAATAGTGTCCGATACGCACAGATTGAAACGCGGGGAAAGGGAATATGCGATGTCGACTGGCCTGCATGTTGATGTTGACTTCCATTTCAGCGGATTACTCCAGCTATGCACGGACTATGCAGAGTTTCGCATACAATGATAGAGAAATTCTAGATTTTAGGGAGTGCGGAAACGGATAGGGCTAGACTCTAAGCTTTGGACGGTAGCTAGTCGTATGATTCTGAGAAGAGGGTGACGGGCAAGGGACAGGGGACTTCCTCTCGCATCACAGCGCGTCAGTGTCAGTCCACAACCACTAAGCGGGGGTGGGACTTCGCTGTCCTCCAGCCTCTCAGCTCCATCGCTGGAGCCCGGTGGAATGGAAGTGGGAGATGCATCATGTGCCCCGATATGAGTCCTTTTACAGCTAAGGACCAAACAAGACGAAAAAATCAATGCGTAGCCTCAACTCTTTAGAAAGGATTCGGAAATTATTACATGACAGACACCTCATGGTTACGAAACTGGGTCCGCCGTAGAGAAAAAAGAGAATGGCCTAATAAATTCTTAAGTCAGAGAGCTCTAGCGGGTTCTAGTGCTGTAGTACCGTAGCTTAAATTTAGACAAGCCGAGGCAATTGATCGAATATTGAAATAGCATCCTACTCTGAGTAAATGCTGTCTTCGAAATATGGGATAGTTCGGTTTAAAAATTTCCGGGCTTTAAAGTAAACAAGCGAATACAAGATAAGTATAATTACAATAGGAAAGTTGGAATGACTTCACAGCAACACTGGAGAGAGTTGTTGAAAGTCGCTAAATTGAATTCAACGTTCAGAATGTGCTAAATAGATTCTATGTCATGATTACCTAACACACAGATTTAAACTTTCACTTAAGCTCACGGCTCGGCCTCGGTCTCGGGCTCGGAAATACCCATTAAAAAGTAAATTTCATAATACATGCTGACAAGACGAGAGCAAGAGCCTTGAAAACTCAAATCGATGTTCCAAGTTCCATCACCTAGTCTCTCAATAAACAACGTTGAAAAAAAAAATGAAGCGGTGATGACAGACCTGACCATTCTCTCACGACAACTTCAGTTAGTCTAATCATAATCATTGCTTAAAATAATCATGACATATCTTATTACAAGTGTATGTACTACGGTACATACTAGTATTTCTATTCTATGCTATGCATACCATTCCCCTTAGCCTCTCTCTATGAACATACCATTACCGAGAGATCTTGAAAGATCCCATTATTTTTTAAACAGGTCCCATATATACAACAGGATTGAAAACTTTTATTTCTTTTTCGGCCCGTTAATATTATCAGCCATCCAAAGTTTGATGCAGAACATTGACGCGATAGCTTTCGCTACGAATTAACAACTCCTCGTGTGAGCCCCTCTCAACACATCGTCCATCCTCAATCATGAAGATCACGTCGGCACGGCGGATTGTGTGTAGTCGATGCGCGATAGCCACGACTGTTATACCCCGCGTTGCCTTCTCCAGCCCGTCCTGCAGCAACCTCTCCGATTCTGCATCTAAGGCGCTAGTTGACTCGTCCAGAAGTAGGAGACGTGGCTTGCGTACTAAGGCTCTTGCGATAGAGAGTCGTTGTTTTTGTCCACCTGACAATTGCCCACCACTAGGTCCACACTGTGTGTCGTAGCCGTCCGGCAAAGCTACGATAGTGTCGTGGATATTAGCCAACTTGCATGCTTCTTCGATATCGGCCTGTGATGGCTCTGTTCCGGGACGTGCCCCGAGTGCGATGTTAAACCGGATGCTACCGTCGAAGAGGACGCTATCTTGCGGCACTAGACCAATCTCGTCTCGAAAAATGGGCTCTTTCTTGGCCGAAATGTCTAGCCCGTCCACTTCGATGCTACCTGACTCAACACTGTACATGCGTTCCAGCAACGAAATGACCGTCGATTTACCAGCACCGCTGGGTCCCACGAGAGCGCAGAATTGACTGGGGCGAATTTCGATGTCTAAACCCTTCAAAACTTGTCGATTCGGTCGTGCCGGATACGAGAATTTTACTTGCTTGAAGCTCACTGCAATGCCTTGGCCATTCGATACCGCGCTTCTCTTAGATTCGATGGCGGCCTCCGGATCAAGAGAGTCCGAATTCTTGTCCGACAATGTTTTCGATGAACCCAAGTCGATGAGGTCGAAAATCTTCCCTACCGACCTACCCGCTTTAGTGATCTCGGGGGCAAGCGTGAAAAGTTGACCCCAGAGCTGTGCACTGACAAGAAGTGCGACCAAGACGATGAAAAATTGGACTTGAGTGTAGTGGCTTGCAATAATCTGTTTTGCTCCCCACCAGTAGATGAATGCATAGATAAGATTCGAAAGACTGAACGCTATTGCGAGGAAGAGGTTGGCCCACAGACTTGAACGGGTCATTTCCTTTCGCGGGGCCGAGAGCGAACGTCGATATGTCCCGAGTACTTCATGCTCCAAGGATAGCGCAGCGACGGTCTTGATCGAGTTAACAGCCTCAACAGTGATACTAACGGACTTAGCAAAAGCTTTCTCGTGGCGCTCCGCAAATTGAGTAAGGATGCGAATCTGCATTATCCCAGAACCAAGCATAAGCGGTACTGTTGCAAGACAGACGATAGCGATTTTCCAGGCGATTATTAATGTCAAGATAACTGCAACCAGGAAATTGACACAGATGGAAAACATAGAACCGATTATAGAGCCCGTCAGACCTTCAACGGCAGCCGAATCGCTTGTGATGTATGCTAATAATATCGAGGGAGTACGATTTTCGGATTGGTGCCATTGAAGGTCTTGCTCGAACAGTGAACGGAAAGAGAGTATCCTGATCGTGTACAACACCTTTTGCGCAACCCAACCAAAGGCCGACCAACTCACTCCATTGGCGAAGAATTCCGCAATAGCAAGAACCAAAAACATTAGGGCAAAGAAGCTACCCGCCGTCCTGATGGAGTCCTCCGAGTTGCAAGGGCTAAGAGCACCGATCGTGTGTCCGAAAATCAGTGCTGATCCTGAATAAGTACCGCCAACAATTACGGACGCGAATAACGCAACGAAAAGCCAAAATAGATGAGGCCGAGTCACAGATGCCATGCTCTTGATAGTGGCCCACGTCGGTCGTGATTTCTCGGGTGCTTTCTCTTCTTTTTCTGTCTCTTCGGCTCCATCCACAGTTTCTTCCTGGGGGTTTCCCTTCGCGACTGCGAGGGACTCGGATACCTTTTCTATGTCGATTTCCGAATGATCCGTTCCCTTCGACAGGCTTCCCTTGGCGGTACTAACGCTCGAGGTTTCCGAACCCATATTCTGTAAACGGACGAGGGCAGCATAGTCGCCATCCTTTGCCATAAGATCAAGGTGGCGGCCCTGTTCTATAACCTTTCCATTTCGCATAACGACTATGTTGTCAGCATTTTTCACCGTTGCTAAGCGATGCGCGATCGACACAACTGTCCTACCCACGCAGACCTTTTCAATGGCGCCCTGGATACGTTGTTCACTCGCCGAATCGAGAGATGATGTCGCTTCGTCTAGAATAAGAATCTTGGGGTCCTTGACAAGAGCTCTTGCCAGTGCCACTCGTTGCTTTTGTCCTCCACTTAATAGGTCACCATTAGGGCCAACGACTGTACCAAGCCCATATTCCAAATTTCCTAAGAAGACTTCGGCATCGGCAAGGTTCGCTGCTCGTTGGACCATTTTTACGATTTCGAGTGCCTGGTCTCCATGTGGCTCCGCCGCGGCCATGATATCTTGTCCATCTCGCACGGATTCAGCTATCAGGGACAATTGTATGCCTAGAAGGATTGGTTGTAGGGATGCATGCTCCGGACGGGACGAATTCACAAGGCCAAGAGCGATGTTCTCCAAAACCGACCGATCCAAAAGCAAGGGATCTTGTTGGACAAGTCCGATGAAACTCCGTAGTTGGCGCACGTTGGCATCGCAGATATTTCGACCATCTACGTACACGATTCCCTGGTCCGGGTCATATAGTCGAGTGAGCAAACCGGCGATCGTAGATTTTCCGCTGCCAGATAAACCGACGACTGCCGTGTGTAGGCCCGCTGGCAAGTGAAGCGAGACGCCTTGGATCACAGGAACATCAGGTCGGGATGGGTAGGTGAAGTCCACGTTTTCAAGTTTGATATCGCCCGAGAATGATTCGAAATCATCGCCCTGCAAAGGAACAGTACCATCAATTTTAGACTGTCGCTCCATATCCACCTCGAGTTTCTCCAATGCTGCCGTGGCGGAACCGAAGATCTGAAGGTAAGGCGATATTTGACTAAGCACAAGGGAGGCTAGAAAGTCAATATGAGATGATCGTGTTTTTCCCATGGGTGGAACTTACCATCAACGAGAAGAAAGATGATTGTGTATATCGTGCCTACCGTCACCCCCTCTGTTCGGCCTCCTACAACATCTGCGATGATCTTGCTTCCCTGCCAATATGCCAACCCGCTCGCCGCGAAAGCAATGAAATAGAGTAATCCGGATTGCACCGCCGTTACCATAGCTTTCTTCGCTCCATCTGTTTTTGCTGCGACAAGTTCCTTTGAGAATTTCTCCTCTAGCCGATCGTTCGCTCTGAACGCATGCACAACCATCACATTGGACAAGCTCTCCAGGGCGATGGACGATGCCGCCGCAACATGTTGAGAAGCTAAGGCAGAATATTTTCCGATAAAGTGACCGCCGACGAGGGACATCAACATGAATGCAGGGACTAGCGAGACGAGAATCCCGGCAAGTCTGGCGTCCTTGATAAATGCTACAACATAGGAGGTGATGAACATAGCGAGCGAACCCATGTACACGCCGACTTTCTCTGATGTGCCGCTTTTGATGATGTTAATATCAGCACTTAGACGCGAAGATACCTCTCCAGCTGGCAACTTGTCGAAGAACGATACTTCCTGGCGAAGCAAGGAACGAAAGTATCGGTCTCGCAACCGGTGGGCAAGCCGTTCGCCAAATAAATTGAAGGATACGATATAGATGTAAACGAGAGCCATCTGAGCTAGAGCGCAAGCCATTACTAGCAAGACCTTCGAGTTGACTGAGGCCTGGTACTCGGCAGGCGAGATCGATTCTTGGGTTGCACATGTTGCAGAGTCAAGGTCGTCCAACAGCTGTCCAAACAGAATTCCGAGAAGCGGAAACGGTATACCGGCTGCGATTGAGGATATTGCACCGACTATCAACAGTGCAATATCTGCTTTGCTCGGTTCGGCGCAAGTAAGAAGACGGAAATATCCTAAGAGGCCTCGTGCAGCCTTCAAATTCTATCGGTTAGTCCTATCGATTGCTGGTTATGTGGTAGGTTGGAAGCTGGTGATTTACATGTGACGCCTTTACCCCGATTCTTTTTAAAATCGTATCATTTCCATTTCCGTTGTCGCTAGAGCCACTACTGCGAGGCACGACATCCATTGCGGGATCTGAGGCAGAATCCTTCGCCATCTAGAAGTCTGTGGTCCGTAAGACGTGTAGCACGCGCACGCGGAGACTCAGGAAGAACAGAGCTTCAACATGGCAACACAATCTTCGAGAACTTTAGAGATTTTTTCCATTTCTCCTCAATCTCCTCAACGGATCCAACCCCATTGGATCCACTCGGTAGCATGACGTCCCGCAATCAATTCCTAATACTATGTTACAGCACTATCCATATTATTCATGGGGATACGAGGCTAAAGGGCTAGAATAGCTAGAATTGAGCCAAGGGCCGGAGTCCACAAGCCAAATAACGAAAAGAGTCCTTCTCATTTCGGCGAGTTTGCGTCGGTATTTACTATGCAGCAGTTTCTATGATGTAACGCAAATACCAAGTTGAAGAGAGTACAAATAGGTACACTCGCAAGAGTTGGGTACAATAAGTACAATAGGTACGAGGTAGGGGGAGCATTAAGGCGCGTTAGGGATCCATCATGGATGGTTGGGATGGTTACTTACTGCGTAGGGATGCCCTGGCTCCGAGGACGGGGACAACTGCAGCAACTAACCTTGGTGAGGTAGGTCCTGGTCACAGATGGCTTGTTTCGAGGTCTTGGCATGCAGCATCTGATAAGATTTCCGGCACTAATCCGAGATAGGATGTGGATCTTTTCCTTTATTCCATTTTATTTTATTATTACTGAGTTATCTGATGGCGCTAGAGTCCGCGCTACTGGTCTTCGACCCACAAGGACAACACATCGTTTTCTTTAGACGGGTGATGGGTGGCTTCTACGTTCATTTAACATTCATTTTACCGCGTTAAGTCGAGATGCGACAAGATTTGGGTTTAGGTTAGAGTTCCTCTACCTTAACCGTCCCGGAGACGTACCTGCCTAATATCCGGATCGCCTCATGTGATACTCTGTATTAAATCAGCTGGTTTGTTTTCTGGAACATGAGATTCTTTTGTATTACCACTCTGCCCTAAATGTTATGCTTTTTCGATATCGTACGCGCAAGACTTGTATGACAACCCCTGTGTCTAAGCCCCGCCGGGTTCAAGCTGCGCGAATAAGGCGCCATAACACCCCCGTGTGTGTCTTTGCCCTGTTTAGGGAGAGCTGAAATCCTACCAGCTGACATGGTACATGGTGGCCTGATGACCCTATCTGTTTACCTAGAATTCTGAGACATACATACCTCTTTTTGAATAGAAATTAGCGCACCCTGCTGTGTATTACTACCTTACCCTTTTCCTTTTGAGGTTTTGACATGTCAAACCTCCATCGACGTGTTGCCGGTACTCCATCTTCATCGTCCAATATGGAAGACAGCAGCAGCCAGGAGCCGTTGTTAGGGCGAGAATTAAGTAACGGCGAAGGTAGCAGTCATAACCGGAGAGGTTCATACGGATCTAATTCAAGCAAAGATGATGCGGTAGTTACCATCGACCCGGAAGAAGATGAAGAGGCACCGGATGCCCCCGTGCAAAATGGCATCAGACAGGCCGACGCTATTAACCAGGTCTGGTCGAAAGCTGCGCTCATCTTGGCATACTGCTTGTGAGTCGCAACCACAACATTAGAACCGAGTAACATATCGCAACCGAGGTAGCAGTCTCTTGCTGACTATTTTTGTCGTGATGTAGCATCTTCTTGTGCTCGTTTGCGAATACCCTACAATACCAGATTATGTCGAACTTGATGCCATACGTCGTCAGCGAATTTAGCGCTCATTCTTTAATACCAACGATCGGGATAGTGGCGTCTATAATGAGCGGCATCTTGAAGTTACCCATAGCCAAGATGATCGATTCCTGGGGCCGTCCCCAAGGTCTTGCAGCGATGATCGCGCTTGCGACGCTTGGTCTCGTGCTAATGGCCGCTTGCCGGGATGTCCAGACTTACGCAGCGGCAGAGGTCATTTATCAAGTCGGAATCAGCGGCTTCACCTACGTTCTCGATATAATCATCGCCGACACCTCATCCTTGAGAGACCGAACTCTAGCATTTGCATTTAACTCTTCGCCGACTCTAATTACGACGTTTGTTGGTCCTATCATCGCGAAGGCGTTCTTGGAGGGAAGTAGTTGGAGATGGGCGTTCGGATTCTCCGCGATACTCTTTACTGTGCTTTCGATGCCAATTCTTTCCATCTTGGCCATTAATGCTCGGAAAGCTAGAGCCCTAGGTCTTCTTTCCGATACTTCCGCCAAACGACCATGGAATATTTCGCGATTGCGGCAAGCGTTGATTGATTTTGACGGTACGTTTGCGATCTGTATGCTGAGTCCCACAACATTAGCAGATGGCTAATTTCTAGTAGCTGTGGGGATGTTTCTCGCCGCCGGCGGGCTGACCTTAATTCTTGTACCGTTTTCGCTACACGGTGCGTCGACTTCCTACGACAGTTCGGTCGCCATCACCCCTATATTCGGTGTCATATTCCTGATCGGTTTCGGCATCCACGAGCGCAAAGCGAAGCGACCGTTTATAAGATTTTCGCTCCTATGCTCCAGAAATGTAGCTGGCTCTGCCCTGTTATCCATCACGATTTTCATCGCATATTTCGCGTGGGACGGGTACTATACGTCGTACCTACAAGTCGTGCACAACCTGAATGTCGCCCAAGCTGGATATGTCGGGCACATCTACGGTATCGGTTCGTGTATCTGGGCCGTGGTTGTTGGATACCTGATCAGAAAGTCGGACAGATTCAAGTGGCTCGCCTTGGCTGCTCTACCGGTACATTTATTGGGTGGCGCGTTAATGATCGTCTTCCGAAAACCCGACACCAATATCGCGTGGGTTATCATGTGCCAAATATTAATCACCATCGGTGGTAGCACTTTGGTCATGTGCGAACAAATAGCCGTTCAGGCTGTCGCGAGCCATGCAGAGCTGGCCTCTGTCATGGCCATCCTAGGGCTGGCTTATTACATTGGCTCAGCAATTGGCAATTCGTTAAGCGGCGCGATCTGGAACACGACGCTCCCACGATTGCTTACTAAGTTATTGCCTGAATTTTCGCCTGAAGAGCTGGTTCATCTCGGGCAAGATTTAAAGATGCAATTAAGCTACCCGCTGGGCAGCCCGACGCGCAACGCTATTATTACAGCATATGGCGAGGCCCAAAGACGCATGTGCATTACGGGGACGTTAATATCCCTCTTCGAAATATTCGCAGTGAGCATATGGAGGGACGTCAGAGTGAGCCAGTCCAAGCAGGTTAAGGGAACTGTGTTGTGACCGGTCTGTGATGACTTATGACGTATCGTATATAGATTTCCGGCTCTTGGCATACATTACATTAGAGATACAGGCTTATGCTTATGCTTACGACGGCGTAACGTAACGTGTTCGCAGCATTGGAATACGACGCGTTAGTGTAAAATTTGGTATACTACAACATTTGGAAGGCTTTTCAATATTGTGAAGTTTTTGGAAATTTTGATTCTACATAGCCACGGCAGAGCTAACCGTATAGACCCACGTATTATGTATAATTTGAACCCGAACACGATTTAAGCCAGAAACAAGAAACTTGGTACAGCACTAGCTTGGATTATGCCAGTTAAGTAATTACATCGGTGGATCCATCAGGAAACGAAAATGTTGCAGAGTATATGGAAGTACCGCATATGTACCTTTTAGTATACCCTCTACGCATAGATTTCCCTCTAGGGCAGGTAAGACAAGGCCCTCATAACTGATCCGGCAGGTTGAGCGTTCCACTACAACGGCAAAAGCCACCAAACTACCTAAGTGCCTCCGATCTCGCAACCCAATGCACGATGCTACGGACCCAGGTACGGTCACGATTGGTTGGTCGTGTCGGGATTCACTTTGATTGATCTTATCAGATCCGATGATTAGATTTCTTGTTTCCCCGTTGCGACCCACAGACATCAATATTGAACAAAGCCGGTCCCAGCAAAATCTGGTGGCACCACGCACATGGACCGGGGAGGTAAATTTTTTGCTCGGTCGCTACCCATACTCGGTTATTACCTCTCTGGGTTTCAATGCGCTTGCCTTTTATTAGACTCGTCTTACGTACGGATACTACCCACCGAGATGCCTCGTGTCTTGAAGTGGGCTGTGGATGTTTTCGAGAAGAATGGGTAGGTAGCTCGAGGAAAGACAATCATTGAGTCGAGAGGATCCCTTTTCCCTTTTCATCTCGTTTGGACTATGTGCTTCTGGGCGTTTAAATTTTAGGAGGGATCGACCGCTAAGCTTTGAACACATATTCGAGCTCTCAACATTAGTCCGTAACGAGTTGCCGCGGCGGCCGAGAACGAGAAACTTGCCTGGTTAGGTATGTACGCCAAGTTGTATTGTGACATTTGTTGACGGGGTGGGTGGCTGCAGCTAACTGACGCAGGTTGCATGGATGCGGAGATCGGAATCTGCATGTCTGGTTAGTTCCCTCTCACGACATTCTTTGGAACCTTCGAAAGGAAGATCAAGGCTAGACCCTGGTTCTTCTATTTCCATACATAGCTCGAGTAGATAGCAAAGATTCCCGGCAGGAAGAGTGGTCTTGTGTATCTTTACACTGCCTAAGATAGATCTCACACCCTCTTGTCGGCAGCGATCCTTCGAGATGTCTACACAACCACTTGTTCCCTCCTCCATGCCAGATCCTCAATTTCAGAGGCAGAAGTTATCATATTTGGAAGGACCGGTAGATCCTCCGTTAGTAGATCTAACGCTCGGCGAGCTGTTGGATTTGCAGTGTCAACATCATGGAAGTCAAGAGTGTATCGTGACACCATGGACGGGTGCCAGGTGGACGTACAATGAGCTAAATCAACAGAGCTCACAGCTGGCTAGGTCGTTAATGTCGCTGGGCATCGGAGTTGGCGATCGTGTTGGTATTATGGCTGGAAATTGCGAGCAGTATGCCGCCGTCTTCTTCGCTGTTACCCGGATTGGTGCTATCCTCGTCATCCTAAACAACACTTACACGCCAACAGAAGCGATGTACGCGTTGAAATTCTCTGGTAAGTATTTTCGAGCCAACTCTCAGACTTAGTACTTGACTCAATCACTAAACATCCTCTAGATTGCAAAGTTTTCTTCACAACAAAAAAGATTGGAAGAAACGACAATACTAAGATCCTAGGAGAACTCGCTAAGGAAAAGCAGAGTCCTAACATCGTGATCCTGAGAGGCGAATCGGGATCCTACCCAACATATGCGGACCTCATCAAGCAAGGCCGCGGCATAAGCCCGGAGGATGTCAACCGCGTGAGCAAGAAGGTGCTCGCGCATAATGTCTGCAACTTACAATTTACGAGCGGCACAACAGGTCTCCCGAAGGCGGCTATGCTCACGCACCATAACATCGTAAATAACGCGCGCTTCATTGGCGACCGCATGCGTCTGACACCCGACGACATTCTGTGCTGCCCGCCGCCGCTATTTCACTGCTTCGGTCTGGTGTTGGGCATGATGGCAGTAATCACCCACGGTGCTAAGATCGTGTATCCGGAGGAAACCTTCGATCCAGCCGCCGTTCTACGCGCTATCTCCGACGAGCGATGCACAGCCGTTCACGGCGTCCCGGCTATGTTCGACACGCTGTTCAGTCTAGAACCACCACCGGGCTTCAACTGCGACAATCTGCGCACGGGTATCATCGCTGGTGCTCCGGTACCGCGATACCTAATGGAGCTGCTCGTCGACCGCTTCGGAATGACAGAGTTCACAAGTAGTTATGGATTAACGGAGGCTAGTCCTACGTGCTTCAACGCGTTTACAGATGACGCGATTGAGAGACGATTAACTACGGTCGGAACGCTGATGCCGCATGCGAGAGCGAAAATCGTGGATCACGATGGGAATATCGTGCCCATTGGCCAACGTGGAGAATTATGCATTGCCGGATACCAGCTCCAAGCCGGGTATTGGAACAACTCAGAGAAAACAGCTGAAGTCATGGCGCGCGACGCGGAAGGCGTTCTATGGTTGAGGACTGGCGATGAGGCCGTGTTTGACGATGCGGGGTACTGCAGCATTACCGGCAGGTTTAAGGATATTATTATTCGTGGCGGCGAGAACATATACCCTCTCGAGATCGAGGAACGCCTACTCAAGCACCCGATGATTTCCAGGGCTGTGGTTACCGGACTTAAGGATGCGCATTATGGAGAGGTTGTCGGCGCGTTCTTGGAGTTGGTGGAGGAGGGAGACGGGAAGAGACCAACTGACCAGGAGGTTAGGGAGTGGGTCCAGCAGAAGCTGGGACGGCATAAGGCGCCCACCCACGTGTTTTGGCTCGGCCAGGCGGGCATACCGAAGGAGGTGCCTCTCACGGGAAGCGGAAAGGTGAAGAAGTTCGAGATGGCGAGGTTCGGGGAGGAAATCCTTCGGACAAGAAGGTTGGAGAAGCTGTAAGGGGGCGTAGTGGAGCCCCTTACCTTGGACCCCTATTGTGAGGGCAATTCAACGGTAGGGGGTCTTGTAGCTGTAAAGAGCTAAAAATGGGGCGACGATAAGTGTGTTTGATAACTTTTAGATATATAGAGTAGAATAGATGTGCGTTCTAGAAATATTTAACATAATCTACCTCAATATTCTCTCGCGCTTTTTGCTATCAATGGAAGACTATAGATCTACCTAAGCAGTACCTACCAAAGAGCCATCCTACTAACAACGGTTATAGATATCCCTCATATTGATGAAAGCGCCCAATTCTTATTGTTAGGCCTTGTTAGACATGCTAACCCATGCCTCTCGGCATTGTTAGTTTAGTTTTTTAGGCCCTGTTGTTTACCTACCTACCTAAGCTTAGCTGCATACCTATTAGTGTCTCTTATATCCATAGGACTGTCTCCGAAATACATGCTTCTCTTTACGTTGGATAATAGTAGATATATATGCCGTCTCGCAAAACAACTCTCGCTACATATCAGCCCTGAGTTATGTGTTCCCGGCCGGCGGTGTCGCTTGGCGACAATCTTTACATTGTGTAACAAGCCACCTAAGCCCCCCGTGATTATAGCGAATCTGGGGGCTCTTGAACGCTGAAACTATGGGGGCTTCAGCGTAGTATTATAGTGGGTTATCTACCTAGTAGGTAAGGTTTTAACCAAGCAAAATTCGCCTCACCCAATTAAGGCTAAACAATAGCTCAACGACGGATCATCGACCCAGGATGCCAGGAATAGCAAGTGAATAGAACTAATACTTACCTACTATTCAGCTAAATTGAATCCCTTTGAGTCATAAATTAACCATTAGTATATAATCGGGATCCGTGGCTTTACAACCGCAATTGGAAGTCAAGTCGTTGCTAAGTTATTGTTCGGCAATCGTTGAACCGTTGTTGGAGGGTCTCTTATTTTGTAGAGGATTTGGTTGCCAATATTTTTGTCCTCAACTCATCATCTCTTCCATCTTCTCACTCCACATACTGACCAGGTTCTAAGGTTGTAGACAGTAAAGCTGAAGTATTGGTATGAGCTGATAGAGCTTCCCGAGGTGGGACACAACATCATTGCGACTTCTCTTGGTTCCAATTGGGCGAAAAACTTATAGACCTTCCTAAAAGGGTATATAATCTCTTAAAGCATTGGTTGATTTTAATTTTACCTCCCTAGTAGTGTTGACAGATGAGCTTATCCATCACTTGGAGATTTTAACGTAAAGAATGAGGTTGCCATCACCGCAATACAGTGACTATACCACTTATAGCGCTGTTTTAGGCACTTAGCAATGAACTAGTGCGGGGTATTTTAGCGGATGGATCACGATGGGATTTTGCTTACCGGTAAATAAGCTTTTTTCTTGTTGTTCTTAATCTTATATGGGCTTGCGTATCATTTTCAATTTCCTTCAATCATATATCGTGAAGCTTATATTTCAAATCCCGTAGCATGATATGAAACTAGTTGAGAAATTCCTGTTCAGATTGACCATCTTGCGTTTATGAAAACTTCTGATTATACCATGGATTTTCCAAACCAAGTTATTCTTCCTCGGTCCGGCCAATGAGCTGATAGGGAACCCCGGACAAATCTTGGTTCACATTACTAATCATTCGGTACGTGGAAGCCGATTATGTAACTTATTTAGTGCTTTTCTAATAAACTTGCTCAACTTCAACTTCAATCTATCTTACTTCTTTTTTCCTCGTAACACTTAATCAAACACGCTCAACATTAGGTAGGCAATGTTTGCAAAGTTATTTGTGTCATTGATATCCATACCTACTTTACATATGTACCTCGGTTTTGAGGTATTAGCTCATCCGATTATGCGAAGCTAATAATTCGAAAGATTCTCATGCGCACGAACGTGCGGATTTTCCGGAACGATCTGCAGCACGTCGCTTGGCCAGAGTACTGGGATATTTATCGTTTCTCCTAGATCTAGATCGAGTCAGCTGTTCGTTATAGGAAATAAAGCACGACAATCATACGAAGCTTTTGAGCTGGATCCGCATTGTCGGTATGGGATGCACCGAACGATGAAGTCAATCCGAAGGAATTGGTCAATGAGAACCCCTGCAATTGAAAGTGAAAATAAGCAAAAATAAGCCGGCCTATGGAAAGCTTAGCTTTTATTATTCCGTCTGCCGTTGCGACGTTAACGTTACGCTACCGTTGTGGAGTTGATCCTTCTACACCGTCCGACCACTCACCGAGGATTCTCTCACAAACTCGCGCATGTGTGCCGTGCCGCGGTTCATCTGGTCATGATCACAAACATTCCTGTTTTCCTGCTTTTTCTACATTTTTGCACTGCTTGCGAACCGGATGGGGAAGTTTGTCATCTCCAACAATCTCCAAATCCGGCCATGTGTACCGATCTTTACGCCCTCATTACCCCACAGTACCCCAACTCGCCTACAGGTTAGGGGCTTATTTGCACTGCGTATGACGAACGAGGTGAGCTCCGATTGATGCGAGTGTAACGCCAGCTCGCAGGCTTGTGGGTACACATATGTAGGTACCGTAATTGCATAAATAGTTGAAATGTAACTTTCTTTTTTCTCCTCCTTAGTAGCTCTCCTTGACCACTTCCGAGTCACCGGAGTTCTACGGATCACCTTAGGAATTGGCAATGAAGTCGTCATTGCTTCTGACTGTTGCGGTACACGCCCTCCTGAGCCATGCCTTTGGCTCTGGAGGGCGGCCGGATGCTATGATCTGGGACTACGCTGAGAAGAGAGCTCTTGCACAAGACATCGTTACATGGGACTCTCACTCGCTCTTTGTTCATGGCGAGAGAGTGATGATCTTCAGCGGAGAGATCCACCCCTTCCGACTTCCAGTCCCGTCACTATGGATTGATCTCTTACAGAAAGTGAAGGCCCTTGGATTCAACGCATGCTCATTCTACATTGACTGGGCGCTCTTAGAAGGGAAGCCGGGCGAGTTCCGCGCAGATGGCGTTTTTGATCTTCAACCATTCTTCGATGCCGCAACAAAGGCTGGGATTTATCTCATTGCTAGGCCTGGCCCTTATATCAATGCTGAAGTAAGTTCAACGAAACCTTGTATTAATGGATTGTATGAAATATTTGGCTAAAACTGACTCTTATAGGTAAGCGGAGGTGGCTTCCCAGGTTGGCTGCAAAGAAACCGTGGCGCTCTCAGGACTGTTGCACCGGATTTCCTCAATGCTACAGACCTTTACATGTCCAGCGTCGGCAAGATGATTGCCAAAAACCAGATCACCAATGGCGGTCCAATCATTTTAATCCAGCCGGAAAATGAATATACAAATGCCAACGCCTATGTGCCTTTCCCCGACGGGTCATACATGGAATACGTCATGAAACAATCTCGGGATGCTGGGGTAGTCATACCTTTTATTAGTAATGATGCTAGTGCTTCAGGACACAATGCCCCAGGAACTGGACTCGGTGAGGTTGATATATATGGACATGATGGTTATCCTCTCGGTTTTGACTGTGCGCATCCCACCGTCTGGCCCACCAACGGCCTTCCAACGACGTATCGGAGCCTCCATCTAAAGCAGAGCCCGACCACGCCTTATTCCATTGTTGAGTTCCAAGGAGGATCATTCGACCCTTGGGGTGGATGGGGTTTTGAGCAGGTGTGTTAACGTTACCCCTCGTTATGCTAAGTTCTAGAACTGACACAACAACAGTGTAGCGCGCTCGTCAATCATGAATTTGAACGAGTTTTCTACAAGAACAACTTCGCTGCGGTAAGCATCACCTTTCAACAATTATCAATACTTACGAAATCTCCTAATGCGATTGATGTAGGGAGTGACAATTTACAACCTGTACATGATCTTTGGTGGGACTAACTGGGGCAATCTCGGACACCCAGGTGGATATACCTCATACGACTACGGTAGCGTCATCAAAGAGGACCGAACCGTTACCAGAGAAAAATATTCGGAGCTGAAGTTGCAGGCGACATTCTTGCAATCGAGTCCTGGTTACCTTACCGCAACCCCTGGTAACAGCTCTACCAGTCTCTACAGTAACAATCCCGATATTACTGTCACCCCTGTATTCGGAAACACCACAGATGATGCTTCTTTCTTCATTGTGCGACACACGAATTATTCGAGCTTCGAGTCAACTGACTACCGCCTGACGCTACCCACATCCAAGGGAACCCTCACCGTTCCTCAATTGAATCAGTCCCTTACTCTAAATGGCCGAGACTCGAAAGTGGTAGTTACGGATTACGACATTGGAGGTAGCAAATTGCTTTACTCTACGGCCGATGTATTCACACATGTACAGCAAGATAACCACACGGTGCTCATATTATATGCTGGGGCTGGCGAGAGCAATGAATTTGCTATTCAAGGGTCAACGGGCGGGCAGGTCAAGAAGATCTCAGGAACATCTTTCCAAGTGACCAGTAGCAACTCATCCGACTACTTCACTGTAAATTGGACAGCATCTTCGGAAGCAAATGTTATCCAACTTAGCACTGACCTTTACGTCTATTTGCTTGGTTCGTTGATACACCTGAATATGGTTTTTTTCATGCTAACCGTTACCAGACCGAAACACCGCTTACAATTACTGGGCTACCGACATTACTAACACGACTTCCAACCTAATCATCAATGGACCTTACCTCGTACGTTCTGCCTCTGTAGATTCTGATGAGCTTCACATCAAGGCCGACTTCAACGCTACGACGAAGGTTGAGATTCTTGGTGTTCCAGAAAGCGTCACCAAGCTGTTCATAAACGGGAAAGAAACGCCAACAGAGACCTCAGGCCTTGCTAAAGTTGCCAATGTGTCAATTACTGCTCCAGATTTCACCGTCCCCACTCTCTCGGATCTAGATTGGAAGTACATCGACTCTCTTCCGGAGATTACGACGGGCTTTGACGACTCTTCATGGCCAAGTGCAGACAAGACTTCTACCGACAACACGTATCAATATCTTCAGGCCCCAGTCACAACCTACGCTTCTGACTATGGTTTCCATACTGGTGTTCTAGTGTACCGTGGTCACTTTAATGCTACAGGTTACGAAAAGACCCTCTCATTATGGCAGTCGGGCGGGACTGGGTTCGCCGCATCAATTTGGATCGACGACTACCTGCTCTCATCATACGGTGGAAACCCAGCGAACGAAAGCTTCCAGGGCCAGTATGACGTTACCGGCCCTGGTTTCCAGGCTGGCACAGAACATGTCTTTACGGTCGTGGTAGAGAATATGGGTCTGAACGAGGACGGCATCGGATCTGACGAACAGAAAGCACCGCGGGGTATCCTAGGATGGCGACTGGCAACAACTAAAGCGACCAACACGCCTATTTCATGGAAGCTAACTGGAAATCTTGGCGGCGAAAATTACCTAGACCGCACTCGTGGTCCACTGAATGAAGGCGGTCTATTCGCTGAACGTCAAGGTTTCCATCTTCCCGGCACACCAACCGACGACTGGGCATCGCACTCCCCGCTCGAAGGTATTGGCTCACCCGGTGTCGGTTTCTACTCCACCACCTTCGACCTGAACCTCCCGTCTGACGAGTGGGATATCCCACTTTCCTTCTCATTCACCAACAACACCGCCACATCAGGTATCTACCGTGCCCAGCTGTACGTAAACGGATGGCAGTACGGCAAGCTCAGCAGCAATATCGGGCCCCAGACAGTGTTCCCTGTGCCCGAAGGTATCCTCAACTATAATGGGTCGAATTATATCGGCATCTCGCTGTGGGCTCTTGAGGCAGGAGGTGCTAAGATCCCGGCACTAGAACTTGTGCCTGGTGTACCGGTATGGACCGGTAGGGAAAAGGTAGAGCTTGTGGACAGCCCGGCTTATAGTAAGCGGGAGGGCGCTTACTAGAGTGGGATGGATATAATTATATGCTGAGTTAGCTCTTTATAGTCATAATGTTTAACGTGTCACTTTGAATACTGTCAACCAGGCGTGAAAACAAAACGCTGTTCAATTGGTAACCTATGCCAGATGCTGTTATCAAGCAACAGGACCTGCAAACTCTCCGGCCATCCTATAAACGGCAAATCTGTGATCATCGAAAAAAAAAAAAAAATATAGCTCTCTCGTCTACCCACTCTGGGGCAATCCTCCTAAACGAAAGATCCTATCGCAGGATCCCGACGTCCAAAGACAGGGGAGTCGAACCTAATAATCCAGTTAGCTTGAAGTCAATGTTGATCGGAGTTCAAATGTTCTTACCCCATGCCTGGTCAGAGCAAATAGAAACATGAAGAACGGGGGCCAGCCCGTCTTCCGCTGCTAGCCTTAGCTCCAGATCTAATCAATTGGTTAGCTTATAGTTGATATGTTTATGATCTTAGGTGTTCATACCTCTCCTAGGCGACAGCTATTATCTCGGACGGTCACCGGTCTTCCAACGAGGATTCCCCCATTCTGATTAAGTGAGGTTAGCTAATGTCGGGTATTAGATGTTACTAAGGGTGGATAATTCTTACCTCTCGTTGCAGAAGAGCCAGAAGGTCGGGGGGCGAGCCCGCCTTCTTCTCCCATCCGTCATGGGATAGCCTCACGCCTGGCGAGGAGACCAGCTCTGAAAGATAAGTCAGCTGAGGTATCTTATAAAATTATGATGTTGTAAGTACTTACCACTCGCGGGCGAAGGCCAAAAGACAAATCGCTATGGGGTCACAAGCCCCTTTCCTTCCCTCCAGCCACTCACTTGTGGCTCTTCTTAGCGAGCCTCTTCTCGCTGATCTCGACGATCTTGCGGCACAAGACCAGCTCGTCCTCCAACCCGATTGTCCTCATCCTGTCGAGGGCGTCGGGCCGACCCAGACGGTGAGTCAGGAGCTTGACCAACGTCCGGTCACAACCGACGTGGGCGTGAACCCACGCGGCGAGCTTGTAGATCAGGGCAGCCTCGCACCCTGACCACTCAAGCTTCCTGACCAGACGAGGGACCAGCTCCCGCTCGTCGTCCGAGCCGTCACCTAGGTACTCCACTAGGAAGTCCTGCTCCTCCGACGTGAGGACGGTGTCGCCAGCATCCAGGCACTCGTGAAAGTAGCCGTGGACTTGGCGCTCCTCCTCGGCGAGAGGGGACGCGGGAGGGAATGGAGCCGGCTTGGCGGCGCGATTCGGACACCGGGATCCTTCGGAAGCGGCGCGGGACTGGGCGCTCCTTGGCGGCGAGAGCGGCACGGCGCTCAGCCTCTCTCCTGTAAGAGAAAGAGGGGTTAGATATAAGGGTCGGTGACGAGTAGTGGGGTAGGTGATGGAGAGAAGAGCGGATGAAGAATTGATGGTCAATGGATGGGATTGATGTTGAATGGATGGATTGATAGATGGATGGATTGATAGATGGATGGGATGATGAGGAAATCGATACTCGGATGCAAGATGGGGATATAGGTGTTTAGATGGATGAATTGATGGAGGGATAGATGAGTGAATCAATGATTGGATGGATAGACCCGAGAGTGAAGGGCAAAGAAAAATCATCATTCAATCCATCAATTGTATGATGAGAACTGCAGGAGTTTGACAGAAAAGGAATCATTTACTTACTTCTTTCTACGACCACGTAGCTGGTCTAGGCGACGGAGTCTCTCTGACTCGTCGGGAGGGGTCGGATAAGGAGGACTCACCGACGTCTGGTGAGATCCCCGAGGGGCAGACGTCGGGAGGTGGGGAGGAGAAGAGGTAGGAGGAGTCGGGGGGCGGTAGCCGGCCGGGATGGGAATGCCAATCCCACGGTGGAGATCAGCAAAGCTGACCTCCGGGAAAGGGACCGCGGGAGGCTTGGGGGGGAGACGCAAGTCGACGGGCGCCATCTTTGATGACGGCATGCTCACACACGAAAAAGGAGGAGTGGGCAGATTGCGGGTAACACGCGCACAAGAATGGTTGGTATGCTCGCAGGATATGATATCTTTGCGTGCTTGGTTTTTTCTCCAAGTTGTGTTTGTGTTGGGGAAAAGAAGGAAAGAAGTTTTAGAATTTCAAAAATGGGACGGGGTTTTGTGAGTGCCAGAATCAGTAGGGTGGTGTACGAGTTCTGCCGGGCAACAGCGTAAACCGACTGCTCTGACCGCCCGGCACCCCACTAGTCGGTCGAAAATCAGACAGTATACTGTTCGATTTCCTCCGGGAAGGCGCTCAGTGCTATTGACCTGCTACCTCCTTCTTTCCCGTCCGACAGTCGATTTCTAAAACTGTCGTGATCTTGTCCCATACCGAAGTACACATGTACCCACGTATTAGCGTACATTTCCCCTCGATATTCCTTCCAATATTTGGTAGGTATTTGGTACATCGCGCTATGGAAACCCGAGGAAAGAAACATTAGTACCCAAGTGTACTTGTAAAATAAATAAAATTTACTAGGTGTATTTTGTACTTATATATGTCGAGACTACATTGCAATACCATGTATATATACTTGATGTCTATTATGTTCCAGCTTATTAGGACTCCATCTAGGATTACATTTACATCAGAGCATTGCCTCCTATACATATTTCCTTATATAGAGATGTTGATAGTTTCACTCAAACCTGTTAAGATTATTGAATTTGCTTCATCTCCCTCCGCTATGCCCAATCAAACACATAGGCGTTAGCCAATGAAAATACATCTTTAGGCGGTATGTACAAACACATTTCCATCATTTATCGACCTTGTTAGTCCCCAGGTATGTTTCCATGATACCAAGTATCTATGATCAAGATTACGTAATCCTTTTTTAGGGGGGACGTTCTCCACTATCTGGTGTCTAACGAATATGATTGGCCAATTGCCCACGTTTCTTTTGACTTCACTTGGTTGCTAAGGGTAAACACCATTATTAACGAGAAACGGTCATTTCAATCATCTGCTCGTTCTCATCTTGATTCTACGCATTTCATGAATTATTTTGATACCTTAATGATATCGATCGAGTGATCATAAGACGGATTTTTAGCTAATTTCTAATTCTCACGAAAAGGGGTAATGTACCAAGACACATCCATGGATCCTATACCGTTTTCACACCTACAAGATCAGTAGGTAGGTAGCCCTAGAGATAATCGTGTATCGGAGGTCACTTCTAGACAGTCATATAGTTTCAAGAATAAAAAGCAGACCCTCTCGCGATTGTCAGCTAGCTTGTATTTCGTCATTTCAAAGGTTTTACCTGACAGACGAGAAATTGACTGTTGTTTGATACTTATCGCTAGGTACCTTTGATGTCCATATTACGCCTGGAGGTGATCTCCCCTAGTGTGCGTATATACATAGGACTCATCTACAAAAAAATGATATTTATACAACCTTTCCATTCCAAATATTAATCGATATTGATGACTTCAAATTGACCACAATGACATTTTAATAATGTTAATACACAGTACAGACCTACCTAACCTGGTATGATTCCTGGTCAATATCAATACACTGGCACCGGCAAGGTGTGTACTAATTTCTATGGTTACCTATTTGGAGTCACGGCGAAGATAAACGGTGTGCCATATGGAGAAGATAGCTGTCATCGTGAATAAAACCAAAAGATACCTAGATACCTGGATTCCAGTACCTTTCTAGGTAGGTAGTGAATGTGGGCGTAATATGGTTGCGACTGCCGTAATAAACTTTATACCTTGCTTTACAATATATTAGGTACGGCGAAATTGAAGTCATAGTTCCAGCAACGCCATTGATATAGCTGGGTCTTATCCAGCGCGCCGTTCCGGTCCAGTGTGCCGGCAGCCACGCGGGCTAGGTCTTGCCGCTATATGACCTGGTGCAGATGCGTGTGGCAACTGCGCATCCGCGCATGTACTTTCTAAACAGCAGCAGAAGCGACAATGTCTGTCTACTTTTGATTTGAGACATACTGCCTAGGTACCTACTAGGTAGGTCTCATCACGCAGCAAGCTACCTAGCCAGCTATTAATTGTTATTTCCATGATGCCTATCGTCTTCATGGCTCTTTTTGCCATATTAGAATATTATGTATATAGATATCCTTCTATGAGCTGATATCTATCAAGCGCGGATGTGTCTGCAGCAATGCTACCTCGGTACATAGGTACCCTGAGGAGGTAGCAGTGCATTTGAATGTCATGTTGTAACATCAGATTTATAAATCTGTGCATAGGCAGCCAAGCGCATATTTACTCTAAATATATCAATCATGATGCGTAGAAACTTGAAGATAATTATTCTCCTAATATCTTGAAGCACACCGACGATGACACCAACTGACAGATGAATGATGTATGTACGTACCTTTGTACCTCAATGTAGAATCCGATATCGGTCCGACAAAGATTTTATCAGATCCGAATACGCCCCACTTGAAGCTCGGTCGCGCCATTAAAATGAAAGTTAGGAAATTTTTATCTGATCCGCTCCTAGCCATTCACCATCGTGCACTGTCCATCATCCCAAACGGCGAAACGTGGGACTTGTCCCCAATCCATCCGCTTAAAGTTATCAGATCCGCCTCTGCAGACTGCCAAGAATCATGGTCTTGGTTTCGCTGACACATTTAATACGCAAGCTCCCCAATACCTCGTGTATTTCGCTGGGGATGCGTATTATTTATGTATTCGGCTGGCCTGGTTTGGGACTAGGCTATTAAGAATACCAAGTCTGCGCAGCCGTTGAGACACGTTGACCCGTTGATGTTTGGTCGGGCGATCCCTTGCATTAGCGTACGAAAAGTTTTGAGGATTGAACCTGTACGGAGATGGAAAGTGGGAATGAAGCCCCAAAAGACCAAGAACCCCCCTTTCAAAAAGGCAAGTCGAGTTAAGTATTGTACTTCGGGGTACTTACGAGGATAAGTGCTATGGACCAAATGCTACCTCGTAACATTGAAGTAAAGCTACAAGTAAAGCTACCTGCTGTAGCTAGGCACTAGCTGTGCAGTCCATACCAGGGTAATGGCGGAATAACTCGGCCTAGGCTTACAGGATGTTTGTATGCTTGTTCGGGCTTGCTGCCGAGGAGAAGACTCAGCTTCTGTAAGAAAATAAGAATTTCTTTTTTATGTTTACATCTAAGCAAAATAAACAGTCACCTGTCACATCTGGGAAGATCACGGGAAGAAAAATCTGCAATTGAAGGCGTATCTGACAATCCAATTATATCTCCCGTTCAAGTTACACTATCTTGTACTCCCCTAATGGCGGCACCCTCTACGAATGAGCCGGTACTCAAGCTGCCGCACCCATACCTCACACCTTACCTTCTCGTCAAGACCAGCCGCCCCTCGGAGACAGCTCCTTGGTACCAAGTGAAGCCCCAAGAAGCTGCCGACGATAAAAAGACTACACCTCTACCAGAACCCCTTCACAGCGATAACCTCTTCTTCACCGAGCCCGCGGATCTTAAGTCCAGCGAGCGTCCCGCCGACTCGAACAACACACCATGGGGTCGCGCGCGCCGCTCCCCAAGCTCAACCATAACATGGGACGCCAGTACCACGACGCCGACCCTCGCGCAGGCCTGGCTCGTCGTCTACGTGCTCTTCACCATGCGACCCTCAATGGAAGGCCTACGTCTGACACTCGTAGGCCCCGGTAAAGAATCGCTTGGAGCACAGCTCAAAGCCGTGCTCCTCGCCATCGACCACCCAACCGCGGCCGGCCTCACCGACGAGCTCCTCGTCCTCCGAAGCACCTTCTGGCAAGGTGCCGGCTCGCCCTTCGGAGCCCGTCCCGTCTGGGTCCCCGAGGACACGAACCCTCTCCCCAAGCCGCTCTCCTCGTACCCATTAACTCCGCTCGAGCACGCGATGACGTCCGAGGCCAGCGGCGCGCCGGCCTGGCACCCGCGCCGTCCCGCGAAGCCGCGTCCGGGCAGCGTCGTGTATAGCCGGTGGATCCCGCACCTGCGCGAGAACTTCAGCATGGTCGCGCTCGACTGGCAGAACCCCGAACACCTCGAGCTATTCCATAACTGGCAGAACGACCCGCGCGTCTCGCAGGGCTGGAACGAGACAGGCTCGCTTGAGCAGCATCGCGAGTACTTGCGGAAGGCGCACGTGGATCCCCACCAGATCACGCTGTTGGCGGCGTTTGATGATACGTTTTTTGCGTATTTCGAGGTTTACTGGGCTAAGGTACGTTGACAGAAGAGAACGCTTTATTAGTGGTCTGGGGGATTACGCTAATGTGTTTTTGCTTTTTAGGAGGATCGTCTTGGCGCGTATTACAGTGCGGGAGACTTCGACCGTGGCCGACACTCGCTGGTTGGAGATGTCCGATTCCGTGGCCCGCACCGTGTAACGGCGTGGTGGTCGAGCTTGATGCACTATTTGTTCTTGGATGACCCTCGCACCATGCAAGTCGTGGGTGAGCCCAAGTACATCAACAGCTCTGTGCTCATGTACGACTTCATGCACGGTTTCGGACTCGACAAGTTTGTCGACTTGCCGCACAAGCGTTCCGCCTTCGTGACATGTTCCCGCGAACGATTCTTCCAGCTCGCACCACTTGGCGAGAGTGAGAAATTCGTGGGTGGCACGTTGGTTGGATTAATCCCTAAGTTGTGAGTATGGTGTTCGTCACGTGTCAGGTAACAGCATGGTTACGCGTTGAGGTAGGGCGGGAGAAAAAAAGGTGTCATCATTTTGCCAGCTAGCGCTTATCTTTGCGGAAAAATTAATACAATTTATTATATTTATTTACTTGCGAAATAACTGCGCTATATCTTGACGAATATGTTCACGAAATTGAAAAATACGGAGAAAACATAAATATCATAGCCGAACTAAAGATCATTCTTCCGCGATCTGTCTAGTAACTATACGTGCTGATCGTGAATGAGCGCGCTGCTGAGCTGCATACAGTGCTGTTTTGCCCTGGAAACTCCGATTGCGCCGATACCACCAAGACCCAGATTAAAGGACAGACCGAAGCAATTTTCATGCCTTTGTACCTCCAAGGTTGAGGTGATCCCAGACGACTATGCGACAACATGTTAGCTACCAGACGAGGGCGGAATGCGAATGCGGGATAACTTACTCTTAAATCCTAGATCCTCCTCGAAGAACCACTCCATCACCTGCTTACCATGCTTCATGCCCTCAGTGCCGTATGAAAGGGCGTTCTTGCCGACAGCGAGACCGATCATAGGAGGGACCTCGGCGATCTCGTTGAAGACGGGCTCCTTGCCTTGGATATCCTTGAGCATGAGCTGGTGGATGTTGAAGCCGGCATATTTGCCCTGGTGCATGGCTCCACCACAGCGCTTAATGCCAGACCAGTTGATCAGATCGCCGATAGCGAAGTGCGAGGCCGCGTCGTTGATGCTTTCATTGGCGATCTGCAATGACGGCTTGATGTTGACGTAGCGCTCCTTGTTGAGGACTTCCTCGGGCAAGTAGGTGGTGGTAGGTACACTACGGGAGATGGCCATGATGACCAAGCTGGCAGTCATCTTGTGGCCGTTCTCGAACTCGACCTCGAAGACTTCGGTGCCGTCCTCGTTCTTAACGGGAGTCTGGCTCTTCAATCGGTGGTTAAGTAGCACCTCGACGCCGGCCTCTCGGGTCAGGTCTAGCGCGCAGTCCTTGACGTTATCAGGGAGCGGCTCGGCCGACAGAAGCTTGCTCCGGGAGTGGGCAAGGGTGACCTTGACATTGGGTTGGACTTCCTTGAGCTCGGCGGCCATTTCGATGCCCACGGCACCTGTGAATGCGTGAGCAGGGCCTTTATTGAATTGAATAAATTCATAATAAGGAGGGTTATACTAACCACCACCAACAATCAGCACGGGAGCAGTGCTGTTGGCTACGGCATTGATGTGTCGACGCGCCTCCTCGAGATAGTCTACCCTTCTGGCCGATTGTGGGACGACGGGCCAGACACGCCGGAGACCGGTAGCGGCGACGAAGAAATCGTATGCCTCGGTCCGCTCCTCCTGGTTCGGCTGCTCAATAAAAGTAGCCGTCTTGGTCTTAGGGTCGACCTTGCTGACGGTACCGTGTACGAAGCGTACGTCGGGTCGCTGTAGTATGGGGATGTTCTTGTAGTAGACCCAAGCCTTCTCAGCATAGCTGGCCGAGGCTAGAGCAAGAGGCGATCCGATTACATGGTCTAGGATATGGGTATTAGAACAAGCTCGCAATGCAATTGTTTTGGAGGTGGCGTAGTTGCAGGCTTTCATGCATTATGCGGGGTGCGGATGTGATAGGTCACGTACAGAAGCCATCGCGCTCGTCGACAATAGTAATCTCGACTGGGATGGGAGATTCGATTGTGTCGCACTTTTCAAGCAGATTGACAGCCACTGCCAAGCCGGCGTAGCAACCACCGGCGATGAAGACTCTGTAGGGATTGGCCTCAGAGCGGGCGGCGCTGACGCTGGTAAGGTTGGAAGCCATTGCGAACCTTGCTGTCGGAGAATTGAAGGAAATGAAGTGGAACCGCGGAGTAGTTGTTGCGTTCGCTCCGCAGAAGAGGATGCAACAGTATTTCAAAGACGGGGTCGAAAACCGGGCAGCGGAAGCGTTCAAATAGGAAAATGTTGACCGCAAGAACATGAATTTTATGAGCCCTAACTATCGATAGGTACTATGCAGGTAGGTATAGGTAAGTTATTGGTATTCTCTCTAACTCGCGGCTAGCTGCGTTATAAATTGAGAAAATAAAAGCAGCTGGAGGAATGGAAAGGAGTCAAGGGTTAGTCAGGGTCAGCTTCTCGGTACACGGATCACTGTCTGGAAAAATAGCCTGATGAATCTGATAGACATTAGGGATTATTGATAATTGGTGAGCCGAAGAATTAAGAATAAGAAAAGCGATTGAAGACAAGGTAGCCCTGGTCATTATGTAGGTAAGTATTCGCAAGTATCCAAGGTAAGGGTCTAGGGGCTTTTGGGAGATAGTTACAATTGGATCCATTCTACCGTGTCAAATCCCGCCAAGGGGGACACATGGTCAATTAGTCAATTAGTACTAGGTATAATACTTCTTTGGGTTCTTGGGAACGTCGTGCACTGTCGTACTTGGTACCGAATATACGGTACAACATGTTTGGCTCATCATTACTACCTAATACTCATGTAGGTGATTACTTACTAGGCAAGTCAACACGTATGAAATGAAAGAAACCTTTGTTCACCTTTTGCTGGTATTGACTTCCGAATTTTAGCTGACGGGCTAATTGAACAGTATTAGGTACAAATAATACTTCTTACTAGACAAGGTGGTTGTTCAGGCCGGTTTGCAGGATACTTGGTCGACCCGAAGATTCCAATTTCCACACGGATCTGATAAAAAAGTAAAAAGGGCGGTGATCGCTCACAGACGTCAGCGCCGCACAGAAAAAAAACGACGCGATGGACATGTGGGGCGGGGACAAAGTTATCAGATCCGCACTTTGCAGGGGTTCACCATCGACTAACAGCGAAACCGGCCTTAGATTCGGCCAATCTGATCCGATCCCTCTGGGCTGCCACTGGACTTGCGTGTACTCGTATGTACATGCCTAGTACGCAGTGGTATACTTAGTATGGTTACACCTCGGTTAGAATACACTGCATTCATTCTACGTCAGAACGGGGAAACTTTAGCCGCTCCAATTCCTCATAAATATTCACCTTTCGTGTAACATGTGATTTGGTTGATATTCTTTTTTGATGCATTGTATCGGAAGCTATCAAGTTCGATATATATTGACACCATTGATCTCTGCTTCGAATACATTATGATAGGTACCAGATATCTACCTATTAGGTTGGCACCTAATCAAATCACCGGAGCTAAACTTGCATGCAAAGGATCATGTCGAGATGACGGACGGGAAAATGATCTTTTAGTCGGGAAAACAATTAAAGGGATTCTAGCAGGTGTCAATTTGATATCTCCGAAATCTCGGGTTGAGAAGATCAATTGCCGCTTGTAGTAATCGATTATATCCGACGAAATCAGCGTAGGTAGGTTATGAAACCCAATAAAGCCGAAGTGTGATTTCGAGCTTAATGTTTTTATCTCTGTGCCCTACCCTTATTCAATCTACTTACCTACGGTAGTTAATCGTCTCTGACCCTTAATTTGTCATTTCTGAACTGTTTCACCTCCCAACAATTCACCCCCTAATTCATTCCATTTGAAATATGAAAAACCAAAGCCTGTTGGAAGGTTTCAGTTTTAAAGGAGCTTTTCAAATTATAGTCTATGGAATCTTTCCTTCAATGCCCTTATAAAAGCAAACAATTGTTTAAAAATCAATGATGCTAAAAGTAATCCAAGTGTTACACCGAGAAATACAAGCTGGAAAAGGAAATCCAAAGCTCCACCATTATAAGCCATTAAACATGATATGGCAGATGCAGTCATAAACAACATTAAGAGAAAAATCATCATGAAACGAGCCAATAGCCGGTTCTTCCACTTCACCTCGATTAGAGAAAATAGAAGAATGGAGACCTGGATTGTTGCTCCTTGGGCAACAACGAACCATATGCCTAGAATTTCGGCTATTTTCAATATGTCATATGGCAGGCCGTTGTTGCGATCGATGGACGGTCGTTTCAAAATCATTATTGTCATCAAAAGAGTATGCGCATTGCATACGGCAACAGCCCAAAACATCCAAATACTATCACCGTGGTACTGCCTGAAAAGTTCCGGTTCGATAATCCATGCTCTAACAGACTCGTGGGTTGAATTTGTCCCACGGCCACTCTCAGGACCGGTTTGAGGCCTAACCTGAAAATTGTGGGCTTCGATGTCTGATAATTGATTACAATTTAGCTCACTCAAGTCAGCCCATAAATATTTCTCTTGACATGCTACCTACGTACCAGTATGCTGAGTTGGGTGATTATTGTGTAGGTCTGTCATTTTGTCTTCTATAGTCCATAGTTAATGCTAATACCTAGTGTGCTGAGCCCTAGGCATAACGAAACAAACCTGAAAATATTGATTTAAGGAAAAGCTCAATTAAATTTATCAACGGTAAAGCCAGCAGTAGAACCGGGAGGACTTGTCCGAAAGACCATGAATTATCTTGGTTTTTCGAATAATCCAGAATAACTCGCAGATCCAAAACTTTCATTGTCCCCCATATCACAGAGACAATTAACCAATAAACCTTCATTATAGGTATGTTAGCAAGAGTAAATTTCTAACCAAAAAGGAGAACAACTGAAACTTACGTCGGAAGCCATTGATGCATATAATTCTACCCATATGCAGACAGTCATATGCGCAGAGATTATTATGTTTGAAACGATCCGGTCTTGCAATGTGGAAATGCCAAAATATTTCTGAAAAAAACTAGCACTTCGAAGTATGCAACCCACAACACGTTGTGATATGGAGTCGGTCCTTAACCATAAAATCCTGCGATGGAGTTTGAATAACTTCGTAGAGAATCCCAACGACATAAGAAGCATTGAGATTATCATTGAATTTTTTCCGCCGGGTATTACACTATCAAAATTAGAATTGAAGTAACAAGTAGCATTATCCCAAGGAGAAGCATCGAAGTAGGGAACAGCGAGGTCTGAGGACGAATTGACTGGATTGTAGAGCATTTCCGAATGGAGGTAATCCCAATAAAAGTGTCCAGTTGGAACCATGGCAACTAGGCACAATAGTAACAGAGTCGACATAGAAACAAGTCGCCACCATCTTTCCGCTGGGTGTTCAATAAGGTACCTGCGTAAGAAAACTAATGTTGAGAGATGCGTCGTACAAGAAAACCAAACCAGATAGACTATCATCTTCCAATGGAGGGCAGCAAGATCTGAGCGAGAAACATAGCCACCAATAAGTATCGCGAGTCCTGTAATAACCTGTGTGTCTGCTATAAGCAAAACACACTTTTCTTTGGGTCAACGGACATTCAATATCAATTGCCATAATATAGACAGACCTTGTTGAATGCATCCTGTAACGCCTTGGAAATATACGGCTTCCTCTGTCCAGGTGCCTTAACCCTTAAAAGTCTCCTGATGACTTGAAGGACGAGCTGGTCGAAGGGATTGGGATGGAAGCATGCCTTATTCTCTTTTTCTTCTTTGTAGGGATTCAACTTTGGATCGTAGGTGATGATATAATAAACGCAGACTATAAAGAGTAGAAAATAAGCAGGAGCAATAAACCCGATGAGAACCTACTTGATATAAGCTATCAAAACATCTATGATTTGATCATTACTCCTAAACTTACACCAACTCCGGTTATGTCTGGCATTGATTTCATGTCCTGTGATTGTTTGTGGCTTTGACAGCCATCTAGAGTATTGTTGGACATCGTAGGAATGACTTGGTCTCTGATGACGTGAGTGGAAGTAGGCTTTTAGTAAAATCCACAAGTCTCAACAATGTGATGATACCTCGAATATATTTCAATTCAATGCCTTATGTATGTTGTAGCGGATGCTTTAAGACAAGATCGAGCCATCGGGTTGTTACTAGATACCTACATATGGAATTGCACGAAATCTTATTGTTTCAGAACCAGCCATAAATAACGCACAGTGCTTCAGGTATATCCTCGATATCTCTCTTTTTGTTAAACTTGATCGGTAAGTGACGCCAAGCCTAAGGATTGAAATTCCCGAGATACTCACCGTATAAGTTTTCTGTTGCACGCCCGTGGCGTTCTGACGGGCGCATAGGAGCTCGGCACAAATTAGCGGGTTTGTCATTTCCGCCTGGTGTCTACCTAGGTCTCCGCAGAGGCATTTCATTCACTCTCTTCGGAGTCAAGCGGGATCGTGAGTGACTTAGGTAGTAGGTATTCGCTAAATTGCTATCTTCTATTGCTGTATTACAGCGAACATAACTAAACTAAATTGCATAGGTAGGAATATACATTTTCTAATCCGCAATAATTGTTGAGATGGATTCTAGTGAGATTTAGGAACCAGACTCCCCAACGCCACCTGATCACCAGCTCGTATTTGTAATATAAGGCTCTATAATATTAGTCAAGGCCCTGGAGTCGTAATCTCCGAGCTCCGACTCGAACCCGGCCATTACACTGTCCCAATCTTGCTGCGCCATGGGGAACCCGTAATCAATGGGGCTTGGTTGTACTGGATCACCTATTCTCAATGCATCCTTCGAAGGCTCTACAGCCATACCGTGATCAGGAACTTGTACTTGGTACCCGGCATTACTCAACGGGCTTGTTTTAGCGCTCGTTACAATGAGGTTGGCAATGCGACTAAATCTCTCGCAAGCGTCGTGAACTTTTCGAATAGTAGGGGAACTCGAACCTTTTGGCGCCAATATTGCCACCACCGAAGAAAGGAGAGTCAAATCGGCACTAGACGACGTCGCGATGGCATTGCCCGCTAGTACGATGAAGGGCACAAAAGGCACCAGGGATAAGATTCTTCGGTAGAGAATTAACGGTTGCACAGCAGGCGCCACCAATTTACTTACATGTTGAGAAACATCACCCAGTTGGCTGGGTATTTCCGTAGCACGTTATCCCCGACTTCCACGAGTTTCGATAAAGCTCTGCGTGCCGAATCTACGCATTCATCCGAGCACTGCAATGGATGAGGCTGTATAGAACTTGGTGGCAATATTCGATACACGATAGTGAGTAGAGAATAAGACACTAGTTCGACCAATAAAGCGGCTGCTCCGTACATTTCATCCCACGTAGGGTCTTCCTGGGTTGCCTAGATAGTCTGTCAGTAGCAAATCAAACGGAGATGTACGCTGACGTCATACAGATCTAACAGACTCCAGGATGCCAAGAAGCCGAGTAGCAAATCCCCTCGCATATTCAGAACGAGCCTGCTGCGATGCGTGTCGCGCAGAGCCCGAGAATAACGTTTGTTGGATTTCATCCATAATTAGAGCTTGGTTAAGAAAACCAGCATATACTCTGCTAACGTTAGAAAGCTCGGCAAGTTCATCTCCGAAGAATAGCTTACCGGGCTGGAGCATCAATCCGATCTGTTCTGATAGGGGTTGTTACATCGTAATGATGAATGATGGGTGTCCTGCCACTCGTCATCGCCAGCCCCTTTTCCCAACAATAGATATGCCAGAATACAGAAGCCTTTTGCATATGATCCTGGCTTCCGACATTTTCGGACAGACGATGGAATCCTAAGTCCAAACACGCTCTGGCCGCGGCGCTGACTAATCTCCACGCGATCGTACTGTGTCCTTCTTTCACGTAAAAGGTGCCCTAGACAACATCAGTATCACCCAGCACGCATATTGAAAACTTTCACTTACGAGTAAAGCTAGGGCTCGGCATGATTCCCTCGAAGGCTCCGAACATAAACGGAGATTCTGCATTGCCGCATCGGCATTTGCCTTCAACAACCCACAGTGCGCGCGCATTGCTTCAACAGTAGTACCCATACGCCCGCGTTCGGCTTCGTTGATACCAGAAAAGAGGTGGTACAGGCCAACATTGACACATATCCAGGTCCAAAGCGATATAGACTCCGTCGCGAAGTAAACGCCCCGACACATATCAATAAATTCGTCTTCCTGGAAGGTGGGAATGTCTACGAAAAACTGCTGTTTGTGGGTCTTAGCTAAGCGTAGAAGCTTCAGCACAAGATCTACTGGAGGCAGAGGTAATTTTCCAAAGTCCAGATCGTCTGTTTGGGGGTGAGAAGTGGCATCAATTGGCGCCGAAGTTGTGGTGTCGCCCGCCTCTGCACCATGCAGTAGTTCGGCAACCTTCTGTGGCGATAATGTCGTGGAATCCTCTTGGGTACCGACGTTGAGAAGTTCAGAGGCAGCAAGTGCTGCTTCTAGTGCATCTTTGACCTGATGGGCATGTGATTGGAATGATGTATCGCCATTATACCCTTCACGGACCTTAGATAGACTAGGGACCTGTTCATCGATTATCGGCGGCGGTGTATGGTGTGTGGCCTCTGATGTTTCCTCCGTCGAACAAGGTGTTGAGGCCTTACTCAACATCAATGTTTGAAGCATCTCTTTAACGTCACTCAGCTGACGTCTAACATCTTGTACAGCTTCGTCATACTTCGACGATATAAGAACACGCTGCCTTTTCTCGGAGGGCCGGGGTGTGGTCCGACAGGCGACATTAAGCGTCACACAACTTGCGCATGGTGATCTTCTGTCACATTTAGTCTATTTTAAGTGTTAATATCACATGGAACAGGAGTTCGGGAATGAAGACGCATACCTTTCGAGACTTGCAACTATCGCACTAAACCAAATTTATGCTTATGTTAGTGCTGGTCGCTTAACAGAAGGTAATAGATCTAGAGGGAAGTTCTTACCGCCGGTCTGCGTTCCAACGGGATGCCCTGTTCCGTTTCATTCATTTCCTAAACTGCTGTAACTAGGTACTCACTAGTCCACCGAATATAGAATGACCGGTATCATAACTTTCGAAGTGCCGGAATCTGGGGTACTTAGATTCCCGTCGGGTCCCTAGGCCGCCGATGGAGGGAGTAAGATGACGACATTTAAGGGGCTGAGATTGCTAAGATTACCTAAGCCACAATATGCACAGCCACAACAGTTGACAGGGGCAAATAGGGGTAAAAGGGGTAGTACATAAACGTAAGTGGTATACAGACAATCTTTTAATTAAGACAAAATACGAAATGAACTAGTCATACTGAAGTCTATACATAAAAATGGCCTTATAAGCCCCCATATATGAAAGGTAACTCTGCAATTTTCAAGAGATCTCGATCCGTAGTAAGCTGCCTACTTCTGATCCGAGCTTACTTCTAGACGACTCTCGAAATCTTGAATCCTCCTGGAATGCGCTGCTGGAATACCTGAGTCGGGTCGTAAGCGGACGCTACTTCTCGCATATGCTGGATGTTCTCAGCTCCGTAACTGCCAAGGGCATCCTGCCTCGCGTCCGCGTAGTTCAGGTAGACGAAATCCATCTCTCCATTCAATAATTTAGTCTCCTCTTTGACGCGAGCCGTGAAAATACTTGTCTCCACCTGTGCTACCGCGAATGCTGCCTCCCCCTCGCTAGGGTCAACCGCAACACCGGTGCTCCACAAAATGCCGTTGTATGGGATGCTGTCCAATCCAAGCATGTTCCCACCTTTTTGGCGGCTTATTTGAGCCATATACGCGGGTAACGGCTGGAAGAAGATGAATGTCTTAAATTTGTCTGCGTTTATAGAGCGTTTGAGCGTTTCGACAAACTCCTCATAAAGCTCAACACACCGGCGGAGGATCTGCGGGTCGTTGCGGAATGTTAATGTTGTTCCGACGTTGCTAAATTCAGTTAGTTGATATTTAGAAACGCTCTAGGAGATTCAACGTACTTGGTATTCCCGGGGACCTGAGACCCAACAGCGGCCTTCGCCATACTTTCAACTGTAGTGACATTTACCATGCTGGGAAGGGTCCTAAGCTTGTCAAACGTAGTCGATGAATTCGCGTTGCCTTGTGTGTTGACATGGATTAGACCGATGTAGATGTCGTTGCTGACAGAAGTGTTGTAGGCATAAAATGTTATAAGGGCATTATCTGCCAATGACTGGTTCTGGTTGGTGAAGCCCACAACTGCATCTAACACATCATCTGAGTAGTCATTGCTCAGAAAGCGTAGTTCGTAGTAAATGTCCTTGGCTGGGATGGCCTCCATGTCGTATCGCGTCACGATGCCGTAGTTGCTACCGCCTCCCTTTAGAGCCCGCCACAGATCCGGGTTGGTCGAGTTGTTGGCGTTGACAATAGTACCATTAGCCAATACCACTTCAAAGTTGACCACAGAGTCGCAGCCAAAGCCCATTCTCCCAGAGAAGAATGAATTTCCGCCTCCCAAGAGGAACCCGCCCACTCCAACATCTCCGTCGCGACCACCTGTCACAGTTACGCCATATTTATAGAGATTCGTGAACACGTTTCCCCATCGGCCTCCAGGTTGGATTTTAGCAAGATTGGTTTGTTTATCGTAGCTGCTCGAATTCATCATAGTCAAGTCAATAGTCACACCATCGGCAATGTTGTTGCTTCCAGGCCAGCCGTGGCCTCCGCTACGTATCGCGATATGCCAATCTCCGGCGCCGTCGTTGGAATTGACTAGTGCCTTCAACGCAGTAGAGACCTCGTCGGTGTTGTGCGGTAAAACGAGACAGTAGGGCCTCATGCGTCCGTTGGCTGAGTACCAGGACTCGATTTGCGGTTCGTATTCAGTGTCTGTCGCGAACAGAAGCCGGTCACCAAGACCAGCGGCCTTCAGAGCTTCGCACTATAAGGGATAAGCGGATAAGCCATGATTGCATATATGGATGTCATTTTTCTTTTAAAGTACTTACTGGCAGGATTCCGCTGGTGTTTGTGGTTGGGTCGTAAGTACCGTTTCTTGGCATCAACCAAGGTGTTGGCGATAATTCTGCCGACGCAGTCGCGGTGCCTGCAAGAGCTACCGCGGCAATAGCAACAAAGAACATGATGATAGAGTTCGCTATAGAAATGGTCCAAAACTTTATCATACAATCCAAAGTTATTTTGGTTGGAGTAGTCAAGGCTCCCAGGTTTGGGGACTTCCATTATTTATACCTACCTAGTAGTTTCATCACGGTAACTAGGTAGTCGTATCACTACACAGCCTGAATGATATTCATGAACATACTTAGAATGTAAAGAACTGTCGTTGCGAATATCCAATGGACTTCTTCAAGACTTCTCCGTGTCATCGGCGATATTTGTGGAGACCGTATACGGAGCCCTAGGGTTCCGATAGTGGAGAAATCCTCCGGGTCTCTGGATATTGACATCCGATGCTAGCAATGCTATACTAGGCAGTCATCATTGGCGTTTCTAGTGGGGCGCTGAGCAATTGATATCATGTCAGCGACCCAGAATGAATATTAATAAGATTTGTTCAAATACAATTCATTGATCTGACTATTCAAGGTAGGGAATACCGGACCCAATAAGATGTTGCTTAGATAAATAGGAAAGTTGAACTACGTAGTAATCTCATTGGACTACCGAAGACGGCTTACGGTTGGACTCAAAGCTCTTTGATTTGGTTTGGGTGTTGTGGTCCTCCGTCGTTTGAAGGAGAGATAGTGGGGCGAGAGAAAGTTGGGAAAGCGTCAAAAGCCAAGGCTTTGACTTGAGTCCCATCGGTAAAATTAATTAGAAAATGGTTCTTGTTCTCTGCTATCAACTTTTTATTCCCTTCAGATGGAAAGCATTGAGTATATTGTATTATTCCGTAGCGTCTTACTCCAGCGATTCAAGTCGTTTTGTCATGTCATGTTATGAGTCTTATTACATTCGTGTTCACTTGTGCTGGTATGCATGCAGATTCTAGTACAAAGGCAAATTTGAAAGGCCCAGCAGGGGGCAACCACTTTTAACTAAACGAGTGATATAACCACAATCCAATCTTCAACTAATCTGTAATGACCGACTACACTATGGCAGAAGTGTTCCAACTGCTAAGCATTGTGGTTATCAAGGTACTACACCAGCCGAACCCCTTTTCAAATATGTGTTCATGAAAACCAATATTCGAGGTCCCTGCTTAGCAGAGATTCGCATCTCCGCAACCGGGGCAGAATGCTTTGTTTGAACCATCCGCGTAGTCAACGATAGTGCAATGCTTGCCATCACCACCCTGAGGCCCGCCACATGAGCCCGCAGTACAGCGCAGGTTGTAAAGGCCGACTTTGCATGAGGTGCCATTGCATCGCTATACACGGAGAACCCATCAGTAATTGCTGATATAAAATAGGAATGAACCTGATACGTACGCCTGATTTGGTAGCGGCATCACGCTTAACAGCGTCGTTCTCAGTAGGGGATGCAGCTGCCGAGACGACGGCGAGAGCCATAATGATGGAGCTGATAGTGAAACGCATGGTGAATATCTTGTATGATAATTGGGAAGTTTATATAGGTAGATTTATTGACAATATTTATATGATGGTGTTTGGAGTTGAGCTGTCTGTGGTGTAGATTTCTGGTCTTGAGGAGTGCGATATCTCGAGGTTTATATATCCGTCGAATGTGCTTCTTGGGTTGGAGATATTGAAGACACAATCCATGCCCCCCCCCCCCCCCCCCCAGAGCCGTGCTCATCGAATCCACCTCTACCCAATGTATAACTAGCAAGACATACTAGTCAGCTTACTGAGGATGCTATTATATGATCTTAGTGACAGATCTATTCACTGCAGTAGCACAACATTGAATGCATGTGGAGATATCTCTCAAAGTTCCAACTTTCCAGGCAGTAGATTGGTTCTCAAATCCCGGCCGAGACCGATGGTCGAAGAGTTGGAGCATCTATTCTAAAACCATTGTACAATCATGACGATTCTACTACATCTCAATAAATTCAGAGAGTGTAAACATCCCAGAAAGTACAGGGTTCATCCAAGTCATTGTATTTCTCGCATGTATAGTCGTCGACGAATGGATCTCAGAGCTATGAGATATTAAATATCGGTGGCAACGTAAGTGCTTACAGTGACATTGATTTATCCTTAACTGTTATGAATACTCTCAAGCACGGGAGACATAATTATTCTAATTACTAATGCTGAGCTACCTGGTACCTACATATGGTACTGATTAAAGAAATATATTAGCAGACTCTACTCAGCAGGTACCTCTTTTCAATGCGAGTACAATTCCCTGACAAACTTCGTTGATCAAGAAGAATTACCACACTAGTTCAATAAATTGTTGTCCAGGAGAAGACGATGTCTTGTAATTGTAACAAGAAGATTGGTCGTACAAAAGTTTACCAGGTGTTTTATTTGCCTACCGTACGTACCTACTAACCAAATGTCAAGTTTCAAAGACATCCAACTAAATGTTGTCACCAGCAGGGCGTATTGCACCAGTAAGATGACGATTAAAAATACCTACCTACTCAACGTATATAATTATACCATATGTTGAATACCTAGGTACTAATCGGGGGACCCTAGTAGCACAAGATCGATAGGGTCGAGAGTCTTTTGTTGGTTACACAGATGGGGATCGAGCCGCAGAATCGGATCGCTGACTGTTGCAGTTTATCTTGACTTAGATATTAATACGATATGAATGTAACCATTGCCAATCTTTTCCTTTTGAAGTCAGGCGTCGGGTGACATATCAAATAAACATGTCAGCTTAGCACAACATATCGCGGCCAGCTTCAATTCGAAGTTACAATGACCTAATATTATGAGAAGTCAATATTGAACTTCCACCGTTGATGTTTGTTGGTTTGAGAGATTTCTGGAAGTACCTAGGCACCTAGATACACTCACCACTATGGAGGTGCGATGTCATCACATGCTGCGGCTCTTATGGCAACAGTTCCTACCTAGGTAGGTGTCGGTGAACAGAAAATTGTGCACATTTTTGGTGGGAATAGACTACTGACGAAATCAACTCAGATCCGTTTAAGGCTTTGCAGATCTCGACTGCAGACTAGCAGTTGATTACACTGATTGGTGGTGGGTGCAGGTCAGCTTGTGTGAGGTTTCAATAGAACCAAACTAGTTGTACTACCAGTATACTTTCTAAATCAGTTGTGTATCGTGAGGACCAAAGGTAAGTGAATTCCAGAAGGTATTCCTATTGTCTGCATTGTCAAGGCTATCATCTACCTACCTTTAGCGTATAGGCTTATATATTGTATTCGTGCCGAGTTCCCGGTCGCTAACATGAAATAACATTGCTCAAACTACCTCGCTCACATCATTGATGACATATTGAGGCCTAAATGTGTGGAATACTGTTTAAATTGGCGATGAGATGGCAGCGAAATTATTATTACGTGGTATAAATCACTCAGTGTTAATCGACTATACCAATAAATACTAGTAATCCACCTACCTGTGTTAATGCGGTACGAAAAAGACCTCGGCATTATAGTCTCGCAACCTCTAATTATCATTAGATCTCGACTATATTTCATAATTCCTAAGAAAATAGGATGGTGTAAGAGGTACATATGTTGTTCTTTGCCTACTTACCAAATTAAGTTATTGAAGAAGAGTAAAATAAGAAAAATATGACTCAGGAAAATAGTTTTGAATGGAGACGAAGAGAGAAAAGAACGGAGAGAACACCGTAAAAAAACAATACGGGATAAGAATATTAGCAGCTCCTAAAGTCCCTAATTAATACCAGAAAGCGATGGATGCCAAGATACAGAATCCCTAGGGAAGCAGGTAGAAGAAGACAGCCCTTGGATGTGGGAGACATATGCATATACCGAGGGAAAAAGGGCATGAGAAGATCTGAGACCTGGGGAACCCAGATTGAAAACACCTTTGAAGCTTAAAAAAGAATTGGCACCGTAAAGGTTTAGGTAGAGCAAGATCAAGATGCTGGGTCCCATAAAAACACATTGACTGCGTACCGATTCCTATTCGCGGATACGTCCTTCAACGATTAGTAGGTTCGGTTCTAGGACTGGCGTTCTCAAAGCATACTTCGCCTTTCAAGCCGAGGACAACTTGGATATCTATCATATAAGGAACAGCAGATTTTCTTCTCCGGCTAATCAAAATCCAGATTTGTAGATACAAGTGTGGTCTTGACTGTTGATTGGCTCAGAGAAGTCCTTTCTTGTGCAACGCAGACAACTTGTGCTAGCTGGTGTAACGTGAGCCACTTGCATGGTATTGGATATTTGCGGGAACAATATTTTCTATTCCCCATTCTAATTCCGATAAGAAATATTGTTTTCGGCTACCCTATACAACAGTATGGCACCGTGTCTCGAAACTCTCCCTGTGGAGTTGATTGGTCGCATAGTAACGCTCATTGATCTTCGGGATATTGTCTCACTTCGACTTACGAGCCACACTGTCGAGAGCAAGGTTTCCCAGCAACATTTCGCCAAGTACTTCCATCATAAGCATGTCGTGATGGCTTCGGGGCCCCTAGAAAACATGGTACACATAACTAGCCAAGGCCGCCTAGGTTGTCTACTACAACATTGTACCATTACCGGCGTCGTGGGGATCGACATAAGCGGATCACGAATTTACAACGAGTACATACGCCTTCTATCTGAGGCTTTTAGCAACCTGAAGCAGCGTTCGCCCAAAGGTAGACTTGCCTCGCTGTGTCTTCGTGTGAGTGTGCGCAACCGCGATAGCACTTGCGAGTCAGATAGTCCTTCATTACGAGAAAGTATCTGGGCTACGGCTCTGCGAACCTTCGATGTCACCATGGCAGCATTGCACGCATCCCAACTGCCTGTGGACGAGCATCTGGACATTTATAATGGAGTTTTAAGGTGCAGTCTTCCATACGATGCTCTCTTACCCCTCACTCAGCGGTTTATGTCGATGCCTGTATTCAGCTCGCTGAAGAAACTGACGGTGAGCCTGTCATCGCCTTTCATCAATCCCTTGGAGAACATATCGGATCCAGCTATTAGCATACCAGGGCAATCGATTCAGATCTTCCATGGAAAATTAGCTCTACGAGGCCTCCTAGACATGTCAAGTATCATGCCTCAACTGGAAAGCCTGGACGTGCACTGGTACAATATTGTCACTCGCGACACATCTGCTGCGCAATTGAATACCAGAGTTGAGCTCGGCTATTCGAATTTCGCATGTCTGAAAACATGCAGATTACGCGGTATCTATATTGTTGAAAGGGATTTGCTTGAGTTTGTCAAAGCCATACATCCTTCTGCATTGACAATTTTGGATATTCGCCTAACGTCAGGGACCTATTCGTCTATATTCGAATATATGGCCCTCATAGATACGCCAATCACATATTATCATCTCGATGACCTTCGCGAAGACCACGCTCTGGTACATTTCGACGTGCCGGGTAATGCGAAATTTCCATATCGTGGTGTCACGATGGGGCCAAGTACACTTACAAGACAGGAAAATGATGTAAAAGAGGCAATTCGATATCGCATAACTCATAAAAGGCCCCTTGGGTCTGGAGAACGGATGCGTTGGTGGAAGAGTAAAGTGCAAGAATTTGGCCCACCAAACTAGGATTGGCTACTAGGTAGTTGTGGCTGGATGAATTTCGACGAATGAATAAAACTTGGTTATGATGAATTCCATAACGCTGTGGTGCAACTTCGTAGGCGTTGCGACGGCGGACCACAGAGTTTTGCGTTGCTGTGTTGTTTGTACCGTTACTAACCGTATGTGTCATTGAGTCCTGTTTGCAACGGGCTACTTATTAAAACATACCTAGTAGCGACCTGGTTACCTACCAATGTTTATCTAGAGATATTAGTATTTCTAAACTCGCATGGTATCATACGAGCTAACTGTTTTCTTAAAATTAGAAAATAAGAAATGTCGTTTTTTTTCAGAGTGTTCAGATTGAATGAATACATCCAATTTTGATAAGGTGGGGTGAGGACTCGAGCCTCATTTGTACGCAAAACTTAGGACATGGATGTTGATTTAGCATGTACACATCATGGATTACTTTGAATACATATCATTCCGATATATACCTATACCTAAATACATCGTCATATCAGACCTAGGGAACCTCACGTGCATCCCAAAGGACCGAGCGAATGCGCCTAGCCCCGATAAGGGGTATACGAATAAAGTCCTACCCTCAAGCTTTCGTAACCTCCCTAGTAGGAAAATCGATAAAACATCGAGAATCATAGGTGCTAGAGTTGTAAAGCACAATGTGACAGGTGACATGAGCTCGATAATAGCACGCCTTTGCTACCTTACAACTCCGGAAAACCGTCAACACCCTCTCTAACACCAAACCAACAACCCCCGGTCGCGCTAGCTAAGACAGGACTCATGTACTGTATTCCATCATATACACGATTTTGTAAATTTCCCCCAGTCCTTAAATAACCATACCCAGTAGTCAAGCACATCTCGTAAATCATCTATCGCTGGAGTTAGATTCAGATGAGATCCTAGACCATTAGTGAATGGTTTGAGATTGTCAACTCCATCGCCATCATAAATGCTTTGTTGATGGCTAACAATTCTAAATGGAATTTTCTCATATTCTACTATTTTCCGGCGTCTTTTTAACCCCTTTTGATTCGGCGACTTATCGCCAACGTGAACTTCGACCCATCGCTGTGTTACGAAAGTCGTCTCAAGAATAATTATCATCTGTTATTCCATAATGTCGTGACTGCATTGATTTATCATCGCCTTCGTGTAAATGGTAGTGTCAAGACTGTAGAATAGTCGGGGATGTGTGTGGCGTTGAGTGGAAGTGGCTAGGCGCTTTATTTTTATTTTCCGTTTTTTGAACATTCGTGTATCATCAGGAATCCTTCCTTTTGAAAGTTGTATCGACATTTCGGGGTAATCTCTGAGGGTTGAAGATATATACAAGGGGTAATTACGTCTTATAGGACCAATCTGTTGTCTCGAAATCGGATGTCTGGACGAATTTCCTGGCAACAATGGGTAATTATCTGGGCCATTCGAACATAGGATTGGATTGAAGTCGGCGTATTGAGTTCGTGGATAATCCCTGTCGCAAGTGTGGGATTTACGCGGCTTACTCGAGCAGGTAGCTATCTAGCGGAGGCTAGCGGCACTCAAAAGGTGTTGACGCTAGGACTTCAACGTCTGAAGGATCCGGCCTTCGACAAGTATCGATTATGGTGATGAAACCTTGATATTGTTGCTTACTCACTGGCCAAGATCGACTTATCGGCTCGCGATGCCATGAAATTTGCATGGCTCTCGAGGCAGTGTGCCATCAGGTGAAGTACTAGAAAATTTGAGTAAGTCTTAGATCAGTTCAATAAGCTCTGCATGAATAACGTACCTGGCCATATGGCGGATTTATCAAGCATATACGCCGTAACCCTTAAGATCTTGGCCGCATATCCGCTATGGCTATCCATCTGGAGACGCGAATCAATTCCGCTATTGACATTGCCGCTCACGATATCCATGTTCATCTTCATATCGGCGCTAGCTAGAAGCTCTTGGATCTTGTGAATGAGTTTGACATCTTCATCCTCAAGGAGCATTATCGCAGGAACTCCTCCCATATCAACGTCATCCTTACCAAGGACACCCAGGTATCTTCCAACACGATCTTGAAGCGTGGCAACCCATTCGGCGAGAACCTGCGCACAATCAAAGGAGCACATCGCGGATTGTACTGGAAGTTCGCGGCTGTTGAACTCGGCAAATGTGACACCTAGCTTGTCAGACATAGAGAGCGAGTCTGCAGCGTAGAAGGCTGCTTTGCGAAGATGCTTCTCTCGTCTAGTTATCGTTCGGCTGTTTGTACCTTGCGCCTGCATAGGTGGTGGAAACTTGACTGCAGAAAATTCGGGCGACGACGACTGTGTTGGCGGTGAATCGATGAAAACTGAGCTTGTCGCGGAGGCATCAGACGGGTCCGTCGTAGATTCTGCGTTCGAGGAGGGAGAATGCTCAGCATGTTGCACAATCTCAGTTCCGCGGGAGAGTTCGTCAGCTAGGCCATCCCAGTCTCGCTGCCAAAATTTCTCTTTAGTTCTAGACATATTGACGAATAATCGGATGTAAGCTAAATCAAGTAAGGGGATAGCATCAGCCGATAGAGGACCCATGCCAAATGGATTCGGACGTTCTAAGCTGTGGTGTGGGTTACTCGCCCAGGCAGATTGCCATGCTTTCAGCGCTGGTTCAATATGACGATGCATCTTCTCGGTTTCCTCATTTGTCCACATCTTGTTGTGATGGCGCTGACGCGTTTCCCATATGTAATTGTGGAGCGCATTGATCAAAACTAAGCAACCAAGGGTGCTAGGTTTAAGCTCACTCGGTGGGATGTCATTGATCTGAGCTCCTGGACCTAACTGCTGTTGCCCATTGCCGAATGCTAACTTTTGCTGTTTCTCATTAGTGCGAAGCAATTCGCTTAAAGCTTCATGGAAAGTTGTCCGGTTGTGTCCAGCAGCCCGCACACCACCCTTCAGTTGGAATGAAGCGGCACTCTCGGCTGCGAAAAACTCTTCGTCGCTAGGCAGATCTAGTACTATCTCAGAATTCGTCAACGCCGGAGTGTGGTTATACGCAGTAACCAGGAGACTGGAGAGAATGAAGATGACGTAAAGAGTGCGTTTCCGCTCCTCCATTGTTTTCCATCTCAACCACTCAGCTTGTTCCTCGGATTCAGCCTTCAGTCCCCCATTCCAGTTTCCTTCGGCATCATTCATCTGAATTTCGCGAATCTCAGCTGCATCCATCTTCACGGGCCGAAGTAAACCGGCAGCCTGGGCGAGGCTGACAAGAGCAGCAGAGTGAGTTGAAGCGATATCGCTCGCAATCTTGTCACCGCAGTTATGCCCATACACAACATTCAAAAGCATTGCCTGCACCAGCCATAGTGGAGTGTGGATGGAGGATTCCGGTCCTTGTGATCCTTGGTCGGATGACGGGGTCCGCCTGAAATCAGCCTTTCGCATATCAGCTTTCCTTCGCTCTTCCAAGTATAATTGAATCATCTTTTTTGCCATCTCAAAAAGTTCTCTCGATTGTGTACGATCCATTTCGTACAAGGCACCAATAGCTGCCATTGAAAGAACCAGGCACCCACTTCCACCAACAGTGTTCGGTCGTCCATTGCCTGAATTGGACGGGGTATCAAACGACAAAGTAGGAATATGTAAGAATGGGAGATGAGGATGAAAATAACGAAAGTAACTTGTAACATATCGTTGTAGATCCTGAGTACTGGGTAAATTCTTTATGTTGTCGGGGGCATTGTCTGGGGTGCTAGAAAACTGTGGAGACATAGGTGAAGTGGGTGATGTGAAAGAGTATTTACGGCCACCAAAAGGGGCGCACTGGGACAATGCAGCAATGATAGCATTACGCGTAGTGTCTGTAATGGTAGAGACAGGAGAGTGTGACTGATGGCCACCTCCGATAGAAGTAGGTGTCTCGGGGCCAGGTCCAAAGTTGAGCGATTGGTTCATACCGTGTGTCGTCAGACCAGGCATTACGGAGGGACTGAGCGAACTCATAGATGGAGGTGGCGTTGAGAAGTAGATGTCACTCATATTCTTCTGGGATGAGGGTTGAGGAGACACTGGTGCTCCATTTAAAAGATCCGGAAACACTGTCCCGCTCATATCCATGGAAAAAGGGTTCGTCATCTGAGGAGGACCCATTAGTGCTGGCTGCCACATAGAGCTGGAAGCGGTTGTCACAGCCGTAGGATTGGAGCCATCAAGCATCACATCGCTAATGCCACTTTGACTGGTGGTGCTCATCGCGGATGGGGACGAGCCGTCAACAGCATTTTCGCCAGTGTTGTTGAACGACATCTGATGCTCGAATCCTGTTAGCCAGTCAAAGCTGTCATCTATATGCTGGCTCGGAGTAGACATGTCTGTCATGCCATTACCAAAAGGGGATGTAGGATCCAACGACATCGAGTGTGGGGATTCTGTATAGTGGAGCGCATTTGGGTTGATAGTCGAGCCAGGCTGACCGAATAGCAGCCCCTCGAAATCGTACTCTGGTTGGAAAGGCAGAGGAGGTGCAGTCCGCAACCCGGCGTTGAAATCCATGTTGTTTATGCTGTGAGTCTCCAATTTTGGCAGCCCATGGCTCATGCCTCTGTGGCCCATTACAGAAGACATGCCGGCGAAACCATTGTCCATATTGTGCAATGGTAGCCCTACGAGGCTCTGGTGGCGGCTGTGGGTCGGGGGCATATGATGCTGCTGGTTTCTTGCGACCTGAGCGTTGGCAGCCGCAATCATATGCATATGATTGCCGTCGACATGGCTAATAGTATTTGCGCGGGGCCTCATAGAGGCATTCGCCGCGGCGGCTTGGGCGGAAGCATTTGCACTAGCAACGCTATTCTTACGAGCTCGGCTCTGAGCTGTGGCAGTGCTGCTAGTACTTTCGCGACGGTTTCTCGGCCGCGACGAGGGGGTCGTGGTCTGGTGAAGCTTCTGCTGGTGGCGCAAGAGCAAATCTCGCCGGGCAAAGCATCGTGTGCATTCGGGGCACTCGAAAGGTTTCTCTTTAGTGTGGGAACGTTCGTGACGTTTCAGGTGTTCCAATCGGGCAAATGAGCGTTGACAAGTAGCACAGACATGAGGACGAGGCTTGTCGGTCTTAGGCGGAGGAAACGGCGCGGGAGCGGCAGCAGCGGCGGTGGTATTCACCGTAATAGAAGAGGCTTTACAAGTCAGTCAAGGTTAGTTAAATTTAAACAAGTTGGTCACATTAGTGGCGTGGTGATTCGAGGACAATATCGTTCAATGTAGTAGCTTAGTATTAACAAACTGACGTCGGCGTAGCTGACGGTCGCCGAAGCTAGATAAGACAATATGGATGGGGAAATATGGAGGGGCAATTGGGGAGCGTTCTTGGAGGACTTGGAGGACTTGGAGGGGACATTTAGGAGCCATACCGGAGTCATCGTTGCCAGCATTGTTCCCTGAGACTGCAGCGGGCGGCGATGGGTTGGACATGACTGATTGAGAAGTGGGAGAAGCGGAAGAAAGAAGAAGGGGGGGAAAGAGGAAATCCAACCGTCGACTACCGTCGAACTCTTGAAGGTTTCGGAATTGAAAGCAAACAGTTTGTGGTTATTTCCCTATTCCCTAAGATAAACTCAACGGCGGGCGGAAATCGAGGGTTCCAAGGTTGGGTGGAAGTGGGAGGAAAAGGCAGAGCGAGCGATTAGAACCGTTGATTGATTGTGGTTGAAAGTGTTTTTGCGCCTCTGCGTTGCGTGTGGTGGGGAGATTTTGGAGTGGGAGAAAGACGCTGGGAAGGAATTAGACGGGTGGATTGGCTAAGACGTGGGAAGTTAGGCGCACAGTAGTGGGTAGGTTTTCCAAGGTTAGGCGGGTACCTCAGATTCCTTCAAATGTTTGGAGGGGCAGAGCGTCAGAGCTTCGACAGAGCTAGAAGAGCTTGGACCTTTTCGTATCGATTATCGAATAACCCCTCGGTACATCGTACAGTATTATTGTCGTACTGTGTAAAGTACGTAGCCTGTGTAGCGTACCTGCTAAATAGACCTAGGACCTAGGTACAATTGGATAACGGTCTCAATCACCTGGACGCTACATGTGGTCCAGAGTCTGGCAGTCTGGTAATAGGTACGTATGTAAGATAAAGAACTACTAATTATTATTTTTTCCAATTGGAAACGATTGAACCAGCGGTCAGACGGGATCTAGTACTAGGTATGTGACGGACGTTATAAAGGTCGGGAAAATAGATAAAGCAACTTTGACGAATTAAAAATTGCAAGACAGAGAAGCAGAAAAGGATTAAAGAAAAAAACGATCAACTGTTCAAAAAGTACAATTGGCAGAATAGAAGATCCTTAACATTTCCAAACCGGGTTGAACAAGATCGGGTCGCTGGGGATGGATTCAAGTTTACTTGAAGGCAATTACGCCGGTCCATTGCCACAGTGTGATTTCATCGCACTTTTCAGGGCAAGCGTAATGGCAGAGAAAAAGACAGGTTAAGGTTGGCAGTGGCAGTGGGCTGTGAAATCACTTAGCAGGTCATTTGATATGGCTAAAATTGCTTGTATTACCAGGTAAGTACCGCTAACCCATGTATCTATAACATCGTTTAGGCGATTGCGTATGGGCTGATCTTGCGCAAGGGCAGCCCGTTAGTTTCAGGGCATCTTACTCACTGACAAGGGATCCACGTACAGGGGTTTATTCTCCTTCTTATGATCTAATTGGTTCATATGGGAAGAACCGCCGGAGCCAAATCCACAGTTCAGAGTGGATTCTGGTCACAAGATGCAAATCTAAATGATGTATAGTATACATCGATTCTAAGTAACCGTTATCCTTAACGTTTGACAGGGAATCACTTAGATCTTGCCTTTCAATTTGATTCACCAGGTCGGGTTGCATTCAATGTCCGGTTCACACTCGAATTGATTTTACCAACGGTTTTATTTTTCTGTTCCTCAACCACCAAAGGCACCCCCAGGGCACCATGACAGCTGTTTGCCTATCAAATGGTATCAATGGTATCAATCATCAATAATCGGATATTACCCTCATTGGATCTGAATTGCTTTATCGCTTCTCGTAATATATGTTATCACGAGACTAAATCAACTTTTTTATTCTTTTAAAAATTCGCTTAGGTATGTATTCAAGTTATTAATACCATTAATACCTACAGGAATGCAGTTGTACAGTTGACAGTTTGACTGTGTGTGGTCTCTGCTGTTCTCACTTGATGTCAGCCTCTTTACCTACCAATGAGATGATCTTCAGGGAAGCTACCCGTTCCACAAGCCTGCCCACGGAGCGAATTCGGCGAAATGGAGCTTGGTAACCGATTTGGATCTGCTCTGGTTTGAAATCAAGCCTCCCAAGGCTCCAACAACCTTCGTGCCGCGAAAGGGGACCCTTGGAGGGGCTGGAAGGGGACCGAGGGGCAAGCTGTTTCGAAGCCAACTCGTCAACCCGTCGACTTCCTTAAGCTAACTAGGCTGGCTGGCGAATCTGGTGGTTCTTTTCGGTCTGTTAGCGGCCTGCAGGCACATCATCACCTCTTGCCTCGTCCAGTCCGGTCTTCTCTATATCTGCACCGTATCCCCTTTCGCCCAATCGAATTTCTATATTTTAAAAGACATACAGTACGTACATGTATGTGTATGTATGTAGTATATGCACTATCACCATCGACGGCGCCGGATGAGTCGATCGAACTTTGCGATCCCGGCCGCCTTGCGTCAAGCGTTAGAGTCTCACGAACGTCTTGCCATTGGCTAATATCGGGTCCATCTTCTACACTATGACTACTACGCAGTACCTATCCCGCGCTTAGACGTATCCAGCTAAGCATCATACCCACAGAAAGGCATCTCAATCATCTATGCTGCATACTCCTAGAGCTTCACACCACACGCAACACACGCGCATATAGCACAAATTACGTAGTACACACTATTCTTATACGTTCGCCGTCAGGGGTTCCGTCCAGGCCAATAGCCCTCTCCGGATATATATAACGTCGCGTTAACGATGGTAATCTAGGATTCATCTACTCCCGTATTGACGAACAAAAGAGGAAGCTTGTCTCGGATCCAATGGCACAGCAAATCATTCAATCCGCATAAGTGGATTGCTGAAGGTTGCTGATCTTTAAGCCTGGGTCTCATACGATTTATATTGGAACAAAAACACCCAGGGACATACTTGTAGTTGAACGTTCATACGATACCTTCCTTCATCTGTTCGGTATGACAAACACGTAAGTACCTATGGCGAGGATACGCATGTATCTTGTTCTTGTTACCCATTACCTATACTATTTCCTCCATGACGAGGTTTGCTTCAAGAAACAAGGGCCCCCTTTAATGCGATAGACTAAAAATGGCAGGCCAAGCTAAAAAGATGCAGGCTACTGCTAATCTGTACCTATCTGGGTTAATTCTGTGTGTGTGGTATCCAAGTACCTAGGTATACAGTTTATATCCGGACCCACCTAATATACGGGTCTTAACAGCGCTGTAGCCGCCGAAGATCGCAGCTTGCAGATGGTCGTTAGCTATCCATGGATGTACCAACACACAAAAAGCTATCTTTTCGTTCGCTCACTCAAAAAAAACCTGCCCACAAATATGCTTTCGAATTGGTCCCTGAATCGAATATATGACCAGTCTTACATGGCCAGTCTTACCTGCATATAAGTCAAGCTTCTTCAACTAGTCTAGAAGTATGGCAATGGCAATGGCAATTTCCCTTCGCGAGACCCTGGCATTCATCAGGATCAACTTCCCACACGGCAAGCCTGACTGTCGAAGGATACGGCCAACATCGATTCTGGGATGTTGTAAGGTCTGTCAATATTGATTTGAGCCTCAGAAGATTAGCTTAATAGGTAGTCTGGAATGTCTGTAGCTGCTACTAGCAAACCCTACCTAATCTCGCCCAGTGAGGCTAGCTGTTGCTCCCGTCTCCCTCCTTACAACAATTACCTGCTATTACTAGGTAGGTACTTACATGTAGGTATGTACGGCAAAAGCTCGACGGATAAGTACTTGCTGTGTGACCTTGTCAATCCGTCAATGGGGAAGCCTAGAACAGCCCGTTCCCGTTGGTGAAGAAAACGTGGTATGGCACACAAAATTTATGTATCGGGAATCTACCTACTTGGTAAAGTACTTGTTTTCCTCGTGAAGGCATATCACGACCTATTGCGATCATACTCGCATAGATATATTTCGACACTAGCCACGTATAATGTAATCTTTTCTTATCAAGAGATCACTTGACGGGACTTTCGTTCAATTCTCGAGCCAATAATGAAAGCTACCTTCCATCTAGGTCAGTCTAGCCTCCGGATGCACAACGACGATTTTGCCTTCCGCAGCGACAGCTACTATGTAACTACGGAAGCAAATCAAAGACCTGGGATTGGCTGATTTGACAAGCCAAGAATCCCATGGGCGCCCTTGACGGGGACGACATAGCCTGATCCCTCTCTTCGGGCTTTAATAATTTTGGTGTCATTGGCACTCGCTCACACCTTGTGTGTTGTATCTACATTTAATAGTCAAAGTAAAGAAATTGCATCGGACACCACGGCTTCATAGATACAAATATTGTGAAAGCGCCCTCCTAATTTCACATAGACCTCTTTGTGTGATATACCACTTTACCAAGCGAGAAAGCAAAGATCTCGGGCTGTTCGGGCTCGGCTAGCCGAACCAGCTAGGGCAGCGACAGGTTCCTTTAGAGCACGTTTGGGGTATCAACGGCTTAAAAAAGTAACCCTGCATGCCACGCAGCTCGATGTTATGGCGCAATGTTCGCCCGTTGGCCATATCGCCTCAGCCAAGATTTATCGAAACAGGGGTACGGAGGGCGGACGAGGGTACAAACGAACCCATCTGTTCGCACAGTTAGTTCCTCCAACATACATAGTGTGACGCCTCCCTCACATACGAAAATCTTTTCTAGAACGTCGGATTTAAGCAAGCTATGGTTTTTGTTCCATATCTTGCTTAATAGGTAGGAAGTATACATATCACAAGACGAACAGAAATAGCTTACAATATAAGTAGGCACTGGTGATGACCCACGAACCCTACACTTCGACGAGATCCACCTGCTACAAAACCGAGTCTTACCATACTAGTGAGAATCAGCTTTAACCAGGTACCCAGGCGAATTTCCGAACTATGCATTTTATGTATGAAGAAAACGCGAACCGAAGTCACCTCGACCGGAATTGGCCCCCGACTACCGTTGCATTAAACGATATCGTTTCGTTCAATTCGTTATGGTCTTGATCTCAACCTCTTTTCGTCACGCCGAAACCACTTATAAAGCGGATCAATGGATTAAGCAAGGTCGTTTATCATATCATCACATAAGTATCGAGTCCGGGAACAACGCAACTCCAGCATTTCTCTCCATACCCAGGTAGGTGAGCGACTATTATGCAATTCTTACTATAGGAGTTCTCCGGTTCTTCCAGGATCTCGGATAACATGGGTGAGTTCCTCTCCGGACAATTGGCGAATCAAACCCTTGAATCATCTGCTTCACCTTGATTACTAGGAAGGTATTCACCTTGGCGCCTCTCACACCGCAAGAATTCGATATTTATCTGGACCTATGCCAGATAGACATAGCTTTAAAAGCTAAGTGAAAGATGTGTCAGGTGTATCATTTTCGCTTATGCCCCGATCCGAGTACGTAATTTTGAGCATATTGCGTATTGTGGCTTTTGTCTAATAATGCGTTATATACATGCCTATTAGCTACCTACCCACCTGCTTAACAAGCGAAAGTGACAGGTTCAATGGATTAGGTAGTTCGAGTCACTATACTATCTTTACGAATAGTTCGGTTCAACTGAAGGCTGGATTTACTTGACATGGATATCTCCAAATATCCAATATCCATCGCAACGTAGGTATGCTAGTGTATAAATATGTTGCTAATATCGGGCGTAGCCGAAGGTATATCTAGGCATGCAGCTCACCAAGGACCCTGCGGCGCTGCTTTGCAACCGTTCAGAAGCATCCATGGGACATCGGTAGGTCGATATCGGCCACTATCCACTGCCATATAATAGGGCTCCCAATCGGCACGCGTCCACCTTCACGCATACCGCGGAGAGGTTACCTCCCGGTGCTTCGGCATCTGGGGAAAAGGGCGATGCAAGACTTTTCGTCCTTCCCCAGAACCCCAAATTTCTCCAAAATCCACTTCGGGGTCAGATCAGCGCCCAGACAATCCCTTTAATGGATGGAGCAGTCTGGCCCACCACGAAGCTAATAAAACCCGTTCTACCGCATAGCACATTGATCCAGGATTCTAGGTTTTTTTACTGCTGCCGTTTCGAGTGAGCTCCGACAGCCAGTCCTCAGCTGCGCTTCGAGCTTCGGCACTAACCAGCCCGCTTTATACCTGAAATAGAGACATGAAAAGTGTGAAATGTCAGGTGGACAGCACCCCAGGGTTGTACAAGCCATTAGCTACCCTGTACCTATCTACTATTATTGTCCATATGCCATATTAAGTTGTGTCAGTTTAAACGCTTACGACTCTCCTTAGTATTTCTGACGTTAAACTCGAAGCTAAAGAAGTTCGCCAATGGACGTCGAAGTTCGGTCAAAACTCTTAAAAAGTTGGCACTAGTTTGGCCTTAAGTCAGGCTGAAGGTTGGTCTGATATAGTTTTTCGTCCCAACAATATGTAAATTACTGGGCACTTGCATAGCTCTGTCCTTGGTTTGTTGTCCGCGTTATGACAGAAGTTATTCTAGATTGCATTCCTAATACGCCTATAACAATAACCTTTACCAGTAAACTACTAGGTAGACAACCAATCTACCTACCAACTATCGGAACACGGCCATCCATTAGAACGCTAAGGTAAGCTTCCTAATATTAACTACCAAGTTCTGATACATACACTACTCCTATAAGAGCAAAGCGCCTCATATTCCGAGGTTCACATCTACGAGCTTACCCTTGTCTTCCCCAGGTTTTGCACAAGCAGATGGCGCACCGTGTCCGTTCTGTGCAGGGACCTGGTCAGGGAACTTAAGGGTGGGATACCTTTCTAAGATATGCCGATCACTTTCAAGGGCTGCGTATTAATTCCCACCCATACCTATCTCGGGGATAGCTAGAAATGGAAACGGTCGGTCCTCGTCGACAAATGAAACTCATCTAATCAACCAATGGTCGATTAATTAATGGATGACTGCCAAATTGACCTTTCCCGGCCTGGTTATACTAACATATAGGTTTGCTCGTTTTAGGTCCGCTAACCCCATGACGTCGCCCCAATTATTTGTGCCTGAAATCCGTTAAACACCTGGGCAGCGTCGACCACCTACCTATTAGTCACAAATTATTAAATACGCTATCCCACCTTCAGCCCACGATAGTTATATTGAACAGTCCAAACTCCTTCAGTCCGTAGCTTAACGAGCTAGTAGTCCCAGGTTATCGGGTCATCGGGATGAAATAGCGGAATGGTGCCGAAGTGTCTACGGACATATTTTACGGGATCATGTTCGGCAACCATTGTGAGACAAAACGGAGCCATCGATACGCTAGTCAACGACTCTAACGTACAAGTATAGGCGTATGTTAAGACTTTGGAGTCTTCGTCTACTCCGAGAAGATGCTTTCTAGACCACTATATCTTTGACATTCATGGGAGCCGCCCGTGTGGGATTATTTTGTCATCTTGCAGTTTGCGGTCGCAATCTTTGGGCCACAATGCAAGCCGTTCTCTGCCGTGCCCAGAACTAGTGGTATACCGTTACGGACTGGACCTCATGCAGAGTCAACTGTAACGGGCTGGACTAATAATAATCTCTGACCCGCTCAGTGGCATCCGCTCTACTGCAAGTCATGGGAATTTTTTCACCGATGTGCAGATCAAGTTCCAATAACGATGCCTTACCCGCATCCCGCGTGCTTTGGGTAGAGATGACATTAGGTAGTTCGTTGGTCACATCTCGAAGGAACAGAGGACTTAGAAGCAGAAAGCGTCGCATTGCAGAATGCATCGATTGTAACATGTAACATTTCCCACAACAACATTTCGTCATAGCCTACCAATTAAAAGTTATTGCGTCTATATAGTAGATAGTCAAATGCCCGAAACAGAGTAAATTCACATGAAGCCTCGCCGATGGATCCTTGCCCAACTCTTCCAATTACCAATTGAAGACTAAAAAGGCTAGCCAGTTGGGTTGTATGCTGCTAATCCAACGTCATATAATTCCCTAGCCGTTATATAATTTTAACCATTTCAATAACTTAAACAAAAAAAAACCAATGGCAGTAGATATATCAAACCCATACGGATAGTAACGTCTATACAGATACCACCACAGGTAGGAAGTATGCAATAGGTGAACATGGCATTGCCACATCTAATGCATCTGCGTATAACCTATAGTTCTGTCGGTCTTCACACCACTTCCGCACTTCAAGCAAGGACCCGTCTACTGCGACGCAGCCCCATCTTTTGGCTCTTCGTATTACAAGCTGATACCTAGTGCTCGCCCTATCCGCCCCCAACCGTAGCCACATCCGTGTCACGGACAACGTGGCATGGTAAATCAGTATATAAAAACGTATTCCTAGCACGTTATCTAATATCATAAGAGAAACAATCCTTGGTTTCGCATCTCCGTATGTACGTTCAAAATCCAGTCGCCAAGCTCGGCACCCGCTTCGATCGCACCCGTATCATCAGAATACCATCGGAACCAAAATCCGGCAGTCCACACCCCCTATCTACCTCTATTAGCCTTCGTGGGATCTATCAGTCCAAGAACCAATTACGAGAAGTCCTTTCCAACGACCAGGAAATATCCGCCTGCTTCGGGGTTAAAGACCCTGATTTTCGATCGACAGCGCACCTAAGATCCACCGCGTCTTCCTTCTCCGGCTACCTGCATTTGGGATCTCGGCCGCGCACCCACGCACGCCTCGCGCTAACTAATGCTTTCCCCCGAAGGTGATCGCCACGGCGGCGGAATAGCCATGCTCACCTGCTGCTCGTAACTCGACCGTGTCACAGGTGACGACGTCCTAGTCCCAATCCAGCAACTCCGCCATTGTCACGCTTTTTATCGGCGGCGGGAGCCGGTAGTTTTCCAAGGTGAATGGCAGATGTCACGGCCGATACGTAACAATTTAAAAACGATTATCTACAACGTTCAACCACGATCGCAACCACGCTAACAAGCACAAGCGATCGTTTAGGCAATTCGTCGGCAGCGCTAATGCTTTGCCCATGCCTGCCTAAGTTGTCTCTGAGCTAGTTGACAGCCGAGACACGCGTATCCAAGACTCATCGTACCTACTACCATAGTGTAGGTATGTATCAGCGCCTCGCGCGTGCGGAATCATCTTTCCCAATGGCGAGTCCTTAGCTCGACACCGGCTTGACCATCTCAATTTATCCTCTTCCCCAGATTTCACGTGCATCTCCGGCCATCCGGCATCACATCGACCACGCAAGCGTTACTTGCTTGCCCCGACGCGGCCCGAGCTGTCGCGAGCCAATTTGCGCAGGCTATCCCTGCCTAGCAGAAGCACGGGGTTCGTGCTAGCGACGACGGCGCCCTTCCCGGTGCGTCGGGACCAGCGAATGGGCCGCTGACGTTCGAAGGCGCCGTCTCAACGCCGTCGTAGGCTATGTTTCAGCTGCAATTGTCCAAAGAATCGTTCTAGAACCCAGTTTAGGGATATCGTGGTTGACGATCACTGCTGTGCTAATTGAGCTGATAGGCGTGGAATTGGCTCAGATAGCCCGTATCCGAGTCAATCATCGTCGGATGGGAGGTAACGCAATTTATCTCATGATATCTCAGATGCGATTGGAACATAGCCGCGTGTCTGGGCTTCCACACCGCTGATATATATCCGGTCTCGAGGGTTATGTCTTAGTCGGATGTCATAAATGGCATGGACCGACGCCGGTGTCTTATCTAAGACACTCTTGCATTTCCACCGATGTCATTTCTCTCGTACTTTGTACCTACATAAGTCACGGATCTGCAACTACGGTGAGACCTTCAGCCCAATGACTTAAGGAATAGCCCGAGCCCAAATGGGTACAGTCGGCAGAATATCTCGAGTCTTATTGGGCAGGTATCATGCATAATATAGGGCTGCTTATAGTGGCTGAAACCCGCACACCGGTGTGCTTCGGGTCCGGTGATCGTGTGCCGTGTCTTGGTTCGTGTGGGAATACCACAAAGCGCCTCATGGATCCGACAGCCCGCTCTACAAATGCACTTCTGTCTTGCCTCTTAAATACACCGTCTACTAGGAAGCATTAATAAATTCTAACGTCACTATCGTCTATCGTTATAAGTTCTATGAGCATGAATCACCTGGAAAACGGGATGAGGGCGACCTGATCATATACGGTGGTTTAAGCAAGAATATAACCCCTTGCGAAATCTCCTGACGTGTTCCCTATAGCCTGTTATAACTTAGCGTTAGCTTCATATTCAACATCTGCTCCTGAACCATTTCTCCAGATGTCTACGGTGTTACCAACATACTGCCTTGCTTTGACGTACGACCGCGCATATTCAACACTATTGCCGGATTGTTCAATCACGCCTGTCGAATTCGAGCTGTGGAAGCGCGGGTACTACTTCAACATGCGATCATGGCTGCTTAGAATTACAATGGAAGATGCATAGTACCTATTAGATAGTGGCACATGCTTCGAGGTAATTTATCATAATGTACCTGTAAACTCCTTAGAAAACTAGGCAAATGAGTTCGACCACGAACATGCCTATATTGGTCCTTAACGCCTATTTCCTATGTTCCAAGAGACCCTTTTTGTTGATAGCCTATGTCACACGAGACAAATGGGAAGGTTGGTATCATTCAAACGGGACGTGTAGCTCCAGTTCTTTACATCCAACCTTCTCATCGTATTCGTGGGGGATCTCCCAAGGCTCGAGAGGATCGTTCTTCTTTTTTTGGCTTCGTTTTCCGGCGTCAGGTCCAACTTCCAAGAGCTTCCCTCCACAACAGTCCCAATAACATGTTGCCATCCAAAGCTTGAACTCGTCGAGTTTCACCTTCCCTTCACGAAGACGGTCTCCCCCCAAGTGGCTGTTCGAGTCCTCCGTATCCAGATTGTCATTGTAGAAACGCAATTCGCCCATAGATTGAAAAATTAGTTTTAGTTCCGTATATTACGTTTTGAGCCTAGCGAGATTACTAACCTGGATGGAACTTGCAAGGTCCTAAGAAATATTCATCGAGGTTCTCGACGTGATGGCGAGCGAGCGGTTTCCTGAACTTCTCAAAGCAGTTCTGGCAGGTATTCACTTTGCCACGCATGCCCAACATCGATAAGTTGGACATGACTGCTTTGAGAGCCAAGCGGGCCCCAAGGTTCTCCCTCGAATGGTACAGCTGTTGCTGGGCCATGACCACCACTTCCCTCGTCACTGTGGCCTTGGGAAGTGGGGTTTCTGGCTCCTTAATGACAGACAAGATGTAGCTTATATGGTCGTACAGGTTCATCTTGTCGAAGTCATTAGCCGCGAGGTTGTACACCGACTCCGCGACTCCCAGCATCCCGCGGAGGGTGACCCCATGGGGCCCTGGCTGAGCTCCCTCAAACGCAAGCATATCCCAAACCCGGCCGTCGCGCGGGCTTCGGGGTGGCGCTGGTAGCTCCGGTTGGCTTTCTGCGGCCGATACATCGACTTCGGCTTGTTCGCGTTTTTTCATTTCGTCCAATTCCCACTTATCAAGGATCCAGCGGCGAACATGGTACAGCTTTCGCTTTCGTTTCGGAGGGTCCTTGGCAATGACTTTGGCCTGTTTAACAAGCTTTCCACTTCTCAACTCCATAGCACGCTAAATTTAATTTGTCAGACTAGCTTGGGACGAGAAGGGTTACGGATTGATTGAGGTTAACTTACAGCAAGAATAAGACGGACACTTTAGTGTAGTAAAGGATCGAGGTACGGGTGGTGTACGGTAGGTTGACGGATTGATGACGAGCTCTCAAATGAAATCCGATGAAATACGAGTATGGGACGGAATATTTGCTGAAACCAAGATCGCGAGATTAATCCAGGTATCAGGGTAACGAAAGCGTGACCAGGTAATCGGTAGACGATAGAACGCGAAAACCGTTCGGAAAATAGACGTAAACAGGGCTTTTGATAATTGACGGTAAAGTACGATGTAATGTATCTTTATGTAGGTAGGTAGTAGATTGGGAAAGTGTGAAGAAAGCTCTGAATGTAAAATAAGAGAGACTAGAATCAAGGCCTGAAGGCAATGTATATATAGTTTTTATCGAGAGGGTGGAACTTTGGTCTACTAGTTTTGCTGGCAGGCAGTACTGTGGTAGTGACCAAATTGTACAGTACCTACCGTACTTACTGTACCAAGGCTTATCTATTATCTCCTAGTGACGAGAAAGGTGACTCAGTCTTTGGTAGATTATAGCTCCGCAATTGACAATAACGAGCGAATAGAACGGTTCCAATGGCTTATGTTAAGTTTACTAGGGAAAGAACAAGTTGCTTCGTGCCGGATCGTCACCTTCTGCTTAGATGCTTCGTCCACAGTATGCACTATTCGCCAACTGCCTACTATGTATGAGCAGTTGCCCAAGACTGTGTCCCACCTGGTCAGAGCTTTACTGATCGAATTTTTCATTATGCCTTGATAGGTAGGTCCATATGGAAAATATTTCAAGTCACGTTTTCTCCAAAAATACACCTATTTCTCGGCCACCAGATTCAGGTGCATGTACTCATGCCACACAGGTATGGATACCCAGCAGCAGAAACTCTAGATCCCGACATGATGTATAATCAGCAGAGAAGTAGGAACACTTTACGGGGGAGCTAATGTGAATATCAATGAAGGTATAAGATATATAAAGAGGTTAGATTTGAAATATGACACTGCGATGTAAAAGTTTCCAATGGTTATATAGGAAAGCGAAAACAGATCATTGTGATTGCAAGATGATTCTTCCATGTGTAGAGTTTATATAAGATATCGCCAGTCTGCATATCCTAGTGACTCATATTGAAGTAGGTATATGTTTGGGATGCTTAACGCTCAAGCGTCCGTCCAGTGCTCGGCCACGGCAAGCAATGAAATTGCACTTCACGATACATAAGTAATAGTTATCACCGTAGAAGTTGATTCACGCCAAATTTCGTATTGAAAACTTGCTATATGTGATGACTCCCACCGCTGATGTCGTTGATGACTAAGCAGCCCCTTTTACGGAATTGCTTAGTCATTCGACACATGGGTCATGGCCATTACAGTACCACTAGTAGGTGAAAACAATTAGCTACCTATCCAAGATACTGGTGTCACTGATTGCAAACCTTAATTTGACCTTCAATAATTCCGTATATGAACGGTGAATTTATAGGAGCAGCAGGAGCATGCAAAAGCATGTGACTCAGCCAGTAGACATGAATTTGTCCAAAGTTCCAATTTGTCATCATCTGATTCCAAGACTTGATCAATACTACCTTGCGCTGAGTGACTGGAATCACATGAAGCTCATCACGATAGATAGATTCGCTACTAATACGAGTTTACAAGTATACAATCTCATGATTCTAATGGTATCTTATGCCATAATTGATAACAGTTTACAGAAGTACAGTTGTTCTCCACCAACCAAGCCATGCTCGTCCCATGCATAAACCGCCCAAACGGAATCGACATAAGTAATCCATAGACTCATGTCATGTCATGGTTCTGTTGCCTCCCATTAACCTAAACAAGGCCAAATACGCAAATGCTATGATACGATATTCAGAAGAGTTCAATCCACCTGCGTCAGCTGGAGCAAAGATTCAATGAACCAAACCGTCCACTCGAACATGCCCTGCCCTAGCCAGGTGACTCCGATAATAATCTCGACGCAGAGTACGACACTCTGGACTACTACCCCGGTGATGAGGTCGAGTCACGAGATTTTCTTGGTACGGTTCTTCGCGACATTGACCTTACTGCTCAGGATATCCGCCTGGTTGTTCACATGATCCAGCATCTCAGTCTGCTCCTCGACCTCGCGGTTGATAGCCTCGGCCATCTCGCGCTGCCGCCGGATGATCTTGGTGAGCTCTTCCACGTCTTGGTCTTGCTCCTTCATCATCTGCCGTTGCAGTTGTACTACACCCTGGTTGTCTAATTCCCGAGTGCGCTCAGTTTCCGGGAGTGGAGCGCCAAGAACCCTCCTTCCCATCTTGGGTCCATTTCCAAGCAGCGCAGCCTTGTCTGCCGCTGAAGGCATTCCTTTCTGCGACGCTTTCGCGGCCGCGGACACCGTCGTGCTCAGCTTCTCTAGGTCTTCCCTTTCGACCCGCGCGGCAGCGAGCAGATCCTTCCGACGCCTGATTTCTCCCTCGCCCAATCGTCTCGCATCTGACATCGCCCTCAAGCCGTCGCCAAGCACCGTCAACAAGCTTCCAGCCTTAACCAGCGCTTTCTTGGCCGCCGAACCAGCTTCGAGTGCAGCCGAATTGTCTGTCGCACTATCTCTTTTCGCTAGGCACCGTCGCGCTTCTTGGAAATCCCTTTTCATCTCGCCGTGTAGATCTAGCCACGTCCCCGGGTCCTGCGAAGCAGCCGCATTCGCGGCGTCCTTATTCGGGATGCCATAGCCCGCCCTTATGCTCGCTGCGCTGTTACCAGTGCTACTCATGCTCGGTAGGTTGAGAAATGTGCGCCAGGCCGGCGTGTCGCGCCATCGTCGATCGGGTGACTCTGCGATAGCTCTGAGGTACGACTCTAGCCCGCGCCGGCGGTCTTCGGTCAATTCGGGGGATGAGACGGTTGATTTAAACCATGATTTTCCTGGTAAGGGGGCGGGCGGTGGAGCACCGACTAAGGAGGTGAGCGTCTGGTGTAGCGTAGCGAAATCTGAGTAGCGCTTCTGCACGACGAAAGTTCGTAGGGGGAGACGTAATGTGATGTTGTAGAGTGTGTACGGCTTCGAATTGTCGTCGGGTGGGTGTTGCGATGTTGTCGGGATGGTAATCTCGGCGGGTGGTGCCATACCCCTAGACTCGACGCAATTCTAGACGTGAACTGATGGAAATTAATCAATGAGCTAAGCTTTCCAGCAAGTAATTATTAATGTTAAGTATGCTTGCGGTCTCCGGGAATGACTTTGAGAAAGAGAATATTAGTACAGCTGTTGATGATTGGAGATAGAAATGGAAGATGAAATGACAAATGGCGAATGACGAGTGACGAATCGCGAATAGGCAGCTGGAAAGAAGCTGAGCACGAGACTCGACCGCATGAGATTCGGCGTTGTCGGGGTAGAGTGGGGCATTGAGATCCTGATTATTGCACAACTCTTACATAAGTACCATATAAGTGCATTCAACATTCCTTTTGCTTGCATGATTATGTAATCATTGCTTCACCGCGTTTCAATCTCGAGACGATCTCAATTTATAGAATTGAATACCATCCCATCGACGTATTGGCGGTCAATTGAGCCATTCATATTATTCTCTCCTCTTTGTTGTATTTGTTCTTGAATATGATGATAGAGCTAATAGTTAATAGATATCCATAAATCCATACCTACCAGGTAGGTAAACATATCGGAAGTCCGCACACCGCGCCACATTGATAGTTCTCCCACTAGAAATTCTTTTTAAGATCTCATAACGCTTGTCGTGTCGTGAAGACAACTGCTAGGCTTTCAAATTGAGCATCGCAGAGTTGAACTTATCGAACATGGAATCCAAACGACGATCACCTTAAATCGCCAAGAAGAGGAAAGGTGCCTAGGTAGCTTGGCAAGAAGATAGTAGGGAAAGTCACACGGATGTAGACTTTGTGAGGTTGAGAATCGACACTTTGATCACCACATACAACCAAAGGGCCACACAGAGCCGTCGCATCCTAATTATTATATATTCATCATGACGTATTTTCGCGATGAAGAGCCAACAGAGCTCTTGTCTCGGGCGACTCGGAAGAATTTAGACCACAAGGAACGAAGTAAGGGTCGAAGAAGATACCCAGAAACTTCAATAAAAAGGCATAGGTGGCGCTCTGGACGGTGGGCTAAAACCCTGTTCACCACGACCAGATTCCGCGGCTTTTAAATAAGGTTGACGGTGTTGGGAAACCTCAAAGATCCAATATATGGTTGTTCCCCAGATCCAGGTTCGGAGTACCGAGGATGGTTCTGGAGATCCCGGGAAATTGATCCACAGCTTCTAACAATGGTGGGTCTTCTACGTAGTATGAAGCTTTGGTAATCGTGATACTGTCATCAGATAATACTTGCTGTTAATATAGGTATATCCGAATACTGTTGGCGATCGACTGTTTGGTAGCAAACCAAGCTTATTGACTAGTACTGACTCGGCTGAAGCAGACAGCGCTTCAATTATTCTATCAATTCAACCAGGCATCTCATTGGATTTTACCTCGGTACTTTAGAATGGTTAGTCTTCGAAATTAAGCTAGTTACCTCGATGGATACCTACTAGAAGAAATGTGATGTCATGCCCATAGAGCAATGAGCTAGATATTTCCGCCAGAGCATCAACGCAATACTTATTACTAGACGACAAACAATGAAATAGTGGCAACGTGACAGGGAAAGCCGCCGAGAGAAAATGTACGCTCAAAGGATTGGGATTTTCTCGTATCGTATGACAGACAAGAGATACCGAGACATGATTCAGGCGAATACGTTTCGGTTCTCTATAGAGCCAGCTAAAAGAGTGTTATTCGGTCCATTATCTATTATACGTGTATAGTATGACTTATGTGTTATAGAAAAAGCCATAGGTAGGTAGTTACCCAGTGTATGCGGTGCTTGTTGAATCAAGGTTTTCCACGTGTAGTAGATTCTCTGTGTAGTAACGTTACTGCCGTATTCCCTTACTTGCGCAGCCTCAATAGCAATGGAGGAGTGATCCAATCATCAAGTGCAATGAGGCATAAGCAGCCCAGCTGGATGCATGAAGAGCACGAACTATCAATACGTGCAGTGTACATAGTACGTGCAGAACTCCCATGTGAAGGGATGGGAATTTGATTCGAGGGATCCAGGGACGGTGAATAGAGTTTTTAGTTGCTCTAGGTTTAACGGTCCGCCTCTTTCCAGAGTGCCGGTACGATTACACGATTAGCATGCTTAAGCGAGAATAAAAATAGCTACCGTGGAGGCGCTACAACAACACGAAAAAAGAGAGAAATCGCTCAGTACCGAACAACTATTTACCCACTATTTACTTAGATCTCCCCATGCAAGCCAATAAAGGCTAAGAAGTGTTCGAGTTGAACCCTTGAAGATCCACTATTAGACCCGCTAATAGTAAGGCGAGCGTCGGCATATGGCGCGACCGTCTTTTCCTTTTCCAGCCTCTTCCAGCAGTATGACTCGCTGTTACTTCCACAGCCCCCTCACTAGAATACGAGATCTTGGCGACCCAAAGCATACCAAGATCGTCCTCAGACGTCACATAGTCCGCTTTCGTTTTCTAGAACCAAAAACTCATCACCAGATCTTAACCCACACGAGACGAGCCGGCCACAATTTAGAACACTGTTTTGTCTATTCAATTTTTTATATAAATGGTTTTGATCTTCCTGATTGCAGAGGACTTTTGAAAACACCATCGAATAATACATACATACCTAATATACATTAACATACTCACGACATTGCTCAAAACCTTTTGATCAACCACTTTTACAACTTTAAACATTATCCATTTACATATTATACATTGTCGAAACCTACGCCGGTAATAAACAATACCCCATAAACGACAATGTTGAACTTCATCTCCACCCTCATCACTCTTCTACCTTTGGCAATTGCTGCGCCAGTAGGCCTTCAAACCCGCGATAGCAATCCTGGGTGCCAAGCTTCTTCTTTCGGCAACTTCGCATGGCAAGTTGAGAACTTCGATTACCACGCGAGCTATATTTTCACGACACCTGCGCACCAAAACTCGTGGGGATATGTCAACTTCAACCTGACCAACCCGGCTCTCGAGTACAAAGCCGTTTGCAGCGCCACTAGCAACCAATTGAGTGACTTCTTCTACGGTACTTTTGCCTACAACTGCACTGTTCCGGATGGCTCCACCACAAAGACCAAATTCGACTTCAGCCGGCCGAGCGGAGTCTTGAATGTCAACCAAACCTGGACATGCAGCGATGAAGACCCGCAGTACCCGTAAGTTACATTCCCCGCAATCAACTGAATTAAGCATCCGTTTCTAACAATTTTGATAGAACCACAATTAACGCCTATGGTACTGCCAACCTGACTCTCGCTTGCACAGACGAGACTCACATCAACCCCAACTGGACACTCGGACAGATCTACTCGGACCGGGAGGTCAAGTGCACACCAGTGACAATCCCGCTGAAGCCTTACAAGATGACCGCTGTCGCCTAAAGCGCCTTCCAGCTTTAATTATGTTTTGGTTATAATGGTTTTGTAATGAAGGGTGCTGGACTAGGAATATGGGATACGATCATGACTTTATGATATCATGCTATCATAGACATACTATACATATAATGGCAACATGCCACGGAGACGAAGATAAAAACATAATAATTGTAATAAGAATATAATCACATATTTTTCTCATGATCAAGAATCTTCTCTGCGGATTTGAGACATGCAAATTGACTGATGTCGTACCTGCAGGCCACTGCAGCTGAGGTTGTCACAGTAACATGAATTCGTATAAGTAGTACCTATCAACCAACATGTCTCAAAGTTTGAGTTTATGGTGCGGAACGGACCGCAAAGTCTCGGCCCCACTACGAATTAAGCTTCATCATCGGTAGATGGATACGAGAGCTTTATATAGAATAATTTTACATGAAATTACAGCGCCTAGTTCTATTAGAAGAGGCATTGGTATCAGTTTCTAATAACACCAAGAAAATTCCGGGAGGAATACACAATGGAAGATACCTATTTTTGACGAAGGTGAGGTAGTCCCTTGAGTGACCTACCCCCCTGGTCTGCCCCGCTAATCCCCAACCACCCAGAAGACCTAATTCGTGCATATGCAGCGAATACACAGCAGGGTATCGGGGAGGATTGCGCTGTCAGTCACCTAATATACGACGAAGAGGCTGAGAGAGCTGAAGTTTGCACCGTCTGACGCCTAGCGATGTCGTCAGCAGCCATTAAATGGAAACTTTTCAAATTATGCAAGTCAATTTACGTACCTATTTAGGGATCAACTTTCAACCGTTTCGAGTCTACAAATCATGGCCCTAAACAATGGCTCTCAACCATACTTCGCGTAGTATACCTGTATACCTAGGTAGAGTTCCTTCGAACCAAGCCTTCTCTTTCCTCAGTCCTTAGGTCAATCCGTAGATCCGACAGCTGCGCAATACACATGCTATCCGCGCTTCTCCCTCAGCAACAACGTCATTGCCTGCGCGTCGTGCTAATTGCGCCTTTCGACCCCTCCTTCCAATCTGCGCTCCATCTCAGTCTCCCTCCTACCTCATCGGCACGAATGTATTCAATAAATCCGATCCGATCTCTTAGTTTTCTGAATCATTTTAGATTGGATCGCTTCAGCTAGAACAGCGATCAATAAGAGTATGCTGATGTCGAACCCCACCTTCCTATTCAGAGAATATCAATCTAGTTAGATAGCAAACGAAATGCCTAGGGAAACCGAATTTGAAATGGAACTATTGTACGCCCTACGATGTTGTGTGCTTTCTCGTGCTTAAGTCTATTAAAATCTTTAGGGGGCAAGAGATCTTTAATGTCGTCTAGGAATCGGATTACTAATACACGTTTCAACGAATAATAATATAATTCCATCGCATATCAAGCGCATATGCTTAGGTAGGTTGCATAGGTACCTACCTTATATTATCCCAAGTCCCATATTCAATAACCCTTATCTTTGTTTAGATCATTCGAACCTTTAGATACACTGTTTATGCTCATGACCAATGAATTCTTTACTGCGCACATTTAAATATTTACTACATTATTAGTACTTGAAATATCAGAAGTGTCTAAGTACGATGCCTTTATTTTTGAAGCCATAGTGAGTAACCTTAAAGGGGTGATATTGTGGTGATACTAGGGAGAGATGGGGAAAGGGATACGAACAAGCTCAGGTTAAACTGGAAGTGAAGCCTTGAAGGGGTAGTCAGGAGAAAAATATGAGCAGACATAAAACGACGCTAGAAAAAAAATTAGATAAAAGAGTCAGTTTACAGAGCTGTTTTCAACAAGGTCTTAGTTAGGTCCTAAAAACCAAAATATTTTACAAGGCATTGTTGATCACATTGAAATTGTTACATTTAGGAAGAGAAAGATATTGATTTCTCGAATTCAATTAAGAGATATTTAATCTTAGGTACCTACCTAGGTAATCATATTCTATTTCTTTCGTGAATTCTATTAGTTATTACCTAGGCATGTAAATGATAGATGCCGTATTGGGTGCTTAAGAGTCTGTGGGCTATTGATTGAACCCTCTACTGATCGGGACCCTTTCCTTTTTCCAGTCGGTCGGATATATCAAGGAACGATGCTTTCCGAGATAATGGACTCGGCTGATGAAACTCACCGGTAGTCTCGACAGCTTCATTCGTAAGACAGTAAAGAGTACCGTACGACTTCAGCTGGAGCTGAGCTAAAGGAGAGAAATTCTTATAATTCAGCAAAACCCATCTCAATGGCATATCTAGAATCGTCTGGGCGTTCATTTCATATATGTCCTCGAGAGTTATTGTCATGAGATATTGCTGGATCCTGATAAGATGGTTCATCTCTTCATCCTGGGGAGTCTGTGTAGTCCTCTCTTGGTAAGGTGTTCGGTTAGACATATTTATAGTGCTATGAGGTAAAAATTACAAGTTCTTTGTCTTGATCCTTTTTAAGATGTTAAGTGGTAAGGTATCTTCTTATAAGGGGTTTGTGGTATGAGGAGCTATGTAGGTTGGTACGTATGTCGAAAATGATATGGCAGAGAAATCTTTACGAAGACAAATGCTTCTAAATATATAGACTAGAGTGGAGACGTTGAACAATATCCTGTTATTATCCAGACATCGAGATCACGAAAAGCGTAACAACATGTAATAAAACACTAATTGGCGTACAATTGTATATATATTAGGTAGTATGTATCCAAAAGTTTGTGTATTAACAATATGGGGGTATATTACTTTCAGGGGTGATTTGGTAAGGATAGACCAGATACTAAGAGTGAGATCAAAGTATCATTACCATTGATATACCACTCATGGGACCCATCCTATCTCTTCTATTGGCCATTGAATCCATAGTCGATACCCTTCATCTAATACAGAGCATATTCTCTCGATCAGGTGGATACCCCAACCCTCGATCCACCATATGTAGTCCAAGCGTTTAAGTAAGACGCAAAAGAATGACAAGACGCTTAACGCTTCATTGTCATGCTCTTTGATCAATTGTGTGAATTCATCACGAATGCCAAATAGCCACATGAACACCCCCCTGACTCGCTGGTCATCCGCAACATTAGTACTATGAGTGAAGGCAAAGGCTCGCTTCAGCTCGTCTATTGAATGAGCCAGAACTTCCAGTTTCTGCGCATCCTTGACATACATTCTGATTGTAGTCTCTAGTTCCTTGAGACCTTCGTGCTCGGGTGGTATCATAGACCTCCAGACTTGGCCCATCTGTCTTCCGGAGTCAAATATGAAACCTAAAGACAAGATGGAGCTCATTACCTCCCCATTTAATGCTACCACGCTACGCATACCCCTAAAAAGATGCAACCATTGAGGCATTGCTCCGTTAGATGCTACGAGTAGGTCGCTTGATTCCTTAGGGCTAGCAAAAGCGTTGAACATTGTCAGCATGCTGAAGAAGAGAATTGGTACTGAGTTTTCGGAGTGAATATCATTGAGTACGGGTAGGGCCATAGAAGATGATGCATTTTGATGTATCATTGCTCGCTCGGTAAGAATATCTCTTCTTTGAGGTTTAAATTTTGCAAGATGTAGTGCGGCGAGTGAAAGAACTCCTTTGAGGACGTATTGGTAAGAGAATCCCATTCGCGGGACATTGACGCGCCAATAATTACGGACCATCGGTTCAGTTGAGAACGTGAAGCATGTTGATGTGGTGAAGTGATGTAATAGTTCGAGGTCAAGGATGTCGAACCAATCAACCGGAGGCGAGTTGTTGACCGATGTGGCTGCCGGAGACGGGATTTGGTTCACAATAGGAGTTTGTCCGCTATTACTACTGCCGTTAACATCGGAAGCAGGGTTTGTAGACCCGGCCGAGGCAGCAAAGTCGCAGCTGATCCCGCGTCTAATATCCAATTAGCATTCCGATTATATCTCGGAAACGGATAAGCAACGGATCTACAACCTACCTCAAACAATTTCGACAAGATGGACGCGTCTCATCACACTATAGAGGTTGGTCAGGAAGTCTGTCGCATTCAAGTAGTAGAGATTAAACCCGCCTTGACTTTCCTAGATTTGCAGACTCGGCAACCAGTCCGAGTTTTCGCATGAGGTCTGCGGGTGGGTTTCTGATTTGGAGATGCCATGGCTTGCGTGGACAGCGCACAATTAGCTAAGACCAGACAAATTGAGGCAAGAGGAGTTGTTCAAGTAGAATCTCGGAACTGTGTGGCGATTACGAGTCGTGCAGGTCTAAGCCGAAGGGCAAAGTCTAGCATAGTTATGCCAAGCTACGAGGTACGACGATCACAGCCGTAGAACGTGGCTCGTATTCGTACAATATACGAGATACGAGATAGTTCCAAACTTCAAACCCACCCGCCCACTTAGCCATCCTAGCCCAAGCTACGCATCCATGCTCTCATTATTATCTGAGCCGTGTATCGCATGATTATTCGCATCGCGTGGGAGTGCGCGTGTCAAGATACTCCTAAGCGCGCCTGATATTTATCAGAGCTAATTATTCTGCGCTATCGAGAAAAGTAAGGATATCATGAGGGAAGTATAGGGGACAACAGACCTTAGAAACAGAATTTGTAATGATGTTGGTATTATTGGTGCTAATGATAAACTGTTAAATGCGCCGCGAATCACCTACCTAGTACCTACTAGGTACCTACCTAGGCAGGTTACCCAGAAGGTCCTGAAACCATTGGTTGACGGATGGTAAGGTGGACGATAGGTGAATGTTGAGTCCCGTTGTCTGGCGTCTGGCTCGGGGCAGTCAGGGGGTTGTCTCCACTATAAATCTGGGGTCGGCAATAATTGTCGGGCTGTTGATAGTGCCCGGGCTCTCCTCATACTCTTCATATCCGGTCAACAGCGCCGATATCGTGAAGAATGTGCCCACTCTTTCCCATGCCGGCCGACTAAGATAAGAACGGTCTCATAAATTAGAGTGGCATATCAACTGGTTGATTTTCAATTCCTGGTGACTTCTCGCGATATCCAACACAAGCAATCCCCTTATCAGGCGATGACTTCAATGTTAATGCGAACCGAACTCTTCTCAACTATGAGTAGCTTCTTTCTAGTGTTGCTGCTGGCAAATTCACCCGCAAACCCATGCTAGGAGTTCCTTGCGTCTAGTCGGCGAAAGACTGGATACGAATCAACCAGCATAACCGTTCCGTTGAGGTTGTGAGCACATCATTGGGCTAGAACCGCAGCTCACGGATATTCCCGTCTACAACAACGTTCCAGTGAATAAGGTTGGTGTGGGCTGATCCGGACTTTAACTAGTTGCTAATTTTATAAAACCCGTCGCATTCGATATCAGGCAGCAGCATTTGCACTTCGTCGTCGCAGAAAATCTAAGGATAATCCAGAAAATTAGCACAATCTAGATTTTATTCAGGGATGCCCACCTGTAATACAATTCAGCGGACAGTTCCGTGGAGTTTCTCGTTTGAAAGCTCGCCATGCTAGACAACACAGCCCGACCCAAAAGAACGACTTTCCAGATACGTGAACTTGTTTTAACGCCTAAACCCCATTGCTAAAAAGTTAATTTAACGGGTCAATGGGCTTTAACTCTATGAAGACGTCTAAATGAGTAGCATGAGGTTTGCCGATAGAAAAGCTAGACGCGCTCAATTGACTTTGAACAAAGTTAAAATGATCATCCATCAAAGTACTCAAATCAACCAGTCACTCAATTAAGAGATTGTCGACTATATATGGCAGTCCAGTTCTGAACCAATCTCTTTTGTGCGCGAGGCTCGAAAACGTATATCCCCCTGAAATCTCGCGTTACACTATCTTTTCTAACAATCATAGAGGTTTGTGAACTGCCGATCCAAGTTTTTTAGGGTGGTAATTAGTACGAGCTATCCGAGATGTACGAGATCCGAATCTAATTTTCTCTAATCTAGGGCTGGGCATAATAGATCTTCGTGTCTGTGCAACTGATCAAAATCGGAATATGCCGTAATCGTAACATGTCAAAATCTCAACATCACGGCTTCACTACCTATTGGTTAGAAACACAACCTAGATGTTAACATGTTCAAACTAAAGAATGATGCCTTGAGCTACCACAGCCTTATTTTTGCAAGGTATTGGTATGCACTTACTCAGCCTATGCTATTCGCAGGCAAGACCCTGACGGCAATTTCATAGTCTATTGAGTATCTCTATGGTCCTGCACTAGAAATACATAGCCACAAGCAAAATAACACAACCTTCCATTGGCGTAGATATGTGCCAAGTCATGGATAGGACTAAGCTCTGCCCGATATTCCCGGGTGTTGTAGTTACGCGCAAGTTTCAGGCCTAGACCTAATGTTATGAAGGCTATGCTTGTAAGGCTGAGAGTATACTCACTCTGTATCAGAGTTATAATAAACCGCCGTGCTTGCCACTTTACTTCAACGATTGTCTCATATCGAATTGTCCTCAGAATACTACCAAACTTTACTTCGACCTCCATCTGACATCATACATCCATCAGAGAAGTTCGGCTTCAGAACCCCCAATCTATCAGCAATGGGTCTATCAAACGTTTTAACTAAAATCTCGCCCTATTTCAACAGCCGTTACAAGCTCCCAGTCCACATTGTTGAACTATGTCTAGTTACGGTAGTCATTATCTTGTCTATCGTCCGAGCTTCGATGGGAATGCCTCAACGAGCACATATTATGGGAATTGCAATCGTAAGTTTGCAAACATTCAGCTATGAGGATTACATTGGATTAATATCATGATCTTCGTTTAGGGAATCAAATCGTCCCTCTTCATCGCTTACCAACTACTCACGGAACACACGCGAAAGTTCTCGCGATGGGCCAGCAAGAAGACCAACTTCATTCTCAACTGTATTGACTGCCCATTCTGGGGAGCAATGATGTTTTTGTTATTCCAAGCCAACATAACAAGAGTGTGTACCGGAACTTCTTGTGCTATTAGCTGGGTCCTGGCGGCCTTGTCCATTGCTCTCTTGTAAGTTCTGGTACTTATTTTAACATCATCACGGATACACAAATAATAACACAAAGAATGTAGCTTTTTCTCTCACTGGATCGCAATCGAATCCTATTTCGAATACAAACGCCCTGCCGGTAAGGCCACCCCGGAAAGTAGTGATGGAAGTTCCTATGAAGTAATGAGAACAGACATGGAAGCGGCTACTGGACATGGTAACACTCGCATGGCGAGATAGACTTGGGCAAGACTCATATATATTAAATACTGGTGGTACATCATTCCTTGGTTAACCTACCTGGTGTGTGCCTAGCGAGATCTAAGGTCTATACGAGACGGAAGTTGCTTCGGTTCATGGCGATATTTTGTTATTTCTTGGATTACGGTAGTTGACGCATCGAGCTTTTTTATTATTTCCTTTTCTCAAAATTCACAGTCTTAGATAGATACACAGGTCCTAGGTAGACAGGCAATATCCTTTTACGTAATCGTCTCTTTTTTGGTATCACAAGGCAATTAGGTAATTTTGATTAAGTCAGCTTCCGTTGTCCAATCTTTGTCATCTCATCCGTCGTCATGTCACTGTCGAAGACGGCGGCCCGTATACCTTAAACCGCCAAAACCTCAAAACGTTTCTGGTTATAATTTTATTCCGGTTACTGTCAGATGGTCTTTTGTTTTTGAGAAAGGAAAGCAAAGAAAAGCCGACCATGAAATGAATATATTCCAATTTTTGTAGAGTTTTTTAAGAGCTTTTCAATAACACTAGCTCAGTACCTAATAAGTAAGCAACACAGCTCTGGAGGGTTAAAGCGTAGGTGCGCTAGATGACTTGTAATTAGGGTGCTTTCCAACGCTAAGCCCCCCAATTTTACTGGGGACAGGGCTACCACCTATCGTGGTCATTTAGCGATTAGTTCAGCTCCATCGCTAGATGAGCTCACTGCATATTCAGAGCAACCCCTCTCATTCTCGATATATAATGCCATGCGTGTTATAAATATTTGGCGCCCGTGAAATGTGTAAGATTTGATGTGTAAAGAAGCTTCTTACGTTAACCTACGCTTCTTACTTACAGCCCCAAGGAAGACGAGCACAAGGATGAGAAAATAGGTATCTTGCAAGATAATAGGTATGTAGTGTGTTGATAACTGGAACTTCAATACTTAGGTATGGTTCTACCTACTCTATCATTATGACGGTGACAAGGGGTGGGTATTTAATCTATATGTTTAAAAGTTCAATCTTAAAAATCATCCGGCGAATCTTATTCAGATTTCCGGTCTCTGATGTACACCTCTAGAGGTGGTTTCTCCCAAAGCCCATAAATCTTCTGCTCATTCCAGTTGCTGCATTTCTCGTCCAAAGTAAGGTCGAAATTCCATAACATCCTAGCCATGATCAACCGCATCTCGTGGTAAGCCAAATTTCTTCCAATGCAATCACGAGGTCCAAAGCTAAATGGGCGGTGGACATCACGGCGATCCTTGTAAAATGGCGATGTAGGATCCGTGACGGATTCAGGGAGCCATCGTTCAGGAATAAATTCCCGCGCTCGGTGAAAGTTGCGTTCAGAATGGTAAGCTGAGAGGTGATGCACTCCGACAATAGTCTATAAAATAAAAATGACATTAGATAACCATAAACATTTGATACCAAATAGGAATTGACTTCTTACATTTACCGGAATTTGATGCCCCGCAATGCGGACCGGAAGCTTTCCTGGTACGGAGCGGGCTAGGCGCAGCGGAACAGGGGGGAAAAGCCGCAGGGCCTCATCCAGACAAGCCATCATATAGGGCAGCCTAGCGCTGACTTCCTTAAAAGTAATAGCATCCTCCGTCTCGAATGCACTGCGGACCTCCTCTGTAGCCTTCTTTAGCGCATTAGGGTTCTTCAACATCCAAAATGTTGCGCCGCTCAATAGCGTTGCTGTTGTTTCCGATCCGGCAACCATCAATAAGTCGCTGTTGGTGATTAACTCAGCATCCGTTAATTGGTGATCTTGGCCGCGGGAACGCATGATGTAGTCCATGAAGTCACCTCGGTCAGCCTGTTTTCTATGATAGATACGGTCGTTGACCATCTTGGCGACATGTGCGTGGTGGTTGGCTTGCGAATTGCGAACCTGGGAACCAGCGGCAAACTTGAAAAGTAAACCTAAAATCGGAGATACGGCGATGAGAACCATTACAGGCATGTACTTCATCAATTTTGAGATGTTGTCGATCCAAGCGTTAGACTTGCCCTCTGCCAAGCCCTGTAAAGGAGTGCCAAATGCCAAGTCTGCGATCAAGTCGAAAGTCGTGAAGTTGTACCATTGAACCATATTGGTCGCGTTGCCTGTTTGAGCTACCTCACGTAGCCGCTGAACCAGTAGGTCTACATATACTCTGATTAACGGCTCCTGTTGTCCGAGGGCTTTATCAGAGAAAGCGGGCAGCATCGCCCTGCGGTATCGAAAATGGTCCTGTGCGTTGGCCGAGATAATTTTCTTAGGGTCCATATTTATACCCGATGGATAGTACTTGGGGAATTCGGCGTGGCCATGGCCATAGATATCTTTCCAGGCTTGAGCATTGATGAATGAAATCTGGTTTGGCGCGACTCGAACAGCATCGCCGTACTTGTCATGGGCATCGCGCACTTGAAATTCAGCTGTTCCTCGAACCATACCGATAACTCGCGTTACCGGGAATGCGACCCATAGTGGCGGACCTGGAATATGTCGGAGTGGGTGAAAATATAGATTATATATGGCGAGAAGCAGCGTATACACAATGCTCAGAACGATAATTAGGCCTAGTAGACGTAAGACGTCATATACGTTGAGTGAGGCTCCGATTTGTTGTAATAAGCCCGCCATCGTGTAAGAGTCAGCGTGTTGGGTAGGTTTTACCATTCAGAAAACAGCAAACGAGAAACGTCCATATCTAGGTGTTTATATATGCCTTACAACTCAGTTGCGAGCTATGCGACGTGGCTAGGCATGGACTTAGCCGCTAAATTCCCGGTATCTTTGGGGGCTTCGGGTCTATCAACTTCCTGGTATTAGGTGCTAATGCTTGCGCCTCTAACTGCCCAGGTGGATAATAAAATCTAGCCCCTGAGGCGCAGGGGAGATCAATGATACGAATTATTTCGCAACAGCGTAGCTACAATTACTTGTTACATATCATTCCTAGTCGTTTCTGTTTGAAGCGCGAACCAACACATGGTTGAGGTGACTAAGTCACTGTTAGAAATAGTAACTGGGTAATTGGCAGATGGGGGATCGAACCATATCCGGGGCAATGCGTATTGTCAATCAGCACTCTCTTAGGTACCCCCACATGAATGCTAACTTTTTACCAACTCGCTATTGGACGCTATCCGCTAGGGAATATCCATACCGTTCCACTCGCCTAGTTGCTTACGTACCCATTTTCGTACAGGGAGCTCGTACTTTTCGCATTCGCTTCTTGGCCTTTGACTAGAGTCCACATTTTTAAGGCTGATTGTATGTGGGGGATAGAAGGTATTTTAGCAGTCTAGACTCTCTAGACTCTTGACTTTTGCATGGCATTATTTAACACCTGCTGGGCAGTTAATGCTCTTATTATTCATCGAGCTGCAATAAACACAAGACCAGACCACTCCATCGAAAATTGTGTTGAAAATCGGTACCCTTGAAAGAGCTGACCTCATATTCTGCGCTTGGAGTTTAGTAGGTCTCAATAGGAGAAGATTTGCAGAGGAATATGAGATGGCACGAGCGACGTCAGATCTACTGCTTAATTGTACAGTAGAATGCGCCGCTTCTAGCGGAGATGCCGCTATATGTTAGGGTATTTCCGGTCTATGAAACACTCATATTGCTAATCTCGTTCAGACTGAATCCTCTGCTTATCCTGATCCAGATATTCCTTCAACATTTCCCCGTCTGTCTCTCCTCACCATTTCATCATGATCTTCCTAAAAAGGTTGGCAAAAGCTTAATGTGTCTTCTTCCTATCCAGACAAGGGGTCACATACATTCATCCCACAATCCCTTAACATTTTCTCTCGGACCCGAGTCGATCGTCTTGAGTATCTGTATAAATAGCCCTGCAGTGAACGCAAATCAGTAGGTCATCGAGTAAATCGTTGATAGAATAAAATATACGCGGAATTACAAAGTCTGGCATTTGACTTGTGTAGAGCTTCTTTCAATCAGATTGACAAATTTTTCCATTTTCCTAATAATGAAGTCTGTAATGCTGATCGCTGTAGTTACAGTGGAATATAGAGCCAGGCGCCCCGTAATTTACTCTGGAGTTAGTGGGCTAGTGGATTTTCGTCGCCCAAACCAAGGTGCTGTGCCGTTTACTAGGTACCAATTGAATGGAAGCGATTGGCTTAAAAATGACAAACGTAGTTAAAGCTCTCGCAAATCTACTGCCGAGTTCTTTTGAAGACATATATTGAGAACTTCTTCCGTTTTTTGGCTGATGCAGCGAAGAGCGTCGACATATGGCATTGTATAAATGAACCAAGGAAACTGTGAGTATCCCAAAGGCAAGTTACCATAGCGATCTACCCCAGCAAGAAGCATGATCTCTGTATCCATGTCTTCCCATGCTTCTGTCATCCAAGATGCCATGGGATTTGCCTCTAGTACCAGTTGTCTACATATATCTAGTACCGTCCCTAGACCTGATTTTGCTAGCCAGAAAAATACTTACTGGTAAGAGGTAGGTAGTTCAGAAGTTGGGATTAATAATGCCCACGGGGAGATTGAAATACCTAGCTGATCTAGAACGTAGAAACGGAGCCCCAACATTTTTAGACTATTTGTTTATATCAGAAGATTGAGCACGATGTTAGGACTTTCTGCTTACCTAATCACGCTCCCCCTTTTCTACCCCTAATCTTAGACCTGTCATTTTTATAGTTGTCAACATGATCGGTCGAATTAGTCATTCGTTTGAATATAGTGAATTTATGGTAAGTTTAATCTACTATATTGGAATATTTGCCTGAGGTAGTTTGGTTGTTAGTACGACGTTGATGGCAAGGTGCCTAATTAAAAAATTATAAATGCACACATAAGATTAATAAAAAAGATAATACAAAGCACGTTTTCATGACACCTTGTAGCTGAAAACATAAAGATAGAACATATATTGATGTAACTTTTGCGCGAGATAAGCACAACGTTAATGTGAGGGTAGCTGTATGTCCTGTCTAGTTCCTATGTCTTGCAATGTTCATGGGTACTAATTGAGAACTCATTTTGAATTCTGATATCTTTCGGAGAGAAGTCAGTCAGTGATTTATAGCCAATCAAATTGTAGCTCGATAAGTTATTCGTAGTATCTCATCCTTGGCAGGGAGAATATGCGTCATATTGTTGTCGGAGAGGACTGTGCCTGGGCAAATCTAGGCACGTGTTGCTACGTTCTTCAGTTTACTTCATCTTCGCGCTTATGCGTTCATTGTCGAGTTTCGCAGCTTTTGGGTCTCCCAAGCACGAATTGCGGCAACGGAGACATTCTTTGCGGCCACCTAAATTTATATGACTAATTAGCTTTTATTCTCTGCTTTTTTCTCGTAACTAAATATGCAGTGGAGGAATCGGGAATATAAGATTGTGGAGGAAGGAATAAAGACCCGACGTACCCATGAGCTAGGCCAACTGACACCTGTGCGCGGATCGGTACCCTCCCAGTCGACAAGGTAGATGAGCCCGCCATTGCGGTTATGCATTTCCGTCACAATGGATCGTATGCGGTACCAGCCTTTAAAGGGCGTAGCTAGGCCGTTCGGACTGGGCCTGTCTTTGTCGTCAACTCGCGCATACTGTTTGTGGGTGGTTTTTTCGACATAGTCGCTATCGGAGTCGTCGTCAGCTTGATCGCTGCTGTCGTCGCTGTCATCATGGAGGTTGTTGGTGGCACGAAGAGCCGGATTCTTGCTGGCTTTTGATGGCGTAGTGAACTGAGATGTTGAGAGGGACGACGCGCTAGGCGGCGATGCCGAAGCAGTAGTGTTTGATGGCGAAAATAGTGGGGTTATGGGAGTTCGCGGCGTACTTGCAGTGGTGGACGGTGTTGTTGGGATTGAGTTCGGTGACAAGGATGGCGTCGATGGGCGGGTGGTCTGAGGAGTGCTCTCAGCAGTGGAGGCGGTGTTCACATGCAAGTTTCCGCAAGGTACTAACCGCATGGAACGGCGTCGCGGTGTGATATTGGTATCCCATGGCGAGGTAGATGATGTAACTGAGGGTGTTGATCGTAGCGATGACGATGTGGTTGGATTAAAAGGGGTGGTGTTCTGGGCATCAGCAGCTGATTCTCGCAAGCTCTCTTGAATAGCTAAACGTAATGAGCTACGTTGCGAATGGGAATATTTTGGTAGAAGTCGTTTAGCCTTAGCCACCGTGGAGAGCACCGTAGGTTTCTTGTTGTCGGCACCCCCCGTAACATTTGGGTTTTGGGTGGGTGCCATCGTGCAGGCGAGGTTGATGGTGATGATTATTTGGGTTAAGGTTCATCGACGAAAGATACATGAAGACTTTCACGATTTGTGGGAGGCGAAAAAGGTGATTTCTAGGTAATTTACGATAATACCCAAGCTGCAAAATGTAAGATGGCGACAAGGTCAATCCTGCCAAAGGTTTAGTGCCAATATCGCCAGGAAAGAGTAGCCCTGGAGATGGGGATAATAACTCAAATACGAATTCACAGTAATTGCGTTTCTGGTGATGGATGTCGCCGAAGCAGGAGCCAGACCTTGGCAGTTGCATTTTTTCGAGGTCGGCCGAAGTATGCAACTACATACCTAAACCTTATTGTGAGATCGGACGGGAATCGCAACCTACCTGTACTTACACCAAGGTTAAAGGGATATTAGATCCGTACCATTAATAGAAAACATAAACAAATACCTTGCAATGGGATTAGTATAAAGTCCTTGTTGATATCAGTCAATTGTCAAATTCTAGGTATCATATCCTCAAATAGAGGAGAGTATTAGGTAGCCTAGAAGAAATAGACTAGGTATGTCTTCCAACGCATCACAGGTCTGGTCCCTATGATAATGCAAATTGGATAAAGACAATGCCTCCTATGCATTCCCCCCTTCCTCTGGCATTTGTATCATCCTGTCCTTTCGGCTCATCATACAGCTATACCGAAATTACTCCAGGGCATGTTAGCCTGCCTCCTCGGGGTGGCTGTTCGTTGAATGGTTCCAGGTTTTTCGCTACTTGTAAGCGACTTAAAACGTCTCCTGGTCGTCCAGTGCCTCTCCCTCGGCAGGGATCTCGAAGCCTTCCTCGGTGGAGTACAGTATTGTCTGGATCTGCTTGATGAGGCCGTCTTCCGCCTTCTCGATCTCGGGGTCCTCCTCGACTGCTTGCTGGATTAGGAGTTCTATGTCGCGTAGCTTACTGAAGTAGAAGTCACGTTCGCGCTCGAGACCCACGACCGTCTCCTTAAGGGTGGCATTCTCTTGCAGAAGAGCAGCCGAAGCGGCTCCGCCACCGGCAGCCTTAGGTGCGCGAGCACCGGTCGTAGGAGTCGTTCCACCTCTTCTAGCTGCGGCCGATCCGGCACCACCGGTAGCTCGTGCAGCTGGACCACCACCGCCGCCGGAGACAGGAGCGCCTTTTCGTCGTGCTACGGCGTCGTAGTCTCCACCAGGAAAGTATTGGTCCCAGAATCGCTTAGTCCACTGCAAGAACTCGAGGTTGTCCTGCATCTTGCACTTGGTAAGCGCCTCGACGGGGATGGGCTTGTCGACATGGTGCTTGGCGAATGTGTCTGTAGGGAAAAGCGTGGTCAGCATGCACAGGAATTGAAAATGTAGAGTATTGGGCTTGTCTTGTGCAGAACATCGATGGCGACGCGGGTAGTCGAGATGGAGGAAACATACTCTGCAAGACCTTGAAATTCTGGATGTACGCGTACTCGCTGTTGACGTTAAACTTAACACGAGACATCGGTACATCTAGGAAGATGCTGTCGAAGACCTGACAGAGAGCAGCACTGCATAGATGAAACACGAAGTTAGCTCCGATATTGCACGCATAACATTTGATACATCACGACAGGGTTGTAGCTAGTCCTGCATCCCCTTTCATGATAGATACTCTGTGGGGGAGGGGCATGTATGAATCGCAAGGATGGCCTTACCCAGTACCGCATTGCTCGACCTTGGTCATGTTAAGCTGGAGCAGGCTGTTAAGCCATTGCACCAGCTCTTGTCTACGGATGGGTGATGAGACGTTAGTTACAAATCCTAGTGCAGGGTTAATTAGAGGGGTGAGGTCATCAGCACTCACCGAGATTCACCCATGTCTGCAGGTGCTTGGATGTTTGGGTATACTAGTAGTTAACAGGATAGAAGGATGAAAAAAAAGAACGCGAAGACGGTTGCTTGGAGATGCGACGAACAATATTCGACGATCTCGCGGTTGAAAGAGTGATGCGGATGTCGCGTTATTTAAGAAAGGAAGGAAAAATAAAATGGATCGACGATCCAGAGGTTTGTTATGGTTAGGAGAAGAAAATAGAAATTGACGTCGCTGCCGCGGCGATGTTCTTTCTGGGACGTATCACCTAATCAGCTAGGTACCTAATCGCCGTCACCCAATCAACGAAGTTACCTGGAGTGGGTAGTGCCGCCGAAGATTTACCAGGGCAGCCAGGCACCTGGGGATTTTATTTATTTCGGGTACCCTCGTACCTGCCTGACCTGCTTGTCAACATGCACACATGCGGGGTGGGGATGAAGTAAGCCTATCACGTGCTTCGATTTGGCTGTTTATTAGTAAGTTTTGATTTCCAAGTTTCCAAGTTCTCCGCTTGATCAAACAACACTCCCGAGTTACTCAACCACTTTGCAATTTTCTAAGATATGACAGTTACATATGATCGTTTCCATCCATGAACACTCAAAGTACAAGCCAAGATGTTGATGATTTAAGATATTAGAGATGACGTCATACATTTAATATTCTGTTTTAAATCTAAGGACACGGATTATATATTTCGAAAAGCAAATTCGATACGACCGCTCTAGTTCTACTACCGCGACCAAAATCATACTTCTCGCGATAACTGATAGGTAATTTCAAGCAGTCATCAAAGTTTGAACAGCAAATGAAAGTCTATTGTTTTAGACCTATTCTATATACCATATACCATATACCATCTTACATCATAAAAAAAAGCAAATGAAGGTTATATATAACAAGTACAGTGCCAACCTCACAGGTAACCAACCAACCCGAACAGAAGAAATGGAGACGATGTTATCGACTCAAGAACCCCATGTCTTTCCAACTCTGAATAAATTGCTTGGTCACCCTCTCATTAACGGGACCAGCGTTAGCCAAGGTCTTCGAATGCTCTCGGACCTTGATGGTATCAAGTAAAAGACCACCGCATGACATGCGGATAAAGTTATCGTCAAGGAAATCAATCAATAAAAAAGCTGGGTTCTCGCCTTCGGGTCCCTCGACTTGTCTAGGGTAATCCCGAACACATTGCACCCAGTCTTGGAAAGGAATTATGCCGTCTGGCGAAATGTCTAAGGCGTCGGCTAATACCGGGATCATCTCTTTCCATGGCTGCCTCACCGGGTTGTCGACATGATAGATAGGATAGTGTGTCTTATCCTCAGGAAGGAAGACGAGGTCAACGAGTGTGCCGGCAACCTGATCAACTGGCGTCCAAGAGAGAAGCCCGTCAAAGTCGGGTAACACTTTTAGTGTTTGAGAAGATTTGATTAAAAAGGAAAGGTGTTCCATGGGATTCCAGTACCCACTCGTGCTGGAGCCCGCTATCTGACCAGGCCGGACGACCATAGCACGGAAACGATCCGGATGCTTGTGCAGCGTTTCGTCAAGCATAAGCTCGCAGATATATTTAGCATCGCCGTATCCTGTTGGTAGAACAGACTCAATCGTCATCCGCTCTTCTGGTACTATCGGCTCGCCCGACCAGATTGGCCGATGACCAACAGTGGCGATGGATGAAATAAACTGGAAAGTAACCTTGGTGCCTGGGGCACGTCGAATAGAAATTTCACGAGAAAGGTTAAGGAGATTTTTCATGATTTGGAATTGTGCTTCGAAGTTGCGAAGAGGCCACTTCGCGTTCATGAGCCATGCGTTATGGACGATGTGGGTGACGTTATTAACAAGATTTTCGTAATCCTCGATAGGTAGGCCGAGGTTAGACTTCGACATATCAGTTTCGAAGACGTTTATTTTTTTGGTCGCTTCTGCGGACAAGAAGATACCCTTCTTATTGAGTGCCTGCTTCTGACGTTCTTTAGGATCAGTTCGGCTGCGTCTATTGAGACATACAACGCTGGTGACGTCTGGTAATTCTGCGAATTGGGCGATAAGATGGGATCCTAGGCTGCCCGTAGCGCCTGTAACTAAGATCGTTTTCCCACATGGGTTCGAGCTGGGAAGACCGTACTGCGACGCGTTCTCAAGGCCGGCGGAGAAGCCTTCGGTCAGGTTTCGGACGTATCTATCGACGACTGTTTGTCGTGTCTCGAGGTCAGCTGATAGACTCTTAACAGGTAGAGAGGAGGAGGGGATTTGGAGCCGTTCGCACCTCTCACCCGAGGCCATCGCGATGATCAATTTCTCGCATTTGTTTTCTGGTCGGGCCCCGTCCGTCCAGTCAACATGTCCATATCCGACCGCCTGAAGTTCCTTCTCCCATCTAAGTTCATGTGTGACGGCGTGAGTGCGTCCGTCATCGAAGAACCACCAACCCTCGAAAAGCCCAAAGATCATGTCAACCCAGTAAATCGTGCCGGTCATTTCAAGCATCATGAGGAATCCGTCAGGGCGCAGGGCCTTGCGAATATTTGAGCCAGATACTCTCAGAGAGTGCGTGGCGTGAACTGCATTGCTAGCAACAACAATGTGTTGGGTTCCAATCAGCTCATCAGCTGGCGCCTTCTCAATGTCGTGAGTTCTGAACTTCATGAAGGGGTACGGCTTGAACTTCTTGCGCGCGAGGGCTACAAATGATGGTGCAAGGTCGGTGAAGGTATATTCAACCGGGACGTTGAGAGAGGCGAGAAGGGGAACCAGCCACTTTGTCGTACCACCAGTTCCAGCACCCATCTCAAGAATCTTGAGTGGGCCTTCGCTCATATCAAGCTTGGAGACTAATCTTGCGAGGAAGTCCTCCATTTGCTTGTAGAATAATCGGTTGATGGGCCACTCCGCGTATAAACCGGAGACAAGCTCACGTCCCTCGGGAGTACCGAATATTAGTTTGATACCATCTGTCGTTCCCCTCAATACTTCGGCGAGGTTAGATCCGGTATAGTAAGTAAGTTTGTCAGCTGTCGTCTGATCCGGGAACCGCGCTAGCAGGTCCTCGAGGATTTCCTTGCTAGATCTTGTCGGGGCTGCCACGGCTGTACGAGTGATAGTGTCACCGTTGACGTTGATGATGTGAGATTCCTTCTCTAACATCTGGTACAAGTAGTCTACCAGACGACTGTGTTCCTTCGGGTGAGAAATTCGGGAGAACTTGTCGCCAGGCCTCGCGTCGCGGAATCGGTGTCCAAGCTCCTCAAAAGCTTCCAGAGTCAAGGCAACACACATATCCGTTTGCAAGGGCATTACAGTGTCAAAGTAGTTTTCTTGGCCGTACTCGGCGATCTTATCGTCCGTGAGGGCCTTTGTCTCGTTGAATGCTTCCATGACGGTAGCAAAAGGAAGCTTAAGCTCCTCGTCGCAATCACTGAGGGCGTCATACGGGTCCTTGTCGTAGTCGACCAACGGGGTAGTTAGACCGCTTGGGTGGCCTGAAGAAGACTCACTAGGACTGTAGGACCTAGAATCGCTGTCGCTAGAAATATCGTCTTCACTTTCTTCGCTCGCCTCGTCGGCACTCGCGACATCTCCGCCCACGTTTCTCTGTACACATGCCATCAGGCTGGGCATGTCAATGATCTCCATCAGCTCGCTTTCGGGTAGTGTAATCTTGAAAGCAGCCTCGATTTCATGAGCCATCTCCATACCCATCAGGGAGTCGATACCCAGATCAGCTAGCATGCTGTCATCCTTGATCTCGTCTAACTCAAGACCCGAAAGATCGGCTAGGATTTCCTTAACCTTAGGAGCCACGTTTGACTTGGGCTTAGCCACCTTGGGTTGCTTAGGTGGCTTAGGCGCCTTCGGTGCTCTGTGTTCCTTGACATGGACCGGTTGTGGCGGTACGATCTGGGTAGGGGCAGCCTCAAACATGGTTACCTTCGCGGGTTCAGACGGCGAAGCAACAACGGCACCTCCTACAGTCAGACGCGAGAGCAGCTTGCTCATAGAAGCCTTGGGAATCTTGACGTAGCTAATTCCGAGTATAGCTTCTAATAGGGCACCGGTGTCGGGATGGAAGATGAAGACATCGGTAAGGTATTGCTTGTCTGATGCATGATGAGTTGCAAGCACGTGGAAAGTCTCTGGCCGAGCATCGTCGGGACGAAGCTTAGGAGAACGGATCCACTGCTCAATACCATTGGCAATGTACATCTCAGAGGGGGATCGGTCTGTCATGCAGTTGACATAGATGCCACCTACTTGGCAGAAGCTGTCAGCCAAGTGCGCGTCGAGCCACGTGTCTGGGTTGTATCTCTTCACAACAAGACCAGCAGATTGGTTTCCGCAGCCAACAAGCTTCTTGAGACCGCGGTAGTCCTCGCCGTAGTCAACGACTTCGGAGAAGATCTTGTAGATGTTCCTGTTAGAGAGAATCTCATCAACATCACCACTCTGCAAAAGCTCGACGCAACGGGCGTGGCCGATTAGTCGCTCAAGACGCGCGAACTCTAGTTTCAGCGTCAAGTCTTCGGTCGAGCTGAATACAACCTTTCCTGTGGTGTGGAGGGTCTTAGCGGTTCCTTGAGGCATGTCGGTGCTGAACACCTGGAAGTTCCAAGATGGGCTCTTTCCGGTTGCATCCTCTTCCGCCTCGATCCAGACGCCTCGCGACGGGTTGACGCAAATTGGCGACTGGTTCTCGACGACATGTATCTGTGGCTCAAGCTTGGCAGCCGCGAGGTCTGGTCGGATGCCGCGAATAGCCTCAATGACAAGGTCAAGCTGTACAGTTGCCGGGCAAATGGAGGCGGTCTGTGCGATGACGTGGCCTACAATGAGCTTTTCGTACTTGGGAATCATGGTGTTGATTCTAAATTTAGCAACACGCTTCTTGCTGTCTTGATAGCCGACGAAAGTTAGAAGGCCTTCCGGAATCTTCTCTTCTTCTGGCTCGGCCTTCTGTGCTGGGGGAAGAGCAGCAACCTTGGGTGGGACCTTGAAATCGACCCAGTGGCTGACAAGCTCAAATTGGTAAGGAGGTAGCAGGAGAGGGGAGTGCTCCTTGGTCTGAGAGGCCTGATGAGCCCAATGCTGAACAGCACTACCGGCCTTCCACAGGTTCATCGTGGCGTCAACGAGATTATCCCATGCCTTCTCGGTGTTGGTGATGTTAATGGCCTGGAAGTGAGAGCTAGCGGGGCTGCCTAGTGCGCGACCAGCCATAACGCTAATAGTGGAGTTGGAGCCAGCCTCCAGGAAGATAGCTGATGGGTACTGCTTAGCGAGTCGTTGCACAGCATGGTTAAAGTAAACCGGAGAGCGCATGTGCTCAGCAATGAACTTGGCTGTATGCCTCTCCTGCGTGGGGAACTCCGAAGCTCTCTCTACGGGGATAGTAGGCTTGCGGAATGTGAGCATCTTTCCGACCAGCTCCAACGCCTCAACGAGAGGGTCAACGAGGGCGCAGTGGAACGAGTTGGTCACATTCAATCTCTTCGACCTTAGAATTGATGGGATGGTAGCAGCGACAGCATCGATAGCAGCAGTGGAACCAGCCAAGGTGAAACTGCGAGGTCCATTGTAACAGGCGATGCTAGCAGGCTTCTCATTTGGAACCTTTCGGTTCGACTCGGCGAGTAGTTTTTCAACATCAGCCAAGTCAGCCTCTACAGCCATCATAGATCCCTTCTCGCTACCCCAGGCATCGCGAACAAGAGTCGCGCGGTTAATCACCAGCTTTACGGCATCTTCCAATGAAAGTACACCCGAAACAGCGAGAGCAGTAAGTTCACCGAAACTGTGGCCCACAACCGCAGCAGGCTTAATGCCGGAGTCAATCCAGCTGCGCGCTGTGGCGTACTGAATGGCAAAAAGCATGGTTTGCAAATGGACGGTATCCTTAGCTGGTGTACTATCGAAAATACCAGGGAAGATACTTTCGGCTCCATAAGAACGGACAACGGCGTCGACATTGTTCAGGTGCTTTCGCAGGACAGCTACTCTCTGATATAGACCTTGGTTTAGGCCAACAAAAGTCGACACTTGGCCACCGAAGCAGAGAACAACGGGTTTCGACTCAGGACGTGCAATAGATGCTACGCTGGCATCGCCTTTCTCAAGAGAAGCCAATTTTTGGTCGAGCTCTTGCACGGATTGCGCATTGAATAGAACTGCTTTTTCAAGCGATCTGTTGCTCTGGCGGGCTAGATTGAAGGAGACGTTAGGGAGTGACAGGTCAGTAGCTGAGTAGCTCTTGTTGTTAAGGAACTTGCGGAAGACCTTGGCATATCGGCGAAGACTCTGGTCATCGAGACCCGCAAGCCAGAATGGGTACTTCCCACTAGCAGGAACCTCTGAAGTAGCCTTGGCAAATGGCGATTGCGTGATGATCATCGAAGCGTTGGAGCCCGAAGCGCCGTAGTTGTTGATTAACGCGGCCCTGAAATCAGCATCCCAGGTTTGCAGGCTGCTCGGAATAGTCATCTTATCAGCCGGAGTCGAACCAATGGCAGGGTTGATTTGAGTGTGGCTGGGCTGAGGTGGCACCATTCCCTTCTGGATCATGAGCATGACCTTAACCATCGACACAATACCCGACGTCGCCTCCGTGTGACCGACAAGACCCTTGACGGAACCGAGAAGAAGATTGTTCTCTCGTCCAGAGGCTTGTCCACCAAGCACTTGTCGGAGACCATTGTACTCAGCTGGATCACCAACGCCAGTGCCGGTACCATGAGCCTCGACAACCGAGATTTGAGAAGGCTTAAGACGAGCCTGCTTCGTGACGCCACGGAAAAGGTCAGAGAGAGAAGGTGCATTAGGAACAAAGATGGGGGTGCAGTTCTCGTTCTGTTGCACACCTGTTGCAGCGACAACACCGAGGATCTGGTCACCGTCCGCAACGGCAGCAGAGAGCTTCTTCAAAAACACGGCGGCAACACCTTCGCCTCTGCAGTAGCCGTCAGCCTTGGCATCAAAAGGCTTGCATTGGCCAGTAGTGCTCAAGAACGAGGCACCAGCCAAATTCTGGAACCACAACGGATTGGTTACAACGTTGGTACCACCGGCAAGGGCAGCAGTGCATTCGCCAGTGATGATTGCCCGGCAAGCTTGGTGGATGGCAACGGCAGAAGATGAGCAGGCAGTGTCGATTGTCAAACCTGGGCCTGTCCAGCCAAAGTAGTGACTGACCTTGCCAGAAATAAAGCTCTGCAAGTTACCGGTGGCAGTGAAAGCATTAGCAGGATGGCAAGCAATGTTGCAGTCGTAGTCACGAGAACAGACACCGACAAAGCAGCCAATGCGGTTATCGGGCTCGCCAGATTGGAAGTAGCCCGATTGCTCCACAGCTTGGTAAGCGCACTGGAGGAAGTTTCGCTGCTGAGGGTCCATTGTGGAGCTCTCGCGGGGACTCTTCTTGAAGAACTTGTGGTCAAACTTGTCATAGTTCTCAATGAAGTTTCCAAACCACTTCCTCTTAGGCTCGACATCACGGAAGGCGGTGTTGAAAGTGAATCGCTCCTTAGGAACCTCCTTGTGTTGAGACTTCGCAGCAACAAGGAGATCCCAGAAATCATCCAAGGTCTCGGCGCCAGCCACCTTGATGGACATACCGACTACGGCGACATCATTGTCAGAGAAGGTACGCAAGTCCTTCTGAGAGAAGGACTCGAAGCGGGAGGATGTGCTCTCCAGGTCAGCAACATGAACGACTTGGGGGTTGAGGCCGCGCAAGAGCGAAGGTGGGACGGCACGCTCGGGGCCGAAAGACAGGATGCATGAATCCTTACTCTTGAGGGTTGCATCACGTACGACGGAGACGGTTTGGAACCATTGCGGCGGCTCCGCAAGGATGGATTGTAACGCGTGCTGGTGCAGAGGCCCGTGCGCAATGACGTCGCCGCCCCGATTCGAGCGGGTGGGCACTACCAATCCCGACGAAGCATTCGGGAATTGGAATTCGGTGTGTGCATTGACGTATTCGAGAAGTAGTCCAAGCTTCTCAAGGTTGATGCTAGCATGGAAACGACCGTAGAGGCCGACCTCCGATGCGATAAGACCGGCACTTCTCAGCTGCAACACAAGCTTCGAGATAGCGGAGGCTTTGGTTGTGACTGTAGCACGATTCTCATCATAGTTGACTGAAACATAGGTCTATACTACCGAGTTAGAGTTTATTCCTCCGGAGAGTGACAATGTAGAGAGGAGTTACTTACCTCAGGGAAGTTCTTCACAATGCGCTTCAACTCTTCACCACTCTCAGCAGAGCTCCACGCAGCGCTGAGAGACTTAGACGGCTCGGTGGCAGCGTCTTGAGCATCAACAACGGTACCAATTAGCATAGCTAATCGAACAGCGACAGCAGCGTACTTCTTGAACTGCTCACTGTTGCCAGAGCTAGAAACAGCAAAGGCACTCAACAGTCCAGTACACAGACCAAGAGTCTCCCTGTTCGTCTTAGATGTCGTGAATGGGTCAACATGCTCTCCCTCGGTGCTGTTACGCAAGAAGGTGGCATATTGGGTAAGATGAGAGACGATGACGAGGGGAATAAGAAGCTTGTTCGGGAGGGGAAATGGGGTCTCGAGCGGTCGGCCGGTTCGAAAGGCATCGCTCAGATCCTCTAATTGCTTGAGGCCCGATGCGGTCTTCAGGCTCGGAATAGTAGTCGTAAGGGACTTCCAGATCTGTGGGAATTCGGCAACGGTGTCGATAACCCAGCGGGAGTCCTCGTTCTCAACGACGTTCTTGCGAACTTGAGCAAATGCAGCCTCGTCGAAGGATAAGGCGAGAGGACCGAAAAGCAGGATAGTGGATCCTGGCAAAGGACCACCCTGACGTTCTCCGATACTGACCATTTTGAATGTGTGTGGATATTGTTAAAAAAAGGGGGAAGTTGAGTTAAGGCTAACGAATCGAGTGTTGAAATTCGCGTTTGTGTGGAAAGTCTATGAGACAGCCTTGTCCATAGCACGTCAAATGTGAGGCTATGATATAAAAGTTGAAGATGTTGGGATGAAGGTTGTGGTAGTGAGAGAATGACGCCCAACGTCAACAATGATCGCGATCGTGAGATCACGGGTAGTTCCAAATCTATAAAGGGGAAATAAGAAGGAGAAGATGCTGCTTAATCGCTGATATTTTCGAGGAGGTTAGAAGTAAACATCGAGCAATACATATACTATGACGACTGTGGAGGCGATAGGCACGGCAAAAGGGAACACAAAGATTCCCCCTGTGAGTAATCACCTTACTCTCGGCCCTGGAGAAAGGCAAGATGTTGCATCTATTTCCCACGCTTATCGCTAACACTGTGTTTCACGAGAGGGCTGTACATGCCAACGGGATGTCAGTATAAGCACCTATCTAGCCGAAGGGAACCCTTGGCTATCACGCAAAGACCAGAAGATGCATGGAGGCAAACTGCGAGCCAACCAAGCTCGTGCTTGTGCTCTATCCGCCCATCCGTATGTCCAGAACCTCACGAACGAGGCGAGATAAGAGAAAACACGTGCGAAAGTTGTACCGAAGGAATCTCATCGAGGCAAAGGTCCTGTAAGAACGGGGCCATAGCGTGCCGCTGGCGCTACTGCAGTTAGCTTAGATGTTGGAATCCAATGAGGTGATGGATAAAAACTCCGACTAAGATGTAAGCAAGAATTCTCGAAGTTGGTCGTTCATGATACCTAGAGAATCCTCCGACGAAGCCACTTGCTCGAAAGAGAAGGATCGCGGACCTATTTTTGTGCGTTGAGATTCCTGGGTGGCGTTTCAAATTTTAGGGAAGAATCTTTGGCCATTTCGTATATCGAAGACCCGATCCGACTTTGTCATGACTCCTTCCGCCGTTGCACCATATTTCCCCAGAAAACCATCCAGATCGGGTCTCAGGAAATAGGATGCTAATTTAGCCTGCGGCGTTTCCGTGGCGTACAACCCACCCGCAATCATTCTTAATTCGATTATATAATCCACATATGCCGGAACATGGCGTTTCGTGGACTTGGTGTGCGTGGATAGGAGTGGTTGAATATTGATTATAGGGTGTGATTAACCTATACGGATTCGGGAAATTCAGTAGAAGTTTCAGCCGCAAGCCTAGCAACCACGCCCTGTTCCGGAAAGAGTTATGATTGACTACTCGGCCGTGAGCCCGTGGCTGACGCAAAGCTCGGTGACGGTAAAAATCGCCGGGGTAGGAGTAACTCCGACTCTTATTCTAAGTGTAAGCCAAACATAGTGCACTATCCATATCACTAATACCCTCAATTTGTACCTTTCTTTTGTTACTAACGCCTGGTACCGCTAGTAACACTCCTATTAGTTACGCTGAAACGAATTTCTATAGTGGGTGGTCATCTCTGCCTTAACTATTATCATGACTCAGCCCTGCTTAATGCCGTGCCACATTCAATCCCATCAACAAAGTTTCGCCGTTCATTCACTTGATGTCATGTACTCTCTCTAAAGGGTTTGTCAAGCCTTGCAATCGTCCCATTGTATAGTATTCCCGGTGGTTCCCGTCGTACGTTCGGAGTTGCAACGCCCATTGTGTCACAGACTTAAATTTGGCGCTTGAGATTAGTTTATCTCATCATTAACTCATCTCTAACCTCTTAAGAAAGCTCAAGTCAGAATCATTACTTTATTAGTTTTATCCCACCATGTCTGGAATTGTTGAAGAGTCTCCTATCGACATAGCCATCGTCGGCGGTGGTATTATCGGTCTCTGCCTCGCCGCCGGCCTTATCAAGCAGGATGTCAAAGTTAAGGTGTACGAACAAGCCAAAAGCTTCCGAGAGATCGGTGCTGGCATGGCATTCACAGCGAACGCTATACGATGTATGGGACTGATGAACCCGGATATTGTCAGCGCTCTTAGATCTGGTGGTTCTGTTGCCACATCTCTAGACAAAAACGACCCAAACGATTATTTACGATGGACCGACGGATACAACAAGCGTCGAAAGGAAGATCCTTCTTACCAGCCAGTTCTCTACAAAATTGATGCCGGTTATAAGGGGTTTGAGGGAACTCGACGTGATCAATTTTTAGAGGCATTAGTCAAGGTTATCCCGCAAGAGATTGTTGAACTCAAGAAACGATTGGATACCATCGAGGAGAAGGGATCAGATGGAAGAGTTCAGCTTAACTTCACTGATGGGACAACGGCGGTGACCGATGCCGGTAAGTTCCTACCACTGATATTTTGCTGGTTGTCTACCTATCTAAGTCTATTCGCTTAATTACCTAATGCTAACTCCGTGATAACGCTAAGTCATTGGGTGTGATGGTATCAAGTCGAGAGTCAGGGAACTCATGTTCGGGACTGGGAACCCGGCTTCCTATCCGCATTATACCCACAAAGTCGCATATCGTGCTTTAGTACCGATGGAGAAGGCGATCCAGGCTCTTGGCGAGTACAGAGCAAGAAACCAGCATAACCACGTGGGACCCAACGCCCACTTAATCCACTACCCCGTCGCAAATCAGACGATGATTAATGCGACTGCGTTTATTTCCGACCCTAACGAGTGGCCGGATGACAAAGTCACTGTCATGCCGGGTCTCCGCAAAGATCTCGAAGAATCGTTCGCAAACTGGAACCCCTGTCTTACGGCCTTGATACAATACTTCCCGGAGAAACTCGAGAAGTGGGCCGTCTACGACACCTGGGACTTCCCTGCCCCCTTTTACAACAAGGGTACCATCTGCCTTGCCGGAGATGCCGCACATGCGTCCAGCCCACACCACGGCGCCGGTGCGTGCTGCGGTATCGAGGACGCGCTTTGCCTCGTTACCCTCATCAACCAAGTCAAGACTTCTCTGAAAGAAGGCACAACAAAGAAGGAAGCATTGAGCTCAGCGTTCGAGGTTTACAATAGTATCAGACGTACCCGCAGTCAGTGGCTCGTTAACAGTAGCCGCCGCGTGTGCGACTTATACCACCAGCCTGAATGGGGCCACGAGCAGAAGTGGATCAAGGCTGAGACGTGCTTTGAGGAAATCAAGGACCGATCGCTCAAGATTTGGCATTTCGACTATAATACCATGATCAAGGAGACGGTCGAAGAGTATGCGAAGAAGCAACCCTCGAAGGCGGTAGTGACAAATGGCAAGACGAATGGCACCGCAAAGGTTGATGCGCCCGTGGCTACCGTCATTCCTATTGCAGCGAATTAGATACTAGGTAGGTAGTAGTCCTGTGAAGTCTGTAGTTTAGTTTAATTTGTGAATATTACCTTTCAATAATACCACATATTTTATGACAATCTGTGTACACATTACGAACAAGAGAGTGATCAATATCTCTCCTCTGGTGACAGCTTGAAGACCTTGACTTTGATTGAAGGATGGAGATTCTTTTTTTATCGTCCGTACCTCTTATTTCGCTTTTTTTTTGGATTTAGCAGCCACACATTCTATAACAGGACCTATTCGTAGAAAGTGTATGTTTTTATTATCAGACCAGCCACCTATTTACTAGCTGGGTAGGTAGACTAAGCGAGCCAGGAGACATCACCAATCGCAATGCTGAAGCTATTTCTAGACTGATAGGACTATCTAAGAGATACAAAGGGGGCACGTGGTAGAAGTTCAGTGCTTCTCCCGCATATTGTTACACAACCCCTGAGATCACCAACGCAGTTATCCGGGGTGCATAAAAGCCAAGACTTCCCAATGTGGATAGCACTGATTCCACTTTCGGTTATCCCCATTTTCTTATATTATCGTTTATGTTACGTTACTAAGTATCGACAAGTGTCCTGTCTCTATATCCTACACAATTAATTAAAATAATACTTCAATACAGACTTGTAGTTTTATTTTATGATATATCAAAATGATGGTGATACTACAAGACTGATAGGCTGAACGACGTTAAGCGCGTAACGTACTAGGCACGTAGTAAGCACTAATAATTCATTTGGGTGTCGATAAATATGAGTAACGCCGAGCCTATAGCCAACTCTACAGCTTACACAAGCTGCATGATGCGCAATGGTATTACAGGAATAGCTCATTATGACTTGTCAGCTGGAACTTGAAATAGAATATTCTATTGAGTAGGGCGATAGTTCGTATTGGTGTTTTGTAGACGGAATTTGCGAAATCGTTAATTCAGCACCTACCTACCTACCTACCTAGGCAAATACACGAAATACCACCCACAACCCTAATACCCTTGCTCGGATTTATCATTTAACTTTTCCGAGAGAACCGAGATGTTGCGTGCTGAAGATGCCTGAGGTTAGGTAGCCTACGGTATATCATAGACTCCGGGGGGAGCATTACAGTAATAAGCTGCCTGGGAAAGCTGAGGCTGAGCCATTCCAGCTCCTTCAGCTACGCCTGTAATGAACGGTAGTTATCGTGACACTTTCCCGCAATAGGATCTTCTATGACGATCCAGTCCAGACACCTTCAACATTCTTAGAATAGTAACAGTATCACGAGGCCACGCGACCAATCGCAGATATGTGGATGATCTACGACGACAGGTCGATCTTTGCCAACAATCGTGTGAAACGGTTTCAAAGAGCTGACTGGTAGGTAATTAGGATTCTGACTGCTTTTGAGAAGCTTAGAGATGATACGCTAGAAGACTTCTAGATTATTGCCTTGGAGGCTAAGACCTAAGCTTTCCATATGATATATTTAAATTGGAAGGTAATAGGTAAGCGTACCGCGTATTTTCTAGGGATCCCTGGTAAAAGCATGGAAATCAAATCGCCAAGCTTTCTGCACCATGGAAATCTCGCCCCACAATTCGCTTAATTCATCTGTAGTTCTGCATATCCTAACATACGACTCACCAGCTAAATCGGACGCCAATATAGCTGATTCCTAGCGAAAAAGATTGTAAAACTCCATTCGGTTTCCTTTTCCCTTCATCCTAGGGTACTTTCTTCTCAAATTTGTAGTATTGAATAGTAAGAGCAGAGCATAGCACATTACATTAGGGAAATTCAGCTAGATCTCCCGTAGCGCGCTCGGATCCGAGCTTCTGCAGCCGATAATAAACACGCTAAATACGCCGAGAAGGTGGGTCAAGAACGGGTCCCTGCGTGCTAATCCAAGCTCCTTGATCATTCTTCGTCCTATCAATCTTCAGCAGAATGCAGCCTATTACTGCTTTCCTGGGTAGGCACACCACACAAGCCACTCTACCATGCTCCTCGCCTGACCAGCTAGTTTACGTACGTACCTAAGTATGTAGAGATTCCATTGAGGCAGCATCGCCAAGTAAGATTACTCTGTACACAGGATTGAGTTCACGCATGTAAGCCCCAGCCCGGAACCGGATGAACTTTTACTCATTGCTAAATACGACCACACGAGTCTAGAAGTCTGGGGTAGAATGCACAAAAAGACCTAGTCTAGGTTTGGACCTCTTCGACATGGGACGGAATAATCGGTTCGAGGATTTATAGGGAATTATTAGGCGACTAGGCGAGAATGGACGCTCATTTCAACCAGAAGCCTTCAGCTTCGCGGGTGATGGTTACCCACATCGCACCACCTCAAGAGCTAGTGATAGCGCCATTCTGAAGTTTAATCCTATCCCAGGGTAGTGGACGCCTTCGAGTTTCTCCGTTACCTACCATCGACGCATGGAATCTTAATTCTCCTAACCAGATTCATTCTGTTTCTTTGCGATGGTAGCTTTCGGCTGTTGGTTTTACACGGAGAAGGGATCCCTCCTGAAAGCCATCGTATGGTTGCAGGGGTCAGCTGGTCCCCAATGCCACATGGCTTGCACCTCGATCTGGAGGCGCTGAGCAGCCCCCTTCACCTTGTTCCTGTTCCTGCCGAGCAGTGCCCCTGGAGTAATATGCCTTATTTTGAAGAGACAGGCAACAACTTCGACAACAGCCGCAGTAAAGATAGAAGTATATATATGTGCCAAGCCCGCTCAATTCTGAAGATGTTGTTGAGTCAAGCTTGTCCCTCATTCCTAACCAAGCCGCCTAGTCACCTTTATCACTCCTAGTCAATATCATTTTATACATATTCCACAATGAAGTCGATTACGCTACGTAGCAGCCTCTCTCTGGCCACCTCCGCCTTAGCATACAGGATCCATGCTCAGTGCCAAAATGCTGAGGTAATAACTCGCGACGTCGCTATTGTTGGTGGTGGCGCTACGGGTACATATGCGGCCCTTGGCCTCAAGGACGAAGACAAATCGTTTGTCATTGTCGAGCGTAAGAGTTACCTAGGTGGTCACACAGCTACCTACTATGACCCTAAGACGGGAACCCCTATCAACTACGGTCTACAGACTTACTGGGATAACTCGAACGCTCGTTCCTTCTTCAGCCGTCTTAACATCACTGTCGCTCAGGGTACATTCCCCGCAAGCAAGACCCCTATGTACATTGACTTCACGGATGGCACGCAACTCACCAACTACACCATCCCCGCTATCAAAGACGACTACATCACTGAGCTCCACAAGTACCCCTACCTCGAGAACGGCCTCGAGCTTCCTGACCCAGTGCCCGAAGATCTTCTCCTAACCTGGTCGGAGTACATGGTGAAGTTCAACATTACTGATGATGCCTTCTCTACGTACTCGCGCCCCGCTGTGGCTGGTGATCTGACTAAGACCCTTGCCCTTTACGTGTTCAACAACCTCAACACCGTTATGCTTGAGGAGCAGCTTGACGGCCAGACCATCTCTAATGCTAATGGCGATTTCGCTGAGCCTTACCGCAACGCTCTCAATGAATTCGGCGACGACGTTCTCCTCAACTCTACCGTTACCAGTGGTACACGAGGCAACACGACGTCCGACGGCGTCAAGCTCTGTGTCTCAACCCCTGAAGGTAACAAGCAGGTCGTTGCTAAGCAGCTTATCTTCGCTGCACCCCCTGTTCTAGACAACCTCCAGCCCTTTAGCCTAGATCAGAAGGAAGAGGCAATCTTCTCCAAGTTCGCCGGTGGATTCTACTACACTGGTGTCGTCAACAACCTCGGCCTACCTACCACCAACAGCTACGTGAACCGCGGTATTTCGACCGAGTCTCACACAGCCAGCCTACCCGGAAATGTTATGTTCAACCCCACCAAGGTTGAGGGCACCTACTACTACTGGTACACCTCACTCAAGGCTATGACTCAACAGGAGGTTGAGTCCGCTACCCGCGACACGCTCAAGCTCCTACAGAAGAATGTCAACGGCTCTAGCACCGAGGCTGAGCCAACTTTCGTAGCCTACAACAGCCACACTCCGCTACACCCAACCGCAGATGCCGATGCCATCCGGGCCGGTGTCTACCGTGACTACTACAACATCCAGGGCTACCGTAACACGTGGTACACGGGCTCCCTCTTGGTCACTGGTTCCCCGCAACTGTGGAACATTACTGCTCAGCTTCTCCCTAAGATCATCGCTGCCTCAGAGAAGTAAATGACCAGCAGTAAAGAGATCACATGCACCATCTGTGTATATACGATCGCGCACATGCGATTTCTTCCGCCCCAACATACTTACCTTGTTTTATTTTCTGTAAAAACATTTATCGTTATTTTCTGTTGTTATTATGACTTTATGGTTGGATATCGAGGGGTGGAAAATGGGAAGTTGAATAAATTATCTTGGCGTTTGTATTAGAAAGAGGATAGTGTAGCGAATACTTATACTTGTTTAATACAACACCGTCTCCAAAAAAAAAAGAAGGAAATGTCCCGATTTAAGTGAGACAACTCCAAGATCTTGCTTCCCCCCACCCAGTTCTCCAAACGGGGCCGCTATCCGAGCTCTGGCCACTTTCGGTCAGCCCTATCTCCAGCTGACCTTTGATAGGTTCACGGTAGGTCCAATCATTGTAAACCAATAGATCTGACCATGCACCTATGAGGCACAGGGCTTGTAGCTATGTACCTTCTATACTGTACATTATGTTGATTTGATTGATACGCAGGAGATATGTTATTATGGGTATGACAAGGTGCAGGAATTGTACACGAGGTTCCTGAAATGGGTGGTAGTTCCCAGGCTGCAACGTCGGCGTATCCGCTGCTAGTATGCATATGTTTACCTACCCCTAGACCTAAGACTTGAAGAAGTTCATACAGACCTTAAAATTACAGGCTATCCAAAACCCAACCTCAAATTACGGCGCTCGGGTACCCCGCAACATCCTTTGATGTACCTATGGAGCCATAATCAATGTCAAGTTATTACCAACTCTAACCTCTGCATATTTGCCTCTTCTACTCATTTCGAATTCAGATAGAAGGAAGAGCGGTGTATGGCTGCGTTATATCTGTAATCTGTAATATACATAATGGTATGATATGGGACGCGGACGCAGACGAATGAGATGAGTGTTTGTGCGGCATGATCCTTAGGGCCGATTACCCAATTGCTCGAAAACAAACATGTCTTGCGAGATCACCCTCTTATGACAGAAGTTGTACAACACAAAAAGTAATACAGGCCTACAGATGAGCTACAGCCACGCGAAAAGGCCTAACGACATACTGGATTTTAGCTGGGGGAATGATATAATCGTTGTATAACGCTAGTCCGAATAGCGTAGAACTTCGAATTGGGAATCTCAACTTAGATCATAGGAACTAAGCCTTGGAAGTGAAACGTTGATCACGAGAAATTCTCGAGAATGGTGAATTCGAAACTCATACGCAAGGCTCTACTAAACCTGCGGAGTGGGGCCGCTCAAATTTTCCGCAGCCATCGGAGGAGGCTCTATGTCTGGAAGAAATGTGCGGACTATGTGAGATATGTGGAATCAGTGGATGCATCAAAGTGCGTCGGCGTCCGCATGGATCGCCTACATGATGCGTAAGTAGGTGGGTAGCCGTATGTGGCGATCCTGTTTATGTCCTAATTGTGCAAGTGGACCATCCTTCGTGCGCATCTCGCACGTAAGAAATGGGGCGTCGGGAGGAGAGTGAAACATTGACACTTTGACCCATTGAAGATTGTCGCCTTACGGTCCCGAGAAGCTTGATGAGATGGACGAGTGACCGAATATTTTACTAGATCATCAATTGTTTATCTAATGACGTCCATTTAGTCGGCCGCTAGTACGCCTAGCCCAAACTTTAAGGTTAAACACGTTTCAACGGCCCGCACCTGGTAGCTCAAACTATGCTAAGATAAATGCTTAGCTACATGGACAGCCCCGGAGATGCTTAAATGCTTAAATGCTTAGATAACTAGCGGTATCCCAACAGCCCGTTCTTCACTATAAGACCAAGTTGCGTATTAATGAGAAAAAAGTGACTGTGCCGTCGCACTGCGCTAACGTCGGCGCCAACCCCGACTGCAGACTCCGACGGCGCGGGTACCAATTAGATGTCTTTGTCGATCCCATCTATCTTGCTGACCATTCTTCTCCTCTTCCCACCTGCCATACGAAACGCGAGAAAATGTGTTGGCGGTTCGCCGCTTACGTATCGTCTTACACCTACCTATGGCAAAGGGTCCTCTGAGAGAACTGCCACAACCATCTTTATCCAGAGCCGAGCCAGGATCTTCTATCTACCGCTTCCTTCAAAGCTCCGAAGGAGCAAGGAGCCGAGGTATTGCCTACTCTATTCGCCTTCTTGCTGCGTGGATTCTAAGCGAAAGAGAAGTGAGACGGATCGCTCGCGCACGCGCGCAAAACACAAGTGTTGTTGGGAACTTTAATTTTTCCGTAAGCAGCAGGACACAGAGACGAACATCGGAAAGGAATATGGTAAAGGAACTTTCCCGATGTCGCTTCTGAAACAACGTAAATATCCCCGGCAATTGAACCTGGCCGTTTTATGTTATCATCCAGATAATTACCTACCTAGTACCTAGCAAAGGTATGACTAGGTAGATAGAGAGCAATTCTCAATGGATTGATACGACTGTTTGGATCGCAGAGAGTTTCCTCTGTTGAGATACCCTAGTGTCCGTGTCAAAAACCCAGTAACGTACTTAGTACCTGTTAGGCACGTAACACTCGAGAGACAGTATTCGGGATCGTATATTTCGAATTACTAAGTGTAGGTATCCGTTAGGATTCTAAGTAATTTTAAAGCTAGATGAAGCCAGGTTTAGTCAAGGACTCATCACAGACGATCTTTACGAGACCCACAATAAAGAAGCCTTTCGAACCTCGAATCCGTGTATTCTTAGGTAAAGAGCTTATTGCGACAACGACTTTACCGGGTTTTTGTAAGTACTGGTTTAGCTTGGGATCTTTAACGTGGGTTCGTGCGACGATCTTTCAAGTGAATGAGGCTGGGAGCGCGAGGATGTACGTAAGGTATTTGTAACTCTCCCCCAATTGCATTCGTCTCGTGACTATTTGCTCTATCGTGTTGTTATATGCTGTATGTACTGTATTCCTAATATATGGTCATCATCCAAATACCCAATCCTATTGCGTCGTACTGTAAAGCGGTGATATCCGCTTTTCGTGATAACCCATTCCTAGACGCCTTCCCCCCAGTAAGTACTGTGCCACAACCCATGAATACCAATGCCTGAGCATCTAACAAATGGTGTATTGTAACTTTGACCGCCCCAAATGACTATTTTTGGCGACGACGACGTGCCGCGGCATGCCCAAATGTCGCACCTTAACCGCCATGACCAATTAGGTATACAGCCTCAACAAAACGTAAATGTAATACATGCCCTACTCATCAACAATCCCTTCTACCTGGAGTAGGCTCCGAGCCCCGGCCCAAGATTACTAAAACTCATTAAACCATGCATGGCTTCAGTGATCTCCTGAAGCTGCTTGCTATATGTGTCACCCAATTCGTGATAAGAAACAAAAAATTCTGCGCATAAAGAAAGTGGTATCGGTGTGAGAGGATGCACCTAGCAGAAGCTGTCAGCATGTGGCTAATATGAGCGGTGGAGATGGTAGGACTTACCTTGAAGGAATTTAATTGAGATAATTTATTAGTCAGATTCACGATCTCCTTAGCGGCTATCGTCGATTGCCTCGTATAGTCTGCTAGGATCGATCTCTTCTCATCTGTGGAGTGGATGACCGACTTCATTAATTGGTACATGTAGAGGACGGTCGTCCGCCACATCATGCTGATGAAAAGTACCATTGGGTCCGCCTCCTGCATGGCAGTGGGGTAGTTCATTGAGAATACATCCATCCTTTGGATGAGGATAGCGTTAATCCATTCATGTCGATCCCAGAAATCCCTCGACTCGTTGAGATAGATGTTGTCCATCATTGATTGCTGTCGATGAGATAGTGCACGCCCGATAACAGTGGCCACGACGATGCATTCCGTAAATGTGGACGTGACGATAGCATCTCTCGCTGCAATTGCTTCCGAGAGGAAACCCGTTAAAGTGGGCTGCTCATTTTGAAAATCTATTTCCGGTGCCGGCAGACGGATTGTGCTCTGGTAGAAGGATAATTGGTCAGCACTAAATCGGCACTAAAACGGAGCTGAGGAGGCTTTCGTACCATTACCTGTTCGCTGAATGTCATTGGCGAATTATTCCTGACACTAACGAATCGATCTAGACAGTATGCTAGCCAGAATGTCCTCCTCTTCTGCTCAGCATCGACCCAATCCGTCTGTGCTAGATTAACATCTGTCCCATCAGAATATTGAAGCCAATTGAGTTGGATCAACCTGAACGCGCGGCCGGCGCTTACCCAGCCTCGACTAAAGTCGACACACATGAACTCGTGGATAGCTAGGAGGAGCCAAGCCTGAACTTGCTCCATTTCGGTCATCGCAAGGCCCATAGATTTAGACTCAAGGTTTTCGAGAGCTCGCCGGGTATAACGGTATAGAGAATCTCCAATGTTTTGATAATGCGCCGATACGGATGCGGCAAGGGTCCACATAGCATATCGGAGGCATGATTGGGCTTCCGTCTTAGCTATGCTACGGGCCCACGTGAAATACCGCCGTTGATGTAGGACAGGTGCGAATGAATGCACTCTGTCGAAGTAAAGCTGATCTCTGGTTAAGGTTAGGGAGAGCGCAAAGATAGAGCTGAATTTAGTGTACTAACAAATCTGCCTGCATTAAATTCGAAATATTGATTCCATCTAAACCATCCGAAAGTTCCGACATCTTCCGACCTAGGACCAAATCCGAAAAAGTTACTCCATCGGTTGGGGTTTCGAATCCTTGTATGGGAGAGGTCGAGGCATGGACTGAGCCTCCATCCAACGAGGATCCACCAGACGCAGTACCGGGTGCTGTTCCTTGGCATAAGTCATGAAGTGTGGTGTCGTCGTCAGTCGTAATAGGGAAATCCCAAGTTAACGGTGGGTGGTCAGTAAATGTGAGGCCATCAATTGTAGTGTCTTCTGGGGTAATCGTGATCGTGTTAGTGTTGTTTTGATTTTGTTGCTGCTGCTGTTGCTGTTGGAGCAGGGTTCCTTCAAGGGTAGCTAGAATGGGGTCATAGCGTTAGCATAAGATCGCCATATCACAATTATGGATATTTCAAGTCTCAACTCTAGGCGCGAGCTGAAGTGCCGATTTGAAATTGGGCAAGTAACATACCGATGCGAGCTTGCAGCGCTTTTAGGTAACCTCGTTTTGGACCTCGAGGCGGGCGGGGTGTTGTGACTTGGCATTGTACGCCTGATGAGAGACATAGACCGCATGAAGGTTGTTGTCGATCACAGCGGACTTTGCGACGACGGCATTCTTCGCAAGCTATCAAGTAAGAAAATGTTAGCAAGAGAAAAGCGAACCTAGGAATTCGCAAGTGGCGTGGGACGCAGGGGAACGCAAGTCAATCGCCGTTAAACAATGCTTGTACAGTTTGACGTATATGCGAGCTCTGAGGGGTCTCAGCAGCTCCGCACGCGAGTCATCAGATGTCTCGCTTGCTGCATTATCAATAGAAAGCCAGGAAAGTTTTATGGCATACCTGCACCTGGATTCTGCCGCGCTGGAGGCGTCGATGACTTGACGCTTAGGTCCACCGATTGAGGCATCTTCTCGATCTGTGATGTAGCTTTGTTTGCTTGACTACTTAGTCCACTAGGCTTGATCGATCGATTGTAAGTAATATGTCTTGGGTATAAGTGTCTGTAGAGATCGGGAATAAATATTTCATCCAGCTGACAACAGCCTAGGTGAGAGAAAGAAACTGCAGTTGCGAGAAGCAGGTAATATATCTATGAAGGATATGTCGACGGTCCTTTTGAGACGCTGCCGAGAAATCCAGAAGGCCTGTGGTCCATAATCGCTGTTCGCTAAGCTGCGAGACGGTCCTCAGTTACATAGCCTACCTACACGAGTCCTAACGAGTATACACTTGGTCGAGCCTCTATTCGATGCCGATTGGAGCAGCCTGGACATGTGGTTTCAGGGGGCTTGATGCTGACCAAGGGTCTTACTTGAGCAGGGTATCTAGGTAACGGGTGGCTGACGGATTGAGCTGGGTTAAGCTTCGCAGGATCCAATCCTGACCCAAGCTACGCATCTGCCACTAGACGAATTGATCGCCGAGGGATTCAGATGCAGTTCGAGCTGGTTACTACGTCGCAGCGTGGAAGTTTCCAGTCTGAATTCGGCCAGGGTCCAAATGGGAGATGCAAGGCACCTTTGAGGAATACAAGCTTGGTTTTCGAAGTCTCATACCATGTTACACCATCGTGGGCTATCCAAGAGGGCGGAAACGAGAGTGGTAAACATGAGGATTAAATCAGCTTCATGTTGTGATACACCTATGCAAGCAATCACGTGTTTTACGCTCGCCAGTTGATATGGGTGAAGGGGGCGAACGCCCAATCGGATTGGCCAGTTAGGTGGATGTACATATAAGACGGGCATATTTCCATGCCGTCTTAGGTATCCCCCACCTAGGCACCTAGAGTGAGTCAGCACAGGAACGTCAGAAATATACTGGGAAAATGGACTGGTCGCTATTGGTCGGGTTGCCCCTTGTCATGTATCGTACGGTACCTCATGGGTTAGGGGTATGAATAGTTGTTGGGCGTGTAAGCATCAACCTGGTTCTACTCGTGTTAGGAATACAGCAGATCCTATAGGTACTCGCTTGGCCTGGCCTGGTCTGGCTGGTCTACCTAGGTAGGTATAGGTAGGTTGGTACCTAGTAGTATACCTACTAGGTAGTATGATGGATGTGTGGATGCGAATTGATAACGGAGACTTCTTCTAATCCCGGCTGCATACTTCGTGCCACTCATGTGGGGGTTCCAGCGGTTCCAATGGTTCTAATGACTTTACAGATCGTTGAGGCTCTTTGGTTACGGTTGACGGTTATCTTTGGTCTATCGTCTTGTTTAGCGCTTGGGATGCGTGATAAACATCTCTAAGGCTTGGTATCTGTAGGACCGGTGCTTGATGACGCTACACATCGGCCACACGCTCCAATCATAGAATATCGAAATAGGATGTAGCTGTAACGCGCCCAATAGATCGCTACCTCCTCGCTCCGCTGCTAGGCAGGAGGGCTGAATAACAAGGCGGTGGTGATCCATAGGATGTAGGGGAAAAGCCATGCGATCCTCACTTAATTGTGGTAACGGCGTGGGCGTGGCAAACCTGGGGGAAAGAAAAAAAAGGAGGGGAAGGATTGTCGGATTAATTAATGTTAGTGATTTGTTTTTAAGATTTCAAAGTTTCATTTATCCGTGATGTTACTGGTAGGTACCTGGTAATTCAATTGAAAATACATGGTTTTGTAGCATAAGGGATATCGACCTGCCTTAATGAATATAGCGTCATACTAAATATATTATATAATTCATCCACTTTGAATCCATTCATACCCGTGACATAATCCATGATGCGAACCAAACACCTCTCGTCCATGGCTACTCACTTCACGATGTCCGACTATCTCCACGCACACAGAACTCGAAGCCTTATTAAGCTGGCTGAGCCTTAGCCGTACTTCCCGGATAGTGATGTTGGCAGTATAAAGTGCTGAGTAACCAGGTTTACATCCTCTTGTCATTTACAAGTGTTATTGCACCTGCACTGATCGGATATCGGGATTACGTTATAGCCACAAAACCACGTTGCTTCCTAGTCGGAATAGATACGGATACGCGTGGACTAACCTAGGATACTTGACGTATCTTGTGGGACCCGAATACTGTTTCACGAATAGGATCAGGCATCAGATAGAGGGCGGTAGGTCGGGATAGATAACAATGCCATCCTCGGATCTGCTAAGCTATGTGTAGCAGCACCCCTCGCGATCAGCTCGTACTCGGCCGTGCATTGCATTGACAAGAACGTTATCACCGACCTCGTCCGGACCACGTAAAATCCAGAATTCCGGAAGGAGTTGACTTAGTAAACATATCAGATTGATCTCATGAATAACCTAATTCATTTGTTTCTGGAGTATTTCGAGAAGCCTCCTAATTCAAGCGTGAATGCGGCCAATTGTTATTGAGTAATCCCGAGTCTAAAAAATACCCAGTTTAGTTACATGGGCGTATTGGAAACCCTGGTTTTAAGGCAGTCATGATCTTGTATTATTAGAGCAGCTTACCTAAATGAGAATACATCATCAATTTTATCGTGCCTGCCAATTGCTTTTTCGCCCCTTTCTTGCCTTATTTAATATGGAAAATTGAAATCGAGTATAAACCGATTGCGTACCATGAGAAAGAAGAGAGCTTCGGAATACACTTGCTTGGAATGTTTACTTCCTACCTAGTGTCAACATTGCCATTACGTAAGGACGAACGCATGGCTTTAAGATCCATGCAGATGGTCCGGGGTTGATGGCACGTTATTTTTAAATTTACGGAGGGGTTGATCTAGTCAATCCATGGCTGATAGGGTATCATTGAGCTTGAAAGTATCTACTAGGTAGTCGGTAGTTGACAGGTAAGCGAGGCAAGTTCCTTAATGCTTAAATCTCTCATAGACGGTCCCGAGCAATGCATCGTCGACTAGAGCACACTATGTTCGCACCATTACTATGAAGCGCAGAAAACAAGGAACCTTTCGATGATTAACAAGTCAACAGCCTTGCTTAGCTGGACGATCTGAACAGGCTCTAGAACTCCCGCGGTTTCCGTTAAGGCCATCCCTGGTTCTTTTAATTTTCCGTGACCTAATAATGTAGATACATACTGTTCGTAGCATAGGTCTCCTTCATAGAATTGTTCCGTAGTATCATAGCTTATTATTACGTACGCGCGCAATTTACCAGGGACTTCCCGCGAGCCGAAGGCTTGATTGGTTTAAGATTACTTATGTGGATGTTCGACATACCTATGTGCTCATGAAGCTCGTTACAAGTTACTCGAATAGGATTTTTAGCCTGTTAGGACGCCCCATAAAAGATTCCTATAAGCACCCGGGCTTTGCTATTCTCTGTGGATCTTTAACTAGGTCACGATCAAATCGAGTCGTGTCTTTGTAATCTTACTATACTAATCGTTTATTCCTTAGAATTGAGAATTCGTCTCACTTATTTCTTCGATTTATTGCGTACTGGGAAACTACCTACTGGACTGCTAGAGAACCTACCTAATTACAAGGCTGATGACGATCCCCCGAAGTTCCGACCCTGTACCCTGCTAGCATGTGCTCGAGCACATGGCTTAGCGTTTTTGCTTGGTCGCATCGAAAAACAAAGTTACGATCCCTCCCAGGGCCTAGACCCCTGCTCGAACGCAATCCAGAAGGAGACCCTTTGCCTGGATGTAGGTAGGAAATCGAGCAAAGGAATCACAGGAAATAGCACATTGCGAGATTTCATACCATCCTTTGCTATCATTCTAGAAATATGACTGGCATCTAAACAGGACAACACATTTACCGGGATATAATCGCATTCGTTTACTGATCAATTACAATATCACAAATCATAGTTCATATCAGTCATATCCCAACTACAGGATCACTCATTGGATTTGATCGATACCTACCTACCTACCGAGGTACCTACCGAATCAATATCTTTCGTACAGTATCTCAACAATTATCTCTAGATATGCTGTGTGACCGGCTAGTGACGTGACGTACGAGGCTTTTCCGGCAGTGGCCAATGATCCCTGCATCTAATCCTTTTGGTGATATGTATCTTGTAAAGGGGGGAGAAGAAGGGTGTGAATTGGGAATGAATACCTAGTAGAGGCCTCCTTGTAAATACATAATAAGCTTATGTTGAGCTCGGTACTCCGAAAGCTTATTTTCCCTCGGATTTTGGCGGTTATGTAAGACGGTGATAAAGAGTCAGGGGTTAGGGGTTAGGGTAGCGGAAAAACGGTGGAGTGGAGCCTGAATTCGCAGGGGTGAAGGGGAGAACCCCCAAGGGTAGCAGTAGAAAAATAATATCCAAGGCCTCTATACTCTCGAATCGACGATACTGCTCTGTATTAAACGTATTAGTAAAACACACCTCGCTCCATTTTACCACCCCACCGGAAGCCGACCAATTAATCCACCCGAGTATGGCACTTGGCCCCCGGTAAAGCTTGATACGAATGAAGAATGCTTAAACAGAATTAGGATTAGACGACTACCTGGGGTATATATGCCTGTTCAATCCCACCACATCTCGGCTCTGACATCTCGGTTTCCGTCGTGACGCCTCGGGCGAGGTGAGATGATGGAGTTACGAGTGACGGGTCTTGCCTTGCTCTGCTTATTTCAGCACTTTGACTCCAGAAATTACCTTAACAAGCTATGTCGGCTAGGAAGGCTCTCCCGGTCACCCGAACGTTGCAGATAACTTACCTCATAACATATCGCCGCGAAACGAGGACACACATACTGTGCGTAGGTACTCATGAACAAAGAGGCGTATAGTTAGCAGAATTATTCGGCAGCCAAGACGAGCATCGCCCAGGCTATTCTGTTGCGTGACCCCAGATGTCGTCTCTTACTTTTCCATCGGATTCTCACGTATGAATCTGGTCTGTAGAGAACGCCACAGTCTCGGCACGATCCAACCGGTCAGCAGTAGAATATGACTCGTTGCTCACCGCCTTAGAATCAACCACTCTCGTTCTTTTCTTTATATTAATCTTACGTTCCTTTGTGCGCCAGTTCGTCATAGAGTTCGAGGTGTCGGTTTAGATTGATCGGTTGATGAATCTGATAAAGAAAATCAGAGACATACTGTCTAGGCGTAGTTGAAGGTGAGTTGCGGGAGTCTCCGAGCAACCTTGATGGGTGGCCAAGCTTCTGGAAGTTCCCATAGGTCCATTCCAAGTGGAGCCAAGAGCCATGTGTGTATCTTCTTTAAAAAGTTCCAATGCTTCCAAATTGGGACATCTTCTTCCTAGCCTATTCCGAATTCAGACTTAGACAAGCTCATCTAGCTCATCTAACCCATTTACCCCAGCTGAAAACTTGGAGAGACTTGGGGAGACTTGGAGATAGTATCATGGTCTCTGTGGAGTTGATGATTAGCATTGTGAGCTACTTACTATGCTATAGATGATGCGCACCTACACACCCATAACCACATGCCTGGCACCCGTACTCGGCCGAATATATCGCGTGATGGCACCATCATGCAGCTCCAACTGCCGCCGTGTTATACCCTGTGCCTTACAAGTAGGCGTTGAAGATGATTTCACTAATGATTCAAGAAACTTGTAAAGATCCAATTTGAATCGCAATTTGGAACCGTGTCGCACACGAGTGGGGGATCGGCGTATAGAGCGCTCGATAAAGAGCTTCGTCACCCTTGCAGCCCTAATGCGCATTACTTTACGGTCGTAACGGTGATGTTTCGCGATGCTCTCGGCATATATAGGCCTGTCATGTTGCACGGCATGCCAAGTCATCGTGGGCTGCAAGTAAGAGAGTCGCAGGATGGGGGCCTCAAAGGGGAAGACGATGACGGGGTTAGGCTTTCATATCTTTAATTCCTATATACGCAAACTTTTATCTAGTGACAAAGCCCTGAAGTCTACCAATACTTTCCGTCCCGGTGACCTGGGGTATGCGGAGTGTGTGGCATATGTATACTAGAAACCCAAATTTCCAACTCCGTCGTACATCCTAAACCAAACAACCGTTTCATCTCACATGGGTATACCTCAATTTACAGAGTAACAACTAGCTTGGCGGCCGAAACGCCCTTCTTCACGAGATCGACAGCCTCCTGGATCTTCTCAACGCCCTTGCCAACAATGATGGGTTCGGGGGCAGGGACGTAGGTGCCGGCAGCAAGAGCAGCGGGTAGGAAGTCGTTGTAGATAGCCTTTCCGACGAAGTTGTCCTTCAGGGTGGTACCGAAGATGGAGTACATCTGGACACCCTCTGGGGGCTCGGGCCAGCCTCGCTTGGTAGAGGCAACAGCCTTGACACCCTCAGACTTAGCTAGGACCTGCTGAAGGATGCCCTGGGGAGCACCACCAATGCAGTCGAGAGCACCAGCGCTGGTCTTGCCCTTCATGGCGTTGATGAGGTCATCTTGGACAGTGGGGCTCGCGTAGTCGAAGACCTGGCTGGCACCGAGCTTCTTGACGTACTCGAAGTTCTTAGGAGAGGCAGTGGTAATGACTTCGTAGCCGGAGTTCTTGGCAAGTTGGATAGCGTTGCTGCCAACAGCGGAGGCACCACCCCAGACGATGAAGGTCTTGCCGTTTGGCTTCTGTGCGGGGACAGTGGGGAGCTGGAGCTTAAGGTGGGTGTCCTGGTAGAGAGCGCAGCAAGCAGTAGACATAGCTAGGGGAAGAACAGCAGCCTTCTCATAGGCAATCTGGTCGGGAAGAAGAGTAGCCATGTTGGTCTGCACAATAGTGTACTCTTGGAAAGCGTTGTCCTGGTCACGCTTGGTGGCCATGCCAACAGCGTGGCCGACAACACGGTCGCCAACCTTGAAAGAGGTGACACCGGGACCAACGGCAGCGACTACACCGGCAACATCCTGACCAAGCATAGTAGGGTAGTTCAACGGCCACCAGCCGGCAGCCTGGAGAGAGCCATCAACGGGGTTAATAGCGACGGCGTGATTCTTGACGAGAATCTCGTTAGCCTCAGGAGTCCACACGGGAGCGGGCTCGACAACGAAGGGGTGGCTCTTGGCCGCTTTGATCCAGGCAGCGTTGTTAGTAGCCGACATCTTGATTGTGGTTTGTGTGAAGTTCCTAAGTTGTTGTCGTGCAAAGTTCTTAGAAGAGCGGAACGAATATATATTAAGATTGTTGGTGTTGTTGTGGTTGATGGTTGTGGAAAGTGAGGATGCTGAGAGAACTTTTGGATTGAAATGGCGGCTGACGCCAAGTCTTAAGAATGTTTGCGAGAGCTGCCCGGTCGGAGACATGATGCTGAAAGACATGGGTGATGTCATTTGTCGTTTTTCTTTCTGTTTGTCACTTTTGCAGTGATTTAGGCTGCCCTGCTCGCTCTCTTGTGATAGATGAATTACTATCTGAGACGTATGGACGAGATTGCTGCAGTCGGAAGAACGAAAGCACACGAATGGGGACTCATGGATGCAATCTATACGAATACCTCCGCCGCCGAGCTGAATCCACGCACATCACGCATAAGCGCGGCTGCGATATTAAGCCGATACTTACAATTTGACAAATTCCTTACGGCTCGTAGTTAGAGGTCGGAGTACACTCGCATCAAGGCTGTGTGCCTGCCTTGTCCTCCTACGCTACAACTGTATGGAATTAGGCAAGCAAAAGTTCTCCAGTCAGGCTGAAGGATCACAAAGACCAAAGATTGCCAGGACGAAAACGGGACCTGTCGAATGAGAATGACAGTTAGAAGTTGTTGAAATTGAAGATCGAATAGGAAGAGTGGATTACAAGTGGGTTGGACCATTACCGCATGGATTCTGTGCAGGGACTTGCATGCTGTTCTTATGTCCGAGCCGGCGGGGTTAACCGGGATCCTAATTCGTCACTTCGGATCTCGGAGATTCGCATATCGCGGAAAAACGTTCAACTTGGCTTCTAATTGGTTTCTAGCTGGACTCTAATCATCTAATAAGGTTAGACCCGCCCTAGCGGCTGTGTAACTGCTAAGATGTAACCCCAGGATGCAGATAAGGTTTCGTTTTAAGTCCAAGACCCGCATTCAAGGATCAAGGATCACGGCACTAGAGCTATCCGCATCGAGCTAGCTGGGGCTAGACCTCTTGTGCTGCCAGTTACATGGTACGTACCGGTGCTCAAGCCTTAGATATAGTTACCGAGTGCACGTGTATTTTTCAATGCTAACAAATCACCTGTCTCGCTGACCTTTCTCGATATCCGAGGCACGGCTCGGAGTTTCCAATTCAATTAGCTTCCACAATCTCACTTACCAAGTTTAATCAGAAATACTTTCAAGGACAATCAAGACCGACTTTAACAATACGATTGTAGGAAGAAATGTCAATTTTGAAAATTCTCCTCAAGTACACGAGTTAATAACTGGAAGCCGTTTCAGCCACCCTTCCCATTATGGGGCGCCCAGCTCTCTTGATCTTGCGTTACCGTTACCCAGATCGTGGTAGTAGGGACAAAGAGTCGGGAACGCCAACGGAATACCGACAAACGCATGGTCATCCGTAGATGTAGGCAATAGGTTAACAGAATGAGCCAATGTAAAACCCTGTCAAGAAGTGGTGAAGATGGTGAATAGTCCTAAAAGTTTGTTGCGTCTGATTACTTAGTTGGTATGCACACAACTTTTCCATTTCCAATAATATACTCGTTCCACCGCACCTTGACAGATAAGACACATGGAGATCTCCTCAACATAGAATAGACTCATTCGTCGAATCCTGTTACTTGATACGAGTAATATTCAACTCGCATTCTTCGCATAATAGACGTCTTGACACACGTCAGTGACCTCCCTAAGGAAGAAAAAGTGAAAATAAGACTGAGTCGAACACCCTCACCCGCTCGGAAATACACCCGCAACTCCGAGGCTGCCCAACAGAAGCAACCTCCAAAACCTACATAGTTTCTGGGTAGACACACATCTAATTTCATACTTTTTTCCTCCTTGCCTACTCGCCCCTTGTCAAACAATCCACAAGGTAAATCCCGACTACCACACCTGTACCACAAACATCACTATAGCGGCCAACACCATGGTCCACACAACGGAGCACCACCAATCGCCCGTGAGCGACTCGGAGGATGTTACAATTTCCAACAGCAGCTTTGTGGCCACAAGTGAGAAGATTGATGCCGAAAATGCACCTCCCGCAGCGCCGGAGCCTCCCCGAATGGGTCCCCCGCCTCCACCCAATGGTGGTCTCGTCGCCTGGCTTCACGTTCTAGGTGGCTTCATGTTGTTCTTCAACACCTGGGGTATTCTGAACGCCTTTGGTGTCTTCCAGACTTACTATGAAGGAGGCGCGATGTTTGAGAGATCATCCTCGGATATCTCGTGGATCGGGTCCATCCAATCTTTCATGGTGTTGCTTGGTGGCGTATTCGCCGGTCCTATCTACGACAGAGGATACCTACGACATTTGTTGATTCTCGGGAGCTTTGGTATCGTCTTTGGACACATGATGCTCAGTCTTTGTTCACAATATTGGGAGGTGGTTCTAGCCCAGGGTATTTGCATTGGGTTGGGAGCGGGTATGCTATTCGTGCCTTGCGTCTCTATCATCCCTACCTATTTCAGCACCAAGCTGGGTCTTGCCGTTGGTCTAGCGTCATCAGGTTCCTCGGTTGGTGGTATCATTTACCCCATCGTCCTTTACCAGCTATTGGACAAAGTCGGGTTTGCTTGGTCGGTCCGCATCATGGGTTTCCTCGCCCTGGCGACACTCCTCATTCCCATCTCGATTATGAGAATGCGATTCAAGGCCCCTAAGCCCAGATCCTTGATCGATTGGACTGCTTTCCGCGACATCCCTTACATGTTCTTTACGTTGACTACTTTCATCGGATTTATGGGACTGAGCATTCTCATCTTTTACATCTCGTACTACCCTCAAGAACAGGGACTTACCGATGAAGCTCTTTCCTTCTACATGGTCCCTATCTTCAACGCCGCATCATGCTTTGGCCGAATTCTTCCCAACGCTCTTTCCGATAAGATTGGCCCGTTCAATGTCGTTGCACCATGCTCGCTAATCACCGGTATTTTGATGCTCTGCTTGATGGCGGCTCACACTAGGGGCGCAGTGATTGCTATTGCGGTGCTTGTCGGCTTCTTCAGCGGCGTGTTCATTGCCATGCCGCCTGTCTGCTTCTTCCCCCTGACTCAGGATAAGTCTAAGCTCGGGACAAGAATAGGCATGGGATTTGGTATCATCGCTCTAGGTCTACTGGCCGGCGGCCCGATTGCTGGTGCTATCCTCGGCTCCGTCAAGCCGCTCAACTGGTACGGCCTATGGGGATTCGGTGGAGGCGTAGCCACTCTCTCCGGTATTCTGTACACAGCATTGAGGGTATACCGTTCCGGCTTCGCCTTGAACATCAAGGCGTGATCGGGTTGTATGAACTACATCTCGACCACATACCTACATTCACGTTGCATATGTGGGACTCGATAAGAGGTCTCTCGAGATTCAAGGCAAATTGCATAGCATCATTGCATAGAGAGCATAGTTAGCTGGGTATTCTCACGATTGGTATATAAGGTTGGGCTTCGTGGGATACAAGGAGAAGTTTTGGGGGTTGAAGCTCTGGTTAGGTTCGAATGCTTCGGCCGTATGCGACTTGCATATCAGAGGAGCTGATGATACAACTAAAGGTTGGCAATGATTATGAGGCATAGAAAAGTTCGTTTCTTTAGACACTCGTTGCATCATAGCATATTTTACAAGATTCATTAGCCATTTAACTATTATACCCCATCAATGCCAATATTTATCTCTGACTTCAATGTAATAATTTCCAGGGCTAGATTCTACTACTTGAGTGCCTTAGTGTTGCGACAATACCGACACTGGGGCTAACGACTCCACTTCAGAAATACTAACATTCCACGTCGTGGTCCATAATTATGCGGGATTGCATGAGAAAATCGAGATAAATGGATATGGTCAGGCATGTAATAATATAAGATATATGTAGGTAGGTAGGTAGCTTTCTGCAGCCAACATCTTAAGTGGGTTACGCAATCGTGAGACCCTCCCCATCGCTAAACCTAGTAGTACGCAAAGGTACTACGTATGCAGATCCGCCCACAGCCATAAAATATCTAACCTAGATCCGACCAACACTTCGCCTGATCCCGTGGAGAGACGGCTTGATCACCATGCGCTCTATTATAGAGGCTTCCTCACAGCGCACTTAAAGGGAGTAACCGTAACGTTCTCAAGGTCCCATACACCGATCTTAGCGTAAACGTCGTTTGCGACTATCGCGCGGACGTCATCTTCAGTATTCGCGCGTACCAGCCACGCGCTCCCGTTGATGGCTAGGCCTGCGTCGGCGGTCTTGGGGTGCTCTGCCAGGGTTGGACCCGACATGACGATGGTTCCCGACTCGACCAAGCCCTTTAAGCCGGCCATATGTGCCTGAAGGTTGCTCACACGAGTCGCGAGGACATCCGGCTTGTCTGGGATTCTAACAAGGAAGTCGTTTAATTGCGACATGGCGATACGTCTGGGATAAATGGAGTAGGGTAATGCTAGTTAGAAAATAGGTATGTGTGTTAATTCTTAGATACCGGTTACGTCGGCTTTGATGTGACTAACAAGAGAGCTGGCTGACTGGTCGATCGGTAGTGTAGTAGAACAGGTTGTACCTATTTTCTAGAATTTCGAAATATTCTGCTAGACAGCAGGCTGTACTATATTGTCAAAGATGGTTGGCATCATGTCCTCTTTTACATAATCTCATCGTCGGTCATCACGTCGATATCTACATGTGCTTCCTGCATCTCCAAATACTTTCCCCGTTTCGGCCGTCTAAATGGAGAAATTTTAGACAAGCATGGATCGGGTTATCTTCCAATCGCCGACGCGGTGTCTCCCGGGTGCTCTACCCGAAGGACTCAGCCACACGACATCATAACCTGATTAAATCTTTTGTCCGCACTCCGAGCCACTGTTCGATTCGGCATCATGGTGACCTAGATTGATAAGAATCAGTGTAATAATAGTGTCACACTGTCCTTAACTCCTTTTTCGCATATAGCTTGCCGTCGCACCACCATGGTACGAATCTTACCTCCCCTCCTGGCGAACCAATGTTTACCTCGATTCCTACTCCATCGCCACATTCCTACCACCGAGCACTTTCGGTATAGAATATTCAATCGGATATAAGAACATTTGATTTCGGTATAGGTTAAAAAAACAAGCATTGCGCCGTGTGCCAATGGTGATTGGGTTGGCTCGGCACGGAGTTTCTTTCGTTACCAGCTACGAAGGCTAGCACATAGCAGCTCTGTGTAGCTAAGTATTGCAATGACAGTCAGCACGGAGTAACAAATCACCTTTCCTATGCTAGCTGCAATTGCCGTAGTGTTGGGTACACCACAACAAACGTTCATGACATACACACCTAGGCTCTCGATAAGGAAAGTCGGCTTGGAGTTTCTAGAATATCAGGCAAAGCAGTAAGGTCATCTTACGAAGCAATGGCTGAAGGCGCAGCTGTTGCTGGAGTTTCTCTTGTAATGTATCGAACCACTGTGTTGGTATCCGGCTTTCCATGATGGAATCCTTCTCTGACACCGGGCAGCTCCTATGTTAGTCAGCGGGTCGTGATTGTAATAAGAATGAGTTGAGTTATCTTCATGAGAACTTTTTGTCGCAGTAGATCATAGAGTTCTCAGCGCAAATAGACGGTTTAGCATCATCAATTACGATCTTGAGATACTACGAGTTTATTCAGAAAACACGCACTATCAGTCACAATAGGGAACAAAATGGGCAGCATCGAAAAAATCCCCGAGACGGCACCTGATGCCATCCCGACTGTGGATATCAGCGCTTTCACTGACCCTAACGCTTCGGAAGAGGCTAAGCAGGCTGTAGTCGATGCCGTGCGACATGCCTGCACAACCTACGGTTTCTTCTACCTCGCCGGCCACGGCGTGAGCCAGGAGAAGCGCGAGGGCATCATGGACTGTGCCAAGAGATTCTTCGATCTCCCTATGGAGGACCGCATGGACGTATGGATTGGAAAATCCATGGGAAAGTCTTTCCGTGGCTATGAGCCCCCTGGAATCCAGACTCATCAGAAGGGCCTTCTCCCTGACATCAAGGAGGTTAGTACATGATTTATGCAACTTTAAAACTATTCCCAACAGTTGCATTGGAAATAGAGAAGTACCTATTAGGTGTGCTAACATGAGTGTGTCCCTTTAGTGCTTCATCATTGGACATGAAGTCCCTGCTTATGACCCAGAGGCTGGTACCTTCTCAACCGGCCCTAACCTATGGCCCAAGAACCTCAAAGACGAGGAGTTCCGAACACCCATCATGGACTACCAAGCCACCATGCTTGCGCTCTCCAAGGTTCTCCTGAAGCTCCTTGCTCGTGGCCTTCCCAAGGCCTGGGGACACTCCCCTGACGTCATGGATGACTTCGCCGTCAACCCATCCATGCCCATGAGACTTCTTCACTACGCTCCTCAGGAGGTTCTTGACGAGCGACAGTTCGGCGGTAAGTGTTCACTTTTCAATTTCATCTTCGTTTGAAACTAACCCAACTCAGTGGGCGATCACACCGACTTTGGCGGTATCACTATCCTGCTCCAGGAGATGAACACAAAGGGTCTCGAGGTCTGGTATCCCCCTACTGAAACCTGGATTCCCGTTCCTCCTAAGGAGAACACTTACGTCATCAACATGGGTGACATGATGCAGAAGTGGACTGCAGGCTACTACCGCAGCGCCCGTCACCGGGTTGTCACATCAGGCACCACCCACCGTTACTCCACTCCTTGGTTCTTGAATGGCCAGCTCAAGCTCAAGTGCGAGGCCCTTGATGGTTCCGGTGTTGAGACTATCGTTGGCGAACACATCCGCCAGCGTCTGATTGCTACTATGCCTGAGGCTGGAAAGGCACTCAGATAAACTCCCAAAGATAAAAATACCCCGGAGTTTGAGGTGACAGGGGTCCTACCCTTTTTGTCTCACTTTACGCGCGCAAGCGCCACTGTGTAACTAGTTGTAGACTGTCAGTAGGAGAGGATTGTTGTTCCGATCAATAACTCATCGGGAAAACACGCTTTCTACACTTTCCCTTTGTACAGGTATATATTTGGAGGCCAGGGAGTTCAATATACTACATAAAAACTGTTCATTTAAAGGCATTGAATTGGAGATGGATATGGTTACATTGTTCTTCTATTATCATATTGAAATCTCCTAAAATGGGTGCCTACCTAGTAGGCAACTGTGATCTACATGAGTATCTCCTATGCTGACCCAGTTGGCGATGCGGTGATTCATTTCCTTCTTTCTCTCCATGCCACCTCTGCATATAAGTTTCTCTTATTACCTACGTAAAATAGCACCTCATTCATGATCAATTCCCACATCCAATGACTACGTTATATAGTATATTAGGCACCCATGAAGCAGTTAGCACAATTATTTAGCGTACAGCTTTCTATAACGAATATACCTTGAACACACCGTATTTCCTACGTAGGAGTGGATCACATCCTCCACCTCGGTTCACGTAGGCCATCGCCGATAAAATCATCGGAAATCCGACCTCTATTATACGAACTATAACTTAAGGACCCAGGTGCAGATATGATAACCACACACTTACGTGAGGTGGCATGATAGATAAATTAAAGAATAGCATTTTGAAAACAACAGTCGGTATGTTAACTCAAGTGCATAATGGGTCGTTGGAAGGTTATTTGCTGAATAGAGTATGTCTTGGTTACATCTGACATTAGTCAACTGTTAGTCAAATGCGATTACCCAACAATGTGTAAGCACTGGTCTATTTATATACTATACCTACCTGTCTAGGAACGTACGTAGTACACAAGATCGGATCTGTATGCAGTCAACCTTAAACCTGCAGTGAAGGCGTTGGTTCCATCCTCGCCGTAACCTGAACCATTCCCAGGAACTCGGAACGACGGTAGGTACTTCTGTGTACTTGGTCCCACGACACTACTTCCCTTGCAACTATAACCACACCCTCCACGTGGCTGGTTTATGTAGATGCCTTGTCGTATCGGGTGTGACAAACTGCAAGTCAGTACCCGTCCATACCTATCCGCGCATCCACTTTCGTGCGGTACCCTACTTGCATGAAACATCCAGGGACAGTCCTTGTTCGTGTACAGCACGTGGCATCAAGGAGACAGTCCCGATAATTGTAAACTCTGGTACCTGTCCTCCTTAACTCAAGTGTTAGTTCGAGAGAGGTAGCTTCCTCTTAACCTGGGGAAGTGGATACAGGCGATGACAATCCCTTTCCCCTCTTCTGTTTATATAATCTACACAGCCCCCGTTTTGTCTCCAACATCTCATAAAGGCCGGTAGGTAGGTACGCAACATTAGTCATGTTTAAGGAAATAAATACAATCCGAAGATTGTAGGTCTCAGGAGGTACATCAGGTACCTTTCAAGCCTCAAAGCAAGGTAACTCTATAACCTACATGGCCACCATCCCTTTCGTGTAACCCAGGTTTCGGATACTGTGTGATATGAAGGCGTTTATGTGAGAGAAATGAGCGCGTTGTACACGTACATAATTTCAACCGGTGTAGAAAAGTCATCTCACGGTCCCCTGCTCATAACAATAAATAATATACTACTCGGAACATGCCACGCCCCCAGTTTGTCCAGACCGGTCTCCGGATGACGGTAAGAAAGTACTTAAGACAGACTAAACATTTTCTAAAATGATGGGTTAAGACAAAACACTCATATGGCAACGATAAACAAGTCTAGATTTTCATATAAAGTGGCCAGTTAGGTAATTCAGCATGATCATCATGTGTACTTTGTGAGCACTAAGCAAACAATATTCGTGCTACTTTTTCTACTATTTCAACGAATTTCACTCATATGTCTCAGATACCTATGTACCTACCTACTTTAGTGCCTACCTAGTAGCTAAGTACATAAAATATATTCATTGAGACTCGGTTCTATGTGTTACCACGATACCATTACAGGCTTTCCATGGAAGCGTTTTCTTCGAGTGGACTACGATAGGTAACCGTAACTTATTCTTGAGTTACTCTCATGCTAGATCTATGGCGGAGTCAACGGTTAGCATCATCTCGACTTTCGAATCTACTATATTGACCATGATATGATACCATTAAAAGATGTAACTTTGGTATGATCGTGAAATGCGTTACTTAGCCTGCGACGCCTTCCCGTAGTTACATTTCCGAGACCTAACCAACATTGGAATACACTATATTTTAGTAAGGTACCTACCTACATACTAGGTACCTAATCTTTGTTAGTTTGTACACTTATGTCAAGGAAGTAAATACCTTTTATTATGTGAGATGTCCCATACAGAACGAGGTACAAAAATAATCGCCACCGTTTTCATGATTCCAACGCAGTACCAGAGGTGCGAGAGGTGTTGCAAGCCAGTGCTAGTATATATTTCAAGATAGAGCAGCAGAGCCCCTATTCTATGGTCATTGCTAATACGCTATGTGATATATCTATACGACGATTTCAGCCGAATCCTTGTATGCATGCTTTCTTCGCGCACCCATTTATTTTCGAACCAGATGTACAACCCTCCCGTCTTTATCTCACACCCATCTCCTTTAAGCAACTCTTCACAATTCCCACCGCTTCATCCACAACCTCATCCCCGCGACGCCAAGTATATAGCTTGACACCTTGTCTATCCAGTATCTCCTGCGCGCGTTGCAACCGGCGGCGCCACAAGTCAACTTTCTTGTTAACCGCGGCTGGTGGCGTGAGACTCCCGGAATTGCCGCCATAGCCATTTCCAGAAAACGTACCACTTGCTGCGAGCGGCAGTGCCTCGAAATCTGCCTCCGAGCCTTCCGTCCGGCGACGGTTCAATGCGAAGCTATTACTGGACGCCCCGAGACGGGGGCTGGGACTGGACCTTGCCGTTCTAGAGCCCGATGGTGTAGCTTTGCGCCTTGGTGGTGGCGGCGGCGGCGGAGGGAGTAGGGTATTTTTCGACATGTTTGAGCTTGAGCTGTTCATGGATTGGCCGTTGTTCTGCGTCTTTATTAATGCCGTTTGATTGATTGCCCTCGTGTGGTCGCCCGATCTCTGCATTTGCGCTAGCGGGCTTGGTGTTAACGATTTGCTACTGCTAGTTGGCTGGCTGGTTTTCCGTGGCGCTGGTGGCGGAGGTTTCTTATTAGACATGTCTCTGTTATTGCTATCCGTGAGTATCGGACCGGCCGGCGTGCTCTGCAGTGAGCTAGGCTTCATGGGTTTGGGCGGCGGCTTGCGCGCTAGCAGATCTGTAGGTTTTACGGGTCTAGATACTACCTTTGAGTCCGAGTTGATCTTCCGGAGCGGCTCTAGCGGCGGATCTTCCGAGAGATCGATTAGATCGCCTACTGCGGGTTGGACTTGGGGTTTTGGCATGGTTCCAACTCGAGCAGGTAAAGGAGGTCTCCCGAGAGAATCATCGCTTTTACTGATGGCCATCTCGGAAAACTTCCGATGAATCCCAGAATCAAAATACCCTGTCTGTTCGGGCGTCGTAACATCGCGAATGAAAATCGCTACAATCTTTCCTGGATTTGCAACCGCTAGTTCAGTGTACACCTCGAGATCTGCTTCGCCGCTATCACCAACCAGCAGAAACTTGCGCTCTGGAAAATCCCCCATGATCCTTTCCAAGGTGCCCTTCTTGCGCTCGGCTACGGGCTCAAAGATTCCCTGAAGCACGCCGGTATATTGCTTTAAATGTAGCGACCCTGGCGGAAGACCCGCCATTTTGAAAAATGTGGCTAGGACCGGGTACAGTTGCCACGGGCTATTTGAGCAATAATGCACGCGCACACCGAGATCGTGTAGTGCACCATACCAGTCTTGAACGCCGTCAATTGTTAAATCACGTAATTCACGCGCAAAGGTATTCCGAAAAACCTCCTTAGTACCCAGTGCGATGTTAGACTGCTTGACTGTGTCGTCAATATCAGAGATGAGGCTGACTCCCTTCGGCTCAATAATCTGTACGGGCTCTTCGCATGAGATGTCCTCGTTCACAAATACACGTACGTGCGTTGGTACAAAGTCGAGAGGTACCCTTGTTGAGAAGTGTCCCGCATCATTAGTCGTAACAGTACGCGATTGGGCTTGCGATCCATTGTAGAAGAAGAGTGTAATGGGTAGTTGGACCAGTGGTGTTGTCAAAAATGGCGCTATGCGGGCCATTAGATTTGCGTTCGCAACAGCAAGTTCGGCTTCTGTGAGCTCAGTGCCTCCTGCCGTGTTTGTACGTCCCTTAAGGATGGGAGAGGTTAGCACCGAGGGGGGCGACCGGCTGCCATTCTGAGATCGTTGACGAAGGCGTCGTCCGCTTCCTTCGGCATCAGAGCTTTCATCTCTTGGCCGTTCGCTGTATTTTCCCTTCTGTGCAGCTTCTTCTTCGGCCTTTCCTCGGCGTTCAATCTCCCTCGCTTCTCGCGCTATATTCTCTTGCTCGCGTTCCTCCTCGTGCCTTTGGTGTATTCTTCCCAAGGAAGGTTCCGGAGTAGGTGATGAGTCGGGCTGCTGCGCTCTCGGAACCGGTATACCGCTGAGTTGTCTTGCCAACCCAACCCATAGTCTGTTTGTTCGCGTCATTGGTCCCCTATGAGGATTATATATCCAGCCTCGAACATCCACGTCTACGATTGCTTTCTCATCCTCGTGCCGTGACCACTCGTTCCTCCAGTATTCCTGTTCATTCATGCCTACAGTGGAAGTGGGAGGCGGACCTCCTGGGTTTTCGAACTGCCTAGGTTTGTCCCTGACGTGCCTCTTCGCGTACGTTGGGAACAGAACCATCTGTTCGTTTCCCTTTGTTACGAAAACCACGTCGGGAAAGGAGCCTGGTATTGTGATATTGGACGTATCAAACTCTCCTGATCTTGTCTGGTTATATGATTCCCTGATTTCATTCACGGCTGTTGTGGTAGCTCTATACATGCTGCCCGCCATTGCTGCAAGCTTCTTTCTCCTCGCACCCCTCTCGCGTCCGCCCTCGGCACCATAATTCCCGCTACCAACACCATTTTCAAGCATGTAATTCATCTTACCCGTAGTAGCTCTTGACCCATCTTTCGTGCGCTTAACACTGGGTGTTGGTATACCGAGAAGAAGCCGTCGCACGTGGTCGACGAGACGCGACTCCTCACGGCGACGGCGCTGGCGGGCAAGAATAAAAGAATATATGCGACTCTGGATACGGTGTTTATAAAAGGGCAGCGTGTCGAGGTGAAAACCAAGGATGCGCTCGCGGTAACGTTCGCGTAGGCTGTGCGGAAACAGGTATTGTAAGAGGGATCGCTTATGATGAGGATGCGGTCGCGGAGTTATGAATCGTCGGGGAGGAGCCAGTTTGGAGGATTAAAAAAATATCGGGTGGCTATGATCGCAACGAAACAAGAACCGCGTTTTCTCTCGGCCAAATATATAAAACTAGGTATATTTATATATACACGTAAAAGTAGTCGTACTATACATACCTGTGTAAAGTACAGGGTATATTTGAATCTAATTACAGCCTCGCTGCTTATGACGATCGAAACGTGACGGAATTTCAGCCAGGTGGTTTATGTCTTTAGAAGATGTCTCTACAAGATTGAGAGAATGAAAAGCGAGCAAGGAGGAAGAATTGAGCAATGACCAATAAAATTAACACATGTCATATAAAATTAAGGGGGTCGAATTGAAGAAGGCACTTGCGACACACAAGATTCTATCAGATGACTCCCTTGTGTCCATCGCGATTGCTGATGGAGGTGTAAAAAAAAAAGTTGGTGCTTGTGCCTTGTGCCATCGAGTCTAACCCGGGGAAAGTGGAAGGCACCTATTTCTGCTATTTTGGTGGGGGCTAGCGCACTGGTGACATCAGCTAAGAATTCCGACAGCCCCGGACCAGAGAGTCCAAGAGATCCCTGTCCTTGTCTTACATAGCGCTGAGAGTTCATACCATTCAGGGGTTACGTTTTGTGCTGCCAATTAATGTGTCATAGCTGAGCTCTGTTACCTACTAGGTATATTATTGATATTCTGCTCAGATCTCTACGTCGTTCCCACAAGTCATAGGATGCCTCCTGGGGTAGGTAGCTAGTTTTTTAGTTTCGTCGATGACCAATTCCCACTAACAGGTATCTAGTAAGCATGATAAGATACTTAATGCCGCAGAGATTATATCGCAAAGCGACACCGCTAGCTGCGAGCATGCGAACAGAGCTTATATATGACGGATTACGAGTGTCATCAAATGTGACAAGTTCGATAATATCATCTAACCTATCTCTTCTTGGCCCTTCCAGCATTCTTAGACTTTTTCTTCTTGTCGTTCTTGAAATTCAGAACAGCCCCTTTACCCGCTCTCTCGGCGGAGCCCTTCTTCCACATGCCTTCAGTCCGAACGGACTTTGCGTCCAACTTCTTCTTGTCTTTATTGCTAAGTTTTCCATTTCCTTTCTTCTTCAAGGACTCCCTGAGACCGTTCAACTCTGTCCTACCAGCTTCCTTGGCTTTTTGCTTGTCATGCTGGGTTTCGAACCACGTCCGCTTCGGCCGTGCCTTGATCTCGTCTTCATGAATCACCATGTTCTCCCCCTTCTTGATTTCCATTTCTACCTGCGCCAACTGTTTCTCCTCTTTTTCTTCCTTGGCAATGGCTTCTATCTCGTCTGCCATTTCGTCAATTTTAGCCTGCCATTTGTCACCGTCGGCCGGGTCAATGATCAAGCTGCTAATCTTAGCCCCCTGCGCCTTTCCTGCCTTGACTGCGGCTTTGACTACCTTTCGATCTGGCTCTGCGGCAAGGGTGATAGCAACACCCGACCGCCCAGCTCGGGCAGTACGTCCCACACGATGAACGTAGATCTCGAGAGTTTGGGGCCCTTCGTAGTTGATGACCGTATCTACGCCCTTAATATCAAGACCTCGAGAAGCTAGGTCGGTAGCAAGTAAAAATGAGACTTTGCCATCGCGGAAAGACTCGACGCTAGATATACGCTGCAATTGGTAAGAAGCTAGATATTCGGCCACATTCAAGACAACTTACCTGCGCTTGGTTCATGCTCCCGTGCAATTCGGCACAAGATAGATTGAACAGGGCAAAAATGATTCGAGCGCGATGCGCTTCCTTCTTTTGTCGAAAAAATATGATGACTCGCTCAGTATGCATTGTTTTGCAAATATGGATCAGGTAACCCATTCTTTTTTCTTCTCGGCCCGGTCTTAACCTAACAAACTTTTGCTCCAGCTTATCATTCGTTTTCCTTTGAGAGTCTACCATCACTCGCACTGGTTTGTTAAGACCAGCGCGAATGAGCCGGTCGACGGAGGAGGTCATAGTTGCCGAAAAAAGCATCGTCTGACGGGACTTTGGCAAAGTAGTGAGAATTTCGTTCAGCTCATCGGCGAACCCGTCCTCTAACATTCGGTCTGCTTCGTCGAGGACTAGGATCTCTACTGTGTCGGTCGAAAAGCTGGCCGAATTGCGCATGTGATCGATAAACCGACCTGGAGTTGCGATGATAACATCGGGTCGCAGACGCAATTCCGCTTCCTGGACTTTCAAGCTCAACCCACCTACTGCCAAACAAAACTTGATGTCCGTGTGGCTAGCAAGCTTCGTAGCAACTGCGTGACACTGGATAGCAAGTTCTCGAGTGGGTGTTAAGATGACAACACGACTGGTAGGGATCTTGTTCGGCCGATATAGCAAACGTTCCAGGATGGGGACAACAAATGCAGCAGTTTTTCCGGACCCCGTGACAGCACCACCAACTAGATCCTTTCCTTCCAGCGCAAGTGGTATTGTCTTCGTCTGGATCGGAGTAGGTTCGCTAAAGCCGACGGAATTGAGACCGCGCAGAATGGGCCTGGAGAGGGACATGTTCTGAAATGATGATTTGCCCTTCTGTTTCCCCGCTAACTTTTTCTCTTCGGGCGCGAAAAAGGCTGCTCTTTTTGCGGCTTCCTCGGGATCTTCCTCGTCGTCGGAGTCGCCTGATTCGATAGCATCATCGGGATGATTGACAGGCGTTGCGACGGAATCGTTGTCGGAAGCATCGCCTTCGTCATCTTCTTCGTCTTGATCTGGGTCATCTCCTGGTGTATCACCATCTGACTCTCCGTCCGAAGCAGCGCCCATACCGAACCCGTCTGCAGCTAGGACTTGGTCGTCATCGTCGTCGAATTTGATCTCTTCAGGTAAACCGTTGTTGCTAGTGTCATCTGCGACTTCTCCTTTATCATCTCTCCGTCGCCGCACAATTTCGTCGACGTCGACAATTCTCTTCGAAGCATTTCCGTTTATTCCCTTTTTCGCGCCGTCGAAGCCCCAACCGTCGAAATCTTCTATTCTAAAGTCGGTAGTAACGTCTTCTGCGAATTCGAAATCGGAATCCATAGCGCCGTCATCTTCATCTTTCTTGCCCCAGATACCATTTTCGTCGTTGTCGTCCAACTTTGCAGACTTTTTGCTCCTCTTTGCCCTTTTCTTTGGTGGGTTTGGCTGGGGAACTTCTTCCTCCTCTCCTTCATTGGGGAGCTCGTCATTGTCGGAGAGGGTATAGATAAAATCGTCGGCCTTACGCTTGGAAGACATATTGGGCTAGATTGCGTTGAAGCTTACCTGCTATATTAGCAGCCCGAGCTTGGTGCAAAATCCAGGATTGAATTCAACTACACATCCCAAATTTCAATGTTCAAAGAAAAAAAAAAGAAACTAAAATTATTTTTTATGCCGGGCGGTAAGGGTCGGGGTTGCCCCACTTGTTCGCTGAAACCCCACTAGGAATTACTGTTTCGTGTAAGTCTATTGGCTAGAATGGACACCCATGAATCTGGATCTGATTACCTACTACTAGGTACTAGGTAGAATGGTTTCTCCAGCAGTGTTTATTAGGTACCTCCAGCTAGTAGGTTATCGCTATTATTAAGGCACCTAGGGCTACCTGTTACCTATAAACTAACCCGTAATATGCACATACATAGGCTGGAACACCACAAGCTCACATATTTTTCCCAACTTTTATCAAGGGTTCGATCCAGATGCAGCAGATCCATATGAAGAACGATCTCTATCTGCTAGAGCCGCCAGCTGATAAGGTCGTAGCATTGGTGGTCCCACAAGTGGACGCGATTTTTTAATCGATATCCAGTCGATCCCAACTTGCTGAAACTCATCGGTACGGATCGCTTTACGTATACGGCGACGAGACCTCGGCCAGCGATGATTATCTCGGCCATAGTCCATTGGATTAGCTGGCCTTTCCCAGGGAACATCTTCGGAGACGTACGGCATCGGTCCAAATGGCCTAGTCCATGAAACGTCCATCGCGTCATAATATCCCTCCTCCCTAGGAACTGATCTAAGCCGATTTCGTTGATCTTCCGATTCTCGGAATAAGTCTTCAATGAAATCTATTTGGGGCTGGAGGTCTATTGAATCTGGATTTGTTTCGATGGCAGTATCTTCTTGATCTGTCCATTCAAACCGTTTTAATCTTCGCATAAGTAGATCAGAATATGGTGCCGGATCAGAATATGGCGGATCCGGATTATGTCCATTGGCATAGGTGAGTCGTGTGCTATCTGGACGGTGAACCCATCGCTCAGACTCATTTTTCATTATGCCTGACTGAAGCTCTTCAGGCACGTCCGCGGGAAACTTAACATGCGTCATGCACAAGCTACGCAGAACACGGCCAACTTGATATATGTCCTCCCATAGGTTTGGTTGATTCTCATTGTAAAATGCATTTGATCGCCGTAACAGAGCCGGGTTGTCGCCATCCACCGCCATATCACCAAAGTCGCACAACACGACTCGCGGAAATACGTTGTTTTGAATCCACCATGGAGGTATCCTGCCTCCTTGAGGTGGAGCGTAGTCGAGCATAATATTTTCCATACTAATATCTCGATGATACATTTGTGCCCAGTTGGGCGGTGGTGCCAGCGGCGCAATAGGATCAACTCCGAGTATTTGGTTCTCAGTTAGATCAGGATACATATCACCGTCCCGGAAATATAACAAAATTTTGCAGAGTTCGTGGGCAACATGCCAGATGAACGCCTCCGGAACCCTTCTCATATGATGATAAAATGCATCTCTTAAGTTTGCTAGGTTACCACCATTGAGATACCTACATGGTACGAATATGACGATTGATTAGCTACGACCTACATTTTTAAGGAGGGGGTTACACAGATCATATAGATTGAATCTTACTCGAAATACAGCTCATAATAACGTCTATTATTGTTGGGATCGGTACCGCTTCTCCAATACTCCAAAGAAGGAAGTTGCGGGAAACGTTCGCGCTGAATCTGTACATTCGGATGTGCCAAATTGGTGAATCGGAACTCGTTAGGGAAAGGGTGGCTGTAGTCCCAGCTGAGTAGTCGTGGGCGCCCAGTCATTAGTTCCCTATGCTCTAGTCTCTTCACAAAATACAGTTTGCTGTTAGACACAGATTGAACAATATAAACCCTCTTTTTGAAGACCTTGCAAAGAATGAACCCTTCTCTAGCTATGTCGCTGGTGTCTTCAGAGTCGGCTCCAGCTCCAGTGGTCTTGTAAGGAATCCATACGCCGAGCTGCCCGAAAATGCTTTGGTTGCCGCTTGACGACATGTTTAATGAGTATATAGGGCCTGGGTGAATGTAAAAAGTGTTGTTTCTTCTCTGCGACTCTTCTGCTGTTCATCTCACAATTGTATTTATTATTTCCTTTGTATATAAAATAAGGAAACAAACTGTAGGTAGATTAACTAAATCCGTCAATAGAAGATTAGGGAGGTACCTATCCATATATCTAGTAGGTAGGTATTATAGGACGAGAACGGGTCGAGTCTTTGTTCATACTTATTAGGTAGGTACCTACCCACTTAGTTGTGACTAAGAAGGAAAGCGAGGGGATCCATTAAAGGATGAATGCTACCTAGTAGGTAATTTCGAAGAAAGCGAGGAAGTTTTTCGTTGTCGGCAACGTGTCAAAACTGGATGTTGTTAACTTGGAATATAATGACCCATTGTTGTTTACATCGAAGGGACCTGCTACCTACTAGGTACCTAGAGGTACCTAACCGGGAAGCCCACCTACGAACAATCATTGTTTTATTGAAAAATCATCCGCATTTTTAATAAGCATCAATTCAATTTCCAGTGGTTGTATAATAAACATTCCTTTGAAACCATAAAAATTCATTGTAATTTGAGTAGGGAGGTAGGTGACGAGGTAGGTGACGAGATAAGAGACGAAGTAGGAGACGATAGAGGAGATTGAGGTTATATACAGGTAGGTGACGAGAAAGTAGGTCTTTTTCGCCACCCACCTTCTTGCCGACCAACCTGTATATAACCTCAATCTCCTCCATCGTCTCCTACCTCATCTCCTACCTCATCTCCTACCTCGTCACCTACCTCGTCACCTCCATCTCCTCCATCCATATTGTATATAGGCCTATCTAAGTAGGTACCTAGTAATATAGACCTTGCTACACGAGTGGGCAACAAAGGCTCAATGGAACTCCCGGAACACCCTTACGACCAGAGCCGGGGTAGTGCGTGACAAATGGATGTTGTTAATTACCTAAGTACGTCTATTAACATCTAAGCTTAGCTTGTTGCTTGATATCGAGTTTAAATTGCTTTGGAATTTTGATATACATAATTCCTTCTGCACAGTAGTATGATATATCTACCTAGGTACCTAGGTAGGTACCTGTTACATAACATCTACGAGATGCCTAGGAAACCGGGTTGACCTCCAGGAGACAAAGGGTTGCTGCGTCACCGCATAGTACCTAGCGGTAAATAAAGGACTGACCATTTCCGTATATCTAGCAGGGTAATTAAGAATGCATTGTGTGGGTTCAATCGATTTTTATAAATTAAAAAATACCTCTCAGGATTATCTATTACATAGGTAGGTAGATATTACGCAGTATGTCACTGTTCAAGTTCGACCTGGCCATGCATCATATAACCCCTCGTATACGGTTACATTTCCGAAGGTCACTTCACCACTGCCGTCTTGGAAAAACCGAATTTCTCTCGAGGAATCATACCACGATCTAGGTACCAAGTCAGTAGTTGTGTCAGCGGAGAGGAAGGGGGACCTACCGAGCCCAGGTGCTAATGGCAAATCGCCCATTAGCATGAACCTCAACAATAGAGTTATCCACCACGATAGTCAAGTTAAGAGTTTCGACAACTTTCTGCTCGCCTTCGACGACGTCGAATAGGCGTAGTCGGCCGTATTCATTGCGGGAATCAATACCATCGGTGGTAAGGGCTGCTGCACTAGTGTTTGTGCGGTCTATCATGACGGTTTCGTTGGAGAATTGGTAGTAGATCGTCGTGCTCTCATGCTCCGATGACAATATTTGGAAACCGGCCTTTAGGTTGCTACCCCGGCTTGCTTGGGGGAAAGACAGAGTCGCAGTGATGACGTGGAACTTGCTTTCCGGCACAGTCTGGAAACTTTTGGTACCTGGTGAGCTCAACGTCTGGCCAGGTTCGGTAAACGATGTGCCACTGGTGAGCTTAGCAAGTGCTTCGCGCGAAATCTCCTGCTTGAGGGTTTCTAATGTTAATATGCCAGAGTGGTTACTTTTGACACGCCAAGATCCAGTCTCGCGTGCAAGCTCATTGTCGAAGACGTTGTTAATCTTCCCAATGCTTAGCTCGCGAGGAAGCAAGAGCGCACCCGTCCAATTCTGCTGGTTAGTCGGAAAGCTGAGGGTATTGTAGTAGTCTCCAGTTAACCAGATATAAGAGATGAAACGATCAGGGGCACCACTCTTCTGCGAAGCTTGGGAGCTAGCGGGTAACACTTTCCCGGCGGCAGCGTAGGCAGAATGTCCCCATTCAAGCTTTCCTGCCATGTTGGGCACGAATTTGACTTTTTGGCCACCACAGGTAGGCAGGACATTTCCCGCTGCCCATAACATTTCGCGGAAGTCAGAGACCTGCGGCACAATGGGATCTAATGACCACTCCGCACCCAAGGTCGTGAATATATCACCGTTCGCGTTGTACCCATGCTCGTCCAAGCTAAAAATGTTACCGACTTCGAAGTTGAAGCCCCAGCGGCCCGCCCAATCACCGTTGCCCCAGGTCGAGTTGGCCGGCTCGTGCCACCACTGGCCTAATTCTTCCCAATATTGGAAGTCTGGGTCGTGCTGACGGTAAAGGAATTGGCTAGGGCCTTCTCCATGAACGCCTCCCGAGATAACGGTATACCAAGTACCAGGGGCGCTCTTCAGGTATGTGTCAAGCTTGCTGTTCTGGAACACGAAGGGATCACGGAAGCCTGTTACGTTGACTGCAAAGGGAGGGGAGGGGATGACCGGTCCCTGCTCGAGCTTGGTGAAGTTGTGGCCGCCGTCGGTTGACACAGCTAAGGATTGTGTTTCGCTTCCTCTAGTGTATGCAATTGTCCACTGAATTGGTAAATATGAGACCGATGTGTAGAGGAGGGTAGGCGTGCCATTGATGCCGCTGGGGATTACCGATCCATCGAACACTGCGATGGGATCATTTTTCCCGCCTGGTAATATAAATTGGGCTCCGTTTGCATTAATATCCTTGTATGTGACGAGATCATCTGTTGTTGCGCCCGCGGCGCCACTGCCGTCGTGTAAAAAGCCTACGTGAAAGAGTCCCGTATTAGGGTCCGTGTAGTGCATACAAGGATCGCCGATCTGTCCAAAAGGTGGGAGAACGTGGGCTTTCGGTCGCCACGTCTCAAAGAGGCTCGAGTTGGCAAGGGTCGACAAGTTCGGCGGAGCTGAGTTGTAATCAATCTCTTGCCTTGCCGCGAGGGACCCTGCTAGGACAGCTGGGGAAAGCTTCATCTTGTCTTGAGCTGTCGTGCACGAAACTGATGGCGGGACACGCTCGGAATCCTCAGACTCATGGTCATCTCGTGCGGTAGTCTTCTACTTATAGGCAGTCGCGTCGAAATGGGTTCGGTCTTGCATTCGTATCTACTACTTGACGTACCTAGCCTTCGCCCCTAGCTTTTCCCCACTACGAAATTGCGTCGACATCAACAGACCTGGAACTTGGAGTTCGCGTGGAGATTTGCGGAGAAATTGGGCTTGGGGTCAGGGGGAATCAGGGGACAGAGGCTGGAGATAAGTTGGAGTGTTACCTAAACACTAGCTGTAGTGGTTATAGCTTCGGCCTTATTGGCATTTTCTAATAACTTTTAGCTGCAAAATTCTTGCTAGCCTATAAGCCATCGAGGAAACCCTTGGAGACTAACACGATTTCTCCAAAACCCCTCAGTTGATTGTAGACCGGTGGTGAACGGATAATTCCGTTGCTACTAGGTAGAGTGTAGACCAGACATCGTGATCATTCGAGGGTAAACTTGTCGCGGCAAACTAAAGACGTGCACATGATTATTCCGTATTATACATTCTGTTCTTCGATACCTACCTAGTTACGCGGTTCCGCTCTCGGCGCACTCGTGCTTCATCTGCTAATAATCGAATGTGAATGATCAAAAATCTCGCTTTTTAATGTTGTTCTAGAGCATATCCGTATCTCACCTAGGTCATAGGTACTAGTACCTAGGTAAGCTTTTAGTGGACGTAATCCATGAGCAAACGAAAACACTATTTACGAGCTGCACATAGGATACCTAGATCCAGAGCTCTCACCTTAATTTTTACTATTTTCATCCTATAAGCTGAAATATCCAGATAACAATCAAATTGCGCTCGGCGTAGAGTTATGTCGAATTTCTTGTAGCTCGTAAGCAGTGCATAATTACTTCATGGGCCTATACTTTCGGACATCGTGTAGAGCGGACGGTAGTGCTTGTTGACTTTGTAGGGAGCTGCACGTCGCGGCCCGCGACACTTTAACAGCATGCGAGCCTGGATACGATAAGTATCACTCCGAGGTTATATTTCCCGTATGCTAATTTTAGCATTTGATATGCGTTTCTTTATTGGATCGTGTGGAATGATCGAACATGAACCCTTTTCAAAAACATCAATCACCGACAACCCCGCCCCCGCCTAAGCGAAGGCTGCATTACTGTAGGTCTTCCTTTCACTTACCTGATAGATCATGATGTAATGTCAGATTACTGAAGTTATTTCACCGTTGAGTCTAGGTACTGCTGGATAATAGAATTGATCACGTATTGATACTAGCTGGGTTGGAATAGATAGGTGGTCCACATCGGCATAGGAAAGACGGGTTCAGCAATAGCAGCGAGAGATCGCTCTGGCCTCGATTGACTTATTCTAGAGAAGCTTTTTCACAATTACGATCTTATGATAATCCTCAGAATGCTAGGCAAGATAGTTGCGTCTCACCATTTGCATAGAGCAAGTGTTTTCCCCGCCTACGACAGAATATAACATATGACAGCGTAGATAGCGTTGGCTCAAATGAGGTAGGCACCTAATATCCCGTCTCATAAAAGTCGCAGGTCCAATTAGTAGTATAGGTATGTACCTATCTCCGTTTCTAGGGCTTTCGACCATATATGTATCGAACCTTCATATATGCGTGCATAGATCTAGACTTGAGCTCCTTGCGGAGGTGCGCCAGTGTCTCTTGACAGCCCGGGGTATCTTCGCCGTGAACAATATTCCATGGAACAAGAATATATCCTATATGGCAATTGGGTAGTCAGACAATGCGCAGATGCCCGGTGTAACAACAGGGGCTGACTGGATTGTGGGAGAAGACGGAAGACTTACCCTCGAGATCGTTGATCATGGTTAGCAGAGTAAGTCCACCGATTTCAGCGAGTTTTTTATCAGCCGGCCAAGGACCTAGTGAATAGTTAATTTGAGTCTGTGACCATTTATCTCTGATACTCACCAATAGGTAGCTGTGAGAAATGTTAATGAGTAAGCCGAACAATGCCAATACGAGTCATCCTCGCAGCATTAAATATATGAAGGGGTTAATGGAGTCGCGTTGAAGTAAAACTTGGTGTGAACCTGAATGATTTGATACTCTTAGAGAAAATGTACGAAGGAAAGGCCACTTACCTTGAAGTTTACCTCCTTAATATCAACGAACCCCGCCTCCTCTAGTCCCTTATTCTGGAATCTATTCTCAAGAACTTGGAAGCTCAGGCCTATCTTTTTACCCAACTATATCGCACCAAGTTAGTGAGCACCCATATTTCACTAGTTGGGCGGCGATGATACATATAAATTGAGTCAAGCGAGGTAGACAAGGAGAAAACGTCGCGTAACATAAATTGTACAACACACTTACCTCTTCCCATAATGGGTTCCAGAATGTCTCGATGACACCATTCTCCTTGATAGTACCGTCGTCAGAGCACATTATGACATCGCATTCGCAAGATTGGACCCAACCGCCTGGTTTGCAGCAGCGGAATGCCTGCTGAAACAGTCTAGACCAATCGCCTATGGCTCCAAATAGATAGCGCATGTGGATGAAGTCGAAGTGATCGGAAGGCCACGTCCACTCTTTGGTACAGTCATCGATCTCAAACTTGACGTTTGGAGGTACCCACAGCGGCTGTGTCGGCGACAGGTCCGTTCCCAAGACCTCAGCGCTTGGATACTGATCGCCTACATCGCTACGGAAGTGTTAGCAATCGTGATTGAGCGTTCAAATTGGGGTCCTCAGGCAAATAAAAGGATGCTATTACATCGCCCATATTCCTATTAGTAGTTTTCAATCAGCATTGCTTGATATTTCATATGAATTAGGTTCGTTTGGTGATGTTGCTACGTACCGGTCCCAGTTCCAACATCCAGCACCCTCTACGGAGTATCAGTAATCGACATTCGGATTTCCATTAGATAGATTCAAGGTATTTTTGTACCTCCATATCATCTTTGACCGGCGCGAGGAATAGCTTGTCGTCCAGCATAATTGTTAGATAGTGGTGTCTGGCAATTGATCAGTTCACTCATTCTCAAGTATTATTCCTCGTCGCCGGGGTAAACTCATTCTTACGTAATGTCTTGTGAATGCATCTGCTGCTCATCATTAGGTGCAAAGTATTGGGACTCATGCCTTTCACTATGGTACGTTCGCCCTTGGATAGTTCGATATTCCAGGATGCTCGCCGTTATGGAGTTGGTGCTGCTAGCACTACATTTACATAAATGTCAATTAGGGTGATTAGACATATGATGTTGTGAGTACTAACGCATCATTACCCAACGCTGAATCTGCATCATCATCGAAATCATCATCTAGCTAAGCATGAATAGGATGTGTCAGAAACTTATCCATGCTGGAATATGTCCAAGATCATTTAAATTCACCACCTGGCATCAATTGCTTTAGCTACTAAGGAACACTTACCTCATCTCCAGCTTGGAGCGCGGGGATTAACTCGGGCTCATTATGGGCGGAAGCTGCAGGTTGATCTGCCATTTCTAGCACAAGTATTAATAGAATAAGTTAAGGGTGAGTCGAAATCGATCTTGATGATGTTGATTCTTGAAGCGAAGAGCGACTGTCTAATTCATATCACCAGATCAAAAAGCCCACGGCGACCCCCAACCTCTTAGGAGTCTAGCCTACTTAGGTTATGGCGGCGGGGTTGGTGAAAAATAGCCCGCCATCCCGATGATGTAAAGTGGTCCGTGCCTGGAAGGGAAATGGGTAGTAATCGTGTAACCTAACTGCCCGCTCGAGGTTCTTTAGATTACGTGGTTTTAGAATCGCTTCATTGCAAATATGAGTTGAAAATGATTCAGGTTTAGCTGCCTCACGCTAGAAATATGGGTTTAGGAGTGGGTATTGATAACACTTGAGAGACTTGTTATAATCCACCTATGTAGGTAGGTATATATAGATGGCATGGGTACCTTGGGATTAAGATTCTCTAGGTCATGCCGTTGTGTTCCTACATGCCAGTTATTAGGAATTGCATCGCGGCACTTGGTCGTACTATTAGTATGATTGCCGTTGTCTGAATCTTGGACCGGATTAGTCGCTGCAAGGATACCTAGTACCTAGTAGGTATCGACTTCAAGAGACTCACAGCATATGATTCCAGCATAGAAGCCGACATGATGTTTTCCGGGTTACTTCTCCTCTAGAAACGAAGAGCGCAAGGTTATACCCGCAAAGAGCACAGTCGTGGTTGCTGTGCATATCAACTATTTCAGGTTGATAGGCGGAATAAAGTAAGAGGTTCAGTTTCAAGTTCCGCATATTTTGGCCACAAAGTTCACAATGTCATCGACTCCGGCTGGCTCATTGATCCAATGTCCTCCGTTCTGGTATTCGTGAAAATCGACCGAAAATTTCAGATCGCGAAGAATATCCCGCATGCGTTTTCCATTCTGTATAGGAACAACTTCGTCATCAATCGCGTGACCCAGAAGCACAGGCGTCGACATGAAAGCTACTGGATCAACCTGTCTATTAGGAGGCCGTAGAAACGCGTTTTGCAATGCGTTTAAAAGCTCGGTTTTCTCATGTCTCATCGCGACTAGATTGTTTATAGCGTTACTCAGAGGCATCCAGCTACACAGTCCAATTAAGCCAGCAAACCCTTGACCGTCGGAGAAGAATGTGGCCAGAGCGGTAGCGAACCCTTGGCTTATGCCACCAAGGAAGATGTTTTGGCGAGGAACAAGGCTCTCTTCCTGTTGAATCACGTTCAGAATAGCGTTCACACTTATTTGCAGGCCTTCTTCCTGTAGTTCGACTCGTTCTTCTGGGTTCTCGATGGACCACATGTCAAACCACTGAGACATGATAGCCCCAAATCGTGCTGATGATAGGAGAGGAGCTGAAGGGAAAACCCATCTGAAATTTGGGAGACGATGCGGTAGAGTTCGTGGCTGTCCGATGGGAATTGAAGCTTCGCTTTCGAAAAGTTCGCTGGCGAACTCTTCACACTCGCTATCCCGACCGTGAAGGAAAATAATCGTATGCGTATGATTGTCAGGGTCCTGTGGCCCTACAATATACGTTTTCCGAGACATTTTCGCGGTGTCATCAGACATTGCTTCAGAGATGTTGTCGGTGGGAAAGAAAGCAGCGTCGTTGCTTTTTATAGAGGGATTCGGATAGGTAGTGCAGGGTGGTGGTGCCTACCTACCGTATATCATGTCGATATTGCAAGCACAACTGCCTTGAACAAAATTATAGCAAATTGGAAGTACTTACTCCTCATTCTCACACTTACCTCACATATGACTACCTACTACCTACGCGCAGGGTAGTTTCAAACCCCTACAAGGTAGGTAGGTAGGTTTAAACCAAAAGATTTAAGTCCAACAGTGGCCTATTCACTAAATCTTAATGGATGAGTCACTCAATAGGTAGTCTGTACCTTTATATTAGTAGAGTCTCTGAAAAGAAAGAGAGAAAACTAGAAGGAAAAAGATTGATGTATTTTTTAAGTGAAAGAGTCGAAGACCTTTTCGAGGAATTAGACTTAAGTGTGCCTCTCGCAGTGCATGTAGCACTTTCCTTCAAAGTACTCTACCTGAAACATGGCACGCAGGGTGCGCAGGTGCTCTAGTTCCCCACTGGATCGCAACATTTGAACTTACCTATGCGGTTAGACTAGCAACCAAGGAATAGGCTAGGTATAAAAAGCACTGAATTAATAAGCAATTCAAATGTTAATTTTAGCGATGCTATTGGAACTAATGATTACTTCTCCTCTATGAGTGTTCCGAGTGTTCTATTTCTACCTGTTCTCGATTATTTTGTTCAAGACCGACGCCCGAGAAAAGCGCTGCCGTAATGACCGGACCAACCCCCTGTGGGCAGGCCAATAGTTTGCTTTAATAGCTGTCTCCAGCCGACCGATTAGTTTATCAAGCTTTGTCATGCGTGCTACCAACAAGCTCTGTAGCACGTGTAGCTCGTCCTCGTCGTCCAGTTGCCATCGTCCTATTAGTAATCTCCGTCTCCCATCCATATCAATGTTGGCACCAGCATAGCCTAGACCCATCTGTTTGAATAATATGCCGTCGTCTCCTTCGAGCCCGTCCGTTAAATCCGTACCCATCGCCGCCCCCGAACCTTGGTGCGGGTCGGATCCGCCCGAAGTTCCCGATGGCTCGGCAAACATGTTTTCTAAGCTACCCATTATACGCTCGCATATGGATGCTACTAGCATGATAACTTCCGAGCGACCAATGCATCCCGGGCATTTGAGTATCTTTTCGCACTGGGCTAGTGCTTTCTTTTGATGTTGTAGGATCTTCTCCCAGGAATTACCGTCGCCCGTCTCCCGGGGACCCCACACAAGATGAACCTCGACCGACTCATAGACGGTAGCAGCTTGCTTCGTGCAAGAGCATGGCGTTTCGTTAACACTAGGCATAGAATACTCTTCAAAAGGGGCTGTCCCAAAGTTGGTTATATTCACGAAGTCGTCGATACTTGGATGCCTTGTTCCACCGTCTGGGAATTCTGACTTTGCATTATGGAATACCGAACTAAAACTAGGCGACACGGGGGATACGGGATCTATATCGTATAAGGACCCATAGAACGATTTGGCGGGGAAATCATCCGGAAGGTCGGTGGACCTCGGTGTTCGTCCTGTTTCGAATGAGAACACGTCTTCTGAGACGGATGACCTGCACGAAGGCTCTAAATTGACGTCAAATGATCTTATCTTGTCGAAATCAACCAACATGTCGGAAAAGTCGCAATCTTGTGTCTTATCTGCACTATTCTCGCGAGTTTGAGCTTTGCCGGCGTTTTTTGACTCGACCATCCCGTTGTTCTTTTTTGATTGTGTAGCTGCTTTCCTGAGTTCGCTACTTTGTTTTCTAGCGTGGGAGCCAGAATTAACCGGATAGACGCAGTCGATATTCTTTGCAAGGCACCTTTGGCAGCCATTCTCCTCGCCGGTGCATTTTAACTGCATAACAAGGAAATGAAGTGTAAGCTTGCTTCGTCAAAAGGTTTCCATTTCAAATTGTTGACACATCCAGGAAGAAAAACAGGTATTTACCTTACTAGATCGACAGCTTTTACAAGCGCTTCTTATTAGCTTCCTCTTAGGATCAAATGGCGGGAATGCCGGCTCCAAGATGTATGGCTCGTCGGCCGAATTTCCATGCCTTAGTGTGCTGAACATCGGAATAGTAATTGGTGGTGGAACTTGGCCCTAATTACATCAAAATAGCTACACAATTCTGGTTTCCTGTCCCGCTTAAGTCCCTTTGAAAGGTTCATCTTTAACTCAATCCTTCAAATTCTTGGCCCAACATACATTATTCGGATATAGCTCATAGCCTATCATTTCTTTAATCTACGTCAAATACTTCCAACCAACATCTATGTAAGCTTGTCACTCTACAACATGTGCATTGCATAATGTTACGACGTACAAAATCTATGAGGTGGAAAGGTCAGCACTAACGCATAAATCAGTCCAGGTTTCGTTGGTTTGTGTTTCACAAGAGTCTTTTCCCGGCCATCTTTTCAAGCACCTTTCAGAGGCTTACTTCATTAATGTTCTGCACACACACGCTTACTTTGCGACTTGGATAATGACCCGTCATTGTTACCACATGACTGCCACGGCATTTGAATATCTATTATAGCTGGGCCTATAATCCAAGAGATTCTGGAGCCCCAATAACACCTCATCACGCAATATCGATAAGACTTCAGATGTGTATTTTGAAGATCCCGAATCCCATAATGGTCAGCACAAAGTTTTTGTGTTGCCTTGTAACGCATTTGATTACCCGTCGTTTCATAAGCTTCGCATGATTTCTCGCTAACTCGGACTCGCCATGACAAGCATTTTGATAAGAATGAAACTACATTTACCTTCGTCTAGGCTCTGCATACTCGCAGACACCTTTAGTGCCAGTATACTGCATTCACGAGAAGAAAAGGCAGCAGACCGCCTCTTGCGATCATTCAGAGCGTTATCTATCTCTTCTCTGTCACACATGGTCCGGAATGGGGTTGACATCATCGTCGCGGATCTGAAATAGACGCCCGAATAGTGTCATAAGCCGATCTAGCTTAAGATCTTTCAAAGAACGGGATCATGTTACCATAAACTTGGAAATCATGGGGGATAGATTATAGACTGCCCATTTCTAAGTCTAAAGTTGGCAAGTAATTTCTGACTAATTTGAGCTAGATAACTTACTACCGTCGACCATCTATAGGTAAATATTCTCCCACTAGTGGAGGGAATACATCATGGGTCTAGAACAGGTCAACACCTTGTCCCATCAACAGACTCCTCGTCTCATCTGTGACACTTCTTAGATTTGAATACCACACTCCATTCCTCCCTCATAGTAATAGCGGCTGTCGAGAAGGCTCCAGCGCGGCATTGAAGTTAACATCTGCGGAATTCCGAATATGACGTGCGTGGCTGGCTCTGATCGTCTGAAAGGAGAACAATTAAACCATTTTGGACATTGTCAAACATGAACCGAGAGCAAAAAGGAGAATCTGCATTTATGAGGATCCATCAAAGATACGTCCATCGCTGATAAATTATTCTTGACGATTAATGTGGTAATTTCCATATCTTCTGGCGAAATCTCAACCCACGAACTTAGGGCTTCGGATAGCCTATCTATTATCACCTTTGCAGGCAATGAACATAAATATTTGAACTAGGCCAGTACCGGCTTCCCTTTGATCAGTAAATTACTCCAAACTATACAAGCATTCCAATGTTGAGGAGTCGTTATGTAGGCACTCACAATGGGCGATACATCGGACAAGCCTGTGTTGCGTATGGGCTTGTTCGATTCTTCTCAATAAAGGAAAGCAGCGGCACCCAGGTATGCAAGGCAAAGCAAAACGTGAAGAGTGACTAGAAACATAAAATCTTGTCGGTCCATATTGTGGGACGAGGACAGTATAGCGTCTTTGACTCAAATACAATGATGTGTGAGCTTCTGAACATAGACCTCCTGGATTTCCGTGCCGGAATCAACTAAGTACCTAGTTAGCAGAAAGCTAGGTAGGCATTAAATAACATTGATAACCCACCAAGGTTTATAAATCTGTGGCGAGGCTGTCGCTCATGCTGGATACGTTGGCTGAATATTCCTATTTTCCGAGCACGCAGGTACGTATTCCTATCGGATTCCCGTTTATTACCCTCACGTCGTATCTGACAGGAAGTCTCCGAATCTATTTTGTACCTGCCGACAAATGCCGATCTTAAACGCCTTACCAAAACCGATCCTCTCCGAACGATATGCTGATGATATGTATGGGAGCGATTGGGCCCTTAGTAGTCTGTTGCGGGCTTTTATAGATCCAATCTGTATCTCAGCGATGTTATGACCCTCTTGATGAGTAAGAAGATCACGGGGGCCATTGCCTTGGTGATAAAAGCCAACAAACTATCGCACCAACCTAGCCCAAGCTTTCCGTAAATAGATGGCCCAGTCGATGGTATCACTACGCTGAATAAGGGACTAGGTAGGTATCTATGATGTTGCGAAGGCATCGATGAGGTAAGCCTATAATACTGGCATATTGTCCAACCATACAAGAACGGGCCTATGGGTACTAGGTATGCTGAACGCTCCAATGACTAAAGGAGGTAAACGATACTCTGGCATTAACACGCCATTATTCGCTATTATTGACTTCGTGAGCCTGTCTGAGATGATTCCTGTCAAAGCGAGACCTACCGTGGAACCAACGCCCATCTCGGGGTAAGCAAGGCCGGAAGATCCGGTACTGAATCTATACAGTTCTTTGAACGTTGTAGAAAGTAACAAATAGCAAATATATCTAGGTAGGTAATCATAGGCGATTGAAACCGTGAAAGTCAACATTATCATAATATGGAGGTGGCCCAAATAGTAACTTTAGCAGCCGAAGGATAGTTCCCTTAAGAATATCACTCCTCGCGGGCTTTCCGCTGTTAAATTTTGTGGAGAAATTTGGATTTCCTGTCTGTTTTCGCAGATGAGCAGCTCTCCGTTCTAGAAGCATCGGAGCGTATGTTTCGAGTAACAATATAGAAGATGCGATAATTAGTACGGCTTTCTATTCCTAAGATGAATTAAAGTACGGCACTAACGACCATAGCAACCACCCAAAAGCACCGACGCCGTCCCGGGTAATCAGCGATGTACCGCTGACAACAAAGCCTATGATAGGACCCTGCATGATATGAGCACGAGGCTCAGCAAGTCATATTACAATTCCATTTCAGCTGTCATATCACTCGGCGCAGAGGAACAGCAAGGGGGTGACCAAGAGCTAACCTACCAACAAGGGGCCGACCGGAAAGGGTTTTGGCTCGGTGCGCAGGTTCCATAAAATCAGCAATGAGACCACCTCCTAACGATGTTGGCACACAGACCTTGGAAGAACCGCAAGATAAATATTCGGGGCAACGTGATGCTGACAGCGCAAGCCATGATTAAAACCTCGAAGAGCAAGTTGGTACTGTTGAGTAGCATTGGGCGACCGTGAATCTTACTTAGTGGGGCGGAAAGCAACGGTCGCAAGACGAAGGCGATAACAAATATCGAGTTCGCTGAAGACTTCAGCTGCTCGTTGCCATTATGGAACTTCAGGAATCGCTGTGGGATACTGGGAGAAAATATGGTAGTAGATAGCGATCAGAGATATTAGCAAAAATTACAACCCCGTTTAGAATACAGGGTTACTCAATCACGCATAGAAAAAAGATAAAGGAAACGAGGACCACATATGCCCCTTTGCGTTTCGGGGATCAGTCCATAAGTAGGGTTTTCTGGATCGAGAGACTTCGCTCAGTTAACTTCAGTGGCGATAACATTTGGGTTAGAGTCTGTGTTTACGATTGTGTACCTGAGCCTTCTGTAATTATGGCGGATCCAGTGCTTCTCAGCACTGGATCCGCTGTTCTAACAGGAGCCATAGTGGCAAAAAAAGGTAAAAACGTCCCCGAGTCCCCCGAGTCAGCTTATTTTTTGGGGGGGCGGGGGGGCACCCAAACCCCCTATGATTGCAGTGGACTTGGGGGATTCAATGCGCCAGAGCTATATGGATAACCTTGGCGCTTTGACGCATTTGTACAGTAGTTGATAAGCACATGAGTTTTAAAATTTAGTTGCTTACCTCTGGAATAACTTATATCATTCAAACAAAAGACATCGCTGAATAATCTGATGAAGATGGAAAGCTTTACGAAGTAATCTTAGAGGCTTAGCCTGCCAATTTTACGTAAGTGTAGGTATCTACTATATGGCATACGTTGTTCCCATAATACAGCGTATAGGCTAGCATGGTCCCAGTTCCTGTCGCATTCGACTGAATAAAGTAAAGTCCCGTTAAGCTATCGGATGGGACGCCGGGATTCACTTTAGTATGGAGACCCGGAGTTGTCGCCGCGAAGTGGAGATTCGTCCGAGTTCGACACGTTCCAATACTCTTGGCTACACGACGATGCGATCAAGCCCTCGAACGCGAACAAACTTTAATTTGATATGACAGACCGAAGCAGTCCGCCTTTTGGCAATGGGAAGTACACATGCCTAGGCTGCCTGTTAGCAACGAAATTAAAATCATTCTGGCTTACCTGCTCTTGCGCTACGACTTCAAGTATCGGACAGGTCAGCTCGGAACTTGTTCGTGGACGAGAATATCTACCTAAACTGACCATGCGGGTATGTTAGAGCGCAGTGATGTTAGTGAAGACATAAAATAGCTTGTAGTAAAAGAAACGACGAAAAAAAAATATTCAGGAGGAGTAGTCACTAGTATTGAGAAGTAACCCTAGGGTAAGGGTTAGACTAAGCTAAGGGTAAGGGTTAAGATGGGGTTAGGGTTGAATGCTCGGATTAAATTGAGGGGAAAGGGTTAGGGTTATGTAGCCCGCTTAGTCATATTGTCAAAAGATACAAGTACCTAGCGATCTTACCATTGAATTGCCAAGTTTGTTGGTCCGAATCCTACATTCTGACTGCGCACCGCACCATTCTAGTCTGTCCGAGAAGTCCAATATCTTATGGCATCATCAGGTTCATGCCACAATTAGGTACCATCGTTAGCCGACAAATTATCAATGATGTAGTCCTCAAGATATATACCGAGATGTAGTGATCTTGTGCAGATGGAATCAATCGGGCGAGTCAAGTCGGTAAATGAAGACCTCTTACTCTACATTCTTCCTGGGATTATTTTTCATACCATTGGGTAATGCACACGAAGCAAGTCAACAGATACTCAGCTTCCAAGATAATATCCTCCCAGCGATAGGTGTCAGCGGCTTGCCCTAGCCATTTTTGGGGACAGCGAGAGACCTCAAGGGAGCGGCTAAGCCATGCTAGCATCCAGAGCAGACTACAATACAACATCGCTTCTCGTAGAGGCACTTCATAGGTAGTGTCTCATCAAAGCATTATCACCATCTCTCTAGGCTAAAAAACAATACCAAATTGCCTAACGACACAAACGATGCGAGGTAGCGGGCGTCGAATGCTGGCGCAATCGCGCCTAGAACCCTCAAGCATAATTACCTACCTATTCAAGCCTCTCAATACAGCGGCGAGGCCTATTAATCTACAGAAGGGTCTCTCCTTGATTTTGAATTTCTGAACGATGCTACTTAGGATCAAAATCGCATCGCAACTTATGGCGAGGCAATTTACGTGGGATTGCCCAACAAAATGATCCCAGCGAGATTTTCACAAGATGCTTCCTTGCTCCACAAAATGCCGTGAGATGAATTATCTCCACGATCGCCATTTGCCAAGCATAGTGGCTTGAACTTGTCAAGACGCGTTGCTTTTGACCTAGAAGGTCAAGCCTTCAAGGCCATGCCGTCCCGAAAAACTTCTAGGGTGGTTCTACTATTCGTACATTTTTACCTACCTACCTAGTCATCATCATCAGATCAAGTCTTGAACCGGGGACATTTGGTTATTACTGCAATTGATCGTCTGTTAGCATAGCCTTTTCTTTCGTCACCACAGAGCTACCCTATCCTTCAGATTCCAATTTCTACCTAGGTTGTCTCTCGGTGTCAAAATCTGGCCGTACCCCGAGGGTGAACAATATTCTCGAACAGCTGTCTAGGAGTTGTATTCCAAGGTTAATAATGACTCCCAAGAATGCTACATTGTTGACATCTATCAATCTCGTAGCCACGGACACATCATTCATCCTAGCTCCCCCAGTGACAAGTAATGTGATGAAATAGCAGAGCTCTAGGACATAATATGTTCCAAACAGGTTAGCTATCCTAGCTTTGTGCTACTCGGGTTACACAACATCGTGAGTCTGCTAGTCTATTAGCCATAAAAGCCAATCTATTCCCCCTTCCATCGCGGGGCTGAAACTTCCTTCTCCAATTTAGTCATTGGCTTCATGAACGCACGTATTGTATCGTCTCGCGATTAACCATGGCTAACGGAAAGCTTCTTGTTTTGGGTGCCACTGGCGCAACAGGAAAGGTCCTAGTGAAGCGCGCTCTCGAATTAGGCTGGCGAGTAACCGTATATGGGAGAAGAACGCTGCCAGAACACGCCGAGAACCCAGACATCAAAGTGAGGAGTTCCCAATCCAGAAATTCCGAAAAATACCCCCAAGCTAATCTAATTATGTATAGTCTGTTGAAGGCGCCCTCGATAACGAGCAGCAACTCCGCACCGCAATTCGCGGTCAAGACGTCATCATTTCCGTGGCTGGTCCCTCTGGCATGCGGGCAGAAACCTCCGTCTTCGTCCCTGCATACAAGCTGATTCTCTCGATCATGAAGAGCGAAGGGGTTAAACGAATCATCGCGCTGAGCACGTTCAGCGTCAAAGACACCAAGGACAAGCCGAGTTTGTTTATCTGGTTTCTGACAACTGTACTATGGGCAGTCGCGCATGGGATCTGGAGAGCTATTGTCGATATCGGCGAGGTATTTGACACTGACGGTGGTGACCTCGATTGGACATTATTTCGCGTTGGATTCTTGGGTGATGGGCCTAGAGGTAGAGTTGTTGATGGATACGTTGCCGATGGAAAGCTGGGCAGCTCCATCGAACGTGCTGACATTGCGGAGTGGACTTTGACACAAGCTGAGAAGTCGCCCCCCGAACATGTACGACAAAAACCGGGCATTTCTTCTATCAAGGAGTAAGTGAGAACTCAAAAGGAAGTTATTCAGGATAGCTTAGTTAGGTTATGGAACATATCGTGAAAGCATTGATCCCGAATTTTTCATTCCAATAAATTCAGCTTGGGAAATTATGAGGCACGAATGTTAGTTGATGCACAGCTACCCTTACCCCAGCAAAGTACCCTAACCCTTACCCCTCGGATATCATAAGCAGGGGTTAGGGTTAGAATGAGGTAAGTTTAATGACATAAGCAGCCTATGGTGTAAGTTTGCTTATGTAATTGTTATATAATCACTCTTGTGATGTGCAAATGAGTATCAAAACCTTGGATCTTTAGTCGAGGCAGAAATGGCTATGCTAGATATGGCACATGGAATGAGACATGCGGTATTCCTGTTGATGTCTGCTGAATTAGTCTTTCAGTTAGGCAAAATAACTGCCACCCTTGCAACTTAGGTGATCGGCACGATTCCACGTTGGGGTCTTGGGTTGGATTATATCCATAAGCCCAGGCTATGAAGATCTATTTTGCCGGCATTGCAAGTTGTGGGGATAAGCTCATATACTAAAAGGTCAACACGGACGCAGGCAATTCTCGCCTGGGTTGGGCTTCGACTTGGTAAGACTAAATACTTACCTAGGCCCGTACGGATTAGTCGAGATATACGAACGATGGCTGTCACGGTTCGAAAGATTTTCGGCGTCGTGATATCTATATTAACTCTCGGCTCAGCGGTCCCTGACGAACGTTGCGAGCGGGCATGTTTGGAAGGCTTCATCTCGGATTACCTGAATGCGCTTATAGCCCACGATTCATCAGAGTTGCCGACGACATCAGAAGTTAAATACGTCGAGAATGATCAGATCTTGCCGCTTGGATCAGGCGAGTGGCATATTGTTGAGTCTCTAGGAAAATATAATCATACATTCTCAGACCCCGAGACGGGTCAGGTCGCGACGATCACCACCATTATCGAGAATGGCGTCGGTGCGATATATACGGTACGCCTCAAGGTAGAACCGGACGGGAACATCAGCGAAATTGAAACGCAGATCACGCGCGATGCTGGCGGTTTCGAACTTTATGAACAACGGGTTCAACCGGAGCCTGTGTGGTTCGAAGCCGTGGCACCAGAAAACCGAATCTCTCGAGATGAGCTGATCTCCCAAACTAACAAGTACTACACCGGCATGCAAGGGAATGATCCGAATGGCGATTATAGTTTCTTTGATAAAGAGTGCAATCGTATTGAAGATGGGCTTCAAACGACTAACGTCAAGACGGGAGATCCTTATGGGCACTCCAACGACACGGCATTCGCATCGCTGACCTGCGAGGAACAATTCCAAACTGGTTTCCTCGGTTTCGTTACCAAAATTCGCGAGCGTCACTTCCCGGTAGTTGATGAGGAGCGGCAAGTCGTTTTTGCTATTACCACCCTTGACCATAATGGAACAGTGAGAACATTGCCTAGCGTAAATGGCACGTCATCTCCTATTCCCCCGTACTTCGACACGCCCCGTACATTAATTGCCACAGAGGCATTTCGATTGAACGGTGAGAAACTGTATCGAATCGAGATGACTTTAACCGAAGTCCCCTATGGCATGAAGGCAGGATATCCCCAAGATCCACCTGTGGACCTAAGCGGACCGGGCACCAACTTCACAGTTTACCCGGACCCGTGCGATCGAGTTTGTCTGGAGAATGTAGTGGGAGATATATTAATGTCCTTGAGGGTTCATGATCACACACGATTACCGCTCGCAAAAGGCATCCGTTACTCAGAGAACGGCCAATTTCTAGCCTTAGGAGACGGACTTTGGGAGACCCTGGAAGCAATTTCCTGGACGGACAGCTACGGGGTGGTCTTGGCGGATGAAGAAAGGGAGACGGCTGGTTACTGGGGCTTTTCCCAAGAGCATAGCATACCCGGCGTGCTCGTGCTCCGAATAGCAGTCAAGGGCGGACAGATAACCGAAATCGAGGCAATTGCCGTGCGAGCAGAAACCAATGATAGCCGTGGCGGAACTATGACCCTCATGCGCCCACCTCTGCCTGTGGAGTGGGAAGGAGATGAGTCAGCGGAGTTTGATGCCGCATTCCAAGAACATAGCGTCGACGGTGTTGATATTTCACCAGACTTTTTGGACGTCTACTTCGATGGTTTAGAAAGGCATTCAAGCGAGGGAATACCATTTGCTCCAGAATGTACAAGGCGGGACAACTTAGTTCAAACAAATCTTACTTGTGCTGATCAACTTGATGGCAAAAGGGTAGCCCCAAATGGTCTCCCTGATAACACGACAGCAGTTCGCGATCGACGCGTTCTCGCAGTTGACAGGAAAAGAGCGATCGCGTTGACTGTTGCCTTGATCGACGAACCAGCTGATGGACCTGGTCCCTTGTCAGAGACGACACGTATTCCAGGCACCTATATGGTTCCACAGCTATTCAAGGTTAATAACGGGACCATTACTTATATCGAGAGCGCAATTAAGTGGATGCCTTTTGGATATACGTCTGAATGGTCACAGTCGGAGAGTTAAAAGAGGATGAAGGATGAACTTGGCATAGGCAGATCAATAAGAAATATTTACTGATGTAGTTATGAAGTATAAAGAGAAAAATCCTCTTAAGGAGCTAGTGTCGTCATCTTACCAAGTTAGCGGGCTCATGCAGATATCCTGTATCAAAGTCCCGCAGTATGCGTTGTTACACTATTACTTGTCCAGGATCATACAAATGGAGGGGCATCCTTGTTTCTTCGTCTCCTTAGCCCCTTGTAAGGCGGGCCAACATCGACACCGATAACAAGACCGAAGTCCTACATATTTACCTACAAAACCTACAAACCCTACAAAACGAATTGATGTCTCTGGAAGATATCTCCTAACACAAACTTAGGTAGCCCTCGAGGTTCTACAATTAGAACAAAATGCAGTCAGGAATATCTGGTAATACACGCATCCCCCAACCCCCCCTATTCCAACCATAAAGGAGTACGATAAACTAACAGTCGTAACACAGCATCTCAGGAGCTCGTCTCTAAATTCACCAGTCTTCTATCCGACACCTCACAATTCGGACTTCTCGTAACCATCACCGGAGAATCCCTAACCCCTAAAGACATACTCACCAGCTCCTCGAGCGATTTCTCTTCCAACCTCTCCAAACTAGCCCCCCATCTGAAACCCGACGAAGCACTCTACATTCTCTTACGGCGATATGACACCGCGCCGTACCTAATAGCCGTCACCTACGTGCCGGACTCGGCCAAGGTCCGGCAGAAGATGTTGTTCGCATCGACAAGGTTAACCCTCGTGCGCGAGCTGGGCTCCGAACACTTCCGCGAGACTATCTTCGCAACAACGGCCGAAGAACTCAGTGTTGCCGGTTTTGAGAAGCATGACAAACATACCGAGCTCGAAGCTCCCCTTACTGAGGAGGAAAGAACGCTCGGCGAAGTCAAAAGGGCAGAGGCTGAAGCCGGCGCTGGCACGGGCACCCGTGAGATCCATCTTAGCTCTCACATGAAAATGCCCGTTGCTACCGATGCCTTAGTCGCGTTAAGTGCATTAGGCCGCGAGGAAGGCAGCGGCTTGGTGATGTTGGTAAGCAATATAGCAGCAAACAGCACTACAGAGTATCGTTTTCATCGTATGTTAATTGAATAAACAGAAAATCAACCCAGAGACCGAAGTTGTGGAGCTGTTCCCCAGTTCCGCGTCCCCAAAAACCATCACCGAACTTGTGAATACCATCTCGTCAACCGAACCGCGATTTACCTTCTTCCGATACAAAGCTTCCCCGCCGCGCGGAGGAGAGGAGAAGAACGTTGTATTATTCTTCTATACCTGCCCCGCTACTCCAGGCACCAAGGCCATCAAGTTTCGCATGGTATACCCTCTTATGAAGCGCGCCGTGCTTACGGTGGCCACAACCGAGGCAGGACTTGAGATCGAGAAGAAGTTCGAGGTCGAGGAGCCGAGCGAGATCACCGAAGAGAGCGTGGCATCAGAGTTGTTCCCCGAGACAGAGGTTAAGGCGGGTTTCAAAAGACCCAAGAGACCTGGGAGGTAGCCATGATGATGAGACATGCGATTAAAATGGGTAGAGCTAGCGAGACTTGACGATAGATGATGACTCAGTGCAATTATATTCAAATCAATATTTACCCCGATGCGATATGCAAACAAGACTCAAGCAGTTACTTAGGTATATCCAACATAACCCACACCCCAGTTCTATGTAATAATATCCATGGGTCTCCTGAAATTTACTCTTCGTACCTACTCCCAGACAATACACTGGGGCCACTCTTCTCCAACTTGTCCTTTAGATACTCGTACACCGTGAACGTTACAGCCTGTCCCGGCGCCACACGCATGATTCTAGGTGTGATACCCTTGTAGAAAGCATGAACACCTTCTTGCCTGCGACAATCTCACATTAGCATCCTTCGCCCAACATCAACAAAAAGACGTTGTCATCGTCTCAAATGAAAAAATTCGTAGAAAAGCGCGCAAACTCACTTGAACATTTCCCCGGCAATAACACTAATCCTCTTAAACGCCGAGACCCCCTCCTCCGCGGGCGTCTTCTGCAGACGCGTCTTAATCGTATCGATCGGGGCATTACTCAGCGGTCCCATAGCGCCGCTGACGAGCCCAATAACAGTCGTCTGCCAACTCGGCAACTGCCCCGCGGCGTTCCCATTCTTCTCCTGCCACCTGAGCAGCGCTTCCTTGAAATACGTATACGCGGTGAAATTAACAGCTTGATTACTTCCTTGTCGGAGCGCCGTCAAACTGACACCGCGGTACAATGCACCGAAGCCTTCTTCTTTGACCACGGTGTACAGCGCGTGCGCCGCGTTGCGGTATTTCGGGATGTCGAGGGGGTCCGCCATACTGTGGTGCTGGGCCTGCAGCCGGATCTTGACGACTTCCATCGGCGTGACGACGGCCACGGCCTCAGTTACGCCTGCAGCTAATCCTGCGAGGAATGTCCCGCGCCCGGTTATAGTCTTTGTCTCGGCGTCTGCGAGCATCTGCTTGTAGGCTTCGAAGGACGTGAACCGGATCGCCATCTTGGGCACAATACCCGTGAGCACGGCGCCCAAACCCTTGTATAGACCCAACGGGGTCTCGCGCTTTACGATCTCGGCCCCGGTGCGGATGAACCCGCGTTTCGGGGCGCCGGGTTGGCGCGCGCGGCGGGAAAGCTGCATTCGGACTTTTATTGTGTCTGTGGAAGGAAGGTGTTAGGGATGACGAGGATGATTGGGAGGGAAAGTACGAACCGAGAGGGTGGCATACAAGAGCCTCCATCATTCCTGCTCCTCCACCAGCTACACCGTGTTAGTTAAGTTCACATTGGAGACGGAACGCAGAGAGCAGGCGTGACCCGGGAGCATACCGATCAAGTTCGTGGCTGCCGTCGGCGGCGCCTTGCCGTCCTTTCCTCCTACTTTAGTCGCCATGATGTTCCTAACTTTGGGCTTGCGCCCTGCTTCTACTTCTTATATCTTATCTTTTGATTGTACTCAAGTCGTGTAGGATAAAGAAGATTGCTTCTAGAAGGACAGGGCAATCACATGCAATAGCCGTCACCGATATGCGTTAGGGGTACAAAGAAAATGACAGCTAACGGAGGGATTGAAGAGCTCGATATTTAAGAAGATACGAAGACAAAGAGGATATAACCGACACCGAAATTCGGTAGAACAGTTAGCAGTAAACAATGTTGTCTTGTGTGTATGGAGTTGCTGACGTATAGGTGCTAGAGGAAAATAAACCGATCAAACTGACGACACTATTTCAAGCAAGGAAACCTTAAACTACAATATCTGGAGGCGTCTACGGATATGTATACAGACCAGAGACCGGCCCCATGGGGCCAAACGATGAAAGACATTACCGAGCTACGGGCACTGACATAAGCTTCACGTACCCGCCGTACCGGAGAGGAGCAGGAGTCGAGTGACTCAAACTCAGTCCTGAGAAAGATCCGCGGCTGAGCATCGACACGCCATCTCGTGCTCCCCCTAGATCTACCTAAAGTGCCTAGGAATATTGGCTAGGCTGGGGAAACTCGAAGTAGTGCGTTGTGGGGTTGGCTAGATCGACGTTCGAATGATGGCGGCCGAAAAACCTTAACCAGTACAATAGCTTTCCCAAACTCGTGGTGAACGGTCCGCCGGATCAAAGCTCGTTCGGTGAACCGGAGCTTCAGTCGCGTGGTGTAACATTTTCGTTAGCGGTTGAGTGGAAGACGCTACTTGTGAAGTAGCTTGAACAGATACTTCAGAATATTCCAACAATTGGGATCACTATGTTGAATTGAGTGTTTTAGCATCGTCGCACCGAATCCCCCAATCTTGATTTCATATATCAATTGGTTTGTCAAAAGCATTTTTGCCTTCGAATATGCTTTGGCCTGTGATCTTAGCAGTGACGTCGAAAGCATATTTGTTTACCGACGGGAAGCCGAGCTTGTGATTTTGCGGGGAGAGTAGCCGGGGAATGGAGACTTGGCAGGGATTGCCAGGAACTGCATATACGTACCTTGTTACGTAGTCGAGCCCGGTTACTTCCGGATAGAGTCCCCTTCTAGCTTAACTCCTTTGAAGCAATATTTACTAGGTAATCAGTATATGGGGTATGGGGTATTGGAACAGTTCGCCTGCCGAGGTTAAATCTACACGTATAATTCCAGGTGCTGGTTCAAATCAGGTACGCTACTTGAGATAGTGCTTAGTGGAAATATCAATTACCACCTCCTTAGCCCACATTCAGCCGCGGGGTTCCCAGGTTGCTACCCTGTGTCTCCATCTAACTCAACCACTGGTCTAGAACAAACTTCACATGCAGTCGAGCTAAGCTTGGTGAGCATACATAAAACAGGTATAAGCAAGTAGAATATTAGAATGGATTAGATTCATTATAATGCAGCCGCGTAGATAACGTTCCCTACATAGGGCAATGTTGAATATTTGTAGACTCCTTCGTCCCAACCGCCAGTTCATAATAGCCACACCTGCAGCACGCGATGCCACGGTGCTGCTGACCTTATTCCTATCCCCCGTACGCCCTCTTTAAATTTTTCTAAACAGTAAACGCCCTCATTCCACTATTCTGTGAGATGTCCTAATCGAAAGGATAAAAGCCGCCAAGCCTGACTCTTTTTTTTGTCATTCCTTAAGTAAGCCCGGTGTAAATGTAACGGTATATTTCGACGCCTCATAAATCAAATCCATGTTATCGTAAATCGGTAAAAAGAACCGGCTCCCCTCGAACCTATCAATAACTCCAGTGCTGTTGAAATCCTTTAAGCAGGAGTCCCAAATTCTTCGACCTCGGAAAGTTCACCCTCGAAGCTATAGAGTCGCACTTCTCCGTCCTCACTTCCGCTTGCCATTCGACTATCACTCAGTCCTACGCAGGTCACGGGACCAGCATGGCCTGCGAATGTTCGTTCACATTTACCAGTTCGAGCATCCCAAACTTTGACTGCATTACAAAGTGTTAGCATAGAATCATGGTGTAGCGGATGAAATTAGGCTTCTTACCCGTTGCGTCGTTAGCACTAGTAACATATCGCAGAGAATCAGCTGCAAGACCCCAGATGCCTTCGACGTGTCCAAAAAATGTTCGCGGACTCTTCCCTGTCGCCGTATCCCAAAGTCTCATTGTCGCATCAAGAGACCCAGTAAGCATATATCGTGGGGGCAAGGGTCGCTCGGGATCATTCTGGAAGATCGGTCCATATGCAGCTCGCTCTTCATCCACTTGAGTCTGCGATATTGATGACGAACAACCAGGGGGTGTACCACTGCGGTTACTGGTCACGGAGGCAGCGTCCCCGTCTCGTGTGGTCTCGTCCTCAAACTCGTAATCATCTGGGAGTGGAAGAACTTGTTGCACTTGTCCGACATGGCCTTCGAACGTCTTGATGCAGACTTTAGAATCAAGATCCCAAAGTTTTACAGTGCAGTCGTCAGAAGCCGACAATACCGTACACGATGCCATGTCGAGGCGGACGTGATTCACCCAATCGGTGTGACCTCGCAAAGAATACGATTGCTGTGTCTTGAAGTTGAAAATCTTAATCGATCGATCCATGGACCCCGAAGCTAGAAGATCACCATCCATGTGCACAGTTATGACGCCGCCCTGATGGTTGAGTGTATTGATGCAAACACCCGTTCGCCAATTCCATATTTTAACTGTGCTGTCCAGACTAGCTGAAACAAGCATCCGGTCGTCGAATTGGAGCGCTCGAATACCCATTGTATGGCCATGTAGAGTCCTGATAACTTCGCCTTTCTCGATATCCCAGAGTTTTATCTTCGAGTCATAAGATCCCGTAGCCAAAATGTTGTCGTCGAATTGCAGGGCCGTTATCCCGTTTGTATGCTCTCCGCCAAACGTTTTAATGGTACACCTTCCATAGCGCCAGTTAGAGCCAACCCGGTATCTTTCGCGGTACAGATCCTTCCACGGTCTAAATTTCTGCGCGCCGGTTGGCTTATTTCCGTTGCCAACTCCATTGGTGCATTGACGTTTTGCTGAATCGGATTCGGTAGACTCTAAGGCCGATGCGCCACGCTTAGGAGGGCTTGCGACGGAGGGGCTACTACCAATAATTGTCAATGCTCTCTGGGTTTCCACGTCCGCTTGATGTTGAATTTTCCATTCCTTCAATCTCTTTTTCTCCAATTTTGGCAGACCCCACTGACATTTCACACACTTGCGGCCGATATGTTGCTCGCACATTCGATGCCAGACGACATCGTCACCTGATAAGGTATTCCAGCGTCTGCTAACCTGCGCAGCCTTGCAAAGAGAAGAGCAATCAAGGTAACATAGAATCTTCAAAGACAACTCGGTCGGCAGGGCGGTTAGGAAGTCTATCTTTAGTTGCTCATGAACCTCTCGGGAAACAGTAGAGAGTTGTGGGAAGCAACATTGGGTAATGATGCCCTGCAGCATCAGCTCACGGTGTTTCGAAGGAGCAGCTGAGAATAAGGACCAAACATTTGTGATAGCCTGTCGATCGGCAGCAGGTAATGTTTCGAGTTCCTATATATTGATGATTAGTGGCGGACTTACTTGTCACGATACGATAATATCATAACCTACACTCTGTATTACTCCCATTTTAGTCTCGTCAGCTGCCCTACGACATTTAGAGTCCGGACGGTGTCTATAACAATATTTACTGTTCGGGTCTTTTGTCTTTAAAGCAGTCATGGAGGGGAGATCAGGTTTCCCTATGGGAGCATATAACCCAGGTATATGCTCTCGCAAGAAGGGAGTAACAGATTGGCTCATAAGTTGTTGCGACATGTTGGGTAGACGGGAAGCGTCCTCCGGATCCTCGGGCCTTCGCCTATCACAATTATCTCTCGACGGCTTCGAGTTAGAATGATCGTTCGGGAAGGACGACAGCGACGGTCTTTGTAAGTGGTCGTGGTCGTGATCGTAATTCTTGGTGGGGTTTATGAGGCTTGGATTCGTGAGGGTGGCGTCGTTAACAAGCAAAGTGTGACCATTCTGTCTCGACGACGGCTCGTGGCCGTTGGGTATCGGTAGGGACGGGAGACTATCCATGGTGGTGAGGTCGAGGGGAACAGGATTGGTGGCCGGGTCGAGGACAAAGCCCTAGGGGAATTTTATTCAGATTGCACCATCCGAGAGAGTATGGTGATCATTAGAGAGTACGGTGAAACGAGGTGAGATTGCGTGCTAGATGATGACCATCCAGGTATATGCCGTATATGTGCCGTATGATGTGTATGGTTGCCGTTTGGTTGCCGTCCCGGTTTAAGATTCGCAGTTTCGCAAGACTAACGGGTTCGCGCAGGACCAAGGACCTTGAACCAAAGAGAGAAGACGACGAAGTGCGGTGTATTGGGTATAATGGTATTAATCCATGCTCCTCATAGGAGTACAATCAATTGCACGCAAGGTCAATAAAATGGCGAAATCGGACCCAAGCTGCATTCCCTTGCTTGCGATTTGCTTGGGACTTCTGGATCTCGCTGCGGATTTGCGGATTCGATGCGGCTTTCTTGGACCGTACTGGCTGAAACTGGGCTTGAATGAATGAATGACTAGACTTGGCTGCTGGGTTGGATCCCGGAACTTGAAATCGTCTATTAATTGTTTGAAGCGGTCAAAAAGAGAAGAAAAATAAAAGTGGTCATTGTTTCCATACTAGATAAAACCATCCAGTTCCCCCCTTCCTTCTAAGCCAGGGCGGATGGCGGCCAGCGCCAACTTAGCAGTCTTAGCTCAACTTTGTTGCTTCTTGTCCGTTCACCTTTGGTGCTTTTGGGACCGAATGGCGACATTTAAGACCGATAACCACCCGAAATCTTTCTTAACCGGGACCCACTACGGCTATCGGGTGACGATAACTTGGGAATAGCCTGGTGGAGTCTGGGGTAATGCACCTCTAAGGTTAAAATAGAGGACCATCTCCCGGTACCTGGAGGCCACCTGAGCAGTATTCGGATGCCGCGCCCCGTCCATAACGTAATCTATCCTTCCTTACTTCTTGATTTTACCTTGAACTCATAATTCTACACATCTTACATATCACACATCGCACATCGCACACCTTTAAGGGTTTATCTTGTATAATTGAAATTGATTTTGTTCCACAAATAAATCAGGATCGGCAACCTAGTACATACCTGGTAAACTGACCTTAGGTAATCGGTCGATTGGATTGTACAACTCTATCACGGACTCCGACAGCCGCCAGCCCCTGTGGCGTTGATCTATTTTCGACTAACAACTCCCAATAAATCTAACCAGATTATCGATCTCGCCATTTTCTTACAATCTTCCGTCGTTCGCGCAATAAGACATATATTACCCCGGAAAATTCGTCAATTCGTCACGCAATCAAACAATCTCATATTGTGTTATTATCTCTCATTCCAAATCCTTGCATTTCTAAATTTACGACTGCCACCAGATACATAGATACTTCGTTATCTGATCCGTTTCCCGAGCACGCAATTAATTATGCGATGTGGCTCTTCGGCTTATGAAACCCCTATCTTATAACAACGCAGACAATTTGAATTTTTCATCAGAATATGATATCGTCATACAAGGCTACGGCTCTTTCATCGTCGTACGATTAATAGTATAGTGCATCATTTAAGTATACCAGATGGGAACTTGATGAGTTTGGGTTTCAGCAAATACTAGATAACCCCTTTATGTTCTCATAGTGACAAAATTATATAATGCGACATCGACCAATCATAACCTCGCAGTGTCAGTATATGCTTAAGAACGCAAATTGGACACATTCTATTCAACTAAAAGGAATTCATTTCCGATCAATGATATACAAACCCCTTTTAATTCAACAAACGCCAGAGAGTGTCTGCTATTGAGATAAACCAGATGTATCAGATATTTTGCTATATTCTACCCCACACTACCCTAAAGAATCTATCCATATGGGAAGGTTACATGAAAGGATGTTCAAAATCATGTTAGATTCGTCCTCAAGACACGGCACTCTGCGGGCTTGTCTATCACATGGGGTTGACAGGTATGTGTCCATGTGCCATTGAAAAGGCCTTCATAGCAAGGACAAAATACTCTACTTGGGCTGTCTAAATATCGACCACCTAATGATCAAATATGAACAAAGAGCTTTAAGGCTAACTCTTGTCTAATGAACATACTATCGTAAACTGTAACTCGTAAATGTAAGGGGTCTTCAATAAATACAGCAATAGCTTATAGGTAGGCTCGTTCTTTCCATGATTAAAAAAGCCTAATGTACCTTAAATAAGACACTTCGTGTTCTTCAAATCGCTCAGCTCGGCATGGGTAGGTGTTTAGTAGGTATCGAAAGATGTTGACCAATATTTCTCAAAAGAACCAGTCCAATGATCGAGGTAATATCCATAGACACATAGCCTGTTCTAGTGTGAGGTTTCTGGATCTCTACTATAAAATTGACGCAGATAACCTCTTGGTATTATTGATATATTTTAAAAGTTTAAATTACTAGTTATACGTAGTGGTTCGTAGTAGTACATTATATTCCATAAGGTACAGGGCGTAGACTCCTAGCTACCTCATATTCCAACATCAAGCACTACATACTATCACGATGCAAACCTAGAAGCAAGGAAAAGACTCTACTGTTGCACGAGGGGCTCTAAGCTACCTCATACCAGGAGACATACTATAAGGTAGGGAAATGCCTCTTTGTCTATCTTGAACTACCTGAGCACTGAAGGATACTACCAAGGAACTCCTCTATGGGTTAATCCTGGCTCTATGGCTAGGTATCACGGGAATCTTCGTAGAAGGCTTGACACATACTTAACTCATGGGCTTGGTAGAAGTTTTTCTACGAACTGGGTGGCTCCGTTTCACTAGAATTTATCGAAGAGTTTAGATTGTAGGGATACCAGGGCACATCGGCGTCTTCTCTCACGGTGTCCCTCAATAATGACAGGGATATATGACATTGCGAAGCCGAGATACATTGCGATTACTACAACACGCAGAATATAAGATATTGACTTGATCTCCCGCCTGGAGTGACTCCGGAATCCGATGCCAGATTTACCGTAATTAAATCGTTATATGAATTGACAAGAAGACGCTTTATAGCCTAATATAGGTAGACAGTGAATATATAATACATCTCCATTAAACGAACAAAAACATCACTTTCATACCCAAACTACATCACTTTTAGGTCAGATAATATTACGAACCGCAACTTTACGATGCGAAGCTAAGAGCATGGGAAAAGATTTTATTGTTATGCAAGGAACTCTAAACTGCTAGGAGATGTAGTATGCATACAGAAATCCCTCTTTGTCTAGCTATCTGTAGATGCCTTGCCAAAGAAATCCTTAATGGCCGATCCCAGCTCTAGAGTTATCTTGAAGGGCCTCACGAAAGGCTTGATACCCAGTTTTAGTTGTGCCTATCAGATAGAAACACGAGGCCATCGTGAACTACAGAACTAGTGAATACTTGTTTGTTTTCAGCTCGATATCAATGTGCGGTATAGGGAGGCTTATAGAGGGACTGTTATACGAAAAAAGGCCCTCCTGGAATCAGCAGATTTATAGTTCAATCATATCTCATGATACACCTTGGGAGTCAAGGCTTGTGGCATGATCCATTCTTCCACCATTGAAAATAACAGAATCCATCAAAGAGGCCTCCAAATAAGACTGCCAGAAGCCTTCCCTCAGAGCCATAGCCGCCGGAGGTTCAACCACACATCCAGGATCGGTCTGGGGAGGGATAGAGGCAACTTTGATACTCTTGGTGAGGGGGTTTTGTTGGTAGCGAGCCTTGGATGGGTAGACGAAGGAATATTCTTGCATGTATACCCCATCTCTCGGCATAGAGAGGTTTGGAGCTCTTCGTGCAGCACAGATAGTCATTTCTCAGGTATTTCGGTCCACATAGTTACAAAGGCAAGTAGCACCTTCCTTGAACTCAAGGGCTATCATCAGCTTCACCTCTCTTTTCTTCATCTGTTACAAACTATACGGCAATCACTAATAGTTAGGTACCTAGGCATATTCCCGTACCTTCAAAAACATTACCCGAAATGAGCCTTTACCTCCTGTCCAGGAATTAACTAGATGTCAGGTAGTTTGGGCATTACCGTTCAGAAATTTGCTGTAAACTGTTAAAATTGTAGGAATGGTTAATTCCCACGATTGGTCTACAGGAATTGAGACCCCTTCTTCTACTGCAGATAGGATTCCATAGTCAATATCCAATAGACCAACTACGTTATGGCACATTCATCTTGTGCTTGTGGATTTCGCTTGATGCCCGAATTCTCAGTTTCCTTGGGTTCACTTCAACATGTCCGTAGGTTTAACCAAAATATTGCCAACAAGTCTAATAATTGCCCAAATTGATGCCTTTTAGCTATCCCATTAATTTTCCCCCTACGTACCTCTAAGTTTATTAAAGTAGTGGAATCGTGTATTGCCTCGTCATGTTAGTATACAGAGAATGATCATATGTAAGGTAAAAATACTATCTATCGAATATTACCCTCGAGCCTCAACATAACTCAAAATCATATCCAAGGCTTGCTTCAGACTTTTTTGGTGATATGTTCCACAGCCTTGTGATTTTGCTCCTTATGGCGGTGTAGCGGGTATTGATACTTAATATCCGTAGCGGAGATGCAGCTAGTCGAAGGCATTGGCATTTTCACCGTAGATCCTAAATTTCAATAATGGTATGCTGAGTTGGCGAATGCATCCTGATAGCCTAACGGCTTAGATTGATAGGTTTTTATCAACACATCAATTAGATATTGGTGAAATTAATATTTGCGTATTCGGGTCCACCGCTCTACAATATCCTTGACCAGCGCTTATGAGCGACTGTTGTTTACCTAGGAAGTATGTATGGAGCGTTCCTTCGCGGCGCTTCTACGAACCATCGTTATTTTGAAGCATCGCACTATGACACTAGCAAGATATTCTTAGATAATTTTGATGTCGGGAAGTCCGGACAAAAGAACACCGCATCGTTATGATTGTGTTCGAAGTCATCCGATCCCCTGAACATTCGTTGAATAAAACTCTCCACTTCGGCAACTATCCACCCACTTGGCTCCCAATCATTGCCGGACCTAATCTGGGGCAAACGGGTCCGCTAACCAATGGATAACCTCAAACTGCCATAACTCTGGGGAAATCGCCTATTAATTGCCCATTCGGGAAATATCTGGCAGCTCGGCGACGCAGAACAACAAGAGCGACATAGCCTATGAGCCTCAACACTGTAATGAGACCCTTAATGCAACAACGTACACTTCATGAGATCGACATGGGGGTAACGCGTCCCTAACCCACACGGCTCTCTATATAAGAGCCGTCGAATTCTCGCATCATTCAGTTTAGAATTTCCTCATCATCATCATCACCTTCGGCATATCAATCATTACTACTCTACCAATAAACCAATTTCCAGATCTCGATCAATCTTCGGTATCACCAACAACACTACAATCAGCAACCATGTTCGCCAACCTTATCACCGTTGTTGTTTCGGCCCTCGCTGCCTCCGCAGCCGCCGCTGACGCCGTCGCCCCTCGCGAGACCTACGGAACTTGGCAAGGCAAGAGCTTCGTAGAGGAGTGTGTTGAGCCGGTGAGTTTTCCATTCCTACCTACCTACATGCATACACATGCAGTAGCATGCCTTCGTTCCTCATTTGCTAACAAATATCCAGACCCAATGCCATGCCAAGTTCACCGTCAGCGGTGCTAAGGGCTACTTCAAGGACGCCCCGGCGTTCACCGCCAACTGCCACCCGGCCATGAATGAGGCTGCCCCCATTGCTTGCGATTCGCCTGATGTCAAGGCCTCGTTCTCCGGCCCTGACAAGCTCAAGATTACCGTTACCCACTCTTGGAACGGCGCAAACAAAGCCCGCTTCACCGCCACTGGTACCGCTGATATCAGCAGCAACGCGAAGACTTTCGACATTCCTGTTGCCAAGATCGATGGTGTTGCTTAAATTGTGGTGATAGGATCGGGGATGTGAGAGGAAGGGAGAAGGAGAAAGATGGGGATGAGAGAGGGGTGACATTTGCATTCTGACACGCTTAGCGTGGCTATTATTTTTAGATAATGGGGTTAAATGGTGTTAGTTGCAAATGAGAAAATAGTTGGGGAGCATTGTCGACTTTTGCCTTTCGTGACAGCTTTGTGATTTTCGGTCTTGCTAATAATCTCTGGATCTCATTCCAATGAAATATCCAACGAAATGACCGACTAACAATATAGGTCTTGGAGTAAGCATTCTGGCCTGAAATAAAATGAGTCTTGCGCGGATGTGTCTGGTCTGACAATTGTAGTGGTCGAATACTACATTAACAGCCAGAGCTTTCCCAAGCTTGGGTCAGATACCGATTCATTCACTGTAATTTAGTGGATAGCCTCTATGACTTAGGTAGCCTAGCCACTAAAAGAAAATGTCACAGGGTGCTAAGATTGGATTTGATTTACAACCCTACGCTAAGTTTATGGGAGATGACTGTTATATCCAGCACGAATAAGTCGCTGCGCTGCTTCCCAAACATCATCCGGGATATCTTGAGGGATTTGGAAGCCCTTCGCTGGATAATCCCGGATGCGAATCAAATCGCCCACGGCAATGTTGATGACCAGGTCTTCTGGATTACTCTCATTTGGATATTCGCTCCATTTGAACTGGGGTGATGTGACGGTAATTTTTGCACTAGAGTCAGGCCACTGCTTCTTGAATGTCGCATACGTACGTCTTTCCATGTATGGCTTCTGGACGAGTAGGAAGGAATTAAGATGGAGCCCCTTTTGCTGGAGTAGCGCATATGTAAAGCGAACGTTCTCGCCTGTGTTTGTGGAATGAGGCTCCACAAGGATCTTGTCCTTAGAAACCCCCATCTTGAGGGCTACGTCGGCGAAAACTTCGGCTTCGGGTTTATCGTAACGGCCTTGTGTGAGTCTTCCAACCCCGCCAGCAAATATGAGATAGTTTCCGTAGCCATCAAGAAAGAGTTGAGCGGCGCGTACTGCTACGCGTGGATCAAGGCTGCAAAGACAGAAGATGGCGTCTATGTCTTTTTCAAGGGGCATATGTAATTGGTGGTAGTTGTATAGAATTTCCCCGTCTTTTGAAGCGTCAGGTACGCCTCGTGACCCATCTTTTTCTAGGATGTCTGTAGCCATGACTGGGATAGATCACGCTAAACAACACCTCATTTATAAATTTTCATGGCAACGAGATTAGTTAATATTGACTCAGAATTGCCTGTATCTGCATAGTTGTAGAGGTGCGTAAACATTAACCGTCTTTGACTGTTTAGTTACCCAGATGAGATCAATGGTTGACTGTTTTTAAAGAGTTGGAACTGACCTCAACAACCGAGTCACGATGGTTCAGGGGGAGGAAAAGGTGCAACGAACTGCCTCTAGCGGGGTCTAGTGGTTTAGTGTCTATTTGACAGCCTGGAGGTCCCCCACCCGCCTAAAGACGGCTAGAACGGCCACAACCCAAGACAAACCCCCACGTGCCCGATGTCGGTTTTTTGTCGGGTAATTTAGCCAGCTGCAGCCTGCAGCATCAGCTAGAGTTTATCAATCTGATAAGATCTTCCGGAAATTGTCTCCCCTGTCAACTCCATCTTCCTCCCTTCACCACCCAGTCTCGAGGAATGATGTCCATCGACGGAGTTGATAGGGACTGGGCCCTTGATATCTTCAGGGAAAGCCTGAAATCATCTCGTCCATCTTCTATTCTCGACGGCTTCCTAGATGATATTTCTAGTTTATCTGATAATCCAGGCCGAAAAATTCCGACCGATCCCGAGAGTCTCAAATACCTCCGAGAACTGATTGCTTACATCCTCGACGGCCGCACAATTGTCTTCACCTACAATATTGTCCTGCTAGTGATACTCGTGTTATTTGCTTTATCCCACCTTCGCGAAAGAATAAAAGAGAAGTCTAGATGGCGAATACTCGAGGAAGACTCGGTTACGACCTCGGAATCTTTCAGAAAGACACCCGATAATTCCGAGATCGTGAACGAGAGTGAGGCCGAATCCTCTTCGAGTAGTACTTTAGAAGGATCCCTATCGTCGCACGTCATACTCAAAACAGCTGATGAAGATGTTGAGAGACAGCCTCTCCTCGGCACTCGGCGAAAGTCGCAGTTGGGAAATTCAGGTAGCCGTTGGTTGAACAATCTAAGGTGTTGGCTGTTGTACCAACCCCGACCGATCCCACTGATCAATCGGACTTTGCCATCAAATGGGACATCTCTCTTCGTTTTAGCATTCCTCGGCCTCAACATCTTTTATCAATTTTATAAACTTCCTTTAGAGTTAAGATTCTTCTTTGCCTTTGCCGACCGAGCTGGTATCATATTTATCGTTAATCTCCCACTTCTTTACCTTCTTGCTGCCAAGAATCAGCCACTCAAATTGCTCACCGGCCACTCATATGAAGCCCTCAACATTTACCATCGCCGCGTTGGCGAACTACTCTGCTTTGAAGCGTTCGTGCATTTTGCGGGCATGCTGTTTTGGAGAATCTGGTGTTCACCTCCATGGCTAAAGACGAACAGCTTCTATAGCTATATCACGCATCCACTAATCCTGCTCGGCATCGGTGCCTTTGTATCCTATGAACTGTTGTATTTTACATCCCTTGGAAGTTTTAGAGAGAGATGGTATGAGATTTTCCTAGCTTCTCATGTCATATTACAAATCGCAGCGCTGGCGTTCCTCTGGCTGCATTTTTTCACAAGCAGACCATACGTATTTTTATCATTGGTTATCTTCCTCGTCGATAGACTGGTCTGGCGCTTGTGGATGAAGTCTGACACTTTTACCGCGGATGTTACGATTCTTGAAGACGAACAAACACTATTGCTATCTGCCGATTGGGATATACCTTCTAGAATCCGAACATGTCAAGGTCTCCTTCGACAGAGCATTAGGTACGGCTGGCTTCCGGCCGATCACGTTTTCATTTCAGTACCTGCACTCGGTCGCAGCCACTCACTCCAAGCCCACCCGTTCACCATCGCATCTGCCGCCCCCCTCCCCAGGGACGACGAACACTCATCGAATCATGCCTGGTTAGGTTTATTAATCCGAGTGCAATCCGGATTTACCTCTAGTCTGCTAGACTATTCTCGCATCAACTCGAGGGTGACCGTTCGTTTGGATGGACCATATGGGTCGCAAGACCCTCTTGACATGTTGAGATCATGCGAGAACGCCGTCCTCATTGCTGGTGGATCCGGAATTGCAGTTGTATTTCCCATGGCATGGAGCCTAGCCACAAGTCAGTGCAGAAAAAGGCAGGTCCATCTTATCTGGGTGATACACTCACGAGCCCAACTTTCTTGGATACCGGAGGAGAGGATCACTGAGATACGAGAGCATGGGGTACACGTAACAATCCCTGAGCCAACAAACGAAGCTGGCAGGCCAGACATCCCCGGCCACATTGCCGATTTGGTGGCTACCTCCGAGGGGAGAGTGGGATTCGTGGTTTCGGGACCCGACGGCCTAAACAGAACCTCACGTAACGCATGCGCGGAGGCTGTCAAATCAGGAGCGGATATTCAACTTCGAGTCGAGAAGTTTGGTTGGTAAAGGATCGGATCGGATTGGCGTTTTGTGTTTCCGGGTATCATGAAGAATGCATTATGATGGATAACTACCTCTTAGTAGATAAGATATATTCCTAGAGAAGGCTTAGATACAGCTCACTTGTAGATGTTCTTCATACATAAGAATTCTGCATAGAATAGACGCTGAAACGACGAATACAAACAAGACTAACGACATACAATACGATAAGACCTTAACAAGGGTGATTCCAATATTCTAACACGGCAATCGCCGAGAAAATGCAAAGCCAGCTGATCCAACTCTGTGCATGGTATGAGATATGTCGCAGCCTAACTGAGCTATCAAAATCGCTAATCCTTAGGAAGCCATAATTGGGATACAGTTTCCAATGGAGAAGGGGGTAGCGCAATTTACCACAAGGATATGCGCGATGAACAGCTTTTGTCGATCTCTTTCTCCACCCTCTCTAATGATCTATCTGCCATTAGAAGCATTAGATGACAGATTCAGGACCATTATTGAAAATTGATATTGCTGACGAGGCCAGGTCCCGGGTCGGTGCGTTTCCATGCTGATCATGGAATTAGATAGCTAGACGCGAGGACAAAATGATTCAATTTTGGCACAATCTACGCAAAAAAGAGCCTTTATTTTATACAAATGTCTAACCTAGACCGATAACGGATCAAATCAGAGTAAACGTTACACGATAGAATCTACATTATATCTTGTTCTTGAAGCAAGATAATGAGCGGTGTCCATCGGAGCGGGTGAGGTTTCGGATGATCCGAGTCGGATGGTCTTCGGAAAAGCAATATGGTCCGAGATAATACCTGGATAGACCCAGTCATTTTGTGTTTGACAGGTAGACTTCAGACAAGGGCACACGTGTTAAATCTCTTGGATCGCACTAGAAGGACCAGGTATTCTGGAAAGGTTCCAAATATATATATGTATTACATATTATTATCCTATATAGGTATTTACCCACTACTCAACGTGATAATTTATACCTAGGTGAGTGGCTCGTGTAACATTGACCAAAGGGAGGCTCTGAAAGCGCCGCATCCTATCCACATCAATGCGAAGAATAGCCGGAAGATTCCAGCAATAACTTCTAAACATAGGTAGGTATATACTATTCAGATTCATGTCTAGATCAAACTTTGCCCTTGCGATGTCGTTGTCGTTACGTCCATGAATTCAAATCCGCATCCCCGAGACGTTTTAGATCACGTTGTCTTCATGCCTACCTTTAACTAGATAGTAATAGCTAGCGCGTCTTACCTGCTTAGTACCTATCATATATCATATTATCTGCCTTTCGCTATCTAGATCTAGATGCCTTACTATCACTTATAATATCCGTAGTCCCCCACTTCATACCCCTATTTAAGTACCTCGATGCTTTGGTACTTACCTAGAGACCTACCTACGGCGATGTAGGTAAATTAAATCACTCTCTTTTTATAGGAAACTTCACTACTTTTTAGTGTACGAATTTGGAGTCCTATCGTCGCATCAATGTTCAACTGTAGTTTTTGTTACGGGATGTTATCTCGATGTAGTTCGGTGGGTCATCGGGGTTAGGACATGATGGATACGCGTATCTTAGACGTAACTCATATTTGACGCCGATCTCGTTCTATCATCTGCACTAGTTGCCCATTCCATGGTTACTCAAATTGACGTGTAACATCCTCAAATTAACCCGAATCGGTGGTAGCACATGCACACCCTCACCTTTAGAACCAACATCAAAATAAGCTTAAGGTTGCAGGTATGGATTACTAAGGGATGGACGTCAAGGGTTGTGAAGGGACGTATAGGAATGCTTCTAAATAGGTGATACAAGCTAATAATGCTTTGTAACCTACGAATTCACTCTGATGAAGATTTGGTAATATGATATCCCGCAAATATTGAGTCTTAGTAAACCAAACTGGGTTGGTCCCAACAACGCCCGAAATAGTCAAAACATTCCGATTTTGATAGCGACGTTCGTAACACCGAAGTTTGATGTCCAATGAAGACTACCTTACAATTTCGGTCGTGTGCCGAAGAGAAACCCCTGATGCTTGCAGTATGCTACTGACGCCGCTGATAGATTCGGCGGTCTTGGAGGTTTTGGAGAGTTGAATGTAACGTCGAGGGTCGCGTCGAATAGAACATCGTATAATGCATGAATAACTGGCAGTCTATTCGGCCGAGAAGGATCCCAGCGGATTTCGGTACTCAATCCGGATTTAATGCGATGAGGTCATATCCACTGCATGTTTCATCTTAATCTATTTTTTTTCTGCGCCTAGAAGCTAGAAACAATATAGTATCTTCGGCCGTGAATAATATGGGGCTTCTTTGACGATTTTCAGCTTATGACCATCAGCATACTTCCGGCTATCCCGAAAATCCTTTTTTCTTAGTCTGCACTAAGATGCTAAGGATTCGACCATGATCTTAGTAGATCGATTTCTCACCTCAAAAATTTACCCATGTCACCTGCGTCCTACCTCGCGTCAAGTAAGGGATGACTAAGGCCGATTTTGACAAACTCGATATTTACTTTGCCTGTTCTATATACCCTATATGCCTGGCTGATCCCTGTGTAGATTACGCGGGACTTGCCAAAAGCAGGCTAGAAAGCCATACTCGGACCGAACCTTCGGGTACAAGTTATAGTCCGCATCGCCATATTGGAGGCTCATATTGCTTGGCTGCAACAAAAGTCCCTTGGTCGTTTTAATTGCTTGCATTTTCAGCTCCACCTGCGCTATAAGATAAGCAAATGAGGTCCAGGCCACGTCAACTTGTATGTCGGAACTATAGCCCTATTAATCCCACGGGTTCGGATCCGAAGATGCAAAACATGCAAACGACATCGTAAATACGTAAACCTGTCCACGAACCGGGCATCCTTCCTCGATCTAACGACCGGAGGCTGACCGAAGCCTCTGGGTCTGGGGTAAAAAAAGAGTTTCAGGTGTTTCGTCCTCGTCGAATATACGAGGTCGCACGTGCGATTAGCCTATTAACCATTCATCTGCAGAGTTCGGTCAGACGTTTCCGCATTGGTGATGGCCCAAAGGAGATTACATGAACGCTAAGGATTCCAACATGCCAACGCATTGATATAGGCGGACTTTACTATAATAGTCGATGGAACAACGTTGATCCATCTCTCGAACACTAGTGTTCGAAGCCATGCTACCCAACCATCCCACGCCTCCCCAGTGCATATGTATCATGCCGCCTGCAATGCTGTTACCAGAAATTCTCCTAAAGCTCCAATGGATTCCCGTCTCCTGCAAGTTCCGTCGTTACACAAACTCTGCATGCGGGTAGGCCCATTGGCCCGGAAAGCAGCTGCTGGTCCGGACGGGATCCCCTTTTCCAGGTTAAATCGGTGCCCCGAAGCTCTATAACCGGTCTCCCGAGAGTCTAGACCCCCGAACCAGTCGCCTACCTGACTCGTCCGCCGCGCAAAATCGTCATGGGGAATTCTGCTCTACCTCCGCCAGCACAATTCAGAAAGGGCGTTGTTGTGGTTGCGCTTCTTTTTATTTACGCTTTCGCCGCGAACGCGCTATTCGGTCTACTATATCGCAATGGCTATTACGAGGCTCTGGTTCGTCTGCGCGATGAGGGGCCACACCATCTTCCTGGCTCCTCCAATCCCATCTTAACGTTCTACACTGGAATCGGTTTTCTGGACAAGCTCCTGACGCTCGCGAGCGTAATGTTCGCAAATGTTACCGATGGAAACGCGCCCGAGTTATCGCTTTACGCCTTTCACTTTGGAGGACAGTATCTTGCCATACTTGTTATTATTGCCATTGAAGGGTTAAGGAGTGGAAATCAATCGAACTCCTTTCGCTTGTAAGGGTCAATCGCAAGCAGCTAATGAATTCGTGCACTGACAATTTTGTTACTAGTTTTTCCATATGGGGATGCTTAATGCAAGCCACGAGCTATGGTGGCACCATGCCAATCTACGCCATGATTCACCTAATCACTTCGCCAGCTGCTCAAGAAGCTGGCCCATTACTACTAGAAGCAACCTCTACCTCCAAACTATCGGAGTTATGGGCGTTGCCACAGGCGTTCATGCTTGGTTATGTCATACCAGCAGTATTGATGAGCGTCCCGCTATTTTCGAACAATGTCCATCAGTGGTTCGGTGGACTATGGCAAGGATCGCCCATTTTCAGTATGCTAATCGCGAAACTATTAGCAGTCGGCTTCGCGACGAATCCACCGCCCCAGGGTATCTCCGACAACAAAAAATTATCCCACCCGAGTTCAAAACAACCCCTTACCAGCCCACAATCTCCTGTTTCGCTAGCTAGGAGCCAAGAAAAGGGCCAAGAGAAGGAATTGCTTGCTAAGGCTTACACATTCGCATTCATCTGGTGCGTCGTATCTCAGCTCGTTCCGCTTCTGTTGATTTTGGCGGTCCACATTTATCCATCTGCGTTTCCCTCCCACTTACACGATTCTTGGACGATTTTCAACGTTTTCATGCCCCCGCCGTTCTGGTCAACTGAGAAGATGACGTCTATGGCGACCGGAATGCACGATTTTTTCCTGTACGACCAATATGTCGGCTCAACTGCCGCCATTGTATGGACTTTCGGACTTTATCTGAATTCTAAGACGATGCCCACGACGATAGCGGACTGGGCTAAATTAATTTCCACAATCGCTGCGCTAAGCGTGCTTACAGGACCTGCCGGCGCGGCCGTTTGGCTGATGTGGGAAAGGGATCAGTTACTACTATCCGCCTAACAGGATAACAGATTTGAACATATATAGAATTTTTCCATTAGCACTCTCGTGCATCATGTACACTTTAAATACTGTAGGTAAAGCTGCAAAATGCTAACATTCAGCTGAGCTAAAGAACATAAATCATCATGGATATATCACGACGTTGCTACGAACCAAATAGACGAAGGTCCGAGCCATGTCACGAAATATACAAGGTCACTTACATACTTAATTTTTAATGTTTACCTATCAATAGACTTCATAGAATTCCCTTATAAACTGTGGTGTCTTTTGACTCTCCGATCGGTATTTACATCATATGCGCGCGCGCGAAATAGTTGAGGCGCGGTGAGCAGCTCGAGCTCCGTGCAGTCGATAGTTGCGGTCTGTCGTGCATCAAAATTGACATAATGTCAATTGGGGGTATAGTTTGTTATATTTTGGCCGCCACCGCCCTTTGCCCAATGTTGACATTCCATCTTCTCTTCTAGCTTCCTCATTCTCTGATCTTGATAGAGACTAGCACCAGAGCGCCAGCTATAGTGAAAACGATGTCGGAATCACCCACCGTCGAGATCCGCAACTCCACCATTCCCGGCGCTGGCCGGGGACTCTTCGCGCTCCGGGACTTTGCCCCCGGCGAGCTCGTCGTGTTCCTGGAGCAGCCTCTCGTCGCGGAACTCGAAACACATCATATGAAAAACACTTGTGGATATTGCTTCCAACGGGGCGCCAAGGACGAAACGGAGCGTGCTGAGGCTGCTTCTATAGGTTTGCCAAACGGTCTGATCACGATCCGACATTGCACGCGCTGCCACCGCGTTGGGTACTGCTCCAAAAGTTGCCAAGTTAAGGCTTGGAACCGCGGGCATAAATACGAGTGCCCGATTCTAGCTTCTAAGGCACGACCAGACTTGCCGGTTAGCGTCCGGGCTTTGATCAAGTTGCTAGGAAGGCTCAGGAATAGCTCTGCGGCCGAAAGAAGGCAGATTCTAGATATACTAGAGTTCCAGCCGGCGGTGGATAGTGAGCACATGGAGAAACTGCGACAGCAAGATCAGCAGAAATTCGACGACTTTAATATATTTGCTTTATCGGCTTGGGTTTGCGCGGGGGGGCCTGTCTTCGAGGGGCTTGATATCCAAGTCGTTTGTACAAAGCTTATGTTTAATGTATGTCCCCAATTTCTTAGACTGAGATGAACAACGAGACTTGACGCTAATACTCTCTTGGTAGATTATGCATAACACCTTTGATATATCATCCCCGTTCGACGCCGCAGAGTATGGCATTGGCTTCGACCCCATAATCTGTAGCGCGAATCACTCTTGCGATCCGAATGTTGTGCTCATTTCCAACCAGCCTAACACGTTGCTGCGGGCGCTCAAGCCTATCAACAAAGGCGACGAGATATTCATGGAGTATACTTCGACGTCCTATCCATTCTGGATCAGACAATTTAAGCTTAAACTGGGCTACTTCTTCACTTGCCAGTGCACTAAGTGCAAGAAGTGTCCGGTCTTCCCTGAAGACACATTCGCGAAACCCGCGCATGAGCTCCCCGAATATCTCTACGAATCCGCTGAGATGATTATTAAGATAAACAGGGAGGGTTTGCAGAAATATCTAATCGGAACCGATAAATCACGGGCGCAACTCAGACTTGCTGCTGTGCAAGACTGGGCTTTCACTGTAGCCAGTGATGGAGACGCGACGGAGCTGGAGCTTGAAATCATGCTTAAGATGTGTATCCAATCTGGCATGTGGACTTTGACGAGGCAGCCTGTACCTTGGCTTTGTCGGCGACTGGTCACTGCGTACATGAAGTCGCGGAACGGGTATAAGGCATTCAGGTTGGGCTGTAAACTGCATTTTGAAATATACCCAGTACTTCATCCGCAACCATTCCGCCCAGAGCGCTTAATCATGATCTTCAACTTGGCGATGATGGCGAGTTTCCTCGGGGGTCCGATGTATGGGCAAGCACAGAATGAGTTCGCTGAACACGGGCTTGAATTCCGCGTTATTTTCTGGGGGTTCATACTGGAGCTACGGGATCGTGTGCCTCAGGCATATGGCTGGGACTCGCCTTTTGGGAAGGTTGTCAACCGTTATTATGAGAATGCTAGAGACCGCGAGACTCGTAGCGAATCGCAAGTCAAGAGCGAAGTAGAAGCCGCATGGCCCGCTTTTGAGGCGTTCATCAAAAACTCAGATATCATCAGTATATGTGATTCAACTGAATGGGGATGGGGTTGTAGTGTCATGTAGAGTCACACATATCTGTCGTGTCACGTAGGTCTTCTATGCGGAGTTTCTCGAAATCCTGGGCTGCTACCGATTTCAGAGTAATATGCAAAAATACTAGGTACTCACTAGGTACTTCTACATTTCGGTCGCACAAAATGCATTGAAATATCTACAAGTCCGATTGCGCGACCGGCAGTGAAGATCACGGCTACTGGCTGCTTATGTCAACTCAAAGAGTCCTTCTACATGTTACACTTGCCTGGATCCGAGACACGGGCGCATGTTGGTATTTACTTCGTAGTTTAGTAGGTACGTACATATACAAGTTATACATCATCTACTTCCTGAATAGCCTTTTGTATCGTAATTCTGGAATACGCATTGATCAAGATACGCCATCACGATCTCGCGTGGTTTCCATGTGTCGATATGTCGATCGTGATCGACTATCACATCTAAACTCGAGAGGCGACGAGACTCATGTAAATCCCCCACAAGAGTCCCACAAAATTGAGAAAGACGATCCGTCGCTCCACCGGTACGCAACTAAAGCTGATGATCGATGCGAACGGCCAGATCTTGTATCCGGCGACAATGACGGGGATCGTCTCGGTTCTCACGTTGTAGCCAATCTGATTCAGAGACTGCCTTTTCAGGATGCCCATAAGTATGAAGAACGCGACCGTGTTCATAATGGCGCCGAGCGTGATGCAATCGATAAACCATTTCGTGAATGTGTTGCGCCAATTGAGCTTCGGTTTCTGCTCCAAATCTTCTCGGACTCCCCCATTTTCGTCGCGTGAGGTTTGTTTCTCAACATCTCCGACAGGTTCCTTTCGTTCGTAAGCGGGAAAGTTGCGTTCGAGTATTTGTTGCCATATATAGTTAGGTGGCGCCGTAATGAAGGTAACAGTAACAAATTGGAGGAATTTGGCGAGATCAAAAACAAACGGTTTACTGTCTCGGTAGGCTTCGAGGAATTGAGCGAGGATATTGGATGCGCTGGACAAAGCCGCAGCAGCCAAAGTGGCTTTCATCATAGGGGAAGGCATATTGATATGACCAGATATCAATTACAACCCCCTGCTTCAGTCAGGTCGAAGACTGTAGAATGATGAAATAAAGGATAGGAAACAAGAGAAAGACGGAAATGAGTGATGTCTTCTCATTGAAGAGCCGGATGAATCAAACTTGATATTTTTCGGTTGTTTAGGGACGTCGATCCAGGGAAGACTTGGAGACTCAGACACTTGGAAACTTGGAAGATTGTCCAGGTGGGTGTGAAATATGGGGGGCGTTTCCAGATTATGGATTTATTATTAAATGTGACCAGTCCGTTGAAGATCGTCGCGTTGTATTCTACAAATTGATTACTTGCATATCCTGATCCTGGGAAGACTCGACGAGTTGATCAAGTGTTGAGAAGAACTTGGAAGTCTGAATTTGAAACATGAAAGATGAAAGTTTCTATCGTTTCTTAATTGAGACGGTTCGTCTGAACATTGATCGATTTTAACTTTCTTGAAAGACCCAAAATAGAAAACGTCATTCTTGATTGTACATGTCATGCATAATTCTAATGTAGGTGATAGTGGACCGCGACTACCCCGGATTGATATTCCCGAGCCCCTAAACGAACGCTGGTGTGGTTCCGTTCCCTGATACTAGCATATTCATATACCAAGATAGGATATGAGATACTCGGTATTATTGATTTATGGGAATGGTCCATCAAATCCTGAATTTTGATGGGGTGCTTACCTAAGATGCAATGCGTCATCGTTTCTCATTTTTAGGCAATTCTCCGATCGTAAACCATTTCACCCCAAAATCGTCACTGAGTCATTGAAGAACTCTTCAATCAAATCGTCAACGCCGACTTAAAATACCCATTTACTTGACAACCAGCTTTAGCTGCTTCTTGGTACTATCTCGAGCCTACGTTCATCTAGCCCTCAGGGTAACAAAAATGATCACACAGACCCTTAAGGAACTGGACGCTGAAACCAAATAGTCAAGTGAGAGGGTCTAATAACTCCGTGGCGCTGTGACATCGTGACACTTTGCAACCAGGATCTCGCTCATCTGACAATTATTCTTGCTAGTCTTCCCTAGGTCTAGGTCTCCGTACATTTGATCCCAGCGAGCTACCAAATGAGGCGGTTCTGCCTCGTAGCTGGCAGGCTGTGCAACCAGTAATCTGTTACCATTTCGGTTTAGGCTTCTTAGCTTGGTAACGGGATCGAGTGACTCACCCGCTTCCGGACATCCGCCCAATCGTCTTACACGCCTCATTCCCGGGGTATTCGGGCGATGACATCCCAACATTGGCCACCTAGCTCACGATGACTCTTTAACCCCCCAGATTTGCACCGAAGCCCTTAATGATTCATTTCTCATCGCTTTTTGAGGCCAGATACCATTTATAAACCGTCCTTCTCTTCTCTAGCCTTCGAGAAGAGTCCCTTGAACTCCATCTTTACCGAGAAACTTGCACGCTACCATCCCAGGCGCCTTGCGCGTGGTCATCCTTTACGCCCTTCTGTCCTTATGACAAAGTTTTGAATTTACGTGTTCATAACATCTGTATTACAAATTTCCTAATCTACTATATTCCCTTATAAGCCTCCCATAATGACGACAACGGTGTCATCATCAGCACTCGGTGCTAGTGAACAGTTTTTTCTATCTAGTATCAGCCCTAACAGTATCGGGCAAGGAGGTCTGCTGGATCAAGAGCCGGGTTTTCGACAAGGCGCATATAAAAACGATCGAGCTCGCAGGCCTACTCGAGTCAACAAAACTCGCGTCCGCCGCCGTAAGCCTCTTCCTTCACGTTCGGCATGGGGGTACGGTGATGAGGACGACCGCCGTTTGGCGGCTGATCCCTCTGTCATACTACCCAGCGACCGCAAGCCCAAGAAGCCCCGACTCGAACGCCAAGAAGCTTTTCGTGAGCCCAACGCGCAGTTATTTCACTCTGACGCAGTCGACGACGACGCAGAGCTATACAAGCTAGGTATCCTGTACGACGACGAACACGTCCGCGGCTCCCGTTTCAACCTGGACACTATCGTTCACTCAGAGCCGGTATACTCGATCCGACCGGCAAAACGAGCGAGGAAACAGCGCCGGGATACATCTTACCTGCATCTGGATTTATCTTTCGCGTCACTAGGTTCGGACACGGATCTTCAGCACTACCTTGCTCCCGAACTGGCCTTACTTACCCCTCCCCCCGAGGGGCACCGAGGGGATGACACAACACCCGCACGATCATACAGGGATGCAATCCTATCAACGATCCCCGAGCTCCCGGAGAGCTCGGTCCACTCCTTGGATGAACTCCTCATGAAGCGAGACTGGTTCCCAGACCTAATCCCCGACGACGAGGAAGAAGACGAAGACAACCAGGACTGGGCTCTCCTCGAAGCCGCCGATATTCTAAGCAACGCGGACATCGATGCACCGACGGAGGACGCGGCCTCGGCCACCGGAGAAGCCTGGATAGTGCTGGGGGACGGCTCGTAGCAGATCCGCCGGAGAGACCCCCGAACGCCTTCGGGTCTCGACCGTTAGATCGCAGCGTCGCCTGCGCGGATTGGCCCTCACATACCCCAGCACATTCGGTACCGGTGTATTCGAGGCAAAGGACAGCTGTGTGCTCGTAGTCCGGAAACTGGCTATTTGAGCTCGCTGTTATCGCGTTGATGTGTATTGTTACGGTTGCTTAGGCACCTGCATGCTGCCCAATGTTGTTTGTAATATGTACACTTCTCTAGTCCCTCAGGGACGTTGCATCTTAGGTCATGGATGGATGGATTATAAGGTTACGGCATCATCACTAGCATTATTCGGCGTCTTGGTGGGTATGGTGATACCCCTAGCCGAAGAGTCTTCGACTTGATTTATGGATTTTTTTTTAGTGTGTACTTTTGGAAATTGCTGGGATAGCAGGCACGGGATTAGATATGGTTTTGGTTAATGATATACTACTTGGACGTCCAATCTTCGTTTTCCTAGCATTGCCTAAGTTTCTTAGAATCAGTTTGTGAATTCCATGAAATGAGACATTATGTGCGACCATGTTTATCGAAAATAAAGTCTACGGCCCGCTTGCCGGTACAGTCCAATAGATGAAGCTAGCAGTATGTTCTGAGCGTAGACCAAGTACCTAGCATAACTGCAGGTGTGTGTTAGCTTGGTAGGTTGTCAGGGTTTGATTCCCTGGTGGATGCACTACTCATATATAAGACCGTTCTGCTGTCAAACCTTCACGTACGACCATAGGATCTAGAGAACTCGGGATCCCGTCCGCTCTCCCATAGATAAGCCAGATACCGCCGGATTAGTAGTTGGGTCGGTGACGACCAGCGAATCCCTGGTGTTGTACGTTTTATTTTTTTGTTAGTATTTTCTTTTTGTTGTGGTGTTGTTGGACTCGGTTCCGCTTATGTATTAGTAGTGAATAGTGGCGTCAAGCCTGTGAGACCCACAGGACGTTCAGGGCTCGCAAGCCATAAATTCGAAGAAAAAAAGTCTCAAATTGAAATTGTAGTATCGCCCACTTTGGCTGCCTCTTGTAGATATTGCTGGCCAAAATCCATAACAGCCCTAGGTCAGAATAAATAAATTGCACTGAACGCCGCCAAGAAACCTCGCTCATGCGATTCTGTTAAATCCTGGTCATACCCAACCCACCCCAGACGCCTAAAGAAAATGCATATACTACCTAGGTACCTAATAGGTATGCCTATCGTTGGTCTGTCGTTCGTTCGCTTCTCGCCTGTGTAGTCTCGACGATACTTCCCTCGAGGGTTGGGGTACCGGCAGATTTGTCTTCTCGAATAGGAACAACTTCCCACCTGACCATGGCGTCGTCCATACCGGGCCAGAGATCAGTAGGTAGATATTCCGCGACTTCATTCCGGAATCTCTCCCGCTCCTTGCGGTCGCCCTCGATGATCTTGTCAACGCTCTCCTTTGCCTTCTTCCATATGCTCATTACCTTATCCTCCAATGACCTTCGCCTCTCGACCTCAAGTATCAGGCCGTCGTATGAATTCGAGTAGCTCTCGTAGAATATTCGCAATTGGTCCATCTCCTCCAACCTATCTTCTATCGTCTGTTGCTCATCGTTCCACCTCTCGCGGAACTCCGACTCAGCTGAGATATAGCTCTGGAGTCGCGACCCGATGTCTTCTAATACGCTGAATGCATCAAGGGTCGATATGTAGGCCTTCTTAACTTGGTTCGTCTGCTCGTCAATCATGGTAAAGTCGCCCTCTATGGACTGTAGGTGTACATTGAGCTCTCGAACCACGTCCTCCACCTCCGAAGCGTCTTGTACGACAACTTGGAGCATCTGAACACGATCTTCGGCTGAGATGGGATCGTAATCTGGCATGTGAGACTCTTGCTCTGCCATGACGCCGGATATGGACATTTCCTCCCCTCCTTGTGAGTTTGTAACTTCGGCAGCTTTGATCCTAGCTAAGGCTGCCCCACCTTCTGTCGTTCTCACGGCGGTTACGCATAAATCGAAGTGCTTCGTCAGGGATGTGAGGAGTTCAGCCATATCGTGTGAGTGCTCCACCATCGAGTTTAAGAATCGGGGAACGATTTGTTCTGTGGAAGCGGAAGGGGATGGAGGAAACGGGGAGGCAGGCATGGTCTTTTGGAGTAGACGCATGTCGGTTTCGAAACGCAATAAGTCGCCATCGAATGATTTCTGTGTATTCTGCACATTCACAAGGCGCATTAGTAGGAAACGCAATTTTGGGCCAGAATAGAGCGAACCTGTAAAGCCTGTATGTTCTCCTTCAAAGCCTCCCTCATCACATCAACTTGTGACTCCTCTATAAAGTCTAACAAGCTCTTCTTCTCTTCGCCTCTCGGCCTGAACGTACTGTCCACGGTCCGATCTTGAAGGACTCGCATAGTTTCCACGAGTCGGCCATCGGCGACATCTAGTGTCTTGATGGTTCGTTTGAATTCCCTCTTTCCATTATCGTACGTGCGAAGCATGCCTCGGCGAATCTGCTGTAGAAGGCGCACCTGTTCGCTTATGCCCTTGTAGATGAACTGTGATTGCGCAGAGAGGATGACGGATTCTTCGTGAGCTTGCCGCGCCGAGCGAACGAGTTCGTTAGCGCGCCAGACGAGACCCATGGAAGAAAGCGAGCGTTTGGCATCGAGGAGATATTGTACGAGGGTCTCGACGGGGACTGACTGGATAGAACCAGGGTCAACATGGTGGGAAGCAGATCGCGATACGGATGTAGATGAGGCTGGTCGAGTTGGAGATGCCATGTTGAATGATATCAGGATGAGTATCGGTATCGGTATTAGTATCGGAGTTGAGATGCAGGATCCAATATAGAAGATCGTAAGACAGCTACCAAGCTGGTGCTCGGATGAAATATCTACATTCTAACAAATGACGAGGATAAGACAAATGCAAGGCTCTTAAAAAAAAGAGTTTAATGATACTTGTTGGATAGTGGAAAAGAAAAGACGACGAAAGACAACTAGGGTTTGAGTTTCAGGCATAAAAGTTAATTGTCGTCTGTGCTAGGCGGGTACCTACGTAAAGCTACAGTGAGCAGTGAACCATAATGCTGGTAATGGCAGCAACATCCTAGCAGCTTTGGATCGAGAAATCACGGTTTAACGAGCCAAAGTGCCGATTGGCTTACCTCCACGTTATTCAGGTTGGGGGTCCACTATCTAGTACCCGCTAGACTTAGAGTTATCTCGACCCGCCAAGCAACTTCCAATGGACAGCCTCGATAACGAGCCCCTAAAAGCCCCTAACAATGGATTGTACAACATTTGGATTCTTTACTCACTTACATAGTAGATGTACGTATGCTCTCTTTCTCATCCACATCCGAGAATGCCGTACATTCTTCATTCCATTTCTTTGTTGAGTCAATTATAATTCATCGTTCAAACAGTATATCTACTATATTTCTAATCTTGTCGTTATCAAATATTTATGACACCTTTTTAATATCTCTGCTTGGAACGCCAAAATACCTAGTTACCTACTAATTTCAATAATAGCTCTCTTCCATATGTTGCTCATCATGACGAGATCTACGTTAGCTCTTTGAATAGTAATGATAATATTTCAGTGCACAAATGGATCAATCGTCTACTAAGACCATCAGACGGAAACCAGTCCCACCAAAACACCCTCATCAGCCACTTAAGGACGCGGAGGATACCCACGATGTTCTCAGCGGTGTCCTTGACGACTACTTAGAACCATCCACTCACCAGGAAAAGGTGTTGCCCATCGAAACTAAAGAGCTGACACTGAATCTAAACCCACAACATCCTCCAAGGCAGCTTTCTATCCCCCTTGTGACTAGTCCGTCAGAGATATCACTTAACTCCAACATTACCATACCGGAAACTCCCAATCCTAATACCAATCCCAGTTCTAACCCCAGCCAATCAAAATGGAAGACGGCTCTCGACGAAACCATTTACTTCGCCGGTGGGCTAATTTCGCATCCATTTGAGTCAACTAAGCACTATAGTATTCTGCGACACTCTACCGGTGTGGTTCTTTACCGAGGTCCGTCGACATGTATTGCTATCACTGTCTTTTCGGATGAGCCGTTGCCGGAAGGTCGTTCGTTCTGGTTGCAGCGGAAGGGCTTCTCGGGAAATATGGGTATGGCTGCGAGCGCGCTGCTCCGCACTCAGTGGAATTGGATCGATGTGACGCCATCGTTCGAAGCCAAACCCTCGGATGTGCTACCATCCGACGAACGAGCTTGGCAAAGAGATATTAAGAAATTTTTGAAGAAGGCCGCGTCACATAGAAACCTGTCTAAACACATGGCCCGCGAGACGTGTGTGGTACGAATTCCAGCCTCGGCAGAAGATGGTTATCTACGTATCGTTATGTGTACGGGTGAGGGCGCAAAGAAAACTCTTTGTCCCTCGCCCATTTTCCGCGTCGCAAGTACGTCATCTGATATCAGTGTGCTGCGCGGCGCAAGCTTGACGACTATACCTCTCGAAATCGGACTGAAGGTGGCCTCTGTAGTAGGAACAAGCACCGTAGACAGATTCGTTTCGCCCGCGCGCGACGCGATCCAGAGCCGACTTCAGCCATACGCGCCGGGATTCTTTGCCCAGGAAGCTGGAGCCGTGGCTTATGAGACTCTAGAAGAGAAGTATGACGAAGATACTGAAACTACCTATGCATCCGTTCAGACGGAGGGAGTTATGGAGGCGCCGCCTCGGATAATTGGTCCTGACAGTGGACCTGAGAAACCATACCCCATCAGGTTTTCTGGCAAAGTCATTGAGGGGGCTCACCGAAGCAGAACAGAGACTGGCGTGCCTACTGCCAATTTGTCTGGTGTCCCGAACGATCTTCTTTTGCGTCTCAACGGTGTTTATATCGGCTGGGCTCAAATCCAACCTACCAAGGGGATCGAAAGTGTATCATACAATTGGCATGAAGCAATCATCACCGTCGGGCCCTCACCATACACACCACCTCGCGTTGTTGCTAAGAACGTAGCTGCTGTTCATATCATCCATGATTTCGGTGGCGCCACTTTCTATAATACGGAACTTAAGGTTGTCGTCATGGCATACATGAAACCAGTATCAAAGCCTGGTATTAGTGACGCGCTCGCTACAATCACCGCTGCTATCACACGGGATATAAACGCTACCGTTGCGAGTCTGAGCCGGGAGAATTGGCAATGTGAGATGACTTTACGGAGAGTCAAGACAGAGCAGAGCGCGAAGTCCGTAGGAGAAAGATACGTGGACGTGAGATCTCAGGTGCAGAGGCGGGTTGATAGTGTGCCTCTGCACCTAGCCGGAGTTCGCACCGCCAGCGCCGAGGTTAAAGACCAAGCCTACGGGAGAGGCGGACTATACATACGCAGATGAGCGAGTCGTAGGTATTGCGCAGGAAGTATACCAGAGTGTCGCAAGTATATGGAATCGTTCTTTATTGGATAAGAGACGTATTTCCATGCAGTTTGGCCCTTGCCAATAGTTCGGTCGGGTTTTTAATCACTAATAACATGTCCAGATTTGAGTATTTCTCACCTACTCAAAATAGTTCGTGGTAACGCTTCCTCATGCCTTTAAATATTTATTAGCTGTGCTACTTCATCTCGAACCACATATCGCCATACGGTTTTGACCTTTAGCTCGACGGAATCAAGAGTGCAATGTCTACTGCATACCTTGTGGTTTGTGGGCCTTCTTTCTAGATTGTATCTTTCTGACAATGGTGTTGTTGGCTGCGTAAATTCGATCGCTTTCTTTCTTTCTTTAGTGGCTGCTGCATGTTTTAACTTGGTGGTTGGGATGCCCAGGCTAATAAGACAGTGTTATCCGCGATCCCTCATCCGCAATTATGCAACTACGGCAATCCTCCCGCGAAAATCGGCACTAGAAATGTAACCTACCACAGAGACATCTCACCTGAAATGTTCCTGTCGTGTAACCATTTGACGATAGTGGCTAACAGCTTTCAGGCAGCTAGTCCGGAACAACGATCATGGCTAGATTAGGACTTTGTGGCGTTTTTCCAATTGCGCTAGGATACCCTTTTAAGGGTACTAGTTTGCAAATTATCGATCGCGAATATCTTCAGGCTTGAGGTGCATACCAAGGTACCTATGGAGATATCGAATCGTATAGAAGATGACGAATATGTTACTCCGTTTAGTGTGATGATTCACTAATTTTCGATACTTTCCGGTGGCTGAATGCTACAGAAAAAAATTCATACCCGGTCTGATTGGTAAGTTACCCCCACTTCAGCTTAGTACACATTTGAAATGCATATGTACCGGTTTGTACCCCTGTACCTTTTTTCACATGAAGTCTTTGATAAGAAGTCGAGGTTCCTTCATCGGACATTTCACTTGTCTTTGGCTTCACTCGCTTCTTACACCTAATTTTTAATTTCATATTTTTCGGGGGCGAGGAAATGTCAGGCCCTCAAAACCCCCGGTCCGACGACCAACAGAGGGATAAATCTTCGAAAGCCATCGGCGATGGAGATATTGTTTCCGAGCGCGTCTTTGCCGGGGATGAGGAGGAAGTGGATGTCTTGACCGTGGGTGAAAATGTCTCAGGAACACCAGATGAACGATATGCGCTGGAGCGACGTTTAAGACTCAAAGTCGACTTGCGATTGTGTACTATCGCCGGCATATTATGCTCGCTCAATCTCCTCGACTCCGGAGTCATCAGCTCTGCTTCGGTGACATCGATGCCGACCGACCTGCAGCTCACAGGCAACCGATTTAGTGTTAGCATTTTCATCTTCACCATATCGAGTATCGCCTTTCAATTACCCTCAACGTTGGCTGTGCGCACTTTTGGACCCCGTCTATGGTTTTCTACCATAACCTTCTGTTTTGGCCTCATAACGATGTGCACTGCTTTCATTCAGACTTGGCAGCAAATGATTGCGCTACGTGTGCTTCTCGGTATAGCGATGAGCGGCATTTATCCGGGATTGACATACCTGATCTCAACATGGTATCCTAGAAGCGAGCAGCAAACGCGATTCGCATTTCTACAGACTGGAGAGGTAATAATTCTCGCTACAGGAGGTATCGTCAATTATGGGCTTAATCAATTGAACGGAAGGGGTGGTATCGCCGGCTGGCGATACATGTTCTTAGTCCAGGGGCTGATTTCCATGGTACTCGGGTTTATGACTTATTTCTGGATCGTCGACTTTCCCGAGGAAGCGCACCGTTCCTTTTGGTTTCTCACGCCCGAGGAGCAGGATCTCGCCGTATCTAGGATTAATGCCGATCGCAAGGACGTCAAGCCGGATCCATTTTCCTGGGGTAAGGTCTTCATGCACGCTCGAGACCCCAAGGTTTACGGCTTCGCTTGCATGTTCTTCCTTCTTAACCTAGTGTCAACCGCACTCTCCTACTTCCTCCCGATTATCCTACAGAATGGCATGGGATTCGACGAAAACCAGTCCATTCTGTTATCCGCGCCGCCGTATTATTACGCTGTTATCCCAGTTCTCCTATCCTCCGTCATTGGCGACCGGTACAGACTTCGCGGGCCAGTCATCATATTCAACTGCCTTACGCTTATCGTGGGTTTCTGCATGCTCGGTTTCTCCCAGCAGGTCGCCGTACGCTACGTAGGCACGTACCTCGCCACAGGCGCTTACGTCTCGAATTGGGCAGCCCTAAGCGCTTACCAGGCCAACAACATCGCCGGACAGTGGAAGCGCGCGTTCACCGCCGCCGCCGTAACGGCGATGAACGGCGCCGGTGGCATCGCGGGAAGTTTTATCGTCAGATCGGTGGAGGCGCCTCATTATCTGACTGCCGTATGGGTATCCATTGGCTCGCACATCCTGATCATAGCTATCGTCGGCGCATTCTCCGTCTACTTCTTCTTTGCGAATAAACTCGCCGCGTCTGGGAAAATCCTCATTGAGAGCGTTGAAGGCTTTAGATATACGTACTGATGAAAAAAGTCCGTAGTAGGATATAACATGTCAGACATGCTCATGGTTACACATTGCCGATTTTGGGCTAAGCGTTATTTCGCTAAGATACCTCCTCCTGAGCTGACCTATGGCAGTTAGACATCAAATAGATCGGGCATATGGCTGAACGCTTGACGATAGCACGTTTTATGATTAACGGTTTAAAATTAGACATTATCAACATGTTAGCTCAAAAAAAGACTTCAATTGAAGTTATACAGCCAAATGCACGGATTATTCCATCCCCCTTTTTGTGGTCCACTTTTCTCTGCAAACAAAAGATTCGAACGTGTTGATGTTTCGGTCCGACATCTCAGTCGGTGCTGTATTGAATGGTGTTATCGAAAAAAAAACTTCTCCATCCGAAGCTCGAGAGTGAGGGCGCGAGAGTTCCCCATATGGGGATGTTTCTAAGTAGGAGGTAGTAAAGGAGGGAGATGTATAGTAGGCTTGTTGGGATTGCATCCCATATTGCCTCTTGATGTTGAGCAGCGTGATCATGGCGCCGTTGGCTCTCCATACAACTGATGATTCGTGGGCTTTCGTTGAAGTCGTCGGGATGTGTTCAGTTAACTGGCGATGCCGGGGGTGTTTCCGGGGGTGTGGGTATCTTGCTAAGACACTCCGGACACAAGCCCGGTTTACTCCCCATGTTGTAGTCCCTCCAAGTGCTTCGCACGCAAGGCACACAGGGCTTTCCCGTCGCAATCTCGTGTTTCACGGGTAAACATAATATGTTCCCGTGGGATGAACAATGGCCGCAGCCTTGGAAAAACCAGACTATATGAAAACACATAGTCTGCAATAGAGGGGTTGTTAGTTAGGTCTATCTTACTAGATATAAACAGACGGGTTGGGAATTTGCAAGGGCAATATGGCATTGAAGTATATGGATACGTACGTGGATTGGAACAGGAATTGGATTTTTACAACAGAGTGCAAGCTCTTGAAACTTGTAGATGGGTTGTAGTCGCTGGATTATGAAACTTGGTGGAAGGAAGATTCTCAAGATACCAGGAGTCTCAAAAAATGGTTTCATTTCAACTTAGAATAATGCCCGACTGTATTGATTGAAAAAAAAACCTTCTCAGGAACATAGTATACTTGGTTGCCCTGGAGGTGTTTAGGTAAATGGGTTGGCGTCTAGATTACCCAGTCGCTTAGCACTAGACAGAAAGGTTGACGAGCCAAAACACCACTTCCCTACTATACTCAACGTCTAGGTCGAAATATAAACACCTTACAAGGTATTTTCAAACTCAATCCTTAGCATATAGTAGTCTAGAAGTCACCGTTATCTTGTTAACAAAACATCTGTTTTTTTTATTATAGTTTTAAAAGTATAACTAGGTACCTACTCGCCATTTCTCATTGTTTACACGGAAATCGCCTCTATACCTAGTCATCTTAGGTTATAATCCTAACGTCGTTCTCAAAGCTAAGTAGTAGGCACCGTACCTACGCGGGTACCCATAAGACGAAGTGATAAATCACCTACCTATACGAGATACGCAAGCCGTCCCCTAGTTTGTTAAACGGTTACAATATTATCGATTGGTGCTTAAATTATCTAGCTTTGCGTAAAGTGAGCCCTCTCAAAATGATCACGCCACCAACAACTCAAATCATATAAACCCTCAATACGCCACCACAACTATAAATCTTGCTAAGCTGGAGGCTATCTTTGGAGGTAACAGTCACGAATGCGTTCGAAATACATGTCACGATACTTTTCAAGTTATTAATTAAATAGGTAAGATCTGCTTTTAACGAAAGTTTATTTATTCTAACTACGATATTTGTTCCCCTTGTGAGTAATATTTTCAAGGAGGCTTCAGCCCCCGCTTTTTATGCTATTTGAAAACAACGAAACAACAGTCTTTTAAACAAAAAGCACAACTTCCATACAAAACTTAACGAATGTGCTCACCATTTTTTTAGAATATCTTTTACCTTTTTTCCGTTTTTTTCTAGGTTTTAGGGGGGGACTGTTGAGAGTGAGGGTATGTGTCATTCATGGGAATGACCTAGGATCTACTTCCCTGGGTTGGAACGTACATCCTGATCTGTCACTCTCCTAGCCGTATAACCAGGGCGGTCTTCGGGCCTATCGGGAGGTTGCGAGTTGGACCTCTTCTTCGTGGACACCATCCTCTTGATCGAGTTGACTGCCTTTATGGCACCCTTCGCTATCGACTTCCTGAAGCTGCTCCTGATAGGTGATAGAAGAGGAGGAGATGAGCCCCCCAAAGATTTGGGGTCCACAAAGGATGAGAAGCGACGTGGGTCGGAGCTTACAGTTCGCCGGAGTTGACCGGCTTGACTGTCTTGTTGGCCGCCTTGTTGGCTACCTTGACCGGCTTGACCGGCTTGATTGGCTTGAATAGTAGAGCCCTGAGTGTTGGTAACAGAGACCGATGGTCCGGCCTGCTTGACAGGTCCAGAGCTACGGTTCCAAACACCAACTTTGGAGTTCGACTCCCAGATACTACCGTCTTCGTCTCGTGCGTAATACCGACCTATGTCGGCGTCGTAGTGAAAAACGTCAAATCCATCCGGCACACGATCACCGTCACTGTACTTACGGGGCATTTTGGCTGATGATTTAACAGTAAGATTTTAAAGAGGTAACAAATAGTTAAGTAGTTTGTGACTGGAAGATAGAAGTTGATAGCTGTGTGGAAGTTGTTGAAGCTGTGCTCCTCTAAAGTTTTCTTCCACTGGCCGATAATTGGTCGCATTATATAATAAAAATGTGAGACACAAAAACTCATTTTGGATCGGGATAGATGTTGAGTTTGTAAACAGCCTTGGAATATTTCGAAAAGTTGAATCTCATAGGATACATGTCTAGTCGCAAGTGCCCTGTTCGGTGGGAGTTCGGCTTCAGACAAAATTGACGGGCTTACAGTGGCAACATAGATAGTGATCCTAACTATAGAGTGTTATATACGAACGGCGAAATTACCTACAAACAGCTGCTATGGAAATTTTCTCTAATATCTTGAAGTGTGTGTACCTTCCAGCAAGTAGGTGGATGAGGCAATGACTTGATTTCGTGGGGCTTGGAAATCCTCTATGCTGTCTGAGGTCACTATTTCTTGAATATTTCATACTTAAGTTAATATTTTGTGTTTACTATATTGACTAGCTAGGTGAGTGCGACTGGAAAGATTTATAGGGCTAAATTCTCGCAGTGTGTGGTATTGTTTAATAGAAAGGCAAGAGGAGAGAAAATAGGTGTTGTAAGTTACATCTTAGGTGTATGTTAGTATTTTTATCCGTACTCCTCTGAAAAAGAGACTACAACCTACTTAGTCTTGGCTTGTGACGCTTATTAGTGCTGAAGGAGTTGCGCTTTAACTAGGTAAATGGGTAGCGACTGCTAGGTACATCTCTGAAGGATAGATGATATCCTAAATTTTGGTCTAATCATTAGGTATTATTTTGAGTATCTTTACCTTTTGAGGATTTGACATGTTGGTTAAGTAGATGTTTCTTATTGTGTGAGATGTTACGTATAAAAGGGGGTATCGTAGGAATTGTTGCTTATTTTCCTAACTAAAGCGCAATGTTGGAGGCACGAGGAGGCCACGCAAATCAGTGTTAGTACCAGAGGAATCTAGGGAGGGAAGAGATGTTACTTCGTATATTTCCTAGAAAAAGACCTAAAACCACGTTTTGTGGTGGAGATCTAAAATACCTGTATAGTGTGCCCTACACGTTTCTTTCTTGTATAACCCATCTACTAATATTAATCCACTTAAAGAATGGGATCTTTTACACGCATCGAAGAATGGTATTTACATACCTAGGTACCTAGGTACTTATGAGTATAGAGTGAATGAGGTAGCCCCTTTGTCACGGGATAGTATGGAGGAACGATAGGAGAGCCTTAGCGGGAACTTGCGAATGCATTAGATAGCTAGCATTAGTATAAGAAGGGGGCTTCGCCCCTTTTATCTTAAGGAAGGGTAGGTAACATCAATAGACCATTTGTATATTAGCAGCAGTGAAGCTGCTGCTCAGCATTCACTTTACGTATGGCATCGAAGGACTTTTCACTGACACAGTTTTCAACTAAGTGAAACTCGATAAGCCAGTTAGTTATATATATATTCCTCTAAAATAAAGCGGAATCGTTATAGTGATATCTTTTCATCTTAATAAACAATATTTATTATATAAGATTCGTATATAATGATAATTGTTCTGTTGGCTTTGTTTATAAATATTTATTAAGTCATGTTTTTTTTTAATTAAAAATTTGATAATTGCTACTCTGCTTATCTATATAATTCCAACTCTATGGGTTTTTAATTTATAGTATGAATAGAAAATTATAACAGTCTTCGAGGAATTGTTTAACAATTAAAGAACATCATGAGGTTCCTTTGAGGGAGGGCCCACATGTAGTCTACCGCTAGCACTTTGAGTAACACAGAATCCATTCAAGTGGGCAGGTAACCACGGGTGCCGCCTTATAGCCGAGGGATCGGGTATTGAGAGTTATTTTGGGGAACAGAGTCAAGCTCCAAGTTTGATGGTGTTAATTATCTCGAATTGTTTGCTTAACTTGAAGACGTAGCTGAGCATATTGAAACTTGGTTTTCGTGCGTTGGGAGTACAATAACTTTATAATGTCTTGGTATATGGGTTCTAGATTTGAGTTGTATAGTGGTTATCCTCCCATCGGAAAGATATAAGGTCATCTTTGTCGAACAAAGCCGCCGCGGATATTTCCCTATCTAGATAGATGGGATCACCCCGGATCACCCCGCACGCACTAACATTAGCGCTCGGTCGATAGCTTGATAGGGCATAATTAGTGGATGTGTTTCCCCGCAGTCTAATCTCTAGCGTCATACCCCAACCCTCGAATTAAGTACTCGAAGGTTATATCCCCGTTTAGGGTTGTTGTCTCTCCTCAGGGGAAGTCTAGGTGGGTCTATACAACGCCACCATCACAAGTATATACCAGGAAAGGTGACCTCGGGACTCTAGCTGTGCTACCGTTCGCTCTACGTCTTCCGCCATGAAATGACCAATGGCATAGGCCCTTTTATAATAAGCTTGTAGTTAAAACTAGTTAGAAACCCGTCCAGTAACCGGGTTAGTGATCGCCACAATGTTTGCCCTGTATCAGGTGCCCTAATCGTATCCTTGATTTATTCTTGGCTTGTAAAACATAAGGCCCTGAGCACCTACCTAAGCATGCTTACTCGACGAAAATGTCGGGGGTCACGACACTCGGCGGCGGAGGTATGCAACGTTAAACAAAGAAAACCGCTGATCACTCGTCTCCTCCCCTGCGAGCTTTTGCGAGCAACTCTTTGTCAATCTAAGGGATGAGCAGACAAAGAATATCTATCCCAGACTAAATCAACTCGCTCTGCAAACCCGCCTTGATTGGCGGAGAAATGCTACCTAGTAGCTCTCCACGTAAGCTAGCAAGGTCAACTATAGATCAATTATTCTACAGTTCAAGCTAAAGTACCTACCTACTGACCCGACCCGATTGAAAGCCACTCCTGAGCGATATGCTGGCATACCGCCCTTGATATCATCCCAAAGGACTCTCGCCAAGCGACCCCGGCTACCACGTCGGTCCCATATCCCCACGTGTGTCCCTTCCATGGGGAATCACCCCCTTAACCCCGGATTAGTCGCTGGTAGTTATAAAAGAAACCTGCTACCCATTTCCACATTTCTCATATCCCTTGCAAGATACCAATTACCAAATTCCAACCATGGATCAAGACCAAGAAAAGGGCGTCCTCGACGTCGAGGAAGTCGAACGTAAGAAGACACAATCTACGGACACTGTCGAAGATGACGTCAGCGAAGAAGAAGGAAAGAGAATAATCTGGCGAATCGAGTAAGCATCTACATCCAAATATTTTAGGGCGCGAATGATTAATGTATTAGCCGCCGCTTGGTTACCCTGGTTGGACTCCTATATTGTATCAGTCTGATGGACCGGACGAACTTGGCTGCCGGTGCCGTCGCCGGGATGTTGGAGGATTTGGATCTTGTCGGCTCGCGCTATGTAAGACTCATCACTCGTGATTTCGAGAACATCCGCTAACTCCTGAAAACCAGTCTGTTATAACACTAGTCTTTTTCGTTACTTACATTCTTTTCCAACCACCTTCCACCGTCTTGGTCCGTAAGATTGGCCCACGAATTTACCTCTCGTCTATCATCTTAGCGTGGGGGGCCGTCATGATTGGTTTCGGGTTTAGCCCATCGTACCAAATCCTCCTTGGTCTGAGAATCATTCTCGGTGTCTTCGAAGCCGGATACTTTCCAGGCTCTGTGTACTTGCTGTATGTCCCGAATCGCCATTTTGAAAGGCCTACCTACCTACATGGTAGAAACATTGTGAAGCCCGGTACTGACATGGCCAATCCTTAGGTCTACATGGTATACACGATGTAAGGCCGAAATCTCTCCTAAGTGTATGAAATAATAGACAACATGTAACTGACAATATTTAGACGAAATGGGCAGGAGATATTCCGTCTTTTATCTCCTTGGTTGTGTGGCCTCTGCTTGCTCGTAAGTCGCGTCTTCGACCCCTACTGAGCAAGTTTTGCTAGCTAACATAGAGTGTTCTAGCGGTATTCTTGCATTCGGGTTGATCCAAATGGACGGCCTTGCGGGTCTTCCCGGTTGGAGATGGATCTTCATCATAGAAGGTAAATTGATATGGGGGATATCACCAAGAAAAATACACGAGTGCTAATGAAAGATAAAAATAGGTGTTATTACCTGCGTTCTATCCTTCTTTGGTTATTGGCTTCTGGTGGACTTTCCTGATTCCAACCGCAAATCGTGGCGCTTCTTAAATGATCGCGAACGTGCGTGGATTATCAGAAGAGTCAAGGCTGATCGTGGAGATGATGAAGTCCCCAAGTTTAGACTGGGCCTTTTCTTGAGAGGCGGTGCAGACTGGAGAGTTTGGTAAGCTTTCGAAATATGTCCTTGCATGTCAATATTGATGTCGTGATGATATTTACCTCGCAGTATTTTCAAGGTTAACATATTCCCAGGGGTTACGCAATGATTGCTTATTGCACCAATACCATGACATATTCACTAGCCTATTTCATGCCACTCATTCTTCGCACGAACTTGGGGTTTAGCATCGGGGAATCCCAATGTCTTATCGCACCTCCATATGCATTCGCCGGTATCTATATGTATGGTATGGGCTGGCTTGGAGATCGCTACCGTATCCGCGGACCCATTGTGATCGCCAACATGATCCTTGCTCTCATTGGCTTGCCTATCCTCGGATGGCACCATAATGATGGAATTCGTTATTTCGGGGCTTTCCTTGTGACAGCAGGGTCCAACGCAAACATCCCGGGATCGTTGACATATCAAGCCAATAATATCCGTGGGCAGTGGAAGCGTGCTTTTTGCAGTGCTTCCTGGGTCGGCTTTGCTAGTTTGGGTGGCATAACTGGCAGCTTGGTGTTCAGGTCGGTGTCTTTCTACTTATAAAATCTCATAATGGGTTGAATTAACATGTGATGTAGGTCTCAAGATGCTGCTACCGGCTATAAGCCTGGGCTATGGGCTTGCATAGCTTGCTGCTTGTTTGGCATACTTCTTGTATGCATCTTGGATTTCTCATTTTACATCGACAACAAGAAAGCAGACAGAGGAGAAAAGGAATTGGAAATATCGGACGTAAGATGACCCTAATCCATGTAAACCAAAATGAATGCTAACAGATAAAATAGGAGGATTATCAACCAGGTTTTCGGTACACATACTAAAGCGAAGGAGTTTTCACGGTCATTGGGTATATCTAATCGAATGATTAGCTTTGCATCATCTCGGAATACTTTTGTCCTAAAGGAAAGGCTAGGAGTTCTTGGTAAGAAGTATCAGGGGTACCTGGGTAGGTACCTACCTAATCTTTGGCCCAAGTCAATTGTTATACTTAGACATTAGCCACAGGTGGGATATTTGCGAACGTGAGTGGTGGTTAGCTTTCGCTACTTTTTGATCTATGGAGATGTACATCCAAATGTTCTTCAGGTTCAGTGGGACATTCCATCACGCAGCCTGTCGAAACCAATCACATTTCAGTAGCTCACTTCTGTGTGAGAAATTCACCGACGACCTTCAGAATCTTCTCGCGTAGGTTCCCTTCTAGATGGCACATGTGACCGCCATCTGGGAATGTGATCCAGCGAACGCGTGGGATAAGCTCAAAAAATGGCACTTGAGAAATGTCGTGCGATGTGTCGTACTCGCCATTGTAGACGAGAGTAGGAGCAGTGATCCTTGGAAGGCGAGAGATGACCGTCCATTCATTCATCGAACCATCTGCTGTGAGGGGCGAAGGGCCGTTCCTGGTTTGATCAGAAACTAAACAGGATAGACATGATGCCAAAGCGGAGATGGTTTGGTCCACCCCGAATGAATAAATACATATAATAGAAGGTTATATAAGTAAAGAAAACCGCAACATACATTGTCCGGTACACCGTGGTGTCCTCAGTCAGGTGCTTCAAAGCCGGCAGCAGCTGTGCCGGTGGAAATGGGTCAGCACGGCACACGTGTTTCTTATTGTAGAATCCCAAAGCCTGCATATATGCGGGACTGTCGTACTCGCCCTTCTGCTCGGCCTCGTTGACTGCCTTCTGCATGTCGGGCGGCATCTGGTCTCTCCAGAGCTGAACACCACGGATAGCAAGTTCCTTACTTGCAACTGCACTGGCAAGAACTAATCTCTGAAGACCTTGAGGCCGGCGGGTAGCGAAGGCAGCAGCGAGCATACCTCCCCAACTCTGACCGAGAAGATGAAAGCCGGGACCATCACGTAGCTTAAGGTGATCCAGCAGGTTATCCAACTCATCCTGGAATAATTGCTCTTGCCAAAAAGATCTGTCGCCGGCCTTTTGCGGGAGATGCGTGGAAGAAGCACAACCTATCTGGTCATAGAACACGACAGGAAGACCGTATTGTTTCCACAGATCTGCAAATGTGAGGAGATACTCGTGTCCAGATCCGGGTCCGCCATGTGCTATGACGACCGGGGGTTTGCCGTTAGACAAGTCACCGATTATCTTGTAATAGGTGAAGCATGGCTCGTCAATTGACGAGATCTTGAGAGGTGCCTTGCCTTCTTTGACCCGGATCTCAGCCATGACTTTAGAGGTGGGGATGTCCGAAAAGAAAGATGGGAGAAAAGATCTCAAGAAACAGAGACTCGAAAAAGTGTAGCAGACCCAGAGCCCATATTATAGTTCACGCCGATCAGCCCGATCAATCCGACTAACATAAAACATAAAATGACGGTCATTGATCATTGTTGGCGTGGTTGTGTAACGATCGGGCAAAAATCAATCCTGAAGTCCGTCTTGGAGAGCGCCATTCTTGTAGATGTCGACACAGAAGGATCGAGGTTATGAATGGCTTACCACATGATCCTGTCTAAGAATTGCCGTGTCTTGTCTCATCTCTGAATTCACAAACACCATCATACTGATGTGTTTAGAAGGTATCTGTTGTAAGAAAACCTTATTAGTTCCAATTCAACGGACGTAGTCGTACTAAGAGGGAAGCGAACCTTGCTTATTGTTAATAATCAGTTTATAGGCGCTGTTTGCCTTATAACCTCCAACCGCTGAGCGATCAGTTTTAGTTACCACCCACGGCACAAATTGCCCTAGTGGTGGGTGTAACAACGCCCACACCCACTATATGCGAAGCCGAAAGTCCGGGGTTTTCTTCCCACCCCTAGCTTTCACTTTCATCTGACTTTAAGGCCTCCATTTGTCAACTCTTTCCCTCAGAATTTCTTTCCAAAGGTGAATTTTCTCTTGAATCCATAAATAACTTGAACGCTCCATCCTACAATATCAGAATCGTTCGGGGACGGGATACCAACAATTCTAGTAGCTTGTTGGTGATCGTCGTGGCCTTCGATTTTGGACGCGTAGGCGCCACAACCTGCTACCCGCGTATTATGATAGAGTTAAATTGAGCAACAGTTGTGAGGCACAGACGAGAATGACCTCATACGCCTTAAAACCTGTCTCTTATTATTCGAGCGATGATTTCAGCCCCAAACAGACAGAGGAGCGTAAGTTCGCTCTATATCATGAAGTATAATATTGATCCAATGAATCTTACTGACTGGAGTTCAAACTCAATTGCCTATGACACTGGCATAAAACCTCAACCAGGGATTAAGTGGATGTTCTCAGCCAATCAGAATCGACTTTGTGCAGTATTAGAAGCCCTGGAGATTTGTGGCCTGGCCTGTGCTTTAGTGCTCTACCCCTCCAGCTACCTACCTAGGTAGGTACTAGGTTCTAGGTAGGTAGGAAGGTAGGTAATTTTTAGCTGAGGTTTTGTGCTGTCGACATTTAAATCTGTGTCGTATGTGAAGAATTTCAGAGTTATTTTTTTCTACGTAGTGGAGTCACAGGCAGTACGCAAAGCGCTTCGGGTGCTCCTACTATTAACACCATAAATCATTTAGCATCTATCCTAGCGAGGAGAAACGAGTCCGAAAAATGCTTACCTCGCTGAGAGATTACTAAATATTAGGTAGGCATTTGAAATAGCAACCTCAGCCCCATCGTATCCAGAATCTCAAATCAACCCCTAAATGAAATGTGACTCACAAGAGAAGGATGATACGAGTGAAATTTCGGTGCTCTGACGCGTATGATCAGGTAGCTTATGACTAAGTCCGAAAACCTCCCCCGGAATTGTGTGGAGCTGCCCGGACTCGGCATTTTCATTCGGGAATCGGGCGTTACGTAGTAACAACCGGTCGATATCGACGCGCTCCGGAAAGATTGTAAAGAACTACTTAAGGTCTCATATTCTATCTAGTAATTGTAATTTAAAAGTCAGACACACATTATCTTATCCCTAGAATCCAACTTCACACTTTCCGGCATTTTTAACAAAGCTCGCTAATTTGCCCCTATTCGTCACAATGGCCCCCCTGAGACCTATTTCCGAGCTTGCAACGATCATTGAACGCAACACGCACGTTATAGAGGATGGGCTTAAAGGGTCACCCGCAGAGAATCTTTCTCTCGCATTTGGAGCTCCACCGCAAATCGAGCTGTCTCATTCTCTAGAGGCTACTCGCGGTGAAATCCTTGAGGCTCTCGATGAACTGCGCGCCCGTCTGATGGGCCCACTAGGTCATCTCATGTTACTAGTATTGCCTACTGTAAGTATACATACCCCTTAACTTGGCTCACAGTAAGGTCTGATGACTGGTTTTGATTATAGTCCGGTATAGTAGGCATTTTCTCGACGCTATATGAATTTGACATTGCCTCTCACGTCCCGCTTTCGCCGGGGGCCGAGATCTCATACAAAGATCTCGCAAAAGCCTGCGGTCTCCCTGAAGATGAGACTCGCCGCATAGTCCAGGGTGCCATCGCATTCCGCGTCTTTGAAGAAGTCATCCCGGATGTGTCTATCAGACACAATGCCATCTCATCCGCACTTACTGTCCCCCAGCTGAAGGACATGTTGGGCTTGTTCGTAGATGAGCAGTTATCCGGTGCTACTAAGCTTGCTGAGAGTTTACGACGATTCGCAGGGTCAGGGGAGCCAGGACACTCGGCTTGCGTGTTGGCCTACAGAGAAACCAAGGCAATTAAGGGGAGTGGGGTTAACGAGAAGATTGCTGACCCGACTAAAAACTTCTTCGATTACATAGCCGAAGATGAGAAGCGAGTCGCTCGCTTCCGTTCAGCCATGGGAATGTCTACTAAGTCCTTAGCCTTCAGGTCGTCCTATTTTGTCGATGCTTTGCCATGGGCGGATAAGAGTCAGTGTCCGGAGACGGTGGTCGACATTGGAGGAGCTGGCGGTGACTTATGTCATTTAGGTAGGGAGCCCCACCAAGTTCACACATCCATATGTACCAAACAGGTGTCTGTCAATGAGTATATCACTAACAATAGGCCGCAAAGTACTTCGAACGCATCCCCATGTCAAGAAAGCTATCGTCCTAGACCTACCAGAGGTTGTCGCCGATGTCAAGGTCCCCGATGACCTAGAAAACAGGCTGGAGTTCGCAAGCTATAACTTCCTCACAGAGACAGTAACGCACCAGGCGGATGCATACATCTTCCGCCATATTTTCCATGATTGGAGCGACAAATATGGTGCCAAGATTCTCAAAAATCTAGTACCAGCTCTCAAAAAAGGATCAAAGCTTTGGTTCTGCGAAGTTGTCCTTCCTCCCTTAAGCGAGACAGAACATACGAAAGATCAATTGAAGAGGTATGCCGGTATTTCTTTAGTGTTCACTTCCATTGCATTTATCACTATGTTTTAAACAAAAATTCTAACATTAGATATAGGGTTGCGGATATCTTCATGATGGCAGGATTCAACGGCAAGGAAAGAAGTAAGGGTGGTTGGGAGGCTCTATTGGCTGCCGCTGATGAGAGACTTCGCATCGTCAATATCACTAGGCCCGAAGGTGCTCATGATGCGGTAATTGAAGTCGTATTTGACGCGTAATGTGTATCGAAGAAGTTATCACACTTATTGTATTATAAATAAAATCGCTATTAACGGCGATACCTTGTTTCCTCCTCTCATTACAGGTATGCTTAACGGTCTGTTATGCCCAAGTACCAATCTTCCACCACAACTGAAATATAGATAGGCAACTTTCCCCGCACAAATCGCTCATGGCAGCAAATACCTTCAAAATAAGTTTCCTAATATTCAGCAAGGATATATTAAATGGAAATTGCTCACAAGTCAATATGAGTTGCTAACTGTTCAAGCTCCTAGTTAAATCACAACCTTACGCAGAAAACACATAGAATTATCAAGAGCTAATGTCAATACCACACAATATAGTTCTTAGGTACTTAAGAAAGCAAGACTATAGTTACCTAGTTATCTGAGTTGTGATCTCTTATAGGTTACATGATACATAGGTTCTCAGTAATCTTTGAAGGAGATACCAAGTATCTATTATCCCTTGAACTACCTAGGTATATTCCATACCGCCACTCCATACAACATGAATGATAGACTGAAGTAGTTTGTATCAGAGTTAGAGACGTTTGAGTGGGGTAACCTCCTGTACGCCTTCTCTGACTAAGAACTATTATTTATGAAGCATGTCTAAATAATGTGTTAGCCCATGTTGCAACGCAGAGGGATACAAACTTCGCCCTATGAAAAGCGTACCTGATTGCCCATGCCGATAAGATCGGTCGTTTCAGCCATCTTTCTCTCTTCTCTGCTCCCATGCAGATTGGTAGTTTTTGGTGTTGTTCCATGGGCGACCTTTTTCTCTTCGGCCGGCTTAGGAGAACCATGTCTTGCGATGGTACTCAAATTGTCTATATCACTCCTGTTTAGAATGTTAGTACCTATGAGGTATATTTTGATCAGGTTATTTCATGTTGAGCTTAGACTAAACACAGACTGTGTTATAGAATTCCTAGGTACTAGGTAGCCAACAAGAGAAAGTTTCCAGCATTGTGAGGTTGAGGGAAAGATTAAGAAAAGAACGATGATTAGTTTAGCATAGCGCTGTAGAGTGATCAACGTCACATACTTGGAAGGCATTATCAATGGTTCAAAGCTTTCAAATGTTGGGTTCAAGAGAAGGCTTGTGATATAAATTTTATAATTTAGAATCGGACACTCGGCAGTATAACGGCTTCGAACCGTGGCAAGTAGTTATACGGACGAGGAATGGAGGAGTGGTGGATGGAAGAAGGAAGTGGATAGAAATGGATGGGTAGAACTGGGCTTTATATACACAATTTCTGGGACATGAATTATAGGCATAGGACATGAGATTTCAAGCTCATTGAAAGGGCTATACTACCTGTGTTAGGCGGGCTCATCGAGGAGAGCCATGTAAGTACCTAGCTTAGACATTGTACTAACAGTAAGAGGGAACACGAGTTGTACTGCCATCAACCATCTGCCAATCTCCTTCGACACCATATAGTCCAATAATAGCTACCGACATACATACCTTCACTTGCCTCACTTTATTCGCCAAATATCCAAACCCGTGTCACTTACCTTGACCGAAAAGTAAGTTACCCGCGTGGCTTTCAAGCGGTAATGGTGGTTTCCTCTATCATCACTCACATTCGATGAAATGTAGGTAAGTAGGTACCTAGTATGCACCTCTGACAGATCATCCAACACAGGAGTAGGACAACTTTACGATAATTGCCTGTCTAGAAGTGGCTATCGTAGGAAGAACTACTACCGGAGGTAAAAGTCAATATGCTTCAACTACAGAAAACTAACGATCTTATTGGATTAACCATTCGTCTTTCTAAACATTCCGTTCTCATTGGACGACTCCCTTTTGTTCGTTGAGATGTATGATCCACTCTCTACCTCCCATGTATACGCAGCTTAGACCAGCCTCAGACGATCATTGTACATGGCCCGCCGTCCTGTAACCCACCTCCACGATCGACGAATCGGACCTCGATCAAAAATGCTACAGTATATAAAAATGGCTAAAGAGAGACGCTGATTGGCCTGTTGCGTTTTGTTAGAATGGTAGGATGACGTGACTACCGGTAGGCAAGTAGGTACATTCCTCCTTGTGCGACCCGAGCACCCTGTCCCGAGCCCGAGAAGTTGATGCATGCAAGTGGATGGGTAATGTCGATAAGTAATTGGTCGCTTGCGTTTTGTTAAAAGAGGCGTAGGAGGGGTAACTGGTCGCTGACTACTAAAAGCATTTTAATAATTGTTGCCTCCTCTCGTTAGGGGCTGGTTCGCGAAAAGGGAGCCTCGTGCTGGGGTTACAAGGCAATATTCAACGCTTTCCATTTACCTGGCTAGGTCTTGAGAAGTTCCATAACCAGACGCTACCTAGTCCTCAACAACCACCACCCGTTTCTCAACTAGTGTACCCTCTGCACCTACTTGGTCACTATGGATCCTGTCGACTTAGCACCTCGCTCTGATGCAGAAAAACTCCTCAATGACTCCTACGATGAACGACGGGAGAAGCTTCGGGAAGTTATAATTCGGTTGTACCTAAGAAGCTTCGGCTCAGACGGTAAACCGAGGAAAATACGCGATGTTGCTGAGTTCATGAAATTTCATTATAATTTCCATGCTGCGTTAGTTTCAATAACTTACCGAATAGCTGACATAGTCCCATTTGACTAACCTTTCAAATTTCTGATGCAGTGAAAACCAATATCGAACATGGTTTCGTAAATGGGAAGTTCGTAAAAGAGTCTTGTCTTCGGAGAAGAACGAAATGGTGAACCATTTCGGGAAACGGAGCCAACCTGGAACGAGCACATCAAATGTGAAACTTAACCATGGTGAACGGGAGAAACAACTAGACACGAAACAATTAAAGCGATACGTGAAAGACTCGATACACCGTTATAAGGTAGAAGCTATGGTACTAGGAGCGTGCGTAAAATCCCACAATAGCATGGTGGTACATTGGACTAATCATTCGACTCTATTAGGCTCTCGTCGTGGAATCTTCCCTATGCTGCGTACGCCAAGTCCCTAACTCAATATCCCGACGAACCATCACCATTCGGTACAGCAGGCACAACCCCGAACTACTTGAATATCAAGAGTCCTGAAGCTGTGACACCAGGAGGACAAGCAGCTGGTCCGTCACCGAATATGCAGCTGATTCATCAGAAGGCCATCCAGACGCGATCAAGTCTCTTCTTGCAAGGACGTTACAAAGAGCTCCTCATCAATTGTGGAAGAGAAGACCGAACGTATGGAAGTTTACTACATGATTCACTCATCTATATCTATGGCTAATTAATCGTAGTCAGTTGATAAATTATCTACATGATTTTCATGTCCATACCTTTGTCATAGCAAAGTACTGGGGCAGAGGACCTCGGGCTTGGACGGCGGAGATGGTAGCTGCCCTGACGCTTAATGGCTTGAGCGTTTTCAACCCCGCGACGCCCGCAACACCGACCGCACCTAGTCCTACCGGAAGCCTAATGTCTGGGATATCACCATCTATATCTCACAATAGGCCAGACAAAATTGAAGCGCCGACGAAACTATGTCGATGGTCCATCCACGTTCCCAACATGGACTATGTGCCCATCAAAGAACCTGAAACAAGTGTGCAAGATGATGTCATTTTCAATGATCCTTCATCATGGCCAGAATGGCAAGAAACGGAGCTGCCCAATCATTCGCTTCCAGAGTCGATGCTGCAGTCGATCACTACCAGCGATTTTACTGCCACGCCGTCCGAAGACTTACCAATCTCTATGCAACTGGCTAGACAGTCCTTAAACGAACGCCCAGAAACACTAGTTGCTGAAGCCTGGAAATTTGCAATCATGGCAGGGAATGTGGAGCTTATAGGTCAACTTGGGGAGCAAGATCAACCTCGTGAAATCGATGAAATATACCCATTCCATCTCGCAGCTGCTTTTATAGATGGTGGCCACAGCTGCTGCACGATGATCAACGCTCTCGCTTGGAATCTCGGTAAGGATTATGCCTTTAAACACAACATAAACGATCTAGGACACACAATACTGGATGCCCTAATGGTATCTATTCTTCGATCACACACTAAAGTCAAACCGGAGAAAGTGAGCATTGGGTTTAGCTCCCCGAATAGATACCCTGGAGAAGAAAAGGACATCTGTGGTAGATGGGATGCTGACTCGCCGGCTGTCCGAAAGCTCTTCCAGCATGGTCGCCCTCGTATTCCTAGGACGTGGAAACATCCCTTTTGTCACACATCTGTCCAAGCTATCTGTCATAGTGTTATCGGTATCTTTGGCTCGCCCGCATCTCCAGATATTAATACTCTGAGCGGGCTGTTTCTCCGACGTTGTAGTAGCTGTGGATTGGAGCTAAAGCTCGGGCCGCTGCATACTCTCGTCGTCGTGGCATACTATCTTGCACACAGTGGAATGCAAGGGGAGACATTGTTCGGTGCCCTGGCAATTCTTGTCTGTCTGCTTCGCTTAGGAGCTGATGCTTCCTTAAGCGTGACAATGTCAGTCAAGGATATCATTGGTGAAGGGGAACCAGAAACATGTTATCATAAAGAACTAAGTGCTTGCGATCTGATGCAAGAAGTTTCTCAGAGCGAGATTGAACAATGGCCTGCGGACTGTCAGATAGGGTGGTCATGCATTCTTTATACACTTTACTTGGCTAAGCGGGGCAAAATTAGAAAGAAACAGGAATTTGAAAGGGATTTTGAGGAGTGGGTAAACCAAATGCCTGAAGAGGAGTCCGACGAAGAGCCAGAAACAGCAGCAGACGAAAATACAGAGCACGATAGGTGTATCCTGGATGCAGGCCTAGATTACGAGGGTGTGCACGGTTACTGGTTGAAGTTACCCTGCGGTAATCCAGAGCTTGGGCTTCTCTGGGCGACCATTCAGGTCGAGCTCCTCACCTACCGCAAAGTCACGGATGATGCAGCTTGGATCTCCAAGAATTTTTCAATGGACGCTCTCAAAGTTTGGCTGATTGGAGAATCTGACAGCCTTAATATTCCACTCGTGGAAAAAAAGATGATGAAAGAACACTCGATCTGTGGATGGTTTCTAGATTCCGACTTTGTCTGTCCTGTTGCTCAAGATGTGTGTGAGGACTATTTTATGAACATGGACATATACAGCAGGACATCGATGATTCAGAGGCCTGGGTTTGTTGATTGTTGGGGCGAAATATACGTTGAGGAAAAAGAGTAACAACTATTATCTACTACATAGCCCGTAGATACAGGATGTTTATTGTAGAGAAAAGGTCTAAATCCACTTTGGTGGAACGAAGTCTTCCTCTTCTAGCATACGTACCCACCTACCTGTATAGGTAGGTCTAGGTACCTATAATCAGTATGTACCTACTGTCTTATCGATAAACAGACCCCCTAAGATATCTCAAAAGCTAGGTAAGGAACTTTTTTTCCAACCTGCAATAATTTGTTTCGAACAACGATGCGAATTAATCATCATATTTCACGATGGCTTCCGAAGACACTCTCCACGATGCGCCAATGGGTGATTCCAGGAAATCTACCCTACCTAATGATTCTACATCCCAACCTACCTCCAATCTCCCCGCAAACTCAAGCTCGTCGACAAATCCAGATGTTGCGGGGCCAAACCGTCGCGACAATCGAAACAAGCGCGGAAATGACAAATTCAATACCAACGGTCGCCGAAGAGGCCAGGATTTCAAGCGTGGTGGTCCGGGACGGGAAAGAGACAGGTCAGTCTCACGCTCCGCCAATTGGCTCGTGGAACCTAAACCAATGCCTACTAACTAGTTACCAGTCGCGGACCTCAGAGTAAACGTGAGCGCAATGAGAAGGAGTGGCAAGAACGGAAGCGGAGAAGACTCGACGAAGATGGAAATCCCACAAAGCCTAGTGAACCTAGTTACATGAGCATTCAATTCCCCGAGGAAGAGATTGCTGCCGAGGAACGCAGACCGAAGCGCAAGGTGGCTGTTATGATTGGCTACGACGGTACGGGATATCACGGTTTACAGATTAACCATAAAGAGAAGACGATCGAGGGTGATATCTTCGCTGCACTTGTAGCGGCGAATACTATCTCGAAAGCCAATGCCGACGACCTGAGAAAGTCTAGTTTCGTACGATGCGCGAGAACCGACAAGGGTGTCCATGCTGCGGGGAACATGATATCCCTAAAGCTGATCATTGGAGACCCTGACATAGTCAAGAAGATCAACGAGAATTTACCACCCCAGATTCGAGTATGGGGTATTCAGCGGACAAACAATGCCTTCAGCTGCTACCAATCCTGCGATTCAAGATGGTACGAATACTTGATGCCGAGTTATTGCTTGTTACCTCCCCACCCCGAAAGCTTCCTAGGGAAGAACGTTCTCGAGTCGGTCAAAGAACAGGGCGTTGAGGAAGAATATGCGAAGCGATTAGGTGAAGTCAAAGACTACTGGGAGGAAGTGCGGAAGAATGATATTCAACCTATTTTAGATAGCCTGGATCCCAATGTCCGAGAGACTGTTATGCGACGTATGAATGCGATAGTTAACGACTCCGACGACGCGAAGGCTACAGAAGATACGGAGAAGCCCGAATCATCAGGTGAAATACCCACTAATGCCCCAACGGAGACTGAAGAGGTAGCCTTGGAGGCAAAAACCGAAGGCGAGCCAATAGACGCATCTGATTCAACACACCTTGATCCCGTGGAGGAACCCAACATTGAAATAGGCACCGCTGTCACTCAAACCGAAGGCGACGATAAATCCGAAGTGAAGAAGCCTAAAGAGATGCACCCTGTGGACCGTGCCTTGAAGCAGCTCAAGGCCGCCTTTCTAGCTGCAAAGCGGCGCTACAGAACCACCCCAGAGCGAATATCCCAGCTCCAGCAGGCATTAGACCAATACAAAGGCACCCACAACTTCCACAACTACACCATTCGGAAATCCCATTCAGATCCTTCAGCAAAGCGAACCATCCGATCCTTCATCGTCAACCCTCAACCGATCCAGATCAACGACACGGAGTGGCTTTCCCTCAAGGTGCACGGACAGTCTTTTATGATGCACCAGATCCGTAAAATGGTCGGTATGGCGGTTCTCGTTACCCGATGCGCCACACCCCTCTCTCGTATTACCGAAAGCTACGAATCTAACCAAATCAGCATTCCCAAGGCGCCGGGCCTTGGTCTACTATTAGAAAGACCCGTATTCGAGACTTATAACAAGCGTGCTAGGGACCAGTACAATCTTGCCGAACTCGATTTCGGCAACTACGAAAAGGAGATCCAAGAATTCAAAGATTCGCAAATTTACCGCCACATCTTTGAGTTGGAAGAGAGGGAGAATTCGTAAGTTGTTCCATGCCAGATTTTCAGTCTGAGGATTTGGGAGTGCTTACTAATGTGTTGTAGGTTCCACACATTCTTCCACCAGATCGATAACTACAAGTTAGGTTACTTCCTCTGGGTTACTGCCGGAGGTATAGACGCAGCGGTTACGAGAACAGGTATTATACCCAAGGAACTAGAGGATGAGCTAGGAGATGACGGCGAAGAGGATGCAGAGAGTTAGATATCCCAGCTTTCTCCACAGGTTTGCTCCATTTACCCATGTAGCTTGAGGTCTTGGCGCTTGCATGTAATACACACACGTTCATGGTAGAAACACATTTTTGTGGTTTATTTCAAGGCAAATCAGTGTCAGTGGATTATCTTGCTTCCTAGAACAATAAACATGAGTATCGAATCTCATTAGACCTATTCAGTTAACCTGTGACACCTTGCCAACAATCGTATCCCTAACCCCAATAACCGCAACATCGTAAGCACCCTATCAACTCCACCAAAACCCGTAAGGTTCAAGAAGGAGGCCATCCAAAGATAGCTCTAAACATATCACCCATATCGTCGCGGTTTTCCGGATCGGCATCCTCGCTCATAGCGATTGCATCCTCTTCGGAAGCATCGGCATCGTTGGAAGGTGTGTCAGAGCTTGGATCGGGGTTCATATCGTTCAGGAGGTCCTCCCAGGAAATCGCGCCGTCCTCGTCAGTGAACACGGGACCGCCTTCATCAGGGATAATAGGGCCGCCCTCGTCAGGTAGGAACATGACCATGTCATCTCCCAGCTGGTCAAAATCAAACGGCATCTCAGCCCCCATATCCCCGTGCTCTCCATCAGGAGCGAACTCGATCTGGTTTTCGAAATCGCCCCAGATGTCGTCGTCGCCGACAAGGGTACCCGGGGAGGAGGGCTCGATAGTAGGGCTGTCCTGGGAAACGAGGCCGGGAGCGGGGGATGAGGCGGGGGCCTGGCCCTGCCCAGGCGTCGGGTCCTGGTCCGCGGGGACATTGGCGGTCCCGTTCTAGGGGATGACGCCGTCGCCGGGCACAGTCGCGTCGCCTAGGGCTTTCTGCTGCGCCTCGCGGGATACGGCGGCGTCGCGCATAGCGAGGGCTTGGTCATACAGTTGCGCGACGGACTGCGCTTGCGCGTCGATGGCGGCCTCGCGGGCGTCGCCTTCGCCGGGCTGGCGGAGAGGGCCGCGCATCCAGAGAGCTTTGATCTCGCGGTTGATGGCGAGGAGGCCTTGGATCTCGGTTATCTTGGGGTAGGCAGGTTAGCTACAGGTGCGGAAAATGAGGAGTAGATGGGTTGATCCATGTCTGACCGGGTGACGGGGAGAAGGGTCAGATAGAAGGAGGAGCATACCATAGCAGCGGTCTCAGTCTGCATCATTAGGCTGTTGGACGAGGCCTGCTCCATAGTGTTGCTGTTGTCAGAAATGGATGCCGTGGCAGCCGCAATAATGTTATTGAAGCGCCTCAATATCCTTGCGATCGTGACATTGTGAAGATCTATGTTTAAGTTTCTGTTAGCTTCAAGTTCGACAACGTGAGGTTAGTAAGCTGAGTCATTTTGAAAGGCCTGTTCACTCTAGTAATGACCATTGTCGCTTTCAGGATTGCGATGTCAGTGGTCAATTCGCCCTTATGGCCTGCCAACTCATTGTCACATTTTCTGAGACACCATTGTGATTCCCAAACTGATGACGCGCTAATTAGAGACGTCTGTAATAAGTGAACCCCAAAGCGACGATTTCCCAAGGTTCGCGACGTCTTCAAAACCCATACTGACGTTCCTAGCATTGGAATGCGACAGTATCTTAAAGGCGTCGAGTCGCAGAGGAAACGTGAATACAAGTATCATAAATGGTAATGAAGGCGACAGCAGCGCAAGCATGGTCAATTTTCTATCCTTGCGCTGATCCAGGAATCCTGTCCAGAAGTCGTGTGTGTTCTTCACGTTTGGCGAATGCCTCATTAAAAAAACGAGTTGGTGACGAAAAAGCGTTCATAGGCATGAAAGAAACCATGCCAAGGATATGGATGAGTCTCGAGAACTGAATTGAAATCACTTACCGAGGAGGTTTGAGGAATCCTTTCGATTCATCTTCCTCGATGGCTCAATAGAGCTAGTACGGATCTGATTGTTTGACCTATAAACTTGGATGAAGTGAAGTATGAATCAACGCAGGGTTTCAGGTGCGAAGTTATTAGGATGGATGTTTTGCGTCGACGTTTGTCTGTATGTATAGAGACGATTGCCTGTTACGATTACGGTGAGTGGTGGTAGTGGGTTCGTTCAGTAAAATAGAACCCTGTAATTGCCTAGATACTTATAGTGGGGTGAATATCTCACGTGACTAGCATCTGACTAATCATGCTTTGATGTGGGGGTTTATGTAATAACAATACCCCTCCATCTTATAAAATTCAGGGGTAAAAGGAGAGACCGCAGCTTTGAGTTCCATCCATCCATCACTAAGAGGATCTACCTCTTCACTATCTATAGCTTATTATAACTATCACATTCATTAGATATTTTAGCACTAAAACATGATATATGGGCATTTACTTACCACCAGCGGCTGGTCTAAGTCATACCTACCACCACAGCTCAGCTGCGGAATCTGCGAATACTTCTGCGCAAGTTCCTCTCTAGTGTTCTGGAGAATCTACAGCACTGTCAGCAAGAAGCCAATAAGAGTTCTGTCTCAAAACGCACATTAATGTAAGATTGCTCAGGATACTCTCTCAGAGACCTAACCAACGCCCAAGACATGGCCCCGGTCGGCGCACCAGCAATAGACGTGTCCGCTGACGTCTGATTGTCCGCACATCCGGAAAACATCCAGACATCCTTCCCTTCAGTTTCCCAGTGCTCCTCGAAGTCTTCTGGCGCAAGTCCGTCCTCGTCGACATCTTGGTTTCGCCGATGATGCAGACCGTTGAAAAAATCAGTTGCGCCACCCAGTAACATTTTAGCGTCGTCAACTTTGGACATGGAAAATCCACCTTCGAAGAGCCCCTCTGCTGCGCGAATAAGCCCGATACCTTGCTTGATCGTGTCAACCATATTGACATTGCCCTCTTCGTCCGGGCGATACACATAAGGTAACTCGCAGGCCGAGCCCGAATGACAGCAGTCAAATAAAATAGTAAGACGACACCCTGGATGCATTGGAGAGACGATTGCCCTATGTAGCTATTCAACAGCTCAAGTTAGGTTCCGGTGCGCAGAAGGTAGGGTAATCGCATTTTATGAGCTCACGTTCTGACTTGGGATCTGCCCATTTTCAATAAAGTCAACGGGGCATATCGTATCGTCGAAACTTCCATGTATTAGACACTTCAATTGCCCACCAAGCTACTTGTTATTTGCTTACCCTGACTCCCTATCGTCATTTCTTACTTGGCCTAGAAAGATCGATTAACACATGCCACTATCCCATTGCGGGGCCACAGAGCCGATGTCTAACCTCCATGACCGGAGTAACTCAACCAGAGTACGTCTCCAGGTCGATTTTGTGACACAAGCCAGTTGATAGCAGCCATTATGTTGGCTCCCGTGGGATAGAATGGCGTCCCCGCATTTTCTGGAATGTCTGAAAGCATCACCATGTCATGTCCGCTCGGCGAAAACCCTCGCTCCTCGACAAGAAAATTACGAATATTTTCGGCATCGTTGATACAACCATTTAATTCGTGATCGGTGCCGTAGTAGTTGATGCCGATAAGAAGGGCTTTCTTTCGCGACATATTGTAAGTTATGGTATCAGTAACGAACGGTGAAAGGAAACGTTGCAAATGATGCGGAATTGATCATCACTTAGATAATTGCAGAGAACACGGGCAATTTTCCTTTCAAGGCACAGAGCCGTGTTCCCGGAAGCCTACGAGTGATTAGGAGACCTCAATAATCATGGGTAACACTGCATGTGAGGTAAGCCTAGTGGGGCATTGGCATGATGCATGATTTTTATTCTGTCTCAGCTGTAATTATCCTTTATCCAACAGTCGAAGCCTCCAATTTACCTCATACCACAAACCCTAATAAGAATTCCCAGAATCCCCACTCACCCATACCCCCATAAAACACGGAGTACAAGAATTGCAGAAGGCGTCGCTCAAAGCCTCAAACGAACTATCCCATCCCTACTACTCGCAACCAAAAGTCCCCCAAAATCCCTGCCACTTTCGAACTTCTTCCAACGTCTGTTCCTGTGACGCACTGCAGTCCAAAATGATTGTCCGCGACACATTTGGTAGATAAAGACACAAACTTCCTTTTGGATCATCTTGGTTCATACGCAAATAAATCTGTTCCCTAAAACTAGCACATAGAAAACACCCGTAAAGGAATTTCATGGCTTGGGAAGTGAGGGTCAGGGTGAGAGGCTCAGTAGGTGACTCTAAGGCCTTGAGGATTCTATCCAGGAGAGTCATTCTCTCTCCTATCTTTTCAACGATATCACGTTGAACTTTCTGGTTTGCACTTTTGAACAGCCCTACGAAAGCTTCCGCACTTTCCTTCGACAGTTTCGATTGGTTTTGTATGATGTCAAAGGTCTTGTGCCAGTTTTACACATCCAACTTTTTGAGAAGTCGCACAAGGGCTTTGACCATATCGTCTGGCAATGTGGTTATTTTTCTTAAGATGTAAACGATGTCACTCTGAAGCTGGGAGTCTTCTGAACATCCGAATTGCTCTACCAGGGTTTTGACGGCCAAATCTGGCAGATTTGGTTGTGATCCTATGACCCATCGCACCCTAAATTTCTCGAACGGCTCATTGGTTCCGAGAAATAGTCCCGTCAAGAAAAACATGATAGTTTCTTCTGAAAGGTGTACTTTTATTCAAGATGTCAGTGACTTTCATGCGAACCTCCCAGAGATGAATCACATCGTTCTGGCGTTCACCGAAAGCTCTCCAGCATTTCCGAAAACCAGACTCGTGCATCGAGAGGCCTCTCAAAGGAATTGGCTCCTCTAATCTTGGAGCCTGAGCAATAATACTTCGGATACAATCTTCAGTATCTCTGACTACCTGTTCAAGATTTGCAATAGCCTGTTCTGACAATTGCAGTTGGGTAAATAAGATTAAATAGACGTGCATTTTGAATCCCACACTAGTGTCATTTTGAGTGAGTTGTATTAGAGCCAAGACACTTTGTTCCGATAGATTCTTCTGGGTTTGTAAGGCCAAAAGAGCACCCCGTGTATAAGACTCATCGAAGGACATAACTTCTATTCGTCGTATAAGAGTTACAACCACTTTTTCTGGCAAGTGCGAGAAAGCTCCAAACACTTCGGCGACGGAACAGTGAATGCCGCCATCTGTTTTTTCAAGCAATCCTTCAAGGGCGCGAAGAGCTTCTTGGGACAAATTCGACTGAGATTTCAGGACTGAGGCCGCGCTACTTCGGATACTCGCATGCTCATTCTCAAGCAATTGTATTAGAGCAACGATTGCTAGTTCCGATAAATCCCATCGTGTCTCAAGAAGTTTAATCGCTTCTGTCCTGAATTTCGATTCCATAGGTAATTCAGACTCATATTCCATCGATGAGATGAGAGACGCGACAATCCTTTCAGATAAATTAGATTGTTTTCTAAGGGTTGCCCTGATCCTATATACGTCTCCCTGAGATGGTAAATCTTGATGGAGCATCGTTATAAGGCTCGTAACCGTGTCTTCTGACAAGTTTGTTTGGTTTTCTAGTGCCTCAACAGCGGCTATCCTGATTTCAATTTTTTCCTCCTGATCTTTGACCAGTCTTTCTAGCTTCATGATGATTTCTTGTGGAAGTGCTGATTGTCGACTTAGGGCCTTAGAAGGGTAACCCCTAAGACATCTTGCCGCATCGACGTTTTGTATTAATTTTATCAACTTTATGATAACCTGCTCCGGTAAGTTCCATTGAGCGCTCAGCACATAAGAAGCTTGAACCCTTAAATTCTCTCTTCTTTTGACGTCCTGCATGATTTCTATCAACTTCATTATTGTCGTTTCAGAAAAAAACGCATTATTCACATAGAAGCTTTCCAACACCGATCTCTTGCCGTAGTCATTCCTAGAAGTAGATTCGATGGCATCACAAAAAGCTCGACCTGGAAATTCCGATTCGTTAGCCAAGCGCGCCGATCCTGTCAAGTCACATTCAAGGATTAGCCACCGAGATAGCCTATCTTCTAATCTTGATAGCATCTCTGATTCATGCAGAATATCCGTTTCGCTCAAACAGTGCATAATTAGTCGCTGATGCGTAGGTCCTAGAAGATCGGGCTGGGTATCCTCAAGCTCTTTGAAAAACTCTGGCACTTTCTCAGGATCGAGTAAGCCTACAGTGAAACGCCATACTATGTCGTAGCGTGAGTCGTACTTGTTGTCCCTTAGAAATTCCTTAGGACAAACTCTGGAAAGTTTGGGTATTGTCGAATTAAAGTCTAGGCGCTCGAGATAACCTCCAGACTTCCATTGTCTTGTGAAATATCTCGCCGCAAAGAACTCCTGGAAAGTTAGGTGCAGGAAATGATATCCCCGTTCAGATGCCTTTACTGAGAGGTCTGATGATCGTAGGAATGAGAGACCTCCAAGAATATCATGGAATAATTGCGTATCGCTCCTGCATGGGGATGTTTTTCCAGCTACCTGCTTATAGACAGCGTCTTGATGATTTGGTTGAAACTCCACTATATTGCTGTACATTCCACTGAAGGCAAAACACTCGAGGAATGCGTTTTCGAACGCCGAATTTGCTTCTATTTCCGATGGAAGGGCATATACTCTATATCCTGCAGGGTTTTCTTTACCCCCGGATCGCAAAATGTCCTTTGCCGAGAGGCGAAGCACAATAGCTTCATAGATGACTGTCATAGTGTCTATAATGGCGTTCTCGGGTATTTTATCCCATGCTAAACACAATGCATCTAGCTGGATTGGGATTCGAACAAGGTTTTGAATGAGCCAACGCTTCCCAAGGAACTCCTGGATAGTTTGGATAATGTGCGGAACTTGCACGACTTTCTCAAGATAGTGTTGTATCTGATGTGGGTAAAATCCAATTGTTTCTAATTCAAGATCGAGCTGTTTAAGCCCGGCTGGAAGCATAGCATGTGGCCTAGTCGTTATGATAACATTAGGCTTATCCAAAAGCTCAGAGAGCAATCGATTTCCATCATTCTCTTCGTTGCCCAGGTTCTGAGCTTCGTCGAGACCATCAAGAACATAGAGAGTTCTTTCATCTTCGGTAATTAAAGCAATCAACAGTGCGTGCGCTAGTTTTCGTGCATGGTCTTCGCCCTTGTTGTGTCTATTGAAATACTCGTGGTAAAGCAAACTTTCGAAATTGGGAAGTTTCTTAGATCGCAGATTTCGCAATGGCACCCAGAGCACACGCCTGAATAAGCCGTTCCATATTTTCCCCTGAGTGAAATCATGAATAATCTTCTTACATAGTGTAGTCTTCCCAACACCAGCAGCTCCGCGGATTAGTATTCTTCTTGGCCTTTCTGACTTTTTCTTGTCGCCGCTGGGCTTTTCGCGAGAGTTGAAAAGCGCCGGCAGTTCAACTCGGAGCTCTTCGGCCGGAGTCTCAACCTTCATCCGATGAAGAAGTGAAAACGGGGAAGATGTACGTGCAGATTTAGCCTCTCTGGAGTTTATCACAATGGCAAGGTTGATGTAGCACTGATCCATTTCTAGATTGTCGCCCGACAGCCGTTGAATTCGGAGTCTCTCCTCCTTATAGCATCCCTTGCGTATCCAGGCGTCCGCTTGTTCGAGCATTGAACCATTTCGAATTCCCTCAAGGATCCATTCAACTTTTCCCTCGACCTTTCCATAATCGTCATCCAAAGCTTTGTTGGAGTGTCGAAACTTATTCATCAATTTGTGAGGTCGGTTGAGTGGTTCTGGTTTTGTGACATGTAAGCTTGCAGACTGTTTATTGACGAGCTAATTATTCTTAGTAAATGAAGCAAGAGGGTTCAGAGTGATTCTTACTGGTCTAGAAGGGTTGAAACAAAACTTTGGTAGGCAACGAATTACGCGACACAAACTAGTAACACCTTTCTCATAAAAAGTAGCCAGCTGAAGCTCCTTAGGACGATCTAGATAGAACTCTGTGAAGCTAAACACGAGATCGTCAAGTTCATAATTTGGCATTGCGAAGTTAAGTAGCATTGACACTTGTTTGCTTTGTAGCGATGCCCATATCCCCAAGAGAGGCTTCGCCCAACCTTTTATATTTTGAAAGGAGGTGCCTTGAAACGGGGTACCAAGAAAGATAATGCCGCGTGTAGCTGTTCTAATTGAAGAGTACTCCCCTATGGTAGCAATAACGAGAGCCTTCATTAGAATGATACCACCTAGGCACGATGCTATGAAGAGGATTGGCTGATCTTCTTTCTTGCGACTTTTAATGCCGCGAAGTAGAGATAGAGCACATTCCTCAATCGTTTTAGGGGTTAACCTCGATGTCTCATATAAATCAGCCGGCCAGTTGCAAGTGAAAATTCGAGCGCGGCCCACAACCTTGGGAAGCATATCTCTGTCTTTCAACCAATTCACTTCAGGCCTGTCAGGATCCTTTAGATCTCTATGGATCCATGTATCGGGTGACTTCGTATCTAAGCCATGAATTGCAATGATATCGACCTCTCGGTGGTGGTTGCATTCGTCTTCGCTAGGGAGGTAAACAGGTTGTAACTGGACGGCTTGCTCTTTCCCTGAAGACCGAGCTGCGTCATCTCGAGGGGGAGGTCGGTCTATCAGAGGTTGATACTCATCATCTTGTATCTGTGATCGTTCCATGGTTTCTGGTTTCACCAGAATCGATTAATAGTGGGGAACCTGCTGTCTATTGGGTTTTCCTCGAAAAACTAATGATATAAATTCGTAAATGTAAAGTGGCTCACGATTAGCTATGGAATTGTTGGGTAGGAGGGATGGTTTAATCTCCTGTTGCGGGGTGGCGGAAGGACTGTAATTGTATTGGCATTCAAAAGAGGGGTTGTGACTGTTCTCGACCTATCAAGATGGCAATGTATGCTCATGGCAATTTTGCATTTCTACAACCATTTGACAATCTTCTACGGAGAAGTTCAATCAAAAGTTGACTGATTACCAGTATCTTCAGGAGTCATCCCCTTGTTTTTCCAAGGGCGGTTAGGTTTACTAACATTTGGTTATAAATTATTAATCTGTTAGGACTACACTTCGCAATCTTCCCTGCCTATTAGGAGGTATGGCGACAGCTACTAGGACTGCGGGCAGTCCCGATATCCCCGTGAGAGAAATCCTTTTAGCATCTCTATGCCTTCTTACAGATATGAATACAGTTCCTTGCCAGCCTGTTTCGGTTGTATAACACGCGAGGCACGTTACCCCAAAGCCGTACAGACAGCTTCCCAGCCATTTTCCGCGAGACCGAAAGCAAAATCCAGACGCCAAATGACAAACCAGATGATTTCCTGTCAAGAGAGTTATCGCTTAAGAGTTTAGAACCATATCTCAAGCGTTTCTGGATGGTCGGGAAGGAACGAGCAGCGTATCCACTACACCATCAATTGGTTTTAGGGAGGGAAATCATTCTATGTGAACCTATGGACTTGCATCTCGTCTGGGCGAATGACGGAAGGATTTTCATAAAGCCATTGCCACGCTTTCTCCTTGATCCTAAAATTTGGAAAGAAAAATTTTGAGTGCGGTAGTCATTGTGAATGCCTGCGATCTAACACAGGTCATGGAACTGGCAATACCGATATTGAGAGTCAGACCAAAAGGTTTGCACTAATAAGGCATTACGCAGATGCGCATTAGGCTTCCTCTACTCATACGTCTGCCTTCTTTCTTACGAAAGCGACTTCTTGATCGCGAAAGAATACCACCTTCTTCCACACTCGAAGGATGACTTGAAGGTTAGATGGGAAAACTGGAAGAGCTTTATTAGGGATTTTCTTGAGACATACGAAAAAGCTCAGATCCACCCGCGGTTCCATAGAGGAGAATTACGCCTCTCTCGACTCAATTTTCTCAGCCGTTTCACCCAGTGGCCGCTCTTCGCCTCATACATTCGCGGTTAGCGAAACTACGGTAGCTTGGTCCAGGCCAATGTCGCATGGCTGGCGACAGCCACAGTTTTTGTTGCTTTGATCCTGACAGCGATGCAGGTTGTGCTTGCAACGGAGCAGATCAAGGAAAACCCTCAACTCATGGTTGTTTCGTACGGCTTCTCAGTATTCGCTATCCTAGCTCCACTCTCCGTGGTTTTTGTAATTGCCCTAGAAGTGGTCTATAATCTCCTCAAGATAACTTGTTATCTGCCGAAACTACCAGTTATTGGGTAGTACCTATGCAGCTCCCGATCATCACATGCGTAGGTACTATCGATACATTACTATTGGGAACCTTGTAAATGAATGCTGGTATTAGGTAAATGTTTTTAAGACTATCAACTTGAATAAAATTTTCGATTGAAGAATGATTAAAACATGGAGAATGACACAAGGAACCTTCTCAAGATGCCAAGTCTATTTTTTCTAGTATGTGCGGATGTTGAGCGCAAGAGCCATTCTACGACCTAGGTACTTTCATTTATTTTACGACGCGTAAATCCTAGCTCTCTCAAGCATATTTTATGTCGTAAGGTACATCGATACGGCTCTCTTTGATTAAAATTTCTCATATTTTGATCCGGGGGGAAATGATCACAATAATCACGGAAGAGGTGCTCGAAGCCGCCCGGGAGATGAATAGGCGCGATGTTCGACGGGCAGAGCAAATGCGCGACGGCGAAGACAAGGAGAACGACTTTATCTCCGGCCGACGACGATGAGATATGGGCGAAATACGAAAACATCGAGGGATTGAAAGGTGTTGATGGCCAACCTCTGAAACTAAGCGGCTCCTACTACTCATATGGACCTTATCCTCGCAACCGTCGCATCCTAGCGGATATCGCGCTCGCCGCTGGCTGGACAGTGGAGAAAGCGAGGGTTTTGGAGAGACGCTATGTCAATCGGATTGCAAAACACTTGAACAGCTTCCCAGATGCTTCGGTAGATCTCTCGGACCCAAACCAACCGAAGATGAAAAATGGCAGACCTTTCACTTTCCAGAACGTATCTTGGTCCTTTTTGCGGACATATATAGAGCTTGAGATGAAGGAGATGGATCCGACGAAGCTCGCCACCGTCAAAGCTGCCGTTCTCGATTTATATGAGACCAATTCCAAGACAGGCAGGAAAAAGCTTCCGGTCTATCCACGGGGTACGAAGCGTATAAGCGACGACGCCTTACCAGTTTCTAGCGCCGATATAGAACGCGCGCATGAAGAACTTGACAAAAATGAACGCTTCAACAAAGCGATGCGCGTGGACCCATTTGGAAGGAGAGCATTCGCATCATCGGAGAAGGTCAAGTTGAGAATCAAGGTCTTCCTTCTTTCAGGTAAAATGTCCGAGGAGGAATTCCGAAAAGCGATCGATGTAACAAAATCTGAATTTGAGATGTTTATGAAAGAGAAAAAGAAGCGCCCGCAGTTGGAAAGTAAAGTATTCCATAATGCGCCTTCATTCATCCGCGAGCAAATGGGAGAGAAACCAGCAAGGAAAAGGAAGAGAGACGCTACAGATTTAGATGTGGCGCGGTTACGGTAGATTATTAGTTGTATTAGGTACCTGCCTATAGGTACTAAGTTGGACGTATTCTAGCTGGAGCCCTGGAGGTAAGCTGTAGATAGGTCTGAATTTTAGAGCGGTTAGCTGGATGTTTACAGCAAACCCGGAAGGTTTACGGATATAACGTCTTTCGCGATAGATGCGATATATAATACCCGACATTCAATAATATTCCGACCAAGTCGATACTAGCAAGAATAGGTACCTAGTCTTCCTCAAAAAATGGTTAGCAATAGGTTAGTGCTATTGCAACCATTGCAACTATTTTTAGTAGGTAGTAGAGCTTCGTGGCTGAGTGGTGCTAGGCCTACCTGCGCCCCAGTCAACTTCCTATTTGGCAGCTTTTGGCGGGACAATGCTGATTGAGCTGAAGAACGTGTCACCCTTGCCGTTCTTCTTCAGGAGTCTTACCTTACTCGGGCAACCCGGAAAGCTTGGCGTGCTCCCTCTCAATACAATATTCTATATTTCGTGACTTCTTGTGAAGCTTCAAGTCGAATTATCCAGTTTCCATCACGGCGCATCTTTAGCTTTACGGCAATCGGAATTCGACCATGGACTCCGAATCTACCATCCCACCGCGCCGCCGAGTCCCAAAGCTGGGCCACAAGAAATCCATGTTTGGTAGGATTAAAGTCCGAACTCCGATTTTTTTCATCTCCTCATCTGACACACCGTAGGTTGCCAACGATGTCGCGCCAGAAGAGTTAAGGTACACTTCTATGCCTGTGATGGTCTTAATAACCGTATAGCAAGTGAATTGCAAGAACTAAGATCTTCGTTCAATTTTAGTGTAACGAAGAAAAGCCCATCTGTTATAATTGCAAACGCCATGGTTTGCCCTGCAACTATGATCGCGACACGTTCGCGAAGAAGGTATCCCCGAAACCACCAGCAACTCAGATACCTGCCCCCACTGAATCCGAAGAAAATGAGCTTCCGGAGTCACGTTCTCGGAGGTTATTGGAAGCTAGGTTGATGCTTCAATACACAACCGAGACCGGAGGGTCAATCTCAGCCGACGGACGTACGCTGGGGTTCTTCAGCCAGCTAATCCCGAAGCTTGCGTTTCGCTCCGATGCGCTGATGTATTCAATGTACTGTCTCGCTGCGCTGAATATATCGAGAGTATATGGAGACAGCGAGCTCGAAGGCGGCGCCGAGGCCGTTGCCAATAGATACTTCTCGATGGCTGTTCGAGAGCACAATAAAGAGATCTTCCAGGTTAACAAGGACACGGCAGACATAGTCTGTCTGACATCCTGCCTGATGAGAGTAATCGCGCTCATCCAATTGCAGAATCGCAGCCGCGAGCTTTATACACCACCGTGGCACTGGCTTGCTCTAACCCGGAGTTCGACAGCCACATTTGTGGAGGCGTATCAACAAATTGGTCCGGATCCAGATTCTGTAGCATTCCAACTAATAAGAGGAACCTCGCATCTTCACGATAAAGGCAAACTGCCACAGCGCGGGGATATGGAGAGGCTACAACACCTAATGGATCGTTCCAAGGAACTCAGCATAAACGAAGACTGGGATGCGGAAATCCAAGACGCATATGAGCGCACACTCACTTTTATATGCAATGCGATGAAATTATCAGATGCCGAAGGGCCATCAGGCAGCCTCTTTCGGATGCTTCTCTTATTTCCGATGTTAGCAGACGAGAGATATATCAAGCTAGTCAAAGAAGGATCCTCACGGGCTTTAGTAATATTGGCTCATTTCTTTGCAATGCTTTCGAGATTCCATAACATTTGGTGGGTAGGAAACTTAGGAGTTGATGAAATTCACGCGATTGCCAATGCATTGCCTGAGCAATGGCAATACTTGCTTGCGTGGCCGTTGGATAAAATAAAACTGTGGAATTCCGACATTCAAAGTCGAAGGGACTCGAAAGGTTCATCGGTTCAATCCTTTAAAACGCCACAAGAATAGGCGGATTTTAGCGGCTTCGTTCTCGTTCTCGCTCTCGTCCTCGCTTACATAACCGACAAATCAATTGTGAGCACCGGGTTTGAATGACCTCAAGAACATCCTACCGGAAGGCAACACGCAAAATGCTGTGCCTTATTATACGACGGAAACTGCAGTTTACATACGACGTCGATTGATATACCCAGGTCAATAAAATTCGAGATGAAGTATAAAAGGGAAGCTAGAGGTCGAATGACTCCAGTATCAAGCAGCATTCAGCTCGCCACGCTTGAAACCCAATAGACACAATTCTACTATGCTTTTAGGAAAAATGAAGTTTCTTGGCGCTCCATTGCTTTTTCTTGCTTGCTCAAGTTTCGCTCTTGTAAGTGTCTAGATCACTTCAGAGATCTTTGACTATCATCAGTCTTGCTGACCTATGTTCTAACCAGGGGAGCTCGGTCGCAAGGAAATCTCCAAAAGTTCATTCCATCAAAAGGGACAATGGCACAAATGCAGGTTCTATGCTTCAACTTAGCTCCGATGAGGACTTTCATTTCGAAATTCTTCGTGTTTTAGGACTTGCGCCGTACCAGGGCAGCGACATAGGAGAGGTCCTGGTCGCCGCGAACCAGATCGCACCAGGAAACTTCGAAAGCTACTACAGCGCATTCAACGACCTTGCCAACCGAGTTCACGACGCTGTCAGTGCTATAGATTCGAAAACATACCCCGTATCAGCCAGGAACGCGCTCTTCCGAGAAGCGACGTACTATCGCTCCGCCGACTTCTATCTCCATGGCAATTGGAATGATTCACGAATCTACTCGCTATGGGACAAACAGCTCGCAGCGTTCAACTCGGCTATAGCCTTGTTACCAACACCCGGCGAACGCGTCACGCTCCAAGGCAACGGTTTCAAGATCCCGGCTATCTTTTTCGGCACCGGCTTACCGGGCCCTCGTCCCACCATCATCATGTGTAACGGCTTCGACGGAGCGCAGGAAGAGATGTACCACGCGATAGGCGAAGCGGTGGTACAGCGGGGCATGAACGTGATCACATTTGAGGGCCCTGGTCAGCCCACGGTGCGGCGGTATCAGAATCTCGGGTTCATTCCGGAGTGGGAGGAGGTCGTCACGCCCGTCGTAGATTACGCGTTGACGCGACCCGAGGTCGATGCAAAGAAGGTAGGGTTATGGGGACAGTCGTTTGGCGGATACCTGGCGCCGCGCGCTGCAGCGTTCGAGCACCGACTCGCGGCGGTCATCGCCTTCGACGGTATCTACTCCTTCGCTGAGGGGATATCTGAGCAGTTCGGACCGCAGCTAGAGGCCATATATGAGACCGGTAACGAAACACTATTCAACAGCATCGTTGCCGGGGTAGTCGCAAACACTTCCATGCCAACTAGTGCTCGTTGGGCTATTGAGCAGGGACTATGGTCATTCAACACCCAGAGCGCGTTCCAGTGGTTCAAGAAGGTTCAACAGTACACACTGGATGAAGTTATTCAGAACATCACGGCTCCTGTTTTTGTCGGCGATGCTCAGAATGACATGTTTTTCGCTGGCCAAGCGAAAGAGCTGGCGGAGAAGTTAGGAGATCGTGCGACATACCATCTTTTCAACGCTATCGATGGCGCGGGAGAACACTGTTCTCTCGGTGCGGCAATGCTAAGCGCTCAAGTTGTACTGGATTGGTTTCAGAGCATCGTCTCTTAAGAATACTTCGTTCATAATGGCCTAATGTATGGGAATATATGGGATTGGGAAGGGAAAATGCCGGGTATTGTTTTGTATCAATTTCTACTTACCAGATAGTTAATTGGTATTGTATTATTTCATATTCCACTACCACCTTTTGGTGATACTGTGGCCTGTCTCGTCCGAACATCAGTATCAGCCAAGAAGGTTTTTTGACGCGGTCAAACATGAAGCCTATCACGATACTACTTCGCTTGGATGACCTCGAAAAACAGGTGATATCTTGATAGCGCTTAGAAATCCAATTTCAATCACCACTCCTATTGTCACCACAGCCATCCCGTCATTCATACCTGACGAGCCAATCGCATTAAAACATCAATTTCAGCGACATTTGTTGAGTCCACCGTCGTCATCTGTGCAACATGATATTGCAGCCTGAAAATCTTTGCCCTTTTTGGAATCACCTCCAAGAACGAAACCGAATGCGAATTAGGGGGAGGTACGTACCTATATCCGAGCCCATATAATCTCGATTAGTAATCGTCAGGTGGCTTAAGAGATAATCTCTCGTCATTGAGGCATCAAATATGAACAGCACTTGAAAAACCCCTAATTTCATCATCAAGTCTATGGTAATATATTAAGGAAATACATGTCTTAAGTAACGAGTATAATTCGTTCAAATTAAGAGAAGAAAAGCAACGTCTCGAGATAGTATCGATCCTGAATATTATGGTAGGGCTGAATTTACGGCTCTTTCCGTCAAATTATTGCTAGGAGCACTACGACGAAGACGGAAAGGCGTCTAGCGGAACTCCACGAGGACCCAGCAAGAAATGCTTGGATTTGGTTATCGGGAGAGTGGCTTAACTTCTTTAGACCGGAGCGAATGCGAGCCTGACTCCCACAGCCCTGTGAATCGTGTCCGGGTAGCATTCAAAATGGATCTGAAGACCTGATTTGGCTGTGACCTGTATTCTGGAATTACTAAACCAGCTTCACTTAGCTGACTCCTTCCAATTCAGCTGGGATCCAAATAATGTTCATCGTTGCGAATCGGATGAAGCAGCCGTGCGGCACGGCAATAGACAATAGTCCCCCCATCACAACCATGACCAATACGCACGTTCATACAAAAATAGGCAGGGCCATGTTTAGTGCAGGTACCATGCGTTAGATGGGGACTTTTTTGCGGAAGTCCACGACATCTTCATGATCGGGTCAGAATGCGAGTTATAAAGCGCCAAGCTTTCCAACTCCAGACTTGTCTTGGAGTGCGGCTCCTTTATCAACCTCTGCCAAGACGATGATCCATCTCGGCCGCATGTTCTTGTAGTTTGATAATTATAAAATATTCCTCCTATATAACCTTCGAGTTGTCTACTACTAATTGCTCATCGCCGCCGAGAAATTGCATAGGGACATTCCCTAAGCAGTCCAAGATGTTGTTCAAGACTACTACCTTTGCTGGGCTGTTGGCCGTCGCCAGCTCAACGGATGTGGACTACTATTTCTCTATCCCCTTTGCCAAACCGCCCGTCGGCGAGCTACGATTCGCACCACCAGAGCCCCCATCAAACTCGTCATGCAAGGTGATCAACGCCACGAATCCGACCCCTTCTTGTATGCAGTTTTCAGGAGGACTCTTTGACGAGACGAACACTCAGAGCGAAGACTGGTAAGAAGATCTCGCGTTTAAACCTCGAGTACCATTCACTAACACGAGCGTGATAAATTTACAGCCTCTACTTAGATGTTTGGGTGCCAGCTACTCCAAAGCCGGATCTGCCTGTGAAGGTATGGGTGTATGGAGGAAGTAATGAGGGTGGAGGTGTCTCGGACGCGACCTACAATGGCTGCTTCTCAGCTCAAGATTCCATCGTGGTCTCGATCAACTACCGTTTAGGTCCTCTGGGCTTCCTAGCACTAGAAGATCTCGGCCTAACCGGCAATTACGGCCTCCAAGACCAACTTCTTGCCTTGCGCTGGGTGAAAGAGAACATCGCCAACTTTGGCGGCGACCCGTGAGTTTATCCCGTGTTCCTTAGATAAAAATTGGCAAGTGGAGTTTTCGAATTAACAAATCTCGCCTTCCAGGGGGAAGATCCTACTCTTCGGAGAATCCGCCGGCGCCATTGACTCTTTCACTCTTTCAACGCTACCTGAAATCAAAGAGCTGGTACGAGCTGTCGCTCTGGAGTCTGGGGGTGGTAGAGATCTAGCCACGCTAGCCGACTCGAAGGTTTGGTACTCGGAATTCCTCGATGCGATGAATTGCACCACGGCAGATGTACGTCTCAAACGCCCCTCCGTAAGATACCCACTGCTATACATGCTCACACAATATCCAGGTGTCCTGCCTCCGCTCCGCATCAACAACAGCTATCAAAGCCGCAGTAAAAGCCATGCCCGGCCCTTCCGTCATGACAGTCAACACCGCACTCGTCAACAACGGCACACGCAGCTCCTGGACCCCCATCATCGACGGCGTAGTAGTCAAAGAGCAGCCCTCCACCGCCGGCCTCCAAGTCCCCGCCATCGTGGGCTCCAACGCCGCCGAAGGCGCCCTCTTCGTCCTCGCCACCTACGGCACAGCCGCGATCCAAAACCAAGTCACACAGACGCAATACGACGAGTTCCTCGCCTACAACTTCGGGCCCCTAGCCACTCTCGTCAACGAGACATACTCCGTGTCCAAAGTGTTCAACGGCTCTGTTCTCGCAGCCATGACAGAAGTGCTCACCGACGTGTCCTACCGCTGCCCCTCGTACCGCGCGCTCCTACAAGCAGAGAAGAGCGGGATCCCGGTCTGGAGCTACCGGTTCTCGCACGTGCCGACGTGCGGGTGGTACGCCGGCATCAAGGCGGCGTATATCCCGTACCTAGGTGCCACGCACACGAGCGAGATCCCGTTCGTGTTCAACTTCACGAGTAACATGCCGCCGCCGGATGGAAACTGCACTTTCACGGCAGCTGAGCAGACGCTATCCCATGATATGAGCCGCGCGTGGACGAACATGGCTGAGTTCGGGAAGCCCGGGGACCAGAGCGCGTGGCCTGCGTGGACCTCTAATGGGAGCATGGGCGTGGTGATGGATAGTGTGATGAAACCTGGTGTGGTGGACTACACCGAGTGCGCTTTCTGGGATGAGGTGAATTCGGAGTTGAATCAGTATTGGGATAAGCAACATTAAATTGAACATGCATAAAATCGCTATTTTCGAGTAATTATTATTTAATGATAAATCAAACAGAAATTTTATTGTCCTCTTCGGCAAACGCGTGGAATCCCTATCTCAGTATCGCTGGAGCAAAATTAATTTTTGGTATTAGATGACCTGTGTTCGCAACGATCACCTAGTAGATAGCGGCCGACCGCCAATGCTCTCAGGTATCTTTCTGAGCGTCTCGGCTTCCGGTATATATTTTATCTCTATACCGTCCAACTCACTTGGTGCTGACTCCCAGCCAATGAAATTTGGGTGATCTGAGTCGAATAAGGGACGAAGTTGATGACCAAATTTCGACTGTACCGATTGTATACGCTGATTTGTATCAAGTGAAGTCCCGACCTCATTAATCCAATCCAGAACTTCTTGTAGAATATCAGAATAGGCCGGAAACCATATCGAGACTAATGCCTTTAAATCAAGAAAAAACCCGTGCTTTGTCGTAAATTTGTCTGACTTTACTGCAACCAGTCTACTACCTAGTTGAGCTGTGGGATCGTTACCGAGACTGAGACCCAGACGTTCATGTGAGCGTCCAAGGTCTAATCGCATTATCTTTTTTATTCCCCCTTTACCTATCATTTTCTTTCCCCAGTATGCTCTACGAACCATCCCATATTCTTTAGTTTCATATAATCCCTTGCTAAGAACAAGGCAAAATTCCGGGTCGACTCCATGGTAGAGAAAGACAGAGATGAGTTGCAGATACGGGGGTACATTGCCGACCCGCATGCACCAACCCTCCATGATGAAGTCGAGCATTGATGATTTCCTCATTGAAGACATGATGTCAATTGAGTTCCCTCGAGATAAAAGCATATCGAGGATCTTGAAACTCCTGGATAACTTGGGACTGGGAGTTTGACACATAATATGTACTAAGGCGGTATTGATATAGCCAACCAGCGCTTCAGGGGCTATGTGATATGGTCGAGCTATGTATTCAAGAAAGCCCATAGTTGTAGAAAGGAAGAAGGGGAGATCATGTAGTGGACAACGGAATAACTCAATACGCGCATCATACAGCCTGATAAAGAGTTTGGCGGTGCTTAGATGTAGGTCAACAATTGTACGCCGAACACCATCTAAGAAGCGTAAAAGTCTCTCGGGGCCGTGTCGTGGCAACAATTTGGTATGTAACCCAATCTTTCGGCTTAAATCGCAACTAAAAGATGGGGTAGGGGCGGTTGCTATCAAAAGAATAGAATGTGATTCCATCACTGGAAGCCCGAGTCTGTTTTGACTTGCAAACTTGGGGACAAAATAGAATCGTGGCAATTTCAAATATCGCAGTAAACCCAGATAGGTCTGAATGTCTGCATCGTGTGGATCGAAGTCTTGCAACTCATTCTGAGCTATTTCCTGGAATTTTCGACTCTCAAGAAACTCCACGACAGACCGATGTGTAAAGAAAACAACATCGCCGAATAAATGCGTGATCGAAACTACTATCGGCCTGGTTGAACTAGCAAGGTAACGCAGCTCAAGAAATCCTTTGCAAATACCATATATACGCTTTCTTGCCCTTTCTTGTCTTGCAGGCAAGTCCAAAGTATGGATAGGTATTTTCATGGCGAAGTCCCTGTCTTGGATATATTCCTCTAGCAAAGCCAATTGCATCAAACGCAGTCTGTTATGGTTGCTCCTTTGAGAATTCAAGGCAAATGACAAGGTTGCATAAGCTAGCCTCTTGTTGGCACTTGGTATTGAGCTTATGAGTTGATACATCACTATAGTAATATAAAGTAAGCGCCGCACATTTGACAACAGGGACCCCCAACGATATAAGATATATAATACCACTTTCAGTAGAATAACATAGGCTTTATGGATCAGGTAATTATTGAAAGACTCACAAGGCTCTAGTTCTGTTGGGAAACTTCTCACCACATTTATCAGATCTTCCATCTGGTCGCCATTCGCAAGACCATCTTCAATGTGCCGAAGAACAATAACCACCCATAGGAACACGCCATCAGACCCTCTGCATATTTCAATTTCTAGAGTCTTCGCGTGGTCTGAAACTGCAGTGTCTGTGGAACCAAGTAGAGAATGTAAGTCCATTTCGCGGACTCGATCCTGGACCATACGCCGAATATCCCGATGCGTTAGTTCATGAAGCCAAATTTTAGGGCAATCTCGGAATCGTTCCTGGAAGATAGCCCATTCACGACTTGAAACGCAAATTTTTACAGAATAAGTATTGTTTATCCAAGAGAATAGCTTTCTGATCAGGTTTGCGTGGTCTCCCCCGAATTCGTCAAGGCCATCAATGAAAAGGACGAATTTATGTTTAACGATGGTATCGGGGGAAATCAGGGATTCAAACCCCTTTTGGCATTCGTGATGTTCGATATGGATATTTTCCTGATGCATAGAAGCATGCCACTGTTCTGGAAACGCATGAGAAATTAGTTCTGGAGATTTCGATAAAATGCAATAAAGAAGACCACGGATAAGCCCTTTCAAGGTTTTTTGGAGAGTTGATCCCGGCCGCCAGAAAAAGAATTTTCCTATGACAAGTTCCGAGTCGCCGGCCCAAGTTTGTAGATATTTCTCAGTAATAGGCTGCCGGCAAATATATTTCATGAGTGTTGACTTTCCAGAGCCAGGCTTGCCTATAACATGAAATATTCCATGGCCCTGCTTGAGCCAAGCGATAAATCGATCACGAGATTCAATCATGATGTCATCGATAATATCTGGCGATTCCCCTCCAGACTGAGATTGCTTCCCGTCGCTTAATGGTCCGTTTGATATTTCGTCGGGCAGCAAGTCTGATTCAACTCTAGAGGCGTCGTCTCCAAAAGGGTCCAAGATATGTGAAGACCATTCAAAGCTTGAATCATCATCTATACACCCACAAACAGAGCGAATAGAGTTAGTGTCATTGTGGTTTTGACTGTGATCGACATTTCCGGGTTTCTGGGGAGATTCGTCATTTTCGTTATCGTTCTCGTTGCCGTCATTGTCATTGTCGTCACCATCACCATCATTTAGGGACTCTTCAGTGATTTCAGTCTTAATTTCTCCACCCTCTGAGAGCCTATTTTCTTCTTCCGGTTCGTCATTAAGGATCCATCGAAATGTCTTCTCGTGCGCGTCTACGATCTCCTCGTATCTCTCATTCATTAGTTCAAAACGTAGGCCGTTTAAGACTCGAGCCTGTCTGATTTTCAGTACCGCCTCTTGAGTGAGCCCAAGGATTGATCGAATCTGGCCAAGAGCCTCGGGGTTTAGACATGAAACGTTGCGGTTTGCTTGTAGTGATTCGACATTCTTTACAAGCGATTGTAGCTCAGTGCTACTTGCTTGCCCGTACACTACAAGTTTATTTAGTCGATCTAGAGATTCGGCTCTAGCCCAACCGTAAGTCTCAGATCAAATCAATCAGGACTGACAATCTCACCTCATCAATGTCACGATCTGCAGATTTAACTGGTTCCGGCAGCGATCGAGTCTTAATCGTAAATCGTCTTTCTTATCTTTCTTTTTCCAGTCTCGAAATGCAGCACGAAGACTTTCTCTCTTAGAGTCAGGGTTCCTTGCCTTCAGATCGTTAATGAGACGCGCAAGATCAGAAGAGACAGTGCTGCATTCCGCAGCGAGCTGTTTGAGTTCCAATTCCTGGTCTGATAACCCAACAAGGCCAGGCATCTGAAGCCCTTCTGTAACACCTTGAAGCTGCCGTGTTTCTAAAAGAAGTTCATTGTTGAGGGCGGTAGTTCCGGTAGTAGATTTGTATATGTCCTTCGATTTAGATAGTACCTTGTAACCGAAGTCGAGAAATGAGATAATATTACCCGCAAGTCCTATCGCAGAGAAGGGATCCATTGTATGACCAGATGGGAAAAACCCCCCTTATAGAACATGAAAAGGAGATAATGCCGTTAAAATTTAAAGGTACCATAAGGCAATAGTGCCTTACCTGATCTGAAAGTACGTGATTTAGACCACGTTCGTGAGAAATAAAACAGAAGATTGACTGTAGGAAGCTATGTGTGATCGCGAGCAGGTACGTCCAATCAAGTCATTGCCCGCTCATCCTGCTTAGACGTATCAGCGTGGCGTCAGCCTAGATTCTAGGTACCTATAATTGGTGAAGTTACGCTATAATGGCCTCCGACTTAGTTTATTACCACCGGATAGGTCCCTGAAGAGATCTCATCTAGGTAGGTAGGTACCCACCTAGGCACTTTCTCTTTAAGGAGGTATCCGTTAGGTGCATGAAATTGGACGTCAACACATCACTCATTATGTCGATGGCCAACCCTCTTCAAGATTTCGCACACCCGAGCCGCACAGCCAACGCTCCCCAGAGCTAACATAACTCCGTTAAACAGGATTAAAACACCATAATCTGTACCGTAACTCTTAGGCCACCAATACGTTTTGCCAGCCCCTTCAGCAATCAAGCGCTCGCTGATAGGTCCACTGACAATACTCCCGACGCCTCTTGCGGCTGCCGCAAATCCCCACAGCAGTCCTAGGTCAGCGTGGGGGCTGCGTTTCTGTATCTCAAGCCCTATCCCAACAAACGTGGAGCTCCAGCCCCCTGCGAACATGCCGTACAGAAAAGCAAAGGCGCATAGGGTAGCGAAGTTGGCCGCAAACCCCCAGGCGAAGAAGACTGCTACGGCAGCTCCTAGCGACAGGAGGAACAACGTCACCGAAACGTGGTAGCGGTCAACCAAGTACCCGGTACCGATGGCGCCTACCACTGATGCGACGTTGTACAGTGATAACATACCTGCCGCAGCCAGTGGCGAAGCACCAAAGTTCAAGGCGAATGCTAGACGTCATGTCAGCCATCCAAAACCAAGACCCGTGGCTCATTAGGTGCGTGACTAGAAATTTCATACATGGAAGATGAATACCAGGCAAAAAATTGCCCAAGGCTTGAAAGACATTACCCGCTTGAAGAAGCAAGAAGATCGGCGTAGCGACATAGCCGAAGTTACCAATCTCAGACGCGCTGGTGGTCCTCGGCCTCACACGTTCTCGGAGGAAGTAAATCGACGGAAGGGACAGGACTGCAATGGCAACAAACCAAGCTATCAGCATGTTGCGATGCCCGTACTTCTCGAGCCCCCACGTCATCAGGACACTATCCGATCCCGTCAGCCACAGTCTTCAACGGTTAAAACATGTTCACGTACGGAATTACTACCCCACCCATGCCCGCACCCGCCTCCTGGATGCCAAAAGCAAGCCCCTTACGCTCGATGAACCATTCATTTAGGAATTGGATAGTCACCGTGTTCACGACGCTGGCACCCAATCCGTATAGAACACCTTGCGTTAGAACCAGATGCCAGACTTCAGTAGCAAACGCAGATGCCAGTATAGCTAGGCATGTGACAACCGACCCGGCAATGAGAGCCGGTCGTCTGTATGACTGATATCGCTGCAGAATGATGAATGACGGAGGCGACGTCAAGTATAGTATCCCCTAAAAGCGACACCCAAAGTCAACATCAAATTGCATGCCGGGCAGATACTGTCTCCACCTACCAACGCAGTAGTGCCAACCGTCGGCAACCCTTCACGATGATCGGAGAAGGGCGGGTGAGTCGAATAATAACTCTGGAAAACACCATACGAGAAAGGGAAGCCCCACGTCAACCCAATCATCAAAAAGCAGCCAACCCAGAGGAAAAGCCAGGCATGTCTACCGCGATCTGGCGGATAGGCATGGGCGGCGTTTGGGTGCTGGTCTTCTTCCAGTTGACCGATCTCGACTAATTCCAAGTTCGATTCTGCAGCTGGCGCACGTTCCTGAAATTCCATGGTGCTGGTTTTCGACACTATTGATGAGTATTGGTGTTTTTATGTCGAAGAGTGGTTGTTAACATAATCGTTTATACTGAAGTCAGCTTTTCCGTGTGTCTTAGCGTGGAGATCGGAAAACCCGAGCCCTAGTTATACCAAATAGTTAAAGCGCTTGGCAGACGCCCTTCGTGAGAACCTAGGCCGTGATCGGAAACCTCCATACAGAGAGCTATCTGATTCGTTAATAGACTATCATATTGCTAATTATCGTGAGATTGGAAGATCGAGTGCCCGCTTTAGGCGATAGGGAGGAGAGGGAAGACGGTGTTGCGAGTGGCATACACATTTTTCCTTTCTATATGACTAGACGAGGTAGATAGTCTAAGGTTGAGATCAAGAAGCACGACAACTAGCAACACAAACCAAAACTGGAGATACTACAGAACAAACAGGTCATCAGAAAAAAAATCATCAATTCGGAATTTGATCCGTGTGGCCGGGACTACGCCGACACAATGCAACCTCGAGTCCCATATGTCACAAATGTTTCGCGACGCCAGCCAAATTATCATACACAAGACAGCCCCGGCAAAAACACGCAAACACACATACATCCGTAGAGCTGTCGCGATAGAGTAGAGAGAGTTCCCAAATCTTCATTATTTACCCCTCATCCGCGAAATAACAGAAGAAGAACAAAGCCGAGTGCGTCGAGCCTCTGTAGAACTACCTAGCAGCCTCATGATCGTCTTCCGGGGTGCGTAGTTGAGAGGGTCGACAGAAGTAGTGGCGGGGTTCGTCAGGTAGTTCCAATCGACGATGGCGGCGCATGTGATCTTCTCGCGTGCTTCTGGTTCGCATTGCGTATTCGCGGGAGAGGTAAGCCCGTCGACGGGATGCTCCGCTCTATAGAGCGGGCTTGGCCTCCTTCGCGAGCGCGGCGCCCAGTTGCTGGGCCGTTGAGGACTCGCCGTTAGAGCCGCCGGTAAGAATCTATTGGTGTATGTTAGCGGTCGCTGTCACCCAAATTTTCAGAAATCATTATAGGTGAGGACTCACATCACCACCCATCTCGCGCATCTTCATCTCCTTCTCCATTTCGATCACCTGCTGTTCTTCAGACCAGGCGAGGGCCCAGGGCACGCCGACGATTAGCGCGGAGGTGCCAAGTACCCAGAGAGTTCTGCCGCTAAACGAAAGGACGCTGGAAATGGCATCTGTGGTGGCGGTGATCTTGTTCGATATGGAGGTTCGGGTTTGAGGGGGGATGATGTCACGGAGAGCATAAAGACGATCGGCGAATGTCTCGTTCAAAGGATCGTAGTCAGACTCGTTCGAGATCTCAGAATCTATGCAAATGATTGAATATTAGTTATCGGAAAGAAGACAAAAACATGCGACAGGTTTTGCGACAACGATTTAGGTCTGATCTGAAAACTACATGTAGGTGGGACGTATGAAAAAAAAAATCGATATTTTCGATTGCGCTCGTGACGTACCGGTGTCTGTGTAATCTTCATCATTCTCCTCAGGACCGGGCTGACCCTCCTGGAAATGCTCGTCGACGACCTCTGTGAGCTGAACCATCGCGTTAGGTAGTGTGAAGTAAAAGATTTGATCAGAATTGTCGTTGGGAATAGGTTGCAATGCGGGAGTGTTGGGCGGAGCTCGAGATAGTTGGAATTCTTCAAAATCTTCTTGTGGATCCAAGTTGCAAGACATCTTGGAAGAGAAAAAAGATTCGATTGATATGATTGGTCGGATCCTGGACGGCTCCCGGCACTACGCAAACGGTCGCCAAGATTGATTGTACCGGAGATAGAGTGTGGGGTAGTTAAGGAAAAAGGTAGATTTGCTACGAAATCTGCCGATAGGGTACCAAGCCTGTTAACTGACTTCTGGGCGAGACTGTTTTTGCAAAATTGAAAGTTCAATGCTGCGCCGGTAACTTTTGTGTGCCTGGATTTCCTTAATCTATGTGCATGCAACTTTGGAAACCGTTGAAAAATGAACAATTTCGTTCATTCATGTCCACTGTCTAAAATTAAAGAGTCAAGTGTCTAGAATCACCAGACGCTTAAGCTGTCCGCTCAGATCTAAAGAAGGCACGATACTGTGCAGGAAGGAAGGTAGGTCGGGTACACCTTCCCCTAGCCAAGTTCAACAAACCGGGACATCTATGTATGCTATTCATACTGTTGGATCGTGTGTTTTATAAATCTCATTCTCCTCTCAAAGGTTAGTACATTATATATAGGTACATAAAATGGGAGATGTATTGATAAAAAACGGAACCATCAGACATCGTGACTGATCCTTTTCAATGGCGCCAATGACGTCATATCTATCTTCGGACAGTCCTATCAAACACTCCCAGATATCACGATCACAACTCAAAAGCAGTTGACTTATCAAACAACGGGGTTCAGAGAGATGTTTATATGCATATATGTATAAATATACTACTAACATTAAGTCTTACAGTCGTAACCTAAGAATATATCCAAAATCCTCATATATACGTCGTCGTGCCCGGGAGCTCACTACGCATCTAATACCACTCATGCTAATACTAACATAGCGCTATCGCCAATACAGCACGACATGAAGTTACGCCGGAAAGAGATCGTTTACTCTCTACGTACTTCGTGCGTACAGCTTTTATCTTCCTCCCACTCGTCATCGTCCACTCTCGTTTCGGATCATAAAGAACCGTAGCAGTATATCTTATCGTACCTAATGAAATAAAAAAGCAGAAATAATAGAAAAACGCAAAACCTGATTTTCGCTCGTACAGATATATGAACGTAAGGCACGTGCCTGATTAACCCTTATTGGGCGGGGCATCCGCGAACCGGATCCCTCGCCTTGCGGGTGGTACTCTAGGGGTATCATCGTCATCGCTGTCGCTGTCATCTGCCGTGCCGCTATCCACACCTAGCGCCGCCTCTCTCCTCCTCCTCTCTGCCGGCGTCTCCCCCGTGTCATTATCATCGTGTACGCTAGCGAAGGCAGCTAGTCTACGACGTCTCTCGGCTGCGGTCTCCGGGGTATCGGATGGCGCCTCCGAGCCAACTGTTGTACTGCGTCCCCTAGTCGGTTCTGGGCGGGTAGGAGATTTGCTCGTGTCTCTTGTGCTCGTGCTTGCCTGTGTTACGCTAATATGGGGATGCATCGGAGGTTGTCCAACGTGAGCTGTGCTTGTTTCGGCTCCTTCTGTCGCCATCGACTTGACTGCCGGAGTAGCTGAGGACTGGTCTACCACCTCGCGGCGAGTTCTAGCGTCTAACTTTTGCACCTCGTTGAGGAAATCGTCCTTGTTCATACGTCGCCCAATGCCACCGATCGTGAATCGTATACCTCGATCATCCTCCGACCTTCTAGTGGGAGAAACAGCGTCTTTTCTTCTCTGCTCAGCAGCACCTCCACGATTGAAGCCAGGCCATCCACCGGTTCTTGCCCTGGCTGGAGGCGCAGGGCGACTAGTCTGAGGAGTGGATGACTCTCCAGCTTCAGGGCCAGGTCTGTCAGATTTAACAAGGCCACCCATTCCCATATATTTCAGGCTCGCCGCGACATAGTCTTTGTTGTCGTTGGGTAAGTCGTACTTCCTTACAACTTCACCATCTTGATCTTCAACGATGATCTAAAGATATATTAGCAGTTATACACCGATTGCAAAGATATTTGGATTTCTTACCGTGTTGCCGAATTGATATGCTCTAGCCGGTTCATGTTTCCTCTCAGTTTTCGCCTTTTCTTTGCGTTTCTGAGTCTCCTCTTCACGCCACTTTCCAATACTTTTCTTGAGCGAATCGTATGTCCATCCAGGCTTCTGAACCTCGGCTTTCACTTTCTCCTTTGCTTCGTGTAGATTCTTGGTTGGTTGGTGTCCGGTTTCCTGAACTGCAAGTACCTGGCCTTCTTGATCCTCGATTACAATGTGGTCGCCCTCATCATACACTTCAAGTTCTTCGTGTCGCTGGGTCCTTTGTGGCTGCTCACTAGTTGCCTTGCGTTCCGCTTCGTGTTCTTTAGTAACATCCAAGGTTTTCTCAGTATCCTTTTCGCTATCCTTCTCCTGAATTTCTTCCGAAGGAGAGCTGGGGCTCTCTTGGCGTGGAGACATAGGCGGTACAGATTCCGAGGGCGACATAGGTTCAGTGATCTCACTTGTGCTCTTTCGTTGGGGAAAGATGGCGGACTGGGTGACAGGGCCACCGGGACCAATCCCATCATCCCACTTCTTTCTACTACGGCGTCTACCAGATAGGGATGAAGCACGGCTTCCCGCCCTGCTTGGATTATCTTCTTCACGCTGTCGACGGAGGAAGTTTCCAGGCAACCCAATAGGTGGTAAGGTGCCAGGCGGAAACTCTGGCGATTTCGCATCGTCGAAATCTGTGTCCGACATGGTTCGCGCTTGTGATCGTGACGTCGACGAGATTCGTGGTAGACGGGTCATCCATGCAGGTCCATCTTCAGGGGCTGTTGTGAAAGACATGGTGATTGCCAGAGTATTGATACGTTTGCCCAATGTGAACACAGCCACCGAAGAACCATGAACCAATATAGAAGCAACTACCATGAAAGTGACGATGGGCCAGACCAGGATAATAAGGTTGTAAAATTTAGCGCCAGCCTCTGGGAGTTCTGGTTCCGGAATGCTGTGCTCACTCTCTAGTTCGGCACGAGCAAGCAAAGCAACAAATATTGCACCTACACCGATAGGACCGAAATGTCCGGCAAACAGAGCCTCACGCCAGGTCTTAATATCGGGAATAAGCGGCTTAAGTGCCATCATGATCGGGATTCGACGGAACAAGATGACGAAGATGGCCATGACCGTGAGCCTCCAGGCGGAAAGGCCGATATCATAGTTGTTGTATTGCTCCCATGGAATGATGGTGCCGAGGAAAACGAAATAAGCCAAGTTGAGCAGTAAGTCGATGACGTTAGATACGTGCGACTCTTCGGTCTTCTCACTGAACCAACCGTCGTTCGAAAAACCAACACCGGCAGCGAATCCGACCAACAAATCGTCTACACCTAAAATACTACCCGAGCCGGCGCAGAAAAGAGCCAACGTAAAGTAAAAGACTAGAAAACTCTCGCGATCGATCAAGTCGTGTTTTTCAGCGAACTTGATGCCGTGTCGTGCGATATATCCGATTAAAAATCCGTAGACGGCACCGAATATACACTCGTAGAGGACTGTGTAGACTAGCCAATGGTATGTTGTCTCTTTTGCGTCAAGGTTCTCCTGGAGTAGGTAGAGGGAAAGATAGATGAAGGGAAAGGCCATGCCGTCGTTGCAACCGGACTCGGCAGAAAGAACATCTCTCAAGTGCTTCGGTACTCTTTTCGCGAACTTGCCCTTACCTACAACCGAAGAAGCAAGGACAGGATCCGTAGCAGTCACGCAAGCGGCAACGACTAAGCTCTCGAGCCAGGACAGTACCGGGAATAGCCACCAAACGATCAGACTCGTAATCAGCCAACCAAATGTCATGACGGGGATTAGCAAGAACACAACGGATTTCCAATGCTTCTCCATATAATATTTTGGCAATTCTACTCCGACGGCAAAGCATTGGACGACCAAGACGATCCGGGAGAATTCGAGGGTGGTCTCGTCAACATTCCCCCAGGAGTCGGGGTTGATCAGATTGGCAGCATGAGGACCGAAGATGACACCGCACAGAGTAGCAACAGTCGCTTCACCAATATACATGCGCTCCTTAATAATGGAAGAACAAAGCATAAAAAGCGAAGTGAACCCCCCCAAAATGATATACACCAAATGGGGTTTGGTGATGGAGAGGTGATCCCAAGCCATGGTTTATCGCCGAGCCTCGTGGGGCAAACTCGGTTCGGGGTCCGTGGGAGGGAAGGGATGGAAGAAGAACGGGACTAAACAGTCGCGGTTCAAGGAGGTCGTTGATCGGATGAGGGCGCAAATACCGGATCCCTAGTAGAGAGCGAAAGACCAAGAGAGGAAGATAGGTTCGAGACTCCCCGACTTATGGACACGGACCTGGGGAGGATATTCTGATCTAGATGCATTCAGGATGACGATGGCATGCCAAGTAACTGGCAAACTAGCTAAACAATGGGCTATGACGAGAAAAGAAGCCGAGATAGCCGCTAGGTGCGAGATTCAAACGAAATCTCTCTTTTTTCTTAATACATTTGTTTACGCGTAGTAGGCGCTCATGAGGGGTGATGCGCCGGCGGCATGAAGCATCAAGCAAATAGAATGTGCAGGTAAGATCAGATCAGTTTCCGGTCTTGATGCCCAGCAAAGGGACTGTAAGGGATGGCGGGTTGGAAAAAATAAAGATGTGGAAAAATGAAAAGATCGAAGATGGAGAATAGAAAATGAATAATGGTAAATAGGTAATCCAAAACTTGAGTGCAACTTAATAAGTTGTTGCGGTACAAGTCAGTGTTATAGCATAACGAAGAAAGAAGTGGCAGCAACAAAGTTTTTGTACTTCCAAATAAAAACCATTCATCATGAGCGACAGGCTCATTTAGCGAACAGCGATGATGAGATTTAGGGATTTATGGGGTTCGATCAGGGATCCTGGCAAAGGCTAGTCCGTTCATAGTGGACCTTTGGGCAATGAATTGCAGGGGACCCATGCGACCCGGATGGGTTAATCCTTGCCGTGCTCTGTTTTTGCTCTGTTTTTGCTCTGTTACTACGCAATGATAGGCTTGGAAGCGGATTTGGGCGGTGTGTACTCTCGAAGTACCGCGGGCTAGGTTCGAGCCTTTCGCCGCTTTTTTTCCCCTTCCTAAGTCTTCCTCAGCACCACTGATGCCACTGATGTACCCATATCCCACACTTATCAATTGATCCTCGGCGCGGAGGGTCAGAACACGACCCGACTTACCAATGAGGTAGGGTCGCGGGAGCGAGAATCAGCCAATGACCTGACACAATTGAGGCTCAACCGAACAAAGGACCAAAAAAGATTTTTAGTATAAAGCGGGATAAGGCGGGGAGAAATTCCAATTCCCAGATGAATCACATAGTATCCATCTTACCCATATCCATCTCAAAGCTCCGAGCTGCAAGCTCCAAGACAATCCGATGTATGCTCCAAGATTGCGGGGAGTGATTCTCGTGTATTGATTGAATGGTCAGGTTCCGGGGTCTGTTCGATGTTCCTCGATGTTCGGGATGTTCTGGATGTTCTGTTTGCATGCGGATATAGAAGTTCCTTAAGGCGTTACATGCATCGCTCCCTAACATGAAAAAGAACAGGTCCGGCAAACCAGGAAAAAAAGTCTGAAAAATGAAAATGAACCGCCGGAATGTTGTCGACACGGGCTGACCACTCCGATGTTGTGAAACTCCACATCATTCCACAACAAATATTGACGAATAGTACACATCTGGTTGACCTGCTAGATGAGTTAGGTGGTCAAATCTGGTCAGAAGTGGTCAACATTTTAAAAGAGGGTTGATAAGACTTCCTTCTAGTTTAAGCCGAGTTACCGCCCACTGCCGAATGATAGGCACTGGCCAATTTGCAGATTTGCAATTTGCAGATTGGGTATGGATCTTTAAAGTGTCATCGGCTTCCCGCGCGGGGTGATGATGTTAGACGGTACCTATATGTAGGTACATCCAACATGTAGGTATAGCCGTGGAGGTAAGTCCCAGAGGTGCGTCTGCGGATAGACATGTGACTATAGGATTGGACACGACGAAATATGAGAGAAAGATAGCCGAATCACATTTTATATTGTTCAGATAGATTTCCTTCCGCAGATCCCACCTGCTATATTAAAACTCTCCATTTTAACGTACGATGAGCAAAACATAATTTTCCCCATCTGATTATCGAAGTAAAGACTCTAAACCAGGCAAGTAACGATCAGTAAAGATAGACCGTGCTAAAACTGCCAGAAAGCTAAAGCGGCATTGCGCTAAACCAAAGACGGACAGGTCCACTTTCCGTCGAAGCAAGTACATGGAAGATACTTGTGTTTCAATCTCTCGTGGGACTCGTGCGATACGACCTTTAAGACCCCTGTCTCAAAAAATTGTTTCTTCAATCAAATGCTTCGAATGCTTTTTGATGTTTTCATCATTTTTTGAAACTTTTCGCTACCATTACCTTACTCATGATTGGACTGGACATTTGTCTAAAAAGTGACAGATTTTGCTCACTTACCACAGGCAGCGTCGTGTCACCCAAAATACCCATTTTATTTTCGAGAACGGTCTTTTTAATATAGCGAGGTATCTCATCGAGTTGTTAGCTCATATGACTCGTAAGAGTGGCGTAACAAGATGCAGCAAAAAGCAGAATGGTCGAAAATGTCGTGGCGCAGCTTTTGACGACCGGCAACCAACTGCGCAACAGTCGCCCAACGTGACATTTTACGCATTTTAGTTCCTTCTTGGCGGCTCTCACGGGAACCGGCGAGACCCCAACCATCCCAACCATTGACGTCGTCTCCTCCCTCGCTTACCATACCAACTAAGGTATCTAGGACATTCAGCTATACACCGGTCCGGTATTATACCTATCCAGCGCCACCCTGACAGTCCTGACTGGACCTTCTATGCATGGAACGGACTCGGCATTCTGGGCGACAAGACTCAAGACATTGGCAAGAAACATTGGCAAAAGACATTCCTCGCCGCGGTCGCATCGTAGCAAGCTTTGTTCAAGCTTCTCGTATGATACCTCCCCTTCTTGTCTTTTCTCGTCTTTTCTTGTCCCCCCATTCTTGTCTCCATATTAAGCAATATCAAGCAATGGAAGCCAAGAGGCTACTGCGCAATTAGGTAATGAAGATTCTTCATGCCAATACCGGACACATGTGTAGAATGTTCTACACGGTGCCGTCGGATTCTTTATTACATACTATCTCACCGCTTACCCGACGCTGCTACGACCTGCTACCCGGCTGCCGGAGTCCGTCTGGTATCACCGGCGCACGTGGGGGTTCTAAGGTTGTAAAACTCCCAGCCTTGGGTCCCCACCACGCAGGTTGTCGCTTTGGGACACGCGCAGCACAGCAGTAGTCTAGGTCACGAGGCTATTTGGACGTCCCATACGTCCGTTTGCGGCACACGCAGATATGCAGAATGCATGCGATTACATGGGTCTCGCAATCACCGGGCTCGCCGCCCGCTGCCCGCTGAGGATTATGTAAACGAACGAGCCGTGTGGAAGGAATCGCCACCATTCCGCCGGGTTTCATCTTGGTATGACTAGTATGATAAGAGAAACGACCATAAAAACTTTCACTTTATTAACCTTTTTTATCAAATGTTGCTTCCGTTTTTCCCCTTTGCATGAATTGAAATTTCCACATCCTTACGCAGTCCGAGCCACGTAAGTCCAGGTACATTATTGTATACCAGTCATCCTGGTGGTCCCATTCCCGAGTCCTAGTCTCTGATCGGAGATATTTCGAGCTACACTAAAAATTAGCCTCTACCTCCTCATCCCCCGGGAACTCGGATTGAAGTCAATTTTCAGCAAACGCGGCTGTATCGGCACATCCCCGCCTCCCCGCTAAGCCCTTAAGTCCGCCTTCAAAATGTTGTGACACGCAAGGACCCAACTGTAAGCCGCGACCCAGGGCTCCGTTATCGTCGGGCTGAAAGAAAGCTTTGACACCATCAATATCAACATGGGTCCTATAATAAGAACACTCAGCTTTCACAAAAAGTAAGGGGTTTTTAACTTTATTTAAATTTATATTGCTGCCCAACAGCTTAATTCAAGGTTAATTGTATTATTGTTGCTATTTTTTCCTCCTCTTCGTTTTTCTTACACGACAACTGTTATAATATGTAACTTCTCTTATGAGGTGCTCTCCAATCATCATCAGGGACACTCCAACACGAAATATGACGTGGATGTCAAGGTCACTATTGACAAGATATCGCACAGCGCGTCAGTCGCGCCAAGTCACATGAACAGTTAAGCATGTGGGTTGAGATGAATTGGTCTCAGCCTTAAGATCCAGATGCAAGATGTGGTTCTTGGTGTCTCATCTACCTTGGAATAGTAAGACTCATGTTTACAATGGATTCACCAAGACGTTTGCGTTTTGTGTCTCATCTATAGTCAGGCACCGACTATTCATCGTGGCTAGCCAACGCGTGAAGAGAACCGATCATTGGTGGCGAGACACGGCTTTGTAGACAATGCTCTGTGTATTAAGGAAACTTGATGGTCATCCTAGCATAAGAGTAAAGTCACATTGCTATGAACGTAGTAAGCCAGGTTGGACAGGTAGGATTCTTGGTGTTAATTTATTTTGATTCACGATTTCACAGTTCAGATATCTAGTAGGTGTCTATTACCTGGCTAGAACCTCACTGCCAATCCAAAAGGCGTCTCGGTAATATTTATCCAGTACTAGCATAACCCTAGAGGAAGGAAATGGCCGCTTGTTAGGTATCCAGTATTGTATACATCTTCTCAGTCCTCCAGCCCAACCGAAATCCCTTTAATCTGCCAGGAGAGAACTTATGCCTCAGTCTCGACTCTCTCAACCGTAACACTGATGCCCTGGGCCTTCACGGCGTCCTTCTCAGCAACCTGCTCGCCGAATTCCTCACGGCCGCTGCTGAATACCTTGTCGAAGTCGTACTCGTGGAAGCGGATGTCAGGGTTCAACCCCGCGAACTTCCATACGCCGTTGACCTTGCGGTACCAGTGAATATTAGTCGAGTGGGCGTGTCCCTTGACGGCGACGTGCTTGCGGCTCGCGTCTGTGTATCGCTGGTGCGGCACGCGCAGCTGGTGGGTACCGACGACTTCCGTGTCCGAGATCTTCTCCCACTTAGTTCCGCCGATGAAGTGCTGTGTCGAGAGGAGCGGGTCTCCTAGAACGTTCGGGTTCGAGATCATCGATATGAATTCTTCGGCCGGTAGAGCTTCCCAGAGTTTATCCAGGAAGGAACGGTAATCGATCTGATTTCGCATGCGTTAGTTCCTGACGCTGTTCCTAGATTTGTGAATGATTTGTTCGACTTACACGTAAGGTGGGTGCAATGCATTTCCGCAGCCTATCCCAGTCCTTGCTGTCGTAACTGTCAGCCCATTCGACCAGACAGTTCTGCAGGCCGAGGAAGTCTAATCACTATCAGTATGGACATTGCAGGTACGCAAAGTGACGTGGTCTTTAAAACATACCCTCGAAACTGATATTTCCGGCAGCCATATTTGGAGTATACAAAGTTCAGGCAAGCAAGTCTTAATACAGAACCACTAACAAGGCTCTTATCTAGATCAGGTTCGACCTTGGCTATTATTTATGTATGGTATTCCCGTAGATTGTCACCCATAAACGGAGCTCCGACACGTCTGCAGCTAAGACGAAAATGTCCGTTTCTATTTCTAACAGCTCAATGATATAATAGGCGGTTGTGTGCAATCCTTCGGAACGGGGGTGTCTATTTGGCTGTCCGTAAATATTTGTTTCGGAGTTCCCCACCCCACGATACCAGAATCTAGGAATGCGAGACAACCACCGTGTAAGACTTCCTATTCGGTATCGATCATCTGAATCACTACTCGGATAGTGATAATACTCTTGATCTATCATTGATGGTACCATGTACGGTTCATTTGTAGAAAGGGCGGGATGCGCATCTTTACGTGCACAATTGTTCGAGGCTCCCGAATGTTGTCAGCGTCGCAATTGGGCGTCCCCGCGCGACGTATGGGCTGCATGGGGGCTTTTTTGGGGTGACACAAGCCAGAATCTCACAAGCATCACTCGTCGGATGGATGATGATATTCATTAGATAATACTGTGAAGCAACCGATAATTGGTGGGCGATTACCCAAATAGTAATCTTTCGCCGTGTCTCATAGTCTTGAGGGATAGATCTATAGACCAACCACTAGTGCTGCTTAAAGGTACTAGATTTCTGTCCAAGTTAGCTAACCCTCGCTTACTCGGACGTCATCCTGACTAATGGTGTTGATTGACTCATAGAATTCATTCTTAGCAGAGCCAGAGGATGCAAATGAGTAACTTTAGACTCGGTGAACCCCGGGGTTCTCGGAGCTCGGTTAATTCTCATAGCAGGGCTTCAGACGGAAGCAGGCCAAAGGATATAACCATCAAGCGGAGAGTAAGTTAACGTAAATGCTTGCCCAGACAGGCCTGCTTATGTTTACCGGAAGGGCGGATGCGCGGCGTGCAGATACCTATTGCCTTAGGACTCGAAGGCTTTCATGATTGTTAAATCACTCCCTCGTTATTCAAATCTTGACTTGATTTATAATATTCCTCTCGCTTACTTGAGCATCCAGCTTGGAGGCGCCCCTGCCGGAGCAGTTCGATTCACAAGCTGTCTCGACAGCCATGTTTTAGACTCTAGCGCCGCCTTCTGTGCTCATATTCCCGGCTGCCAGTCCAGGGTCTTCCTCAGCCGCGTACTCGATGAGGAAGCGTCCAGCAGGTTGATTGTTAAGGATGTTCTGTCCAATCAAGACGACATTATTGTCAAAATGGTGTCTGCTTGGAAATCAAAAGACGTCCACGGGCACCTAGTAAGAAATCGAGAAAACGAGGTGTTTTGAGGATAATGAATACGGTACTTTCGTATCTTTCGCTAACATCAATGTTGATATCGGTATTCGCCTTTTCGATAATACTCCAAGGGGCACTAGGCCTGACCGGTGAAAGCATCGAGACCATGGCGATCTTGTCCCATCCCCTCAAGATTTTCCGTGCGGTTATAATACTGGTGCTTTTCATACCCGATCAGCGAAGAGCTGGGGTTTCGTTCAAAGAAGTATAGATCGGTCGGAATGATTTCTAGCCCATCGTACTCGAGTTACTTTTGAATTGCTTCGTTTCACTCCGCACGGATCGGGCTATAAACTCCTAGCACCTACTACCAAGCCATACCTCCAAATAAGGTTTCTTTTTATATGGACTTGTACAAGAAGATACTCGCGATAACGGCGGTAGCAAGTCTGGACAATATTGAACGTGAAAAGTTATGATGAGAGAAACACTTTCAGGGCTTCTTTGGTTTCGGAGCGCCCCAAAACTGAAATGTGGCTGCATACAGCTGCATGTGGCACATTCCTAAATAATTCGAGCAATTCGAGCCGCGGAATTATTTCCTATCGCCGAGGATCCGCTAAAGTCTTGGCATTCGGAGATACAGACATCGATTGGAGAAAAGCAAGTTTCCAATTAACGAACACCAATGACACAACAGCAGTGACAATAGTAGCGATAATGATTATTGTGTTCATATACCTATACAGTCAGCATGTCGCTCAATTTATATATCGAGGCAATACGTCAGGTCTTTCCTGGTAAGCCAACATACACAGAGAAGGACATCCCAGATCTGTCTGGCAAAGTGAGCAAATTGAACATTTCCCCTTTCCTCAGCAGGTAACTTGAAATTGTCGGGTAATTAATCAGCAATAGATATACATCGTGACTGGAGCAAACACGGGAATCGGCAGGGAAGTTGCCCGGATTCTTTTCTCCAAAAATGCGGCGGTTTGGGTGGCGGCACGGAACGAAGAAAAGGGTCGCAATGCGATTCAGTCTATCCGGGATGCTCATCCTTCATCAACGGGAAGGTTAGAACTTCTACTCTTGGATTTAAGTGATCTATGTACTATCAAAAACTCTGTCGACACGTTCCTAGCGAAGGAAACTCAACTCCACGTCCTGTACAATAATGCAGGGGTCATGATGCCCCCGAAAGGGAGCAAGACGGCTCAGGGATACGAACTGCAGCTCGGTACCAATTGTCTAGGACATTTCCTCTTCACCAAACTTCTTACTCCAACATTGATAGAGACGGCAAAGGTGTCCCCCAAAGACAGCGTCCGCGTCATTTGGGTATCATCAAGTGCAGCCGAACATCTCTACCCCGTCGAAGGCGGTATCGATATGGACAACCTCGATTACAAGAAGGACATATTCTACGCGTACAGATACGGCATCAGCAAGGTCGGAAATGTGTACCAGTCGACTGAGTTTGCTCGAAGGCACCGCGAAGACGGGATCGTCAGCCTTGTAAGTTCGTTTGGAAATTAGACCCCGTTTCCCCGGTGCGCATCGACCAACTGCTGGTCCGGGTATCTGAGCTAAGCCTGGCGGCTTCGGTGAAGAATTTAAGAATTTAAAGAAAGGGGAGAGAAACCCTGCTAGGCCCAGAACGTTCTGACAGATGTGCAGTCTTTGAACCCGGGCAACCTTGCGTCGGAGCTCGATCGCTACTGCAATCCAATCGAAATGTTCTATCGGAAACTCACCGTGTATCCCGTTATCAATGGAGCCTACACGGAGCTATTCGCTGGCCTCTCGAGTGAGGTGACGCTCGAACGGTCGGGTGATTGGGGTCAGTTTTACCTTCTATCAAGTTTTTATTGAGTGCTGACATGGTCCGTTTCTAGTCGTTCCATGGGGACGGTTTGCCGATATTCGCAAGGATATACTCCAAGGATCCAAACCCTTGTCCGAGGGTGGCACCGGTATTGCGCAGAAGTTTTGGGACTGGAACGAAGAACAAGTCAAGCCCTATGCATGAGCGACATCTGACTTCCTCGACACAATCCTTTCATTCGACGACGATAATGGACAGCGACATTGCACGTAGGAGAAAAATCGGTTCGGAAGCCTGCCGGTCTTCGCGATACCCGCAGTGCATAGCGCCGTAAGATTGACCAATTCGATGCAGTCGGGCGTTTGATGCCGAAGGGTTTCTTTGTATGTATGTAGTAAGGCAATTACCCTTGTCTTTTCATTCGTCCTGCAGTCACCAATTACGAACCCTGGCTGATTCCAACCGGAAGGATTTCCAACCTACCTAATGTCCTTTCATGCAACTTACCGAGTCGGGTAGGTACCTGGCACTAACAAGGACCTTGACACGAAGAAAACATGTTGGTTAGAGACAAGTTACGTATATAGTTTGCTTCATATTTTATAAAGAACACCCTATCGCACTGCCGAAATCTTCCAGAACAATTCGCCTTTGTTTCCTTCTTTCCGGTTTTTATTGTGTTGGTTTCAATGGCTGTCTACGTGGACAAGTCAAATATTTTGGTTGCTGCAAATGTTAATGTTGCAAGTATCAACGAGCCGAGAGCCTGCATTCGCAGGATCCTCACCCTACTGAGGGACGAGAAACACCACTTCTAAGAATTTAGCCGACGTTAAATGCTACGCCAGCATTACCAGCATTTACCAGCATTACCAACATTACTATAGTAAACAGTTGTCGTTTTGCAGGACGCAGGACGCAGAGCGCATACGAAGATAGGCACCTTCTCTATCCAACCAACGAAAGCCACGGAAGTGGTTTCTGGACGATTGTTTCTGCATTCCTCGGCGTATCCCTAACGAAAGGGCCGACCCCTATAGAAGTGCCGACGCGCGCCGCTCCGCACCGATTCCAAGACATTTTTGCTTTTCATTCTTTCAACTACAGAACTCATCACTCACACGACTCGGACGAATTGAGAGACCATGAATTCAGATAAGGAGAGCGCTTTGCGGGTTGCAGAGTCGTCTCAGAGCGAGAGCGAGACGGCGCCGATCGATCCACCCCCGGATGGAGGCTTTGGATGGCTTCAAGTTTTCGTTGGACAGTATGTCAAGAAACCCACTTTAGCCGCCCCATCATTGCCATTACGATTACCTATAATTATGACTAAGCTAACTTACCCACCACAAGTCTTGCCTTGTTCAATACCTTCGGTTGGTTTAACAGCTATGGCATCTTTCAGGACTATTACACAGAGGAACTACACCTACCTCTATCAGCTGTCTCATGGACCGGGAGTGTGCAAGTATTCTTGTTAGCCTTAATTGGCATGTTCTCAGGCCGCCTTTTTGACGCTGGCTACTTCCGGTCTCTAATTGCGATCGGCTCTGCGCTCCAGCTCTTGGCCGTCTTCACGGCATCCGCAGCTACAGAATACTGGCAACTGCTCTTGGCGCAAGGGTTTTGCGGCGGGCTTGGAGCCGGTATCCTGTATTGCCCAATTATTTCAAATGTGGCCACTTATTTTCGACAGAAGCGCGCTTTGGCGATCGGCATAACCACAAGTGGCGCTGCGACGGGTGGCACCATCTTCCCAATCATCGCGCAGCAGCTGCCAGGCAAAATCGGGTTCCCGTGGACGATGAGGGTCATGGGGTTCGTCATCCTGTTTAACGCCACGGTCGTGCTTATTTTTGCTCGATCACGGTTATCGCCCCGGTCGAGGGGACCGTTCGTTGAGTGGGCCGCATTCAAAGAGCTGCCATACACATTTTACACAGCCGGCGCGTTCTGTCTTTTGATGGGCGTATATTTAACCTACAACTATGTGAGTTGTGTTGGTCATGTTCAATATTCCAACTAACGTTTTCTAAAGATCAACACCTATGGAAGAACAATCATAGGTATGAGCGCGGAGACTTCTCTCAACACGCTCTTCATTGCCAACGCTGTTGGTGTCCCGGGCCGAATCATACCAGCACTCGTTTCCGATGCCTATTTCGGGCCGTTTAGGACACTGGTACCGCTAGCAATCGGCTCGAGCATTTTGTATTTCGGTTGGATCGGGATACGAGATGAGAGCTCTTTATACGTATTCGCGGTTCTGTCCGGTCTAGTCAATGGTGGCGTACAGGCCATATCTATGGCAGGTTTGCCATCCCTAACCAAAGATCTGAGCAAAGTTGGTGTTCGCAGCGGTATGATTATGACCGTTGGATCCATCGGTTGTTTATGCGGCCCACCGATCGCCGGTGCGTTGGTAGATGCTGCAGATGGGCGATTCTTGTACATGCAGATCTGGGCAGGGTGCATCATGCTACTGAGCGCCTTTTTTGTGGCTGCTTCGTGGTACGCCCGCACCAAACAGGGTGGATGAAATGTGTGCATCAACACATCATCAATGTTGATCTCTAGAGTTCTAGTCCACCAGCGTATTAAACGTACTAGGTATCTATGGAATTGACTCTATTTGTCAAGAGTTTTAGCATTCGAGATTTTCCTCCAACCACACCAATCGTTTGCGCATGGTCATTGGCACAATGACAGGAGCATGACACGAGCTGATGACCCATTCAAGCAGTGGGACTCGGGAGATACCGAGAACCACAGATCACCTAGTCACGGCAAGCTTGAAATAGGATAGGTCTCAACAACTCAATGCTCGACTTAATGCTAGAGTGGAAGACACAACTACACTGACCAACCTGCGCCTTCGCAAACCAAATCAAGCTACCATCAAACCCCGAAATAGAAGCTACTCAAAGTGGCGTAGGTGGTGGCGTTTGCGAAATGCCATGCAATATAGTTGATAAAGCCATCGGATATTCACTGCCTTAGCTAGCCGTTGGAGGACCGTCCGGACCCCCATCTCCGGTCCTTTGTGTCACGGGCGATATGAAGAATAAACAGCTTCTGTACATATTCAGGTACATAACTACTAGTCAATCAGAAGAGTGGTGAAGGGAAGATTTGTATCAATTAAATATTCTAAATTTTGAACTCTTAGCTATTCGCAGTAGGATCAGGGTGACGATCATCACATGTGAGCCATTTACCTTCAATTTCACATGCGCGACAGCACACATACCACGTTCTTGGAAGGCATCTTCTTTCTAGGTACTTCCTTGCTACGTCATTTTCCTCACAACTTTTTTGTAATTCTTTCTGAATCCAGGAGAATATTGGTCAGCCACAAAGCGTGGGGGTTCAACACACCTACGTAATCTGGCCAGGAGGCCAGGACCTATTTTTCCTTTTCTAGATACTGTTTTGCCACCAATAGAGCTAGGCTACGACCTGGATAGTATAGGTAGGAAATAACTTAATTCTCCGGAGTTAACTAGCTACTTGTAAAGCCTTATAATTCATTTGATACGGCAACGAAATAAACCTCCTAGCTAATACTCTGTCAATTGCTTAGGCAATCGGCAATAAGCTATTGAGATTCTACTTCAGCCAATCATCTAATTCAAATCCTAGATCCACATTCCTTTTCTGGTATTCTTAGTGTTGCCTCTAGCTCATAACTCATTACACGAGTCGTTTATATGGGATCTACCATGTTCTCGATAATAACTGGATGCGACTGTTTCTGCGAGGAATACCTATATCCTCGTGCCTTACTGTTATGTTTACGTAGAGCAACATCTTAATATTGCTCACTTTATCCCAGAGGCCTCCTACAAAACCTTCACTAATATCCATCTTAATCATGATTCATGTATCAACTCTCTCTATTCCTCTGCGGTTGAGTGATAGCAGGATGTGTCTGAGTTGATCAGAGCAGAAGTCATGCCGAGTCAGCCCTTAACAGACCCGATAAGCAGTGACAAAATACCCATCTCCAGACTTCCTAATCACTCTCATCCACTATGAGTAGCCCCCCGTTCCTAGCTAACTTCACCATTCTTCCCTACAACCATCTGCAAAGTCCGATGCAACATATGCAATATAGTAATGCGACACAAGCGACGGCAGGAATCAACCACGGCATGTATTCACCGAGGTTGTTGTCAAGTGGCAATGTAGAATATTCTTCTAATAGGCGGAGAAGTAGAATCGGGAATGCGAGAGAGGCGATCACAACCGCGCCGTGAAGTATCTTAAATCCTAAACCGTGTTTAGATTTAGTGGGCAAGCAACCATTAGGCTCCTTCACCGCGGCGGCGGGCTCTACCTTCTCTCTCCGTTTCGCAATGCTGTTGACTTGGTTGAGATTATCTTGGTAATTCTCATTCAGTGAACGTATCGCTTCACTAAGATCGATTAGGGCCGGAACCATTTGGTCGATGGCTCTGTTAAACTGACGACACTTCTGTAGATTAGTCTCAAAGTCCACGTCATGGACAGTGTTTCCATATTGTTCGGTAACAGAGATAGAGTCCTGGGCAGAGGATGAGGTGGTTTTAATGTTGCGGACAGGTATACCGTTAAGCATGGGCTCCTAGATGTTCAGCGCTATTAGTAGAAATTGAAAACCCATTAAATGGTATTGCGAACTGTTAAGCTGTCAAAGGTCCTGCGCAATTATTGGCGTCATCACGGATAGGAAGCTTAGAAAGGCATTGATAGTATGTATATACTTAGGTATACACATAGCTGGGAAAAACATCGAAGAAGGTTCTTTTTGGTGGGAGCATCAAACTTACAGAGTTTGCACGACGGCGCTTGCCATCTTGAGCCCGCGCGGGTGTGGGCATCATCGGAAAGCGATTGCTTTTCTACCCTTAGAGTAGCCCGATTTCAGCAGGTCCTTAAGTGTTAGGTGATCTGTAAGTAAAGTCAGCTAATGCGTACCGATGTATAGATACGTTTAGGTGAGGTATGAATGTCGAGAAAAAGAATTGTAGAAAAGCGGAATATAATCCTACGATAGAGTGCATCTTAGACATACCTGTTAATAGCCCGATATCGATGACACACACAGCTCGGATGTGGTGTTTGCGATAAATGAAAGAAAAGAAGAAGGAAGAAAGGTGGACGGAGGGGGATGAGTTAAGATCAAATTAAATTGGAGTTAGATTAGTCGTCATGAAATAAAATTTAGGTATCTAGTACACTGTTGGAATATTCATTTAGTAGAATGGCAGGGGACGAGAAGTTTGGCTTATTGCCGAGATGGCCTCGTTCACAGCAGTTCGCACTGGCCGCGCCTGCCACATCCCTGGTTGTGACGCTTTGGAGTGCTTTTGACACTAGGCTTTGATCAAGAGAATAAGCAATAATTGAATCAATTTCTTTTATTGACCTTTACGATATCTCGACTATCCAGTATCTCTCTTGCTCATCTATGGTGTAGATAAGAGTTCCTAGCTAGGATAAGGCAAAGCCGTCCACTACTCGTAAGCCCATCCATGAACGCACCCAGCTGAAATCTACTTATCAGCGTCGGTATTAAGACGACCCTTAATCAGTCCTCCCAAGAATACGATGCTATCGAAGATCGCAATACCTAGGAAGAGTGGGAGTACATACAGCACGAACTCTCCGAGTATCTTCGGGACGGGCTCTTCTACGTGTCCGCCTAGTGAAAGAAGGCAGGTAAAAAGTAGCCCTGCAGAACTCCCTAATGCCGCGATCTTGACCGAATCAACAAGTCTAGACAAGTATCTAGAGGAGATGCTTTCGGCCTGGCTTGCATTTGTGGTCTTCGCGGTGTCGGCCTGCACTTTTTTGATCGCCTCTTTCAGTTCGGCAACACCACTGTCGAGTTGGTCGAGTTCAGACTGGATCGAGTCACTGAGATCCATCAACACTGGAACCAATTGTTGAATAAGCCGATTGGTCTGACGGGAACGGTGTAAGACAATGGTACGCTCCAAGTTGTGGATGATCTTGCGGTAATGTTCGGCGTCCTCTTCGGAGAGTGGAGAGATTTTAGGACCCGTGCGGCTAGTTGTACCACTTGACGTAGGCTTCTAGATGTCCTGTTAGTAAAAATGAAATGCGTCTAAATGATACTGCTAATCGTCTACCTGCCAGAAATCTATTGCAGTCTTTGGCAGTGTCGTGATCAATGAGAATAAGAACAGGCAAGGATGGCACTCTTCGTGTAGAGAGTTGTACGTGAGAATAGAAGATAGGAAAGAAAGTGTAGTATCAAACTTACAACGCCGTGGTAGTTCTGGCCATCTTGGGTCTGTCCAGTCGAAGCCATCCTTGATGATATATCCGTGATATCACCCTTGATTAAAGGTAGCCTCGGGTATCAACAGTCCTTTAGATACTAACCAGTAAAATCAGCTAATACGTACCCAAGTATATGTATGGTTGGGTGGGATTATAACATTTGGAATGATTGAATATAATCATGAGATGGGATAGATTTAGGACATACCTATTGATTCGAGGATTAGGGTGGTTGTTTATTGACTTAAGATTCTAAGGTTGTGATAATTCGATAGATCAGCACAACTCGGGTGTGTGGTTATGAGACGAAAAAAAAGAAAGGAAGAAAGTATGGTCAGAGTCGGACCATGGTTAAATAAAATGAAATTGAAGTCAGATCAGCCGTCAGAAAAAATGGCAGGTACAACGTTTGAATAGCCATTTAGTAAAATGGTAGGGGACGACTTCCATACCTTCAAGAAGACCTCGTTCACATCAGTTCGCACTGGCTACCACCTGCCACATCCCTGGTCTACCAGGCTTGTGATGCCTTGCAGTGCTTTTGACACTGGGCTTTGATTAAGGAAATAGATAATAATTGGATAATATTTCTTTTATATAGAATATACTTATGCATTAAAGACGATATCAAAAATCAACGCACGAACTAAGCTTGAAATATATTTAATTGTTGCCTATTCTTGACTAGGAGAGGTCAGAAAAGACGTCACAAGCCAGTGCCAGTTGTGACCGTTCCTGCAAACAATTATTTTTTTCGATATCACCACAAACATTTCCCCAGGTGCTTTGGGATGTGATCTCAACGCGTAAAACATATTTAACAGGCAGGGAAACTACTTCTTTTTGACAATCCCATCCACTCAATCTCGTTAAGCATGAGATTGAAGTTGGTACCTATCTGGTGAGCATACTTTACTACACACCTTTACATCCATCTGTTAGAAGTACTATCAACTAACCTTTACCGTCTTCACGATGGTAATAGTAATATCTTAATAGAATTCCCTTAATATCGAATTCCTTTCCAAACAAATCGGAAGGCTTGCATAAGCTTTCAGAGCTATTTTGCTATCTAATACCGGTCAACTCCTCTTCGAATTCTGAGAATGGCCGCCTATGATCAACAAGATGCCAAAGCGACTAGGGTTGTCGCTTCCACTTTAACAGATCTCTGGGTCTCTAGAATTTGCTCTAGCAAAGAAACAGACGAAGACGGATAGAGATTCGAACAGTCAGTCTAGATGAAGACAATCAATCATTACATATATACTGACATGTTACAGACGCTCACGCACGCCTTATGCGCGACGTCGTTTGACGGTCGTCCTTTGATGAGAACTTCAGAAATTGGAGAACTACTAAACGCGTTCTCTTCGATATCGCTCTAAAAGTCACTTTAAGCCGTAACGGTATTAAAGGCGGGGTTGAAACTGGTGGGATTCTTTGTGCGGATGTGATTAAGTGATGAGCCACCAACCACGCTCTATCTGGCGAAGATTCCCGACGACGATTCAGAGTCCATGGCGAGTCCTCGTCTTTTCTTTCGTCAGGCGATACTTTGGCTCTGCCCTCCTAGGATACTCCAAACGCCCTAAAGGCGAGATATACTCGTAGGTAGTCTAGCATAGCTGGCTGCCGCCTCCGCGGCGTTAAATACATCATCATCATCCATGGCGAGTCCGATGTCACCAACATGTACGTTGAGATCCACGATCAGCCTTTCTATTCAATACCTCAATGCTAACAATACTGAGTAGAGAATATATGCTTAAGCAGTTAACGGAACTCTGCACGAGACATAACCGAGCGCAAATAACAACGCACCCAAAATTGCGGCTGGCGTTCAAACTCAACACCCGCACTCCAATCATTTGTGCCCTTACATACTTAGCAATTGACCTCTGCTAGCGCCCCGATTATCACTCGCTGGAGCCTCCATTATACTTTCGAGAGGCTGTAAGCGTCTCCGTGTAAGAAGCGAGCCATGGAATGGGGCACCACACGGGGCTCCTGGGAGGATAGAGGGGGGCAGGCATCCCATCTACAAATACCCCGAGCATCGAGCAACGTGATAGAGGACCCGACGGACAGCAGCCAAGGGCTAGACACTAATAAGAGACATATCAAGCAGAGGAAGGCTGCGGCCAAATGATATGGGGACTCTACGTCCTGGCACAGAAAGGGAAGCTGGAGTGCGGGCAGATAGACCTCTGCACCATTGATAAAATAATCGCCGAAAAACACGCGGAGGGCCTGTTACTGGACAACGATGAAATCCCACCGTTCCGATGAATATGATGTCCGGCGGTCGGTGTTTGCACCAGCCGATACTGTCCCTTCGTAAGACATTAGGGCAGTATACATCTTTCGTACCCCTGCCTCTCGGCTATTGTCGCGATTCACATCTCGGCGTGGAGGTCTTAAATCTGACTTCGGGTTATCGATTTTAAAGATTAATATTCATCAACGTCGATGCCTCATACGCTTAATGTGCTTCAGGGAGGGTTCATTGATCACTAAGATGGATCGAGAAGAATTGGCATGTTATTGGATGATGGGATCGAAATCATGTGACCAGCTGGGGTCGGCTCGGACTGCTAGTTTATCCGGATCATGTGACTATCTTTAGCAGCTAGCTTACTTTCTCGTACTATTTACATAATCACAACTTTCATATGAACCACCACTCATCAATTGTGTACGTACCCAATCAACTGGACCTTGTTTATCTAATACCTTGGCCTTTATGGGTTCTTGGTGGAAGTTGGCGCCCGGCTAGTTGTGTTTAATTAAGCTTTAAGTTGCACATGAATAAATGTCAGTAGGGGACCATCCTGGACACAGTCTCTAGTCAGATCGGGCTTCCTGCTATCAAATATTGTTCGATTAACATAAACATATGGTTGCAACCATCTGTTAGATAAAGAAGCCACAGGACTGAGGTTTCAAACTGCTCGAAAGCCCCAGATAGGAGCTGTCGTTTGCGATTAGAATGGTGCCAAGCTTCAAAACTAGTTGAGCTGCACCTACAACGCTTCACCCTCCTTATTTTTGCGCCTACCGCTTGGTCGGATGAAATGGGCAATATGGAGGACGTTGCTGTATATGAGATCAATGCTGGTGATGGTGACGGTGCTGATATCACCTTTGGTTTCAATGACCAACAAATTTCTATTTCCATTTTCACAAGCTCTTCAGCTCCACATGACCTCTATTCGGATCGAAAGCAGCCTTTTCTTGAAGATCGCCTTATAGATATGCTCGGCCAAGCTGTCTCTACTGATGTGAACACCGATGAATACGAAAAAATCGTAGATGATGCTCTGGATCTGATATTGGATGTAGGAAAGGCTATCTTCATGGAGGTGAATCTACCAAACAAAACCGCTTCCCAGCCTCCCAACCAAGGTTTGCAGGTTCTCCTTTTCCCCACAATACTCGCTTTCCGTCTCAAAACTATTGGTGGCAAGGCGGCCATCATCCCTATCAACCCTGATGAAGGCTACACCTATCATGAAGCGAATTTCGACCCCAACACCGAAACGTATCTTGGTAAAGATGATAATCTTCCTCAATACTTGCCTAGGCAAATATTGATCTTAGAAACCTTGATACAAGGCATAGGATATGTTATCAGCCGAGTTCTGGTCAACAATAAGGAGATGCTCTGTAAGGCACAGGGGAAAAGACCGAATCCGGACTTGGACGAAGAACTTTTGAGTCTTCAGAAGATAAGAAGAGCATTACTACACAATGGCGCGTCAGTACGTGTACCGCAGATTCTAGGTTATGTCAGGCATCCCGAATTGGAATGTACAATCGGGTTCTTACGCGAATGGGTGCCGGGAGAATGTCTCAATGATATTCACCTCTCTGAAATTCCAAAAAGCAGAAGGCGTAAGTGGGCATCGCAGATCCGTCAAACCGTCAATCAGCTACACGAGATGAAGGTGGTATGGGGCGAGGGAAAGCCCAAAAACGTCATTATCGACGAAGAAGATAATGCTTGGCTTATTAATTCCGGAGGTGCTGCTACAGAAGAATGGATTTACAAGCAATCGGCTGACACGGAGGAGGGTGATAAACAAGCCGTTGAAAAAATCGCAGAGCGCTTGGGTGTCGAAGGAGATTATTGATAAGGGTTTGGCGTCACTTTGAAGACTAGACAGCTACATGACTACCTAGGTAGGTACTTTCTATCTCATTACCGAGAGATCTCCAATTGATGGCCAAGCTTGCGCGCATAGATAGGTACTAGGTAGGTAGATAATACATGGATGATTGCGTCAATGCTAAGGGAAATGCCTACAATATGTGGGGCTTGACGATGGCTTAAAAAAGGGCAAGAACGCATCACTCGTCACCGTCAACGTACGAATAAGCAGTTAGTCAGGTGCTTTATTCGCCAGGCACCTACTTCCATCCGATGTGAAGGTTAAATAGCAAAGTACTGTGGGAGATATTCATTGGTGGATCCTAACTGCTTGACCGTACCATTCGGATGGTCAAGTGGTGTGTTTCCACAGACACCTTCTCATTCCTGTTTGACAACTGCTCTGAAACAGGTGGTTTAGGGTTCGAGTCCCAACGAGTGTGTATTGCACCTGGGCCTTTGAAAAAGGGTTGGCAAAGAAATACCTAATAGCGGGGGCGCAGTAGCTAGGAGCCGATCAACAGATCCTAGACTGGGCCTATTAAAAGTTGGTGATTCAATTTTTTGATGTTTTGCTTGATGTATGGGTATTTTAATTGATTGCGCACTTTGATGCTACATGTAGATATTTGTGTAATGATGAATTGGCGCATTGCCTAGGCCAATTCAAAAATTAATCTTTACTATTATGTATCTCTGATATCATATAACATCCACGCATCATATAGGAGAAAGGTTTAATATAATCAATGGGAAGAGTTGATTGATTAGGTAGTGTGTCTAAGAAGGCACCTATACTTGGCGATATTCGCCTATTCATACACCCGGTCATTTTCCATAAGATATCCACCTGCCGGAGCAACACGAAACTGTCGTCCGGCTGTAAGTAACACCATGTAACGCCCGAGCATGCTTTTGCTGTCAATCAGATAGCCTTTCCCTATTCCCTATTCACTTCCTAAACGCCAGAATCCAAGAGTATTTTGCCCATTCCGAACACCAGTTGTAAGTCAATAGTTACATCCCATTGTGCATCAATCGCCTCGAATTGCGGATGGTTGAGGACATTGTGTGGTTGTTGCGAGTGGAGACATTGCCGTCCCGTCGATCAACCGGACCATCTCCGCGCCGCGTGCCGACTATTACGTCGGCAGTCCGTCATATTGGCGCGACGGGTCGAACGGAGCGGGGTCCGGCGTGTATATATGTGTGTCCGCGTTCTCTTCGCCGCCGCATTTCAGGACCAGCTGAAATCAGACCCTCCGTTCACTTCAGGTGGGGCGCCGACATTCTCCTCCGCAGGAACATGGGGAATTCGAAGCCGTCTTCGAAGCTCAATGCGTTCCTTCGGTGATGTGTGGGTAGGTGGTACATGTCGAATGCGGTGTCGTCTTCGTCTAGTGCCGACTCGCAGTCGCTGAGGGCCGGGCTGCCGGGCTCTAGGAGTGAAAATAGGGGTAGTTCAGGAAGAGCCCCACTAGTGCTGGTCTTCTTGCTTGATGTGGGGATGGTGATGGGTTGGGTTTGGGAGGCACGGACGTGAGAGGTTGTTTGCGCCATTGTTATTGGATAGAGTAGAATTGATGATTGTTAATTGGTAATTGATATTTAGTAGTTGTTGGTTTATAGTATTGTTGGAGGTTTGCAGTAGTTATTATACTGTTGATGTGATCTGGTGGTATTAGGGATGGCGGGTATTGGTGGTTGGCGGATGGGAATATATAGCCAGCTACATGCAGAATACATGCAGTACATCACGATGAATCATCTGAGGAGAAATTAATGATCAAACTATGTTACTATAAACACCGAGCCATTCTCGTCTCATCGGATAAACGTAAAAGGTTTCAGAGTCATTTCGCAATGCACCCAGATGCTTCGTAAGAGCATAACTTTAAAAATGAGCTCAAATGGCATGTTATTTTGGTCTGTATGTGTTGAGCATCGTACGATTCGGGATTCCCCGGTCGACGATGGCGCTGCGGAGCGCTAGTACGAATCAAAACACGAAAATTATGGAGTATAGTTGTACCGCTTAGCTAAATCACGATACTTGTTAGATGAATAGGGGTCCAATGGGGGGACTCGCAACACGCCCGCGAGCGCTAAATCGTTCGCTCCCCACAGGCGAGGGATTCCCCGAGAATTTCATATAGCGAGGTGGCTGACACATAAATCCACCCAAAACTTTTAGAACATGGGAACCGTTTTCTTTTCGAGTTGATAGATCTGGTGACTGATTTACACATCCCGATATCCAAAATTTCTTGCCTGCCACTGATTAAAGTCGGAAATTCGGGAAGAAGGATTGAAGCTATTACAAAGCCGGAAAATACATTCTGCGTTCATATCAATTGATCATGAATTTACTTCCCTAGCCGCCCAAGTATTCAAGCGCATAATGCTTCAACCCCTATTAGCCGCTCTAGAACGATGCGGGATTATCCACTAGAAAGCAGAATCGAGATGTGGTTACACATCAAGATCTAAGAGATCGAACCATTCGATGCAGAAAGCATCCATTGACCAATCGCGGAACCGGGAAGCCTGAGCTACCCCGGGTAAATGGAGTATATTCCTGGCGGGAGATCGATACGGGAATATCTTGGCGTGTCATTGAAAACAAGGCATGCATCGTTCAACTATCATCTGAGTAGAATGGGTCCGTGCCATAGGTCCCCACCCGATCATATTTTCTTCATGCGGGGAATTCCGGGATCTAGTCTGGTCTTTATTGTAATTGAATGCATGAGTATCTACCTATCTAAAGGTTCGGTTCCCGTGATAACATGAAGGTGGCTTGGTTTTGGCTCCCAACCCTTCTTCTCTTTCTAGTTGGCTGAACATTTAACCGCGTGTGAAATCCTTGGTTGAAACTTGACACTACCTATACTGTATGTAAGTAACTGGTATTTTGTGAGGGCTGCTGGTGAACACCCAGAATCTCAGGCGAAGCCATCAAGTGCGGGGTTAATTAGCAAGCGCAATAGGAAAACGACATATACGTTTGCTTGCTGAGCCAAAATGTTCTTGATAAGTTGTTGACGAAAACGTATCTCGAAAATTGAAGCTATATAGGCCGGCGAACACTATAGATAACATAGAGAACTGTCGGGGAACAGTGGGGACAGAACCCGGGTGCCGCGGATCTCGAAACACACGGAAGCCTCGGAAGTACCAAGAAATAACGTTGTATGTCCGATGCACCTAGGTATATCGATAAAGTAGCTACATCGGCTTTAGGGGTCTTCCCGGAAATTCAAGCTATTCCCGATACCTAAGTCCATGACAAGCACAGTCATCATAGCATCATAGTAACATCGTAGAAAGCTTTCACCATGTTCGGTACCGGCTGCTAACCAGCTGGTAACTAGCATTCCCAATGTCACCCAACTGGTATATCTCTGAGTAAGTTACAGCCGCCGCCAAACCTACCAGCTGCCTCCCGAATCGGATATATCTGATTTATAGGCTATTGTAACACGGAGCGGTGTAATTGTGTTACATGTTGGAGCAAGCTCGTGAGGCTTGCGTATTTTCAACACCGGACTTAGGAGACAAGTATGTAGATTAGAAAATACATATATCGTGAGTTGTGCTGGTCTAGTTAGCAACTTTGATATGGCATCCATCGTATATTCTTCAAGTTCTTGATATCTGCTTAAGAAAATTACCCCTTTATATTTCCTAATAACGCCGGACATACCAGATTCTCATAATGACGGGCACAACATATCCTTTCGATCAGAACACCGCAGCCTTGGAGGTCGCTAAGGCCTTTGCTGAAGGGATTCGTGGGAAGACCATAATCGTAACGGGCGCGAACCTCAAGGTGAGTTGAATAAGGGGTTATGAGGAGAGCTCATACTAACTGGACTTACCCGAAGGGCATCGGGTTTACTACTGCGCAAGCATTTGCCTCTCAGTCTCCGGCCCATCTGATCCTCGCCGGCCGTACCCCTTCGAAGCTTCAAGAGACGATCAGCGCACTTAAGTCCGAATATCCTAATGTTGACTATCGCGCTCTTAAACTCGACCTCTCTTCGCAAAAGGCTGTCCGAGCTGCCGCAGCAGAGGTCATTTCATGGTCCGATGTGCCTGCTGTCAACATCATCGTTAATAGTGCTGCGGTTATGAACTTGCCTGAGCGAATTATCAACGAAGATGGAATCGAAATGCAATTCGGGACCAACTACGTTGGACACTTTCTGTTTTCTTGTCTTCTCATGCCGAAACTCATCAAGGCCGCTCAGAGTAGCCCCAAGGGTGCTACTCGTATCGTCAACGTGACCTCGCTAAGCCCAACAATGGCCCGGCCGCGGTGGTCAGACTTCAACCTAGAGAAGAAGAACAAGGACCTGCCCGAAGACGAACAGCCCAACTTTGAGTTGCATAAAACTTGGGGTGAGGTCAACCCGGAGGAGAAGTCATACATGCCTCTTGAAGGCTACAATCAGAGTAAAATAGCTCTAGTGCTGTTCAGTATCGCACTCAACAAGAGATTGTATGAGAAATACGGAATCTTGAGTGTAGCTCCGCGTATGTAACCCTGAGAGTTCCCTAAAACTCGTTGTAAAGGAGGAGGCAACTAACTTCTGCTGTGCAGACCCAGGGATTATCAAAACCGAACTTTCCAGAGACGCCCCAGAGCACACAAAAGACGCGGTTGGTGAACTGTTCAAGAAGGGAGTCTTCACTTGGAAGACGGCCGGTCAGGGTTCAGCGACAAGCCTTGTCAGCGCTTTAGACCCTAAGCTGGGCATGCCTGAGACTAAGAACGGGAAAGAGAATCATGGGGCTTTCCTCATCGATTGCCAGATTTCCGATCTTGCGTTGCCTACTTCGCTGTCGAGCGAAGGGGCTGAGAGGATTTGGAAGATAACCGAGGGGTTGGTCAACGAGACCTTCTCTTGGTAAAGGAATGGAATTTCGGATGAACATTTGTAACATAAAATGTTGGTGTTTGCTCTTAACTTTTGGTCTTTGGCCGATGAATCCAGATGGTCATTTTAAGCCGAGGGTCTCTCAAAGTTCAGGATCCGAGAATCTGTAGGTATGTCGCATTAGTTCGGCACGCGCCATGCCGTAGGAGTACTTTTTGAGATTTCCTCATTTCAATATCGGATAGGGGCAGAAGGTATCTAGCCGAGAAGTGGCGGAGGGGTAGAGTGACGTAAATTGGAGCAGTCAGCAAGAAGAAGTCTAAGAAAAGCAAACGAGGTGTATAAGACGCACGTGATTTACTACAGTTCGTATAAATTAGGTATCTTCGCCGGGTTCGGATTTATCCCGGACTTAAGCTTTGGGTCAAACGCGGAGATTATCTTCACTGGTGGCTGCATTTTGTTGAAATTTGAGGCGTTTGAAAAGTACTTTAATCCTACCCTCACCGTGATCAGTCGTCCGGAGTGGGGTGCGCCTATCTAGACGACCGTGCCGAAGTACCAGGCTATCCTCTAGATTTTGGGTAGGAGCGATCGCTACTGTTATCGAAGTCGTGAGCGACCGGAGCCCCGTAACACTCACAACACCTTCCAAGAATAAAACCCGACGTCGAACTCGAATGAGCAGGAGCCGGAGACCTTCATTCCCCACGTTTGCAGTAAGCGCGATTTAGGGACTTCCAAGGGTTTGAGAATCCAATGAGTCCGAAGCTTTAGTTGGGTTCATCTCACGTCTTCGTTTGGACAGTGCCGCGCATTTCACCCAAAATACTCATGAGGTCGTTTTTTAAATGGTACCAATCATTTCGACGTTACACTATCCCAATACTAACTCCTATGTAAATGCGTTGCTGACCCAATGTAGAACGAGGCTCTTGTCTAAAACACTCAGAGCTGCTTCAGCAGAGGTCGGGGTATCCAGTCTCAAATATCAAAACTTCCGCCAAATGCCATATGAAATCCTAGAAAAATCACACGCCCCTTCCGTATCTCCCAAGATATTGTAGCTCGAGAGCGTCGGGTTCCTGTGCGGCATGATCATCATGCGCCCCGGACGTTTCTGATCTTGCTGCCCTCGATGATGGCGATCCCTGAGCAGACCCAACCACTGTCACGCCGGAGTTATTGTGCGCTGGACTACCGTTGCTGGTCTTGGGCATGTCGAGGGTGACGTTGTTATTATTGAAGATGGAGAAGCCGGCGGATCCTATTCCAAGCGATCCATTACCACCCGTGATACCACCCTTGGCAATGTGTTTGAACTCGTTCAATACCACGAATTCAACCTGGAGCTTGAATGCGTATACGAACGAGTGTAGCACGGCCTTGAGCGTGTAGTATTGGAGGTAGTCGAGTACGGTGACGAGCACGTCAGCTAACACGACAAGCACCTGCACGATGATGAGAAACGTCATCGTCATCGTGGCTTTTTTGTTGAGTGACAGCTTCAGCAATTGCACCGTTCCCCACACATAGATACCCGAGATGATCGTTTCTTGGACCGAGAACCACATAATCTGCACGCGCTCCATAATCTCCATATGCGGCACGTATTTGGCGTGCGTAGCCGGACCCGATACTAAAAATTGGAACACGATAGTCGGTACGCCGATGACAAATTCGTCGATAATGATCATGGCAAGCACCCAGCGTAGGAGTTTGGTGTGTCCAGGAATCACTAGGTGAAGTCTTGACCACAGGACAAGACTGAAACCGCATACTTCGGCAACCCAACCAATCTCAGAGAGCACTGTACTGAAGACCCAGCTCACTTCGGGTACACAGAATTTGAGGACGAAGCCGACAGCATGAATCGTAACGCCCCACGTCGTTCCCAGAACCGAGTAGAAGTATGCTCCCCGCCATCTCTCGAAGGTGTAGAAAACCCAAAACGTGAGTTCGACGGTCGTCCAGATACTATGACATCACAAGTCAGCTTATTCTCTTCTGGGAGAGTTTAAGATCAGAGCTATCATCGATTCGAACCAGTTAAGTCAAGCCGGGTTTTAGTTCGACTTAGTGGAAACTTCGCTCAAGACTCAAGGCACTCATTGAAGAGGAAAGAAGCTTACGGTAAAGCAGTGAAAACAGCTATGATGGACCTGCGATCAATCAGCCCCAGTTTCATGATAAAGCAACAAGCCTCGGGTTCGGAAGCACCCTACCAGACAGTTAAGTTCCATGGGAGGGGTCCGCTACGTGAGAACGACCAATCGAACTCGTCGAGAGGTACCCACGGTACTGTAATATTGCGTACGTTAGACATCTTGCTCTGGATCCGGACGTAGGCGGCGATGAGCGATAGTATAAACTGGCGATCGCAACTCACGGACGAGTACCGGTAGTTTGGAAACGAGAAAAGCAGTGACCTTCTACCCTTATGGATCTGGGTCTAGCATCGACGAGAATACGAGCTGGCGAGTAGAAGTCGACTTGTTATATAAATCGACCCCGTAATAACCTCACTCCAGACATTATAGGGCTGATCACCCTCAAGAGCAGCTGATCGGCACATATTCCCATCTTTGGTCAGCCAAGCCCCTATCTGAGTATAGTTCGTCCCTTCATTGTACGTAGCCGTGAAACAGGACCGTCCTACCCAAAGAAATAGAAGACATAAATTCTCCGACCGGCATGTCCGTCCTTTCTCCAGCTCTTATAAATTTAGACAGGAGGGACATGGGGAAGTGACCCAACCGATTGGATACCGTGCCCCTGTGGTGGGGTATAACGACGACCCGCTATCATCCCTCGCCTACCAGGGAACCAGGTTCAAGGCACACCAAAAACAGGAGGCTCCGTGGCTATTGAATTTGCATGTGCAGTAATAGCCATCGCCGCGATCACATACAGGACAAGCTCACCTAACCGATCTCGGCCCTACTGCAAAATCAGGTGGCACTGCCTACGTGGAATGTCAGACTTGCATACTGGAAGATAATTTTGTCCGCCAAGCCGAACGAAATGCGGCAGCATCCTGCGGGTCGCTGTTCCAATTCGGTGATAGTCGTATCACGTAAGCTTCCTCCACGAATGAGGCACCCTGGAGATTGCCGCACTTATCCCTTTTCAGCCTCGTCAACATCGACGGACGCGTGTCTCGGTAATGTGCTGATGTGATGGTATTATTTTAACGGGCAAATTAGCAAAAGACCTCTGCTCTCTTGGCTCTTCACATATAAGAAAAGCGGGAATCCTGCCCATAGATTAGAGTTATGACAGCATATAAGTCTTCATGAAAGAGGCCAACCTCAAGTTCGCTTGGAAAGTAGCCAATCAGATGCAATTAAGCTTCGACACAGTCAGTTCTTTCACGGAGCCAAGACTGAGAAAGGATATATGTATTAGTCTATACCAATTTTAATTTACTAATCTGATATACCTAATTAAGAACGAGGCAAACGACAAGGTTGAATGTAAAGATATTCCATTGAAGCTATAATTGTTGAAAATATCTTTGAGCCAAGATCCCGCAAAGTAAGTGTGGGGGCCAAGAGGATCCAGGAATAAAGCTTCATCCTTCCCGTGGATTGATCATCTGTGGTTTTTTTAGACTATAATTATTAAGAATAACAGCGACCCATATATGCGGCTGAAGGAAGTCTATAAACTTGGCGAAGGAATCAACCAGTACACATTCAGAAGCTACCAACCTTTCTAGTTTATTTTAGAGTTCTTCAGTCAAAAAAAAAAAAAATCAAGAGGCAGGAGAATCTTCATATGGGACTATGTCGGCGGTCGAGTTACGCGAACGCGAACCCCAACAGGAGACTAGGTAAATCGAGATATTTTAAGAACATTGGAATGCTTTAACTTCAGAAGCAAGTATGTGTTTGGGAGTGAACACATTCGAATTGAAGAAGGCGTCGAATCTAAGACAGAATATACAACCACCTACTTAGATAGTCCGAGCAAATGGGATCGACAATCAAGGGCGTACCTCGTCACAAAATCGCGCTGCCACGTTCGACTATAATTGGTGGTTTAACAACTCTTAATAAGAAATTGCATATGGCTTCTTGGGGGTTCGTCGCACATAATATAGCACCCCTATCTCTTAGTCGGAAGTCGGCAGTTTGAAGCAGGGAGTAGATCAGTAATCGCCTACCTCTTAGTGAGCCGTTCACTAGGTACATCTGCGCCGATGCTCCGGCACTCTCATCTTGAAACCTGTGACAAGAGATATTTTGAACAAATTTATTTTAAACCCTAGAATAAATATATATAGATAGAAATTTTAATTGTATCCAGTACAAAATTTTAAGCCCAAACACCCGCCGACCAAGGAGATCCCATGTATGTAGTCCCCTAATATGCAAAATAAGTTCCAAACCTACTTACCTAAATGTCCGTTTAACTCATTCATTCATCAATGTCCGTGTCCACCGTTGGCATGTCCCCTCCTCAACCACCTACGGATGCCGGCAGGCTTGCTAGTCGGATACGCATCTGTCCCTTCAGCTCCCTCGCTGGCTTGACTGGCTGGAGCCGTGCCCGTGGGGTAGCTGCTAGGGAAAGGCGGCTGAACAGTGCTTGTAACAGTGACCTTTGCGGCCGTCTCTGTGACAGTTACGTAGACGGTCGGTTGGTCGCAGGCACACGTGCTGAAGTGCTTGCCCGTTCCGCTCTGAGTCACAGTATGCGTATTAGTAAGGGCCGAGGTCAAGGTTGTGGTCTCGTCGCTGTCAGGGGGCGTAGGGTACGTAGATACTCCGGGCGCTTCCTTAGGGATGGCCGGTGATGGTGGCGCTGCGGGGTAACTGATAAGAAGAATTGTTAGTTGGGCTCTTTTAAAAAGGCTCAAATGAATAAGGATGCTGAATAGACAGCTAGGAAAATGTAAGGAGTATTTACTAACCTTGAAGCACCACCGGCGGCGACGGGGACTGAGCTGGGGCCTGCTACTACGGTGCTAGATTCTTGGCTCATGTGGTAGCTCGGAACATCAACGGTAGCCGAAGATCCGGTGTAGTAGCTAGTGGGAACTGCACCCGTGGAAACAGACGCCGGGGGATGTTGCGTAATCGTATCATATCCAATGAAGCTTGTGAAGTAGGTACCAAGTGAGATAGTGGTACCGGGCTTGGTTACATGTCCACTGGACCCGATAGCAGCAGTTCCTGCAGAAGTTGTCGTGCCAGCCCCTTCGGTCGGGTAGACCGAAGTCGGCCTTGGTGTGTCGACGAAGCTGATGGTTGAAGTGACGACGATGACTGAGCCGCTAAGAGTGTTGCTGATCGTGATGGCGGTAGTGGTGTACTGCGATGCTCCAGCGACCGGGACGCTCGAGCCTGCAATGCCCTTGGAGCTCTCCTCTACTGGGCATACAGTCGTGGAAACAGCGACGGTCTCAGTTGTTACTGAGCCTTTTGCGGGACAGTTCGTGACACCTGGAGCACACGAAGTGACAGTGTAGACATTGGTTGAGTAGACAGTTGACGTTGTGTAAGATGGCGCGGACGCTGGGTAAGATGGAGCAGACGTGACAGAAGATTGCGCAGGTGTTGCATGTGATGACACAGCCTGGGAATGGCTTGATTCAACCGGATAAGTGGCTACGGAAGACGCTCCGTGAGATGACACAACTTCGGTGGCACTAGATTTGCTCAGAGGTGCAGACACACTCACACTGGCGGACACACTGGCGGACACGCTGGCGGACGCACTCTGGCTAGACGGTGAGATACTTCTTTCTGTGGCATATGAAGAAATTTGCTGAGATGATGCAGAAGTCTCGGTAGCCACCGGTAGTGCGGAAGAACTGCCTCGGGTCTTAGTCTCCGTTGCTGTAACTGGGCAGATTGTTGTGTAAAGGGAAACAAGGTCCGTCGTTACTTGGCCGAGCCTAGCGGGGCAGTTTGTAACGTCAGGCGCACAAGAAGTAATGGTATATACATTCGTCGAGTATACTGTCGATGTAGTCATTTGCGTTGCGGAGCTAGATGCTGGGCCGGATTCCGAGTAACTCAACGATGATGCTACGGGAATGCCTCTGGAAACCGATGCTGTCGCATTTTGGACCACAGCACTAGAGCTGATAATCGAGGAGCTTGCCCCCGCGGATTTTGATGGACTGCTCATGACATAACCACTACTAGACTCTGAAGCCGAAGAGCTTATTCTGGTAGAGCTTTCTGAACTTGCTGCAGGCTTGACACTGCTTGAGCTGAGAACAGAGGAACTAGCGCTCGCAGAATTTACAAGGCCACTCGAATGAGACAGGATACTAGAGCTAGGCGAAGCAGACGATTCGGTCTCGGTCGGATAGAACGAACTCATCGAATAGGTGAAACCACCTGTTATGGAGGTCTCCTGTACAGCCTCAGTTCCTCCATAAGTGGTTCCATCAAGAACGGTGTGAGTAATCGGGCAAATAGTGGTGTACAGGGACTTAGTCTCAGTAGTCACCTTGCCGACGGGACAGTTCGTAACCGAGGCTGCACACGATGTGATGGTAACAATGTTTGTTGAGTATACGGTGGACATGATCGACGTAGTAATCTCGCTACTAACACTGTACGTGCTTGGCATTGTCAATGTAGAAGAAGCCGGGACAGAGGCCGAATAAGACTGAGACGAAGCTCCTGTCTTAATTGTCGATTCAATCTCTGAGGAGGCGCTCGAATACTTTGCAGAGGAGCTCGAATGAACCTCAGTGCTGCGAGAGCTTTCAGTGTTGTAAGAGCTGACTGCGCTTGACGTGGCTGGTTTGGACTCTGCCTCGGTAGCGGAACTAACCGTGGTGGACAAAGAGACCAACTCTGTGGTTACTTTACCAACAGGGCAATTCGTTACGGTCGGGGCACAAGACGTGACTGTATATATATTTGTTGAGTATACCGTAGACGTAACGCCACTACGCGAGTTTGTCGCGCTGCCAGAAGACATCGAATATTCGTACGAAGACTCGATCGCCGAGCTTGAAGCACCGGAGTGGGATGCTGAGGGAGACGAAGTCGCATATCCAGAGCTCGATTCTTGCAAGTGGGAAGAGGCACTTGAGCTAAATGCGGCAGTCCCAGCACTGCTAACCGAAACAGAACCAGATGCTGTTACCGAAACAGAACCAGATGCTGTTACCGAAGCTGTAGCAGACGTCTCCTTCACCACACTCGAACTAGACGCAACCGGTGTGCTGCTAGATGATCCTAAGATAAAGGAGCTCAGACTGCTAAGAATTCCACGGCTGCTGCTTGATGGCGCACTCATTGAGTATCCGTCGACGCTCGAAGAGCTAATCGTATGCACACTACTGGCTGGCGAGCTAGCAGGGTACCCGCTGGAAGGGGTTCCAGAGCTCTCCGCCGGCTTAGACACAGTTGATGATTCAGCGTTAGCAGTCGATGAACCCGATTCAACGAAAGTACTTAGGTGACTAGCGGATGGTACACTCTCGGCTGGATACGTAGCAGGCGTCTCAGCGGCCGATGAAGCAGATGAATGGACAGCGATGGATGACGACTCTGATGACTCAGCTTTGGACGTGGGATAACCAACAGGGGAGGTTGAAAATGAATGGCTGCTAGAGGGAGATTCCGGCCCGCTTGCGGGGTAACCTTCCGAAGAAGACGAAGGCTTTGCGGAAGACGAGCTAACTGGGTTAGTGGGATATTCTTCGGGAGAAGAAGTAGTCGAGTGGCTGCTAACAGCTGGCGATGCTTCAGAGTATGTAGAATACAAATGACTGGAAGTCAATTCGCTAGCCGGGTACGTGGTAACTCCCTCAGATGTTGGGTAACCGGTAACCTGGGATGAAGACGGTGTAGCCGCGGTAGACGATTCAGCTTCGGTGGCAGCCGAGGGTGGTGGGTTCATAGAATAGTCCCTCTTGCGGAGCTCAGCATTTTGTAAGTCACAACCGTCAGTAACTTTCTCGATAGAGCTAATCTTCCCGGTCTTGTCTTGGTACTTGTACTGGCAGGCAGGGTACTTGTTCGTAATATTTACACTCTTTACGTACAGAGTGTAAGGAGCATCCTTCATGTTGATCTTACCGCCAGCCCATTGAATGGTTTGACGGTCATTTCCTAGCTCGCCAGCTCCCCAGATACCGAGGTTGAGCTTCATAGGAGACTGGGGGAAGGTAAAACCGGCGGGAACATCCTTAGGGTGAACCTGGCGAATGATCTTATCGTCGACAAACCAGTGAATATGGGTCTCGTCCCATTCCACGGAATACTTGTGAAACTGATCAGTTGGCTTATTCGCAACCTTCTGCTGGGTTGCTGCACCATCCCACATCTTCCCCTGTACGAAGATGTTGGTCTCTCCACTCCACATACCGTCCTTGGGCGGAAAAGGGGTCTGGCCGAACTGGTTACCGGAAAAGTCATAATCGATTTCGTCTTGGGTATCTGACCAGAGAGTTGCGCTGCTAATTACACCTCGACCTGATGCAATTTTCATCTCGATATCGTATCGACCACCGAGCATGTAGAAGTCGGTCCACATATTCGGCGCATCTCCTTGCTTCGTGTAAGAGAACTCAGCTCCATTAGATGTGAATTTAACGTCTTCCGAGTTTCCGATGGTCCAGTCCGAGGGTGGACCTTTCTGCTTCGTGAAATCGATATAGTAGTCGTCTTTCGACCAAGCCTTATTCGGTTGGCAGTTCGCATGGAGCGGGTTACAATCGGGTTGGAGTTGGCCACTGGCGAATTGAGCCGTGAGGCCCAACGCAGTGAGTAAACCAATAATTCCTCCTTTTGGCATTTTTATTTTTTTATGACCTAAAAATGGTCTCTGTTAATCTAAATTAAAATTTTCGTTATTAGGGAATCCCACTATCAAACATTGTCACAAGCGCACTACCGCTGGGTCATATTAGCAACTGAGAGAATAAAGCTTCATTGTTGTGTTTTCTCCTCAACGTCTAAGCAACAATACAAAGCAGGCGTAGAAAGGGTCCTTGACAAGCTTCCCATTCCGGTAATAGTTCCGACAAGCTTGGCTTTGACGGAGAACTACCATTACCTATTGACCTCGAGCCTTTTGCCTCACCTTGGGGGGATCTGGGCCAAGATAATAGCCATACAATAGAGGGTCTGACGTGGCGTATTGTAAAAATAAATTGACCCTTTCAAGCCCCAGAATGGCCTTTCATACCTGACAAGAGCTGGAGTATCCGATAATTTCGCTTCGCAGGGTCATTGTCGCACAACTCGACAATAGCAGGGCTACGGCACCCCCGTGTCCAATATCATTTCGGAGCATCATCGATATTTCGACAAACACTGACTCGAGATATCCGTGGGTGCACCTTGAGAAGTAGCACAAAGAGCTCTGAAGGCTCGCTAGAAGTACCTAGCGAAGTAGACGCGACGTAGCCGGCCGCCGGGCCGCGTCTTTGAGATGGAGGCCACTACCATCGAATAGAAGCTATTGTGATCGAGTATCCATGGATGGAGATACCAATTTCACGAAACAATGGTTCTTGAGACATTATAGTTCATATACCTGGGTAGTATAGAATGAAGCGTTTGAGTGTAGCACGTGCCATGTTATTAGTAATTGTCACATAATGCATGTATGCTTTTTAAGCGAGGACAAACGGACAAAGGCAAGGTATTAGTCATAATTGTCCGATGCAAGGCAGGCGAGGCAACCGGGTCGCCAAGCACGTTAGTAGGCCGCCTAGCGTCCCGCTGCAGCGTGTTCAGGTCGGTAGGAAAGGTGGGGCATGACTCCCGCCTCATTCCTAATTCGTCTTTTAATTCGTACGGTACAGCACGGTACAGCGCGTACATGGTATTGTACCTTCCAATGTTCCCTAAGTCCTTCCAGTCCTTCCAGGCCTCACCTGCCCAGCATAATTCGATCAATCAATCCAGTCATCTTTTTTTTCCCTCCTTCGCCTCGTCACACCCTTCTTCAAGAGTATTGCGTCGCACTCTTTTACCCATACCCATTCATTTTATGCATTGCGTTAGAGCCTCATTCGTCACTCTTTTCGCAGAATACTTAAATGCAGTACATACGTACCTCATAATATTACCTCTCAAAAAAATCTTACCTCACACATTTTATCCATCCCTTGGTCCTTGGTTTTACATAATCCCCACTACTGTCAGTGCCGCGCGCTCGTCCCGCGCCGCCGTCAGAAGTGAAAAAAGAAACGATGGGTATTTTTAACCAAAAGTCCAAACTCAAACCGGCGCCGCAGGACATCCGCATAGAAAAAGTCGTTGTCCAGAGCAAGCCTCGACCAAGTCTAACACCGAATGGTCTGCGCGCGTCTTCCAGCCAATACTCCGCGTCACCCCGCCTCTCGCCGAACCCACGACTCTCGCGGCCAAAGAGCGCGTCGCCGTATCCGTCCTCCGATGAGAAGCGGGGGGCTATTGCGCGGAAGCGCAAGGCGGTGACCAGTACCCCGCGAGATTCACCGGCATTTGGAAATGACTCTGATTCATCCGACGAAGATGACGATCCGTTCCGCAAACGATTGCGACGTAGTGAGGAGCGATCTATCGATTTGAATCGTAAGCTTCGCCATAAGAAGGCATTCGGCAGCGAGATCAGGGATTCGCGCATCATACACGCGGCGGATATTGCCTCAGTCGCTACAAAATGTCCGATAATCCAGGGCGCCAAACCGGAAGAGGTCGCGATTGAGCTGCAATATCCGTCACGGTGCAAACGTGAAAGGTAAGGCTACCGATTGTCTAGGACAAATCATGGTATGACCCGAGCTAATTAAACGAAAGGTATGAATTAGTATGGCAGAAAGATAAGATCGACGCCGTCAAAGACATTCTGTCAGTAGTCGAACACGTAGCCGAGACATATCTCACCGATGACGAAGCGAAACCTTTCATCGATCACAACGGTAGCTTCAAGAGACAGATGGAGCGTGCAATAAGCGAGAAATATAGAGATGTTCCTGTATTCAGAACAGCACTTCAAAATTACAACGACAAGCTATTAGAATTGGTTGAGAATGGCACTGTAGAAAAGAATATACAAAAACTGCACCATCTGCCGCCTGGTCTGGTGTCGTTCATCCTGACCCAGGTGTACGACCGTACTGTCGCACCCAAGGTAGAAATGCTCACCAAATACGAGATGGGAAGCGATAATGTCTACGGAGAATTGCTGCACCCATTCATAACCAAAATGCTCGTTGAGCAGACGAAGATGACTTCCGACCAAGTGTTTATAGACCTCGGGTCCGGAGTAGGCAATGTCGTGCTCCAAGCCGCACTCGAGATCGGGTGTAGGAGTTATGGTTGCGAGATAATGGAGAATGCTTGCAACCTTGCTGAAGCACAGGAGAAAGAATTCCGAGCCCGGTGTCTCCAGTGGGGTGTAGCGCATGGGAGGGTTCATCTCGAGCGAGGCGACTTCCGGGCCAGCACCAAGATCATGGAAAAGTTGAAGGAGGCGGACGTTATTCTCGTCAACAACAAAGCCTTCACTTCTACCCTCAACGATGCCCTTATCAATATGTTCCTAGATCTGAAGAAGGGCTGCAAGATTATATCGCTGAAGTCCTTCGTCCACGAAAACAAAACGGCCGTTAACGATGTCGCCAATAGTATCCTCGACGTCGAGCACTTCCGATATCATGAAAACTGGGTCAGCTGGGCAGCCGCGGAAGGCGACTACTATATCTCAACCAAGAAGTAAGACTGAGAATACCAAGTGATCTAGGGGGGTTAAGGAGTCAGCAACGTTTTTTTGGTGTAGACACTGGATGGATGGGTAGACAAGAGCGTGTTAGGATACCATTTTTTTGCATAGATGAGCCAATGGAAGGATACCAAAACTAAACAAAAACATGATGGAAAAAAGCACTTACTATACAGGTCTAGGCTACGCTTCATAGATAGAGTGCAGCGTTACAATATAGCGAGTTTTTTCGAACCATGTAGGACTGTCACCTCCGACTCTTACTGCTCGGTGCCTCGTTCTCCAGGTTCATGGCATCAGCCTCGTGTTTCATCCGATCCATCCACCTCTTCACTAGATCCTTGTTCTCGGCAGTGAGTTTCGCCGCTTTCTGTTCGGTGACGTCTAGTTGGATGTTGAGAGTTAAATTCTCATCCTGGATATCCTATAGTGGGGTATTAGCAGCGGCATAATATAGATTCCATCCTAGTCTCTTGTCAATCCATACCTTCAACATCTTATTCTTGCCAATTAGCTCCTCGTTGCGATCCCCTAGCTTCGCCGCAATAGCATTTCTCTCGATTGTCAGGTCGCTGATCCGCTTCGTATCGACCTTGGTTTTCGTTCGTAACTTCTGTAACTCGTCCTCGGCTGTCTTGAGCCTATTCTGTAACTGGCCCTTCGATCTTAACGCCTCGGCGAGGTCTAGTCTCAATTGTGCGACGCTCGGATCGGATTTCGTCGCTGTTTCGGTCGTAGCGGTGGCTTTGCCAGACGTGGGCTTTTCCGATAGCTGCTGTTTACCTGATGCCTTCCATACAGCCTTCTCAGCCTCGAGGGCGGCTACACGGTCTGCGAGTTGGGAGCCTGCGAACGCATCTGTCAGAAAAGCTGACAAGGAATCAGTGTTAGGCGGAAGGGGGCTGGCTGACAAGCTTGGACGAGATCCTTGTTCACGGGGTTATTCCGCTCTGCTTCCTGCAAGGATTCGAGATAGTCGCTTCGCCAGTCGGGCATGGTGGTCTTATTCTACATAACAGAATCATTTGCGACCTTGAAACTACGCAGCTTTTGGATGCTGAGTAGAAAGTATCAGGGTAGGCACCTAACGGGGTTAAGTTCCACAAGCTCCAGTCACAAGCATTAGGTTTGGATTGGCTGGGATTGGAGGGGTACGATGTAAGCTTAATCCGACCCACAAATACCCGATGACGATCGCCAATAGAGTTCACGTTTATTATATTATTACATAATATTCAAGTATCACGGCGATCCAAAGTCTTGAGTAGCACTGAAGTAATGCAACTCTTACGAGGAATACTCCATCCGATAAATTCCTGAGGAGAGCATGCGAGAGAGCTATCGGCGCCTTCTGCTAAGGAAGGCTTCGATAAGGTGGATTTCTTCCTTGGGCTGATTCTCGGAGGTTGACCAATTTCTCTGGTCTAGCTGTAAGGGCGCTATTTAGGTAGGTATGCGGCAGTGGCGGTCTACTGTTTGCATTTGAGGTGATACAATATACGGAAATGTATACTCACATATATCTAAATAGACTGGCCCCCGTGGACTCTCCTGACTAAAAATAAAAAGATTTGAAGCTCGAGTAGCACTGAAGTAAGCAGCCACAGCCTCATGTAACCAAAATGATCCTACACTGTAAATATAAATGATCTTGTCAAAGTCACATCAGTATCCATAATGTACAGTCCCCTCAATTTCCGCGCTCCTGTTATGGCGCCATGCCGAATTTCGACGCTTACACAGTTGGCTGGATCTGTGCAGGAGTTGTCGAGTTCTCGACTGCTCGGAACTTTCTTGATGAAAAGCACAGTAAAAAACACAATTACACTTTAGGTCGAATTGGAAAGCACAACGTCGTCCTAGCCTTACAGGATAAATCTTCTAGGCACGAACCCACCAGACCTTCAAGAGCTACTGAGAACTTGTTGCGTGATTTCACAAACTTACGAATCTGTTTCTTGTTGAGTGTCGGCGGCGGAGCACCAAGTCAAAGACATGATATTCGCCTAGGCGATGTATTGGTTGGGTTTACTGATCACAATACTGAAAGCGTGCTTCATTGCGACTATAGAAGGACCATAAATAAGAATAAATTTACCTCTCGAGGAATTTTACGGCCTCCATCAATTGTGGTACAAGAAGCAATAAAAGAACTGCGAACCGAGTACGGATACAGAATACGCCAAATTCGAGATACAGTCACGACATTCTTCCATAGAAATCCAGATCTCAAACTACCAAGCCCTAATACCGACCAGCTTTATGTGTCTTCACTCACCTGTGCAAGGGGCAACAAATCTGGGCTAATCCCGAGAAGTCCACGTTATGAGGATGACGGTACCCCTGTCGTACATTATGGGCTCATTGCATCAGGAGACAGAACAATTCAGGATGCTGAGCTTCGAGATCAACTCGCAGCTGAGAAAGATATTCTATGCTTTGAAACAGAAGCTTCAAGATTGATGAACCATATACCCTACCTTGTTATTTGTGGCATATATAATTATTGTGATGCGTACAGAAGCACAGAGTGGGAGTTATACGCAGCCCTGACAGCCGTTGCCTATGGGAAAGACCTTCTCAGTACTATTCCACCCGAAAAGGTGGAAGCTGAGAGAAAATTAGGAACCATACTTTCTGACAGTAAGCAATCGAAATTCCTAAGGGCAGATAACCATTTTCCATCACATGAATACTAACATTGAAATAGTCCAAGAAGATGAGATGCGCATCAGGATTTGGTTGTCGCCGTCCGACTCGTCGGTCAATTGGAACCGAGCATTGGACCGTCGCCATCCGAACACATGCTCTTGGTTCCTGCGACACCCAAGATATCTAGACTGGAAATTAGAGTCAAATTCTTTCCTTTGGCTCACTGGTATTCCCGGATGTGGAAAGACGATTTTGATCTCGAGCGTGATTGAGGATTTGAACAAGAGTCAATCTAGCAATCTAATTTACTTCTATTTTGACATCTATCACTCTCGTCAACGAACTCAAGATGACATGATTCGATCACTCATCATACAACTTTATGAGAAGAGAACGGATACCCGAACGCACCTAGACTCACTCTATTCGCAATGCAAGAAAGGCTTGGAACAGCCCAGCTTTGAGTTACTATATTCAACTTTTCGAGATATTATTCAGGATGCCGGTGAACTTTGGATGATCATCGATGCAATTGACGAGTGCGCTACGACTAACAAGGACGGAGTTGGGGAAATCATTTCCTTGATCGTAGAACTTCGAAGACTACAGACGGACATCCACATTCTAGTCACAAGTCGACAGGAACAATATATCAAAGCGACTTCCACAGGCTCTATATGCCCTCTATCTATTTTTCCTATTCTCAGCGACCTGATTAAAAAAGATATAGATGCGTATATCTATTCAAGAATCTCGGGCTCGCAAAGATGGCGTGACTCTGAACCACGCGAAATAGAAAAACTGCTAGTGGAAAGAGCGGGTGGCATGTAAGAGATCTCACAGCCGAGTCCCTATGATCAGTTTCTAATGAATTGCAGGTTCCGTTGGGTTTCGTACCAAATTGATGAACTCGAGTCGTCTTTAAGTGACCATACCCCAGAACAGATTCTCGCGTCTTCACCCAAAGGACTAGATGAGATATATATACGCATATTGGACAATGTACCACTACCACTTCGACATCGCACGATTCGATTGCTGCAATTCTTAGTCTACTCCAAAAGGTCATTATGTATCAAGGAACTCGCCGACGCTCTGGCAGTTGAGCTAGCCAATGTACCTCAGTTCAGCCCGCTTACTAGATCTGCTGATTCAGAAGACATATTTAGATATTGTCCTGGTTTCATAATAGGCACCGATGAAAAAAACGATAGATCTCGAATAAAAATCAGTCTCGCCCATCACTCAATCAGAAAATTTCTAAAGTCATATATGTCAACGGAGGATGCTAGGGCAGCCATTGCAGAAGTGTGCTTAGCATACTTACTACAAATAGAACATAATATTCCAGTTAAGGAAGTCAGACAGAATTACCCGTTGGCACAATATGCTGCACGATATTGGGCGGACCATGCTTTCAACATCGAACAACGAGTTCAAGGTTTAATTATGAAGTTATTTGAATACGAGGAATCATTCAACACTTGTTACCAACTATATAGCCCGGACAAGCCGTGGAGAAAAAACGACGAATATGAAGAGCCACCGCCTGTTCTATATTATGCGTCGTTGACTGGACTTGCTCAATCAGTGCAAGGCCTGTTAGATAAGGGTGTCAATGTAAATGCGCACGGCGGAATATATGGCAATGCCCTCCAAGCTACCTCGTATAAAGGGCATGTGGAAATACTTTCTCTGCTCCTAGATCGTGGAGCCGACATCAACATTAAGGGCGGAAAATATGCAAATGCCTTTGAAGCTGCTTTACAAGCTGGCCACACACATATCGTCCGAGCACTTTTAGATCATGGGGTCAACATCAATGTTGGTGATAAAATTTATAGCAACACTATTCAGGATATTGAATGGAGGAAGACTCACACAGATATTGTTGAGTTGCTCCAAAAGCGCGGGGTCAACATAAACACGCAAGAATTGGTATACGACAGCGACATAACTCGAAGTACAGCCGCCTCCATTATATCGGGCATGTCCACCAATTATAGTGACATGAGTCGAAGTACAGCTGCCTCCATTATCTCGCGCATGTCCATTCATAGTGCTTCGACCGCGACTACAGTCAGTAACAATAGCAAGATGGACGGGTTTCTTGGCCATTTAAGAAACCGATATCAAATACAACCCAGGGAGCCACCGACAGATCCCGAGCATCCCAACGACTCTCATACAATATCATCTGGCTCGAACGACCTAATAACTCTTAACATTGACGAGGATATATCGCCAGATCATAAACACGCACTAGACTCAATGGCATCCAGCAATTTGTTTCAATCTCTTTACCAGAGTGCAGAGAGTATTATTCGTCCACCAGAGACTATCGAGGAAGCGCTTCAAGCAAACAACAAAATAGCACTCCGAAGATTAATCTCGAATCGGTTTGACCAAGTCGTAGTTGGTACTTATTCTTGGCTTCGGGAGTTGAAAGAATTCGGCTACAGCACCAAAGACATAGCCGATCTCATATCTGAGCAGTATAACGACTCGCCATGGATTTTTTCTGAGCCGACACAGTACACGCAAGATTCAGTCAAGCCAGATTTTCATTTAAAAAATTGCGCACATAATCTTCTAGGGAATTCCTTGAGTTTAGAATATTCGCCTTCGAATATTTCCTCAGAATCATCTTCTACAATAGATAATGAAGATGTCGCCCGGCTAGTGCATGAATTATGTGGCATAGCTGGAGTCAGCCCTCAGTCTCGAGACCGGCAGTCTTGGACCGGATGTGTTGAATTCGACATTGAGAAGAATACAGGTTTCGTCTCTTATAGACTTAACAACAATGACAGTCTATATCATCAACCCTTGCTTACTCGGATATATGAAGCACTATCAAGATTATCTACGGCTGTGAGCAAAGTCCAAAAGTCGGGATTATGCTGTAACTGCTTCACTGTCATTGCAAGACCTATAATTGGAAACGGCCCTCAAAATCCGGTGCGACTACGTCGCATCCCCTTAAGATTAGTATCCGATCTGCTATCTATCCTCCAGAGAGGCTTGAGTGGGGAGGGGGCCATTGATACTACGGCGTGTCTGGCTGCTAGTTGCGCGCTAAAGATACTCAATCTTGTTATACCGATGCCACTCTCATTCATCAATAAAGGCACGAAAACGCATTTACATCTATGTGCTTTAAGTACACAACTCTTATGTGTGGGATTTGTTTCATATGCTCAGGCTCATACCGGGTCGATTCATCCATTTTTCTTAGATATGGAGTTGAAGACAATTTACCTTCAAGGCACTAAAAAATCTCCGACTGACGGTATCAGCGTTGAATTAGTCAGCCTCGCATGTATGGGCGCGATGATTCACGATCAGGCAATCACATTTGGGCTACCGCATCGCGATGAAGGCGAAGTAGAGAAGAAGTTCGTAAGCGCAAACATAGGCGATCTTCTCGATACTTGGGGCCCAGGTAAAGTCATCATTCGCAAAGACAACCCAAACCAGGTCTCTGCGATCCAGCTTGGTTCAGGCGTGATTTGGTGTTCCGATATATATAAGCGCATTTTCCACTGGAGTCGTAACCCGCCCAGGAAACCACCCGAACCTATACACATTTTACCAGACACTCAACTAGTGATTGGTTCGCTAGTCACATTGAACCAGGACTGCAAAACCGACATAGAGCAATGTTGGACAAGAAGTGTTCACCAGCTTGAGCAGCTAGGGACTCACAAGCCATACTGGGAAAATTCCCAATGGCAAGTGGGTCTGCAGGCTGGTCAATATGCCGTAGTGAATATAAACCACACGTGGTCCAGAATACGAGGCCAGACGCTGAAACAGTGTCGACTACAGCAAGACGACAAGACATTAGTATTCTTCCTCGAAGAACCTTGGGGTTTACAGATAAGCTATTGCACGGGCGTCTCCCGTAGAGTTCCGCTGCGTGAGGTTGTTGCTGATTTACTGGATATCTTTCTCTCCGTTTATAATACCACCAAAGTAGACCGCCAAATCTGGGAGGAACTGAAAAATCTCGGTATCATCGAGGCACTACGAAAGCCAAACTTCAACGATTTTATATGCCAACTTGATTTACACTTCAACGCCGAAATGAAAGTCCAAGACACCATCACGCGAATGATAAGAATCATTCTAGGCGCCCTTGAACCCACGGGCATACATCAAGGGAAGCTAGTCGTTGCATGCTTTTGGGAGCAAGATATTTTCCGCTGCTTCAAGATCCCTTGCGAGAACGACCATGCTTGGGCTAATGTACTAGCCGACTCCAAAGACTGCGCTACCTTCGCATATATGTCCACTCGGTGTCTAGAGACCAAGAAAATCCGGTGTCCGAAGATAGATAACACATGGAAGAATAGAATACTTCTCATGGAGACCTCTATAGTCTTATGCTCAGAGCCAGGCCCGGATTCCCAAAGCTTGAAAGATAAGCAGATCTACTTCTTTGACAAATTTGAGAGAGAGGTTTTCGTTCTGGCGAAAAAGCCACAGCAGGCCATTGCGGCGGAACTTACCATGACGTCATTCTTAAAAATTCCTAGGACATTTATATTACGTCTGAAAGCCATGGAGGGGAGAAACAAACACCGCGGCAGGATCCGCGAAATGCAGAAGATAGAAGAATCTGCAGAATCGGTCTTTATTTTATGAGATAATGAGCTATTCTTTACTTTGGTCATGAATTCAGGCGTAGTAGTTGTTGAAAATAGACGCAGGTTGTGAGTATCATGGACGTATATTAGAAGGTTAAGTTACTGGTTTTAGGTATTAGTGGTTCGCTTATTCTCGACAATTTGATTGCTTGGCGGACCCATTGTTTTCTGAGCTAAACCTATTCTAATAGCGTTATGCCGTTTATGGTTTGAGGCTCTTACAATTTTACTATCAAAACCGAGAGATTTTCGACATTTTCGACAACGATAATTCTCACGAAACTCCAAAAATTCTAAGAAAAAGTGTGTGCATATATACTGAGGCGAGAAAATTTATAGACCTTTTTGAATAATTTATATGAATTATTTGGAAGCAGAAAGAAATAATGAAAGCCGTCCGAGGTCAAAATATCCCAGTGGAAAATCCCTTAGAATGGTTTAGCCCAGAAGATAGTGGACCCGCCAAGCAATCGAATTGTCGAGATGCGGACGCTCCACAGCTGAAGCACCAGGTTTGGCACTCGCCCGCTAGCTGTAAATTGGAGTGCCAGTCGATTGAGGAATGAGGATACAGCTGGCGAGCAGGTGTATCCTAGGTCATACAGCTGTGGTAAAGGCTTGGCATGTTAGGAGTCTAATTGTGTAGACTCCCAGCCACCTTATATTCCAGTAGTAGTACTTACTCAGGTGTTTAACCAATGTGAGAATATGTACAAACAAGATTGCAAACGATCCATAATTTTATCACAAATCAACAAGACCTAGTAATCAAATTAGCTATTAGGGGTTACGCCTACGGCCGATCCATTTTTCCTGTCCATAGATACCTATTACTTCCATATTCGTCCAAGGATATCGACTTTGTGCCATCAGCTTGAAAAGAAGGTGTGCTAGAAGTCTCCGTTCATACCACTACTATAGCTTGAACTAGTCCCTTTGATACCCATAAGCTTACCGATAGAGGTAGAACAACATGTTGTCCCAATCTTCGTCCTCCAAATCTTCTTCTTTTCGATCGTCATCAGGAACAAGCTTATGTCGAATTTTCATTGCCCGGTCCAGTAGTATCTGTGCCTCGTCTTCGTTATCACTACCGCCCTCTTTCAGCAGTGTCCTTCCGAGCTTCCAATTCCCTCTAGCGGCTATCGCTTCGAACCAAGAAATGTCGCCGATGAAAGTTATAACTTTCTCTAAGAGGTTGCTATCCAAAAAGAAATAAAATTAACCCTCATAATACATAACAGTATAGAAGCAGGAGATAGGAACTTACTGCGCTTCTGTGTAATTCTCGCGATCAAACTCATCAACTGCGAGGCGGTAATATGCTTGGACAGACCACAAAGATCGCTCGCCAGTTGCGACAGGGACAACCTTATTGGCGCGTTGGAAAAACTCATAGGCGTCTTTTTTCCGACCTTGGATACGGCGTATGTTGCCCACACAAGTCAAGATCAAACCAGTTCTAGTCAAGTTTCTGTCAGCAACACCTGCAATTGGATTCGTCTTATAAGGTTGACCACTTACTCAAATGTACTAGTATCGTCTTTGCCTAGTTTCTTTTCCCTTTCTTCGAGAATTGGAAGAATAGCAGACTCTGCAAGGTCCGTTTTCCCATCGTATGCATTTACGAGGGCGCTATGCATCCACGGAAACGGGAATGGAAGTTTCCCCTCTTGCCTTGTCTGCAAGATGCTCTCACATGATATCTCCCAAGAGCGCATTGCCTCCTCCTTGTCTGGGACCCACATGAGCGCGCGACCATATTCATTATATGCTATGGGTAAAGTCTCCTCGTCCTCCTTCTTCTGGTATTTTGTGATGCGGTCTACGAGTAGTTCAACCCACTTCTTAGTATAGGGTACTGCCTTGCCATTACCGAGATGACCGCCGATGATGCCCTGAAACCTGTAGCTGTTGGCAAGGATTTTGCTTCGAAGTTCGTCATCTTCCCCATCTTTGATAAGCTCTGCGACCTTTTGTGCGAGGACAGCATAGTCATCACCTATACTATAACTATTACCCGCGAAGGAGAGCAGATACGTCCTGCACCAAAAGTCAGTCTCTTCCAAAAATCAGCTAACATCAGCTTTCTTACCAAGAAGACTCATTGAAAAGAGCTGCAATCATGAGTGATGGCTCCACGGTATCCACACCTTTTCCTTCAAGTATTGATCGAAGTTTCGATACCTGAGGCTGGAACCGTTGGACCTTCCGTAGTCTATCAACTTCATTGAGATTCGTGTTATCTATGAAAGGCCAGACGACAGACAGCAAGGTAGTGCTTGCGTTGAACACGTCACGGAAGAGGGGTAAGTCTAGTTTTTCGCGGACCACATCCTGGACAAGACGATGAATTCGGAGAATGCCTAATTGTTTGTTTCGAATGACGAGCGAAGACTTCATAAGTGCCTCTCGAGCTTCAAAATATGCGGGTCGATCAGAAGGGTAGTTCTCCAACTGGACCTGTTTCGCCCCCTTTATGAGGATTTCCTCAGGTATAGAATCACTATCGAAGAATGAGAGAACCTGTAACAGAGCTGTCGCAGAAGGGTCCAAGCTTTCGATATTCCACACGAAAGCAATGGTTTGTTGTATTGTCCAATTTGGGATTAGAGTCTCTTGGAGCTTCTTGCTGTCATGTTCGTACCACTCGACAAATTCTGACAGAGAGATTTGCTTGTTTCGTATGAAGAGTGCCATTTGGACAATAGCAAGTGGGAGGCCCCCCAATTTCTCCGCGATTGTAGTACAAGTCTTGATGCTATCTGGTTCGTCCTTACTCTCAGACATATCCTGCAAAAGAATGGCTGCGTCATCAGTCGGCATTGGAGGAAGTTCAGTGCCGGTGAGGTTTGGAAGGCTAGTTGTTTTAGCGATCTGGTCCCTACTAGTGATTAATATGCATCCATTACTACCCGAAGGCCAAAAGTCATAGAGGACATCAGGATCATCTGCGTTATCAAACACAACCAACCAGCGGATAGGCAAGTCTTCATCAGAAGCCCTAGTTCCTAGGGTTCGCACCGGGTTCGCGAGCCATCCCTTCACATTGTCTCTCGTCACCTCAGGTTCTTCGTTCAAGACAGTGTGTTCATCTTGAAGGCCTAGCATAATCGCAATATTCCGAAACCCGGTAAGCAGTTTCTGTGTGGTTGAGCTGTTAATCCAGAAGACGGCGTCGAACTTTTCCTTGCGTGAATGTATGTATTCGATTGCGAGTTCGGTTTTGCCTAAGCCGCCCATTCCACACACGGCAAAGGCGCTTGGAGCCTCTCTCGCTGTTTTTCCATCGCTATCAGATGGCGATCGCGTAAGTGCCTCATCTATTTTCTGGAGAATATCAGCTTGACCAAAGAAGCTTGGGTTTCGTGTCTGCTCTAAGTAGTAGCAAGGTAGGAGAAGTCTTCTGGGTGTTATCATCACATTAGCCATATCTGAAAGTGGCTGTTCGTTTGTGCCTTTGTAAATGTTAATTTAATTCTACAGGTCGCTATATGGGAGAGATACCTACCTATATATAAAGCTGGCCTTTCGCTGGTGGAACTGATTGTGTCAGACGCTTCAATAATAGTCTCTAATCGTCCGTATATCGTATTCACTACTTTGCGACCTGCTCCCGGTGCTTCCTTTAAATAAGCAAGCAGTTTCTTGAAGAGTGGACTACCATGAGACACAAAAGTCAAGCGGTCGTGACTGGCAGGAACGCCAAATAGCTCTTCGTTCAAGGTCCCGCAGGTTGCATGGTCTTTTGCTACAAGCTGTGTTGTGCCACAGCATACGTCAGCAATCGCGCTTGAGAAGAGTGGTTCCACTGCTCACCACTTTCTCTACAGACCGGAAGCGTCCCAATGCCCCGGATTCTCGAACTTTTGTCTCAGACATCTCGTACACCGATAACACAGGGATCTCAAGATTGAGGCCGCTGAACCTTTCACACACCTCGGTAAGAATTTTGATATCTTCCTCGCGTAGTGCATTCTTTGGTATATTTTTGCGTAGCAATCTCAGTATCAGTCTCCAAAGCTCCCACCGCTCATCAGTTGGGGATGTGAGATGGGGACTGCCCAGAAACATCAAGCCAGCAATGGCATTACGAATAGCCGGAAGGTCTCTATGAGCTAGATACAGTACTTGTTTGAGTAGGATTCCACTCAAACTATGGCATATAAAGTAAAGTGGTCGTCTTTGGCTCTATACATAATACTTTAGCAATCATCAATTACTAGAGCACTCATACGTACTTCAAACGGCCTTGCCTGGCGAAGTGAATCAAGGAATGCTGGAGCAAGCGACAGCATCTGATGCCAGATTGCGCCATTACCTGCATCCTTGGGGTCGATGTCATAGCTAAAAACGAAGACTCGAACATCCTGGTCTGTTGAAGCAACTAACAGTTTTAACCACAGACACTTGTGCAAATTTGTGGCCTCGGGGGGGATCGATTGTGCCCAAAGTCCTGGGATGACCACAATACTTCCAAGTGTTAGTGATGTGACAGGCTTGTTTGTTGAAGACTTAACTCAATTCCATCTTCCGCTGCCCGTAGTTCTGAAAGATGGAAGACTAATTTCAACTCAAATCTTGAGTTCCACGCCAACGCCATTTCGAAACGGCTATAGTAGTCAAAGGTATAGAAGCTGACTCCCACCTCGGTCTTTTCGTCCTTAAAGAACAAGAAGGGTGGTATCAATTTTCGTGAACATACGGGAAAACATTCCCTCAACGTGCGACGGAAAACGACAACCGTAATGTCCGTTATTTCGTCAATAAAAAACATAAAAAATGTACAAATGAATTTTAATTTCTATTCTTATTCTTATTTCTATTTTTATACGTATAAAAAACTTTTTACATTATTACCGTATTAAATGTAATAAAATGTGGCAAGGATTAACGACAGCCTGCCTACAGATAAGTCACAGGTTTTCTGAGTACCGTGGTAGTCGGATGATATTACTTTGTTGAACTCGCCGGCGGGCGCACAGGTGACTTCCCTCTGCCAATCTCTACGTCAGACCGTGCACCAAGCACAGCGGGGTAATGTGCAGATATGCAGGCTGCCGAGTGAATATTGCACTTTCACTACTGGGGTTGTAAAAGTGCATTTTCTCTGCAGTTCCGGCATTGGACCGGATGCAAAGGACAGCCACATTGTGATCTGTCAGACGCCCGGCTTCTGAGGACTGAGGACGCGTACTTTATAGGTCGATCATGATTGGACTAAGGCAAATGTATGAGGCAAGGAATATCATCCTACCTTTGGGGGTTCATCTATTGACATATTTCGCTTCTACTTAAACATATTGACCTACGACGACCCCTCGAGTGTCTGTTGTCTACTAATTCGACAATATTACAAAAAAAAAATCTTCTATCTCAACACCCCAAGAGTTTATTACATCATGGATAATCACAATACCAAAAATGTGGGATATCGCGCAAATAGTACAATGACTTTCACTGACATGATAGGTACAGATACAAACGGCTATATCTCCTCCCAAGATCCGGCCTTGGATCGGCATAAAGCCGAAGTCAAAGAAAGCCGGGACAGAAACAATCCGTCACGAATTCAAGGCGGGTCAGCAGCTGCTGGACTTCAGTGCCCGTGGCTGTTCTACTCCGCCAGAAAGGGACTAGGTTTTGGATCGTAGCAGTGTTTGACACGTTTATTTTGAGACTTCTATGGATGGATAGATTTGCGGGTGATGTTTTAGCAAGCTTCATGGTCACTATATGTATAAGGTACATAGTTGGTAAACGAAAGATCGCATTCAATCTAGATCAACAAATCGACTATTATGAGTACCCAAGTAATACATTTTTGATCAATCCCAATATATAATTAGTTCGACCTCAATACTCTGCCTCGGAACGATACTCTCAGAAGGTACTGGGTTGGGAATAGCACAATGAGCCACACCTGAATTCACACAAGTCAGTTGCTGCTTTCTATAGTAACGAAGTATTTTCCTTGCCTGATCTGATCCCAATCGTACTATCGAACTGCCTGAACAAGAGTAATTCCGTAGGCATATGTCCGCTAATATAATACCACTTGTGCTCTGGCCGATGATACAGGAGGTAGTTTTCGTCAACTCCGACACCCTCATAGACGTCATCGGTGAGTTCGTAGTCTGTTTCTGGGTTGACGGAGGAGTAGTCAACTACTGCTAAGGGAAAATCATTCAGCGGGCCGACGAGGGGACGCCAGGCACTAAGATTGTATGGTTAGCTAGAAAGCCTACAGGAACATAATGTCATAACAACGCACTGGCAGAACTGGTAGTTCTTCGAGAGAATCTCGCTGGTTCTGTCGTTACCTAGCACGTTTTGAAGTTTCTTCTGGATGCTTCCGGGCGTCCAATCTAGGATTATGTTAACTTGCTCAAGCAATCTACCTGCGTAAGAGTCAGGAGCTGGCTCACCAATGTGAGCAACAAGCACGGGTTGCGCATCATCGTAGTTCATACCAGTCGATACTGGAAACTGGCTGTGACGTTTACGGACCTGGCCAACTTTCCGTCAAAGTTCAACGAAAATGATGAACGAGCACTCACCTTATGATCCAAAGCAATAGCTTTAGCTCCAGGGTGCAACTTCTGCGTGGACTCTTCTACAGTTCTTTCAATACACTGGTAATACTGCTTCTGAACAAGTCCAAAATCATCCATATCAAGGAGAGTAATTGTCTTAGGCAAGCTAAGGATGCCGAAGCCGCATTTTGCAAAGTCTAGAGACCCTTCATGTTTTCGTATGTCCTGAATTGGAACATCAGGTATGTTCGTTCGCTGCACATTTGTGCGTGGAAAGTCATCGTCTTCCGGGTCGAAGTCAAGCCTGTATGGTTTGACCGTCCTGTAGACCTCCAACTCCTCGAGGAACCATATCGACGTTGTGCCCATTATTCGAAGCAGTAGATAGTCCGATATGCTAGGTACAAGGCTAGGAATATCAAAATCAACATATAGCATAGGAATACATTTTTTTTCTTTTGGAGAAAATTAGCCGGATCAAAGATACTGTAATAGTTCAGGCGAGTTACAATTCTCTCAAGGATATCCTAGATAGCGGTAATTCTTTCCAATTTCACTCATTGACTGTGAGTCTGTGATTTGGCTAGCCATGATACGCCCTTCCACCACCCTGGTCGGGCCAGGACGCTGACGTGCGTCGGAGAGAGTGCACATTCGGTGCTCCTACATGATGGGGGAAAATGAAAGACAAGGCTACCAATGATAGAACCCCTTTATCTCTCATTTTGATCCGACCAAGAGCAGGGGAATGAATCCTAGTGTACCCTCGGTTAAGATGCAGCCTATCACGGCAGACATAAGGTCAACTTCTGTCACACCCCGCCGTAAAAGAATGAGCCGCAATATGGCCCCCAGAAGCTTTGATAGGGTCACGGAGGGTGGGACAAGTAGAGCTACGAGTGTTATCCTAGTCTCATATTCATTCAGGAAGAATTACTTACCGACGGACATGGCGACCACACTAGGTATCCAAACACGCCACCCTTTAGTTTCGAAGATAAGGCTCTGTAAGCGGAAAAGGGCGGCCAACGCCGTTGCTACAATAGTGAACGTAGCTGCACCATCGGGCAGAGATCCTCCACTAACCAACCGTGCAGTGTTCATCCACAAATAAGCCATGGGCATAGGAAAGGTTTGACTGGGGATATTGTAGACTAGGGTGAAGAAACGGTAGACGCAGCTTCCAACTACGGTGCCAACAACCGAACCAAGAAGTTGGGCCTTGAACATGACTCTAGGAGAGGCCTGTACTAGATAGGCTGTCTTAAGATCGCCCATGAGAACTGCCGACTGCCACAGCCCAGCCTCGGTGATAGCTCCTAATGCCATAGTTACAAGCCCGGTAGCGCTAGCTCTGGGGACCACCAATCCAAATAGGAACTGACATGCATTGCCTTGAACGGTTAGTGATTGGACGAGTAAGTGTTGGAGGAACGTACTTAGGTTATTGGATGGCACAAAATCTGTTTCTCCAGCAGATTGGATGACAATAAGGCAAATTGGCAATGTTATGATGATCGCTAAAACAATCGCGTAGAATGGTATCTCATGCCGAAATAGAAGAGATGTGAAAATTATACAAATGAGTGAAGATATTAGGAAGCCGGCAACCAAAGTCCGATTAGAAACATACTGAGATGTTTGGTTCGTAGGAGTTGGACTGCAAGTATTGGTTGCGTACTCTGGAGGGCTCCCGAGCAATGGCCGGGTACTAGGATCATCTCCTGGTTGGGTGTCTGATTGATCCTGTTCCGGGCGAGCTTCGCGTTGCATGTAGGCTATAATTGCCCTCGCTACACTGTGAATGACTCTCACCAGAGCATCCCCGAGAAGAAGTCCGATGGTGATCCAAACGAGCCACCCCCGGATTCCATTTTCCATGCTGCCGGTGGGACCCGGAGCCCAACCGTTGTACTTCACAATAGGAGACAGGATGCCCCAACCAATGACAGCACCCACAAACATCGAACAAGCTACGGGAAGATCTAGTATCATACCAAACGACAGCAATGCCGGTGAAAGCGTCAAGAACCACAGCCATTCGGTCGCTGCTGTCTTCCCAAAAATTGGGAGCCTGTTAAGCACAGGTAGATATGATGATGCCAGTAACTAAGAAGGTGAGCTTGAATATTTTAAATCTCTAGTAAACTTACATATATAATGGTTCCCGCAGAGAATTTTAATATGATCATGACTTTCGATAACCAATCATATTCTTCTTGTGGCTCGATCTCTTCGTTGGTCGGTTGTTCGTTTTCTGCACTCTCAACAGCATTATTTCCGTTTATCGATTCATACACTGTCCCCGTACGTCTCTCTGGTTGGTTAGGGGATTTTCGGTCTTTAGCTGCCATTCTCGTAGTCTCCTCGTCATTATGAAAAGTTCCGATGAGTAGCCCAACAGCGTAGGGCGATGGAAACAGTAGCTTCTGCTTAACGATGAAATAACTCCTAAATGGCGCGGAGAATACCGTACCGAAGAAGCAGACCCCAAGAGACCATACAGTTAACTCTAGGATAGAAAAACGCCTTGGCCCTCCTTCTCGCGCATCTCCTAGATATTCGATGGCAGGAATAACACTCCAAAGACTAGCTGCAATTGGCATGCTGGCAATAGATGAGGCCATAGCCTGAACAACCACATTTTCTGTGGGAGTGAATCTTGTGTTCAGCCATCGCGACATAGCCCTGAATATAGTGAATCCCATAAATGCTGTAGACGCGGACATCGTGCTAACACTTCCGATTTGTAGGCCAAAATACATGTTCGACACGCACACAAGTGACCCCAACAATATGCCTACAACTACCATTAGAAGTGTAAAATGCGTCTGTCGGAAAACTTCATCTTGTGCCATGGTATATTCGGAACGAATAAGACTCATTGAGACTCATGACTTTTAAGTTGGTAAATCAAGAGCATAGTCAAGAATAAGTAGTTGAATTTGACATTTGTTGTGGGATGACAAGACTGGAGGTGCGACGGAACTCCCAGGCTTCTGCGCCACCCAACCCCCACCGTGTCCATTACTTCAGTGGCTTTGTACGGTACGTGAACCCCTGTAAGAGATATACATATCCGCTGCTCAGCACACCTACAGGGAGATCGTTCAGCTGAATAGGTACCTAATAGCAAGCCCTGAACAGCCCTGAAGTATAAAAATATGAAACCAGTAAAACGCCACTGTTAGCACTGTTTCTGCGGGATTGGCTACAGCGTCACACCTCCATGGTTACAGCACACCACCTTTATTCATGAGTCAATCTTCCAAGGACAACCTCAATCTCACAAATCACTTTTGTAGCTTCACGTTTCCAAATCTGGTACCGAAGGAGAAGAAAAATACTAGTGAGGCATTTTGTAACATACACATTTAGGGAACCGGAGCCACATAGCCCATACCAGGCCCAGGCAGACCGCTGGTCGCTGGCTCTGGTGTTTTGTGCCCCCACGACAATCTCATTCGCAGATATTTCCGGAACTCCCTTCGCTTCTCACTGTAGAACCACCAGGACACCAGCGAGAATACCAGGACTAGGAAAGCCACAGCAAAGAATATCCATATCGAGTGACCTTGGCCGTCCAGTTCCACAAAGTTCATACCAAACAACGAAGTAGCAAATGACAGAGGAACGAAGATGAACGCGATGAAGGTAATCTTACTGAGCTCTTCCGCTTGGTCGATGGTTTTTTGCGCTTCGTGCACCACCGCCTGATTGCTTAACATTTCCATCTCGTCCTTGCAGATACGCGACACCGCCTCGGCGTCGTCGATCAGGCTTTTAAATGTCTGTTCGAGCTGTCGGGCAGCCTGCTCAGTCTTCTCGACCTGCTTCTGCTCCAGATTAGTCGGGCGCTGCCATGTTGAACCTCCGCGTGCTTCAATGGTTTTCAACATATCGCAGAGATGCCGCCTATGCTGATCGACGAGTTTTTTTATCCCGTGTATTTCCGAAATGCTACGCTGGTGACTGCCCTCATTCTGGTCCTGTTTCTGCGCCTTTTCTTCCATTAGGTTGAGAAACTGGTGTTCAGATGCTGCCTGCAACCTAAATACTTCATCCAAGGCATAGAACGGATCCGAGGCCGCCAATTCTTGGTCAATTGAATCGCCAATATCCCTGTATAGAAAAGAAAGCGTTTGAGCGAGACTCTGTTCTGTTGCTGGTATATTCGAGTTACGTGAGTTTTGACGTTTCGTTGACCGGGACAATAGCCTTTTGATGTCTATTTTGTTATGGTGTAGTGGCACCGGAAGTATTCGAGTGTCAGAAGAGTGTTGCTTCTGGATTTTCAACCAGGGACCTCGGTGACTCTGGTTTAATAACGTTCCACTATCCGTCCATATCAAAACTATGCGGAAGTTAATCATTCACAGGATAAATAGACCCGAACACTGCGGCTGCTAAGAAAAATCAAACTTACGCGTCCAGTAGCGGTCATTCTGGAGGAGTCGTATGGTCAGTATCTGCTCGACAGAGAAGTGCTTCAGGTCGTAGAGGTAAAAGCTACGGACTATCGAGTCGCCAAGCCTGACCTCTTGGTTTCTGTTTAGGTCTTTGCTATAAGCTATGAATTCCTCTTCAAATTGAGATCTAGAACTCGTAAGATCCATCCCAGAGACATGGTTATCCCATGAACCAATGCTTGTGAAAGTCATCTGCAAGGTCCCAGTACTAATGAGCGACAACGGCGGAAGACAGTAGTTCTCTCCAAGAATGAGTTGGGATGGATTAGAGAAATGCTGGTAGAAGAACTCGTAGTCTATATCGAGCTGAACACCAAGACGGCAAAGCCATTCTTTCGAAGGATATCCTCTGAGAAAGACGATGCAGTTATCCTTGATATCTTTCCATTTCTCTTCAATTACATCGTATGATTTCCATTCATGGGTTTCGCGGCGTCGGGAGCTTTTGTGGTGGGAGAAATTATGCACGACAGTAAAAGCGAAGTCATCGTCATTTGTGTTAGCGGTGCCGTTACCCTGCGGATAAGCCGGGGGGATTAGGAAGCGAGATAAGACGCGGTAGTGCTCTCCGGTATATAATGAATCTCCATGTGTATGGAAAGCAAAGGTGTCGAGTTTGAGTGCATAAGTTTGATGCACTTCTCACATTCCAGTTAACATTGTCCAATCTTACAAGTGAGATACACATGTGAAACATACAAGATGGCTCCTTATTCGATGACGGTCCATTTGAGGTCGTCCTGGGTGGTACAATGATTGACATTTCTATGGCTGACATGTCTGATTAATCATGAAGGAAGCACGTGTGAACCTGCGTTGTGATTCTCTCACGCGTCGATGAGAGATACCAAAACGAAACTCTGGGCATAGCTTCACAAAGATTAAGTATAGCACTCCAGCTTTACGGCACTTTAGTTACATTTATATAAATGTCAAAGGTGAGTGTGCAGCAGTACATATGAATTGGGACGTATTGTACAAGCTACATACTACCCAGGTATGTATGGAAATCTCGCCGTCGTAGCCTGTAGGGTATTAGGATTTAAACGACCAGGATGCAAGTAACTCCCCAAATACTCTTGGACAAGTAACATTTCTAATGAGATCTTAATACTTAAGTAAGAGTGATGAATCTTGGCAAGTAGCCCACTTGTAGAGTCATGAAAACTTCTCTATAAAAATACTTCGCCAATCACTTGAATCTGCGTTGATTAACCATCAGGGTACGGCGAGCTTTGTACTAATACCTAGGTCCTAGGACAACCTGTTCAGCACACCTTTTGAGATATAAAAACAAGGCTGACATTTATTAAACATTGCTTCGCATCCCTGCCGCATTTATGCAGCATGAACGCGGTTCTTCACATACATTACGCCCGGGGGAAATAGCTCGACGATGTCTGGATATCGCCTAGCATTCCCGAAGAGGTCGGAAGTTTTAACAACCACTTATAATCTCAATCGCGGGTGTAGGATTAGAAGAATTAAACGGAGTGTCATGAGAAATATCTAAGAAAAGCAGGTGGTTGCAAAAATGAAACCTTATGGCGAGGTAGAAATTTCTAATTATACGCATTAAATGGAAATGGACAATCATTGCGATAAGCTTAAATTTTTGTCATTGATGGGATTATTTACGGACTGATGGAACTACAAGGGCTGAAGGTGTTGTTACATAATCATAAGGATTACTAATGTGACACAAACCGGATTTTCTTCAGTGACGTTATATTTGATTTTTTTCTATCAGAATGCAGAGGATTTCAAAGCACCTAAATATGATTGAAACGTCTGCTATAAATGCAAGCTGAAAATCGAGGCTGTTTTATCTAAGTCTAATTGCCATAGATAACAACTAAGTTTCACTCAGTATTTTCACATCCAACACAAATCGAAGTAGTGTGCAACATTGTTGATAGATTGACACGTTGAATTGCGGTCTCTTTCGGCGACATTTTTTTCCGTTGGCGTACAAGCTGATGGCGAGGCCAACCTCACTTTTCACCCCGTGATTTAAGAAACATTCTAATTTTTCCACAAACACAATTCTCAAGCCTCAAACGAAAGGAATTCTCTGTGAATTCAAGATTGCCTTTTGTATACCCAGACCATGCCACCCGTCCTCATCCTTCAACCCCAGATATACCTAAGCCAACCCCAACTTCACTCCTCTGTATCCCTCCTTTACTTCTTCTTGAGGTCGTCCTCAGAGACGGGGTGCAGCATGAGCCTCGTCTCTATCTTCTCATTATTCGCATGACATCCCTTGCTCCAATCGTAGCCAGCAGCATACGCGAAGAAAGTTCCGTCACGGTTGAAAGCCGTACTCGTGATAGCCTCGCCGACCTTCGGGTAGTGCTTCTGACGCGTGCGCAAGACACGGTCCCAAAACTGGTAGGTTCCATCCGAGCCTGCGGTTGTGAAGACGCTGTGGGTCTTGGGATGGAATGAAATATCGTTGATGGTGAAAACCTTCGACATTTTAGCCAGGGTGTCTCGGTGGCATCTGAACGAGAAGTGTATGCTGCTATTTGCAATATGTTAGATATAATTCATGTTGCTGCGCGATGAAGTTATGGTGTGTTTTGGACAGTGTAGGGGAAAAGAAGTGGGCGTCATACTCGGGATCCTTCTCATCAACGGCCTCCATTGCTACTCGGCCTTCGATGCTGCCAATCGCGTAGGCCTTTCCATCAGGAAATGCGGTCACGACCTTGGTCTGGTGCTTGAGAGGCGATGGCATAGTTCGAGAGATCGCGGCCGGATTCTTGAGGTCGAAAAGATGGACTTTGAGGTCGGCAGTGGCGACAACTAGAAGGTTGACTTTGGAATCCATCGAATAGACGCGCTCCTGGCAATCGACAGAAGCGAGCGGGTTCTGCTGACGAAGATCCCAGTATTTGACTGTCTTGTCCCAAGAACCCGTTGCGATGATGGGCGTACCCTGTCCCGGGACATCGACAAAGCGAACGTTGCGAATAGGTGCATCGTGGCCGCTGAGAACCATTGTCTGGTTCGAGTTGGCATCCAGAAGGTGAAGTTTCTTGTCGGCGCCTCCAGCGGCGACGATAGTTCCATCCTACTCTTCCTTTAGTCCTCCTAAATGCCTTCAATTACACCTGATAGTACCTCCGGACTTACCTAATTAAAATACAAGATTGGTCTTTTTCCTCCCATAACGCGTTTTCAGCTGTTCAGCCAAAAACAAATCACAAACTTACCTTAGCCCAATCGCAATCAAAGACGGGGCTGTCCACAGTGAGCATCGAGACTCCAGTTGCGACTCCGGCGGTGGTGACATTGTAGATGCGGACCTTTCCGTCCCAAGATGCCGCAGCTAGATGGTCGCTAACAGGCGACCACGAGATTGACGAGATAGTGTCCTGAGCGTCGGCAGGCACGGCGATATCCTTTGACAAAGTGCCAATGACATTCGACGCCGTAGCTGAGGAACCGATTTTCCGATAATAAGCCATCTTGTAGTGCAAAAATATGAATAATGTACTAAGTGGGAAAAGAACTGAAAGAAAGTTGACGAATTAAGCTTGTTCGCGTAATAACGTTTGCAATGAAACTTGTATAGAGAAAGCTTAGAATGTAAAAGTAGAAAGTGAAGTATTTAGATAAAGAGGGAAAAATCGAGAATCAATGTTCGAGGTAGGCAGCAACTTGGAAGTATCATCGTGTTGTCTAGAAAGTCAATTGTGACTGCTCATGTAGTAAGTAAACACCACAGTGCATATAGGTACCTCCAGGTAGGTATTTATTAGCTCGTCACGGTGACTAACATCATGCACACTAGGTAGTACTAACAGGTACTTAGAATTTTAAATCTGACATGTCTGGTGTTAACACACGTCATGCTCGAAGGAGGAAGTTGCAAGTAAGCAAGCTTGTGCCCCTGCTGCCTATAGCTTCCTTCGCCCGTCCCAATATACAATGTGCCTAGGTCACCATATATTAGGTCGATACTAGATGTAAGATGGATCTTATAGATATCACGAGCAAAAATTGAATAAGTAGGATATCGTGGCAATATTAATATCTAACCTATGCACTATAACTTGACACTCTTGATCAAGCCGGGCTTGATACCGGTCAACTCTCCGGCATATCCACCGCGACCCTCGCCACCCTTGTACACTGCCTTCATACTCTTCAACTTCACCTGCTTTGCGGCATATGCCTTCCTCTTCTTGACTCTTGGGTTTCTTACGTCCTTCTTTCGATGAGGCGTGAGACCCTTGTTCTTCTCTATTTGGTAAGAGATCTTGCGCTTTCCATCTTCGCCGACCTCCTCTTTCTGGACGACCCGATCCCTGCTGCTGGCTGCTGCTAGAGCTGCTGCTCTAGCAGCCTTCTCTTCCTTCTTACTACTTGACCTAGCAGCGATCATATCGTAGTACTCGTCCTCGTCGTCTCTCACAGCATTGGCAACTCTTCCGTCTTCTTCGTCACTATCATCCCCAAGATCAGCACCCATATTCGAGCCCTTCTTGCCTCGCTTCTCTGCCTCGATGTTGAGGCGAGCCTGCCTGTCCTTTAGGCGCTCTCTGTAGGGGATATCCATATCACCACCCGCATCTCTGCCTGCGCCCGCCCGGCGATTAGCTTTCTGTACGATCTGCGATGTGTAAAATCTAAGACTCTTCTTGCGCGCCGCCTTTTCGGCAGCTGCTTTAGCGTCAAGCGATTCCTCTTCTCCGAAATCCGAGTCGCTATCCCTTGCGGTAACCCCAGCGCTCGACTTCTTCGTTTTCTTCTTGGTGGTAACAAGAGCGTCAAGATCAGCAAGTGACTCTTCGATAGCCTTCGCTTTGCGCTCCGCCTTAGCTTTAGCTTTAGCCTTCTTTGCCAATTCTTTACTCGATTTCTTCGGAACTTCTGCTTCCATAGCCACATCCTCATCAACTTCCATATCTTCCTCAGGTGGGGATGGAAGAGCAGTAGTTGCCTGTGCTTGATCCGAAATTTTCAGGTTCTCCACCTTCTTCCACGCATTTCGGCATTCAAGTAGAGTTCCCATGACCTCGTGATCCCGAAGTTCTGCTGGATCTAGCGCTTTTGTGTTTCCGTCGGCGGCGTCTCTAGCCGGCGACGTTAAAGTAGCGAAATACATAGCAAGCGTAGCAACGTAGCAGCCAAGGACTCGGTATTTAACCACCGCCAGCGATTTCGATGGCTGACCTTCTGCTTGTTTTTGAACCTCCACGAGAAGAGGCTGTAATTGCTGTAGCTCATCTGCTAGGTAATCAAATTCGGGATATCGCGATCGTAAAAGACGATATCTCTCCTCGGCGCCCATGTCAGACGGAATCTCGACATCTTTCAAGACTTCGGTGACAACCTCATTCTGGTCTGCCTCTTCAGTGTCCGGAGCAAGCCACTCAGTTTCGTCGAAGATGAAGTCGCTCTCCGACATCTTAGCCAACTTCTTTTTCTGTAACCGTCGGGCTTCCTGTTCTTCTTCCAAGGCGTCGGCTTCCGTCTCAAGATTGTCGGCATCGTAGTATTCCTTTTTCGAAGAACCCCACCAGCTAGCGTCGCCTTCCTCTCCTTCTTCCTGTTCGGATTCAGCACCACCGTCACGCCGTCCCTTGGCGGATTTCGCGGGCTTGCGAGCGTAATCATCTTCGTCGTCCTCGTCGTCATCGGAGTTCTCATCGTCGTAGGCTAGGGCTTCTTCGTCTGAGTTTTCTAGGAACTCTTCCTCTTCCTCATCCCGTCTTTGTTTTTTGGATTTCGGTCCATCGTCAAACAGGATCTGGTCCTTGTTCAGGAAGTATTCGTCTTCCGAATCAGCTACATCTGCGTAGCTATTAATAGGGCCAAGTCTCGCATCGGCCGGATCATATTCGCGGGGACCCTTTGGCTGTGGAGGGCCGCTGGAAGCCTTTCTCTTCTTCCCCATCTTGAAAATGGGTGGATTGTCGTCGCAAATGTGGATCGCGAGGTTGATTAAAATTCAAAATTCTGTCAGTCCAAACTTTTTTTTCCCTTCCCCACGCTGCAGGTGGTTTAGCGGTTTAATTCCTTATCGTTATCGCACTGGTCCACACCAATGGCACTTACAATAGCTGAGTGGACCTTCCAAACCTTAGCGCCAACAGCATTACTTCCAGCATGGTAATTCGCCCTAGAAAGCTAATGGACAGCACAGCTTTTAGCGCATTATTGGTGCCGGACGCTACAAAGACCCCTGGACGTTAGAGGTTTGTGATAGCTTCATTGTTCATTTACCAGCTTAGCTAGCCCTTGCTTCCCTACCAATTGCCGCACGGGTGCACCAACAACCTACTTTCCGTACTCAAAAGTCGACATGGTCACTTAACATCTTCCCCTTCTTCGATCAATGGACTTCATTTATTGCTTTCCGTGGACTGACGTTCGAGTTGCTATCCTAATCACGTTATTAACTACTGTAACCATGGGTCTCTTTTTGGTCAAAAACCAGATGCCCGTGGATGGCAAGGTACGTGACACACAATCGCCCAACCTACTCAATTGCCAAAATACTAACACAACTTTCTCCTAGACAATCCTCATAACAGGTGCCTCCGAAGGCATGGGCCGCAGCGCCGCTCTCCAACTCGCCGCCAAAGGCGCCAACATAATCCTCGTCTCTCGCTCCGCGCCCAAACTCGAAACAGCCCTCGCCGACGTCAAAGCCGCAGCGCGGGATCCCTCTTCCCAACGCTTCACGTACCTAACAGCCGACGTCTCACAGCCCGACTACGCGGCCCCACTACTCGCCCAAGCCGTGTCCTGGAACGGGGGCAAGCCCCTCGACATCGTGTGGTGCGTAGCCGGGACCTCGACCCCAGATTTCTGGCTCGAAGTCCCGCTCTCGCACACGCGGTCCCAAATGGACATCAACTTCTGGGGGAGTGCAGAGATGGCGCACGCGATCCTCCGCCTCTGGTGTGCCCCCGACGCCCCCGTGGTCCCCGAGCCGAAACACCTGATCTTCACATCCTCGGTCCTGGCATTCTTCCCCATGGCCGGGTACGGACCATACACACCGGCAAAGAGCGCCTTGCGCGGGCTAGCGGACACGCTGGCTCAAGAACTGCTGCTATACCCGCAGAACGTGAAGTTGCACGTGGTATACCCCGCCTCGATCGGAAGCCCCGGTTACGACCGGGAGAACCGGACGAAGCCGCAGATCACGAAGAAGCTTGAGGAGGATGACCCTGTGCAGACGCCTGATCAGGTAGCTGCTGGGGCCATACAGAGGTTGGAACAAGGACAATACTTCATCACCAACGCGTTCTTAGGACACTTGTTGCGATGGTGTTCGTTGGGCGGATCAGTGAGGAACAATTGGTTTATCGACACGATCATGGCCTGCTTGATGCCCATTATATGGATATTTGTGCTGCCTGACATATTATCCAAGATTAAGAAATATGCTAAGCAGAATGGTCATCCCGCTACTTACCGGACTAAACACATAGAGGATTTTAAAGGCTAGACAAATGACATAGAGAGCAAAAGAGTTTTGTTAGACACTGTAATTACCTAGGTATTGACCCTGTCCTACATAATAGCAATCTCATACAGCACCTAGACACAGCATTACGAACATAATATAATAATGATACCCTATCTACTCATAAACCGTGGCACGCTTTGGCTCGAGTATACAAATCAGAGCTATGAATTTACAAAGATCAGATTGCAGGTATAGGTTTTTCCTAGGCTTGCTTTATTCACGATGATGAAGTAGACACGTAGAAATACGGACCTACCGAACGGAACCCAGCAAGTAGGGCCTTGTTCATCGCCTAGGACGACGCACGAGATATTTCAAACGGCACAGCCACTTAAGAGCACATAGATATTCTGGGAACTTGGGGTATATTGCACGCAGATTGCTACGCAACCGCGGAAGAAACTATAGACATCAACAATAAAGGGCGATTGCAGAATCCATCATGCCCAAATCGTCCGAAAGAAGAAGAAAAAAACAACACAATGCAGCCAACAACTCCGTGCTTCACAGGCAAATGGAAGCGCGCCGGCAAAATCGGCAAAATCTCATTAGCAAACATTCCACCCCGGTGTTACACCCCAGATGCGATCGACAACGTATTTAAGATGTCGTGTGAACTCGGTATAAAGGACCCATAGGAAAAGGTCTCAAAGATCGATATACCAGAGTGACGAAATAGAAACAAGAGAAGAACAAGAAACAAATATCCCCAAGTCCCATCCCCGTATTCCCTCTGTGTGTTGACTAGCTCACGTTAACTTCACGAACTATGCGCGTTTCGGTAATAGCATCATAGATTGAAGAACTCTGAGAAGTCGATATCGTCCAAGGGGGCGTTGGGATCGAAATTAATACCTTGGAGACCAAAGTTCGATGCGGTAGAACTGGGAGTTCCAATTTCGGTAGTCGAATCACTTGCAGGAGCTGACTCAGAACCACGCATTAAGGTAGGCGAAGCGCTCACGCTGGGGTGCGAGGTTGGTGCAGGCGCAGCGTTCAAGCCGAGGTTCAAAGGTGATTCAGGAGAGGCATTCATCTGAGGGCCCAAGAACGATTCTCGCGAGTAGTTTGAGCTAGGGTTGGGGTACGATGTAGCCAAAGTGTTAGAACGGGGGTTGGAGCGTAGTCCAGACGAGGAATTCAAGGTAAAGCTTTCGGCTTGATATGGTAGCCCGGCCTCTGGCTCTGGCTGAACACCAACGTCTGTGTAAGATCTCTGCGTAGGATACTGATGAAGCTGCCTTGATCCCGGCTGTCGTGGAGGGTGCGCAATTGTTCCAAACTGTAGTAGCCGTGGCTGAGAACCAGAAGCCGGCGGCCCCACCTAAGGCGCCCCCATACCACTCGTCGGCTGACGTTGCTCTTGTTCGGGAGAATTTTGCTCGGGAGCACCTTGTTCGTTCATGACCGGCTCAGGTTGCCCTGCCTAGGGGGCACCCTGCTCATTGATGACCGGTTGAGGAGCATCTTGGGCATTAGCCTGCGCCTGGTTTTGTTCCTCCGCCAGGGCTTCCTCGTACTGAGTGATCTGGTATGCCAACTGTCGAGCAGTAGCCTCGATCATGAGAATAAGTCGGGCTTTTTTGTCAGCTCCTCGGACGAGAGCCATAGACTGTTCTACAGTATAGCGGACAACGGGGTCGGCAGTTGCAGGCGCTGCGAAGTTGAAGGGTGCCATGGCAGCCGGGGGTGCAGCTGGGACGGGAAAGGCAAGGTTCTCGCCACCAAGCATCTGAACGCCCTGAGGACCTTGGGGTCGACTCTCTAAATCACTGGTTAGCACACTGGGGGGGATCTATGATAAAATAGGAACAACATACCATGAAGGGAGCATCGGGAACCGGAGGCGTTAAACCAACAATTCGAGCAGCTTTCACACATCTGCCCAGGAATGACAACACAAAGGGTCCACGGGCCGTGGCCTTTCTTACAGTTTTTGCAATTTGGTACCACCTCTTGCCCCGCTATATGGGCAAATAGAGCCTCGACGTTACTACGTCGATTCAAATTGAGGATCTGCTCAGGTCGGCGTTGATGCGCAAGACGCACACCGGGCTCCGTGGCGAGCCGCTTCGCTAAGGCGCTCTCGACAACAAAGTTGTCGTAACCAGATTCACGCGCGAGTTCCTCGACAGTGGGAACGTGGTTGCCATCACTCATGTGAGGACCACCAAGCTCATGATCATTAGCGGGGTGAACGTTACTAGCTAGGATGCTAGCCGCATCAAGGTCCAATTGCTGTTGATGCTGCTGCTGCTGTTGTTGCTGGTGATGCTGAGCAGCGGCAGCGGCAGCAATTGCGGCAGCGTCGTGGTCATATGTAGCATGGCTGTTGGGGTCATTATCGTCGTCCGTGGTCACATCCTGCTGTTCAAGATCGGCAAGGTCAGTATTACCGAGTGTGTGCGCGTCGGGGGCGCCGATACGGCGACCAGCTCGACCGCGAGGTGAGGCAGTCTGCTTGCCGATTTTGTTAGGCCGGCCGCCCTGGACTGGTTGAGGAGCTCTTTTCATTGTAAGACAGGTGATGCCAAATTGTTACAAAATCTGTCTGCTGGTGGCAGTTGGTAATTGAAAAAGAAGAAAAGCGAAGAACGCGATGTAATTGCAGCTGTCAGCAGCTGCGTCGAGATAAAAAGCGAGAGACGGTGGGATGAGGTAAGGTGAAAAAAAAGATGCATAAATGCGTTGGTGGGGAAGAATTGTTATCATTCCCTCGGCCACCAAGTAGTACTGTGCATGTTGGGCAAGTGCTACGTACCGTGCCAGCGTCGACCCCTCACCTGCCGTGCAGGTGACCGTGCAGATGCCAGGTGACGGCGCTAACATCTAGGTACGTACCGCTAGGTACTCGAGTAGGTACTAGGTACAGAGTACTTGTAAAACTTGGAAGTCACGACCAGGTTACTCAGCAAGGCTAAAACTAACTGCATGTTTGTATGCGGGTATATGCAGGTACCTAGCATAACCTGGGAAGATAAAATTACCATAGAATTAATACGGAATGATGCCTCACACTATTTTTTGGCAATGAGGTTATGATGCAGAAATAGAGAAATGAACAAATTATTATATACATATATACAAAGTGCAATACGAATAATCAGACCTCCCCACACAAGCAAGCTGCATGCCGCGTCGCTGTTCTAATAAGCACAAAAAAGGGCACCTGGGTACGGGAACTCTACTTGAATACATCTCTTGATCGTATTGGGAGTGAAGAGATAAATGGATCGTACATACAAGGCACCTCGTCGAAATACACAATCAAGTACGCATCGCCTTGTGAACTTGATAAAATCCATTCGCCTGACTGGAAAACACTGTCGCAAGGGTATACATATTAAAATACTGGTTGGTTTTATTTGATCTTTACACAGATCCAACCGTTTTGTCGAGGATCTGTTTTCTCCAGACCCTTTTTCCTCCATGGTATAGCTTCATCAGTCATCCTCCCCCTTGAAGAACGGTCTCGAGATACCACCTTGAGTTACAACACCTGGCCAGATATCGGCCGTACACAGGCACCCCGTGTGCCTGATGCCAGAAAGAAAAGAAAAGAGAAGGAAAAAGAGACCGGCGTGACCGCAAATTCATAATTAAACAAGATATGTAATCTGCCATGACTTTAGATGCAAATGTACTCCCCCTACCGCCCCACGACTCCTAGATCCTATGGTAAACGGTGTCCTGAAACCTCGGGTCAAGCCGGCATGGCGGCGCTAGAGAAACGCAATCAAGGAGTATCTGAGATAATTCAGGCGCAAAGCAAACACATGGAAGGAGATCGTCGGCCAAGTTCGTGGTGAGTACAGGTCAAGTCGTTAGCCAGATCTATGGCATTACTGGCAGCCATCGAATGTGCGATTGGGTATTGTGGTAAGCTGCTGTTCTATCGCGGGTTTCATCTCTATGATCAGTCCCCCTTTTTTAATGAAATCAAATGAGACCGCAGAGACGTAGGTTATCTTGGATAATGATATCTTGAAATACAGTTAGCGACAAAATCAATACTTGATGGCATAATATAGAACGTACCGTTTACTGCAGCCATGACGAATCTGATTTGCGTCGTATCCGTCGCGCATGTGAAATGCGTGTAGATCTGCTTGGTCTCATGCTGGTTCAAGCTGACGAATCGGTTAAGGATGTAATCGCAAGCCGCCGCGTAGTCATCGCCGCCCTCGTAGTCGGGGAAGTAGTTCTTCATAGGACTAACGGGGAGCTTCTCCTTGAATCTGTCGATCTTGTTCAAGAACAGGATGATCGAGGTCTTGATGAACCACCGCGAATTGCAGATGGAGTCGAACAGGGTTAATGCTTCTTGCATACGGTTGACGGTCTCGTCTTCGAAGAGCAACTGATCGTATTCCGAAATGGCGACTAAGAACAGGATAGTCGTCACGTTCTCGAAGCAGTGGATCCACTTCTTTCTTTCTGATCGCTGGCCACCGACATCGAACATTCTGTATGTCAAATCGCCGATGATGAAAGTCGTTTCTGTGATACCGGTGGTCTTGACACGAGATCGGAGGACATCCTGGTCATTGGGCATGTAATCCGGCGCAGCAATACGAGCGATATTGTCGAAGTAGCTGCACACATCAATGTTAGTCAACTTACTTAAGGGGTATGAGATGATAATGGACATACTATCTAGCCGAATCGTTTAATTGGTATTCGCGCGATCGCTTAAAACACTCTTGAACACCACGGTCCTTCCATAGAGCCTCAATCGCGTTGCCAACCTCCGGAGGTAATACGTCGCCTTCGATCTGAGCTGGTTGCATGAAGATTGTCTGGACGTGGTATTCCATTCTTTGGTCCTCTAATGGTAATTCTAGAGACTCCATGGCTTCGAGGATGACGCGCATAGACTGGACGGTATTGCTGAAGATGATTTCCTTGAAGGACTCGCGCTCGTCGCGTGAGTAGCCACCCTCGTTGATGATCTTCATCTGTTTTAAGATGGTCGACTTTCCGGATTCACCAGCACCTACGATTGTTAGGACCTTGTCACGTATGACGCGCATAACCATCGATACTAACCCAGAAGAAGCATCTTGATCTCATTCCGCTGCATCATCTTGTCCCTTTTGAGCTGGTTCTCAATCTCCTCGTTGCGGGCCTTGCCCTCCTTCTCCTCCGTGCTCATTCCGCAACCCATTTTGACGGATAAGACTGACGACGAATTAAAACTAATATATTGACGATAGAAAAGCCGACGGGAATCGCAAGTGCCCTAAGGACTGAATCGTTGCTATATTAACGCAAGGGATTAAAGTTAGCAGTGGTCTTAACCCCCCTATATACCGGCAGATGGAAAACACCGAGCTCGTTACACAACACGAAAATGACTATGAAAACATTCCCTTCCTAGGAAGACCGGCGCCGCTTGAATAGTTTCGAACAGATCGAAGAGCACAGCTTGATTTTGCTGGGCGATGCTTGACGGTATATTCGTTAAGGCGCTTTGGCGCTTATAAAACCAAACGGCAATGACACTAGTAGGTCAAGTGCTTGCGCCGCGGGTTCGACCGGTGGAAGGTGATTGTTTTCGCGGCGAATAAGATTGAATCAAGATCGCAAAGTGGTAGAAAATGCACTCACCAATGACTGCCAATTGAAACTGACAAGTAAACTCAGAATAAGTTAAGAGATGGTGATAAATTCGCCGAAGCAAAAGAACGGCGAACTTGATGAGAAAAGCTGACAATAGAAAGGAAGAAGGAAAAAAAGGGTGGCCGCGAGAGATTGTGACGGGGCGAGAATGGATTGAGAATGGATGAGCAAGTGGAGCAAGTTTACGCTTTGCCTTTGCAAGTACAGCTTTGGTTTTTGTTGCCGGACGCCCCTGCTCTGTAGGAATAAGTTTGAGGAAGGGGGAGGGAAAGAAGGGGGGTGATCAATTGGGAAATGGGGGTGGTACTGCGCAGTAGAGACAAAGCCGGGGCTGGGTGAAATTATGGAGACTTTTGACTTAAGACGGTTAGACGTATCACAGGTTATGCGAGGAACGATGCTGACACTATTCCACATATCGACTAGCTGGATGAAATAGAGTAGCACGCACCTTCCATTGACCTAGCGATGTCAAGAACCTAGCAACCCTAGCAACCCGCTAAACCGTTAAAGTGAAGAATGGATTAATCCAGTGCAAGGTGCTGAGGGATATTTACTGTGTGAAGTACCTCTAAGATACTACCAGGTAGGCTGCTAGGCAAGCACTCTAGGCACTCTAGGATCCATCGATCCATAGCCATATCCATATCCATGTATGTAATTATCTACATAAAACATAAAATTCAACTAATTCATGAAACATTGATTCAATCAAACAAGACGACTTGACTTCGAAGAAAACTTGGTGCTAGTACGATCTTTAATCATATTGATCATTATGATCGTATATTTAGCATCCGACCAAGTTCAAGTATCCCGTCGCCACGTGAGAAGGAGAATTTCAACAATCGCCCAAAGCCATTTCTTGGTTCGCATCTGGCTAAGGCTTCTGATGCAATTTCCACGCAGCCACAATTCCTCGTCCCATACAGACCCAAAGTAGCAAGGTACATAATAATTACCATACCTACTACCTACACTACTAGTACATAGCACGTATGTACGGTGGATAGGTGGATAAGGGATGTGACCTCGGGATTGATACTGGTTTCTCTCTCGCTCGCTGCTTACACGCATATTAAGCTCATGTCAGCAGCAAATAGTTGATAATCGCAGATGCAGAGATAAAATTGCTATGATGCCATGAAAAAAATACTTGGCATCTCACTGGTTTATCTTGTCAGTCTTGCTCCAGATACCCAGTTTTACATATGTATCCTACGTATCCAGTTAAGCAAGACCAAAAGACCACCAGACCCTCACCCACGGACGAACACGGCTTTTATTAGCATAGGAGATGACCGACGGACTGGTAACGGGAAACTGGAGGGAACCACTAAACATCATTGACCTCATCCACAGTAACCAGAATACTGTATTTATTGAGATCAAAAGAAGCAAGCTTCCAGCCTTGCCAGGCGCCCGGACTCGCCGCAGCACATATTTCTATTACGTGCCCAATCACAGATTCGTCACGACAGAAAACGGTATTATATTCTGCAGCTCTAATGCCACCTAACTACCTAGGTATATAAGCTAATGCAGTATTCCTATACTAAATGATGATATGAATTATTTCGAATCTGCCTATTAACCCATTAGGCATAGCGTGCTTAGTATAGTTTCAGTCATTTGCGGTGATGGCCACTATAAATTCTATTAATGGCTATGGATGTTTCTCATTTTCGGTGGAGGCTCCAGATAGATTTCAGATATAATCCCAGGTTTAAGGATTGAGTTCACCATCACAGTTGTACTCATGCTACAAGACATTGCGAGTGTTCACGTCATATAAAAGGGGCTGAAGCACATTTCTTGTCCAGGCGGACTAGAATTCGTCCATTCCTTACCTACTCCTTGGTATATGTCACATTTGACTTACGACACGTAATCGCAGTTCTAAGGGTACTACAGCAGATTCAGTTTAAGGGGTAAATGGCATGATCAATTAAGACGTCGTTTGTTCAACCCGATATTTTTACTAGTCATCTTCAGCTGAGTCTATTTTAATGATATTTATTTAGGTCTGGTTTTCTGTTATTTCTGCAGTACTCAAAGAGCATTTCAGATTGAGAAGCATATTTCAAAGTCCCTCTAAACACCAACAATCCGGTTCCCCTTTCGTAAGCCTAGAAGCATTTCATTTTCTTCGTCAGGTCGTCATCCAAGTTTTTCCGACATATCTGCAGGATCCAAAGCGCCACTCTGGAAAAGTACGCAACTACAAAGACCAGATCATACCTAATATTCCATATCCTCACATGACGATACAGCAGTCTCCAAGCTTGCGGAACAATTTCGATATAAGGCGGTCGATCTCGTCGGGTTGCTCCTGCTGCTGTTGGTGGTGGTGTTGCGACTGCCCTCCGTGATGTCCGTGCTGCGTCTGCTGTTGCCCCCCGTGGGTCGGTCTGCCGCTGCCGGGGTAATCGTTTCCGGCATGGTGAGTCGGAGGTGGTGGCATCACAGCCTCTCCACCTTGGAGGTTGACTGTGGAATATGTAGGTAAGTAATTGATATACTACTGTCAAAGTGAAGAAAGGAGGGTGTACCATAGATGCGACCCGTATTTTCCTCCGTAGCATACTGCAGTCCTAGCTCGCGGCACACCTGCTCGACGCGCGGCTTTATCTTCTGGACATGGTTGACGCTGTGGTTCCCCTTGCCCACAATGCTATCTTATAATTAATATCTTGCTGGGACATGGTTTTGGAACATGATTCACATACACGTGCAGATGTGTCTGTCCATGTTGCTGGGCGTAGCGGATGCGGCGCTCGAGAATGTCCTCGGCCTCTTCAACGAATTGGCCGTGCAGGTCAATAGTGTCGTCGGGCACGCGGTCGGTAGCGTTGTTCTCTCGGAAGATGAAGTCGCTTGCTTGCTTATTGTATTCGTCCATCTTAGCCGCGTGCCGCTTACCCTCATTGCTCAACTCTTTGGCCTCGGCGCCATCGCCCCGCTCATAAGCTTGGTGTGCCTACATGTTACGCTGCGTAAGACTTTGTTTATGATAATGAAAATATGGTATACTCATATAGATAGACAGGAGGTATGAGTGAGTCAGGGTGTAAGTAAATATAATATACCCGGTCGAAACAGCTGTTCCGTTTCGCGGCTTCCTCCCGGGCTAGGTCCCGGAGCCGGTCATACTCGGCTTCGGCATCATTGCTGGCACTATGGTTAAATGCTGTGGATGCGAATCGTTAATTCTGTGGATCTGATATACTCGGGGTGTTGCATCGTAGACAGGGGGCGGAGGATGAGGGAACACATAATGCTATGAAACGGTGATATACGTATGTATGTATGTATATGTATGTAGGGTAGGTGTTATGCAAGACATACCTCTATCTCCCAATCTTGTTAAAGGAATAGCCATGATGTCAATTATACACCTCGGTAAGCAAATGCGGTGCTTGGGCGATAAGATGGAGTCGTCAAAGTAGGCAATTTAGGTACATGCGGTTGCTAAGATATCAGATTCACGAGCCGCAGGACTTGAAAAAAGCATGCTAATAATAACAAAAAACAAAGGCTGCCCGACTTGCCAGTTGGCGCTTTTACTTTTTGCGGAAGCTTGATTGAGCTAGTGATGCGAAGCAGGGCGGTGGATGATCTGCAGCTCACCCGTTCTCCAGTGCCGCTACACTAGGTACTGTTGGTGGCTGGGAAAAGCCTGCTTCCCGGGTATGTAGGCCTGTAAATTCCACCGAGACCTGACTCGCGAATCACGAATCACCAAGAGAAAAAGGATGTAATATTCTCTCGATCGGTATAGCCCCTCCCTTACGTAAAGATAGTTTGAAAGCTAGACCGAATTTTTCTTCTTTTGTTCGGAAGACCTTTGATAGGAGGACAGGATGGCATTAAGTTAGTGAGGTGTTTCTTTAGCTCATTTCCTGCAGGATGACATATTGAGGTGTGTATCCATCTGCGGGATCCGAATGCCCTGACAGCTCCAAGGTTACGGCGGTTCAGCTTATGCGGGCATGTCACTTTAGAGCCAGTAGCGCCGATTGATTCGGTTGCACATCGGAGGCTTCCAGAAGGATTCTGCGTTCATGCGTTCAAAGCATGATCTATCTCAAACCTAGAAGATCTCAAAACAGCCTTATTGAAACCGAGAACTATACCGGATGTACGCATAATGGTTCGAGTGCATAGGAAGGCAACCTGGAAAATTCTCCGATTCTCCCTAAATAACTAAGATTCATAAAGGCAGATGAAATTATCCATGCCTTTACAGCATCGGGACTCGGGAGCTTCAGCTCACTTGAGCTCCAGTACAATCGTGGAGGTAAAGCTAGAAATATCCTCCGTGAAGAAATAAGCCAAAATCTCCTCTCAGCTTAGACCCCGATTGACCACGAGGAAAATCGATAGGTTTTTGAATAGCGTCATCAAGCCTCAACGGCGTAGACTGCAACCTTGAATGAAGGGTATATGATTGGTTAGGCACTTGAATAAGATATTCTGCCCCCGGAATTTACTAGGATTATTCATTTAAGAATTAAGGAATCATTCCGAGCCTTTGAAGCTTGATGAAGAATGTGACAGTTTTCGTAATTACCTACCTACCTACCTACCTCTTAGTACCTGAATACACACCACACCGAAACTCATGCCGATTTACAAGAAGCGATGAACCGTAAACATCCCTTTTGCGAATGGACTACCTAGATGATAGGTAACCCACATTAATAGCTTGGTTAATATGAACCCTGAAGACTTGGTCCCCTTGCCATCGTGAACCATGAACGAATGGGGGTTGGCGTCAGGGGCGGTAGCGCTTTAACCTGTAACTATCCACCTAAGTAGATGGTCAGATGGATCGACTTCTCGCGTGGGTGGCATGGTTTATTAATATGGTTAGGTTAATATAACCTCGTCGTCGTTTCAAGAGGTAGGGGAATCCGGTTACGTACTATGTCTTGAAACTTAAACGATCCTACATACCTAGATCACATACGTATTCTATGAAAATCACAATTTTCTCGTCGTAAGAAGTTCCCGACAGATCACGCTTTTATGTCTTCTTTCTGGGAACGAACTGTTCTTGGACATATTTTCTTCGAGCTATGGGTCCATCCCACCTATTGCGGGTCCCTGAAAATATTGGCTATGGGGATCCATCTTGGCTGGTAGACACCCTAGTAATTTATTAACTAATTGTTCAGACGCTCTAATACGCAGTGGCGGTTGATGGTTAGAAGTTGGTTATACCATGATAGGCATGTATAATGAGTTCAGCTTATGTGTATCAAGTTATGTTTCAGCTCAAAAATTCATGCAGTTTACCGGATGTTATATTTTCTCCTTTCACGCATAGTTAGAGATCTGGTGGAGGTCCTTGTACCCCTATCTTATATTTTTCTAGAAGGGTTCAATGCTCCATCGTTATTGCTGACCACCACACACTGTATGGCGTATTTGCCTATGCTGTAGCTCACGTAAGTCGTCACATACATAAAACGATCATACTGAAATGTATGGGCGCGTACTTGCACCGGAGTTTGCAACCTGCAGATTGTGGATGGCAATAGTCAGGGGATACGAGGGTTATACAGACCCGATAAACACCGCCATATGCATGTGCACCACGAAAAAAAGATTGCATTAAATTACGACGGAGTTCTTGATGTACATATGAAATACCTAATATCATATCATACCATGACCTATGATGGAAGAAAACTCCATATCTGCAGTACATCTCATATCCTGCAAGTTAATAATATATAGGTAAGTACTTAGTAGGTAGACGGGCTCTAGGACAAATGGTAATGTGACTTCTGATTCTATCCTCAAGGAAACATACCTAGCTTTGCTGCCCATGCCTTTCTGCCTGCCAGTGTCTTCGGCATGTCTTCTTTTTTACGAGTCACATTCAACTATGTCTTTCGTTTTTGTAGCGGCAGTAGTTTCTGTTGATACCACGCGACGAACTTCCTTAGGAAGCCTGTCAGCCCGATATACGTCTCAAGTTGTCCAAGGGTAGCTAGCATCTTTATTTTTCTGATTGTGTTGACTAACGTTGTTGTGTCGATTAGATGTGATGTGTGTGCGAATTATGTTTTGTTGCGGATATTTGCACCTATGTCATTCTGATAGCCTCGATGCGATCTTCGAATAACTTGAAAACGCTTTCGAAGTGCTCGGCATGTTCGTCTTCCGTCTAAGATTATATCACTATATCGTCGACGTAAGCGCAATCGTATTTCTTATAAGGTTCCAACTCTTGGTCCATGTATCGTTGCGCAAATCCTAGGCTATTACGAAAACCCATGAGGTATGTATACCGTTTCCCCATACTAAGCCAAATCGTAGCCTGCCTCCACTACTTCACTGGCACTTACCAAAGAAGCAAATCCTGACCACTGTCCCTCTTTGACGTAGTGATGATAAAAGCCCAGGACAACACCATCACCGTTCCAGACGACCGAGCCAACTGTGCCGTTAGGCAGGCATGCCTTATCCTCGTTACCTTCGACCTGACCCATGTAGGACCAATTGTACACGACAAGGCGCGATCGGTCTTCAACGGAAAGTGTCGATACTGCTTCGAGCTTGACCGACTTCATTACCACACTACCCTCCATATTTCCCGTATAAGGACTGTTAAGATAGCAGAGTGGCCAGTCGATATTATCCTCTGATGTAGCAAGGCGCGTGGACTTTGGAATAACGCCGCCGCCACCACTTTCAAATGTCTCATTCTCGAACTTGATATCGTCGCCTAGTTCCACCAGACTAATATTAGTGAAAGGAATATCCACGACCACCTTACCAATGGTCTTGTCCCTACGAGTAGCCTGCCATATCTGTGTGTCGTCGCGAATTCCATGAGATGCTATCGTCATGAAGCAATGGCCGGCAGAATTCTTAACGAGGATGCCTGACGTTGTCGAAGAAACGGCCGACACTTTATGTTCTGCTGATATCTTGCTACATATCATCACTCCAGGTCTCAGAATGTCATAAGCAGTATCGTCAAAGGTCCCTTTCCCAGACTGTAACTCAGTTGCCCGTGCGGGCTGGCGTAAGTCACGATCGTGTATGTATCCGACAGGGCAATTAGCTATGCGTCCAGGTAGATTCGCTTTTGTTTCGTTTATATTTATGTTATCGTCAAGAACAACATAGAACGTTCGCTCGCGGGTAAACATGATTTCGATGATGTGAATTGCTGGTATCCTGCTCTAGAAATCAGCCTGAACACTGGCTGCCAGCTCGCGGAGGACTCTATCGGATATCCCGTCGATCGCATTTTGTCCACAGATAGAGATGGACATATTTCCCAGATTTTGGCGTGGAAACATCAAGGCGCGGCCTTGAGACGTCTCTGCTAACATGGTAATAGGTACGTTGCCGACAGTTAAAGGCCAGGGACTGCTTGGTAACTCCTTGACCTGGAAAAGGAGATGAGACCGATGCCGGGCTTCGGTAACATTTGTGGTTCTAGGGAAGACGTTGTAAAGAAGGGAACACATTTCACCCCTAGAGATGTCGATCTTTAGATCTCTCAAATTGAAGGGGAGTAAAACATGTCTAACATGCCAAGGTGCCTTATTATCATCTTCCTCCTGAGGTGAACCTCCTAAGGAGGGATTAATCCTACGTCTGTTTGCCAGCGTTGATGGTGATAAGTTAGTAGAGGATGCATCAATGTTACTAAATGTATGAGAAGACATTCTATGTGTAAAATGTGAATGCTAAGGTCGCTAGGAAGTGAAACGTGTATAGAAAGAGATAAGATTTAAAAGAAGTTTCCACCATTTTTATATATTTCGCTGTAAGAAGATATCTACTACCTTTTTGGAGGCGGTTACCTTCGCCGTCTCAAGGTTAAGTTTTACTTTCAGGGGCGCCACGAACTTTAAAGCTTATTTCTTTCTCGCTCGAGTATATAAAGGCTACCAACCCGACTTTTTTTGGTAAGTCATATCCTATGCAATTTCCCAGAATATTCTATCATTTTGATAAACTCACTCATACGTGCTCTTAGACGATTCGCTCATTCATACAATAATCAAGCCATATGGCAAAGAACAGCAAAAATGGACAGAGTCGATGGGGCGCAGAAAGTGCATTCTCAGAGCTAACCGGCTTCGCACATTCCATCACAGGTCCTATGACTAGCGAGCAGATCGATGCATATGTTCTGAACTTGCGCATCGAAGAAATTACCCAGAAGCTTAAAACCGACGATGTCGTCCCCAGTGCTCAGCACCGCAGATCCCCATCGCCTGAGCCGATGTACGATAGCTCTGGGCGACGTGTCAACATGCGCCACCGCCGCTATCGGGAGAAGCTAGAAAACGAGCGCCATTTTCTAATTCGGAAAGCCATATGTAGTATTCCTGGATACCGGGCACCGCAGGGATACCGATACAACCATATGATGATCAAGGAAAAGGTTTACATTCCTGACAAACAGTTCCCCGAATTCAACTTTATAGGCCAAATACTCGGTCCTCGTGGCCGCAGTCTTGTTGACATGAATGCTCGATCGGGGGCAAACATCGTGATCCGTGGAAGAGGATCTACTAAAGAAGGCCGTCCGGGCCATCGTCAACCATCAACAGAGGAAAACGAGCCTCTTCACTGTCTTATTACTGCTGATTCTCAAGAGAAGGTCGATAACGCGAAGAAGATCATCGAGACCGTCATCGAAGCCGTCATTACTACCCCAGAGCATGCTAACGAGAGGAAGAAAGAGCAGTTGCGCGAATTAGCAAAGGCCAATGGAACCTTTCGCGACGATGAGGGACGTGGCCTTCACACGATCTCGACTACCAACACTAACACTTTCGAGGTGATTTGCCGAATTTGTGGTAACGGAGGCCACATCGCGAGCGACTGTTTGAACCAGAGAACCAAATCGACCGGCGCTCCGTGGCGGAACAAGAATAAACTCCCACCTTGGCGACAACAACATCCTAACAGAGAGCAGACAATTGAAGATGAAAAAGACATCATATGCTCAAAATTCTTGGAGGAAATCTAAGTTGAGGAATATGCAACTTGGAAGGACTTACGGGAGCGTTACCAACGACCTAAAACACAAGCAATTCTACTAATCATAGGGGAAATTAGGGGATTGCTACTAACCGTTACTAACCACAGTTATAATCCATTAACAGCCCTGTACTAACCAATGTTTTAGCTTCTTGTCTTCTGCCCGTAGTCTCTCTATTGATATCTCTATAAGAAACTAGACATACTCTCAGATACTGACCTAAGCAGGCACGGTAAGTCGGTTATACATCACCCAAGTTTTAGTAGAGATATGTGAACGAGTTGACTTCACACACACACACACACACAAATGTTCACTCATAATGTGTAAGTAAGTACCTAGGTGTGTAAGAGACTGTAGATGCCAGTATCAATAGATTCAGATGATATCTATTTATCATTCATCTCCCAGTTCGCCACATTTTCCCTATATTCCGTCATCTCCCTCCATTTCCTCGCAAAGTCGCGCATGCCTCCTTCTCCGGCCAAGCTAGCGTCCACCACATCCTTCGGCAATTTATGTGCCGAGTACTGCGGCGAGCTGAAGTTATACGCCGACGGGTCGTCTTTCTCGACTAGCCGTAACTCCGGCATGAAGTCTTCATCTTCGCTCTCATCATCGTCGTCATCTTCTGATATTCCCGGCACCTCCTCATCTGCCCCGCCAACGACCCCTAATACGGGGCCGTTGGGAACCTCCATTCCTAGTAACTCGTCCCAGCCGAATAGCAGACTGTCGGTATGTGGGGCCCAGGGGTTGATGTCGATGAGCCGGGCTCGGGATAAGGGTTCGTCTTCACCCTCAGGGATGTACACGTCGAATGTGAAATTGCCATCCGGGAACGTATATCTGAGACTCTTGTTGAAGAGCTGGCTAATTCTGTTTACTATATCTGCTTTTAAAGACTTTAGAAACTCGAAGTAGTTTAGGTCTCGTTGCGAGATGGCGATTAAATTTCGGTGCTTGACGAAACATCGGAACTCCATCGCTGTGTGAGGGTTGAAGTATGAGCGTAGCACAAGGACGGGCTTGAAGGGAGGGGTAGTGGAAGCGGAGGCGGAAGTGTTTCTGATGGGAGTGCAGTTGTCGAAGGCATGTTCTAGATCGTGAGTGATGAAATTTGAGCTCTTTAGCAGTAGGTAGATGTCGTTAGGACTAGTGCACTTGATCGTGTTCTGGTGCGGCGATATCCAGGCCGCGTCTTTTGGCGCTGTCCAGTTCAGCTTCGGCGCCACCTCACCACCTAGTTCCGCAATCTTATCTATGATCGTCTGGTGCAGCTCGGGAAATCTCTGATTTGGTGGCAATCTTGGCGCTTCCTCTTCCTCATCGCTGTCAGAGTCTGAATCGACTTCCTCGACAGGTGGGCGAAACGTCGAAGGTGCGGATTCGCATTCATCATCCTCCGGTTCAACCCCATCGTCGTCAGCAAGGACGATACCATCCTCGCGGATATAATCTACAAATTCTGGTGAAAGTGGGATTATCCTTGACTTGATACATGATGTGCGGTACCTGATAACTTGTTAGTTGTTTACCAAAATGCGAATTATGAGAGCAATTTATAATGAATATGGCTCACTTGGGAAACCAAGAATCGTATGAGCAGTTGATTATATGATCCCTTGTAATCGGGGGAAACTGCAGCGCTGGATTTGCCGCCCCGGAGGACGGCTGCGGGTTGGCGGATGTAGACACAGGCATCTTCTCCACTTATGGTTAAACAAATTTTTTGTCTTGAGAAGATTAAAAGTGAATACTGATTTACTTCAAGGTTTATAAAATAAAACTCATAATAAAAACAGAGAAAGAAAGCGAAACTTTTGCATGAATATTTAGCCAGGCACCGGTCCAAATTCTCGTTTCTCGTTTGCGACTCATACCTTCCGCCGAATCTGACGTATAGCGGGGCAAAACTGCGACCCTCAGGGTAGCTCCAACCTAAACTGTAGCTTAGTTCATCGGTGCACATAAAGAACCCCACCATTCCATTTCCGCCATCCGTTACCGCCTTCCTATCCTTCCATCACCTTTATTAAGCTATCAGGTACTTTCAATCTGTACCTACCTACTTAACCCCAAGATATCTCATCGCCAGTATCAACAAAAAACGATGTCGGACAACGTCGGGCTCTCGACGCCGCGAGGCAGCGGCACGTCCGGGTACGTCCAGCGGAACCTGGCGCACCTAAAGCCGCGGGACCGACCCGCGCCCTACAACACGAAGGACTTCGACGCGATGAAGCACCGCCAGCGACAACCTGACAAGGGGATCCTCGAGCACGACCGCAAGCGCGAGGTTGAGATCAAGGTCCTCGAACTGCGCGACAAGCTCGAAGACGAAGGGTGCGTTCTGCGTTCCCTATGTTCGCGTGATGCGTTTTCAATTTTTAGTAGCTAATATGGAATAGGTGCACCGAAGAAGAAATGGACAAGCAATGCGACGAACTGCGCAAGAAGCTACAAGCGAAGATGGCTCAGACTGGCGCGGACGCAGGCCCGCGAAAACAATTGAAGGCGCACCAAGTCCACGAGCTCGCCGACGCGAAGATCAAGGAGAGCGAGCGGTTACGGAACGCGCTGAAGATAAGCAAGAACTACGAGGAGGGAAGCCACTGGAAGAGGCAAACAGAGAGACTGCGGAAGGCTGTTGAGAGGGAAGCTTCCGACTCGAAGGACAGAGACTAGTCTTACGGACGTCTTTTTGTTTGAGGGTCGGCATTACTCGCATTACTTGACTGATCACTAGGTTACAGTTCGGCGTTCAGGATGGCTCATTTCATTTGATAGGATGATCAAGGGGTATCGATTCTTTTATGACTTCACGATATTCTAGGTGTTGAACGTACGAGGACAATGCTATAAAACTTTTGGAACCCGATGAAACACGTGTTTCTTTTACTACCGCTGTCTATTCCCATGGGTATCATGTTTTTAATTGGCCGCCAAGATCTCTGCCGCGTCCACCGGAGGAGCGTGATCTTCCCTTCCATGATTGTTCCTTAGTTTCTCGGCTTCGCGAGCCTTTCTCTCTTCTTCCCTTTGCCTCTCGTGCTTAAGGTACGTTGCGTAACGTAGAGTTCCTAGGGTGCATACTGCCATGAAGAGGATACCTAGGACGGATCGGCGGATTAGCACCCATCTCAAACCCTCTATATCCGATCTGGAATCGCTGTTTAGGTCCACGCTAATCTTCAGGTTGAGCTGTTGAATCTTTACAAGACAGTTAGCATGCGGAACTGCAAAATATTGGACGACGGTAGACAAACAGCGCTCTCCATGGTCCTCTGCTCTTCCCGCACGTTCATCCTGCGGTCGTTGAACATGCCCTTGACATCGTCCTTTAATGTCATGAGGTCCTGGCTCATTCTCTGGTTCACAATATCGACTTCGTGTTGCAGCTGGGTTCGCTGCTGACGTGTAGTCTCGTCAGCCGTCTTTCTGTTGTTTTGAACTTCGGCGCTGAGCTCGGAGCATGCTGCACGAAACAGATACGTTTCCTATGCCTAATTAGCAAGAGATGAGGGACCGGCCTATGATGATTATCTAACATTTTCAACATCGCTCTTGCTGATCAGTCCCTCCTGAGCGACGTCTAGATTCTGCGCTAGAAGTCCTCTGATAGCCTTCATTACCGTGATGGCCTGACCCTTAGTATATCCACCGGCCTCTAACTCCTTCACTAACGAGTAGCTGTCGAAATGGTGAACGTAAGGAGGTGTCGAGATGTGAGGGTGATGGGTTTCTTCAGGTGGTGGCATATGTAGCACTGCTTCCATTGGCCCGCTCTCCTGCATCTTAGCCTCGGTCGCAGCTTGCTGGGGAGTTGGCGACGACGAGGTGGATGTTGCAGGTCCTGCCTGTGGAGTCGCCTCGCTCTCGTCTGGTTCCTTTGCAACTACATCTTCCTTCTCCTTAGCCTCTTGCACCGTCTCCTTCTCTGTACTCTTGCTCTCCTTAGCAGCCGGTTCAGAGCTCGATGGTTTCGACGGTTCCGTACTCGGCCCTGGAAGATTCACGACGTCGGGAGTAACTGGAAATGGCTCCACGGCTTTACCATGCCTTTCAAAAACAGCTTGCCTCGAAGGTGTTGTGGAAGAGAAAGCGGCCATGCGTGGTTTGCAATTATTCGGAGACTTGCGACATCGGATCTTTGCTCTCTGGGCTGAGGACTCGCCGAAACGAGCCGCCCGGAAGAGATGAGGGTACAGGAACGTCAGCCGTGGAGTCGGCATTGTGGATAGCTGTCGGCAGCTATATGTAGGTATTTAAAAAGTAGTTGTACAAAGGGAACATATTGTCAACGAGACAAGATGACGGTAAAGAGAGATCAATTGCATAAAATCATGGTTGGGCAAGAAAGTTCAAGAATCTAAAGTGTTCAAGGTCCGATTCCCACGTGTAACCGTTTAGCTTGCGTGTGATATGGAGCCAGGTCATTTGAACCGAGCTGATTTATGGAGGCACCTGGCTAGCGGCGGCTGTGTAAGAGTGTAGCGATCCGTAAGATGAACGGATGGAATAATTGTCGCATAAATCGTATAATCGTCCGTTTATGCAGGCGGCAAGTAATACCGTCCCGTTGTTACCTCAACTGTTACCCGGAGTGGAGAAGGGTACTCTCGTCACCCCGCAACCCGACAGTGAAAACAGTACAACCCCTGTCGGTGTGTTAAATAGTTTGCATGCAGTGCCAGGTCACTCGAATCTTTTCCACCTTCACGTTCGCCTATCTCCTTTTTGCTTTTGCAAAAACCACTTTTCCATTCAAGGATAACCTCTTGTTTTCTTCTTATTTTTTTCTCCTTCATCTATTTGTTGTTTGTGGTGCCTTTAGAGGCCCATCAGACAACTCATGACAGAGATATAACCAATTGCAGCTAATTCGCATTCTTGTCGAAGCTAGCTGTTTAAAAGTTTAAGACCTACAGCTATAGGTGTTTACAGGTATTTACTTGAAAAAATACCTATTCCTACGTACCCGGATCCATTTCTACCTCCGTCCTGGTAGACATTCGTTCGTTCTACGTTCCGACCACCCCAACTTTGTCGTCATTCCGCATTCCATCCAGTTCCAAGATTTATCAACGGCATCTAAACCTTAAACTTATCTGATCTGCCCGTCGACGAGACTTTCCGCGGCCATGGCGCCGGCCGATTCCTTATCGGCGCCCGGCACGGCCACCTACGCCTCCGATACCTTGGTGGTCGGTGATGGAACCTGGGACTTCACCAAGAATACCTTTCTCTTGCCGAATCTTATGGGCTTGAACTTTGATACTATGCGATACAATGGTAAGCGAACCTTCATATTTATTGTAATTCCAAAATAGCATCGAATGCTAATTGCTGATTGGTTGCTAGGCATGGGCAACCGCTTTTCAACTGTGGAACAGTACCATCAATTGGTCACCGGCCATGGAATTCTCGCTGTTATTACCTTCCTCTTCGTTGTGCCGGCCGCGGTTATGTATGCAAGATTTAGACCATACGGCTCTTCTCTTCGATATCACGCCTACTTACAAGTCTTCGCCGTCCTTCTCTCTACCGTCGTATTCGTTCTCGGATATTTCGCTGTTGGGCCAAGTCGAAGTTTGACGAACCCTCACCATGGAATCGGAGTAGCCATATACACAATGATCATGGTTCAGATCGTCGGAGGCCGACTAGTGAAGCACATCCGCAGAAAATCGTTTCGACTCATGCTTCATCGATGGCTTGGAAGAGCGATCGCAATCCTAGGAATCGTACAGATCCCGCTTGGACTGACACTTTACGGCTCGCCCAAATACACTTTCATCCTGTACGCTGTGTGGATGGCAATCTTATTTCTCATATACTTCGTCCTGAGCTGGCGACATGAAAGCAATCGCGAACGTGAAGAATTCCATGGTGGTCGATCTGAGGTTACGGAATCGGAGCGAAAGTCCCATCATGAAGGAGGTTGGTTAGGTCCGCTAGCATTAGGAGCTGGCATCTGGGCGCTCATGCGTGGAAGAAAGAAGCATGAAGACGATGAAAGCTTGAGTAGGAGCAGTCGTAGCCGTCCCGAGGTTATTCCATCCCAAAGAGGCTCCGAAAGCTATATGGATGAAAAGATCTCGGAAAGAACGGACCGCCGCGAGGGTGGTGGTATCGCGAATTGGGTTCTCGGTTTGGCAGGGCTTCTTGGGGCTGGGAGTTTGGTCAAGGGGGTCCGAGATAAACGAGAGCGACGAAGATATGACGACGAAGAATACTCAGCTGTTCCGACCGACACGCCTAGTCGATTCAGCCGTCCTAGTAGGACCCGAAAAACTAACACCGACCAATATACCGAGAGCGAGTTCAGTGACGACCGGACAGACTTACATGCCCGCCCAAGGCCACACACCCCACTGTTGCCTGGGCCTGGAAATCCTGCCGCCACGACTGTTCTAAGTGGTACAGACACCGAACCTATGACGCCACGTCCATTGCATGCTCGACCACCTCCTGCGGAAAGTAGCTACATCTCAGACTATTCGTCGTACGTGAGCCCCTCGAGGCGAGCTGCAGAGGATGAGAAAAGCAGTGTCGCGAAGGGTGTTCTTGCTACCATCGGACTCGGCTGGCTCGCTAAGAAAATGAAAGGCAACCGAGATGAAAAGGCAGCAGAAGAAGAACGCCGAAAACTGGAGGACGAGAGACGGGATGGACGCCGTGGCTCAAAATACACAGGAGATGGCTATAGCACCCCAACGAGGTCATCACGACGCCGTCCTGCTCCGTCTGCTTTAACTGCAACAACTTACACTACTGACACGGAATCGTCTAAGCTTGAAGCTCGTCCTCCGGGAACAAGCATTAGTGGCCCACCGATGCCGCCCTTAGGCCCTAGAGGTTCGCAAGCTCAAGCTCAAGCTCCAGCAGCGGCACCTATTCCCGTCTCCGGCCCGCACTCGCACTCGCACTCGCACTCGCATTCACGATCGAGATCGAGATCAACAAGAAACAGCGGTCTAGGTGAACCTATTTCGATGCCAGCTATGCCACCCGACCCACATGGTGTACTCCATCCACTACGTCAAGAATCTGTTACCGACTCTTTCGCATCTAGCGTCACTGGGCTTCATAGGCAGGGCTCATCGCGACACCGAAGCAGAGAAGAAGCAGCCGCTGCTGCGGCGGCGGCAGCGGCCACCACTTCTGCGATAGCACCTTCGAGTCTGGCTACAGAGGAAGAAGAGCGTCGCCGAAGAGATCGCAGTCAGGCTTCCACTGCTCAGCCCGTCAGCGTAAAGGTGAGATATCACGACGATCGGGATAGGAACATAACGCTACGTCGTCTTACCGAACAAGAAGCGGAGGCAGCACGGCGTGGTGGTAATCGCGGAAGGTCGGATTCTATTAGTACTATATCCGACAGCGAAGCACCTAGCCGACGATACCGACGCGACTCAAGTTCGCACAGGACAGCAGACGAAGCTGCAACCGAGAGACTGGTTTCTTCCGACCCGATGTCTCCACCTTCCCCTGCTTTTGCAGGAGGCAGACGTGGGGGCAAAGACTCAGCTTACTACTCCGGCCAGCCGGGTCCTTCAGGCGGAATGGCGATGGCAAACCCGACTATTTCTAGCATAGCTACGGAGAGCCATGCATGGAGCGGGCTGAGCCCGTCGCCTAGCGGACCAACGGGCACTCCGGCTTCGATAGCTCCTTCAGCTGCGGAACGAAGACGACGAAGACGGCTTGAGAGGAGAGACCAAAGACCTGGATCGGGTGCGGTCGATTATACCTGATTTCTTAGCAACCGCGTATGGTCGTTTTCAATACGCATTGCCCGGTGTTTTGGCGTCTTTACTTTGATGATTCGGCTCGCCCACGAACTTGAACGAATTCCCAGGGAGCATTGTTCGGCGAATATCCACCTTTCTAAGAAATTACGACGTTGGGAATTAGACGAGGCTCATGAGCGAGTTCGAAAAAATGGGTTTTTCTATTGCATGATATCCCAGGATATCCAAACGGTTCTTTTCTAAGTGATGTATTGTATTGGGTGATGGGTGGAAGGTGACGGATGGGTACATAAAGAAAGAGAATGATAATTTGAACGACGATGACACTTTGATAGAACCACCAATTGTATGTACTTTTCTACGGTCTCGGGACCTGTTACATTCAAAATGGAAATGAGAAGTTAAAACTTCGATTCGATATATCTGAGACGATTTTATCCCTGTGTTAAATTTTAACCTTGACCTTAAACTTTACCTGGACTTTAGACTTGATTCGCACATGCCCCGGCTGATTGCCGACAGTTAATTGGACAGGCTTCGACTCGGACCGACCCACGTGCAGTCGCGCCGTATCGATAAGCTTGCCGCAACCTAAATTCGCGATTTGAAGATGGCAACGCGCTTAGCGTATTCATCATTATTTCTTCCTTCGTACCTAGGTGAACAATCCACCTTTCCATATTCGAACCAATAGAAAATAAATAAACCCAGCAACCCGAACTATAGGGCCTCAACTCAGCCGTTGAATTTAATAACCTAAACACCTTGCATACATCTAACTCTGAAGTTCTTATCCCGTAATGGCAGCCGTTGCGAGCGGACAGGACCCCGCGGCAGGAGGAGGCGGCGGCGGTCCTTCGCAGAGAGCACCATCTCCCCCTTTACCAACGAGACACACACCGTTGACGCCCGGGCCCCGCGCGTCGAGGTTCCAGCAAGTGCTCGATTCGAGCTTGTCGCATACCCTCAGCAAGATCAGCTGGGACAATTTCGCGGCGTGCTACCCGACCATCGCGGCGCAGGCGCCCGCCGTGCTGCGCGCGGTGCAGAAGCAGATGGTGGATCGGTTGACTGCATTGTGTAAGGTAAGTTTGAAGTTTTCGCATATTTTGTTTGCCCTCTATCTTTTCTTTTTTTTAAAAAAAGGGAAAAAAGGGGTTAAGGGGGAATTACTATGTTATGATAATGGCGGCGACGACGACGAGGTCGCGAAGGGGATAGGGGAAGTGGGGTTGTGGGCGGGATGTTTCCTACAGCTTACGGTGGGGGCGTTGGATAGAACTCAATTCTAACGTGTTTGCAGAAAGAATTCGATTCCGTGCTGCAGAGTCGCAACGTGGTAGCCAAGCTCAATGAGCTCGAAAGTCTGGTCAGCGACGCCGAGCGCAGGAGGGACGATGCTGGTATAGCGGAGCCGCCAATCCCGTAAGTGCAGATGCATGTTGTTGTCACCCCTGGCATATAAGCCGTAATTACTTCCACTCTACCACGTATGACCACAGGACTCAGAGAACTCGGGGTCCCGTCCGCTCCCCCCTTAGATAAGCTGAGTACCGCCAGATCAGTAGTTGGGTCGGTGACGACCAGCGAATCCCTGGTGTTGTACGTTTTCTTTTTGTATTTTTAATGTTTTTTTTTTCTTATTTACCTTTCCATCCTGTTTACTCTATTCAATTTTATTTTGTTTTTCTTCTTTTCTTGAGTGTGATGACGGGGTGTTGTTATCTTGTAAGCTAACTGAAAAAAAAGTCCGCACCTGCTTCCGCCGGACCAAGTCCTTGCCGCGCATTTAGCACCACACCTAACACAGCAGCAATCACAACTCAATGCAAAATTACAAACAGTACAGGCCCACAACGCAAAACTATTCGACGACATCCAGAAACAGCGTGCAGAGATGCAATCGCTGATGGCTCTCCTTCAGAAGGTGTTCGAAGACATCGACGGGGCTAACAGCCAAATTGAAGATGTCGCGGACGACCTCGCCAAGGAAACGAGGCTAGTGGAAGCGGAGATGACGGAGTCGTAGAAATATCCGATCGTTTGTGGATTCGGGTCGGCATCGGTATTAGTGTCACGGTTTTTGTAACGATTCTACAGGTTGTGTAAGACGACATGCATGGTCTGGCGTTGCGGCGTACGAGGTGGCTGGCTGGGTCGGACTAGAAAAGCCAGTTCAAGCTAGTTGGACTTCTTTCGATGAGATAGATGCCTATCATGTGCATATACCTACATAAGATCAGTGCTCTCTTCAGGAGATAATGTTATTGAAAATAAATGTCCGAAGAGCGTGATAATAAGGGGCGGGGCTAGCTGCAGACACCACCGCGTAAGTGATAGACAACCCTCTTCATTACCCTTTTATTCACTCATTCTACATCGATGTAATAGCTACCTATTTGAAACTCGATGTCTAGGGGAATCTGGTCATGGATTAGTGAAGTCTACAAATCTTTTCCCCCTTATCTCCCTCGCATCCTGCTTCCTGTTGGGTGACGAATCTCACATATGCGGGCAGAGTAAGCCATAGCCTGCTTTCCCCCACCGACGACTCGGTCTGAAGCGGCCGGGACTTACAAACAAAGCTAAGAGATCTATCACATCCATAGGTAGGTAAACACTAGATATCTTATTAATGAGCTATCATAATATTTCAGCCCTAGGCGCAAATGATCTACAACGAAACAATTTCATTGTGAGGTGTTGTGTCATTTTTTTCCTGAGGTACGGCCTTTCGTAAGCTCCGAGGATTCGAATTAAGACGGACCTCGCGATATCCGTGTAACTTCGGGAAGCTGCATATTGTCTCATGCAAGAAGACTAGAACAGCACGCAGGGAATACATCTTCAAGCTACGCATTTAATCATGCCGAGTTAGATAGTACTATGGAAATACCTAGGTAGGTAAGTATATCGCTTCCATAGTTGATCGCCCAGCCATCAAGGTAGATAACTAAGTTCTATCTTGCCGTTCAACCTTATTAAGATCCCCTCTATCTGGGACGGCCAATATGTACCTTGCATCAGCACCTACCTCTGTAAGTACATATTATGATTACCCTGGGGTGAAACTAGCCTATTTGGACGTCAGCATAAATCACTACTACAGACCAAGGTATACCCCGAGGCCAACATCCTAGACACGGGCAAGGTCGTTCACTTATGATAATACATTAATACACGTAAAAGTATCTTAATTTCGTTGCCCGTTGTTGTACAATTGTACAAGTCTGGTCCTAAATTTCCCGATGCCACCGTCACTCCTCCCATGCAGATGAGCGTTAACTTTTCCAGCCGTCCATCAATGTACAAACCCCCAAAGTAGAGGCGGCATTAGCTTAAGGATGATTGTGTAATGATATATGCGTAGTTGAATTGAACCCAACTCTCCACGAAACCACCTGCGAAGGCGATGTTCGTATAGTCCCGGGTCCAAGTCATAAAACCCTACCACGTAGTAACTCCAAATCCTGCATCTAACCATTTCCTAGGTATGATTGCGATAACTCCTCGTACTCAAGTATTTTCGAGTTCGCAGATAGCCCCGTACCCAGTTAGTTTAGTTTACCTCGTAAGATCATGTAGTCGCGGTAGGGCGTTCATGCGTTCGCCGCCTGAGAATTACCTCTGCCCCGAGGGGCGCCTCCTCGACCACGACCTTGACCTCCGAAACTACCACGTCCGCCCTGGCTACCCGATCGTCCCTCGAAACCACCACGTCCTGGACGACTCTGAGCGCCGCCGCGGCCAGTCGTATAGTTGCTGCCACCATAAGCACCCGCCTTGGGCCGGCGGGGTTCGACAACAATACTCTCTCCATTAACCGTGTGAGGATTAGCGGCTAGAGCAGCTTGGTATCCTGCCGACGTGGCAAACTCGACGAATGCGCAGTTCTATAAGTACTTTGTTAGATTATGCTTTATAGCCAATTTTATTATGGGAATTTACCTTCTGGCGGTTGATATCAAAGTATACCAATTCGCCGTGCTGTGCCAATGTTGATTTCAAATCATCGTGCTGAACCTTTTCCGTGACATATTTGACGTAAACCATAGTACCATCCTTCTCTCCTTGCGATCCGGGTACGGACTGAGGTTTGTTCTGTCGCTTTGAGTCGTTACCAGCTGTCTGCCATTCCGTGGGGGCCTCCTTGGCAGAGGCAGAAGCGGCAGGGGGTTTAGCTTCGGAACCTTGAGCTGGTGTAGGCGATTGGGATGTGGCCGGCTGGACAGCAGCAGCAGCCGCACGTGCTTGTGGAGCGGCAGCAGGTGTCGCTGGTTTCGCTGCGAGAGGCACTACGGGTTTAGGACCCGCAGCGGCAGCGGCGCGGCTCGCCCAAGTCATTGGCTTCATTGGTTGAGCGGGGACCGGAGCAGCAGCGGGGGCGGGAGCGGGTGGCTGGCGAGCCTGCACGGGCGTTGGGCTGGGGTCCGCTGGCTTCTCGGGCTCTTTGGTGTCTTCTTCAGCAATTTCCTGAGCGGTTACATCAGGGTCAGCAACAGAAGGAGCTGCTTCGGGTTCCGGCTTCTTAGTGGCTTCTGGGATTGCTGCCGTTGCACCAACGGTTGTCTCAGCTGCTACGTCACCATTGATTGGAGTGACATCCTTAGGAGTTGCGCTAACTTCCTCCAACTTCTTGTCGACAACGCCCGCATCAAATGAGACGGGTTTCTCGACGGGTTCCGCGGGTTGTGCCTCAACCTCTTCCTTCGCCGCTGGGATAACCTGAGTCGCGGGTTCGACCTGCTCGTCTTGAAGGACCTCAGCGGGCTCTTCGTCACCCTCCTCGTCTATGTATCGAAGAATATCATTCAAAACGAAGTATCCAGAGGGCTGCTGAGCGAGAACAAAAGTTTGGACAAACTTCTTCGGGTCACCGGCTTTGTTTGAAGTCTCTCCAATCACTTGGATAACGATATTGTCGAATGAGGCCTGAGAATCGACGTTGGAGACTCGAACCTTGCAGTCTTGGAAATCTAACTGCTTGATACGCTCTTGGATATTCTGGGAGGAAAATTGGTGAATATAGACGACAAAGATAAGGTGATTGAGTAACTAACCTGTCGACCAACGGAAACGTTGGCGACCTCAGCTTCGAGGCCATAGACGAACTGAGAACGCTTTCCATAGAACAGCTAAAACCAATATCAGCAAAAGTGGTAACGGCAGACTTGATGCACGGTAGAGACTTACGTGAAGCTTCTCAGGGTTCTTGCTTAAAGTAGTGTAGTATTGCTCGACGAAAAACCAGGCGACCTCGTCTTTACCAAGGTTGTTGGTAGAGCTTGAGCCGGGCGTTTGGTCAGTGGCAGCAGCGCTTGTAGCAGTGGAAGCAACAGACGTTGCTCCGAATTGGTCGGTATGCGTGATGTGCCCGTTTGTTGCCATGGCTGCGCTGTGGAGGTGCAAGGACTTTGCGCGCGTGGTCGTGTGGGAAGATGTATGAAGGGTTTGATAACAGGAACTGAGTAGAGAAGGTATATGAGAATATTGCTGATCTGACGACCGACTGATGCAGTATAGCAAAGCTCGATAACTCTTGTGCCAACGACAGTGGCGCGACCAGAAATATTAAAAGACGGACGGGATAGTGTCTCGCAAGAAACGAGATACCTAAGTAAGGAAGAAAGAACTCGGGTTGGGTGGAAAAGGGAAGAACCGAATGAAATAGGTTCGAAACGGAGATAAAGAGGATAAATTCGATGGATTCGATAAATTATCTTCTCTTGGTAACGGAAGGAGAAAGTGAGTTTAAAAGTGAGAAATCGCGGAAGCAGTTAGAGGTTTAGAGGTTTGAAGGTTCAAAGGTTCAAAGGTTTGTAGTTAGAGGCAAGAGTGGGTGGTGGGCGATGATGGGTGATGGATAAAATGGAGGAAGGTTTATTAGAGTTGTGGTGGAGAAATATTCGACTAGACGTGATTTTTGATTTTGATTTGGAGAATTGAGAATTGTTTGGACGAGTTCGGAGAAGTTAGGTACGATGCGTGCGGGCTACAGGCTGCGGGCTGCGGTCGAGCAACGATTATTAGCACTAGTACAAAGTACTTGATGTAACTAATACTTGACCATGCTAGGTATGTACGCACTACATGTAGGTACCTAGGTAACTGATTGTTACTAGTGTGCTAGTAGGTAGGAAGCAGCACACGCTAACGTGATAGGGTATCGAATGTCCACGGGTATCGAATTGGTAACAGAGATCTTGGTAAAGTCCACGAGGGATGGTGAATAGAAAAAAACAAAGAGACGATAGTGGAAAGTGAATGTTTAAGGAGTTGAAACGAGACCAATAAAACCGAAAAAAGGGCGGTGGCAAAGAGATAACTAGGTGATCTCTCTGCTATAACCTAGGTCGCAAGTCGTAGGGTATCGAGAAACTGGGCTCGGCTGGGCTGGACTGGTTGCGTCCAAAATTTAATTTTGCCGTGGGCACTTTTTTTCAAAGCTCGCGCGAGAACGTTTTGCTACAGATTTGCCTGGTTGGCTCCATCAAATTGGAAAAAAAAATCGTGAAATAATTGGAGGTTTCCGGATATTTATCGGTATTTTTCTCTATGTACCTATTCTCCTCCCCCATTGTGTGTATACCTATGTCGATAGTACAGGTACATGGTAATAGATTTCTTGGCACCTACCAGGGATGGTTAGATCTGGTAAGCTCCTCCCCATCCCCACACATGTGCACTTTAAGCTTGATCTCAAGCTTGGATCACAAAATGGCCCATCCCTGCTCTTGGAATTACTAATACATATATACATGTACGAAGTAACTAGCATGGAATTATTCCAGCTTCCTTTTACTACTACTAGTACCGTAAGCAAAATACGCATCAGTATGCCATAGCTGTTATACGCAACGCTTTAATTTGAGGTAATGTTATATGAGAGCTCGATTTACTATAGATATCTAGTACCCTAACCTCGCAAAATTCTAGCCTCCGGCCTCCTCCATTACCAATCCCGCCAACGACTGGTAACTAGGTAAAATACCTACTAGGTAGTTATTGGCATGTCGGCATAGCAATAGGGAAAACGCCTTGAAGTTCCTATCAAACCCTAGCAGTCTTTATGCTCATTCAGGGAAAGTATACGATGCATTCTTGAACAAATTGACAGCCTAACAGAAACAATTCATGTAAGTTTCGTATTTATCTTGATGATATTCAAAATGGAGATACTATAACGATATTTACCTACCTACCTAAGGTATTAGATGAAGGATACAATTGTGTTACGCTGTGTTTAATGCTCAATAACGAACGGTTTGACGCCTCCGTAAGCGATCGCTTTCAAAACGGACTAGGTAGATTAACACTACCTACATAGGGCGGACCTCCGGATGATGCAACTCCTCATTTCCAATCAGAATATTTCGTTATATCATCAAAGGATAGGCGCAATAATTTCTGCGGCACGCTTTATCGATTCACTTATAGCGATAGCATATTCATAGCGCGCCAAAACCGAAAATGAGGTGTGATGCTCGCGAATCGTACAATGCACGTAGATTCCGCGGTCACCATCCACTAGAAACCCGCCTTCATCCCAGATATGGGTATGTGCCGGGTCTTTATCTGGCATGAAACCTATTTTCAGATCTTGTCCAGGACCTCCACGGCGAGTTGAGTTCCAAGCAACTGTGCCAAAGAGCGAAGGCATTTCATCTATGTCTTCATGTTCTTCGACTTTCCCGTCGACTTTGGAGTCAACCTCGCTGCTTCATGTGTTTGCGGAAAGTGATGAGACTATGCGAGAACGAGCTGCCACCTTTTCGGCGAGGGCACGAATGGGCTGGTCAATCATGAGCTCGGATGATTGCAGAGGTGCGTCGAATTCCCGCATCAGCCAGTTGCGCAGCTCTATAGCGACAAGCGAATCGAGTCCAAGATTCAGTACTGAGCCCTCATGGTCTCTCACGCGACTGACATCGGTTGCGATTAGTTTTGCAAGCTGCGTATTTACAGCGTCAATGATAAAGTCAACCGTCAAGCCAGCGTTACCAGTGGATGCAACCTCGGTAAAACAGGAATAAGGGGAATTCGTCGATTCCAGAGGCTGTTCGGAGGGTTTATCCATCCGAATATGCCGAAACAAAGCGGAATATATGTTGCTGTTGCGAGTAGTTACTTGAGCGATGGACGTGCTGTCAAAGCCAATGACAGCCTGAGAGATGCGAATGTCCGTGTTAAGCGACCCTAAAATATAGTCGAAGTAGCGTGACAACTCCTGGTGGTTGATAGCTTTGAGGCCAGATCGACGGAGATGAGTTAAACGGGCATTATTGCCAGCGGTGTGGATAGCATCCTCAATCCACCCGATGTTGAGGGATATGATAAGATATGGTACACTTGTGCAATTTTGGGCCATGGCATCCTGGGCTGCATTCCCAGCATTGTAATTAGCCTGGCCGCTGGTACCTATTATGTTAACGGCAGATGAGAGCATGAGGAAGAACTTTAGATGGGATGAAGCGAAGACACGCTCAAGTATAAGCGTACCCTCGACTTTGACTTGACTCGCAAGTAAGAAGTCGTCATATGTCATCGAATCGAGCGTCCGATCTTGAAGTGTAACAGCTGATTGGATTACGCCTCGCACGGGAGGAATTCCCATTCGAACCAAGTCGTTGGAGGCGTTGCGCACACTAACTTCCGATGTTATGTCGCACCTCAGACAGTGAAGGACGCAGTCTGGACGTATTGTTTGAAGCTGTGCCTGCAATTTGTGGTGGTCTTCAGTGTCCACGCTGCGTCGGGAGAGTGAAATGAGGAATTTTGCTCCTCGCTGAGCCATCAGAACGAGAAGACGCCGACCAAGATCGCCTAGGCCGCCGGCAAGCACGTATGAAGCGTTCTCTTCGCCCCAGCCGAACTGAGTTTCATGCCGTCGTGTCGCAGTTGGCACGACCGAGTCCGACCTGGCACGTAATGCTATCTGACTTTGGGCTCCGGTCCGTACAAGCCACATAGCCTCTGAAACTTGTGAAATATCGCGGATACAGAGCTCTAGGCCACGTATAGGAAAGTGCTTAAGTGCATCAAAGGCTTTCATCGTGAGGTTATCTATTGAGTCTGGACAAGCCTTGAATAACTCTACGATGTTACAACGATGGAACGATGCATTCTGTGGGAGTTTTGTAATATTCTGAGCGATATTTGAGATGGAGATAATGTGTCCGAAAGGTTTGAGGTGGCTCAGTACCTCAGTAGGTACGCTGCTACTATCGGCCAGGAAGATAGCGTCTATTGTGCCGGCATACACGTCGTGTAGTTGCAGTCTACGAGGTGAGCGATGATGAATGAGTATGTCGTGTTCCTGTACACAAAGCTCGTCTCCCAGCAGCTTAGCTTCAGCGACACTAGAGGCTGTGATCATGACACGAGCCCCTATTGCTCGTGCAACTGCAATTGTGGCTCTCCCATCCGCACTCGAGGCGCCGTGGATCAATATAGTTTCCGTTGGTTGCAACCGGGCATGTGTATGCAACGAATATGAAGAACTTATGAGGTTTATGAGGTATGTCGCAACTGTGGTGGGTGAGATGGGTCCCTCAAGATGGCTGACATGATTGATAGAAATACGTGGGCGACTAGCACCAATGCTCGATCCGAGGGCGATTACACGATCACCTGGGAGTAAGCCTTTAACGGCCTCCCCGACTCGCGTGATCTTCCCTGAATATTCACCTAGCCCAGTTGCTAGACACGTCTTTGATAATATGAAGGCTTCGGTTTCAATCTCGACCTCATGAGTCTTTAGTGGTGTGGTCTCGGCGTCTTCGTCCTCAACGAACAGAGGTTTGGCCGCTATGTCGTCATTTTCAGGAAGGGAAAGCATAAGCGATCGCTTACTGTCAATGAAACGAAGCATTTCAGTTTTAGGGAGATCACCATCTGCTCGGACAGCACAGTTAAGCCGTTCGCTAGGTCGAATACGTGGTATAAGAACGGTGCCATCGCTGGCTATTCTATACTCACGCTCCCAGTCTGTTCTGGATCCTTCGGCAAAACCACGATTGAGGCAGTCATTTATAACGCGGGTAACCCGATCCTGGCCGAGCAAATTTGATGCCGTATGTATTGTGGTTAGCTGAAGATGATCATTCTCAGCATGAGCTGTGCGGGCAACACCAGTAATTTGGTGCATAGGCAAAGGTTCGCTAGGGCTTAGCCAGATGATTCGGAGGTGTTGTCTTAGCATATATGTTACTGCGGCGAAACAAGACCGATCGGAGAGTATCGAATGTTGTTCATCCTCGACCACAATGTAATAACAGTCGTCTCTAACATCGATTGAACTTGTGCCCAGCGAATTCAACGACACACTGTTTCCAAGGTTTCGTAAACCTCTAGCGAGTAGAGCAACCCAGGAGGATGGACACTCATTTGGCGAGTGAGTTAAGATCTGGATGTTGCGTAATATGGCTGGCTTCTGGCTACTGGTCATAGGAAACACGACCTGTCTATACCGGTCTTCATCACAGACGATCAACTTGGATTCGAAATTTACCGATGTACCTCTTGAAGTAGCGAGCCAAGCATCCTCGATCGAGTCCAATATGAGAATTCCGCTTGGGCTCAAAAGGTTTTCAGCCTGGTGGGCATATTCAATTTTGGAGACTACGACGATATCGTAATAACGTGGTTTGAAGCCTTGTGCATCAGGATCAGCAGTCGGGTCCATGATACTATAACGGATTAAAGGGCTTTGAAGTCGCCGTTGCGCGTCGCGCAGCAACGCAGGTGTACAGTCCACGAAGTCGTATGAGGTTATCTGCCCTTGATGTATGCTGGCAGCGTTTAGAAAGGCTTCGGTCAGATCTCCGTGTCCGCCGCCAAGTTCGAGGACAGCAAGCTTGGCATTCTTGAAACAGGCGTAGCTGACTACGTCGCTCAGACGTGGGTTTGGCGGTACATCTTGAGCTCGAATGTGATCTATGTCAGGTTTCCAGTCGAGCTCATAGCAAATGCCTGATTCATTAATTGGTTGATGTGGTTGCTGTGCCAAACTCCTCAACTCAATTCTTGAGGCCGATAATATCGGAGTGTTTCCGGCGAGAGCAGAGACTTCAGAATACATGGTGCGAAACTCGCCAGGCATGACTCTTGTCGACACAGATATTGTATCACCGGGCTTGATCGCCGTCGTTGTCGCGTTTATCGCCAGTAACAACCCATCAATGTGAACTGGCATGACTGCGCCGGTGCCCAGATGGCGTCCTACCAAGGGCAATGCCGTATGAAATATAGAATCGAGGGTAGATGGATGAATCAGGTGTGGCTGTTGATGCTGTGCTGGCATGATGGCTGCGGTGTCGCTAATTTCAACCTCTGCTACAGCTTGCGACCAATCCGAGGCAATTGTCAACGATTTGATACTCGCAAATGTCGGTCCGTATTCATTGCCTGCTTTTGCGAGCTCATGATAAAGCTCATGAGAACCGAGTCTTAGGCCTTCCGGAGGATATTCTACCCCGTCCTGGGCTGAAGCCTCCTCTGACCGACTGTTCTCGTCGAGTGGAACACCCTCAATGATACCTTTGCAGTGTTCATGCCATCCGCCATCGGAGAGAGCAGAAATCGAGAAAGCATAGGCAAGGTCCTTACCTGACTGCAGCTTTAGGCTAAGTTGCATTTCAGTGCGTTGTGGCGATTCGGGTACGACTAAAGCTCGTAGAAACGTGATGTCGTTCAAGGCAATCGTCTCGAGTGGTTTCAAAGGGTAGTGTTCGTGACAGAGTTGTCTAATTGCCTCAACTGCCATACATAAGTAACCCGACCCCGGGAAAACAACGAGGCTATCCACTGTGTGATGGCTCAACCAAGGCAAAGTTGAGATGCTGATCATATGCCGCCAACGTGGCTCAGTCGTAGTCGCATCAGCAACACGAACTCCTAATAGATCGTGATACGGATTCTTGCGCATGCGATGCTCGAAACTAATTCTAGATTCGTGCCAGTGCTTGGTCGAATGATCCCAAGGATAAGATGGGAGGTCTGTAAGTACGTTGGCAGTCTGCAACTGTGAAGATTGGAGTGCTAAGACAGCGTTGATGTCAACCTTCACTGAGAGCTCGAATAGATTGGAGGCAAGCGTCAAAGCACTTTCGACAGCACACACTTTCCGCTGTAAAACAGAATGGTAATCAAATTTGAGCTTGGAAAATTTGGGTTGCCCAAAGGTTTGACGGACTGGTCCGGCGAGTGCTGGGTGCGGTCCAATTTCAATAAAGGCCAGAGACTGTCTATCAATTCTTGTAGCTTCGTTACGAGCTAACGTTTCGATAGCATCGCAAAAGCGAACAGATGACACAAGATTAGTAGTCCAGTATTCACTATCAAAGCAGGATGACTTCTGATAGCCTGTCACTGATGATATGAAGACAATATCATTACTCTCCGGCAATGCGTTATCCATCTGCACTTTTCCAAGACTCGCTTTATAGTCGTCGGCCACAGCTCGCATGTGATGCGAATGGTAAGCCATATCTACTATCAAACGCCGGAGAAGCGTCCCATCACGTCTAGCTCTCAGCCGGACCGCGAGCTCGTCAACAGCATCTGCGTCTCCGGAAACAGTGACATTGCTAGGACTGTTAACACACGCAATGCTAACAACTCCTTTTGTCAAATTATCGCAATAAGGCGCAACTTCGCTCTCGTTTAGGCCCACGGACATCATAGCGCCGCGTTGCGAACACTTTGCTTTAAAAAGTCCGGATACGCGGCCGCGGTGACATGCAATTTCTAGGGCAGCGCGATGCGAAATGTAACCCGCCGCATAAGCACCAGCGACCTCACCGCTCGAATGGCCGATTACTACTTGAGGACGAATACCCTGAGAGCGGAGCAACTCAACGAGTGCAATTTGGATAGCCGTCGTAGCTGGCTGGGCTAGCTCGGACATGTTCAAGAGCGTTGACGAATTGTCGCGAAGAAGTTCGGTTTCAAGATCCCATTCCGCCCCGAGCTCTGCACATATTCTGCCCGATGTGCGCAAAGAATCCCGGAAGACATTTGGCGAAATAGTATCAACTAGGAGCTCACGTCCCATACTCGCCCATTGGGCGCCCTGGCCGGTGAAGATAAACACGATGGGCGGAGTCGCCAAAGCGGGTTTTCTCGGCTCCGTACTTAGCCCCTGTTGAAGTTTGCCTAGAAGTGATGATCGGTTTTCAGCTACACAACTGAACCGCCATGGCAACAGCGAGCGTCGATGACAAAGCGTGTATGAGAGGTCTATCAGGTCTACTTCAGGGTGGGAGCCAAGCCATTTATGATGGGCTTTTATCATCGCAATAAGTGATAGTCGTGTGTGTGCCGAGAGTATGAAGAGTTGAGTGGTAGTCGCTGGTTGGTGGTTGGGCAATATTTGTCGCAATGAGCGAGGTCCCCGCTCAAGAATTGCATGGGCATTCGTACCGCCAAATCCAAAGCTAATACCGTCCACCCTTTGCGTATAGTGATGTAGAAGCATCGCAATACGCAAAGGGTGGTAAAGTTGTTAGACCAGAGTATGAAGATAGCGTACAGCGGAGTCTTACCTATTGATGGATATGCGTGGTGTGATACCGTCGACGTGTGGCCATGACACCAGCCTATCAGGTATGCGTATCCGGTCCAGAGGAAGGCCAGGTTTAGGAACAGAGAAACCTGCAACCGGAGGTATGAGCTGGTGTTCGAGGATCAGCGCCGCTTTGAGCACGTTGGCAAGGCCACTGGTATTCTCAGTATGGCCAATGTTGCCCTTGATAGATCCAACGTATAGAGGTGCAGCGCGCTCCGAGCTTACGAAGACTTCCGCCAAAGCAGCTAGCTCTTCTCGATCGCCGACATCTGTCCCAGTACCGTGTGCCTCGACATATGCCACATCTTCCGGCTTCAGGCCACTCAGGGCGTATGTGGTACGAATAAGATCGGCCTGGGCTCTTCCACTTGGGTGTGTCATACCGGCTGGCGTATAGCCGTCTTGGTTTATTGCGGTACCACGGATAACGCCGCGTATAGGATCACGATCCCTAACGGCGTCATCAAGAAGTTTCATCACATACACGACGCAACCCTCCCCGCGTCCATAGCCTGTTCCCCTCGCGTCGAACGGGTAGCTACGTCCATTTCCACTGATAAGGTGGATGTTGCTCAAACCGATGTTTTGATCTGGACCTAAGGTCAAGTTAGCGGCAGCAACTATAGCCGCAGTTGACTCGCCATCCCGCAAGCTTTGACAGGCCTGGTGCATAGCCACGAGACCACCAGAGCAGGCCGTGTCTAATGTTATTGATGGTCCCTGTAAGTTGAAGTGGTGCAATATCCGATTAGACAAAATGGCAATTTCGGTGCCGGTAGCGTAGTACACTGGCACATCAAGCGGGTCTTTACAGAGGTTTCGGTTGAAGTCTGTCGCGAATCCAGCAACGTAAACGGCAGTGCTCGTGCCGGAAATATTTTCACTCAGCCAGCCCGCATTCTCAAGTGCTTCGTATGTCATTTCAAGAAGTACTCTTTGCTGCGGATCCATCGCCGCTGCCTGTTGAGGCGATACCCGGAAGAAGGAGTGGTCGAAATCACGCACATCACCGTTGATGAAGTGCCCGCCCCGGTGATTACTCGTGCCATTAGGGTCGTCTGCGCTTGGATGATGGAAGGCCGTCTCATTGAATCGATTATTTGGGACTGGAGTCCAGGCCTCGCCGCCTCTCTTGAGGAGTTCCCACAGTTCGTCAACGGAATTAGCGCCGCCCGGTAATCGACATGAAATGCCTACCAATGCCACCGGTACACTCGGCTTCCTCACAACTGACGCCATTTCTGTATTTGGTAGATTGATGTTAAATCAGAGATCTCTTTCTATGATACTTGGTACTATAGGGAGAAGACAGACAGACGAGGCACCCACGATGCAACATGGGGAACACAGTATTAATATGCCATGTTTCCAAAAGCAGCATGCCGGTAGACAAGGCTCTATGGAGACATTCGGAATGAAACCGGAGTGGACTGTGATCAACCTACATACCTAGGTACCTAGGTAGGTAGGCATTCTTTGAAGGCGTTTTGAAACCAATATCATGTTTACGACTTCCGATGAATACGGGGGAGTAAGATACGTTGTATTTCCAGTGTCACCAAGGACGAGAGGATAAGGGGTATATACATGTAAGTGCCGAACTACATAAGTTCTTACTTGATATTATGATACATCATAGTACATACACGAACTACTACAAGTTGCTGCTGTCAGCCTCCGCTTCTATGCTCGTTCTCTTACAAGGAGTTCTTATGGGCCTGACGCAATTTGTTGCCACGGGTATTGCTAATGGTAAGCACGTAAAACTCGTATATCTACTAGACTTGAATAACTTACCGGCCAGCAGGTAGCTTCAGACAAGCTGCCGTTGGATATCATGTGGCTTATCTTGAGGAAACAATCCCCGAGCTTGTCATTATTGTTTTGAAGTATCTAGTGGCTATTTCGACCTCGTATTTCGCGACAATCTGGCCCTCAAATCTTGCAATATGCTCTTCGTATCGACGCTTGTTTCCACAGCCTATAGTGTTGGTAGTACTATTGCGTTACCGCCGGCATCTCCCTCTGTACGAGTATCGTGAGCCTGGTTGTGGATCTAGCTGCTTGCCGGCCGTTTGAAGCTCAATGGGCCTCGAACTCTGTGCAAGCAACCCATTGTATTGACAAAGAGCTTCTGTTTATATGGACCTCGTTGCCAAATATAATAACGGATGCCATCGTGCTCTTAATCCCACATCCTATTGTCTGGCGGTTGCATACATCAACACACTTCAAGGTGGCCCTAACATTTACATTTATGATTGGAAGCACGCCAGTTTATCGTCTCCTATCACTGCTGACTGAATTCTAACGCCAGATACTCTAGTGGCCTCATCGCGTCTATTCTCCGATTCCAAACGTTCCGCAATACTGATTCTTTCACTGATTCTACGTATCATGCGGTAGAACTCGTCATCTGGACGATCGCCGAGCCTGGGATCTGTCTCATTTCAGCTTGCATGCTTGGCTATCGACCGGTATTGGAGAGATTATATTCTTAGCACTTTCGGAATAGAAGCAAGGTGACAAGTGCTTCAACAGGGCAAGGGGCACAATTTGAAGGCGAATCCTTCAAATTGAGGCGGATAATGGACAGCAGCGCAGACAGCACTAGGCTGTCAAGACGGACGAATGGATTCGAGCGACTATGGGAAAATGAGAATGAGAGCCAGGTGATCTCGCACGCCGGTTACCAATTGCCTCAGCCGGTGTACTCGACAAACAGCCAAATGGCATCATTAGGACTACGGCCATCTACCAATCCTAGGATTAGAAGACAGCTAGACCGTATTCTCGTGTATGTAGTATCTTTCAATTGCGTAGGCTTGATGAGGTAGGCGATAATGGTATTCAATATCTGGTAGTTGGCGGCATGCGACTACTCACAAAAGGGACCAACACAACCTGACGCTGCATATCGGGCGGTCAGATGCCTGTGGCTTGCGTCTTCCTTAAAAGGGAATGCCGTTTATCACAGCTTCAATCAAAGTTATCGTCAACAACATCGACGCGTCCGAGTTATTGCAATAATTATGGTAGTTTGTGAAAGCCCGATTCCTATCATGATATGTAGAATATTGACGGCACAGCACGGGAAATAATCACGACACAGGATCGTAGGGCTGCTAGGAGAGACGATGCATCTTCATATGAGGTATTACTGAAGATGCATCGAAACTTCACTTCACCAATGAAAATGAACGATTTGTCTACCAACATGACTCCGGCAATCCGGTCAACGCCACACTGTAACAGAAGCATGCCACACATGTGCAAACTTTTCGGCTTGCCGAGGTAGATAGAATTCCCGCAGTCATACCAAGATCACAGAACAAACACAAGCCTGCTGCAACGATGGGTAGGATATATGTAGGTATCTTGCGAGATGTTATTATATGCCACTCATACCTCGCCAACTATTGCGAGGTTGACAATTCCAGACTTTCTAGCACTTTCCCCGGGAACAGCCTTTGGTCAAAAGCATTGGCCAAAAACCCGGTTCAAAGTTGAGTTGGATAAGAAATCGGCATACCTGGAACTGAAATGGCAGGTAGTACACCAGCGCACCGATGAACATATTCATGAGCAGCATAAAGCCGGAACTAACAAATACATTCTGCTGACGCAGGATACGATATGGAATGGCAGCTCTAAAAAAACTGAGATTCACCTTCATGCTTATGAGAGGTTCGCGGATTTGAAACTGACTTGTCCCCTCGGTGGCCTTGGCAAATAAAGTAGAGAGCCAAGGCAAGGCCGGCTCCTACGAGTGTTCCATATGCATGCGGATCAGACCAGGAGTATACGATGCCAGCCCACTGACGAGAAGGTTAATCCAGAAACAAAAGCGCCAGGTCAATGGTGAATCCGTGAAAACGCCACCGAGTAACGGCCCCGCAATAGACGCAGCTCCATCTAGGCTTGTGACCATGGAAATATATGCAGCACGCCGCTTTCCGGGGACAGCATAACCAATAAGCACTACGCAGCCGATATACAGACCGCCGCCTCCGATACCTGTGACTATCCGACCAAGGTTTTCCATCAAGCTTTTACAAGCTTGCTCGCGACGCTGACGACTGGCCTTTCCTCGGATAACATACGGTCGCCGCGCAACGATCGCAAGTATTTCTTTAATTCCCGTTGGACATCCTTTCCAGCCTCCAGACAGGTGTCGGGATTAGGACCTATGACACATTCTAGATTCCCGGTCCTCCGTAACATTGTTCTTAAGAACAAGCTCGGATTAGACGACTTCCTAAAACGATCGGTCAAGGTAGTGACGGAAACCCATTAAGTGTCAATCCCTAAAACACTAACATCAACTAAGAGTGGCTCAACAGCATCGTCAACCCATGCTAGTGGCATCGTTACTGTTCTACACATTACTTAAGGCAAAATAAGTAAAAGCTTGCCGAGACAGAGGAGAAATCTTTACTGGATCTTGAACCGGAATACCCATTATATTTCCTCGTAAGCATCTCAACACATTACCCACTGTCCAGTTGCCGAGGACGAAGTATTAGATACCTATATAAATACCTGCCGATCTAAATTTCATTCCTTCTTTCTTCAAACTCGAAATCACACTACATAGGTACCAACCTACCTACGCTCATCAAAATTGGGTTCGATAACATATGTCTATTACCAGTGGCAACCTCAGCTTGGTCACACGGGGGCTCGTGACGATAGTGGGAAAATTTCAAGGGACATGTGCTACGGCACAGAGCCTAGTTTACTTGGTGATGTATCTGCAGAGATACTGTCTAGGAGAACTAAGTACAAAATAGGCCGGGGCTGTGCGGTTTTCTCTTGGGATTAGATAATTAGAATGAGACATGGCATGGCATGACAGGGCCGATAGAGATATCCATGGGGAGGTCAGATTGGCTTGCAAAGTAGCAAAGTAAGCGAGAATGCGTGACACCATCTTTTGCTGCAATCTAGATACCATGATGACCGTCGCAAGGCTTGTGGAACACCCGTCAGAGTTTACTTAGGTACAAAATTTCCCTGGGGTTTCGGGACGCGGTAGCTTTGATGGGAGTATAGGCGGTTAAGAAGTCTAAAGGTCATATGCATCGATACATGCTCGGGCGAATCAACAAAGAAACAACAAAGAAACAACCAAGCGTGAAGCTAAGCCCACGATTGTGGACGGGAACTCACCGGATGAGGAATCTAAACTAACTTTTCTTGAGAATAAACCGACTGATATTTTCTCATTGGCATAGAGATGGTACAACTTAAGGGCAAGGTAGGGATTGGAGAATAAACCATATTTAAAGAACCTCCTATTTAGGGGTATGGTTGGCTTATATCGAGGTGCTTGCCTTAATACGGACAGGTAATTAAGTACCTACCTACCTACTTAGTACGCATGCTTATAATAATTGTTTCATGTAAGTTGTTATTTGTATACAAAGAGAGTATAAATGTGTGTACCTAATAGTACCAAACAAACACTTGATAGCTCAAAAAAGCATCTGGAATTGTATGTGTATCGCTAATATTGCTTTGGATATTTTACGCTTGGTGTCTACTAGGTATATATGCCTTGACCCCTGCATCGTTGGGCGAGATATAAGCTTACTTTCCGGAAAAGTTCATAATTATCGAAACTTGATATTCCATGTCCATTCAATTAGAAATAATTATATAACCCTTTCGATTAATGGTGCTCTTAAAGATCTAGGTCAGGAAGGATCGGCTTAACCCTCACCAACGCAGGTAGTGCTACGTGATATAGAGATCATCTTAAGTTGTACAATGATCAAACAATGATATAGGGGGCTTAAATAGGTAGTCAAAAGCTTCGAAAAAAATATGCGAGTCTTCAGAGCCGGCCTCAATGAGCTTATCAGTGCACTTAGAATTAGCACGTTTATCAGAGTGGCTGTGTAATTCGTATTGATAGATATCATCGGAGGGTTATTATGGTCGAGAAGTTCAGCTCCCGAAGAATAATCCGGCTAGCTGCTCAGCCTCAACATAAAAAACCATCCGGCAAGTATGACGACACGTAAGCTGCCTTGAAAAATAGGGGCCGAGCCTCATCCTGGCAATTCAGGAACAGATCTAAGCGAGAGCGAGATGAATCTGTATGCATCGTCTACCCAATCTCAGCCCGATCTTGGTGTGTGCCAATACCACCGGCGTCCAATCTCCGCAGGATTTTGCGAAATCTTTCCGTGCCCCGTGGCGCGTTACAGCACAGCCAGTACGGCAAACGGTCGATGGAACACGGCACGCAGAATGATTCTGCCTAGCGATGAGTATTATGGCCTGCTTTATAGATAATGAAGTTGTCCTACACACTTGCGTCTGACAATTTGGTGTTTTGGATTCAATCTAGGTAGTTATACGAATTATAACATAAACCTTCGCTTTTTTCCCCGTTTGCCTTGGTTGTGCACTCGGTCAATTTTGTCTTACTCCTAATCAGAACTCGTAAAAATGTCGTCAGAAGATCAAAATCTTTCCTTCTATGATTATGACCCGTCGATCCCGGCAGCCGTGGTGGTCTGCGTTCTGTTCGGCCTTACCCTCATTTGGTCAACCTTCATGACAATTCGGAAGAGGTCTTGGGTATGGACGGTCCAAATAATCGCGATACTAAGTAAGTTCTTCGAGCATCTATCACTATTTCATTAGTACACAGATGCTGACTGGCTGGTGCTACAGTGGAAGTTGTCGGCTACGCAGTCCGGATCGTATCGGCCAATGACCCCACAAGCTTGAGCCCGTATGCAGTACAGTTCTGCGTAATCATACTTGCTCCTGTTCTCATGGCCGGTGCCATTTATGTCGTTTTCGGTCGAATTGTTTTCCATGTCGTTCCCGCCGAGGAGAGAACCACGAGACTTCTCTGGATCCCTCGTACGTATCCTCCTACCACGATGTTGTATCATGTATTGACGGCTGTAGCCCGCTGGATTACGCCCATCTTTGTGACATTCGACATCGTCGCACTCCTTGTCCAATTAATCGGCGCCGTTAGTGTGTCAAGTACGCAAGCTACTGACGAAGACGCAGCGAACAAGCTGAAGTTAGGCAAGGATATTGCACTCGCAGGCCTCGCGATACAAATAGGCGCATTTGGACTCTTCACAATTATCGCTGCTCGGTTTCACTTTACCTCGCAACGATTCGTGGCAAGCCTCAGTTGGAGGCTTGAGGAGGCAGATGGTGGCAAGGCTGTCTTCGTCCGAGGGTCGTCACGGAAAATAAATCCTAATTGGAGACGCTTGCTGTATGCTTTGAACGCCTCCTGCATTTTGATTTTGGTAAGCGATGGGATTCTTAGTGGTGATACGGACCTTCTAACACAAGCCTATAGATCCGATCTGTATTCCGTGTAGTCGAATTCGCTCAAGGTTCGGACGGAAGTGTAATGCAGAAGGAGTTCTAGTATGTCATTGTCATTTCTTACATTTCTTCTCTCCTCTTCATCACATACCTGTAGAGGCTAACGTGTGCTCTTCTTAGTATGTATATCTTGGATACTTTACCCATATTCCTGGTTGTGACGAGTTTCTGTTTCTTCTTCCCGGGGTCTTACCTCCCGTTCATGGGATTCCGAGTTCCCAAGAATCCAGTAGACACAAGGCGACTAGCAGGTGACGACAGCTCTGCTACCGCATTGCAAGAAATATAGGGGCGTTTGGGGTGAACCGGGATGTATCAGAACCATCCGGTTTTAGTTGAATTTCTGTTTCCTCTTTGCTTTACAATGCCAGGGTCGGACGAAGTAAATGTCGATTACCAAGGAGTCATCGGCTTCAATAGAATTATCAGGGGTTCATTAGATGAAGGGAACTTCACTCGGATATCCACAATAGAGAAGGAACGTTTGTAATGCATGTCTAATCATCATGTTAGTTGGATGCCTTTGGCATCATCGCTGGCGGAAATGCCAACAAACTTGATAGCCTGATGAAAACCAGCCAATGGTAGTTCAGGCGTCGTTGGGCGACCAGCTCATTCGCTCCACGGGTGACAGGATGTGATGTACTGTCATCTGAAGCTAAACGAGACGTTTATCACCCGCGTTTATTTTCCGACGTACGATAGAGCACAGGTAGGCAAGTAAGGGTTACCACCGTGAACCACTCGATCTCCTTGACAAGGGCATTTCTTCGCCTCGTAGTTTTGATACCCAACGATTGGATGATATTCAATAGAAGAAGTTTAGGTACCTACTGACGCAAGAACAGGATCATCGCCTGTCAAGCCTTACGAATTTGACAGGCGTAAGAATGCTACCTGCACTGTACAGGAGGTACAAGAGGGGGTGCCTAGCCTGCATGTTTTGGCTGCATGTGGGCTTCACCACAGTAACAAACGAAAGTGATACTGATAGTTTCTTCTTGTCGGGGCTGTCAGGGGTGAGCTGTCAGTGACTCAGTGGGATATTTCGGAGTCGGAGAGTTTCTTTTGTCTCGAAAATTCCCCTTCTCACCCTGGGCTAAACTCCATATATTCAGGGTCTGACGGCTTAAGAGCGACGACCCTGCCTATATTTCAGAATAATACCGAAGTCAATTAAGCGTCGTAGATTCTCGCAATCAGCCACATACGGATTATTTATCGATATGAATGTTAGCATACTAATTTGATTGTTGGTAGAGAGGTAGAGAAATGATAACTAACACATTATAAGCGAGCCTCTTAAGGTTGCTCTCGGATAAGAGGCTGATAGCTTAATGGAGCTTGAAGGAGAAGTGAAATTTCCGAGGAGAAATCTGATAAGATGGAAGGGATTCTTTGGCAATGGTCGACCTGCTGGCATCGTAAGCCCCTCGGCGCTACGCCACGCCACGCCGGAAAGTGGCATCCGGGTTCCTCGTAACGTAGCACCCGGTCAAATAGTCAAATGCTCAAGCAAATAAGACCCTCTGATGCCTTAACAGCCCTGGCTGCTTGAGAGACAGCATAGGTACATACATGTTGGAGAATGAGAAGAGTGTGAATCTAGACGAAGAAGGTATTGGAGAAAATATGGGGTACCTACAGTAGTAAAAGTAGTACATGTCCAGTGACACTGAGATGAGCCTTTTTCAAGTCTTGTCCAATGCAATTAAGGTAACTTCCGGATAGAAACGCTCTTACTATGTATGTAGGTAGGTTATGCTTAACCTTCGAATGACGTAGATCCCGTCCCGCGTGCTCGACTCAATCTCATTACCATACACCTTAATTGAGTTTGGTCGGCATAGAACACCCATAGAACCATAGAACCTTAACAGATAACTATGACTGTATTGTTAGGCAAGGAATGGAAGCCCCGAAAGCCTGTACCTACCTCTTTTAGCGTTTCTCGTTGTGACTTAACTGGCGAATTAAAGAACCGGGCTGACTGCTAGCTTGTAAGGAGGTGGTACAGAGGCAGCCAACGAATCTACTGCGCAGTAACGAATCCCGCCTGCTAGCAGTAAACACCCATCTAAAATCCGAAAGCTCAACCCCCAACCCTAGAAATTCCGTTCCAAATTACCAGGATGTTTGACTTCGATCAACGGTTGATCCCTAAACGATCCCTAACCATGTATCTTTAACCCCCACATCAGACAGACGATTGGGTCTAAGTGAGAGCGGGGAAATTCCTATTTGGTGGCTCTCGATTTTTTACGTCTCTTTCGAGTTTCAAACATGACAAGTTTCTAATGACATGATACTTGCTGCGTGCCGTGCAGTGTGGGAAAGGGAAAAGGAAAGAAAAAGAAAAACTTACCTGACTACCTCCAGGCTACTACATACCTAGTAGGTGCTGCTAGGTATTACACCCATGTAGACTGTTACTAATGCGTACGGGTGCGGTGCGGTGCAGTGCGGCTTTCTGCAAGATAGGAAGTCAAGCGCCGCGGTACATCGGGTACATCGTCATTAGACTGGTCACTTTGAAGGATTTGTGATCGAACCAAACCCTTCTTGAACAAGACAGCCAGCAACAGGACGAGTCCGACGTACAGTATAACTACTCCCGAATACCGTGAACCCGCATCGCCGTTACTCGCCTAGGTCCCAGGTTCCAGGTCCAGTCTGTCCCATCGTACCCAGGTCTTAATAGGTATATTCTGAATATACCTCGAGGACCTAGGCTATTCACGCGCACACACTTCGTAGAGTTGTTAAGGCTACCAACTTTATTCGAGAATCTTTATCTTTATCTTTCGTTTTTTTTTTATGACACGGTCTTTTCCGGATATCATTGCGCAACCCTTATTTATAAAATAATTTAAACCAGGCTGCCTTAGTCAGTCAGTTATCATATCGAGGAATCTTTTAACCGCTTAGCGTTATCGGTGTTTGATCCTTCAGTTACATCGAAGGTTGGTGAAGGCCGCCGGCTCGCCGTTGAATTTCCAATCTTAAGGACACGTGCTGCGCATCCATCCGGACTCGGTGCGAAACTGTTCGGGGACTCTGGAGAAAAAAAAGTCTAAGAGCCGGAACGGCGCTGGACGAGCCTTTTATAGAGGTATCGGAGGCAACGGAGAAGAGGCGAAGAGGAGTAATACTAGGGCCGCTAGTCCACACAACCATGATCCTTCTTGTTCCCCACGACCTTGACGAGCTGCTTTCCCTTTTCGATACCCGACAGCAAGCCATCTTGACCAACGACGACTGCCACTTACGCAGGCACGAAACTTGATACGCACGACTAAAATCGAATACACAATTCTGATTTGCTCGTTGAGCTTACCTATTCGGGCTTTTTCACACAATGGTCTATTGTGGGAAGGCTTCCCAGGGTTGCCAAAATTGTCGAACCCGACGTATAAAGGTGTGTATAGGCTCACTGCCTCTCGTTAAATACCTGCACCCGCTTTCCTTGCCCTAGTATGCAGGCGAGACACATGGAATTACGCGACGTTTGGCTGCGTGGCCCGGAATCGCCTGGGTCTATCCAGTGTGTCGGGACTTACAATGGCCTCCAAGTAGATAAATGCGACCCATAATTAACCAGGAACTTATAGTGCGATAAAAAACGACCAGAATGCTCTCAATGCATTCGGGTGGGCAAGAAATGCCCCGGTTATCGAGACCAGCTATCGCTTATGTTCCGAGATGAGAGTAGTAAAGTTATACAAAAAGCACACGCTCAATGGGGGTCTGGCTCTCCTACCGACGCAACTGGGAGTTCGTCGTTAGCTTCATCCTCGTCTTCTACTTCCACATGGACACAAGAGTCGCCAGCCTCTTCTTCTAGTTCTGGTAGTCCGCTGGCGGACGGTTCCGTCACACCGCGCGATCTTGCACCCGCGAGGGTACCGAGAAAGGTAGACATGAACGTGGATCAACAGGGACTGCAATTCTATATCAATCGTTACCTCATGAACCATCCAGACTCTCCAAAAACGCGCGACCAGTTAGCAGCGTATTTTTCGAGTGCGGATGCTGCCCAAAACGTCATGGTAGCTGTAGGTCTCGCCGGCATGTCAAACCTGCTGGGAAACAAGAACATGAACCTACATGCACGTTCTAAATACGTTGCAGCTCTGAAACAAACAGGGCAACTGATAGCTAGCAATAATCCTGCTGGCTTTATAGCCCGTCTTCGGAGCGTCGTTACACTAGCATTATTCGAGGTAAACTCACGCCCCGAAGAATTTATGTATTTCCCAGCACAAGACGTTAACTGTGCATGTGTAGGTTGTCCAAGGCAAAGGACCTAAAGGTACAGTGGGTTCTGCAAGTACACACATCAATGGCGCTGTGGCTGTATTACGATCTGTATTACCCCTCCCGAATGCCCCCAACGGAGGCGCACATGGTGTCTTACAATTATTGTATTCATCGGTATTATATTATCCCAACTTGCTTATGTGGTCTTAATACTAACGAAATTAGTTTATCCCATATTACATGATGGAATCGCCTTTACCGCCCAGCTTCTTTGAGACTCTTGAATTCTGCAAGCAGCTGATGCAGGATGTTCCGGAGGGCTGTTCCGTCGATTTGGGGCTTGCTATCGCTCGACTACTCCAATTATTAAAAATAACCGAACGCACTATTCTGACTGATGAGCGGCCAACCACAAATGAGCTGATACAACAATTTCTCCAATTAGACGATATATTTGACAACTTAGAAAACAACTTATTAGAAGCATTCCCCTATTCACAGAATCAAGGGGAATACCCACCGGAGGCTGTTTTCCGTGGGAAGTGGCATAAATATAACGAGGTCTGGGGTGCCCGGCTATGGAACCACTACCGATGGGCACGTATCCTGGGCATACAGAGACTTGTCAATTTTATGGCCGACTGTCCCATTTCATGCAGCCGGATTATACCTGCCGCTCGGAGGACTAAGTGTTATATAACAGTTGAGCGACTCGCCGAAGATATTCTTGTAAGTACGCCGTCGCATTGGCACCACCCGGTACTTGGTCGGGAAGACACAGAAAAGTTTGAGGCGGGCGGGATGGGGAATTCCGGAGCAGTAGGAGTGCCAAGTCTCCTCTGGCATCTCACGGTGGCTGGATGCGCCCCGAATGTGCCGCCCGAATATTGGGAATGGGCCAATAACGTTCTATTAGTGATCTGGAAACAGATGGGAATGAAGCACGCTTTCGCACTGTCGGAACTCATGGAAGAGCATCGGACTAGGTTAGATAAAGAGCTCATCAAACAAGAAGTGAAGCTCGAGGGAGAGGATTCATAAAAGAAAAGCATAGGTTTTAACCCGGTTTAGAATACTACTTTCTAGGTGGTATGTTTGGAAAGGCGTTCGCAGGCGTAGCCGGACCTTGGATGTCATGATCTACTCAAAGTTTAGGCATATTCAAGGTAGGGAAGGTATCCATATAGGCGAACGGCGTTCGCGGGATATTGGATAGGACATGTATCGAGATACGGGAAAATCTATATTCTTATGCATCCTATGGCTGACAAAAAAAATGAATATATCCATAACACTCCATGGTTGGCTTAGATTTACGGTGAAGGGTTCTTCGATGAGTGCATACAAATCTTGATAAGATGTATTTCTATAAGATATCCATGATATATAATACATGTAGATCTCTTTCTACGCAGAACATTAATGGAAGAAGAAATAGTACGTACTATTCGACGATACCGAATGTGGTTGAAAGAGCAATCCATTTTTAGCATTTTAGTAATAGTAGCAAACAATGAGTTCGAATTTAAATATCGCGGCCATGGTACAACCCTGAACAAAGATTGGGGTAGTGAGGGGAGTAGTGCGCTAGGACATAAAATGAATTCTCTAGCTCTAGCTGAGTTTCTGTTTCCTCAACCTAAATTTTGCGGTAGTTCTTCGGTAAGCGCTGATAAGAGAGATATGAGCGATAAGATCTTATCAATTAGCCCAGCCTAACTCCAAGACTCCACCCAAACATTACCTAAGTAGCTTTGTTCTTTGCGACAAAAGACGAAAGCTTGAACACTCCTCAATCAATACAACATCCGACGTCAGCCATCGAGAATTCATTTTCTCTCTACTCATTCATCAACTTCAAGGTGCGCTAGGCCGAGGGAATCGATTTATTTATCGATAAATGTGACCAACTCACCCGAATTCCATCAAAATGGCGACCGGGGGAGAGGGTCGAAAAGGTATGTGTCAATTGCTGTGTAATCGCAAATGCGCAAACGCAGCGCGTCTTTGCTAATGCGAATATCTGCCCCACTTTCTAGGTCTCGACGACGAGGGTACCATCAACGTCGCCTCCAAGAAGGTCACTAAGGACAGACCTAACGGCGTCATTAAGCTGAAGAAGCCTGTCCCTAAACAAATCAAGCCCGGTAACTGGAGAGAAGGTGCCGTCGTTAATGGTAAGTTTCAAGGTTATCATTGACATTTTAACATTTTGATATTACATCTTATTTGCATATTACTACTATATATATACTGTGCATAATTAATATTGACATATCCAAAAGCTAATAAGCGTGTCAATTCGGCAGACGACAAAAAATCCAAAGCCATAGAGAGTTCTACTATCGGTTCATCATCTCCTGGACCTGTTGTCAACCAACTCGATGACTCCTCTCGTGACACTTTTGCGACCGGACGACCCCTCGAAGACAACCTTAACCTCCAACAATGCAAACACTGCAAGAAGGGAATTATCAAGACCGCCGCGAAGGAGCACATTGCGCAATGCTTGCGAATTAAGAAAGAGAAAGCACAACGCAAGAAGGAGGCCCGCGAGGCACGAGAGCGAGCAAAGGAGCAAGCTCGGGAAGAGGAGGCTCGAAAGAATGATGAAGATGGCGACGCCAAGATGAACGACGATAGTGACGACGATGACGATGGATCGCTGAAGAAAGGTACAGGTGGCAAAGCCTCGAAAAAGGTTGGGGGGAAGAAGCCGGATGGCGAACCCAAGGGCAAGAAGCGCAAAGCCGACGGTGATGCCGAGAAGGGACCTAAGAGCAAGAAGAAAAAAGAGGAACCAAAACCGAAGGTCTCTAAGCCCAAAGGTAACTAACCACTACAGTTCCTTCGATTTCCTACCATTACCATTATAGCCGAAAGCGTGCTCATCGTCTTAACTTTCTAGGCCCTGTGGACGTCGAGAAACAATGTGGTGTTATATTACCCAACGGACAGCCGTGCGCCAGATCCTTAACTTGCAAGAGTCACAGTATGGGAGCCAAGCGTGCTGTAGCTGGTAGATCACTCCCGTATGATATGTTACTGGCCGCGTATCAGAAGAAGAACCAGGCTAAACAGCAAAGTATGTATTATCCACACTTCTAACACGCACGACCATAGTTAACTAATTATTCGACAGAGGCTGCACTAGACGCGAACGCCCCTCTCGAGGACGATGATGACGCTAATGCGGGACCTGTCGACTCTGACGAAGAGACAGCGGCAGTCATGAGCGCCTTAGCTCGATGGAATCCCCAACCCGTAGTTCCACAACCTATCTTTGCACCGATTAAGCGTACTTATCAGCTCGCGCGTCTTCACGAACAACTCCAAACTGCGACAAATGGCGGGCGGACCAATATCTTCAAAGTCGTGGGATTTGGGGCTCAGAAGCTTCCTGAAAACCACCCTGCCAACCACGCAGCAATGAACATGGATTTAGACGACGCACCCGGAGAGCCAGACCTAGGGATGGTGGGATCTATGGGTGTGAGAAGATCCTCGAGCATCAGCATGCAAGCCAACTCGAGAAGACCGTCAGTGATAGGCCGTGCATAGACCACTCACACACACGACATCCAGCGAGTTCCGTTTCTTGTTTTAAGGCCGATGCGAGAAACTACCTACATAAGTAGGAAGTAAGCAGATGTGCTCGCTCTCATTCCGTTTTCAGAGTATTGATCAGGTAGAATCGGCTACTGGCATCATATATGTTATCACGTTCATACAAGTAGGAGGTTCTGTCTCCCAATAGCGATATGTAAATTAAGGGCTGGGCAACGAAGTGCATTTGGGCGGGTCAATTACTGTCATTTTAGGCGCTGATTGGGGATACCAACTTTGGGGGGCATGCCGTATTGCGGCTTTGGCGTTTGGTCTAGTTAACAGGCGAACAACTTGGGGCGTTCAGGCATGCGAGAAGCAGGACAGGTCAGCAGGCATCTTATGATTAGCTATCGACTTCGTCTATTATCGGCCCCAGATGGGGACGGACCATACATATACACAACTTTAGTACGTACACTATTCATACGATTCAACTCTCATCCATTCAATGGGGACGGATGAGGGATTCGAAATAGCAGTTCACATCCCTTCTTCGTGCTGTGCGGTCAGGCTGAGGGCTGCAAACCCACACACGTGTCGGTGCCCGAAGTGGCGGTATAGAAAGAGAGCGGAAGCCTGAGCTAAAGCTAAAGCTTCAAGCTGCATAATACGTAGAATGAAGCGGGAGTTGTTGAACACGTGTAAACTCGCCAATCTCTCCGGATGGCGACGCAATAAAATCCTACTGGACAATTGCTCACCGGATAGCCCCTTGCGGAAACACCCTAATTTACGACGTTCATGATGTTTATTTTTACTGTGCGTAAGCGTCCGGTAGGAGGTATTGTGATAATGGAATATGAATGGAATAGGGATGGTGAGCATGGGCATGGGTGCGGAAGACGGCAAGCGGGTGGCCTAGACCCAAAGGATTGGCGATGGGGTCGTTTAATGGGTTGTCAGCCGCAAAAGGTGTTGAATGTATGGAAAAACATGGGAAAGTATGGGAAAATATGGGCAATATATCCATCGGATCCATCAGACGGGATCCAGCAGAAAAAGGGGGGCGGGGTACCGTAATAGATATTGTCCCATTATTTTCCCATTATTTTCCCAAAATATTCCATAATGTCATCCCTATTGTTTGTAATGTTTGGTTGGGAATTTGAACTTGGGACTATCATGGATGGAACTTTGGAACTCAAGTCCCTGCGTACCGTATGCCCGTCTGCCGTCGTATGTACTATGTATGGATTATGGAACGGAATGGAACATTTGAATGAATGTACGGAGTGCAGAATGCATGTCTAGTGCATGAATTACGTATAGCTGAGGCATACCTAGCACGCAGTAGCTCGGCAGCTCAGTTGCTACCAATCTATGTATGACGTCGTCGCCGTCGCCGATATTACCATCGCCTCGTCCGATGTATCAGATGTATCCCGAACCTCGGCCAGCAAGTTCTTCCATTCGTATGTTTACAACACGCAAACGCAGAGACGCAACACACACATACTTATGTACACATACACAAGATACACAAGACGCACACAAACAACAACATGTCGCCGCCCTTGTACGACCTGGTCGATCCAATGGCGGGTAAACAGATATCAGTGCGGCAGACCGGGTAGAGGTAGACAAACCAGAATACATATCTAGCATAACCTATATACATACAAACACGGTGGACTCGCTTCGACCCCCCTTGAACGTTGATCTACCATTCAACCAGCCTCTTGGCACCATAGGGGTAGCAAGCTGCTCACAGACACTAGACACGCATACACACCATCCCGTAACCAACGACCCCATCCCGAGATTCGGTTGGTCGTAAAAGGCCTTTCGACGATACATCTTTCTTTTCTTCTTCCTTTTCCACAGTCGTCCGTCTTCCCTCTCCTCCTGACCAACCCGTAAGCACCGCTTCACCTGAGGTACGAATCATCACGGTACCCGAATCGGAAGATTGGTCGTAAGTGGCCGTCTGGCGTGGTCTGGTCTGGGGCCTCTATACCTTAGATATAAACCTGTCAAGGTGTCTAACGTCCCTCCCGTCTACCAGTCAGAGAGAGTGAGAGGAGATAGCTCGGGTTTGTGCCTATACGTGTTTACAGGTACTAGGTATATATATAGAGCCCAACGTACCTAAGGCAAAGCTAGAGCGATGCCCTCCCCAAGCGTCCTCGCCAATGAGCTCGCGGACGCGGCAGCAGCAGACACGAACCTACTCGCGGCGCTGCACCACGCGCTCTCCGGGTCGGCGGGCTCGGCCATCTCGACATGCGCTCTCTATCCTCTCTCGCTAGCGGTGGGCCGCCTTCAACACCAAAGACAGCAACGGCGTCTCTCTTCCCGTCGGAGGAACACGGCAGCCGGGATCGCTTCTCCGAGGGACGACGAGGAAGGTTCTACCACGCCGACGGGGAATCAGCCAAGAAGGGGTGGGGGAGAGGAGGAGTACGCGGGCGTCGCCCAGGCCTTTTTCGGGATATGGAGGTCCGGTGGCGGGCCGAAAGCGCTCTATACTGGCCTGGCCCAAGATGCGATCAAGTCTGCTTTGGACTCTTTCCTCTTCTTTCTCTTCTATGAGTGGATACGCAGCTCACGACCCGGCAACGGGCGGAGGAGAGCTGCGGGGAAAAGTGATCTAGGTGTTCTAGAAGAATTAGCTATCGGAGTCGTGGCTGGGGCGTGCTCGAAGTTCTTCTCGACGCCGTTGACGAATTTGGCCTCGCAGAAGGGTAGGGAGGAGAGTTTTAGAGATGTTATTGCGGCGATACGGAGGGAGAAGGGGATTACGGGACTCTGGTCCGGGTACTCGGCTAGTCTGGTGTTGACGCTGAACCCGAGTCTTACGTTCTTCCTACAGGACTTTCTGAAGAGGAAGGCTGTCAAGGCAGAGAAGTGGGATAACCCTGGCGCTGCGACTGCGTTTTTACTTGCCGCTGTTAGTAAGGCGATAGCCAGTGCGGTCACGTACCCATTCCAGACTGCCCTGTCGAGAGTACAGTATGATGTCTCACCCGCAGCTAGGAGAGGGGGATGGGAAGAAGTTGTCAGGGAGTTGGAGGCTAAACATGAGGCGGAGAGGGCAGCCGCAGCGGCTGATGCTGCTGCTCGGGAAGCAGAAGAAGGCGGCGATGGTGCCGTGTCTCCTAAGTCACATCCATCAGGCTTCAAGTCCAACGTGGCGCCTCCGGAACGCAACTCAGTCGACGAATATAAGCTGGAGGCTCAAGCACTCCGCGCCGTCAAGAATCTCGGCCGCCAAAGCATCTTCGCAACCGTGGTCAGGATAGCACGGACCGAAGGCATCGGTGCCTTATATGAAGGTCTACATCTTGAGCTTCTGATGTCGTTTTTCGGCCACGGCACCACGATGATGGCAAAGGATGTCATACACCGCTTATTATTTAGGTTATACTTCATCGCGGCGTCGGTGTATGCTGAGCTCAAGTCCAGGAAGGCCAAGACGGTGAATTTACAGAAGAACGCCCCTAAACCTAGGGCGACGAAAGTAACGACGACGGTGGTCGAGGAGGAGATCGTTAGGGGCTTCGTGAAACCAGCTCCAGAACCGATTTCAGCTCCGAGAGCATTGGAGTTGGAACCATCGACTCCTATTCTATCAACACCAGCACCGGCACCAAAGGCGATAGAAACTCCCAAGGCACCTACTGTTATCGTTTCGCCTCCTACGCCTACGCCGTCGCCGCCGGTATCCTCAACACCATCTATCCCTCTGGCAACCATCTCACCACCCGTTCCTCAACGCACCCTCCCAGCACCTATGAGCCGACCCGCGCTGCCGGCTCCTGAAACTGTATCCATACCCTCCATCCCGTCATCAGCGCGGTCTTCCACTTCATCCTTCGACCGCTCCTCCCTCGCCCCTCCGCCAGCCTACTCCCCACCCCCCTCCATCTCTAGCCACTCTCGACAAAGCAGCTACTCTTCCACACCTCCTCCGGCGTACTCTCCTCCCTCTCGCGCTTCCCTTTCCCCGCAAGCTCCCCCACCCCCGGCGCAACCACGCACACAACTGCGCGCGCTACGCTACCGCCTCGACAACGAAGACGAATGGGGCCCGCGCTCGATCCCCTCCTACACCAGCGCTCCCGCAAAGCAAGCCCCGCAATACCAAACCGCGTTCGCGACAACGCCGCAACGGCGTTCCCTATCCAAATTCGACGACTTCGTGGTCGGCGTCGTAGCGAACATGATCGAGAAGACGCAGCGGGAGATCAAGCATTGACTTGCCTTGCAGCAGGTTGGGAAGATCAAGGATGACGATGATGAGTGTGAGAAAGAGGAGGTTTATGATTGTTCGTTTAGTTGGTTTAGTTGCGGGGGCTGCTTTGCCGGGTGAAAGCGGAAAGTTGGAGGGTGGCGTTAATTATGTGCGACGCCATCGAGATCCGCGATAAGGAAGAAGAACAAGGGCTTGAGCATAAGCGTCGGAGTTTCTTCATTTCCCCCTGGACCGTTTTTGCTTTTTTCCAATTTATTTTTCCCCGTCCTAATTTCTGCAACCGAGCGAGGCGAACAAAAGTCGGTTTTTATCATTTTTCACTTCCACATTTTCTTGTTCGGCTGAGATTGACTCGTCTGGAAAAGTCTGGCATACACATATATCTGGAGCTTTGGGATTGTTTTTTTTTCGAGCTTTCTAGATCAACGGAGCACAAACGGGCATTTGTAAAAACCAGAGACCTCGAGGTTGTTAATCACTGTAATCTACGAGCATTGGGGTTCGGAGTCGGCGCATGACAAGACACTTAGGTACATATATTATTGAGAGAGGGGGAAGCGAAAGTGAAAGTGAAGACGACTGAAATTATCATGTATGTGGTTTTACGATCATAGTGGACTTATATGTAACAAGCTTGTCGCTGGGAACAGGACAGACAGACATGGTATACTAGGATAGCATAGCATAACAGAGCATAAGCATGGCATACATAGCATTCTCGGTTGATAGGTTCTTAATGGATATATGATACGGATGACATTGTGTGTTTTGCTGCAATATCTCAATTTCTTTATAACATAAATCAAGTCTTCTAGCCTCGATTGTGATCACGAAGTTACCTATGCCACGAGGTAAAGCGCCACTATCATCTACTATAAACACCTGGGCGTCATTATAGGATCGATTAAAATGGTAATATATATAGGTACCTAGGAGATAGGTAGGTAGGCATCTAACACTGAAATGCCACGCCGGACTTTCGCACTTGATTTGTTCCACCAGCCGAAAAGCCTGTACCCTCGCTCCTCAATTCCACCAATCCGGGTCGTATTTTCTCCTTGTCCTTCTTCTTGCCTTTCTCGCCTTTCTCTTTGGTATCGTTGCCATTAACGCTCTTCTCAGTAAGATCCGCCTCGCAGACGTAACACCTCACCTTCTCTGCTTCTCCTGCCACCGCATGGGGGTCGTGATGCCGCGATGGCCGCATAAACTTATCGACGCAATTCTTGCATAGAACGTGACCGCAAGGCTTTGCCAGCATCGCTTTCGAGGAATTGCTCAGTCCCTTCTTGCACGACGGACATACACGTATGCGCTTTTTCTTGCCGCTCGAGGAGCCGCTACTCCTGCTTTCGCCCCCTTCGTCTTCCTCGGTGAAATTCACCGTCACAAGTGTGTGTAATGAGTACGTATGTGGATCGTCTTCCCTCGCCGCAGGACACGTAGGAGTGCTCTTCGTCTTCTTGACGAGTTCATGTAGCGAGTCGTTCGTTTTCGTCGCTGTCGCTACCGACGGTGTCCAAAATGATGGCAACACGGGTTTAGCCGCTTTTTCGTCCTCAATTGCTTTCCGCGCTTTCGCCCTGTCTTCCTGGGCTATCCGAGCTAGCTCTTCTTCGTCCATCTCGAATTTTCGCTTCTTCCCGCTATTTGACGAGTCTGCTGTCGACGATGTGCCGTTTTCACCCGGCGCCTTAGAAGTTGTATTGGTATTCGTGTTATTACTACTACTCCTCGCCTTCACATCCAACCCAATCTGCGTCATCTCGAACTCGCGAACCGCACGTTCCCGGGCTTCCTCTTCCTGGCGTATACGCTCTTCCTCAGCATCGCGCTCTTCTTGCTCGCGCAGCTTCTCCAGACGCTTTATTTCCTTCCTCTGGGCTAAAATGTTGCTGAGGGCGCATTCGCGACAGAAGACGTCGCCGTGTGTACAGGAAACGGGATCTCGGGCGATCTCAAGGCACAGACCGCAGGATGAGAAGGGGAGAAAGCTTTCGCGGGAAAGACGCGCCGTTGTCGAGCTCCATGCTTGTCGGGCGATGTCTCGCTCGTGGGAGGTGAAGACGGCGCGGGAAGTATTCCGCTTGCCTAGGAGCAAGGAGATGTTAGCTACCTATGCTTACACCGTCTATCTGGCGTGAGATGTTTGTGAAAGGGGCTTACTGTGAGACATTCTAAGTTGTCAGTATTCGGGAACGGGGTTATTGCATGTGTCTCCTCATCTAGTTTCAGGGTATCAAAGAGAGCTTGGAAAGATTTAGAGGTTGCAGATGATGTTGAATGTTGTATGTATGTATCGATAACACATTTCTTCCTTTAAACGTGATGCAATAGCGGTTCTCGTATTATGTATTTACAGGGTGCCCCGGCTATCGATAATTTTCATCCAATAGGATCATCCCGTTCCTGCAGGTGCGCCCAGCAAAACAGCGTTAGTTACGGAATAGTTATTACCTAAATTATTTGGCCTCTATTTTTTGAATGCGACTGCCGTCTCAAATATGTTGAGTCTCTTGTAATATGTAATTTTTATGTTTTTTTTCTGCTCTATTACATTCGCTTCCATATAAGATTCATGAACCCATAAATGCTATGCTGCCGGGTTCCATTTCGAAGCGTCAATGGCATCGGACGAAATCGATATGTCCCAGTCCAACCAAAATAGGCTGTCGCTCCAGCAGCCAAGTCTACCATGGCGAATGACCTCTTCCATGGTCATGGGCTTAACAGCCGCCCTTTCAAGAGGTTTTCTGTATGGGCTTAATTCGGTGGAAGTAGTCGGTTTAGACCGATTCTTAGAAGTACTAGATAAGAGGAAGGATATTGAGAAACGGCAGAGAGGTCTGATTACGGGTATGAGACTTTTATTTCAGTGAATGAAGACTATTCTCATCACACCAAGACTAATCTCAGCACAGTCTCAAACCATGTCAGCGTGTAGGTGAAATACAAACCAAAGCTCATTCTAGGATTAAGTCTTAATATATCTGTCACTTAGACTTGATGATCCTGTCATATGGGGTGTTCTACCCTTACGCTACGCCTTCAACCCGTCTAACCATAGATGGGGCTTAGGAGCCCATGACATATGCTTCAAGAACAAGTATGCGCATATGTTCTCCCTTGTTATAGTGACTTAGTTTCACTCACACAAACAGCTAGACTTATTGGATCGTACTTCTTCGCCGGCCAGGTCCTCCCAACCCATAGATCGCAACACTCACCTCACGGCGGGCTCTTTCAACCTACAATCCCGCAAGCGATCCGCCTTCTGTCCGCTCCATCCTTCCCTTCCGCACAGTCAAATGCGTCGGAAGAACGCCACGACGTATCCGACCCGTTCAGCGCGGGCGAACTAACCTTCACAACAACGGGCAGCGACCGCTACGTCTCGCCCTCAATCTACACACGCAACAGGCACAGCTGGGTGCACGTCTTCCCCGAAGCCTGCGTGCACCAGCACCCACGCCTCCTCTTGCGCTACTTCAAATGGGGCGTATCGCGCCTGATCCTCGAGAGCGAGCCCATGCCCGACGTCCTTCCCATGTTCGTCGACGGCGGGCAACGCGTGATGCCCGAAGACCGCGGCTTCCCACGCTTCCTGCCACGTTTCCCCGTGAAATTCCGCGTCGCTTTTGGTGAGATGCTGGATGCGGAGAAGACGTTTGGGGATTTGCGGGCTAGGTGGAGGGATTTGGTGCGGAAGGATAGGGATAAGGGGAGCGGGAGCGAGGAGTTACCGTTGGGAGAGTTGACGGATGAGTTGAAGTACGGGAAGGAGGCTGTTGATTTGAGGATTGAGGTCGCGAGACGGGTTCGTCGGGAGGTGTTGAAGGTTAGGCGGAGCTTGGGATACCCTGATGATGACGAGCCTGGGTTTGAGCTCGCGGAGACGTGGGCTAGGGAGCCGAGTAAGGATAAGTTTAAGAGTAATATTGATGATAGCTTGGTTAACAAGAGGGAATGAAATTACATAGAGCTCTGTAGGCTCTCCTTCAGGGTCACTTTACGAATGAAAATATCAAAAGTTCTTCCAATCGAGTTGATCAAAGACATATAATTCCGCGTTCAAAGTTCTACATAGGATAACCAATCCCGAATTTTGTATCGGGTACATACCTACCTATTTACAATATCCTATCCAATTGTGACGGACTTCATCGACGCGATATGATAAAATGAGTTTTTATTCCACGGCAATTGCTTGTTCTCAATGGATTTTGATTGATTCGCATCTAAATATCCTAGCAAACAAGGATCTTGCAAGGGGGGCAAATAATTGAGATCAGGACCTCATTCATAAATGGTCTATACACTAGTTGAGTTGATTGTTTGGTTTCGAATAAATTAATGTATGAGTGCTTAAGATGTGATCCTAGGAGTCATACTACACGCATCGTATCGCCCAAATAGTTCCCACAATTGCAATATATCACTAACCAAAAAACGCCACCAATAATCAGCAAAACTCGGGAACGGGGTATATTGTTTTCATTAGTAGCAACGGATCTTGCTCGAAAATGCCCATGAATGCAGTCATGACCTATGGATTCTGCCCAACGCCTTGTCCATAACCACCGTTTGACTAACCACTTCATTATTCTGCCCATGATCGTCACATGCTAGCCCAGCCACCAACCGCTTCTATAGCTCCACCGCGGTCCCATCATAGCCGAGAGCTGATAATGCTGACATCGATCCATCGTTTCATATATTATATCCACGAGAGATCTGTCATAAGAGGTATTCGAATAGTGCGAAATAGAACCCGAACTAGTATCCGGATTCGTAGACGCCCTGAGATGGTACAGCTGGAGTGGCGTAGTTTCTAACCTGAGCCTGAATCGCTTGCTGCTGCTGCATCTGGTGCTGCACGAGGTCGTTGAACCAAGGGTGTTGCAAGGCATCATGCGCGCTGATACGATGTTCCGGACGGAGAACTAGCATTCGTTGCAAGAGATCTATTCCGAGAGAGTCGATCTGCGGGAGGATAGCTCTAAGATCCTGCGTCGCATACATTTGGATGTTCGATTTGTACTCGGGGAACTGCGTAATGCCAGGCCAAGTTCTCTCTGTAGGAGTGCCCATTATGCGGAAGATTCGAACGATTTGATCCTCATTTGTCGTGCCTGGGAAGAGCGGTCGACCTGTGTACATCTCTGCCATAATACAGCCAGCCGACCATATGTCGATGCTTGTGTTGTATGTGCGACTTCCGAGAAGCACGTCCGGAGCGCGGTACCACAAAGTGACGACCTCGTTCGAGAAAGTGTTGACGGGAATTCCGAAGGCGCGCGCCAATCCGAAGTCTCCAAGCTTGAGTTGGCCTTTCCCATTAATAAGGAGATTCTGAGGCTTCAAATCTCGGTGGAGAACACGGTTCTTGTGGCAGAAATCGATTCCCTTCAACAGCTGGAACATGAATGACTTGATGGTCGCATGCTTCAAGGCGCCTCTATCGCCGTGAGAGTCCATGTACTTCTTAAGGTCACCATCCAAATATTCAAATACTAGCATAAGTTTGTTCTCGGTGTGGATCACATCGTACAGGGCTACGATGTTTTCGTGTTTGAGTTCTTTCATAAGCGAGATCTCGCGGATTGCGGTCGACGGGGTACCTTCTTCCGAGTCGAGGTGGATTTCCTTTAAGGCGACAAGCTCGCCTGTCTGGCGATTTCGTCCCTTGAAGACCTAGAATGCCCACATGGATTAGAATGTATGTACGACCAAATTTGCGAATGCGCCAAGCAACTTACCGTTGCATATGTACCCTCTCCTAGCTTTTCCAGCTGCTGGAAAGAGCTTGGATGTCGTTTAGCATCCATTATGCCGCGAGTTGGGCGTTGTCGGGTAGTGTGTCTTTGATCAAACAATATTCCGCCGGCTGTGGTAGTTTGACTAATGGGATCTAAAGTGGTTGTTGTTGATTGTTGGTGGGGGGTGGACGCTGGGGGAGCGTCCTCGGAAATCGTGACGATGGTAAGAAAGAATTATTAAATAGCCTTGTCGTAATGCAAGGCGATGTTCTGGTCTTAGATGACGACGGATGGCGGGAACCGATAAAGGCGCCTGAGATTTTTGACTAAGCGACCGTTAAGTAACCTTGACAAGAAAGAACTATGATAGTTACGGCTGAATAAGGCTTGTCAGAGCGCTTAATGTTCAGTAACTTGTCCGTTACGTCTCCTTTAGGATTAAAATGGTAGGTCGACAATGTATTTGGCAATGTATTCTCAGATCCTCGTTTGCGGTTGGCGGTTGACGGTTGAAAGTTGAGGGGCAAAGATTGGTGCCGGGTGGCAGGGGGCATTGTCATTCAAGTTTACCTAGAGGCTACCTAGTAGTAGGTACATGTCTAGGGTATGTACTGTACTGTACTAATTTATTCATCCCTGCATCCTTGCATCCCTGTTCTCGGGCTGTCTTTGTCTCTGCCCATAATAGCACGAGCAGCCACGAGCGTGACGCAGTTTCCAATATGCATATATGAATCTATGCACATAAGAAATGAAGAATGGCAGGGTACATAAGGTTTGGTACGTTTCAATGTTCTAAGCCGACATGGAAATGATCGCACCACTCACCAAACTCACCAAAGCCAAATGTGGAGTCGGTACGTGACTATATCCAGGTATACATAAGATATACATTGTGCACGGCTATGAAACTCCTTCGACTATTAGAATAGCCAATTTGAATACCGTACTTTCTTTGTACTTATACCTTAATTGTGAAGCTCAACACCCTCAGCACTTCAGCATCTCCTGAGCTTATCTGATGCGGGGTGTTCTTCATTCAGCCATTCACTGGAAACTCCAACCGCACGACCCAGAAAGGGAACTCAGAACCTTGAAGTCAGACTGCCTAGAAAGAAGAGCGACCCCATCTTCCATTTTCAGACCAATAAACCAACTCGTCATCATTTGCCATTTACCACTTTACCACTTACCACTTACCACCCATCTTTCCAACTTCAACCCATCATCCTTCGTCTGTGATACCCCCTGGGTGAAGTCATACCTATATCGAACCATCCTCTTTTCTTGTACTACATATTACATATACTCTACATATCTGTGCCAACATATATCTTGTAATGACCTGAACTGTATACGCGCGCGCTGCTGCAGCATATTACTTGTAACTTTCGACTCTATATCTAGATGTGATTATCTAACCTCTAACTCTATAATGAGACCCTTCCCTGGCGACGATGCTTTCGGGCGTCAGCGATCGGCCGACCACGATCCGGCCCCCCTAATGACTTCTACTTCCAGCCAAATGTCTTTTTTCTTCGCCGACGAGTCATCTATGGATTCCTACCTCGAACACTCGAACCCCCATAGCCGATTTCTTGACGCGCGAAAGGCGGCTGCCTCTACCGTCCACTTACCGCCTCGCAAAGATGACGAAGAGAGTGAGGCTTCAAGACACACCACAACCCACCAAGACAGAGATTATTCATTTGCCTACTCTCCGTCGTCGAGGGACTCCGTCCTCACACATAGCCCAGCTTCGATGAGGTCTCATAACCAATCGTCGCCTTCGCGACCGATAACACCTATCATGCTAGGTACATCGTTGTACACCGGATCCGTACTCAGTAGCCCATCCTCAAGGCGGAATTCTTTCACAGGTTCGCTCTCGGAGCATGCCGTTGATTCCGATGAGGAATCACTTGACCATAGGCCGTCGAATATGTTGGATAGTGGTAGTGCCCCTCAATTGGTTATGCCCAGTATAAAGATGCCAAGTCGCCGTCCTTTTACCGAGATGGGCAAAAGCCTAGGACGCCTCAAGGTGCTAGTCGCTGGCGATTCCGGTAATTCTGTCCCACACTGCTTAGTAATTATAGCTAATGACCTTTATCTAGGCGTTGGCAAGACTTCCATGGTTAAAGCAATCGTCCAGATCTGCGAACATATAGTCCATGTTGACCCTATCCCGTCTCAGGCAGAGCCGAGCCCGCACAAAAGCGGAAGCACTTTGCCTAAAAAGTCATCTAACCCATCATGCGGCATATCGGAGATATACGCTAGTACCAAGCCCTATCCAGAGTGGTGGTCGACGGTAGACGAACCCCATGATCCTCAAAGGCGTAAGAGCCTAGGCGACAGTGTTCTAGATCGTAATGTGTGCTTTGTAGATACACCTGGCTATCGAAACGGTTCCTCGGTAAGTCTATTTAGATTGCTCTGGCGATAAAAAATGTTGACCTTGTCTAGGCTATGGAAAATATTATGTCGTGTATAGAATATGTCGAGTCCCACTTGAACAAGATGTCCTCGGATTTGTTGAGTGATTCAGACATGCTGAATGTGTTAGGGGGTGGCGGAGGCTTCCAAGTCGATGCCGTCTTCTATCTTATCTCGCAAAGTAGGTCAATTTCCTCTATTGAAAGCCTCCGTAACTAACCAACCATAAAGAAATGAGACCAGTTGACTTGGAGTATATCCGTCGGCTGACACCACTTACAAATGTTATTCCTATATTGGCTCGAGCCGACTCGATTTCACCGAAACAGCTCGTGTCGTATAAAGAGCAGATTGCCAGCCAATTAAGAGAGGCTGGCCTAAAGCCGTTCAGCTTCGCGTCAGCAGACCAGCAGTCTGCAGCGCGGATGCCGGATATTCCTTATGCCATATCTAGCGCAACAGGATCGGATGATGATATAATGGATGCCAGTCTTCTAATGAGTCCGGATTATGTTCAACCCCTAATGACATCAGATCTAAGATATCTGGTGGATAACGTGTTTAGCCCCAACGGATTATCTTGGCTACGGCATACCGCAACAAAGAAGTATCTCGAATGGAGAAACACTACCCCATCACGACCTCGCCATTTGTATAGGCCATTAAGTCCTCCTGGCCCAGTAACATCATTGGCTCTAGCTCCACGACCAGAAAACAAAACAACGGAATGTACTGCCTTGGCATTAACTTGTCTTAATAATCAACAGCGAGACCACGGACCACCGCAACTCCGTGTCGTGGATTGGGCAACTGATCTTCAACGTAGTCTTTCAAGCGAGCGGACTCGGTATGAGGCACTCGCCCGTGGTGAACGTGCCGTGTGGCTCACGGAGAAGCTAAACGAATGCGTGCAAGATGGGACACTTGTGGCCCTAAGGAAGGTTAAGGGCAAGAGCTCGGTAGGAATTGGGAAAACCTCGAAGCATAGGCTTTCGACGAAGACATCGCACCACCAAGATCCGCTAGGATTGCTTCAGGTTACGGCGGATCTGAAAGCTAAGGGATGGGTTGCTCTTGAGGTTATAGGTAGCCTCGGCGTCATCGGCGGATTAGCATTCTGGGTATCGAGGCAGCATTGGGACACGGAACCTGTTCAGCTGGCGGATGAGTGGGCGAGACATTGGGGAATGGATATATAAGATACCATAATTGTACGAAGTGATTTAGTAGTAGCAGTGGCGACTCTACTCAACCAACAAGATAATGCCGGCCTTGCCAAATAAACCCAGCTTTTAATATCGTCTCATTTTCCTCGTAGCTGAACAGAGTGGAGGGATGACCGGCTGTCAAGTGTTTTATATGTCCGGGAATGTAAGAGTAATGGGCTGTATACTGCTAAGCCTCTTGAGACAATTGGAAATCTAAGGCATCAGATTTTTGAGTTGATCAATATATAGGTAGGTATATAATATTGCTATTTTTGAGTGAAGGCAGTAATAAAAGGTTTTTGGGCAGCATTTATCTTGAATATTCTAGCCTAAGAATAGAGGTTTAGGTACCTCTGTATCTATTTACATGTTGGAAATTTTGGAAATTTTGGTGTTGGGTTCCACTTATTAATCTCTATAATCCAAATTTGGTTAGTGCTCATCTTAGGCGCGCGCTATCGATAGATTCAAAGGTTAATTCGTGAACCCACTCTGCCATTTAATATACCCTGCAAGGTAACACTAACATTGGAACTGTACCTTGTAGGTACATGTTACTAGGTAGGTAATATGTAGATGACTAAGTAAACTTTCAAGTGTGCATTTTCTCTCTCTTTTCAATTTCATCGTCATCATCAACAAAAAAACATTATTTTTCATCACGTTTGTCATCCTTCTTGTAACGGTTCCCCCTTTCTCTCTCCTTTCCTACACACTTCATATGTTTCGAGTCTAGGTGTCTTGCGGCGTTTGCTAGGCCACTGCTGCAATTCACGACCCCTCGAACGCCCCCGACGATACCCATGGCAGCATCATTGGATCATTTGAAGTGACGATCGATGCTATCCGATGCCATCCTACGAAACGCGATCAACTTACAGTCATTCTTAAACTCAGAGCTATTATTGTCACCTTAATCAGTCCACTGATTTTCTACAATACTGTTATTATTTAACATTTTACATAATTGCCACGAAAGTAACACTACCAAACCATCAATTTATTTTTATGCCATCATTGTTTGCATCTCGCAATTAATTCACTTAATCCTCTCATTCCACATCAACACTCCAACACTCCAACACCATGGAGAACACCGAACAGATATGGGGAATAACTCCCCCCATCGCAACAACGCTCCCTACAGCAGCTGAGACTCACTCGACTCATCTGCTGTTAGAGGAGCTAAGGCATCAGAACACCTTCGAATCTGTAGCAGAGACTAAGAAGAGGTAAGTCGAAAACAATCAACGATGCGAATAGCAAATAGCAAATAGCAAATTACTGGCTCATCAATTCCTTTACTGACGTCAACTCATCTACTAGGGAGAGGGTTCTAGCCGACTTGCAACGGATGGCGGATGAATTTGTGCGACGAGTAGCGAAAGAGAAAGAGCCACAAAACGAGGTTCTAATCCGAGATGCCCGAGGAGAAGTCTTCACGTACGGAAGTTACTGTTTAGGTGTTTACGGCCCTGGATCGGATATCGATACACTCGTCACTGCTCCAAAATACGTTACGCGCGATGACTATTTCAAGTACTTCCCTTCGTTACTGCAAGAGATGGCTCCTAAGGGTGCCATTACAGATTTAACTGCCGTCGAGGACGCGTTCGTGCCCATCATCAAGTTCGAATATTGGGGAATCAGCATCGATCTGATCTTCTCGCGGATCGCTACTCTGAAGCAGTTTCCACCTCATGGTCAATTGAACTTGACCAATAACGAGTATCTTCGCGGTCTAGATGATCGCGAGCTCCGTTCTTTGAACGGGACTAGGGTTACTAAGGAGATCCTTAACCTCGTTCCAGAGCAGAGCACTTTCCGTCTCGCCCTACGCGCCATCAAGCTATGGGCTCAGCGTCGCGCTATCTACGCTAACATTATCGGATTTCCAGGTGGTGTAGTATGGGCTATGATGGTGGCGCGAGTTTGCCAACTTTATCCACGTGCTGCCAGTGCTACCATTGTCGCCAAGTTCTTCCAGATCATGAAAGCTTGGCATTGGCCTCAGCCCGTACAGTTGAAGAAGATTGAGGACGGACCACTTAACGTTCGTGTCTGGAATCCAAAGGTTCGTTTTCAGCCTTGTAGATATCAAGTATTCAAGATGTTTGTCAAGCTAACTATCTATAGATCTACAAGAGTGACAGCTACCACTTGATGCCTGTCATCACCCCAGCCTACCCTCAGATGTGTGCTACCTTCAACATCACGCATTCTACCATGGCCATCATACAGCGTGAGCTAGAACGTGGCTTTGATCTCACTACCAAGATCCGCGCCAACAAACTCGCATGGAAGGATCTGTTCGTGAAGCATACATTCTTCACATCCGATCACAAGTATTACCTAGCAATCATTGCGACTAGCACTACCAAGGAGGCCCACAAGGTATGGTCGGGCTTTGTAGAATCGAAAGTTCGCGTTCTAGTAGGCGACTTAGATAGAGTCGAGTCTGTCGCTATTGCGCGCCCCTTCAACAAGGGATATGAGAGGGCGCACAGAGTCAAGAATGACCAGGAAACTGAAGAGGTGCAGAACGGAAGCTTGGCTTATCGAGTCAAGGATGATGATGGCCAAGACGATGCTAAGGTAAAGGAGAATGACGCTGATGGCAAAGGTGAAGATAAGACAGAGACGAATCTAGGAGCCGAGCAAGAGAATGGCCAGCCGAATTCCAACATCAAACCCGAACCCACAGAGCAGAAGACGAAAATTGAGGATATCGCTGATGCGTCCGTCCTCGGCACCAAGATCTACACCACCACTCATTACGTAGGCCTCGAGCTTGCTGAAGGTAAGTGTAGCCTCCCCTCCGTTTTGTGTGCATGTTGGCTTTTTCAGCCGCCAGGCACTTTTTTGGTGATTCCTAACCTAAGCTGGATGACATGCTAGGCGCAAAGTCATTGAACTTATCTTACCAAGTCGATGCATTCAAATCCATGTGTGGCCAGTGGGAGAAATACGATCCAAACCTCAATTACTTGAGCGTTCAGCACGTGAAGAAGTGAGACCACAACAAATACCTTTTTTTTTCGACAATCGACTAATAATCCGCAGCACCAATCTACCTGACGATGTTTTCGAGCCAGGCGAAGTGAAGCCCACGCGGCCCCTTAAGAAGGCGGTCGCAATGAAGCGCAATGCGTCGTCCGAAGTATGTAGAGCTAAGTGGTGGATGGCCAATATCGCGACTATTGCCGGGATATCCAAGATAACCCCTTTAATCTTCGAGGAAGTCGTGTACTGACTCATAATCTAGGGGAATCCGCCACCGGCAAAACGATCGCAAACCAACCTACATGCATCGGCTGCTGCTGTAGGTTGAGTGCTCGGAAAATTCGTCAATTAATCCGACATCAAATCCTATTCCGCTTCTATGGAAGCCATCTTGGATTTACTTGCATGCCAACTGATTTGCCACAGTTGACACAACATTACCTGGTTTATATCGATACTAACAAAGTAGTTTGCGAAAGTAGTCACTTCGCAATTTCGTGAGTACATTCAGCAGCCTCATCGCAAAACACAAATCTCACATTACAGACACGGTAGCCACACGGTAGCCAGGGGAGAAATTTCGGAAATCTGGCGAAGCCAGATGCAGCAACGACTTTATTGCGGAAGCCATGAGAGTTACACTCCTTTCCCATCTACAGTATGACGAATGCGCGAAACGCATCATCGTAGCCGAATCGACGATTAATGGTTCTTGGGGGGTTTTTTAAGAAAAAAGGAAAAATGAGATGGCAATATCCCGTCTATTCAGATACCCCTCTCTTTTTTTTTTCTTTTTCCCACTTTCATTTCTCCCGTTTGTTCTCTGACAACATCTTGTGAGAGACAAATTTTTTCTTCACATAAACACTGATCTGACATAGGGCATCGGGGCATTCAGACGCCGGGAAAATGGGTACGGTGTGTGTATGTAGTGGCTTTTGCAGATAAATAAACTTGCTTCTGGGGGCATAAGTGCCCTGTTACATATAATTTCGTCTTCTAATAATCTAGTAAATCCTTGCGGTTTTATTGTGATATGGTGAATAGAATACCGAGGACTCTAGGTAATGTTTCTCGATGAAATCCCAACTTCTTGTTACCTTATGTAAGCAACTTGGAGTGTGATGACTCAGCAAGACGGATCAGGTCACCACCGATCAAAAGCAAAACAAGTATCTCAAGTCATACTACAGCACAGCGCAAAAGCATGTTACCGATGGATCAGTATTTAGCAATATCGGGTCGCCAACAATTCTCTTGCAGAGCTTTCCTAGGTATCTAGCAAGAGCGTCGAGCTAGTATCAGCAACGACTATCATCAGCTCGACTCCATTCCCAACATCTCTAGCAAACGAACGCACCCCTTCATCTCCATCCAGTGACAATGTGCTATGTACAATTCCGAGAATACCTCCCCTCTTCGTAAACACAACCAGCCACCCAACCCCGATTTGTCTTGCTTGGTTAGACCCCCTAGTAGGCACACCTTTAGCCGCCGCCCCAAAAACGCCATGCCAACCTCGAAAACAATGGAAAATGAATTTTCTCTACTCGTTTCACCACTCTAAAATCATGCGCGCAGAAAAAATGGGGATAGAGCCGCCCTAGTTGCATCATTCGTAAAGTCTTCGTGCGTCAAGGTGTGTGTCCCCGTATGTGTGTGTATGTACTAGTGTCGGGAAAATAAAGAAAGTCGATCAACCGTCTTGCAAATGTCGTTTCATGGTATCGTCTTGAGATTACCAAGTTTGCTCAGGGAGTATGGCTAGGAGTGGGTTCTAGTTGCGGCCTTTGCGCGCTGTCTTGCGACCCTTGGGCTTCGGCGGAGGAGGAGGCTCGCTGTGAAGATGTCCGAGTTCGTCGATGGCGACGTTATTAGTCCAGTTGAAGCAACGGGACTGCTCTGGCTCAGGACTAGACTGCGCCTTCGTGCGAGTCGTCATTCGCTTTGGATCCCCCTTTCCGTTCTCCTTGGCTTGCTCCTTGTCAGTTTCCTCGTCGGCTAAGCCGAGATACTTCGCCCGATTCTCCATGTGCGCAACGATCTTCTCCTTGTAGGTTATTATCTCCTTTCGAAGTTTGGCTTCGTTGTGTCCACGGGAATCGAGCCAGTTTATAAGTGAATCGACATCGCTCGGATCCGAGTAATAGCCCCATTGGTTCGCGTTAAACACGCTAGTACGACCCTCTTCCATCTTCTTCCTCTGGGGTACGGTCATCTTGAACTTGGCCTTATAGGCGGCCTGTTCCTCTTCGGGCATGTCTATATACCCCTCTCGTTCCATGTCGACGGGTCCTTGGACCCAGATACAACCATTCGCGTAGCCCGCGTCGGCTGTTGAACTAGTGGGTAGCCCACCGTAGGGCATACCATTCCGCTCAAACCAATAGTAGCGATTCCAAAAACGATCCTTCCCAAGAACTCGGGTTCGCGCACAATCGGCCTCTCGAAGATCGTTGTCGATGATTGCTATCTCGTCCTCGCACTTCTTGATGACATCTTGCTTCTTTTGGATATCTTTAAGAAGCCTCACGAACTGCTTGGATTGCTTGGGCATCTTCGCAGCCGCTAGCTCCGCCTCCTTCTTACGCTCTTGCTCCTCGCGTTTACGTTGGCGTTCTGCCGCTCGGTTACCACCTCGTCGAGTGTTGCGGCGAGCATTGGCATCTATGTCGCTATCGCCAGCATCTTCGCTTGGCTCTTCCGGAGACTCATCCGCATCGGCCATCTTAACATCTCCATTGGCCTTTGGGGCCTCGGGTTCCTCAGCCGGTGGCGAAGGCGGCATGTTCTCTGGAAGGAGAATCTTGCGTTGGTCATTTAGACCTTTCAGGTCCTCGATGCTGCAAAACAAGTTAGCATATGAAAAGATAAAAAAAAAATGAAAAAGTGTTAAGCATACGCTTGTTTACGCTGTCGTTGCCATTCTATTTTCTCCTTCCTGTACCCCGTCATCGTTTCACCACACTCCTCCATGTACCCGCGGAAAGCCTTGGTATCGACCGTCAAGAGACATATTATTCGAAGAGCGGATATACGAAGGTTCAAGTCAAGTTCGCTGTACTGCTGCTTAACCGTCTCCTTGGTAGGTTCGACATCGGGAGGGACAAGATAACTGAGCAATTCTTCACAGACATCAGTGTAGCGTGGGTTTTTAGACAACTGGTGTAGAAGTCCAACCATGATCAGCTCCCATCCCCCGTCTTGGAAATTGCGATCTCTCAACTGCTCGATCCAGTCGAAGTCAGCCAAAACGTCGGGGGCCCGATGTTTAATCTCAGGCTCGGGTGACTTTTCTGCAGCCTCCGCCTCGGCCTTGATCCGCTCCGCCTCCAGCTTTGCCAGACTACTTCTAGTAGCACGTCCTGCCGGTTTCGGCTCAGGTTCTGGCTCGGGGCTCGGGGATGTGCTTTCATCATCCTCTTCATCCTCATCAAGCTCTGGCAAGTCTACGAGGAGCTTACCACCTTCCTTTTCGGTGCTCACGATCTGCTTTAAAAGCGCGCAGTGAATCTCCGTAAACAACTGACAAGGGTTGTCCTCCTTGCTAACCTCCATCGCCTCCACAAAGTCGTCAAATGTAAATGAATCCAACTTGTAAACTTCACAAAAGACGTTCAGCGTGTCCCAAGTCTCTAACAATGGTCCGATAGATTTCATAAGAATCTTATCGTTTTGAGAGCCACTGTCAATAACGCCCTCTGGTGGATCACTGCACATAAACTTAAGCGTCGGGCGAACGTAATCCTCTCGCGGTTCAAGTTGTAAGTCCTCGATTGGATACTTGATAGGAGGTGGTGGGGGCGGTGCTTCTGGCTGGGGGAGAGCCACAAGAGGCGGCGGAGGCATACTGTTTCGAAACGCAACAGGAAAGTGGAATGGGTTATTCCCCGGAATTGGCGGGAGCGTTCCGTTCTGTGGATGGTACATTCCAGGATCGTGGTGACCGTTGTGATTGTGATCTGGGTGGGGAGGCTCGCTGTGAGTCTTTGCCGCCTTGTGACTCTTCGGGGCAGGCTTCAGCTCTGGTAGACGAGCTGGGCCAAAGTTCTGGAAAGCAGAGTTCATGCCGTTAACCTCGTGTGCTCCATTCATTGGGTGTGCCGCCTTCTTTTGTGCTTGATTCTGCTTTCGTTCAAGCAACTTATTGTCGTATCGGAGGTGGGGAGGAACTCGTGTATCGATGTGGTATTGCGCAGCAACATTGTGCTTAACCAACCAAGGTGCGCCATTCCATGCTTCTCTGGTGACAGTCTTCTTGATGAAAGACCGAAGGACAGACTTGGTAAAAATCTTCCTGTCCCTGTAAATCTGACCACTGTCCACTACCAACTCCCGGTCTTGTTGACCATCCATGCTTATACTGTATCGCGAGTACGGTTGGGTGACAGTTCCATCGGGGAGCACCTTACTACCAAGACGGGCCTTATCTCTGACCGTTCCCGTTAAGCGTTCACCAGTTGGTTGCTGAATCATTACGACTTCGCCTGGATAGTAATCTGCTTTGAACTCGTCGTATACCATGTCGACTAATGTGTCGATTCGCGAGACTGTCTGGAATTGGACACGACGTAGAACTGGTGCTTTCAGAGCTTCCGGGAAAGCCTGCTCGACCTCTTGGGCACCGTTATGCTATTCTACCAGTTAGAGGGGTCACAGTGGGTGAATACAAGAACATTTAAAGCACCTACCTCGCTCTTCAAAGCTTCGAAAAAGGTTAATCCGGAATGGCCAGTTATTTGACAGATGAATCGGGGCTAGCTATAGGTCAGTGAACAAGTCACGATGTAGGGGACAAGGGAGGTCTAGTCAAGACGCAAAGGCACGAACCTGGCTGTAAAAATCCATGCTATTTAGGGATTAGCATAATGACATAAAAATAATTTGGGTTAAGGTACATAGATATATATACTTACCGATTGAGGTATTCCTCGTAGGTAACGAAGATTTCACCAGTCTGGTGAATACACCAAACCTACAGAGATCAATGTTGTTAGTGGGGGATGTTCGTTAATGTTCATTGATCTATGAAGGCGGCATGAAGGATGTGCATAATTGTGTAACATTGGGATATGTACAAGACACATACCTCTGCAGAGTCATCGTCAACCGGCGGGGTTTGCAGAAACTGCACCGGCTTGCGTTTAAATAGAACCTGTAAAACGTCAGCAACCATAATTCTACTACATACTTAACACTATGCAATAATTCCGGTTATTACTTACCATCGTGGTAGATGGCTACAAAAAAAGAGCCAAGATTCGTGGTTGTTAGCTAGCCGCACAATAAACCCTGCAAGGCTGAACGTCAGCCTTCCGTACCGTATACGTCGTGTAAGTGGTTTCTTAAGTGGATTTGGTGGGCGGCGTGATGAATTTGGTGAAAGAATTTTCAGGTTGTGGTCTTGCTAAAGAAATGTGTGATGTGTTGTTGTGAAATTGGTGGAGCACGAAAAAGATTGGTGACAGCGCGGGAAGCGCAAGTTAAGATCGTGGGTAGGGGTGGGAGTGCTATGTGTGTGTACTGTACTGTGTATACTGGGTGCTGGGTGCTAGGCGTGAATGGGGCGGGAGAGAAACTTACATGTGATGTAGACGGAGAAAACAGTTTAGACAGTTTGAAAATTAGACAGTAGAGACGCGGTTGGAAATGTATAAGACGCGTCGAGAGCTTGGTGCATAGTCTAGATGCGTATAAGTTGATGGTGGTTGTAGCTTAGGAAAAAGGTTGAAAATGGTGGACGCGACGAGAATTAGTTGTTGTAGTTGTAAAAGTTTTGAAGAAGACCTGGACGGGGACGGGGGAGAAGTAAAAGGTCGACTAAAAATAATAAGGCGGAACATGGAAGGGCAAAGGAGGAAGAAGGGGAACGCTACTCTCAGGTACCTTATGTATGGCGCGGGCGGGAAGTAGAACCAGACCCCGGGATGACGGGGGTTAAGCCACTCAACTTTAATCTTTCATTGGCCAAACCCATCTCCGCAGGTGGGTCCTGTTCGCTTATTTGGGATGGGCCTCAAAAGTCGTGTCCACCTAGATTAACCACTCCTACCTACCCCATCGTCACTCTCTACTCACTGACATATCACAACAGAACTTTACAACAACATTCTTATACTCGATCGGATCGCCTACTTCAGACGATTCGAACGAGTACTCGATTACTCAATTTAATCTATGTTTCCATAACATATCTCCGATATAAGAACGACCCCGGATCCCGGGTCCGATGTGGGTTAGTTTATGCCAAATTCCCTCGATCTCAACAATGACATAACAACAACGATTACAACACAACCACGTGTCGGAACAGAACTCTGAATATCTTAAATTGAAGCCCGCATTCTATTTTACCTAATTGGCAACCCTTGGCATTTTCCGTCCGAAATCAGGTCGAGTGCAGCTGTATATCAACGCTACGCCATTCTGTTAACCTACTTTTTTATAATAAGCCGCTTAGAGACAAGGATGCATATGATGTAGCAAAACTCCAAATAAAATCTACCTTTCTCCGATTCAATAATTCTAACCATTTTCGTCCCAAAAACGTGTGTTGATTCGGACATGATTTGTTTGGGTATCCGGGTAGTTTGTCAAGAGACCAGCAGGCCGTTGGTGAGACTGGGCCTCACCTAGCAAGTCTGGCAGGGAATTTTTAGTCCCTACCTTACGTATTGGTTGCCACCAAAACCAGACCAGCCCACACCCCCCTAGGTATCCCCTAGGTACCTTACGCGACTACGGAAAACCTGTCACCTGCCTTGCATAAAAGCAATCCGGGAATTCCGATCAACGTATGTTTATTATTATCGAAAAAACGCACTACTCTTCACCGTAAATATCATAACCAGGTTTTGAACGGGTCAATTCATTGAACCGCCTACAGAATTCTATATAATTACATAGTACTTTAGGTATATCGGGCACTAAGACCGTACCAGCTCAGGGTAATCCGACGTAAAATAGACTACCATGAATCCTACCCAGCTACCGACCACTCCTATGGCCGAATATGAGCTCATAAACATCAGAGGTAAAAATTCGTAGCTCTTGCCGAATATTACTTGATGCACCAATGAGCAGTAGACAATCAGGGGTATACTGATCGTGATATATAGAATGGTGAACCGATCAAAGAGGAAGAACCTCTGTCGCTTCGAGGCAGGAGCTGTGCGATCAAACACCATCAAGAATAGAACTAACCAGAATATCGTATAAACCGTCTTGATGGGAAACTCGGCAGGAGTGAAGAGTAATGGGAAAAGTGAGACGTGTCCAGACACTGCCAAGGGACGGAACGCACTAAGATGTCGTCGATCCTGGAGAGCAATCAAGCTGAACGGAATTATCACGAGGAGAATGGCTTTTTCATGGACATGCCATCCAAAGAGGAACGAAGAGTAGCCGCATAGAGTAACTGCCCCGATGAAAACATCCCATTTAGGACGTAAGAAAAGCTTCACCAGAGGTATAGCCTGGAAGATGAGAGTGAGTGCAAAGCAGATCCTAGGGGTGATCTCAGGGAGTACTGCGAAAGCCGTATCCCCGACTAGACCTCTTGTCACGCTGTTGATAGCCTCTTGCTTAACAGGCAATCCCAACCGCGGCGCAACTAACCTCATGATTAATAAGAATCATAGATGATATAGACAGGACTTACCAAATATCAACACTCGATCTACAAAGGAGTACATAGCCCATACATTTGGCGCCCAGTACGCATGGCAAAGACCACGGGAAAATGGGAAGAGTCGGCTCAGAATCTGCGGTATTTGGTTCTTAAGGGCAAATGGACCGAATGCTAACCCGAATATGCTAAGGATACCGGATCCTAATTTTACGCAGTTGAGGAATTGGATTCGGAAGATGGAATGAGACGAAAGGCAGTACGTCCTCAGAAGATAGACGAAATACGCTGGCGCGAGGTAGAGATATATATGCTTCATGCATAGTAGCGCGGCGAATACAAGACCACTGACTAGAAGACCGGATTTGTGCCGAGCAAAAACCAAGGACAGTATCAGGATGCCATACATAGCTCCATTATACTGGAAGTGAATGTGGTCTATGATGAGAAGACCTGGAGAGAGGAGAACCGAGATCGCGGCAGCTTGAGCTGCACGCTTGGTGACTCCATGTGATGACTCGATGAACCTGCAATTATACATCAGTAGAGATCAAGCAAATAAAAACTTGTCTGAACACACAATTGCAGAGCATATACAAGCACCAATTCGGTGGCGATGACGGTAAACCTCTGGAAATATACTGTTTGCCAACTGTCGTACTCTAGATTGTAGACCCGAAGCATAGCTGGGTCAACCAGCTTGGCTACTTGAGAAAGAATCCATTCGAAATATGCGAAGAAAGGCGGATAGTCAAGAGTCCATTCAGAAGTCTTTTCATAATACCATTCCCATATAGGTAGGCTATTGGTGATAGCTAGCCAATTTCGATGCACCTCAAAATCGGTGGATTTGCTTGGGTAAGTGTTAACGGGCGTTGCTCGTCTTGGTGATCTTCGCGATGGAGCCACGAAGCCAAAGTGTTGGGTCTTAGGTCTTGGTGCAACACGACTTACTATGCAGGGAAGAGGAGGATCTTAAAAGCAGTCGCAACTATTGCGCATTGCGCAATAGTAGGGTATATCTCAGTCATTTAGACTTGGAGTCATGACACGTCTCGGCGCTTTATAATTTCTTAGTTGGACGTTGTGAAATGTAGTTTGGAGATGGTTGTGACAAAAGAAAAAAAGTGAAATAGGTGGTTGTAGCGTCGTACTTGGGTAGCTGTCCGAAGAATTGAAGTCAATTGAGGCTAGGATATCTGGCTCCACAGGGATCGGTACGTACTTTTGCCGATGTGCGACATCTGTCAAAAAAAAAAAAATCCATCAGAAAATCTACAGCACCTTGGGCTGAGTGCTGAGTTGAAAGGTACGTATTACCACGACAAGGTCCGTGCATACCTAGTAATGTTTGGTCGATCATTTATTCTACTGCGCACCTTGACTCGATCGAGAACACACCAATCGCGCATGCCGCCCAGCTACCTAGTACCGCCTTGCCCGCCCTTGTCCCTTGTCGGCTATACCCTGACATAACATTGAAGCAGAAGCAGGGATCAGCTAAGTACAAAGTACCTTAACGTGTCGCAGTGACGCTAGTGTGAATACGGTACCCAGGTACCGACGGGTTTCAAGCTTCTTTTAGTTTTAGACTAAAAAGGTACTGCGGGTAAGTTACACCTGCCTGAGCTGCTTCACCTGCTACACCTTGCAACCCTTTCTGGGGAACTTAGGAAGGCTGAGGAAAAAGAGAACTTGGAACTGTCCACCTTACAAACTTTACACACTTTGTTTTTTGGTACTCTTTTTTCCCTCTCTTCGTCTTCTAATTACCTACGCCGCATTCTCTTCATTTTCCATGGTCATTGCTCTCTGGTGCTTTCATTAGAAATAGGGAGGTTCCAATGGTTGTCTCTCCTTAATTCTTTACTCCAATTCCAATTCTTGGGTAATAAAGCTCCCCACATCTCCTGAGCTACGCCATAAGAACTAGAAATAGCTTGGTGCAAAGTGTCCTCTAACGAGCATCACGAATATCACGAACGTTCCCTTTGAAATTCTGTCGACTCTTCGCAACCTCCTGCCACCCGAAAAAAGCCAATCTCTCAAATTACCCTTTTATCTTTAGACATACCTCGTTAAAAAGTTTCAAGACTGTCTGTACCATTAATTTTCTGATTTTCCGAACTTTTATAAAATGCGTTTGTTACAGTCGTCAACCCTGGCCTTTGGGTTGGCTACGACAGCGAAACTTGTCGAGGCGCAGGCACAATTTCTCGTCAACGAACTGAGCTTTGGCTACACTGGCCGGTACGCTTCCTGAAAAAATACATCATTGGATATTCCATTCGATACTTGGGACTAATTCGAGCGCATTAGAATAAACGATCGAGGTCAAGCAAATGTGCCAGGCTTCTCGATACAGGGCACCCCAGACGCCCCCGAAGTCCTTTCCAATAAAGTTATCCTTACACCACCACATCCCGGCAACACTCGAGGCGCGATATGGGCCGACACACAAAATAAATATCAAACCTGGGTAGCTGATGTTGATTTCCGAGTGAACGGACCTGAGAGGGGAAGCGGTAATCTGAATATATGGCTTGCAAGACGAGGTAACCAAGAAATTGGTTCGTCCAGTGTCTATACCGTCAGCAGGTTTGACGGTCTAGCTCTTGTTATCGACCAGCACGGTGGCTCGGGAGGAATGATCAGGGGTTTCTTGAATGATGGATCTACCGATTTCAAGGCGCATCAGAGCGTGGACAGCTTGGCCTTCGGACATTGCAATTATCCCTACCGCAACCTGGGCCGACCCTCTCAGATCAAGTTAAGACAGACACATCAGACATTCAAAGTCGAAGTAGACGGTCGGCTATGCTTTGAGAGCGACAAGATCACTATTCCGCCTGGATACTACTTTGGTATCACAGCTGCGGCTGGAGATAACCCTGATTCATTTGAGATTTTCAAGATGGTCACCATGACGGAGAATCTCGAAGCTAAGCACGATGCGCCTCCGCAACAGCAAGGCCAACCCATCCAAAACCAAGCCCAGGCGCAGACGAGCTACGGTCGCAAGGCTAACCAGAACAATGGCAATGTCAACGATGATCCGTTCGATGACTCCATTCCCGACGCCATGGCCGATACTATCACCAGTTCTAAGGCTCAATTCGCCGATCTCCACAACCGTATCCAGAGCACCAACCACCACCTGTCGAGCATTTTCCGTCAGGTCGCGGGCTTGAACAATGTTGGTGAAAAGAGACACGAAGAGACCTCGAAGGCGATCAACGATGTGAAGCAGCTGTTGTACAAATTAGATAGGCTCGAGTCGCTTCAGAGCGAGATCGCCAAGTTGCAGCGAGATATGCGCGATATGCGAAATGACATCAACAACAAGGTGAAAGACTCGGAGCACGCTGTCAAGAGCTTCGTCGGCACTAACCACGGCAATATGTTGGAACACGTGGCAGTCAAAACTACTCCACGACACGGCAAACTCTTGTTCGTCATCTTCGGAGGTCAGGTCCTTATGGTGGCCGCCTTCGTCTATATCCAGAGGAAACAGACCATGGCCAAGAAGTACCTGTAGAAGAGGTGTTCACAGCTACTATAAATACTCGGGGACAACCGTTTAGAACAGGTTTCGGTACTTGGGGAGGTGCGGCGTAGGGCATTGTATAAAAAAAAGTATTTGGATCCATGGATGTGGGATTAAATGTGGCATTATTTCTTGCTTTTCCGTAGCGCATGAATTTGATACATTTGGAAGCGTTCCCTGAAGTAATGTTGTTATAATATGTGTGTGTGCGAGTAGCCTCTCACAAGTGAGTTTTATCTATCTACTATGTATGTTAAAAAAACTCCAAACCAGAACACCATCCCCTGGGAAATGAAGCCAACTTATAGATCGTGAGGTATGGACGTATGCCTATGTAATTTAGAGGTTCTGAAACCCTCGCCTGTGAAGAAGCAAAATATAAAATGGTCTGAAAATTTCAGATATGCCGAAATGAAGCGAATAATGCGAATGGTAAAAAAATCAAACTCCAGACGACCGAAGATATCCATATGCAAAATAATACCCCAAGAAGGTTGGGGGGAAGAAAAGAAATACATCGCGATACAATACAAGTTATGCTTCATGCTTTATATATATGCTTTCCATCCCAAAATGCCCAAAGAATAAAAAGGTGGTTTCCATCGCTTGCTTATGTAGGTCGGTAGATAGGTAGACGTCAAAAAAGGGAACAAAAGAAAAATTTCAAGAACGAACGCCTGGTATGCAGTCCTCCCCCTGTGGTGTTTTTTTTTTCGATCTCCCCGCGAGTAAAATGCCGTTGCTTCGTCCAACTTCGTTTATTCCGTCATGTACATCAACTTCCACGTCATCGTTAACTCGTGTATGTATATGTGTAGCTTTCCCCCGCCTCGTTCGTTCTGCTATATATACCTAAGTAGGTTGGTAGGTATGCAGCAATTGTGTAAGAGTATGCGGTCATAGACTCTTGTAGGTTTGTTCATAGGGTATAGGTAGATAAGGGTGCGATTGACACACGCTCACGCATACCCCATCATCCTCAACAACTCATTTCCCTTCGGTGCCGTAGTCAGCACCTCGCACGCATTCTCGGTAACCAACACGCAGTCCTCGACGCGTACGCCGCCGACGCTCCAGTACCGGTCAAGGACGACGGGGTCAATGTACCGCGCGTGCTCTTCCCGCCGCAGGAAGTACGCCTCGATGTATGGCTTGCAGAAGTAGACACCTGGTTCCACTGTCACGATCATTTGTGGTTGTAGGGTGTTGTGCATCGCCCTCTTTCCGCCTGTTGTTGTGCCCTTTTTATCGGCCGTGCCGTTTGTAGTGGTGGTGGGGGCAGCAGCGCTACCGCGTTTGGCTTGTTGGTTTTGCGAGTGGGGGTTGTGGTGTGAGTGCTGCGAGGAATGTCGCTGAGGCTGTAGGTGTGCAGGAGGGTGGTTTTGCGACAGCTCTTGCAGCTGGGCGGGCGTGATGGTGTTGGTGCGCATCGGGGGTGCGAAAGGTGGCGATGAGGTAGATGTTCTGGGAGGCGTGTTGCGGGTCGGCGAGCCGTCTTTGGACGAAGAGGGGGAGCTCGGTTGAGGCGTGGTTGGGGCTGCCTCAGGAATGGGAGAGGGGATGGATCGTGGGGGTAGAGGTGGTGCGGTCCCGTCTTGTGAGCCTGGTGGCGTCATTTGTTGTTGTGGTGGTTGCTGCTGGGAAATAGCGCTGCTCATTGTCGTGCTGCTCGGGGACGCAGAAGGGGGCGCCTCGGCCGCAGCTTGCTTGATCATGGCGCGCACGCTCTGCGGTCCGATAGGCCTTCGCTTCCCCCACATACCCTCACCGGCCGGTCTCAGGAGGTCTCTACTAAGAACGCTAGGAAACACATTTAGCCCACTTCTCTGACTGGATGTACTGTCACGACAAAGATGATCACGATTTTGACAAAGGAAAGGAGGTCCGGACGCAGATGGTTCGGGCCTCGAGGAAAGGAAGGGAACGGGTTTGAATGGGGTAATCGGTGCATGAAATAAAGAAGATGAAACCAACTCGTGAACGTCAAGGCCGACGTGGTGGCCCAGGCCATGCGGGAAGAACGCCGCTCCAGTGCCGTTTCTGAATATTTCCTCCGCTGTACCGCCCTTAAGCACTCCGAGTTCGAGAAGCCCTTCTACGGCAACAAGCGTAGCGTGCAGTTGTAAATCTCGGAATACGACGCCGGGCTTGATGCGCGCAATGCATTCAGCTTGCATACGATGTACGAGTTCGTAAACGGCGCGAGCCTCTTTCGTGAATTGCGAGCGTGGGCCTATGGGTAGTGTCCGCGTCACTTCGCTGGCGTAACACGACCACTCTGCTCCAGCATCGAGCACAAGCAATTGTCGGCCGATTAGCGTCTCATTGTTAGAACCGTAGTGCAGTGTCGAGGCATTGATTCCGGAGCCAGCGATTACGGGATACGCCTGGGTCTTCGCATTGGCGGCGGTGCAACCCGCGATGAAAGCGGCCTCGACCTCACATTCGTTTTTGAAGGCAGCCGTTTTCTTAGCTACAGCGCGGTGAGCGGCCGATGAGATGTCATTGGCCCTCTTGATCATAGCAATCTCGTACTCGCTCTTGATCAGCCTCGCCTCGTCCATAGCAGGTTGCAGAGACGAAACATCAATCTTGAGGCTCGGGCGCATCTGCTCGAAGCCCTCGAACTTGGGTAGCTGCGAGGGTCGCAGCGCGTACAGTGTCTTGACGGTTGCCAAACGCGCGCTGAGATACTGGGCTAGCTCGCCGACATATTTGACGTCATGGACGTCTGACTGAGAGAGGCAGTCGTCAGGAGAAGGCGTATTTCCGAACCACAGAATAGTGGCGGGAGGCGTAAACGGGACCCAAAGAGTGAGCTTGTCCGCCGCGATGTCATAAGTAACACTGCAACCGGGGAAGTCTGCTCCGGTAAGGTAGTAAAAACTAAGTGCTTTGGTCAGCTCTCACGGCATACTTATATTTGGGCTGATTTCATTTGTTGCTCGTGTGGGATACTTACTACCGTCGTTGCCGAAACGGCGGTCCCTGGTCCGAATCTTCCCATGTTGATTCTAATTGACCCGGTAGGTAAATGAGGCCATTGTCAGTGCCAAGTTCTTTGGCAACTTTCCTCGCGTGTTGTTTCGCTAAGCATGGTTAGAATTGGCTCTTTCAAGTTTATGAAGTCTAGGAAATATTGAAAGGCTCAAAACGGGGCAATGACAATACTGTAGCGGGTGGTTGAGGTGGCTTTTGTTTAGGAATGCAATGAGCTGATATGAGACAGCTCAATCTATGATGCACTGCTCGGGAGGATTGAGGGTTGAGGGTTGAGGCTGAGATAAATCTGAAGGGGTCTAAGGGCACCCCTAGATATGCCTTCACCGCCATAGGACCAATACAGATTGAGTCGCATTGAAGTCGTGAATATGGGAATACATAGAACGTATTACAAGATTTGACTCGACTCGAGACGATTGATGCGTAGTCCTAGAAGACGAATCATAGAGTCGGCCTGTAACTCGAAGAAATGAGACGCAAAGACTCTTTAACTCACCAGGATATCTCTTGGGACTTTCGCCATCTCTGGCCTCCAATTCCGCAACATTGTTGACCTCGACAGATCTGCGGGCCACATCGGTTAGTGGTAATTTAGATATGAATGGGATTGTCAAGGCGACAGAGACAGCAGCCGACACTGCGCTTTGCAGGAGGCTTTTTGTCCTACACTTGACGTGATCCCGAAAGTTGTGGTTGCGGTTGTGAGTATGGGGATCCATCTTGCGAGACGGCATTGGGAAGGGAAGGGTATTGCTAATGATAGCAATGGGAATCTGGGGTGGCGTTTTCACATACAGAGCGTCGAACTCTTCGACGACCACCAGGTCGTGGTCTATATCTATAGCTTCCATCTCGAATTTTGACTAACTTGATCTCTTCCTGATGTTGTTTTTCCAACGAGTAGAGCAACGACAGCATCGTCGGTGGGGTGGGATTGTTGTACACGTTCGGGGATTAGGAAACCCCCTTGGCGTGCTCCTATCCGATCGTTAAGGCGGTGATCTCATTTGGCGACATGGGCTTATGCAGCCGCTTAGCTGGTTCAGCCTGGTTGGAGCGGTCTCACGTGGCGGAGTACGGTTCGCGTCTGCTCAAAATACCTATAGATACTTTACACGTGCGGTATGGATAATTACTCGAAACATCGCAGACCCTCTTAGACCAAATGACCTCCAGTAAGGCCGTCGTGCAGCCCCTGAGGGAGCCCGAAATACCTTAAGGGGCAGGGGTCGTCTGATGGGACCTGACGGATCCTGACGGGACTGGCACATCCCGCTTCTTGGAAAACATATTTCTACGCCGATATGCCCACTTGTTCTCCACCTACTGGACCAACAAAATTCGTTCCGACTACGCCGCCTCGTCCATCTGTTCATCTCCTGTCATCTCTTGTTTTGCATCGCCTGCAAACCGACAAACGTTGGGCATATTGGAGTGCTTAGGCGAGCATCGCTAATGATGCGCTATGAGCGAGATCGCTACGATGGCCCGTACTGATATCACCAAACACGCACCTTAGACGCCTCCCTACCATTAGGATAACGTGTAGAATAGCATATCTGTCAAGCTGTGCGTTTGACACACGCCGATCTATGTACATCTTCCAACGTGATAAGTGGCGAGGCACCGTCCCGCCGAACATCTTAAGATCACCATTGCCGCTGTCGTCGAAATGGCGAGAACTCGACTCGACTCAAATCTCGAGCGGCCTGCTTTTTATATTTTCATCAAGATGACATCCATATTACGAAATCTGCCATTCGAAATATGAAAGGGCCAATATCCGATACCGCCAAGCAATAATTGCTTTTTGATTTCCCCCAAACTCCAAAAGCCTTCGGTCGTCTAAGAAGCAAAGATTTGCATATATGCCAATGTCGCACTCATGCAGAGGGGTATCCTTTCTCTATTCATAAACCTAGTCCATTCCATGCTGGGAAAACGATCCATGCCACGACGTATTAGCTAGTAATCCACCCATATCCCCCGATTGTTGTCCCCGTCGTCGCACCGAGCGTGATTGACCTGACTGCAGATGAGATTGCGGCTGTGAGGGTCTGTGCTCGAGATGGGGCATCTGCAGGAGCATCGGGTCCGAGTACATCTGGGCTGGGAAGTTGAATCCTGGCTGTGCCTGTGATTGCATTAAATATGGCGGCAGTGGCCCCATGAGTTGCCCTTCGATACCCTCATAAAAATTAGGTATGTAAAACTGCGAAGGGTCGTGGTGCGAAAGCTCCCCCGGGCTAGCATCGGCAACGTTACCTTGGTGAGTACCAAAGTCAACTTGAGGTTGGTTGGGATACGCCAAGGGATCATCCGAGGGGAACATAACAGCATCCAACTCGTGGATCGGATTATCGGCGCTGAATTCCTGGTGTTGCATATCCATCGGACTAGGCTCATGCAAGGCAGCCGCGGAATCGGGGGTCGGTATTGATAAATCTAAGGGCGAGAACTGGAAGCCGGAAGAAAACGGACCACCGAGTTCTGGCTGTGGCAAAGGAGAGTCGTTGATCGAGATATCTTGGTGGATGGGCCTAACAGGAGCCTTGCCGGCCTTTTTCGACGATATGCCCTGAGATCGACCGGTTGCATCGGATTGTGAGTTTATTGACTCGCTGGTATATACCGAAGGGAGTGCCATTAACGTGCCGCCACTATCCCTCGACGCTCCTGACGCGGGCCGTTTTCGGGACGATATGGACCGTGCTTTAACTTCCTTGAGGTTATCCGGTAATTGGTCAAAAAGCATCTTGCTTAAGATTAGTGACATAATATCAACGCGCTTACGGATTCACAACTTACGACCAAAGAGCTGGATATGCGGTCTGCAACCATACTCTTCCCGGAAAGCTCACTAATCATTTCTTTGCCCGCAACAGCATCCGCAAGTATCTCCATAGATCCAGACTTATCCTGGTTCTCCAACACGAAGAAGACCAAGGTTATGACGGCGAAAAATTCGGTAAAAAGAGTGAACCAATAAGGCCCAACAAGAGGAACTTGCTTTCGCATCTCCGTTCCGATGTGCACGATATTCCGAGCCACACTGATACCGGCAGCCCCACAGGCATACGCACGCTCATTTACTTCCTTGCCGGCTGAAATACGCGGGGAAACGTAATGCAAAAATGGTCTATATAACACCATCTGCACGTGGGCGAAAGTGAACCTCAGGAGATTTCGCACGCTAAAATACTGCTTAGTAAACTTCGAGGATGGTTTTCGTTTAGCACAAAGTTCTTACCGGACAACTTCAACAGGACCCTCGGGATCCGGGCGCCAAGTATATGGCAAATCCTCATTCCATCGCTGAAGCTCCTTCTCCATTTCTTTGATCTTCCCGTAACTGATCATATAGGATGCGTAGGGCTCTCCAGCGCCTTCAACCTCGTTTTGATCGATGCCTTTTAGTGGATAGATGTGCTTTACAACCTTGCCGAGGATATCCATTAATCTCACATGGGCATTGAAAGCTTCAAAAAAAGAGGGGGTTCCCGGAGGTGGGACGAGTATTTCGTCCTTCGTGATATATTCGTCATCCACTGGAGTTGGTAAAGGTTGATCGATATCCTCGTCGTTGAGAAGTAATGGAAAACCCAGCAAGGCTGACACGTAAGTGTCCATTTGTCGACATATATAAAATACTCTTCGTCTCGTTTCGGCTTCTATAGGATTTATCTTAATGTGAGGTAGATGTCGGTGCAAGCCCATTCTGAGTGCAGATCGTAAAGCAATCCCGACAAATCCATAACAGGTGCTTAAATTTGATATAGATTGGATAAATAAGATCATGAAGAGCAGCGCCTGAAGCGACGTAAGATCTCGACACTCCGTTATATCCTGTAACAGCATCCTTGCTGCGCTATAATATTTGATCCTAAAATCCGGTTAGTTCCAGGTAATGAATTGGGTAGGAGGGGCTGTGATATTACGCTTCATCGACTGCAATTTTGTAAGGTGGAGTGTCTGAGCCACTGTTGTCGGGCATGTTGTACATGCAGCCAAGTGCCATGACAGAATATGCGAGTGCCAAACTCCTTTTGTCTTCTTTTCCATATGAACTTGATCGTTTGTCATAAAGCCCGTCCAGCATTTCGTAGAAAGAAGGGATATGGACAATTCTTAGGAGACACGTCGCATTGTTGAGCGATTCGGAGCACAGCGCAAGTGCTCTTTCCTTCGAAGGTAGATCGTGTCTGTTCGCATTTTGATTCGGAGGCGCCCGTGAGCTGGATGAAGATCTCGGTGTAGGCGAGTCGAGAGTAACGATACCAGTAGGTCGAGGCGGACGGGGAAGGAACGGGATTTGATAGTCTCTGCCTAGGAGACCACGAAAATGGTCCTTCATCCTCTTAAAGAAGACCGAGCCGGAAGAGGTCCCATGGAAATCATAGTCGCCTTTTTCGTCGAGGTCGAGTTGGCCAACGGTTTCGATCATAGAATGTAATTGAGCGTCCACGGAGGATGATGAGCCAGACTGTTTCCCCTTGGCTGCAGCAGCTGCCCGTAGTCTAGCTTGCTCTCGGATACGGAATTCTTGTTGGACCGCAGGATCCAAACTCGGGTCGTTAAGGTCGACATCCGGCATGAATTTGCGCAATAGCGTTTCCGCTCTAGATAATTTATTTTCCAAAGCCTCTATGTACTGCGGCGCTGGGTTTCTACGCCTATTAGAAGGCTTATCGTAGGTACAGTCTAACAAGAAACGTCAGCCAAGCTAGGAAATGGCGAATATAAAAATGTGCAAATTACCATAACTATACACCTGGCAGTGAGTACAGGGTTGCTTGCCATCGCATTTTATCTTTTTCCTACGACATTCGCTGGCAAAATAAGTTAGCGACGATACTGCTAGTTAAGACACCAGCGGCAATTTTATAAGGATTTAGATGTTTTTTCACCGAAGTTGTCGTGCTTGACAAATATATCGAAAGGGGAAATTAGCTCTAAAATTACATACTCGCATGCGCGCGTGACCCTGCGGCGCTTTTGGAGGGGAATGGACGAGGACTCGCTGGCACTCCCTGCGCGGTTCCCTTGAGCTCCAGACGCGGGCGTGTCACCGGCTGGAGACTCGGTCGTCAGAGCTTGCAAGACAGAATCCTCGTCATCGGAGGCTTGACTTTGTGCAGATTCGGGCTTTACAGATGCAGCGCGATTCGCCGGAGGCTGTGAAGAGCGAGAAGGAGGAGACATAACCGGCTGGTCGCGGGTGCCGAGAATGGCACCCTCGTTGAGAAAGTAAGAAACAAACCGTTGTCGTCGCCTTCTTTCTCAATTTCTTCACTTGTCCGAGAGGTAGGGAAAATGTTCCCAACGCATTTTCAAAGTTACGCGCTACTCTTGGGTAAAACGGTCATAAGCTGACAGACGCCAAGATACAGAGCACAACGTTGAAGCTGTCTATATGAAGATATGTTAGTTTCACATGAAGGATTCGGACCAATTGAATCCTCGTAAATGAGCGCAACGTTTAAATGAGTGGATTTAATGATGCTGGAAAAAATAAATCCTAAATGAAGCGATAGGGTAGAGAAAAGAAAAGAAGAATAAAGGTTGTTCTTTTCTGGGCACTGCTGATCGAAGAGGAAAAAAATGTAAGTAAAGTTAAGGTAAGATGGGGATAGTAGTAGGTAATAGTAGTGGCTGATGCGAGCAAAGCAGGTAGGCAATGGCAAGTAATAGCAAATACAGAGCGCCCAAGTTGCCAAGATTAGGTCTGTAAAAAAGAGCACAAGAGCACTGGAGCTCTGTAGGCGTCTAAAGTAAGGCTAGTCTCTCGCTATTACGTATGCCTGGGGTAAGTCTTTCTCCTTCTCCTCTTGTTTGGCTAAAGAAGACCTCGGATTGGACCTCGGAGTGACAGATTGAGACAGATTGCATCTGTAGGGCTACTGCGGGCGAGAGCGTGTACCGGGAAAATACCTTACCTACTATATAATATGTACCGAACGAAGATTTGTCGCGTCTGCTGGTCTTAGTTGTCTTGCGATCAAGGTGGACTGCGGACAGCGGATAGTAGACAGCGGGCGACGACCGGAGACACAAGCCAGATTAAATCGAAATGAAGAAAAAAAAAAGGAAAACAAATGGAAGCAAGGTGGTCGGAAGAACCCGATCGGTCCTTATGTCCAAGGCTGGAAAGATAGAAGACGATGATACTGGCTATCTGATGCAGGACTAGGATATCGGGATATCTCTCTTCCCCCCTCTGACCTTAGAGAAAAAGGTGGTAAATTTGGCGATTTGGCGGGAATGCGAGGTCAAATTCGGCCACAGAGGCATTTCATTCAAGGGGGAGAGACGATGGAACGCTCAGGAAGACATGGTGGCTCAAGTGGGGATGGTGGAAATGGTAGACAGTGGACGGTGGATGCAGGATGGACTTTTTAGAAAGACAAGTGCTGGTTTTTGGTTCAGGTCCAGGTTCAGGTCTTAGGTCTTAGGTCCTGAGAGTGTTTGGATTAGGTGGGTTTGGTTGGATTTGCTTGGACTTGCTTGGACTTGGACTGGACTAGAACTGTCCAAAATGTCCAAAATGGCTTGGGGGTGGGTACATATGTACCTGTATGTAAGGTGCAGGTGTTCCACGGTGCAGTGGTGCAGCGCTGGTAGGGGTGGTATGGGTGGTAGGGGTAGTGGAGGTACAATTGTCAATTGGAACATCAGGAACATTTGGTAGGTACCTCCAGCTAAGTGCTCTGCAAAAGCAAAAAGCAGGCGCGGGGCCGCCGAAGCTTTGAACTACCCAGGTACATGCAACCGGGAAATGCTAAGGAAATGCAAATGCAACTGCACCTTCACGTAGGTGCACCGGGCAGTGAACAGTGGACAGTACACAGCGTAAGGAAGCACGAGTCACGACCGGCAAGATATGGCAGGTTCAAAGAATGTCCTACTGTCCTAGGACCTACATAATCTATCCATTAAGGCACAGTTTGTTGATATATCCATACAAAAAGCAATTGCGGATATCAATATCTCACTTACATGACTGATTCTATTACCTACCTACATACATATCATTTGATACGCGGTCCTCATACAAAGAGTCCCTGCTATCTACAACTAGAGTTTGTTAGAATCCAATATCTAGACTATGAGGTTTCTTGGTTAGATGTGATCCATAATCATATAAACACTTTAAGAAAGTGAAGATAGTCTATATTGGTTGATTGTCTGAACTTATCAACATCGTGGACAGTCGTCACTATGCACATGTCATCGAAGGCTGTAGCTTTTTGTTATCGAGTTAAAGCAGCAGCCCGTTTCTTGTGTAAGCTCATATGTAGGTCAGGCTTGGTATCTTTATAATGGAGCATTAATTTCCAATTGTATCTTTTATCGTATATACATAGCCGTGGATCTAACCGGAGGCCTCTCCTTAGGCATATCTAAGGGGAGATGGATATCTGTTTAGAAGAGCAATATACCTACATAGTGTCATGTAGTTGACAGTTTCACAAATTCGGATCATTAATTCTGAAGCAATTGGACCATCCACGACAGCCCGTCATCCATACATGAAATGCGGTGGATTTCCCATGCATCTATTGTCTTAGGAGGTAGTTTGGTCTTCGGTCCTGCCTCGGTGTTGAAAGATTACTCACAGGTAAGGTGCATTTAAGTGCGGAAATGATGACTGGGAACACTGAAGTCAGTTGGTCTCTTACATTACGTACGAGGCTGAAGTTGCTTAATCATGACCTCGATTCTTATATACTCCCAAGTTTTCTCCGAATCTTATCAAGTGCTGACGACCGATGAAGTGGTGGAATAGGTACCTAGTAACTTGTGAGCTCAAAATTTTTGGCTTGTGTAATTTGCTATACGTTACATGTATTTCCTTACTTGACAATATGACAACACAGCTTGAAGGGATATGCTAGGGAAAATCAATAAGGCCGTAACATTTTGTCAGCTTCGACGTTGGTTTCGATGAGGATTGTACGAAGCAGGGCTAGCATCCGTCATATTTCTAAGGCCGTGTACTGTGTAAATACGAATTCTCGCTTTTACGTACAGTTATTTTGCAACGGCGGCCTCCTAGCTAGCGCATCGACGACATCATACCTACCACCCCAATAACAACGCCTATTGGTCAGGGACATGGGGTGTCATTGCAGCTTTTAGAGTGGATGGATCAACTTACGCGGGGAGCCCATGGCGGTCTTGGCATGCCTTAGACCGGGTTGCCAAGCAATTTTCCTACTCGCGGAGGACAAAGTTTGTTAGTCCATTTAGCCCATATAAAAAAAGAAGATTCCTAAAAGTAAAGAAAACACCAAACTTATGTGTCTATTCAGATATTGATGGTTTGCATGCTAACGAAAAGCCTCATCTCTTAACCTTCTCTCTCGCCCCCGGGCAATGTTGCATTCGCACGTTTACAAGTGAGTACCTACATGTTAATTAAACGTTAGCTGTCGTTTAGGTAGAGTTACTTAGAACTCGGAAAACCGGCACAATCGTCGTCTTGGCCCTCTCCACCGACAAGGCTCCTATCAATCGGAACACACGATGATTGGAGCTCACGTCACCGTCCAAGCCAAACCTGAAGCTTGGCGCTATTCGCGACATGCTTCTCTCTCTATCTGCCAGCACTACCAGGGAGAGAGAGAAAGGCTATGGCCGCTTGATGCGAATTAGTCATCTCCAGTCATTGCTTGACGAGTATCTGGGCTCTGCCAGTTAACCTACAGAGCACGGAAGTATAGGTAGATTTCTCTTCATCTTCTTTCTACACCTACATACCTACACGCGTAGCCTGTCTCAATATAGCATTCCAATATAAAGCTTCTTAGCCGGTTTGATAGGTTCCTATATAATTTAGAATGAACCGCCCCAAATAACCCTCGGTACTTCATATCGGTATACATTCCCCCCGAACAATAGATTGAAAGCTCCTTGAATAATCGGAGACTAATTCTTCCCGCGTTTTCCGGTGGGCAGGAATAGAGCTTTGTTATGGATTACACACGTACTATCAGCTTCTCCATAAAGCCTCAGGGAATGGGAATAGTGGCTTGGCGCGGACTGGCTAGATGGGCCAACGCATGTGTTAGAAATTTGCATGAGAGGCTTGAGAGGTTGGCCTAGTCCTTCGAAAGGATCTAACATGCAAGATAAAGACATGAATCCAACCCACCACTTTGAGAATATAAATAGGTAGGCACTTTTTCCTGTTATGTTTACTCGATGTCAAGCTCTTCGCATGACGAATGACGTTGCCAAATTCTTGGGCTTCACCCCTAGGAAGTGAAATGCGATACACTTCTCGCTAGAATCAGCCCGATGATTGGTATCGCGTATATATAAGCTTGAATAGCTTGAATTCGGGCAACCCGTAAACTAGGGCTGGTTAAGTTACAGGCAAAAATTCGCGTAGAAAGAAGTAAGGTGCGTAGAAAAGGACATGTGAGGTTGTATTCAGCGAATCGCGGCGCATTCTCAACCTGAAAACCTTCTCATTCAGAACACGCATCCATGGACCTTGGACCATGGATACAAGCAAATACACTAGTTAGGCTAACCCCACTTAAGCCCTACGCCCACGCTAGCTTCATACGTACCCGTGTACCTGGATTTTGAACCAATGGGATTCCAGCTGCATGTGAGAATCCGATACGCGATAAGGCGATAAGCTAAAGCCGATATGGAATTTTGTGTCTTTGGAAAGTTTAGAAGTTTGGAAGGTCCAAGGTTCCCCGTAGCGTAGACCAAAGCTACCCCGCCAAAAATAACGACTCAGCTATAACAACCAACCATATCGGACCCTTACCTTAACTTAGACCTCTAATCAATCTAACCGTTTATCTACATCATACATCATACCCGTGACATCAAATCCATCACACGTCGCACGCAGCAAATCAAACCTACCTAGGTACATACCAGGCAGCGTCGCTAATCTACCAATAGCACGGTCATCGTCACGCGATAATTCAACCTTCATACCTTCCTCTTTCCCGAACGAAACCATCTACTCAAAAGGACAAATTCGACGTCGGGCTGCGATCGCTCTGTGTCGGCACTATGGCAGCCGAACAGAATCTACTCGCCTACTTCACTACCATGGATAACCAAGGTGGTGTTATTGTCAAAGGTATAGAGTGCTTCAAGTGAGTTGTTTGTACGAAGAGCCGAGAATTGACATGTTGCAGATGCTCCGAAGCTAGATCTTGACTTATACATCTCCAATTACAAAGGTTCGTTCCTTTTCGCGTTTGCAATTCCCCCCCTTCTCTCACCTCTTTTGCGCCCTCTTACACATGGGTCTTTGGCTCTCATTAAGACAGGCATTAATCTTCTGTGTCACTAGGCCGCACCCGCTTTGAACGACTGCTGTTAATCGGACAATGCTCCGTACCCTTATGCGTCGATGCTCTGAAGGCTGCCGTGATCGAAGCCAAGCGAGGGAAGGACATCCAAAGATACCGGGATGCTTGGGAATGCATTCGCGCCGCTGCACCAGAGGAACCCGAGGCCAGATGGGACGATGCTTGGGCTACCAAGACCGACCGCGTAAATAAGGCAGAAACACTCCGAATGGAAACCGAATTAAAGGGTTATAAGAATAATCTAATCAAAGAGAGCATCAGGGTATGGGCTTTCCCAACAAAATTAAGCAAAGAATGCTGTTGGATTATTTCATGCTAAAAGATTATAGATTGGCCACCGCGACCTCGGCGAACACCTGGAATCTATCGGTGATCTGACTCTCGCTTCCGAGTACTACATCAAGATGAGGCCTGATGCTAGCACCCAGTCCCATATTCAAGACGTAGGCAAACATGTTGTTAGCATCATGCTTCAAAAGCGAGATTGGGCCGGTGTATTGGCCAACGTGAATAAGGTTCTAGCGGTGAATACAACCAACAGCAATGAACAAAACTCCGAGCTACCCTACCAGAAGATAACTTCTGGTCTAGCACAACTCGGTCTCGGAAAATTCTACGAGGCAGCCAGATGCTTTCTCGAGGTTGGCGACCTGGCCAACTGTCAACGTTACAACGACACTGTGAGCGCGAATGATATTGCTACATACGGCGGACTTCTAGCACTCGCCTCAATGGAACGATCGGAATTGCAGTCCCGGGTCTTGGAAAATTCCAGTTTCAGAAGCTACCTTGAACTAGAACCACATGTCCGCAAGGCCGTCTCCATGTTCGTCAACGGGCGATACTCCTCCTGCCTGGAAATAATCGAGTCATACGCAAACGATTATCTGCTGGATATCTATCTACAGAAGCACGCCTCCAACATTTTCTCGCAGATTCGCGGCAAGTGCATTGTTCAGTACTTCCTACCGTTTTCATGCGTTACCTTGGACAGCTTGAACGCGACCTTCGCTAAAGACGGAAAGTCCATCGAGCCGGAACTGGTCGAAATGATCAAGAGCGGAGCATTAAATGCCCGGATTAATACGATCGACAAGGTAAGCTAGTGTATGCTTTCTAGGGTCAGTGATGTAATGCTAAGGTCTTGGTATAGCTCCTTGTTGCTGTCTCCAGCAACCCCCGAATTACTATGCAGAAAAAGTCCCTAGAGGCTGCTAAGAACTACGAGAAAGAAGCTATCGACCGAATCCGACGAATGAACATCGTAGCGGCGGATCTCGAAGTCAAGGCTTCTCGAAAGGGACCTGGAAGTGCTGGTCAAATTTCTGGCTTGGGTGACGGCTGGCCGGAGGATTCTAGAAGACAGCTGAATTCTAGCGATGCGATGGTTTAGGGTGAAGCATTGACGGAATTGGGCTTAGGCCGTTTACAAATCGGAGATGAGATTAGCCAACGAATCACAACTAGAGAAGATGGGCATGGACGACTGTGGCGTTTCGTGAGGAAGGTAAATAGGTCCTTGGGAGTTAAGCAACGAAAGACTACTTGAGTTATGACTGAATGGCGAGATGTAATCTAGAGGGGGATGAAATCACGAATACCCATTATTAGGTAGCTTACGAACATATCAACACATTCTATTGCTCCAAATTATCCCATAAGCTGTCTAATGTCCTCGGGAGGCCAGCGCACCTGCGCGAAAGTAAGACACCTCTTGATGCTCTGTAAGTACTTCCTCGTAACCTCGTCACTCATGATATGTCCCCTCTCGCCATCGTGTAGCTTCTCTCGAGCGCTTCGCTCGTGGATACCCACCATGGTAACTCCGATAGGCCACGCTGCCTTACCGATGCTGAGCCGTAGATACCCGTCGTTGGCATCGACGTAACGCCGCTCCTGCGCCGCCTTCACTATCTCGACGACGGGCTTCAGTACATCGTCGTCTAGTTCCCCTTTTTCGAACTTTCGGAATAAGGGTACCATATTTTCGCGGCTTGACACCATAGCATTGACAGCCGCTTTGCCAGCAAAAGTATCCCGCGTCCCCTCCTCTCGCGCAAGCGCGACTTCCCATTCCCGCAACACCATAGTGAAATACGAAGCCAACTGTCGGAACAAGTACGCGCGTCCAGCCTTATCCTGGGGTATCTCATCCGAGATCTTCATATCCTTCTCCTCAACAAGCCTTAACGTCGTCGGTATCGGGCCCGAAGTAACCACCGTCGTCAACTTGCGGTACCTCCTCAGCCGTCCCATATGCGTCTCCCCAAACAGCGTAACCGGGTGACCCAGCTCGCGCAACTTCACCACCAACTCCTCATCCGGTATATCTTCCTCGCCATCCGCGGCCTCGCTGCCTTCTCGACTGCCGTTACTGTTCTCCTGTGCTGGTAATTCAGGTAACCCAAGTCGTTTCCGACGAAGCCGTTCTTCCTCCGCGGCTTGCTCCTCGCGGCGGCGCCGCGTTTCTTCTTCGAGCTTCCGCCGCTTCTCTTCCCGCGCCCGGGCCTCTTCTACGGCTTCCTCTTCGCGCTTGCGCTTCTCGGCTGCTTTGGCGGCGCGTTTTTCTTCGAGCGCTTTTTGCTCTGCGCGGTAGGCGGCTTCGCGTTGGGCTTCTGCTTCGGAGCGGCGGATGTATTTCTTAGATGAGGAGGAGGATGTGTTGTCGTCGTTGTTGGAAGTGGATTTAGGTGAGGCTTTGGCCAGCTCGGCGGACATTAGGGATGCGAAATCCATGGTCGCGGATGGAGTGTTCTTTCGCGGATCGTTGGCTGGTGTTGGGTTTGTGCGATTCAAATGCTAGGATATTCGAAACAATAGTGAATATGGATGGCCTCGGGTCGTTAACTCCGAGGTTTTGTTGTTGATTAATTCAATGCTTGGCGGTCGATATATCGGTTGGTAGCGAGATGAGTCGCAAGATTCAATTATTGAATTACAATTGCAGAAACCGTAAAATAGAGAGGCGGCGGGTAGTTATCGATTAGCTCCAAAATCGGTAAAATCATTACGGTAAACACCGACATGCCACCCAATTACATCACTCCGTACAGCTGTAAACGCCGCTAAAAAGCCTAGGGCTACTGGAGCTACTGGGGGTGTCGTGGTGTTGTATTGGTGGGTGGGACCCTAAACTTTATTTAAGTTTGTTTCCCCTAGAGGTTGGTTGATTATATTGGAATCTAATCGTCGAAGCTTCCCCGAGCTCGCGCCTTCGCCTGCTCCTGCTCAAATATTTGGGCCTCCTTTTACCACGGCTCGGAAGCGTCGACGAACGAAGATCTAAATTAGCCCCTGACAATATTTCATATTTTTTACACTCCAACCTTTTTATGGACAAACTCTTCCCGTAGCAACAACATGAATTGAGAGTGAGGATTGGCTCGTCCCTAGGTACGAAGGTGTGCTTCCAAGCTTCTTAGGGTTACAGCTTTAGGGAAAGTGATACCACACCTACATCACCAATGACCCCAATGACCATGACCATGGATCGTCACACAACTCCGCCGTTTATGCTGCGGCTCTTCTACCGAACTGGCGCATTTCACAGGTAAGCATAACCTTAACCGTCATACCAAGATATTTCACGATCTGTTCCTAGCTCATGCGAGTACCAATCTAGACCAGACGAGTTCACCAATGGACCCTTCCCATCACATATAACCATACACGCCTGGCCCGACGTCACCCTAACGGAGCTCGTCTATAACATCGCCGCCGCTAAACCTCACCTCCTCCCCGACCCTGCAATAGGCACCCGTGTAGCCTTCCGCCTCATCTTCCCAGATACCCGTAACAACGCGGCTGGTCACACGACGGCACGTTACGCCGTCAAAGACCTAGGTAGCGTAATAATAGGAGACGGTGGTAAAGGCCTAGACCCCGACGATATCGAGGTTGAGAAAGAGGCCGACGCCGAGGGCGAGAAGACCTTGACGGATGCCAGGTTCGTCGTCGGCGACTTCATATCCTGCGCCATCCTACCCCCGCTGCCTAACGGGGCCGTTGCCCCGGTATCTAGCGCGAGGAACGGGCCTGGCGAGACGAGAAGTGTAGCACGTCCGCTAAGCGGTTCGTTCGGGGGCGAGAATGGGCAGGGTCGGCCCGCGAGGACCAGAAATAGTGGTAGAGGGTATGACGGGTTCAACCGGGGTAGCATACCGTCGGGCGAGTGGAGAAGAGGGGAGCGGTTGCCTGACCCGCCACCTGTCGCGCGTGGTAGGGGAGGAAGACGATATTGACGTATGGTGGTGCTATATACGATGACGTGTCCTGCGGGCTCCGTGAGGATCGATGTAAGGTCAATTGTACCTGGTGGTAAAGCAATGAAGTACTATGGTATAGACGCTTTCATGTGGACAAATAACAATGTGAGTTATCAATTTACAACCAACTTTATGAACTGTATTTGTATAATTGCCCATCTGTGATTTTACGACGTTTACTAACATGAGATAGATGCAAAATTTCCCATATAGGCCAAGATGCTCAAAGCATTTCAATACTCAGCCGATATTCTGGGTTTTCTACAAAAGCACTGCATTTGATATCCTATAGCTGCCTGCATCTTGTTTCTGAATTTTCATATCTGTCATTTGCATAGTTCGGGTATTGCATTGGGATTTCGGTAGTTGGGTTGTATGGTCAGGTTATAAAAGTCTGTTACAACTTTTTCAATGGAAGCTCTCTTAGCCAGGGCACGGAGGTATTAGTGCTATATACAAGGCTCTATCTATTATATTTATCCATGAATATATACCTAGAATCCGCTCTATTCTATATAAATAAAGAGTGACACTGAACCAAAGTAATCAAGGCTCTAGTAGATATGTGAGCGAGTCTTATTAAATTTGGTAACACTACGGCGGACGAATCTGGTGGGCTACAAGGAGGAACGAAGACGTACTAAAGCCTAGATGTAGGTATGTTGTTGTCTTGATGGTAGGTGACGAGGACTATACGTTGTATGAAAACAGTTATAGCCAGTACCGAAACCTGCGTTCTCTCGGCCTCCTTTTCCATCACCAAAGGATTAAGGCTATACCAAACTAAGGCTATGACCACATGCACAGTTCAAGTTGGCTTAAGAGTTTGGAGTCTGCCATAACAGTAACTAACTTCGGTCGTCACGTCTCAAAATGTATCGATGTTTCCTCCACATCTGAATATTTAGGGATAGACATCTAGGAATCCCATTTTGACTAGAATTCTTATTTCATTTCTGTGGTGCACCTAATCATATGTACAATCGCCCATGGTCTCCTCTTTTCGTCGAGTATATTCTTAGTATTCGGAGATTATGTCTCCCTTCCTCTTCGCTCGGAGCTCGAACTTGCCCTATACAAGATTGATGTCAGTGATCCCATCCAGAACCCCGCTTCAGTTAAAGCCATATTATATCACTCACGTCTGTTTGGTAGGCAATTGTTCCGAGGACAAGTGGTACGACGACTGCGTAGGCGAATGTAATGCGCGCGGTTCTCGGGGTCCATCGGAAGTATTTGTGTCGGTTTGATGTCACGGCTATAGCGCATTTGAGTCAGCGACAATCTATCTCAGAGTCCATATGCATCGTTTGTTCCCACGCCGTAATATTTTGTGTCGAGGAGGCAGAATCGGGTGAACGTACTTGCTATCTTCTGGATAGCCGGATCCGCCGCAAGACCTATGGTTATTGTTAGATTTCTTGCTCGACAATTGTCGCAATTCAGGTTTCGGAGGAGGGCTTACGGTAATGCTCTGCGCCAGCCATCTTGATAAACCTTGGCAGTAGCCGCGCACTTTAAGAAATCGTTTAGATGGTTGGTCTCAAGCAATCTTGTAATTAATCGCGAACGATTTCGGTAGCTTCAATCTTCAATTGATTGTAGACGTCTTGAATGAGTTGAGGCTTTACAACAACGTGGGGGTGTTGAGCCACTCTGTGGCTAGTAAGTTTACGTAATCATATATATGGCAACTGCCGATGACGTAAGGGACTCGATTAGCACATGAATCGAAGATTGATCGATTCATATTGTTCATTCGCTTCTGTTTAATCATAATTGGTTGGAAATTGAAGTGTCTATACAGAAGCAATCGAACGATATTAATATATCTGCACCACGGAACTGAGCCATATTGCTCCAATTCCATTACCTAGGTAGGTACCTATATTCGGTCACAATCTCGGTGTTTCCTACTAGGAGCCAGCCTAGTCAAGTTGGAAATCTATGATGTATCTCACGAGTCCACATTTTGTTTGTGTGACATAACGATACCTCGGCAACTTTGAAGCTCTTGGTAACAAAGCTACTAGGTATTTGAGAAAAAGGCGTCCTAAAACTATGCCAACTACCTACTAGGTAGTATAGCTCTCCAACATCTGATAAAAAGATCTATGCACCTTAATATTACTCCTTGAATTTCTCCAATTCAATTATCAATTCTCGTCACACTATCATTGACACATCATCAACCATGGCTACCGAGGAACAAGCAAAGATCAAGCTTTACTGGTACGCTCGTAATTCTGACAGCGCTAACCACCGAGCTTGATTCTAACAATTAAATAGGCTAGAGCAGTCTCGTGCTCAGAACATCCTTTGGCTGCTCGAAGAACTCAAGTTACCCTATGAGCTCGAGACGTTTCACCGGGTTAACATGCTTGCCCCGCCGGAGCTGAAGAAAATCCACCCGCTAGGCAAGTCACCTGTGATCTCCATCACGCCTCCGGGGTCTACGGAGCCAAAGGTGTTAGCTGAAGGTGGATTTATTGTTCAATACCTGAGTGAGCACTTCGGTCAGGGAACTACGATGATGCCCAAGCGCTGGAAAGAAGGCCAGGAAGGAAAAGTTGGCGGCGAAACCGAGCAGTGGATGCGATGGCAATACTTGCTACATTACGTCGAGGGGTCTTTGATGTCCATGCTCGTCATGGCAATGGTATTAGGGGCGCTTAAGAGCCCTCAAGTCCCGTTCTTCATTCGTCCGATAACATCCCTGGTCGTCAACCAAATCTTCAGCCGCCTTGTTCTACCGAACGCAAAGGCTCAGCTGGGTTTCCTAGAACAGCAACTAGAAACATCCGGAGGCGATTATCTTTGTGGACCGGATCTCACTTCTGCCGATGTGCTTATCAGCTTCGGACTCATCGCAGCCAAGGACAGGTTTGAGACATTCGGAGCGTGGGAGGCAGGTGGCCCAAAGAAATTGTTCCCCAAAGTTTTTGCGTACATCGACAGACTTGAATCTCATCCCGGATATAAGAAGTCGGTTGAGAAGGTCAAAGAAATCGATTCAAGTCTAGGAATCCAGTTCCCAGCATAGGTTACATTTTGAGGGGTATTACATACAAGCCACACCTGGCACCAACACTCCATGTGTAAACTGATAAGAAGATATCGCGAATACGAAAATAAATGAATTCCAAATGAGGCATGCCGATTGGATGGAACGGAAGGATCGCGGTTTGGGGCGGGAGCTGAGAAGTGTGCTTCTTGCAGTAGCGGTCAACCTAACATCCCGACCTGTTGAAGATAGATTTCGTCAACGTGCATTAATTAGCCAATAGCGTTGGATGGAATAGGCCGATCCATCTAACATTGGGATCCTGGAAGCGGCTTAGGTGTCTGGGGACCGAATCTCATTGATTCATTCTTGGTATTATTTTTCGGACCGTTCCTCAACAATAGTCATAGATTTACCCAACCTCGATACAATTTATACGCGTATTGTGTTGTTGTCTATACGAAATTTCTGTATAACATACGATACACATAGGTATTTGCAATTGTGTTGCATGAGATCAAAAAGTCCCTATTCTACAACGCCAACACACGTTTAAGCTGCCCAGGTGGTTATTTGCATTGATTTACACCGCCCCGATTTGCCGGAAACATTTCCTTTTTCATCGCACTTGTCCATTGAAATAAGACAAACTCCCAAGGTTGTACCTTACCAGCCGCATCCTTCTACCGAGCGTAGAGCTGCTACTCCCGAACAGTGAGATGGTCCGGGTAAAGAAGGGACTGCCCAGGTAATCGGGCGAGCGTAAATTTACGACGGGAGTACGTGGCTTTCGCGGGTGCTACTGCACTATATCCAGCAGGCTACGTAGCCCTGGAGGTAATCACGTAGGTGGTTAGAATATGTATGTACCTATATCGCTATATTGATAAGGTTTAAAGAGTTATAATTAGTGGCAGGTACATGAATAATTCCAGGTTGTTCCAAGGTTCGAATTTGTAAGTTACTTTGATGGGTCCAGAATTTCGGTCTCTTAAGTTTCCCTCAAATCATTTTCCTTCTTTGGTCTTCACAGCCATACAAGAACCATACAAGAACCATTCAAGAGCCGTTCAACTTTACCTTATATTCGTGGGGATATGTATGTTAGGTCAATTTATTGTGTTGCCTAACGTAAGGTACCTAGGTATGTAAGGTATTTAATGGGCTCAACGGGTTCAATGGCATTCAATTGATAACCAAGTCCGGTTCGTTCCAATTAACAAAGACCAAAAGCGGCAGAGACAACTCCGACCAGCTATCTCAAGCTACATACCAACCAACATTTGGACCAGCATTTGGACCTGCCATCTTCGATAGCGTTGGTGAATTACATATGATAAACCCACTTCCGCCCACTATTAGCGTCGGATTCTCTAAGTCGCCCGTCCAAAGTAGTCCCAATGTTGCCGAGTCACGAGCTCAGCTACTTAAACTAATTGCTTTCATATGAAAGCCTGAACAATTTCCTCCCCGGCGCTTCCGGTTTGCCAATTTACCTGCTCCGGAGACAATCAATTATTTTTTTGAAGAAAGAAAATTTTACCAAATGCACTGCCAAGAAGTCTTTGTCAACAGTACCCAGGTGGATGGTTTAGATATAATCGAAAAGTTCAACACTCAATGACATCAACTTACTTAATTGGGTAAAATGGCGAGAACAGCTACACGGTCCCCGGGGGTGCCCCTGCCAAGCATTCTTGAGCCGCCGAGCTTGGTAGTCTCCGACGGAGAGCCGTCACCAACGTCTGACGGCGCAGCGGACGAGGAGCAGCTGTATATCGATCAAGATGATGCGCAGTCTATCATACAGCCGGCATTGAGTCCGGTGGCGACGAGGCTCACGCTGCCGAAGACGCCTGCAGCAGAGAAAGCAGCGGCGATGGAGCGACTGCCAGGTGGAGGTCTATTCAGTGTCATGGAAGGGACTGCGACACCAGATCCAGAGCCTTCACCGATGATGGGCCAATCTAGCGAGACATTGCATCAGACACCTGTGAATAAGACATCAACACGTCAAGCTAGGGGGCTTTCGCTACCTTCAGGCCATTCGTCGGTATATAGATTTCCTTCGCCATGGCAATCAGGGCCAAAGCAGATGGTTGTGCAAAATGAACCAAGTAGCTCAAGACCCGCGATGTCCACTGTATTTGGCCATGATAAACACCGCCGGTCTTCGTCCACTGGAGCTGATGCGTTGAAGAGGATTAAAGAAGCTCTACCATCTATGCCGTCCATGCCATCTATATCGTTGCAGTCATTCTTCTCGGGACCATCTTCAGCAAAGAGCCCAAGTCTGGATGGGAAAAAGTCAACTTTTTCAAATGACAGTACACCCGAGCCGAAGTTTACATCATTCCTTGTCGATGCGCCAAGCCCAATCTCTAGGAGCAAATTGCCGCCGCCAAACAGGCAATCGCTGGTAGGGTTACCCATTCATAGTGCCGAGACCTCTTCGCTTTCCCCGCCTACCCGTCCGAGGGCAATGAGGCGATCCACATCCGACGAATCTATGCTTTACCATTCGCTCTCTAGAGTATCGTCTCTCGGCGACGATGATAGATGGAAGGATATTCGAGAGCAGACGAATAGTAGGCTCAAAGCCATCACAGACAGTTGGGATAGACCGACCTTTAAGCTGCCTCAGCTACCAAATATCATCCCAGCACCACTCAAGAAAAATCCGCTGCTGGGGCCTGATCAATCTGACCAGTCACTATCAGGAGGAACACGAACCTCAACTTTCTTCGAAGTTAATCCGTTAACACCGAAAGATGACAATCTGACTGATTTAGATCGCGCTTTAGAATCATTAACAGGTGATATTGTGATCATGGGAGGCTACCGTGGCTCGGTGTTGAGATCTACCAAAACCAACCGTCAGGTCTGGGTACCCGTAAAACTCGGGTTGAATATTCGAAAAGTCAACCTAGAAGTTGGGTTAAATCCAGAAGACGAGGAGAGGATGGAGGAAACCATTTATGCTTCCGGGATGCTCAAAAATATCGGACCCGTCGATATATCGAAACGCCTCATCAAAAGGCTCAGAGAGTGTGAGAATTCTCGGACCGGAAAGCTCAGGGTATGGGATTATGGTTATGATTGGCGGCTGAGTCCTCACCTACTCTCACGTAGGCTTATCAAATTCCTCGAACAATTGCCCTCAAACCAAGGCCAGGACGCGCTCGATAACAAGGGGGCTATGGTGATCGCACATAGTCTTGGAGGTCTTATCACTCGCCACGCCGTGAATCAACGGCCAGAGCTATTTTCTGGTGTGATATACGCAGGTACTCCACAAAGATGCATAAATATTCTAGGACCAATTCGAAATGGTGATGCTGTTCTCTTCAACGAGAAGGTTCTCACGGCCAAGGTCCACTTTTCGTTGAGAACAACCTTTGTATTCTTACCTGAGGACGGCTTCTGCTTCATCAACAAGCACACGGGAGAGCAATATCCGGTAGACTTCTTCGACCCCCAAGAGTGGGTTAAATACTGCTGGAGCCCGTGTATCGAACCCTGCCTACCCTCCTTTAAATCCCGTACCAGCGCCTTGGCCTCTCTGCGCGAGCTGTCCGAAAGGCTCCCCACGCCGCTCCGAAGCCGAGGCAACAGCGCGGCCAGCGAGTCCCGATCCCCGACACGCAACGTCGTCGCTGAAGTGACACGTAGGGCCGATATCGCTACCGATAGGACATTAGCACCGCAAATGGGATCCTCTCAAGGAGATACTCAGCAGCAGCCGGATACCGACATGGGATCTCGCGCCGCCAACCTCGCATATTTGACGCGTGTTTTGGCAGATACCAAGCGATTCCGCGAAGAGACTAAATACCGACCCGAACACACCCTAGAGAACAAATATCCCCCGTTTGCTGTCATATATGGCAAGGAGGTACCGACGGTATGGGCCGTCAGCGTGACGTCTCGCGAGCAGATCTCATGCGCAGACGCGTACGACGACTTGATGTTTCGCAGTGGGGATGGTGTGGTGCTGGCTAGAGAGGCGATGCTACCCGAGGGCTACGAGTTGGTGAAGGAGGGGAGGATCAGCACAGATAGGGGACACATCACGATGTTAGGAGATTTGGAGGCAGTCGGAAGAGCGCTGCTTGCTGTGATGAGAGGAAGGAGAAAGGGTATCGGATTAGGCGAAAATGATGCGCAAGCTTGATCTTAAGAGGTGTGGTTGATTACGAAAGCACATGCCTTGCTTTTATGGCATGTGATTATGGTTCGGGTCGAGCCGAGCAAGATTGGGGTTATCACGAGTGGAGGAAATTGAAGACAAGACGAAGAATATACGGGCAACCGAACGAACGAACAGGAGAAAAGGCAACTTAGGCGCATTGGATATTCTCGGTATTGGCGTCGGGGCTCATATCATCAGTCCGGGACTTACAAATGGCATCTGCATAGCATTATAGCATCGCGAAGAGGAAGGGGCTAGATATTAGATAAGATACCTTACAGCCTCTCGTCAGGTACGATGTTCAGGTTGATAAAACATATATATAAAGACTACCTATATGCATATCTTGAGAATTCTCATTCGAATTATGAGTTAGCTGACTATTGGCTCAAGGTAATATGGGTCTCTAGCAATCTGTTGCTCTGTGTCTCAGGTGAGTTATGATATTGGATGAGATAATTAATAAATAAGTGAAACACGTGAAGACAAAATACGTATGTCGACCATCATAGTTAGGTGATCTTAGATGTGTTGTCTAGGACATTATCTAGTGCTCGTGTAAGCAGGTTGTCGTATCGCCTGAATACGAGTATGAAAAGGGGCTAAATTTGAAGTATACGCAAATGCTTCATTAAGAGGAGAGTGACTATGATGCACCTAGGTACGTATACCTAACATGTATCATATTATCTGTGTCTGAATTCTATATACTCAGTATGGCAATATGCGCTGACACTTTGTAGATTTAATCCTACTAGGTATATAAGTCATGTATGACAGAGAACGATCAACAGAAACCGACACCGAAGCGTCGCCATCTGGCGTCTCATCATAGTAAGCTAAGATTCATTGTAATTATTATAGGGAACCTAAGGTCCTAAGTACTTAATAGCCCTGGAGGTATCAGGACCATCTCATCTTTTGCGGCATAAATAAACATATTATGCTGCAGCTGCGAGGCGTCGTAGGGTGTTTCGCTCCAACCGCCCCCATCGTGCGCATTATAACGCACATGACATCAGTAGGATCTGCGCTGCCGTCTCAGGTTTTCGGCACTCGAAGAGGGTAGTTACCTAGGTAGCTGTATGGAAACGAAACATTCTGCGCCGCGGAGGCGGCCTCGGAGGATAATAAGATATCACGAGCAGGAGTGCCGCATAAGCACTTACATACGTACATACCTAGTAGATAGAGGTAGGTAGGTCGAGAGATGTATACGTATACGCTTACCGTACGGTAGATAGATACGAACCTAGGCTCGTTTCGTCTACATTGCTACCTGCTCAGCTGAGGGATTCTGAACTTGCTCTCGACCTTCTAGAAGGATGGACGGAGACCGCGAGTCGGACCCGCCTAGCGCTCTGAATATTATTATCTTGCTCGTTAATTTAGCGGATGAGATCCTACGGTATGTAGCCTCGGGTGTTGTGTTGTTAGCGCAGAATTTTTCGCATCCAGCTTCGGGGGTTTGTAAGCGCGGAATTGCAGGTATATACTCCTATGCAGGCTATCCAGTCATGTCATTGGATTTTCAGGTATAATGTATAATGAGACGGATTATGTTTCCTTTGCTAACGATGACAGCATAATAGACGCAAGGGAAATGACCTGTTTCTCGAATCGCTAACATGATTTCGGTGTCTTTTTATATATATGTCAGGTCGAATAATGGCCGAGTTACAGTGATACTAAGCTGATTCTCTCATTGCCGCGCGGCAAATGGCATGGGGCCATACCCGATATAGCAGAATAACTGGGAGCTAGACGGTAAAATATATTTATTGTCTTAGCCTACCTGGATGAGATGACTGGGTAGATTTCCAGATACACGAATATTAGGCAAGCATGGCATTTCTAATGGTTCTATCTCGTAATGCGGGATGAGTTCGAAGAAACCCCTTAAGCCCCCCCACGAATCTCTGTAAGAATCTGTAGACTTCTCCAGATTCAGCGATCTAATGAGATCTGGCCAGCCCTTTCGCCAGCCCTCGCTGCACTTCGTTAATGAAAGGAGGAATGCGGAATGCAGAAGAATGATAAAATGTCCCTTCATAATATATCTACTGCATTGCATTGCTACATAAGTACCAATGGCGTGTCGATGATAAAGATCTGTCCTGCCGAGTCGACAAATCTGAGACAGCTACTCTCGTAATGCAGCCTTTTGTTTTTTCCAAGTTCGATTGCACGAAGGAGGATGATGAATAATAGGAAATACGTGTTAGCGGAGTCTTTCCTTGTCGTCACCACGCAAGGGTTCCTAATACGGATTGGACACGAGCCAAGGGTTCGCGTTTCACTTGCAAGGCGCTTACACACACCTGAAGCGAAGCCGTAAGCCATGCTACCCGCTAAACCCAGCCATCGGCAATTCGTTGCTTCATAAAACATTTGGCATATGATCAGATGGATGTTAGTGCGTATGATAATTGTGATTGTGCGAAGAGGGGAGCAGCAACAGCAGCGGCGACACATTTCTGAAGCACGTTCTCTGCTGTTCATCATTTACTATGCTGTCATACCCAGGCTTTGCGCCAATGGAAATGATGACGAAGTTGGTTGCGCTGATCGATTAATAGGTCCCAACGGAGCTGTTGGTGGACAGGGGGACTTCCCGCCTTATGTATTTGCGCTGTAAAATCACGATTCACAGAGGCGATCAACAGGGGATTTCAGACAAGACCCCTCGCCCCTCATACGTGTACGGGATCTACGTTTGTCGATACGAAGAGCTATGGTATCCCATGTATCCCTTGTATCCTAGGTATATCTGCATTGATACCCATGACGGCGATCCGCTATCCTGGCTGACTTAGAAGACACTTGATATGCTCACGGACCACCGTTCTTCAAGCTCGACGGCAGGGCACGCAGAGACCACGCAGACACACGGGATCTCAGCCCGCAATCCCGCCACTGTATTCCTTTATTCCCTCTGAAAAAAAAAAAGAGTCAGATAGCCACGACTGAAACACACAAGAGCTTCGATGGTGTATAATAGACCTATGATATTGCAGCCGTCATCACCAACTCGAACATGATAAATATGTTGGTTCATGTATACTTGACACAGTTAATAAGAACGGTGAAGCAAGACGCAAAACGAACAAAAAGGAGGTTACTCTTTATGGGAAATTTTTTACATTTAAGGGAACTCGACGATCGGTAGGTCTTGTATTATACATATGCAGGTGGTAGCGCTAAGGCAGGAGAAAAGCTTCCATACGGACGGTATCCTTTTCGGGTTAAGCAGAAGTCGAGGTAAATCTTCATCCGATCTACCATAATTCCGGGCGAAAGAACAATACTACCTGGTACTAGGTATCAGGTACTCGAATGGCGAGAGAGACGGAGAATTACAGACCTAACTTAACCTGTTCGGGTGGGAGATTGGAAGTTGCCCTGAGTAAAAAGGACACAGAAAAGACATTGGGAGACATAGGTGGTAAGGCGCAAAATACCAACGCATCCAATCCAACACATACATGGTATAGTAGCTTCACCTGAATTCACCTGAGAATCGAGGTTGCATTCGTATACACAAGGGAGTGGACGGTGGACCATGCGGCAACTTTTTGGACGAGTGGGTTACTAGATGGACAAATGGATGGAGCTATGTACATAGTATGTAGTGTATGTAGTGTAGATGGGAGGGATTTGGATGGACACAGTCACATCCCCATCGTCGAATCAGCTTGCCCCTATCGTCCCCAGTATCCATCTGTTATCCATCCGTTATCCATATGTACGCACTAACGAGACTTCGGCGACCTGTGCTACGTGATTGGGCGAATGATAATATTGAATCGTCTGAAGTGTCCGAGCCGAGGCGTCGATGTGGTGTTGATCCAGCATTTCATATTTCAATAGTTTGTGTAAATCTAGGTACCGTTTTATGCCTGGTACCTTTGGTATATTACAGTACGGCGCTCGAAAGTCCAATCAATTTGTTGGCCAACGTTCGTTTTCCCTTCGGGAAGAGGCTTGCCTGATGGAAAAGCTTCGTGAGCCTATGACGAGCTTTTTACTGGTGAAAAAAAGGGTAGTAAAATGCAGTAAAGTGCAGCAATGGAATTCCAGAAATTCGTCAGCCGGCGCTGGGGTCCAATCATGTCATGGGACAACCAGGACAGGTAGAGATACACCCCCTTGAACTGGCTTAGGCGGGTTGCTAAGCATCAATGTAAAACAACCTACGGAGGCAGAGCAACGGGGGCCCCATTCCTTGGCTCAAATCCCATCCGCCTCCCAAGTTCTTTTTTTTCTTTCTTTCCAAGACTTCCCCGACAGGCGATAGGCGACAGGCTACAGGCCTATTGCAACTATTCCAGTAAGGAAACAGTTCCACAAGGGGCCTTCTGTTTTCTTCACCGTCCATAAAGAAAAATGAGGATGATAGTATCCACTGCTTGCCGATGCCTAGGCTGCGGGAGGAGTTTGATGGGAAGCTCAAATTTTCTTTTCCGTAGATATTCCATGTATTGGTGCGGCGCAAGCTCGTGTGTGTAATGTGTGTAATAGATGGCAAAGTTGAATTTTTCTTCTTTTTTTAAAAGCCGAATTGGAAAAATATCCACCTGGTTTGGTTTCTGGTTTCACCATGTGACTGACTTGGATTCACCGTTTTGTTTCTTGTCTACCTTCATACATGTTCATACATGTACGGTAGCAAATGTACCTCGACCAAATTAGTAGGGGATGAGGAAAAAGGAAAAAGAGATCATGGGATGATTGGACGATTGGATGGCTGGATATGACTTACATAGCTAAAGAAAGTACTATAGCATACGCCAGCATATACCGGAATTCCCTACCGGAATACCAGAATAGTTGCGGCGCGTTTGTAAGTTTTTATGCGCGTTTGGTTCTAAGAATCGCAATATGCAAATATTGGATGCTAACATGCCAACATCCAATGTGCTTAAGTTAGAAACACCTTGGTTTGCTTTTGTAGAATCGACAAAAGACTGAATGTCATCCCGTCTTCGATATTCGATGTTTCGATGTTCCATCCTCCATCTTCCATACTCTTCATCTGCCACTTTCCCACATATTAACATATTGCTTGTTTGTGCATCTCCCGTCCACATTTCTTTTTTTGACGTTTGATGTCACTTTTTTTTTTCTTTTCTTTTGTCTCGATATTGGATATTCGATAATAATATTCGTAAACCTTGAACTTATTGATCTTCTTCAACGAACAGGGATCTGCTCCCCAAACCTGTCCTTGCTTGCCCCAGGTCTTCGCAGAATCCACACTTCTCTCACACATAGCTTGTGTCATTCTTCATTCCGTCTCCCCTTTCATAAATCGTGATTCGGAGGGATTTGAATCTCTAGTGTCTACCTGGCACACTAGCGCTGTAGGCCGCGTCTGGGTCCGTGCTGCGTCTGCAGCGTAGCTAAAGCACGCTAACGACTCAGTCTGCCTAATAGGGTAAGTACTAACCCAGGACCATCCTAGTCCATCCTAGTCATCCCAGTCTTTTTTCACTCCTCTGCTCCTAGAATATCCTGGGCTAAAACAGTAAAACCAGTACCAGCCCTGGAGAAGCTGTACGTACCTTAGGTACCGACAGGGTAAAGTCTGTGCTTCTGGAACTTACCTGCCTCTAGCCTGTGGCCTCTAGTCTGGCACCTCTAGGCTCTTGCACCTGCTGCACTCTAGCAACTCTGGCACACTCTGGCTGTTCTACCACCTGCTACCCGCTACCTGCTACTACCTAGTAACCTCCAGTCCCTCAGTCCAGTCCCTTGACCAGGTTCTGCCAGGTGCGCTGCCTCTACATCCTCTACATCTCCCTGAAGGAAACCGCTAATAACATGGGAGGTCGACCCATCAGCGTGCCCCTCTTTCCGCCTCGAAACCTTTCTTACCCTTTCCTCCCTTCGACCTTTTACCTTAATCCCATACCTTCCGTACTCGTCTTTGGTCGAGTCCTTTCGCTACACTTTTTTTTGCTCCCTGTTAATCCTTCCTTTTTTCCTTTTCTGTTCTTTAATATTTTTCTCTTGGGGGAAAATCAATTCCGGTACGGTTCGTATATACAACATTTACAATCGTCAAAACTATCAAAGTCAAGTCGAGTCTCGTGCTATTTTCGTTCGATTTCCCGAATCTCCAATTCAAGCCACTTTTTTTGGTATCTGTCTATACCATACACCCATACCCATACCATATCATAAACCATAGTAATACACCGATTCCATCGAACCGGCAGACATCCCTCGCTCTCCGAAAGCCAGTTGCCCACATTGTGCGACGAGCCCGACGCAGCGCGACAGGAATTTACATACTGGTGTGGTAGTATCGAGAAGAAAAAGATAAGGAGACTCAAGCATTCATTAATTCATAGCCGACCTGAGAGACATCGTATCAAGTCAAGAACAATCGTAGAGTTACAAAGTCCGAAGAAAAAAAAGACAAAGGAGGGGAAAGAAAGAAACGCCAACATATCGGATCCGATCTTCAGGGGCACCTCTCGAACCGATAATCGACATTCGACATTGGACATTCGATCTCATCCGAACACCTGGCTATCCGGTTTCTGTCTTCATCGGCGGACTTATTCGCAATCGACTATACGACACATACATCACCACCACATTTCAGCCCCTTCGGCACCAAACCATAGCTGATCCGCTTCGGTTCAAGGCCCGGGATTTCACGAGCAAAGCGCGCGATACTAAACTGAATTATCTGCTTACTCGGAGCTGACGCGCATCTTGCCTATTCGTTCATCGTTCTGTTCGTGATTGGCAAGCTAAGGTAGCTCATCAGAGGAATTAATAGGTTAAATCGATCGAGCCATCGATCATTGGCGCGTTTGAACACCCTACCAATACGGAGTCGGGCAGATTCAAGAAAAAAAGGAGAAACTGATCATTATTGGCCACAAAGCCATTCGCACAAATAGTTCGGGACCCAACATCAATACTTCTGCGACTTAGGCTCTGCAGAGCGCAGTTGTGAAGGAGGGCTCAAAGCTCAGAGTGCGCCTCATCTTTTCGTCAATTTATTTCGCTGACGTCTGGAGCGTCTTGTCAGTCCCATCGCTGCAACGCTTCAAGACTTTTGCGCTCATTTTTCCTTTTCTTGCTGCCAACTCCCGTGTGGCGCATCCAGCCATTTCAGCCGGGAATAAAAATAAGAGAGGATCAGCGACCAGAAAACCAAGGAATAACAAGAAAAAAAACTCAATTCCAAGCTAACACCAGCCGTACCTGGAATTACCACATTAAGTAAGAACATTTCAAAAGTAAAAAAAAAGCTCAAGCTTTTTTCCTTCCATCATGAGTGCGGCGATCGCTATGGCCCCTTCCCCGGCTCCCCACGATAGACCGGCTTACGCTGAGTTGGCTCCTGCGGGTAACAATTCATCAACTACTACTGGAACTGCCGCTGCGCCGGCCTCATCACCTTCCGTCCCACGCACTTCAGCTGCGGTTTCGGGCACTCCGAACACCAATGCTTCTACAACCACAACGCAACGTCCAGCCAGCCGAAGTCCCACCAGGTCGGCTGCCCAGACCGCGGCAAAGTCTTCACCACCAAGCGCGTAAGGTCCCCTTGCTTTATTTCATCTCATCCTATTTTCCTTTTTATCTTCATCGGGGTCGAGACCGATCCTTCAATCCATAATGTAAAATTTTTGATCCAATTAAAAAGAACATACTCTCCTATATACTTTCATTATCAGACCGATCTAAGAAAACTAATTGCTTACTCGCGTGCCTTGCAGTTCACGAAATGCTCCGGGAAGTTCGGCACCCAAGATCATCGTGAAGAAAGAACCAGGTTCTCCGGAGGTAGCAGTAGCTCGCCACCGTCCTCGGAAGCTGGATTTGTCCAAGAACACCCTCACTGGGTCAGGCGCTGCAACGGCACGCCCGGCATTAGGTAGAGAAGGATTAGGCATCCAGGAAGTAGGCATAGCGTGCCTGTCGCCTGGTTTTGTCACCCAAGATCCTGTGATGAAGGAACACCTACAACAGAGCATGAATGTTAGAGAACAACAGCGCCGTATCATCGAGGCTAGGCTACAACAACAATCGGCAAAGGGTGACGGTCCTGATAACGGAAAGGATAAGGACCCTGTTAGCCAATTCGCCGCGAAGACACCAGGAATGTCTCGAAGAAACAAGGCCCCTCCGGGGTTGAGCATCGTAGCGCCCTCCCACGAGCAGTTTGCCAACGAGCGAGTCATTCAATCCGCTCCGCTAGGCCAAACATTCACAGGCCGCCACAACCCTCAGCCTTTGACTCGGCATCTTGCTAACCAGCCCTCAAACCTCTCCAGCACATCGCACATCCATCATATCCCAGCAAACCAAACTGCTAACCGCCTGCCACCGATATCTGACGTATTCGGTGGTCAAGGGCTTCCTTCGCACGCAGAATCAGGCCGTCAAGCCCTATATCCCGGCTCAAGCCATGGACCATTAGCGTCGCCTGGCCACCCGCCGCCAGGTCCTTCGCAGCCGCCCATGTCGGGTCGGGCTCGCGAGTATAAATCGGCCGAGGAAGTACAGCACGAATTGGCTGGTGGACGACCAGAATTATTACCCAAGCTCGTTCACTACACCGGGCATCAACCCCCGACGCCTCCATCGCCCCGAAACGGAATTAACCCCTTAGATGCCAACCGAGGTACGAGCAAGCGAAGGACGCGTGCTGAGTACGAGGAAGGCAGCAGCCCCCCTCTGGGTCACGGACCTGCGGCCACTCGAAGAGGGCCATTTGGAGCAGGACGAGACAGCCCCGAAACGCAACGACAAAAGCGTGAAGAATTCTTGAGGTTATGTGAGAGAGCTTGGGATCTATTCCACTCATGAGCCATAGTCGACGAATCTTACCGCGGCGGATCCAATTGACATTTATTGCAACTTGACGATTTTACGCCACGGTATGAAACACATAACGGCCTGTTCGCGTGTACATGCTCCGATAAGGATTTTTATTTTTGGGAGGCGATGTATGCTTTTTGCTGACGGGCGACGTCTTAACTCGACGTGACGGTCTATGCTCGCTAACCTCTTTCCGCCAATACAATCCCGTTCTTTTGATATGGGTCTTTTATTTGCGGGATACGGAGACGAGCATGGACCGGGGGATGTAATGTCTTAAAAACTGACTACGTCGCTACGAGGTGACGGCGTTTCGGCACGAGCAGCTGCGGCGAATATCCTAGGCGCCATCAGAGGCGGGAGCTTTCCGGGCGGCCGTGTCGTGACGCTCGATCTCTTGGGGACTTTGATACCCAATACCGATGTTGGTGGAAGAAAAGATGATCAGGGGATGTTTTTCCTTTTTGTCGTTTTTCGGGGTGGGTTGTCATCTTTCGTCTCTTTTCGGAGGTGAAAGAGCCTTCAAAAACATGTGTTTTTCTTGACGGCGGGAGGGCGGTCTAAAGAGACGAAGTACGAACGGAGTGGTACATCTGTTTGAGGGCCGGGTGGGAATTCCGAGGCAGTCATGACCACAATAAGAGGCATGCCGAGCGGAGGGACGGAAGGGGGGGAAAGGCGTCATGTTGTATTTATTTTATTACCCGCAGGAGCATCGTGGCTCGCAGGCTCGGGGATGGGAAGGGAAGGATATGGCTTTGTGCGTAGAGGCCGGTTCGTATCAGGAGCGAGCCCGGGACTCCTACGGGAGCGGGTTCAGGTAAATACATAATATGGCTCTTTCCCGACTCATGGGCCTTGTGATGAATAGATCTTGAATCTACACTCTTCGGAACTTTTCTGGCGCTTTGCGTGATTCTTATCGATGTATGTATATCTCAACCAATTGGACTAAGTGGAGATGGGTATAGGGAGCTTGTGTGTTTAAGGGTGTTAGGGTAGGTCTCGGTAGAACATCTTTAACAAAGATTTCATGAGACAACTCTATGTGCTATCAGTCAAGCAATGTCAAAACTAAGATTATACCAGATATTACCTGTCAACTATTCCTTCAGCTCTGTGTAAAATGTTTGTTGGTTCTCGCTACTAGTAAGCATTGTTCGCTCAACAGCACTTCCTCTACAATGAATACTAGATAGCTAAAGAGGGACTCTTCTCCCCTACAATCATTAGTATATATACGACTAGAAGCAGAGCAAACACCATCACAGTACAAATACTGTCGAAATGGTCCGTTGGCCCAATGGTAAGGCGTCTGACTACGACTTGCAAGCAAAGCGTCAAGTTAATCAGGAGATTCTGGGTTCGACCCCCAGGCGGACCTTCACTTTTGCTTGCCCTATCTATTATTAGCGTGCAAAGATTTTTTTTCTTCCTTTTGAAGATTCCCCACACGTCCCGCCGCACGCTTACAATTGATCCCGGGACCCCGGTACGTCATCTCACACACAGCTAGGCCAAAAAAATATTAGAGAAGAGTTAAGTTAGAAATTGCAAAAAATGAAAACGTACAACACCAGGGATTCGCTGGTCGTCACCGACCCAACTACTGATCTGGCGGTACTCAGCTTATCAAGGGGGGAGCGGACGGGACCCCGAGTTCTCTGAGTCCTGTGGTCGTACGTGGAAGTTTGGGCGGCTATACTGGGTTATATACCATGATGCAGATCTGGGTTGCGGCGAGTAGAGATTATCCCGGACTTTCGGACTTGGTCGGGGTAATTGCAGTATGAAGTCATGGTGGAAGTAAGAATAATAGAAAAGAAGTAAAGAAATATGGCTCTAAGGTCGTTTCCACTACTTAGAGAAAGAGTAAAAATCCCTTGGGAAGTATTGGGACGAGGGGGTGGCGAGGGGAGATGAGATGCAGAGGGTATGACCAATAGAAGTGAGCGGCGTAGTAGGACAAACGTATACTGCGTGATAGATGAGTATTCGCAGCCTTCGTTGCCGCATATCTGATTTCTAGATACCTAACATTATATAAAACTACGCACACGGACGCAAGACGAAAGCACGATGGCCGCGACTATCCTCATCACCGGGGCCTCCGGGCTAATAGGCTTCCGCGTCCTCCTCGCCGCCCTCGCCGGCGGGCACAATGTGCGGTACACGGTGCGCTCGGAAGAGAAAGCGCGCCTCGTCTCCTCGAACCCAGCAGTGCAGAAACTGGCTCTAGACGGGAACCGTCTCTCTGCCGTCATAATCCCCGACTTTTGCGCCGACGGCGCCTTTGACACCGCACTAGAGGGAGGAGTAACGCATATCATCCACGCGGGCTCCCCCGTCCCATATCCCACGTTCGACCCCATGACGGAGGTGTTCCAACCCAACGTCAAGATGACAGCGAACCTGCTGTCCTCTGCGCTGAAGACTCCTACCATTCAGCGTGTCGTGATAACCTCGTCCATCGTAGCGAACCTGGGCTTAACAGCCCCCGCTACTCCCACCCCAACAACAGCATCAACACGGGTCCCGCTCCCCTCCCCCCTACCCTCGACCTTCGACGACGTGTTCTCAGCGTACGTAACGGGGAAGATGGTCTCCCTCCACAACACAGACACATTCGCGCGAACGCAGAACCCGCATTTCAGCATCGCGCACGTGGTCCCGGGATACGTCTTCGGACGCAACCCGCTTGCTTTCAACGCCGGCTTGATGCGGACGCAGAACAGCTCGAATAACTTCCTCATGATGGGGATGCTGGGTGCTGAGCCGCCGTTCCCGGTCCACGGGGGCTTTGTGCATATTGATGACCTCGCAGACCTACACCTGGCTGTTCTGTTCTTGGAGACCTCGGGGGTGCGGGCTAAAGTTGAGGATTACGGCGTCTCTACACCTGTCGACTACGACGCCATCTTTGACATTGTAGCTAAGGCGTTCCCGAAGGCTGTTCAGGAGGGCGTTTTTACGAGAGGCAAGGTCCCTACTCTGCCCGTTAACTATGAGACGAGTGGGGAGGTGGAAAAGCTGTTGGGCAGGAAGCTGGGGACATTTGAGAGCGCCGTAGTGGATGTGGCGAGCCAGTACTTAGAGGCGTTAGGGAAGGATAAGGCGTGAGATGGCACCTAGGTAGGTAGATACGAGAGTAGTAGTGGTTTACTGAAGGATCTGATAGGTCTTTACTAGAAATAAGGACAACACAGTGTAGCATATCTCTCGGTAGCCCAACTTAACGTATCCGAGATCCGAGAATTGTCTTACCTATCTACCACTACGTTTCGTAGATGTCTTGGTAAGTACAATTTAAGGGGAAAATATCTCCTTAACTAAGTCTCAAGTCACGATTAAGTTTTGGTACCTAGGTGAGAACGAGGATACTCATTTGTGTAAACATATACGGGACCAAAATTGGAAACAAGAAGCCTATTAAACCCAGTCACGAAGATGACATGTATGTGATTCATGAATTGATTCAATATTGATTTCATAGACACGTCGTGTCGTTCGTATTTCTCGTGATTTGAGCTATTCGCCGTATGTACTTAAGAGTCGATACGTATAGCTATTTAGACCTCCCGATTCTCTGGGTCAACGCCCATTTCGACAAGTAGGTATGTCTGAACCTCCTAGTATCCGTCCGTATCCAACTTATTTGCTGGGTAAAGCGAGGGCCACGGTATTTCATATGTGCGTTAGCAATCGAGGGTCCCTCCGTTCGTCCGTTGCCCTGGTTATAAAATGTTGAAAGGGGGGACTGATATGTACTGTTATTCCAGAAGTATTACTGATTCGTCCCCTTAAAGCCTTAGACCGTTCCTTGCCATCCGCACCGGGAAGAAGTTTGAGATACAGGACGCGACGACGAGCTTCTAAACTTCAACTATACCGCCTACCACCTATCTAGAGTGCTCCGAATCAGAAGGCCCCCATGAATGAACAAACCAGATCTTGGCTATGCGACATCCGCCCCTAGTCACGCCGTCCAAGCAGGCGAACCTAACCGAGAATAAAAGGCAACCCCCTAGCCGCCCAGTTCCTTTTCCTCTCTGCAGCAGCCCATGAGAAATGCGAGTTATGCGTCTATCCCGATACATGACAATGAATATAAGAGCTGTCTTCCTACTTGACGCTCACTCGCAGAGCGCATGGCGCATCTATTCAACAACCCTGTTTTGATGCGCTGCGCATGGAATCCGGTGCCGTAATCCGAGGTTTCGAGACTAAAATGTGTAATGGGAATACGAACTCGAGAATAAAAAAGATAAATGCAAGAAACCGTGATTTCACCAGAACTCCATGCAAAATGAAAGGATGTTTAGTTCAAGAAGAAAATTCTGAGAACTCATGCTTGCGGGTTTGATTGGCTTATGGAAAATCTTTTCTTCTTTTCGGCAAGGCAACGAAGCACATCAGGGTCGACATCTTCTACAGGGGATGAGGACACCAAAGGGACGATACAGCACTTCAAGGTCAAATCTGGCCATTAAAACGCTCCCGTCCCTTACTCAAAAGAGGGAAGTGCTCGTTCGGAAAAAGCGGCATCTCTTAAACACCTTCTTCACCAGCCTTGCAGAGTTTAATTTCGCGGCCCCATTCTGACTTGAGCACTTGCGATGCTGTGATACGTCGCGTAGGGTTGGGGTCTAGGATGGAGTAGATGACATTCCTACACCGTGCCTTCACGTCATTCGTTAGTATCATGCAAGAGCATCGAGTCATAGGACTATTGGTGAGAACTTACACGGTGTAACGACTCGATCGGGCCATAGCCCTCCTCGTCGCGACGCCCCTCAAGGTATCGCTCGTAAAATTCGTCTTCGTCCTTCTTGGCGACTCGCCAAAGATGCCTTCCGGTTCGCATCGCCATATAGATAACGCCACAAGCCCAGACATCGACAGCGCGGGCGTCGAACTCCTTGTCGATGTATTCCTCGGGGGCGATATAAGGCGCGGAACCGCAAAGACCCGATACCATGTGGGCATCATTTTCCCATGCCATCCTGAAGCACTCGCCGTTGCCGAAATCGGTGATTTTCAAGGCGCCATGGCTTGTCAGAAGTAGATTCTCCGGCTTTAAGTCTCGATGCGCTACGCCCATCTCGTGCAAGTACTCAACGCCGCGCATCATCTGTTTGAAATAGCAGTCCGCTTCCGCCACTTCTAATTTTCCGGCGGCTAGGACGAGAGTATAAAGGTCGCCGCCGGAGCAATACTCCATGACCTCGCAGTAGTCGCCTTTTTGGTCCTTCAGTAGGTCTAGGGTGTGGATGATATTTGGATGGCGCAGCGAGGAAGAGATGCAGAACTCGGCTGTGAGACGTTTGCTATACTTCTTCTCGGTTTCTTCGGGTCTGCGACGGAACTCCTTCACTGCGAAAAGCTTCTCTCCGTTTTCCATTTTCTTGTGCGATATCCTTACGATGCCGAAGGCGCCGCGGCCTACGACCTCCTGGCATTTACCATACTTCTCAACTAGGGTGGAGCTCTGGTTGGGTCCTCCTCTCCTGTCGCCGGCTAGCGACTCCTTCTCTTGCTTCAGAGTATCAACCCAGCTGGAGACCAAGGACAGGTCGGCTTCGGGCGGTTGATCTTGTTTCCTTCCGAGGAGGGTCTTCCACATGTCGGATAGCTTCTCTTGTCGCTTGCTACCCTTAAGGTGATGCTCGTGGCCGCCGGCAACATTTGGATTCATGACAAAACGCTGGTGATGCACCGACTTTGTCGCAGCGGATGGATCAGCTGAAGATGGTTTGCGTGCTACGGAACCTGGCTTCGCTGGTGATGCGGATGCGACACCAGTCTGGCTGGGAGATGGGCTGGGAACAGCACGCTTGGAGGGCTGTGAGGCATCAACAAGGCCGGATTTGGGGACGTCGTCCTTATTGGAGAACATTCGGGTTAACATATTCTTGATGGAACCCTTCTCGGGTTGCCTCGGCTGACCTTCGGCATGAAGGGAATCGTTAATAGGTTGACCATTCTGGGGTCTTAGCTTCGGAGATTTTGTTGCGAGCTCGAATGATTTTATTGACGATTGCTTTGAGGCGCTGGGTGAAACCGTCTTTTCCGACGTGCTCGACATTTCTGAAAGATTAGAAAGTGAGGGTGCTCTAGCTTCTGCACGGGCTATACTAGGTTGCAATGCCAGGTGTTGAGCGGAGGTTTTTTTTTAAACAATAGGATCGTTAAAAGTCTCCAAGTCTCGAATAGGAAAAAGGTCACTTGGCGACGGGGCGGCAGCGGGCAGCGGGGGGAGAGATAGGAAGGGATTAGTTTCGGCGAATCGAGAAATAGTTGGCGGCTCGAGTCGCCTTTGGGGGTGGGCTACGCCCAGGTGTTGGCGACACTGATGACGGATTGCAAAACAGCTTAATGACCTGGTCGGGTGCGTTTCGCAATGAAGAAGTGGGAAAGGGAGAAATTAATTAGAAGCGGGATGCTGGGAATTTGTAGTTTCCCGTGACAAGCAAAAGTTAATAATCAAAGTAGGTCAAAGTAGGGCAAGAGTGTGCAGCGTGTGGGGAGGCGAACCGGGACTACTGTTAAGAGTAGTCTAGCTCGAGTTGCTTCTAGCCTTCAAAAAGTTTGGTCCTGGCTCTCTTGGGTAACTCTTTGGTGCTGTTTGGTACACTCTGGTTGACTTTTTAGATCGCTGGCTCGTCCGAACTTATTTAAATAGGTACCTCCAGGGCTAAGGGCTAAGAAGGTTCCTATCTTGATTGATTTGCGCGGGTTACTGCCTACTGGCTACGGGCTGTGGCTTCCAAACTTGCGGCTTGCCCAGTGTGGAAATATAGTTAATGTGATTTAACCTTTTCTCGTTTTCCTTGATTAACTGAATTGGTATTGGTGCTGGTGTGGTAATGGTATCTCAAAGAGGAAAGATTTAGAGGTAATAATTAAGAGAGCAAAAAAGGAGTCTCGAGGAGCCCACTAAGTAGATAAATGTAGGTATTAGGTATTGTTTGTGTATCCCAGCGTATCGAATAGCGAATAGAGAATAGCAGACGGCGAATAGCAAATGGCGTTGTCGAAAAAGAGGATTGTAGTTTGAGTAACGGGGATCTCAAGCTATTTTAAATCCTCCCGACCCAATGAGACCAGTGAGACCCGAATGAGTGGTGAGAGAATAATGTCGATGGATGGATTTTTATGTATTATAATAATAATAGTGTCTTTCTCCGGTAGGTTAGGTAAGTTACCTAGGTACCTGGGGCTATTGTGGAATGGCGATGGATGATGGGTGATAATTCAAGACAACTGGGGTTCAGAGCGGGATATCGGCAACAAACCGAATCAACTAATACGTACTTTAGTATTTTCTGTACGTATTGCGAATGGTGTGAATGGTGAATGGTGCTTGTGTTCTGTGTGTCCTGTGGTTCGAGTGGAGGCGAAAATTCGATAGGAACCTTGGAAGGGTTCCAGCTAATGTTAGAGGCGGCGCAGATAATGGCTGACCAGACTTCGATTCGTATAAGTGAAGACGGTCATTGTTAGGAAGCCAAAAACTATGTAGAAAGAAGGGACAGGAGAGGACAAGACAGGGCGGCCAGGGCGCAAGGAGCGGAGGGGATAAGAATTAAGAGAGGGGAGTAAGTAAGAGGATTTTTAGAGGGTTCGAGAGAGAGGAGACAGCCCTAGGAAACAGGAGACAGGAGGCAGGAGGCGGAAGACGGAAGCAGCTAGAATTAAGATTCGTGCGAAGCCAGGTTTGAGTCGATCCAAGTCAAAAGTAGTCAAAAGTAGTCCAAGTAGTTCCAAAGTGGAGAGAAAAAAGAGGTACGGGACTGCCGATTCTTTCTGTCTAGGCTGAGGAATGAATAATCGATTTGCTTAGCTGCCGACTTCTGACTTCTGACCTGCAAAGGAAAAAAAAAAGGAGAGTTAAAAATAAAGTAACGGACCGCTTTTTGCGATGAAGGTGATGTCAGGGTTTTTGTATTCGCATTCTATATCTAATACCTAAGACTTAGGTAGCATGTATGTAGGTGATTGACAAAGTACCTAGGTATGTTATGCAGGTAGATGCAGAAGAGAAAAGAAAAGCAACTAAGCAACTTCTCTCCTATAATTATATGATTATATTATACGTAGCTCGTGTATAGAAATGTGCCAAATGAAGAGATCGTCTCTCAAAATCGCCTTTCGAACGATAGAGTGGGATGCATGTTAACAGTCAGAGTGTGTAAAAGTGTGGGTGGGAGGTGCTAAGTACTCAGTACCGTATCATTCTAATACGTCGTAATTTAGGTAACCTCCTAACCTACATATGTACATACATACATCCCTAGTCACATCCATACTTTACTGATTTGGGGTTACCTTCGATCGGTACGTATTTCACCCATTTGCCTACCTACCTAGGCATAGCCGTATGTCTATGTCCAGTTAACCATTGGATTATTAACGCAGCGGTGGTGGGAAAATATGAATAAAAAATGAAAAATAAAAATGAAAAAGTTGTGGGAGAGAGGAAAGGGTTACGCAACGTAAGTTACACGGCACTAGGTATCTTTGATTCGATCTGACTAATGTACTCGCTAATCGAATGTGCGACATATTATATATGCTACTATAGACTGTTGGGCGGTGACGGAAAACAGTTTGTACCTGCCAAAGTTGTATGTAAGTTGTTTAAGCTTGTAAGTCATAAAGTTGCAACTTTGCCAGGGTCCTTGACTCTCAAACATTGAACTTAAAAGGCCACAAAGTCAAAGTCTAAAGCTAAAGTCTAAGGACGTCTAAGAACGAAGAGGATCACTTGATACTTCCAAGGTTGCTTGCATTGAGATTGGGAAAGAGAATGTCGCAGCAGAAATGGACCGTCACTTCTCTGCAAGTAACAAGAACTGCGGGAGTTGCCATTGGTGGGCTTTTAGTTCCCCAGTAAGTTAATCTAGAATCTGCAGGACTTTTCTCAGTGACACACGATCCATCTCTTCTCTCTTTTCTCTTTTGAGAATCGTCCTCCTTTACCATCCCGCCAGCCCGCCAGCCCGCCCTTCCAGCCGTCCATTCAGCCATCTAAGATCCATCATCATACACAAGTACAGTACCAATCATCCCACCTCCATGCTCCATCCCAACACCAACAAGACGAAAAAAAAGAAGAGAAACAATCAGCTTTCTCTCCCACCCTCGCCTAATCAACTAAAGGGTGCGTTATGTTGTATTCAGATGCCACGAGGTCATCTAACCCGCGTTTTAAAAACAAAGAGCCTCATGCCTGATTAAACAACTTGCCAACCTTACCAGCGGCTATTACCGACTAACCTTTGGATCTTTTTTTTTTGTTCCCATCTCCCTTACGAACCATTGGACCCTTGGCGGTTCTCTTGGCTTCTGCCCATTCCAGATCAGTCTTAATAACATCATTATCTCAGTATCATAGTATCCTAGCATCCCCATCACTTTGTCATGTATCGAAATAAAGAAGCATTGGCATTCCGGTAATTGTTTTTCTTAGGTCCTGTTCCTGTGCCTTGTATCATAGAATCCGCGTGCCACAACTGGTAGCCTTTACCAGCTGTACAACCTCTTGTCTCTTTGTCTTTATTCATCCCATCCCATCTCAGCTCAGCTCAGATCTTACTAGGCAATTTACCTGGTGGTTTCTTGTAGACACTTCACCCCCCACACTCTTAACAATATGGAAGACCTCTATTTGTTCGACTACCGATCTAATGGTACATCAAAGAAATAGCCTCAACGATGACACTATACCAGCCTCGGAACAACGACATCCTAGGAATCTAACTCGTTGGAGAAGCTTACGGGAGCACCGCCAGCCGCTATCTTAGCTACCTACTACTTAGGTATCTTAACGTTGCATGGCGTACTTCTGCTGACTTTTAAATGAGGCATTTCCCTCCGTTGCTAGGCATGTTCCATGCTCAGCTAATAATGAAAAATAATAACGAAACTGGAATTAGAACTGGAACTGGAACATCCAAATCTGGGCATTGGTGCTACTACTACTAGGTACGGGCTACGGTCAGTTAGCTCGGCTCCGCGACCCGAGACCACATGTTGCGAGTATTCGTGATTACCGGTCACCTTGCGCTCGCCGCCACTATGAATGCAAAACATAGCCAATTCGAATACGCTCACCGCTACAAGTTCCAAGGTTGCCCACTATTCTAATATGCTCCCTGAAATGCTCCCTGGAGCTCCTACTTTACCTATTATTTCTCTTATTCCGTCAGATATCAGCTTCGCTATGTACAGGCAGGGGAGCATCGGCATGCGTCGATGATCTGGCAAAAAAAAGGGGGCCGACTTTTTCGCCTACTGCTGTTTTGCGTTTTGCTAATTACGGATCCCTGGGAGGGTTCTTGAAAGTGGATAAACTGCACGTCTATCCTTGCTGCAGGCGACCAGTCATGATGTTGAAAGCTTCACATAGCTATCGCTGGAGCTAAAGCTACGTGCATATCAAGTCGAAGCACGAAAGCTTGCTCCCATGCGGGCCAGAGCCGTTCGACTGCACGCCAAGCTTCCCTCACTACTTTCTCTTCGTTTTCATTTGACTTATTATCGTTCCGAGAGGCCTCCAATCAAGCTTCCAACGGCGGCTTACCTATTCTTACACGCCCGCCAATACAATTACATAAAGGGACAAGTGCTCCTCCGCTCCGAATCGGCTGTGGCGTGCGGGAGCATCTCAATTTGTACTACGTGTACTACGGGTGTGTTGTAGGGCTATCTTCTTGGCTCGCGAGCAGGCCAGATCGCAATTGGACCCAGTAGTTTGGGAGGGGTTTGGCGGGCTGGTGAGTTATGACAGGACCTACCTGTTCCGATCCATCACTACTCCAGGAAAACAAATCGTATCATTTTAAACGCAAGCTTAATCTGCTTGTTTTTTTTATTTGCACGACAAAAGTCGATTCATTGGCTCCCTACAAGCCAATCTACTTGCGGGCTAGCAAGCTAATATCATGATCATCTGAAAAGACGTCCTGACAGGATCACCTACTGGGTTTCGATGCCAATTCGGCAGCTGACGTCATGAGCCCGCTATAGTTAAGCTTGTGATTGAGCTCCAACTCATTTGGATGTCATCTCCGTCCAGCGTTTTCCGCCCTGCGAACCAACCAACGCGCGGTTGAGTCAATCCATACATCACCTGGCAGGAATATATAACATAACATTTCCAGGAGTACGCATTATCTGATTAACCCATCGTCGGCGACTGGCCGTCTGGGTTCCTGCCAAGTGGCCGTTCCTCCATCTGCAGCCGACCTGCGAGTCTGCGAGTGCCGCATCCGCGCCTGCGCACCCGCAGGGAAAAAAAAAGTAAAAGTGACAACGAAATGTCTGTACGCTTACATGTGTGCCATCAACAAACCCGAAGCGGACAGATATCAATGCCAAGACCTTTGGTCACCATGCAATGAAGATCATATACCTGGTATTCCGATAACCACATGTCTTGACGATGTATCTGCGTCGATCCTCTTCACTGTGTCAGATACTTGGATACTATACTTAAACCAACATGGTCCAATCCGTAATGGTGGCCGTAAAGCCATTACCATCTCCCGCCCGCGTATATACCAAGCGATATTAGGGATTTCAACGTACTTTAAGCCTATTCTTTAAGCGGTGATGTTTTTAAGACCGGCCACGGTAGCATTTCCTACCTTGTCTACCTAGGTATCTAACCCATCTACAACATTCATCCCGGCCAGCTTCTGCAGTTCAACCGGGAGCCCTCCGAATTCGCATGACACCACACCGCTCGCTTGAACCAAAAACTTCGAACTCCACGACTCTCCTATTCATATGGAAGGCTGGGGAGAGGTAATACGGTCGGCTAGACTATAGACCCGAGGCTAAGCTTTTCGGAACTTATGGGAGCTGAAAAATCTGATATTGAATAGCTATCCAATATTCAATACCCAGATGTCAGCCCACCGAACTGATCAATTTGGGGGTCGGTAGCTCGCCTGCATAATGCTGATTTGGGCCAATTCCTCCAGAGCTTAGCCTCTTCATCTCCGCCCTTCTCCATTCCCCATCAACCGCTTAAACGCGGGGCAGAGAAAGTTGATGATGAATTTCGTAAGTCATGGTAAGGAGGCGCGCCTATCCGGATGTCCCTTTTTAAACCCGGGGCTTCCTAGGCATGGTGGCGCCGTCCAACACAAATCAGAGGTCGGATAGGATTTCCTACTTGAGCTTGGCTGGTCAACTCCAACGCCAGATAGTAACAGGAAAGGCAGCCGACCTCTGACTGTGCGCCCACACCGCGCAATTAACTCAGACGAGATTACCGGGAAAATAATCGACTAGTTCTAGATCCTAGGGACATCTATCCAGTCGCCTCGGCTGTCACACCTACGCCAGAGTCACATTTCATGCCTTCGGCACACATACTACAAATACGTGAGGAGACCGGAGACCAGAAAAACCTGGGGATATACGACCGCAGGCTTCCTGTTTGAGATGGGGAAGTTGAAGGAGTTGGGGGAAGACAAGGTATATCATTCCCCTGCTTGTCGTATGGTCGCTTAGTGGCGTCATATGCGATGATGCTCTACACTACAGTTGCTATATAATGCTATATCAGGAAATGTTATGATAGTGATCTGAATTATATGGCTTTCTTTTTTTGGAGAATCCACCCAATCACCGTCGTAGCCGGCCATGCGGGTTGAGGCTGTCGTCCCATTAAATCCCTCGTCTGTGTACATGCCCATCCTAGAAAAGTAGACGGCGTATTTGGCATTTTTGGTGTATCGTTACGTAGGGAGTTGAAAAACGTGGGATGTCAATGTTTCAGACTAACCTGTAGTAATCCCCGAGAGAGGTCAAGAACCGAGACAACTACCTCGACGTCAAAAGTGACGCGCGGAACACGAACCTACGAATCTGGAAAAGGGGCTTGTGTCTATCGTTTCCCTTTTTTCCAAATTTCCAAATTTTCTTATCGAGGCGAGGCGAGTCCTGTCTTTTCTGCCGGCGGCGATTAGTAACTTGCCATTATAGGCACTTTACTCCAAGGCTCGATACAACGACAACGGAAGGCTCTGTAGCATCACGAGTCCATCCTCGCCATGAAATTGCACCGAAGCTTCTACGACTCTCAGGTTTGTGTTTGCCGCCAAAGGGACTAACTAGGTTGTTGTCAGAGCGGGCCGTCCCCCCTCCAATAATCAATTGCCGAACGATGGCCAAGCAAAGAGAAAAAAAAGAAACATGGCAAACTAGGAAGTTTTGTAGCAAAAGGAAGCGAAGAGAAACAAATTATAGATTTCCTAGACACAAACCAAGGGTCCCCGCCAAGGTTTTCTCGAATCTCTTCTTGGTCCGGCCGAAAGTGCTGGATGGACCTGACGAGGGATCTAGATTCTTCGGCTGCCGAGCTAGCTCTTTTGGTGTGTGGTGCGGCAAGTGCAAAAATCCGGGGTTAGGTTACCTTGAGGGTTCATCTAGCTCTTCTATATTGATTTTTTATTTTTCTTGATATTGTTTGCTGTTCATACATACGACACATCTAATCTCTTGCGCGTAGCTAGGTAAGTGTCCGCGTGCCCGTAGGTAGCAGTGGAGAGGAATGAAGGAGGAGAGAAGAGAATGGGAATAAGCTATGGAAAAGAAAGAGAAGAGGAATGGGAGATGAAGAAAACGGGTAGTCTAGCTGGCAGTTGCACAAGGGGAGCCTCTCCCTAGGCTAGACCAACGGTACGGGGCGGAGCGGGAGCTATCGATGTCTTGAAGTCATCGACCGAGTAAGCGAGCATGCAAGGAAAGCAGGAATAACACACATATACGCAAAATATTTGTCTCAATACGCAGAGTTCTAGCCATAGCCATAGCCATCATCATCATCACGCAAGAGCTTAAACCGGAACATACGCGCCGTATAACGTACATACATACCTACCTACATAGGACCCAGGTAGAGATCCATAGATGTAAGGTATACGCAACGGTACCTGTAAGGCAAGGCAAGGCAAGGCCATGTAGAACATACATACGTCCAGACCACCATCACCACCACCACCCTCTAGTGCCTCCGGGCTCCCTAACCCAACAGCCTCCCCTGCCCTTCAATCTCCATCATGAAACACGACGGCGATAACGATCTAGCTGGTGATTAGCGGTGTATGCGTACCCGGGTCTCAGCCTTCCCTTTCCCACCAACTCGCAGCCCAGCCCAGCCTACCTCATCCGCGCATGCAAGAAGTTCCTAACCTACGATATTGGCCCGGCCCTACACGTGTGTCAGATCCTCAACGCTCTTTGGTTATCCCTTTCCCTGCCCCTTTCTGTAAGTATCCTATCCTCGCCCTCACCCCATGCAAACCAGCTCAGTTTTGCGTGCGGTAAAGCGGTTGTGCGGTGAGAATGTTGGCAGTTATATGAGGTCTTTTTATTCCCGCGCGGTGAAGACAAATAGGTAGGTAGAAAAAAAAGAGGGCTTGGCTAGGCTGGGCTGTAAAGGCGCCCAAGTCATGTCGCTCATGTCACTTTTGTATCACATACACCATACGAATATACCTGATAAAAGCCTACTGCTTTACGGCGTAAATGTACTCCCCTAACAAGCGCGCAGTCCTCGCCTCTAAGAATAGCGCGATGGTGGTGTAGGACCGTAGGTACAGCGTAGCTTAAAGTAGGTACATAGCTCTCCCCCCCCTCGCAAGATTACCTACAACAACTTTGAAAAAAAAAGTAGTGTGCGCTCTCGTATAATTGGGTCAGATGCGGCAGCGATTCCCACTCGTGACTACGGCTGTATGTATGTAATATCTCTAAGGGGTGGTTACGCTCTCTTCGGTAGCCACATCCGAATCTCTCTCGACAGCAAACCGAACCCGATCGCGTTCGACTTTGGTTGAAATTTCGTCTTACCCAATCCCGTTTTCCTTGAGCAAGTTTTTCCCATTTCACCGGAGTTTTTGCCTTCTTTTCGTCAATTCGCCAACTCAACGTCGCTCGAGTCAAGGGTGAATCATTGGTTATTACTTGATTACGTAGATGATAAGTATATCGCGAATTTGATCGTCGATCTTCTTTCCCTTCATATGCTAGAAATTAGATAATATGCGTTGGACAGGGTAGTAGGGGATCCATGACAGCATGGATAGGTAGCTAGAAAAAAATTTCGTCTTCCAATCCGTCCCGTTATCTCGATCTCGCGGCCTGCGCAATGCCTGTTTGGCGTGTGATGAAACGAAATTCGGTCCCGTTTAATCCCACTTTTCCCCTTACCTTGCCGTCCTAGAGTCCGAACGCCCGCTCGATGGAAAGTTTGCGAATCGCGTTTCTATCTCCCTTCGCCTCTGTTGCCCGAACATCCCGCGGGATTTTTCGCGTCGTGATGTGACGCGTCACATCGCGGTCAATGGGAACTAGACACCCTCTCACACTCTTCGGATCGGAGACTTCGGAATGCTCACTAAGCGTTATCTCTAGTTCGTATTCTTCTCCTTAGGCTCTTTCATCATAGCCGTCACTAGGTTCGCAAACCTATGCCCCGTTTCCTTTGCTGCCTCAACTGCCTCCGAGACGCTGCTTGGGCTTTCGCGCTCTTCACCTTCTGTGCCGTTATTGTCGTGATGCAGACGTTGCCTTGCCTCGTGTAAGTGGTTCAACCCTCTGCCCACGGCTGACGAGCCATGCGCATACGCATTGGATGCCAGCGTCTTTCCGGCTTCTAATACCATGCATTCATCGCCGGCATATTTATCTGCCTCCTGCTCTCCTACGAGCCTCGTGAGATAGGTCTTGGCTCGACCTTTCTTCTTGTCAGAGCGGATTCGTTTGATTTCAGTCTCGAAGGCCCGATCGTATACATCGAAATCGATCCCGGTAGGCGAGTCGGATACAATATCAGTTGGAGGCTCAGAGCTACCAAAATCATCGTGTCCCCCCGTACCGATTCCTAGGAAGAGTGGTGTCTTCTCCGTTGGGTCCTGGGCGTGGCCCTTCTCACCTTCTCCGAGCGGCATCGGTGGGTGAGTTGCGGCATGTTTTTGGGATGCGAGGAAAGCTCTACGCTGCTTGATCAGTTCTGCCGCTTCTTCCGCAATGGACTTTTGCCGCGTCGGCTGGGGAGGAGTCTCAGGAACTGCCGTCGAGTCGGTAGAGATTGTAGATGTCTCCGCAACCTCCAGGATATTCTCATTTCCTTCTATTTCCGGTGGATTCGGTGGATGTAGCGTTTGAGGTGTCCTAACGGGCGTCGAAAATCTACTTCTGGAGGTGAGGCTCTTAAATCGATGAATCGCTTTCAACTGGATCGTGTGTTAATGTGCAAAGTTGGGAAAATATCGACTGCACATATGAGACAGCAGCCCTTACCACACAGGCCAGATGGTCCATCTTCCTCGTGAACGCGTGGTTGACTTCTAGAGCATTCGGCAATTCGACCTCATCTGAACAGTTTTCCTCTTCCGAAAGCAGAGGATCGGTACCTCCTTTTGTAACCCATGGGTGGTTCTATTTGGTTCAGCACCTGCTGTTTGCTGTTTTGACGACAATGGGTAGGTAAACTTACTCTTATCTCTCGGAGCGTTAGCCTTGTCTCCGGGTTTTTGTCTAGAATCTTGGTGATGAGATCTACGAAATTGGGATCCTCGTTTTCGACGGGTATTTGCAACTCCTCTAAGCGAATCGCCTCCAACATATCTAAGATGTTATCCCGCTTGAAGGGCAGCTTTCCATATTTCAGACAATATAAGGAAACTCCCATGGACCAGACGTCCGCCGCTGTGCCTGAGACGTCGCCATGCCTGACTTGACACAGCTCGGGTGATAAGAATGCAGGCGATCCAGCAGATTTGCTAGTCATCATATGCTCTGGCTTCTCAAACATTTCAGATACTCCGAAATCGACGATTTTCAACACATCATCGTCTGTTAGCAGAAGATTGTCTGGCTTGATATCTCGATGAACAACCCCTTGAGAATGTACTTATATAGAGTTAACATGTATACAACAAAATGATTACTCGATGGAAACTTACGATACTCTATGCCCAAGATAAGATCGCGAAACCACAAACGACATTGCTCGTCGTTGTAAGGGTCCGCTTGCTCATCCAAACCGACTTTCATGACTACTCCTTTCTTACACATCTCTAGAACCATATATAAGGAGTCGTTTTCGGGATCATCCAGCACTTCGATTAGCTGCACCAAATTGGGATGGTTGAGCTTTTTCATGATCGCAATCTCCTCTCGTATTAGAAATAGGGCGTCCTTCGCCTCTGCGATTTCATGATGGCTGAGTTGCTTCTTGTGGGCGCTGAATAGACTTCGTCCGGGTCCGAGAGGCCGAGCTCCTCCGGGTCTTCTCAATATGTTCGACTGGGCTCGTTTTCGGAGGCGCAATTTTGAGAATTCTTTGATAGCCTGGCGCAAAACTGATTAGAGATGTCGTAGTCTAAAAAGCTGACTAGATGGCGATGTCGCTTACATATTCGGTACCGAATTGGTCTGTAGCAAGATGTACAGCACCGTATGAGCCTCTTCCAATTTCCTCTTTAATAATATACTGATTAATGGCCTGTTGCGACCGTCCATCTAGCTCGTCACTCGTGTACTCGGTCTTGGCATTGAGGGTTTCCTGGTGCAGGATCTTAGTTCGTGGTCCTAGCTCATGGTGCGATCTGTGATCTGTGTAATCTTGGTGATCCCCCACTAACCTTGACTTCGCGATGCTGAGATGGCGTCCTTCTATGATGCCTCATGGGGCTTGGGAAATTCGGCACGGTAGGCGGCGCAGATCTGAGGGTTGTATATTATGTCTTAGACAAATCCAAAACCACATGGCAAATACCTTGGTAGGTAGCCAAGACAATCGCGGGGACAATAGTTTTCCTAGACTTACAGGTGAGGGGCAAGTGATGGTCGCTCTGGCGCATCGACATCTTGTTGGATGGTGATATGCGGCGACGGGGGGAAGCTCAGCGAACTTTCGAGGACTGGCGGCTTGGCTCCTCCTAGTTCTGCATTTCCCTCTGACACTACTGTAGAAGCGGTCGAGTCCGTGGTAGACAAAGGATCCGCCATCGTGGTTTACGTTGATCCGTCTGAAGCACGGACGATGGATGTTCGATATCAAATCTCAAGTTGGTGACACCGTCTCTGACACATTTGATGGAAAGATGAAGGGGGTACACTCGAGGTAGGAGAACAAAGACAAAGAGATTACGAGTAGTGTAGTAAAGCAAAAGCTTCACGTTGGACAGAACGGAAGAAACGAAAGAAATGATCTGTTTTTTAGGTAGCTGGGTACGGTCCACGGAAGTACTCAAACCTACTTCTTAAGGTTTAAAGGTTCTTTTTTTTCTTCTCTCTCCCCGTCTCACTTTCTCTCTCTATTGCCTTCCCCCGGCATTACCCCCCATGCCCCATGTGCTCCAAGGATTATGGATTTTCGTAGAGGTTCAGCCCAACCAGCAAGCTAATTGCGCTATTGGGCGAATCACGGCCCCCAAACTCACCTCGACCATCCCTGTTCTTGCAGCTTCAATCCCCGCTGGAGGGGTTTGAGAATTCTCTTAAGGCGGGCATGCGGACCCTTAGATAACGAAAGAGGCAGAGTGGTAGGGCACATTTTTGGTACCGGAATAGCCCTGGAGCCTTGACGACGTATGCCAATCCTTGAGTAGCTGAAGTGCTAATAAGCACTTGTGCGAATAACCTTTCGAAGGAAATTAATCAAAATCCTTTGTCCCGTGGGTCTTCGCTCAAATATTGGTACAAACCACATAGTAGGCAGATGCTGCATAGAAGAGGTACATAAATAACGGATCCCGCGCTACTGTATGTAGGTGCGACTTTAAGTTTCGCCTAAGTACCGACTTGGTGAAAAGGTTGAAAGTCTGGAAGTCTGGAACAACCCCCTGGACCGGCCCGCTAATAGTGATTGGAAGTACGTACATGGCCATTGGATGTGCCGACTTGCCGGTCGTCGTTCCAATTCCGACCTGGAAAGCTTTCCCATTATTTTTAGCAATTTCCAACGACATACACAGTACCGACCCGACCACTACCTACTCCATCCCACGCTCGTCAAATTGCGGAGCATGTGATTTCAGCCGCGAGCCCGCTATAGTAGCTGCAAGTAGCTACCTCAGCCATGCCTATACAGGTCTACTCCTTCTACATCTTCGACCGCCATAGTAAGACCACCACAACTCCATATACAAACAATAGCTAACACTTCCCAGCGGAGTGTATATACTCCAAACAATGGCAACACCGGACCCCTCCCCCGCCTCCCCCCTCAACGACCCTAACCTCCCCTCCCTCCTCACGCCCAACCTCACAACAGCCCTCTCACCCCTCGCACCCGTCAACCGCCACGATCCCGCCTGCCCTATCCGCGGCGTCGAAGCGTAGACAAGACGACGACGCGAAGCTGATCTTCGGCACCGTGTTCTCGCTGCGCAACATGGTGCGCAAGCTCGGCGGCGACGACGACGCCTTCCTCGCCTACCGCACCGCCCACTACAAGCTGCACTACTACGAGACCCCCACCAACCTGCGCTTCGCCCTCCTGACCGAGCCCGGCGCCCTGAGCATGCGGAACGTCTTGCATCAGATCTATATAAACCTCTGGGTTGAGTACGGTGAGTTCTGGTTTATCTACTTCCCCGCCTTCTGTCTGTTTGTTTTGGTTGATGTTGTTGTTGTTGGGCTGCGTTGGGTTGGGGATTTATGGCGGGTAGGAGATGGGATGGGGAGACGATGGAAATGCCTTGGGGAGTGCCTACGCCGCTGGCCTTTTGCGGGGAATAAGCGATCAGATGATCCGGAGGTTATGAGGGGAAGAAGTTGAAAAATACAGTATATCTAGGAAACAACCGTGCTAATATCTTTATGCCTAGTCGTTAAAAACCCGTTATCACCCGTTGAGCACAAGGGCGGTGAAGGCGTCCGAAACGAAATGTTCGAAATGGGCTTGGATAAGTTCATAAGGGGCCTGATGTGATGAGCCTTTGCAACACATTAGTTCTAGACGAAGTCTGCCTTGGGCGTTCGAGGAGGGAACCCGATGGGCGTAGGCTCCAAGAGTAGGTATTTACAGTTGGTTAGAGACGGAATACCCATTCGGTTTATGCTTTTGGCGCCATGAAGCAAAGAGAAGACATAGGTAGCTAGATGCCTTGATCTGCCACCCGATCATACATAGATATCATGTGGTTAGTCCCCACTAACCACACTTCGGAGACAGCTTCCTCATAGGTAATGGGGAGAGCACAGCTTAGAAAGATCTTGGTTAGGTAGAGATGATATCATATTTGACTCCCCAAAAGAGTCAATCCTAACCACACGAATACCAAACAAGCTTCGAGATTCGTGATCCTACTGTTACATATACAATTCTTTATAAAGGAAGCCGGAGCTAGCAGAGCAGCTACGATGCCAACGCTATGATGATGTATCCTGCAGTTATGTGATTTCGTACCCATCCTTTTTATCGTAGACTGTATTAAAGAGTACGCCGCTCGCCAACTTTAAAGACCATTTTCAATATATTAGACGTGATGTGTTGCCCATGCTAAACTGACGTTAACCAACGCTTTCATCACAACTCTCTACCTCCCATCCGTCGTAGCTCTACCCCACGCGCTCTCAAACGAGCTCTGCAGCTGCGATGGCGAAGGCTCGACCAAAACCATGCTCTCCTCACCTGCCGTCGAGGCCTGCGAGAACCTTCCCCGAGCGCTTCCCTCAGGTCCTAGCCCCCATAACCTATTGCTGCTGCTACTAGCTATCTCCTTCTCGTCCGCGGCAGCCCGCTTGGCGACTGCTTCGGCAAAAGCACCATCATCTTGGTGAATCTCGTTCTCCCAGTTGCTCGAGTAGACGACCGCCGCGAAGGCTTCAAGATCGCGGACCTGCTCCATGTCCGTTAGATACTCATTAGGCATACCATTGCCAATAACATGTGCCTGTCGTGTAAGCACCGATAGAATCTTAGGTAAAAGAACAATCTTGGACGACGCCGCTTGTTGCGCTGCCTGTTGACCGGCCAACACATTCATGTCTGTCGCGGGAGGACTGGTGAAGGCTCCCTCGGGCGTGTCGAAGGCGCCTGGGAGCAGTTTCTTGTGTAGGAGTGTGGAGAAAGCGGCATCGAGGAGGAGTGTTAGCACGTGAGTGAAAGCAGGGGACTCGATAAGGTCAGATGTCTCATCAAGGAGACGACGGAGAGAGGTCTCTGGTGGTGCGGATGAGGAAGAGCCTGGCTGTGCAGTTGATGAAGCATGATCTCCTAGAACACCTGATTCCTTAAGAACGAAGTCCTCCATCTTGGTAGGGGGGAGCAGGAACGGTAGCCACCTGGCACCTGGTCGAGCCGCTTTGTTTTCCTCTTCTGACCTGCCTTCCATCTTCTTACGGACTTCGAATGTGAGGAGCGAGAAGGTGTTGAAGCTCAGGAGGTCGCGGGGGCTTAGGTGTCCGAAAACTTCTCGGACAGCACCTTCGACATTCTCCATGATCTCGACCCAGCCGCGATGCAATAGCCACCAACTGAACGTTAGATACTTCCGGTTCGTCTCAAAGTCACTACCATAGGCGTGTTCCGGACTATCATCGTCGTTGTTTTCCAAGCTTATTGTTGATTGGGCTGTGCCAGTTGCCAACGACACCACGCTCGAGAGGTAACTTCGTCGTCCGAGGAGGTTAAGTTGAATTCGCGTAAGCATAGTAAGGAGAGCTAGTGTGTAGATAAGAGTAAAAGCGCGCGTAATGGCTGAAGAATCGTCGATTAGCTTGGAAATCGTTGCCTTATTGTAGTCTTCGAGAATTCACTCACAACTTATTGTTAAATCATCCCACAATTGTCTCTTGGTTTTCCTATTAATCCTCGGAGGAGCTTGACTGCCGTCCTGAGAGCTATCCCCTGTAGCAGACATAGGCGGTAATGACAATTGACTTGCATGTACGCCGCTCTCTAAACTCACCATGCTTTTACTTTCATCTTCGGTCATCGTCGTGTCGGCAATGCTAGGCGGTGTGGCTGACGTTTCCCCGCTATTTCGTAGGTTCTTGCTCTTCATCTGTTGGATCTCCAGTGTAATCTTCTCGGTGTTCATAGTCTCGAGAATGTTAGAGGTCGCGGTCGGTAGCAAGGCTAGAACTGTGAAGGTACAGTCCTCTTGGTTTTGTTCGAACCGCCGGCGAAGGCTGCATGATTGTTAGACTTGATCGAATTGGTGTTGAGGCACACGTGTAGTCTTACTTCTCCTTCGCAATGCGATCGCTGCTCATGCGCTCGCGCGCGTCGTTGATCTTGCTCAGGACATATTGAGTTGCTAAATAACCGGCGCCAATAACGCCGACACCTATAGCAATTGGTGTTCGATTACGGCGTAGCCATCGGCGAGAAGCTGATAGCATGGCTGGATATGGTGGGAAGCTTCAAGAACTAAGATGTTCTCTTAGTCCTTGAAGAAGATTCGATCTTATCGAAAAGTTTGGATGGATAATTCGGATAACGACTTGTGATTCAGCATTGGAAGGCTCAACCCCTAAGAAGCTAGGAAGACACCTGCAACCACCAAAATTGTCATTTAAGGTTCAATAAATTGACGTGTGCCTCGGTCCAAGCGCGCGAGTCGTCCACGGGTTCCAGGTGCCCTTAAGCATGGTCGTACAGTAGGTACCTAACTAAAATTAATTGATAAGATAGGCGCCTAATTCCCTGCGGTACATGCCTACTATGCCTACTACAGCTCTAGTGCGCTAACTACCTGGTTTTAGCTAGTACAAACTTGGAGCTTTACCGCTGTAGGTAAGTGCATTGCAGAGCCTTAAAAGCCACATATTCAGCTACCACGCTGTGTGTCTTGGGGATGAGTGTGATAAATTGTGGCTGGTATGACGCATTCGATTAGGGATGTTGGGAAAGCAATCTGTACTAGTCTGTACCTAAGAATTTAGTAGAATTTAGCGGAGTTTAGCGTGATAGATCCCCCGTGCCATTTCCAATCACCCCACGTTCCAGGCCAAATCCAGCGAATCCCAGTTTTCCCCTCAGCAGACCAGCAGACTCTGTACTCAGCCTTTCTCCTTTGCCGACTAAGAACGAGTAGAACCCCTCCATTACCTCTATTACTCCATTACAAAGACAAAAAGTTAAACTGGTTAACCGCTGATGATACAAACAATCGTGGCCCCTAGACCTCGGGAAGGTCATCCATATCCGCTGCCAAACTTTGGAATCTTTCACAAGCAAAGCAGAACAAACCCGACCCCGTACCACGCCATGGACCAACAAACACCACAAGAGTTCATCCTCGAGGCCTTCGCCGATCCAGCATCGGTACGAGACGTAGTGCGAGGTAAATATCCATACCCATATTCATATCCATATCCGTATACCCAGAGAGAAAATATATACGCCCCCAAATGTTCCGCAGCAGACCAAGCAAAAAAAGAAAGGCATCCAATCACATGCCCCGCGTCCGTCATCATCGTTGTCGACTCCGTCCATCCATCGTCGACCACGACGATGGGAAGATGGATCCCCTATATCCACCCGCGAACCCCCTATTACCCATTTATAAACCCCTAAATCCCATACAAATCCCCATTTATGCTTCCAGCTCTTTCAACTTATATATACGTACTATGTATATCTATATGTGTTATACAAACCTAAGTCCGGACTAACCCGCGCGTTCCCAGGAATCCTCCATACGATCTTCTTCCACCGATTCTTCCCGTCGCTAACGCCCCGCTCGCGCGAGGTCCTCGACATCACCCTCCCCTTCGTCGAAGATGCCGAGCTCGACACGATGATCGAGAAGCGGGCGGCCGAGCTGGCGCGCGAGCTTGACGCCGAGCGCACGACGCACGTACACACGCACTCCCGCTCCCTGTCGCACCCGGTACAACAGCAGAGCCGAGGTAGCGGCGGCCGCGGCCACATCTCGGTCCAGTTCTTCGAGAAGAAGCGACGGAAGGCCTGGCTCCTGCGCGTTAGCGGCGACGAGGAGATCTGCTGGGAGTCGTGGACCATCAAGGTCACCGTGGCTGAGCCGCGCACCGACAGTGGTATGTCCCCTACCCCCCTATAGAGCGAAAGACGCATACACATATATATAAAACACATAAGGTATGACAATAATATCGGTCTAACACACCATCCACAACAGAACGCGCCAAAGTCCGCAAAGCCATGGAGCAAACCCTCCTAACGACAGCCATGAAGATCGTGACCTGCGTCAACTCCCACAAGGACCACATCCCCCCTATCACCACCAGCGAGTCCAACCCCTTCCCCTACCAGATCAACGTCAACCAGAAAGATGCCAGCTGGGCCACCCGCATCGGTATCTACTAGAACCCCTCGACACCCCGTGCTGAAGTCGCTTTCCTCCTGTACCATCTACTCCGGTAATAATTAAAGAGGAAACGAACGATAGCAGGGATACGTCTAGGTCGAATTAGTCCGAAATCTGGAAATGGGAGTAGAAGGGGTTGGTTGTAGCTGAGTGTGAGGAAGGTTGTACTGCATTATCATTGTACCGGCAAGTGGAATAAAAAGTACCTTTGGGGTTGGCGTTAAGATCGATCGTTTTATGGATGCTTTTTCTCGAGAGGAAAGGGACTGGCGCCTAGGAAACCCCCCTTGTGAGATAGATTTGATTTCTTCACGGATTTTGTCATGGTAGTAGGCTAGCTTGACTATGCCGAAGATAACCTCAATGATACCCCATCGTAGATATGGCATACATTACGAACCTAATAATCTTGCGCCGTGGAATGGGCATGTTCTCTTACATCACATACCATAATAGTCATCGTCATATCACGAGGCTATAGAAGTTGCGGTTTGGAAATAAATCAAAGCCATAGTTCTGGCAGTAGTATTGAGCACTAGTAATTGTGTGTATGGGAAAGCAAGCAGCACAGATAACCGCCAGTCCCAACTCCGGTTTGCTTGTCCACCTTGCATAGCATAAGGTGTGCCCATCCATCCTTAAAAGCACAAAAAGAAAGAATCCGCTCCAAACGCAACATGTCCGTCCCGGACCAAAAGGAATGGTGCCTCTCAACTCTTAACTCCTCTCGAGGTGCGTAACCCTCATACATGGTTCCCGAATTGCCCCTTATCAGCTCCCCTTTTCAAGTACATCTCAGTTTAACGCCTTCTCGTATGCCTCCTCATAGCCTGAACAACCAGGCTCTCAAAATACGCGCTGTAGGAAAAGACAGGTCGGTTCAGCTTGTATCCACGCGGCATGAAACCCAAACAAGAAAACAAAAGTCGAGAAAATCCAGATCTCATCATGTAGGCGTAGTAGTAGTAATGATATGTACTTGACACGTATCGTCATTATGAATGTAAGCAGTGGGCAAGAAGGCCGTGGGGCGAGAAGGTAGGCAGTAAGGTCTATAGTCGTAAAAGGGGTCGGTAGCATCTTCGACCAAAGCCAGTCGAAAGCGGCCGCTTAGAAGAGGTAAGAGGTAGGTGGTGTAGTCGAGTCATTATTCGTAATCATCATGAGAATGGGCATGGTCCCAAAAATAGCCAAAGGATAGGTCGCGCGGAGCTTAGAACGAAGTCGTAAAGCTGCGGCCTAGGCTCGGCTTCGATGCCTTAGTAGATGTGGAGGTTCCATTAGGGGGCTGACTACCACTAATTCTCTCAAATCCCTGGAGAATGTCTATTCCCGCGCCATCATCGAGGTCGTCTTCGAAGAATTGGGACGTGCAGAATTCTTCTAAGTTCCAGTCGTTCTTGATGGGAGAACCGCCCTTGGTGGGAGATTGTAAATACTTGCTGGGAGAAGACATGCCTTCGAAGACCTTGCTGGGTGTGTCATACAGTAACGTCGTAGCTGGAGCTTTAAGCAAAGGCGCCGAGGTGATCGATCTCTTAGAGGTCGAGTTTGTGATCTCGCCAAGGGCATTAGCAGAAGCGGATCGATCCAATCGCATCCTCTTGGCTGAGCGCTTGAGGGGCGAACCGGTCTCGGCAGCGACGAAGAAAGGATCTAAGGGCATATCTTGGAATATATCAAAATCCGTCGATTCTGTGATGGGGTCGTTGTAGTTGAACAGCGAATCATCCATCTGGAATGCTGGGCTCCATGGGATCATATCCTCAGCTCCTGAAATGTTACTAACACGACGGAGAGGCGAATTCAGCATGGACCGCACATTGTCTCGGTGGATGCGCAGGTTTGTGTTTGGTGAGACAGAAGCAGGAGGCTTTGGAGGCGGCTTCACCTTGACAGCGGGAGTTAAGGGTGGTAGCATCTGACCGCTAGCCTGTCTCAACGGGGAGGAAGAGGGTGGGATGAAGTCGAAAGGACGTCCCTTGGTAGGGCTATCGTACGAAGAGGCACGCAATCGCGCAATCTCTTCCTCGGCTCGACCGCGCTTGATTCGAGGACGATCGGTTCCCGAACTAAGTAATCGGTTACCCTTAGGTCGCATTACCGAAGAGTCTAAAGACGAAATATACCCGCTATCATCCACAGAAGCATCCATCGAGGCATACTTGCGCTTATGACTACGCTTGTGAGGACCTGATGAAGGAGGGTCTCTCTTAAAGGGAGGCGGTGTGTTGCTACGAGCCTCTAAGCGACGTGGGACCGGGGGAGAAGAATGCATTGCGGCAGGTAAAGGAGAGTAGGTGCTACACTCGGCAGGTAAATCTTGTTCTTGAGCCCTCTCTAGCTGTTCTTCCGGGCCGACATTATCGGAGAGCGGGATAGTAGCATCTGAGGAGACTTGAGGCTCGGCCTGGTTCGGAGCTTGGGACGACATCTGCTCTTGAGAAATCGGGTGCGCCTGTACGGGGAGCACGGGAGGCAGAGACGGCAACGCTAAACAGTCGGGGTATCCAGTAGGCTCAAGGCGCGGAGGCTCGGCGCGACTAGTCATGAAAGGGGTGCTTCCCATATTCGCGTTAGACTTCTTGCTTAGCTTCTCTCTCATGAAGGTATGTTCCATTCCAGGTTCTATTGCCCAATAATTTCCTTTACCCGGATCATCCTTCGGCCGCTCCTGCTTAATGAATGCCTTGTTAAGAGACAAGTTGTGCCTGATACTATTTTGCCAGCCCGCATCCTGTGCGCCGTAAAACGAGAAGTTGTCAGAAATCCACTTGTAGATCTGTGCCAGAGTGAGTCGCCGTTGAGGAGCGCGTAAGATAGCCATTCCAATTAGCTGGGCGTAGCTGTACAAGGGTTTCGCGCCATTGTCCACGATAGGGGGAAACGAGTCATGAGCTGGCAGTGTAGAGTCGTGGGTTGGGTGAGGCGGTAAAGCAGACTCGTCCAACCTGTTCTTTTTCGATGGTCTAGAGTCTTGGATTGGCGCCGCTTCTAATAGAGCGCGCTTTCGACTAGGTGCGTTCTGGTAACAGTTATCGAAGTTCACATTGAAGGGGGCCGGCGCGGGATAAAGGGCTGGTTGGATATTCTCCTTTCCAAAATTCGCGCTCGAGTCCAATGTCGGCTTCTGTACGACCGTCTTGAATCTAGACATCATAGGTTGCTTCTTCTGCATTGAATCGGTTGACTGGCCGTGTGATGTCGGTGGCAAGATCGACACGGCGTTGAGCTTACCGCTATGTGATGATCCGAGCGGTGCTAAGGGCGAGGCGGTGGTGCGCCCAGCCGCCTTATACGGTGAATGGTGCTTGGGGTGGCCATTCGGAGGATTAAACATTACATTCGCATTCGAAGCTTGTAGCGCGCGGCGGGGAGAAGTTTGCTTGCCGACGGAGGGCATCGGGGCTCGGCTGATAGACGGTGCTTGCTGGGTGTTGAATATGTCATCCTGGAAAATGTGTAGCGGCTGGTTGTTTGCCGCGAAACGCGTTGGTTTGGCCATCTCGGCCAATGTTCAGTTTTTCTTCGTCGCTCGGTATAGCAATGCTGTTTGTTCTTGATATTAGTTGAGGCGAAGGTACAATTGACTTGTGACTAAAGTGTAGATTAGAAGATCAGGTTCTCCGTTCATCCTACTCCTTGTACAATGTGAAGCGATGGGAAGACATGGTAAATGGAACGATCTAGTACTTGGTCGGGACTCACTTTGGGTGACTTTAATTAGCTGTGGAGCCAGGAAGCAAGGGTGACTTGTGGCGCGCCAGGAATCAGGTACTTGACGTGCCTAAAGCGCAGAAGGTCTCAAAACTGAACTCTTGTCGTAGAGTTCAAATAACGATATACACCTCGGTCGAGTCAATATCGTCATAAATTGAAGATATTGAATAGTAGTATGTAAAATGTAAAATGTATGTTGTATGTAGTGTATGTAGTAGTAGTGGAGAAAAAAGATGATGGTGGATGGAAGGGAGCGACGAGAAGAAGAGGGGGGGAAAGGGGAGAACGAAGGGCAGATTCCGTGGGGGATCGAGATAGCGAGTGCGTCTGCGTCTCAACCTTGGCCTTGGTGGTGGTTCCAATATGCCTAGGTAGGTAGGTTATGTTGCCTCTGGTAGGCGTAAGAGAGAGCGTGTGGTCGACTGGTCGAGTTGGTCGAACGGTCGAGCAATAAGGTCGTTTAGTTCAGTCAGACCAGGCAAGTAGAGAGAGACCAAGGAGACCAAAGAGGGAGGAGTCAAAGAGCGTGTATCAAGAACTGCACGAAGGCTGCAGGACCGGCACGCAGAATAGATTGAGCCAGGGCTCGGGTTAGAGAGAAAAGACCGAATGGGGTTAATGGACGACCAGGATTGGTAGAATCAAGAACGCCAACTCAGCAAGAGATCCACTTAGGTAGACCCGCCTCAAGCGTAATGGAGGTATGGGATGTATGGATGGTGTATGGATGGTGTATGGATGTAAGTGAAAATATCGACGAGGATTGGTTAATGGCCTCGCGGGCTGACACGACTAGACCGTGATCAAGTTCCTCAGCACAAGGATTGTGTTAAAGAGGGAAGATCATTAAAAGAAGAAGACATCCAGACTAGGGCTAGCACAATGCCTGGCAGTGCCTGGTTAATGCCTAGTACCTAGTAATGCCAGTCGTTTAGTGTAGACTGGCAAGACTGGCAAGACTTGCAAAACTCGTTAGTCCTGTTAGACCAGAGCTGGTTGCAAGGAATGTTGTAGCAAAATCCTAGTAGTCTTACGGGTCTTCCGAAGTCGTATCTGGTCAGGTATCCGGTTGTTTCTGGTTGGTTAAATAGAATAGATAGGCGGTCTCTGTGGTCTTCCCACCGTGTTAAAAACCTTGCCACCTGCATCCAATTACGATAGTGATTGAGTGTTAATGCTTGTTCATGACTTAACGTCCCAAGATCCTGCACGGTATACTGTATATTTAGAAGCTGTCAAGCCGTTTGACGAGACTCTTAAACTGTCGAAGCTAACTGTGGTCCGTGATGATGGCCTTTTTTCCAATAGCGCCAGTGCTGATAGAAAAGAAGAAAAGTTAAGCGGAAGGATCCAAGAATGGAATGTTAACGAGATAAAGTCCGTTACACCGGATTGAGTCCCAATTCTTCAATTCTTTGGGCTCGTGCACAACGTGCAGAACATGCAGAAAGTGCAGAAAAGATAATAATGGTACGAGTGTTTAAAATTGACAAGACGGTGCGGAATTGATTGGTCGGGAGGGTCGTGCGTCGCTGCTGCAGAGTGTACGGAAGTGTACGGGAATTGAGACTAGTCGTCTGATTGGCCAGGTTCGAGGGCAAGAGCGCGTCGCCGCGTTTTACTTTTGTTATGCTAAAGCAGCGCGTCAAACCAATCAATTTGCATAAATTGACTTCACTTCAGCTTGGCAAGCCACGAACTTTCATCCGTACGCGGTTAGATTGAGTTTCGGCGTAAAATAGTACAAAGTACATCCTGTAATTCCGGTTCCGAGAACCCCAAAGTACCACAGTATTTTTCCCCTTACAGTGTCCAAGTGGATCCTTGGGAAACATCGAATCTTGAAATCTCACAACTCGAACTGCATGTGGTATTCAATTCAATTAAATGCCAATATCATATGCATACATTTCTCCCATTAGTCTTAGGAGAATAGTCAATTGAGACTATAGTAATCCGACATTTGTAACTATTTCACTTAATATCTATTAAACACTTGCATCTGGCTATCATCCGGTTCAAGACCACCTTATAATACGAAAAGGGGTAAAGAATCTCAACCCTATCACGGCTGCCTGCCTCAGGTTCCTGCGAGTTTCCTCGAAGTTCCTGGCATCGTTCGAACGTGGAATCATTTAAGCTTGCAGCGAACTCCAGAAATTCTGCATCTGCCGGAGCCATCTTGACTTGCACGGACTACTGCGTGGTACTGCGCAAAAGTGACAAAAAACCAAGAAAAGAATTGTGGATGACATCACGTCCTGGCAGCTGGGTCCATCAGCTCCATTAAACTCCATTCTCCATTCCGACGATCACCTAAACTTATCTAAGCTAGGACTTCTTGTCTGATCTGACGGAACTTTGTAATTAAACTTATCGTATTCTATTTGAGGCGGTCTCAAAGTCATGGCCTTCTATGGATAACTTTCTGTCCGATCCATTTCTGGTGGGAAAGGGAAGAAGGCTTTCAGGTATGAATCACCGAACAATCGCAGCGAACTTTTTTTTTTCCAATTCATCCAATGTTGGAAGTGTGCCATAAGGAATATGGCACTAAGCTCTTGGATTGTTGTACAACTCATCAGTGGCACACTTTTAATTAAACTGGCTTGTTCGGCATTAACATCATAAACCGGGCGGCACGAAGCCTACCGGGATACGATCAAGCCACTGAAGAAGAATTTTTCCTATCGCAGTAAGTCCTATGTATCACCTCCCGATACGGGGGTCAAATTCGTAGTCAGTCAATCATCATCCCGACCTGCTGCACGGGACGTTCAATGTAAGGCTTATCATGGATTCCCAGGAGATTTACCGTCTTCCCCTCAAGGTGAGCAGGGTGAAAAAGTCGTATTAGATTGGGTTGAAATACTACGTTCCTCCAACAATGCGACATAAGCACGCCATCTTAGCATCTTAGTAAAGCGTATATATCGTCGATACGCGTGTGCCATTGAATGATCTTTGACCGCGTATCCTTGTTCTATATACGCACTTCATTAACGCCGAATCAGGCAAAGCTAACCGGCTCTAAATCCTTTCAACATTCGCAATCAAGTTGGAAAAAGCGCCTAGTTTCCAACCGAGCGAAGGCTCGGCTCATAGCCGTACAATCATCTGACAGAGTAACTCACGACACACTAAGCAAACGCTAGAAACGAGCGCCTATGACGTTGACTAACATGATATGTTTCTCATCGCCTCCCCAGACGAGAGAATTTATGAAACACGAAATACCAGGTCCGTGGTCGACGTCAAGCCAGCCCGGTCGAGACCCAGCACTTGCAGGTTCATTGTCCGATATGACCTAGGTTAGCCCATCATAGCGGAACGCGCTATTGGGGTAGGCTACTCGCGCCGCGATGGGACGGCCGTGATAATTTGAGGAACTTGCACGAGCCTATCGGTGAACACTTCCGTTATGCCATATATAAGCAATTCCCCAGTCGTTAGAGGGTCCAAGTGTCCTGACGGGACCCTCCATCTAGTAATCATTCAAATGACCTTTGCTTTGCTAATTTATGCCCGCGTACCTAGTATTCCCATGTGGGCTATATCTGGCGTAAGTGGCGGTCAAGCCACAGGTCGGACCTAGGCGGAGTTCTCAGGATTCCTTCGGTAGGTAGGATTTGAGGGCGCCCGACAATAGCGAAGCGGCCGCAACTGAAGACCGAATTTTTCCATTGTCGCCGCCTACGCCTCCTTGGGCAACACAAGGCCGATGGCTTGTTGTCTGGCCAGGTGAATATTCCGTGGGGGCCGGCCATGTTCGGTGTGAGCATCGGCAATATAGCCGGAGAGCACTTATGAGTCAAGATATGGTCCAAAGGTCAGGAGAATCTTGACACAGTGGGTCTACGTCAATTAAAGTGTAAAAAAAAATTATATCGGCGATCTAAGCCAACAATCCCAAGGATTTGAGGTCAGAAGCGGCCCCGGCCGCGCTGAACGGTCAATAGTGTATATCGCTTCCGGCGCGGCGGGTTTTTCAGCTCAAGACTAACAACCCCCTTCCAACACGGCATTTCCGACTATGGGATAGAGCCCTAGCTATGTTTCGACAGTTGCCGGTGGCTTCGGGGAAATTTTACGTGGCGTGCCGTGGTGATGGGTATTTCAGGGAATTTGGCACAAGTGCAAAGCAATTCTGTCAATTTCGCTATAAGAGTCTCAGCTCAATACAACAGTCCTAAAAGGCTACTAGGTAACGACGGATTCCCAGAATAGGGGTCGAAGTATCCCTTGCATAGAGACCCAATCGCCCTAGATACTGATAACTTAAAATAACTAGGCCCTGATGTCACGATCAATGCATAAATGTCTGTGTAGATAGTTCGCTAGCTAGGTCTTAAGAAACTCAATAATAAACACAATCTGGATACCATTCCTCCGCTGATATACCGTCTATATCATATAACTCCAGATGAAGCCTCCAGAATGCATCGCTGAAGTAGGTAGACATCCCCTATAAAAGACAACCCATACGTCATCATAATGATACCCCCGCGGTAGTTTATATTGCAACCTTATGCACAACACGATCGACCAAAATTACTTTCGCAAACGCCATGCTTCGTAAATCTTATTTCTAATAATCTCATGACCAAGAGACCTAGGGTGGAACACCTTCCCATAATATGTAGGGACGTACCACATGGAGTTCTCCGCGACAAAGTCTGCCCGAGCAAAATGGACATTCGGCTCTTGCTTAGCCATTGCCATATAGCACAGTGCTAACTTACCCCAGTCCCCAGATCTCCGTGCTGGCTCGAGACACGATGCCGGATCTACTAAGGCTGAATCTGAAGGTAAAGTCTCCAGGTCAGAGGCCTGTTTAGCTTTTGTGCCGTTTCTGGCGTTATCTGGGCCACCGATGAGGAAGAACCACGTATCTTTGCGGTCGTAGTCCGGTTCCTTCACACCCTCCTCGCAGAACCGATGGCCGTTGAACTCTTCGTCGTAATCAACAAACACCAGCTTATCTTTAGTGAATCGAGAGTTCACAAGATCGATCGTTTTGCGAACTTTGGCATTGACCGTGAGGACCATGGCGTTCATATTTATTCTCAGGTCCTTCTTTAGCTTTGGTCCATTCCACCAAATCCCAAAACTCATATCATCACACTCGTCGGTGAGCTCGTTGAAGAATCGAGCATATCCGGTGACGGTGATGAAAAAATTCGGGTTCTTCTCCCAACGAACTTTGTCAAGTATCTCCATAATAATGACATCCAGGCGCTCATCAAATTCGGTGCTTTCGATCTGGGCCTTTGCATTCGCAAGCGCAGCCTCGCAGGTGCCTGAGTAGAAGTTATAGAAACGGAAAACGCAAGCATTGATAACATCGAAGAAACCGAGGTCATTGCCACCAATAGATAAGAGTGCCAAATCTACCGGTAGCGAGGTGTTGAAGGTGTCGACCTGGCTATCGCTAGCGCCAGATATGATGTCCTGTGTTGTGGCTCCCGTACATGATAGAAATTGAAAGGCTGAAGAATTTCGTCCGCCATGGCTGGCTAGTAGGTCGGTTGCGATGAGTTCGGCATGAGAGCCTATTCCGTGTCGGCATTCATCCTCCTTGCCATCTACACCAGTGCCGATCCCTGCGCTATAAGAGTCACCGAAGGCAACAAAACCTTTCAGAGGGTCTGGGATCTCAGACGAAGCTAATGATATTGGTTGCTGAGGTCGTCGATAATCGCTCGCGGGACTGTTCCCGATAACATGTTGCGACTCGGGAACGATCGTTCCACGACGTTGGAACGTGCGGCTGGAGGCAAGCCCAGAGAAGATAATAAATGTAAATGCAGTACCCAGGCGCATGATGAAGCCGAGCCTCATTAAGGACACAAACACCTACACAAACCAAGATACATATTTAGAACAATGTCTACTCCCGACTCAGAGGTAGAAATAAGGTAGTTGAGTGTCGCCATTGATAAGAGTTAGGCAGCTGAATTAATAATTATATGTAACCTTGAAAGGTCTGTAGATAAGATCTGGAGCTGGTGATAGACGAAGATTACATTTGTGCTGAAGTCACAAGGCAGGTTGGGTTATGTCACCAGGTCGGAGCCAATAGGAAGTTTTCATCCAATGCTTTAGACACATGCATAGCGCTAGGTCCCTGATTCCTTCCACGTTTTGTTGGGAGCTGTGGGGGTTTTAGTAACTATTCCACGTGAACTACCACCACGCTTACTTTATACAAATTTCATATCAAGAAAACACAATTGGATAAGCATACGATGAAGGAGCAGATGCGAAATGGTCTTGCCGAGTTTGCTCTGTGGCTTAGGTCAGTTGAGGAAAGAGAGCACGATTCATACTCCTGATCCAGAGCTGACCATGTTTAGGCTTGGTGGTTCAACGTCGCGCTAGGTGTAAATTCAACTGCTGATTAACTCTGTCATCTTTTAAGTCTTCAGTTAATTTCAACCGTTACTTTTGTCAATTCCAAGACAACATTTGTCCAAAGCAGTTTAAAAATGACGAATTCGATACTTTATTACTTACTAAACGACGAAAACATCGAAATCCGACTTGACTTATTCAACATGAGAAGTCGTATTAAAGGATGTTAGATTTATGAAATAGTCAGATATTGGTCTTCAACTTATGAGCTCTTAACTCGGTTTCTTTCGGCATAATGACTATCTCATTTTCAATTTCGGTTCTTAATATTATAACAGTTGAGAGTGAAATTGTTTGGGAAATAGGTACTAGGTAAACATCTAGCAGAAATACGTCAGAGGTAATGGGAATAGCTTCATGTGCCCAATCAACAGCGACCCCCTATAGCCGTACTTACACATATTTGGCAATTTCAAAAAGTAATCCCGGTAGGCTAATGTCAAGTCCGCTGTGGTTTCCAATTCCGAAATAGCAATAGAGCTAACAAAGCTCTAACAAAGCTCTTGTAGCTTCGGAGTTGGAAACATAATGACGTCAACACCTTTTCTCCACCAACGTCATCGCTCATAGCTCTTCGAACCCCACCTAAGCTCGGCTTGCTTAGATCTTCTAACACTTCCACTATCAGATTACCTCAGTGGTCTAGGGAATATCCTTCTCAGATCGAGATCATACAAGATTTTATGTACCTACCCGTCTATTTGACTGATTGACATATGGTAGCGACCAATCCGAAGTCCCAATCCCACATTCAATCGATGTCGTCAAGCCACATGCACATCAAAGAGAGAAAGTGAAAACCCGGTCTTGCAAGGAACTCCTCTTTGTTGAAAGTCCTAGTACCTATGGATTTGCAGCTTCGTAAGCAGCCTTCCTGTCCCTTGCAAGGAAACTACCGTATGTCATCATGAAAGACGTCAGAGAGAGCGGGAGAGCCCACTGGTATCCGAATTCTTCCAGATTCCAGCCTGTCACTCCGTCACTCTGCCTTACAGTGCTATATGTGTAACATAGATAGATCTCCATATAATATGCCATCTAAATCCCAGACTTCACCTAAGGCTTAGCTATTTCTTGTTTCCCCAGATTTACGCAACCTAATACGACCTAAGACTTCAAGACCTTTAGACTTTAATCAACTTCTTTCTCGCCATTGCCAAGCATATCACCTAGAGATACCCAAGGCCACCAGAAAATATTCATATCAGCATACCAATTTAGACCATCTAATTCATAATGGAGACCGTAAACAACATGGCTTCCGCGGCCGCCAAAGCCGTATGGGGCGAGAGCAAGCCAAACAACCAAGAGCCCATCTCCGGCCACACCGGCGACCCCTCCAAGGGCGAGCCCTACGACGCCGGTAACATCGGTACACCACCCTCCTCCTATCAACCTTCGCCCCCAGGCTCAATCACTAACTTCCCGAAACAGAGGACCCCAAAGCCCAAGCCGCCAAACTCGAAGCAAACGGCGAGAAGCCCGGTACTAACGGCACAAACGAGGCCGCACACTTCTCCAAACAGACCGGAACCGCGGCCGAAACAGAAGATACACCGAATAACCCGTCTGCAGACCTGAAGGCCAAGAGCGGGCCTAAAGACACGTCGAAGAGCCAGGCCGACACACGCGACCCGGAGAACCCTACCACAAACCCACGTAACGCGCCCACAGATGTCAATGACGCTGAGGAAGGGGTTAACGAGGCGCAGAAGCTAGATGGTCCGGGCCCGAAACCGATTGAAGAGGTTGCGCGGGAATATGGAGGGGACGCCGGGTCTAGTGGCAGTGTGGATAAGACTAAGAGTAAGAAGGCGGAGGGAGAGGAGGAGGAAGATGAAGATGGTCCGAATGCGAAGAGTAAGGGCGAGGGGACTGGCGAGCAGTACGTCAAGAGCACGGGTTTACAAGCAGACGGAGGCGACTTCGATGCGAAGAAGCCTGGCGCTGGGAGGGAGGCTGATCGTAAGTTGAATCATATTTTATTAACACACATACCTACTTTTTAAGGAGCATCGATTTCTGTGCCGTCTGATTGCTAACTTGAATACCTAGGTATCATGGAAGAGAAGGGCATGCATGTTAATGGAGAGGAAGGTGACGCAGGTGACGCGGCAGGGCACGGCGACAAGAAGGAGAAGAAGAGTATTGGCCAGAAGATCAAGGACAAGTTGCACCGACACTGATCTAAGTTGTGTGTATTTATTTTGGCTATCGAGGTCGTCGGCTTGTTGGCTATGCGTCATGATTATACGCGACCCCCTTTTCCCTCACTGGGAGTTATGAGGCTATGAGGCTATGATGCTCCCCCCTTGTTTGATTAGTTCCTATTTGCCTAGGTTGGTGTTAAGCTAGGGACCCCTTTTGGTTTATATTTTGGGAACTCGGTGTATTGTTATAGGTACCTACATATCTACATTACTAAATTCAGTATTGTTATATGGCCTTCTATTCTTCATCTAGGTCTTGGGTTCCGTATGACTCCATCGCAATAACAGGCGAAGCAGTTTATAGCTTCACTTGTAAAAACAGAGACGGATCTTGACAAAAGTTGGTCTAGTGGGTCTTAAGTCGCTAGCTTTTAACCTAAAGGTTGCTCCCATTTGGATTTAAATGAAGACCTCACCTTCCGAATCACTTCGGTCAATAGGATGTCTCAACGAAGACAGTGAGCTATAGTTTTTGCTATGGAAAACTCAAAGCGCTTCAACAGCTCTGTTGTAATCATTATTTACAAGACTATAAGCCTCTAGAAGTCCCTATATCTAAATGTGCAGGCTATCTCTCCTATAATAGTTGTCGATGACTCGTCTCGGACACAGCAGGCTTTATTCATAATCTTTCATATACCTATTACACCTTCGTGGAGGTGCTGCTTTAAAAACGTCGATTATTATTACTAAAGCTGTGTTGTGGACAGAACGAAAACCTCATACACCAATTATCGTTCTTATTCCAGCGTGCTCACGGTACAAGTGTCAGTATGGGTATCCTATACCTAAGCTCTTCATATAGGGGGTTTAAGGGATATTCATCTGAATAGGCACCTAGGTAGATGTTTTCGCGATAAATACCACTTAGGCTTCAACCCTTTTTTCTCTCTACCTATACTGACATTTAAGAGTTGGAAATCACAGTTGAAGTATAATCCAAGGGTTGGGGTTAGGGTTAGGGTTACCTATAATCTCGCCAATGAATAGGTGTGATATTTGCTACTCACTGCTTCTAGGATTAGATGCTTACTATATTGAAAAATATTGTTCTAGAAGGACAGGAACAGCGTTATAATTAACGTTATATGCTTTGGATTAGTAACAATGCTTCGATGCTTGCTCTCGTCGTGTGGGGGGCATCGTGCACATGCTTGCCTGCCCAGTAGGTACGGAATGTATTGCCCCTGGACACGATAAGAAGTTATGCACGAGGAGGTATGGCAGAGGGAACCATGTGGCATGCCTACCAGGGGTATAGACGCTGCCGCTAATCGAAACCGGCCGAGTGCAGTCTCGCCCGAGTGTCTGGCTCCTCCCGCTACGCTGCATGTTCACTGTAAATCAGTACTCCGAATAGTTCCAGCAGTATAGAGCCAGGAACTTTGTTAATCTAAGAGCTGTATCCGTTGCTATAATTGACAAATAGGTCCTTACCCGTGTATGCGCTTACTTTACCTCTTCCCAACCAATGTAAGTGTGCGTAGGTATTTATAACGAGTATCAGGTATAACACGCCTATTCAGTTATCAGAGGGTGTGTTCATATATCTCAAATTCTCGTGATGTACCTACAAGTACACATAGTCTCTACCTCAGTACCGCAACATCATAACGCCTTTCGAGCTCACAGAAAGCATAATCTAACGCTGCGTGACAGATTTCGGCGTCACAGCCGATCCTCCAATCCTCCAAAATATCTCATACGCACATCATGATTATCGCTCTCACCCAGAATCTAGATCACGTAAACCCGGGAGAGACAGGTCTGCGGCCGTAAGCGTTTGTATGGGACATATATGTCTCTTCTTCTCAAACCCATCTACCTACATACTATACATCGGATAGGTAAGCACCGCACACTTCCACAACACTGACGCAGAACCCAAGACCGCGTATACGGACCAATAGCGCGCGCAGACGCGGTGTTCGCATGTGCTGCGTGAGGTGACACGAGCGCTCCTATACACGATACACGAAAGAGAGGGCACACGAGCAGTTCGCGGGATGGGATAGGCATGGCTTATGCAGGTCAGACTTTAAGGGGGTCGGCTGTGCGAGGTGGCATCGAGCGAAACAGGCTCATGTGCGTCTGGCGTTCGCTGGAACCCGTCTGTTGATCATGTACCCTGAGCTACGGCGCAGTATCGCCTCAAAACAAGATATACGCTTGATGTAGGTAGGTACAGTAGCGGCTTGGACTCGTAGCTCGAGGTAGAGCTATGTAAGCGAGCTAGGTATGCATCTAGGTAGGTAGTAGCTAGGTAGGTAGGTAGGCATATAGCAACGTCCTTGGCATGCTTTATCGGACCACGGATCTGTCGAACGTGGATCTACATATGTGGTACTCTATACCCATGGATGTAGGTGCGGAGGGGAGGAATGGTGTGGTGGGTGTGGTGGCGTTCGCAGCTGAATGGCGGGGGGAACTTGGAGACGCATGCGAAAGGAGCTGGCGCAAACGCACATACGGGCAGAGCGTCCTAAAGAAGAGAGATGCTACGAGAAACGCCAGTAAGCTTCGGGAATTACCATTGGTATATCCAGACGTATGGAACAATCTCAAACAACGAAGACCCGCGCAGGTAGGGTCAGATTTCGCAGTAAGGGATACGATGAGGCCGAGATGAAAAGATAATATATGACTGCTATGTATACAGTATACAAAAGTATATAATATAGAATATTTTAGCTGCATATAATACGCGGGGAAATATCTGCTAGGTTTATAGGTCAAGATATATCTGCATGTATCTCGAAAGTACGCTGCATAGAAGGGGTATGGGTATATCCGTGGATGAGTACAGGGCAAGAAAAGATCTCGATTTACGCTTATAAGAATAAAGAAAGAAAATAGAGAGATACATACCTGAATCCTTTCGATCAGCCATGATACAGTTATGATATGACCACTCACTCTCGATCCTTTAATCACACCCTTTCCGTCGTCGCAAGATATCATCAGATAACGCAAACGAAATATGTATATACGAAAGCGAGGCTTTCTCCATATCCCATATCTCATAATACACACTCCACTACTTCTCACGCATACATGACGGTACATCCAAAACACTTACAACCCCGATCGCATGCGGGTGCGTGGCGTCTGCACCTAATAATCCTTCCGCGCCCGCGGGCCGAATCGTGTATGTTGTACATGTCTAGTGCTCATCGCAATAGAAGCGCCATGTACCTTTCTTTCTTTCTACGTACCTATCTCACCCGTCTAATGCATCTCCCTCCTCCCCTACCTCCGCAAACCTTTCAGCTATAACAAACACACCTAATACAGTCAGCAATGCAATAGCACACCGTCTCTATAACCGCAAACCCTACGAACCCTAGAATATCCCCAGAAAGATGAGATGGCGATTGCCACGCGTGCCTTACGATCCTCAGGGGTTTTCTTTGCTCGGGTTTAAGTCCAGCATGAGAGAGGTTGGAGAAAAGCCACCAATGGCACCTTGTTGCGTTGTAGGGGTTATGGATAAGTAAGCACGCCGTGTAACGCGGAAAACTTATCCCACCTAGTATACCCTGAATAACTGAGGTAATATCAACTACGCGTCGGCAATGGTACCTTAGCCAGAAAAAAACAAAAAAGAAAATGACAGCTTGGAAAACTAGAGAGTACATGTCTTGGGAACGAGATCGATTGGTTCGCTTAAATAGCTTCTAATCCGTAGATTTGTCCGTGATGACCCCTAATCTATAGGCTGGAAAAGGCCGACTACGTCTTCAACCAAACGAAACATTCACGATTGCGATGTGAAGAATTACTTAAGTAGACGAATCCGTGATGCAAATTATGCCCCAGTAGCGAGATGTCACCGAGGACCGACCGATCTATGTATATAGCCCGTAACAAAAGGACATTCGCCTAGACTGACATGAAGATCTGGCATTATGCAAAGCCGTTCTTGCGAAGGCCCAAAGCTCTCTTGAATACCGGAGAACCACCCTTTCCACATAGAAAAAAGACACAAAGGGAACCAACTGTGTAGTTGTTTTTTGTATAGTGAACGAAGTCTATGTGGTGTAGGTGACATCGCCCTGAAATCGCGGGCCACCTCAGATATTTCCGTTGAACTTTTGGGTTTCCTTCGCAATCCTGGACAAGACGTTCCCCTGAACTTTTTGCTTTTTTTCATTTATCCCTCGTCATCATGTCGTTGCAGTTGCTTTTCGTGATGGCCGTCCATCATCCATGCTCTAGCAACGATTTTGAGATTCCCCGGTAGCCACCCAGCCTGTTTGGTTCATCAATCGACATGTGGTTAGACTCAAATATACTCCTGGGAGGTGGATGCTACTCATGCACCCATCATACCCGTTTATTGGCGAGGTTAGGGCAGGGTGCACCTTACACCACATCGTCTTCACAACAAGTAAACTCCCCCCACAGTACTCCTCTGGCTACTCAACCCCCGTACCTGACTCCCAATGCTGGCCACCGTTTCCAAAAGCCGGGGGAATCTGCCTAAGCCCAAGCCCAAGGGTATCGATGACCCCTTATGCGCCGTAAAGACGAGTAATGCTGGCTCCGCGTAGCATCGGGAATATGGTTTACAATATGGTGAATGATAATCCTTACCCATCCACCCCGTAACCCAAATAATCCAAACAAGCCTCTATATGTACCTGCTATCTCACGCGTGACTCGATTCTGTGTGAGGTCAAGTATATAGCTGTATCGCACGGCTTGATGTGGATGCCAAGTGGGGCTGGCTCATAAGAAACCAGACTCAGCGAGAACTCTGTAAGGTAATCTGGTAAGCCCCGATGTAAATCATTTAATACTGGTGGCGACGTACCTTACGATCTTCTCATCTTCGCGCTCACGCGGCTCAACTACTAAACTCTTGTCGTACATCTCGTGCACGTCTCCCGCTGCTTGCATGTTGCTAAGGATATAATCCTGCAATTCGGGCACTGGCTGAAGGGAATACGGTGAATTCTGGTAGACTTGAATGTCACGAATCACCTCGGCTGTCTTCGCACGTTTCGCGAAGTTGATAAGGTTGGTTTTCTTGATGATCGACGGTATACCATCCTCAATGAATGTCAGATCGGTAAGATAGACACCAAAGAAAGGAATACACGGTGGGTTTGCCGCATGTAGAGCCTCTCTGTATTCGCCAAAGTTTTTCGTGCTTGCCATAAGACGTCGCATATTCTCTAGAACGGCCTGAGTCCTAGCCGGAACTTGATCCCATGTTCGCTTTAGACGGGCAATAGGGGCAGTGCCGAGGGCGGAGATGATCGATGTCAAAGTAGAGAAGTTGTTGAGGCCCCGGCATTTCTAGTATTGTTAGTAATCTAAACAGTAGAATAAACCTGATACTAATACTCACATCAGCAACCGAAACGAAATGCTTGATGACGATCACTCGCTTCTTCACATCCATCTGTGCCAGAATCATCTCGGCGACCCAGTTCGTCATTTGGTTAGAATGTAAGATAAGTGCTTTTACATTCGGCGCTGGCTCAGGATCATTTTCGCCAACCTTCTTTTGCCATGTCTTGTTGAGACATTCTGTGGGCTTGATCTTGCCGTAAAGCTTCGACTCAATAATTGTTAGCTGGCGAGCAAATTCGGTAACGTCGATATCAAGGAATTTCAATTTCTTCATATTCTTTGGCATGATTGGTGGTGGAACATTATTGGCAAATGTTTGGATCATGCGCTTGGAAGAAATTTCTTTGCCGTTAAGGCGCTGGTCTAAGACAGACATAAGATTGTTTGCGCCGGGAGTTTCCGTAGACTTGACCGTATCTCTTGCGAATGCATAGACATCTCGGATGAGTTGTTTGGTTTCGTCGCTCGGTTCCTCCATCCAGTAATTCTCAAACCAACTCTTGATAATGTTCACAACGCGGAAGCGAATTAGCTTTTGCTTTCGATCCCTCCAAACATCGTATTCGGAAGAGGTCAATCCTTCCGGCGGTTGGATATTGAAGCGCTTGACTAGAAGTTCGAATAGCTCTCGTGCCGAGGTGAATGATCGGTATGTCAAAAGGAACGTGTTGTTGAAGCTGAAATCCGACTTGTCGTGTCTCGTCAGTTGCTCGACCAATGCCAATAATGTACCGCCCTTGACTGCTGGCGGTGTCGACTTCAGGTCCCAGGATAAGTCATTCTCGAGGTCAAGCCGCAAAAACGCGGGTGTCTCCTCCACTTGTTGAATGGCACTCTGGGGAACAGATCCCTCACCTAGGATTTGCGCAATCTTCGAAAGATTGTTAGTCTTTCTCGGTTTAGCGGGAATTTCACCTTCGGTATAGGATAGAGATCCCATGAGAGCAGGTCTGGTATCTAGTAGATTACGAGAACCGGAACGTGCGTGTATTGGGTCGTAAGATGGCACAGTATCTCTCCTAGGTGCATCTCTTCCAAGGTTGTCCTCCCGCATACGGTTCTCCTGCCGTTGTTGCATGTTGATCTGTACCTGTTCGGAAAGAAGTTGAAGCGAGAAGCCGATATGGGAGGAATTCGTTTCTAATGTTCTAGCGCAATGTCTGACATATTCGAGTCTGCCTTCCAACGACTCGCCACGGACCTCGGACCATTCATCACCCAGAGGTCCTGCGACAGCCTGACATCCTAAGATCAGGTCAGATATATTATCATAAAGGCTTTGCTTATTGGTGCCGTAGTCAGCAAGCTGAGGCGTTTGGAAGGTATTTCCAAGCGACGAAAGATCAATCGACTCGATCAACGCGATCCAGGGCTTAAACGTTTCCAAAACCTTCCCACCGGCGATACAAACGTTGTTACCGACAAGCTCGTGCTTGTAAGGGGACACAATCTTGTCAGAGATCCCGAGATTCTTTTCTAGCTCCCTGATACTGGAAACCAGCATCCTCTTGTACTCATCCAGCCTCTCAAGAAGTTTTCCGTCAAGAATTGCCGTCGGCTCGGAATATCCATCGTCATCCTCCAAGAAATTCGACGTGATAGGATCGCGAGGACCAAGCCCATTGTTTTGCCAGCTTCCACCAGTCGTACTGCCAATGACGAAGCCAGGAAATAGTCGCGGAATCTCCTCGCCCCTCTGTTGCCTTGCGACTTCGACAAAGCTGAAGACGCCTCCAAGCACACCATCGGCTTCTTGTAGGCACTTCTGAACAGACTCGGCATTCGGCCAATCAGCGGCGGCTATATGCGACGAGATGACAAGCTTAGAAAATTTAGACATCATATCCCGAAAATGGGGGTAGAGCGCCTTGTTAGTAGAGATGATGGAAGGCTGGCCTGAATGATTGTCTGTTGTGCCCGAGCCGGCAGCAAGGAGCAATCGTAGATGGTCAGAGATATCCTCTGCGCGAGCTACGTACTCGGACCTGTTATTGTTCGCAATCGCATCTCGGTAGCGGTCAATAGCACGCTTCATGTTTGCTATAAGCAGGTTCCATGATAGAGGTTGCGTCGTGCCATCATCAAAATAGGAGCGAGGTATCGTAGCTGCTTGTGGCAGATTAAAACCAGTGCCTGTGAAGGATGTAGCAGATGCTAATGTCGGTGCTTGACCACCAGCAGACATTGCGATGTTAGTATTGATGAAAGTGTCAGTTCGAGATCTAATTCCTTGCGAGCCATTAATGGAGTCCATGGATGGTGAAGGAGAGACTCCGACGCTGTCACTGCCGTAGCCACGACGTCGAGGAGGCTACGTAACACTTGTGAGCGGGCGATAACAATATAAAATATACACGTGGATGGTTACACTTACTAAGGAACCTACTGAACTCTTCATAAGCAATTCCCCTTCGAGCTCCGATGCCGATGTCGCCTCCGAGTCTTCGTCTTCGTCTTGCATCAGACCTCTTGCCATTACCTCGGGAGGCAGCCTTGTCCTCTCAGGCATATTTACGTCCATGCGGTTGCGGGGTCCATTTTCGGTGCTGGAAGTCGGTGACTCAAGCGGAAGCTCCATGCTGCTCTCTCCAGTCATCGTGTTGTAATAAAATAATCTACCATCAGGTGTAGCCTGAGGTATCCAGAAATCGGCACCAGATTTCCTAGTCCTTGTACCTTCGAGAGGTAGCCCGTTCAAGTCGTCGGGGTCCGAGTCGTTCCCATCGTCGAACTCCTCCTCGTATACGACTTGGTCCTCTAACTCATCATCTCCATTGTCCCCCTCGAGATTTTGCATGTGCTCCGGGATCTCCTCGGGATTTGTGATGATCTGACAATAATTGCTTGGAAACCAGCCTCGGACCCCATTGATGACACCGTCCCACCAACCACTTTCGAGTTGTGTGATAACCTGAATGACGTCGCCTTCATGGAAGCTTAAACTTGTCCGGTCGTCAGCCTCGTAGTCGTAGAGTGCTCGTACGTATAATGTGCCCGGAGGCGCGGTCCCTAATATGCCGTTCATGGTGTACGTGTACGGATTGTAGTCGCGGTCACCGCTGGATTGGCCCAACGATGCCGGGTTCCTTAGCTCAATAGCAGAGTCGGGGTTTTTATCAAGAGTATTAGACCGAGATCTATTGCGCGAATTGTACTTGTTATCTTTTTGGTTTGTTACGATTGCGGACACTGGGGACTGCGTCATGAGCATCGTGACGTCGGATGCGCCAAGCGTGATTAAAGGTATTTTCTTTTCGGAAGAATAGAATTAAATCATGCCCGAGATAGTATGAAGGGTGTATAAAATAGAACGAGGCTAAGCCGTCAAACTCGCGTAGGCAGGTAAGGTAACCGGCTAAAGATCGTCTCACAACAAAGGCGGGACGAAGGCGAAAACGCGAATGCGTGCGTTGATAGGTTTCGCGGTCGTCGCTATCGTTTTCGAAATCATTAAGGATAGGGGGTATTTGCGTGTTCGAAAGGATTTGAATTGTCTAATGTCCAAAGTTTGGGATTGAAATGTCGAAAGAACGAAATAAGGAAAGACGAATTGTCTAATTTCAATGGTAATCTTGGAAATCCCCCCGTCTCCGTCGAAAGTCAACTCCTCCCCCTTTGAATTTTGCCTACAAGCGCTAAGGGTCTCGTTGCCGGCGTGGAATGAGACAAGAGAAGATTGTGAATGGTTGATAAATCTTGTCGATGGGCGGGTAAAGGAAAGTCAGGTAAGGAGTTCAATTCGTTGACGAGAAAGGCTAGTCGGTAGGTGTCCTGGTTGTCCCGGGGCTTAAGTGTTTAATGGGTTTAATGGTGTGTTAATGGATTAATAGTAAGGGCTGAGGGCTGAAAGAGAATGGGTCTATGTAGATAGGATGATAAAATGATAAAATGATACTATGTAGGTACTGGCCGTAACAAATATCTAGCCCTGCACCATAGAACGAACCATAGAATCGCAGAACTGTAGAACCGTAAAAAAAAGATTGAAGGAGGGTTACAGCCTATGGGATTTAGAGCTGCGCTGCTGAAGGTGGTGGTGATGCAGCCGTGAGCAACATTGAATGGTAGAAGTTGTTCAAGGTTGCTTAATCGACGAAAGGGGGGGTGGGTGGTTGTTTTTTTTTCTTGGTTCTTAGGCGATAATCATAACCCGGAGGTAAGGTAAAGATGGTAGATGGTAGGTACGAGATAGGTCGATAGGTCAGGTAAGAGCAAGATCTGGAAAGTCGGGGTCGCCCAGGTGCTGGTGCTTTGGTTGGCTTTGGTTAGGTGGTGCTGGCTGGGTGCTGGGTGCTGGGTGCTGATGCTGGTACTCGTTTCCCTCACATCGGTTGTACTGGTTGTACTAATTGTATTGGCTTGTACTCCATAGTATTCATACCTACGTCGTATTGTGTCGTTTATGTTCATAAACTCTCATAAAAAAGTTCACAAGGTAACCGTTATGGTAGGTAAGTTTAGAGGTGACTATTCCTTATCTGGTAATAGTACAAGGTTCTTAGTGACATACCCCTCTTTCTTTGTGAAAGACCCCTTTAAATTTCCTGTCTTCTGGGAATTGTGATTGGATCTACTCTCTCACATTACACAGACCCAATCGACCGGATGGAAAAGTATCAATTAAATAAAGTCTTAGTCGAGACTCAGACCTTTTAGACTTACATATACAATGGCGAGGACGTGCATATTTGTTTCTAAGTTTATATGTATCGAGGTCTTGGGTATATGAAAGTCATCATATCCGGTCTCTGCATATCGTTCGTTGGCAAGGACGACTAAGATATTATCAATACACCCCGCTGGCGTGGTCTGTGTACCTAGTACTATTATTATGTACGCTTGCCACAAATTCGGATTTACTCCAAGTCGGTCTGGCTGTCTGGTAACGTACCTACTTTGGCAGCTTTGGGTCCTACTTGGGGCATTGGCATTCGCGAATCAATGCACCTTCTGGTAAAAGAAGGAGCATGCGAATGAAGAAGGATTATCGATAAAAAAACAACCTTGAATCATCATCATCTCGGCCAAATTCGTTCCCTCAAAGTCATCATCCAACATCCCCTACCTCAAGTATGTTTAAGCACAGCCTGTACAGAGACCAAAGTAGGTCGTCTTCTCAGTCAGCTTCAGCCAACCGTCAACCCAAAAGAGTCATCTCGAGTCATCCCAGGTCATCAATTGCGTCTAGTTGAGATATTTAGCACATCCGGCATAAGCTAACATAATACGATACACTTTTTTTTGTGCGCTGTAACCTTGGCCGACCGCTCATTCGAAAAGATGCCGAGAGACGGTCTGATTTTAAAAGGGGGAATAAATACTAGGTAATAGTCTGGCAATCGATTGAGATCCGAACAAGGATCTAGTCGGGCTGTCGGGGACCTCAATGGCCAGATTACACCTGGTGTCCTACACTCCAATACCGTATAGAGTAATAAGTACACTGTATTATTATATAGGTCTGTATATGTCCTAGGCGCGATACAACTTTGCTTTTGCAGGCTTGGAATCTTGGAAGCTTAGAGGTTTGGGATAAGCTTACCTTCATAGGAAACTTCATGTTGGGTTTAGTTGTTGGTTGGTATTCATTCTCGAATGTCATCATGAAGTGTTGAATTATGTAGGATGATACATGGTGTGGTCAAGCAAGCAAGTAAGTTTTATTATGATGTTTTTATAAACTTACCACTAATAGTATAAGACCCAGACCAACGACACGATACACAACAGACGCACTTCCAAGTTGCCTACCTTGCTAATAGGTACCTACCTAGTAGGTAGGTAGGTTTCAAGGTTCGGGTATATGATACAATACAATACAATTTATCAGATCGGTTATCTCGAAGAGACGTAAAAGCGAGGGATGGTTTCGCGAAAGGAGAGCTCGAAACCGAAGCTTGATTCGTCCCATCAGACAGAGCTATGAGGGGGAGGGGTACGCCGCCTTCACGGAATGCGTCGCGCATGCGTATGGATATATGCATGCGAGCTGCAGCGGCCTCGTGCTCGTTCCGCTTGGCGGACCTGGCGACTGGCAACTGACGAACCCGCGGAATTATGCATACATGCATCCACAGTGTAATAATGTAATATTCACGCTAGATGCTTCGAGACTCGGTGAAGCGATAGGAAGATATACGGTATGCGGTAGATTCCAATTGTGTAGCATCGTGGTATCTGACCCGTACACTGCCCGTATACCTGATACAAGTCAAATGTTTCTTCTCGTGTGTCAAATACACGTGGGCTTACCCAGCATGTTCGTTTGTAACCGTTGTTCTCAGCATGGAGCCCTCTTTCGCACGCCGACATATTTAACCAGCTGTCGGAATATTTGGAAGACGCATGGAAGACCTAGAAGCTTTTGCGAAAGAACGCCGTCCAATGAGCAAGCAGAAAACAGTGCTCTGTTGTGGATCGGAGATGGAAAGCCGCTGCTTTAATGTTAATGCTTGCAACCGTTGACAATACCCCTGAATGATATTGTCCTGCTATCGAGTATGGGGTTTAGAAGAATAGAGATCGTTCGATTGAACTTCATCCGTTAGAATGTCCATCCCATGTTAGACCCTACACCCTAGTTGCCTACCTAAGTACATACCTGGTACGCAGTAGATAATCGGCACCCCTGTATAGGTAGCCCCTGGGAACCAGAATCTGACCGGGCTGATCCAATCGATTGACATGATCATCTAGAGGGGTTTTTTCATAGATCAAAACATAGGGAGCAAATGAATTTCAGATGGAATGTCCCAAACATGTTTCCATTATCCTGAGGTGAACTAGATGCAAGGGAGAGGAGGCTGATCTCTCTGGTTGCGAATGAGAAGAGGTTTAAAGGGTAGGAAGCTTTAGGTGCGTGATGCAAGAAACGTCTAAGTGACATATGCTGCAGCTAGGACGACACCAGCTTCCAAACAAACCTTCATGCGAAATACCAGTAGTATATTATGCATTATTTGAGTATAGATGCATCCCTTTCGTTAATTTGATTCGAGGTGAATAACCTATACGCTTATCTTAGGAGGATTTCAACACTACCGTTGGCATGTTGCAACGACGTCGAGTTTGAAACTACCCAAGTAGCTGATAGTATAAGACAGGCTTATTTCAAGTCCATCATGAGTTTAGTGTGCCCCCTGAGTGATAAAATAGGCTTCAGGGCTGTGTCGAGCATCAACGAACCCCCACGCCAACGCCCGGGAGTGGTAGTAATCAACGAAGCCCCCCAAGAGCCGAAATCCTCCAACCCTTATTTCTACCACGTTGCCCAAATTTAGTTGTGAGACTGCCTGTCATCTGCTCGATCCTGCGACCTTTCGACAAGCAAGATCGGGATGCGAAGCTTGAAAATTTCAGCTTTTTCTGCCCCCAATTGGCTTCCCGCGATACCACGTGGATTGCTTCTGCAATCCTACGACCTAACGAGGGTTGGTGACCCGGCAGACCACCTAGGCATGCAGCAACGGCCACATACACAGCGTCGATTGTACTCGTGTGTATTCCCGTACGGCCAATTGCATTCGGACTGTGTGGTACAGAGGAAGCTGTGCGACACGGAATCGTTCGGATGGGCACGGCGGGAGCCGCGGAACTACCCTCCTAACGCACGCCATCAACGCGGGTGATAGATCATGACAGGCCGATTCCAGATGTAGCGCAAGGGACTAGCCGCGTCGCCTTCCCATATTGCGAGCTGAAAATATCATGCAAGTCTCGCTCATCAATAAAAGGGAAGAAGGAAGACAGAATAACTGATGTGATCTGGGGATTCCGGGTATCATCGAATTTGTTTCCAACCAAACTGTGATCTCAAATGATCACTTCAAATGACCCCCACCAGTCTGGCCTTCTGAGATGACACATCATATCGCGGATGCTATTTTTGCATGTTTGTTTGCTTGACCGGAATCGCTCGTTCGCTCCGGTATCGTGAACAATCCGAACTTCCAAGGGTAAAGAGCGAACATATTTTCAATGCTAGGTAGAACAAGCGATTAACAGCACGTGGACCTACGGAGCCTGCGATATGTTCAAAGACGAGTTTTGAGAGACCAGTCATCCCCAGTCGATATTTCGTGCCTAGTCGATACTTGGATCGCACAAGTCCGACAAAATAATAATTGAGATATAATACTAGGAACTAGGTACGCATCGCAAGAAACGAGATAATGCTACCTACCTAGTGACTCTTATTACTATTCGCGTCGTATAAGGCATGGAATATGTGGTACGAAATCTGTGTTTCCAGCCGCCTGTATTATGCTAGGCGCTATCTTCAGGGGATATGTTCCATGGATCCGACGAGACGACGGACTGCCGTCATCTCGGCTTTTGCGCCAGAACGCCCGCCCGATGTCAATGGTTCTTCCAGATCATTGGGACGCCAATCAGAAAGACTTTTTGACGCCCCTGTTTAAAACGAAGCGAATAGTCTCTGTCTCATGCCTCCTGAACACGCCCGGTTACGCCTTGCCTTAAAAAGCACCATCGTGATGGGATATGCAGCTCGGGAATCGCGTCAAGTGGATCCTGTTACCTCCTATTGACGACTCTAGGCGGATATTACCTACACTAGGCCTACTTTGGCTTGACGATCTGGGTTAGCACACGTGGAGCTCACCCGGAAGGCTCCCGCGAACACCAAAACCCTCGTCTTTCAAGGTTTCAACCATTCCCAACTCCTGCATCGTAGACCGTCCATATTCCAGGGGGCCTCGAGGCGGTATGAGCTCTGTTGAAAAACAAGCCCACACCGTCTAAACATGCACATCATCCGGACCCAAATTGCTCATTATGCTTCGGTTCGTCAGATAATCAGATCTAGGCATGTAAGAGCGAGGTCGTCTATATCGTCAATATCGTCGACGTCAGGCGAACTCATCCCACTCGACGCCAAGTATAGAACGGGAGCTAACCAAGGTAATCGAGCTGCGGAAGATCTGCTGTACTCCAGACTTAGACGGAGCACCTCGAAGTACACACTTACAGGAAGTGGGACTCATTAAAGACGGTCAGGACGCCTTGGACTCCAACGACGATTTTAGTGCTGTGGGTAAAAGTCGAGCGCTCCACTCAGGTTTCTAGCGTGTCAAGCCTGTTACCCGTTTCCCGTCTCGTCTCTGTTAGAAGACGCCAATACCGGCCGATATCTGACAAGTCACCAGAATGATAGCTCGAAAACTACCTCACAAACTACCTAGTGACTATCTGTCACTTGTGGCAATTCTTTGCTTCTGATATTAAAAAAAGAAACAGTTTAATTTATTATCAAGAATCGTGAGGTCGAGTACATCACCAATCATCTTGTCGAATAAGGTTGTCCACCGGGACTTCGGCATTCTGACGATACTTACCTAAACCATCGATATTTGCCTCGAATGGTTCGTAGGATCTATCAAGGGATGAATTGTTCTCAAGATGTAGCTGAAAAGATCATATAATTCAAGCGTACAAGCCTCTTATGTCCCGCCACGCGGTCGAGTACGGGGCAAGATAATTCGGTTCCGGTTTAGAATATGAAAAGCATCGAAGTGTCCTCCACTTCGGCTGGACAGGAGGAGTCTGGATACCTCGTCCCGTGATCTTGAGAGTATCCAGTATCGGGGAACGCCAGAGACGTGGGGCAGTGGGAACGGAGTTCCGAATTTTACAAGGCGCATGGGAGATTGAGGGAGCTGAGGTGTCCGTCAAGGTGAAATTCTAGGTAATTATTTGCGCAGGTCTGATTGCCCCTCAGTAAATCGTATAGATGAGTGTTCTATTATACGACATAGTATATATTTAACAACGGGATGTTCGGAATGTCCGACTAGAACATCGATATGCGTAGCAAAATCCGAGTTCGGTCTTGTCATCCTTAGACACCAACTAACAGGTACATGGTAGCCCCCTAAACAATAACTAACAAAAACAATAATATAGAAAAAGGACAGAATTTGTGTGTCGATGCTTCAAGATGGGCATAAAGACAGCTATGAATAAACCAATAGGATATAGCATCCTTCCTTACATAGTACCTGACAAGGTCTGTCTGTCTAGATAACCCAAAGCTACACAGACGCATGGATATCATGTGGCCTGAACGATCGCCAGTGTTAAAGCGAGGACCTCGTAGAAATTCGTTGTCTGCCCCGCTCCCAACTGTCGACCCCCTCGACCCCGTCAACCCCTCACCAGTCGAGAAGACGGTGAGGTAACATCTCGCAGTCGGCAAACCATGGTGGCACGAAACCTGGTACTTGATTCATGAGTGTATGGCCGATTCTGGAGCCTCCAGATACGTCCCAATCGTGGAGGATTTCGGGCAATGTGCAATGAAGCCATCGTGATCAGAGGGATGGCCATTGAGATCACATTGTCGATAGTGGCCAGCGGATTTCATCCACGTTTCACCTCTCTCACATTACAACATTGTACATATGCAGCACGGTGATGTCGACGTCTATGGGTATCGATAGGTCGATATGTATAGCATATCATATACACACATACACATACACACATACATATACATAGCATTCAAATTAAAATTGGGGGGTTTTCGAAGATGTCCTTTTTTCGGCAGCACTAGCCTCACTTTCTCCAGTTTCTTGCATATGCACGCGAGGCGGATGGTCAGCTTGCAGTTGATTGACCAGTTATCTACCTGCTCCGAAGCTATTTTCGGACGGGGGTTCGCTGCTCCTCGTAGCCGCCGTTAGATTACGCACAACTATCTTCATTTTAGGGAACCTATCCGGAACAACATTGCCTTCTCATCGCATCCGGACCGGGTCTTGGCTGACTGAGATTTCTAAAATGTCAGCATTGGCAGGAGAAACGGTGTGGCGACGTGCGACGTGTGAAAGCCTAGAGGCTTCGTCCGCGCAAAAGATAATGGCGAAAAATCCTACGGGGATGACTCTCACTTCTACTTCTCCCCCTTAGAGATACCTAGTAGTACTACATACACACATATCAAAGTACGAAAGGACACTTATTGCGATAGCATTGGTCTCGAGAGTTGGGTTAAGCTAAGCCAATGATGGGAGAGTGGCGCAACCAAAGAGGCTAATGACGATGAAGTGGGATGGAGGGGAAGCTCTTCCATTACAAAGACGATCTCTTTGTATACTACCTTAGCTGTGTAAATCACAAGCTACCTAGGTAGATAGTGATAACCATAGTCGTATGGATGGATGTAATAGTCGTAGTCTTAATAGCCTTATAAAACGAAAAAATGGTTAAATTGTCTGAGATGCAAATCTTTTACATACCTGTACGTAGTATTACCTATTATTGTCTCTGGCCAAGAACCTGGAAAATAGAACATTTAATCTTATGGTCTAAGCACGGAGATGAAGTGGGCAGATCTTATAAGACTAGTGATTCATCTCTCATCCCACCACCCATCTACCATCTGCCATCCACTGTCATCTCCTACCTGCGTACGATCCGTGATGGCGATAATTGGACGAAAAAGAGGTCCGATCTTTCGACGACGGCGAGTAGCAAGATACACACATGAAAAGCTCCCGATTGCTGTCAGGTGTTACTGGGTATGCGTTACTGCTCGCTGCAAATACATGCAAATAATAAACCGATGTAAAAGGAATAGTTAAAAAGACGCGTTGGCATCCGTCAAATGATCCTACAACATCCATACCCTCGCTAAACTGGATCGGGGAGTTTCATTGTTGCTGCTTTTGCTAAATGGACTCGGAGGAGTTTAATTATTCGAGTCTAGGTACTCTGTAAGGAACGGAGTATCATAATGGTACATGCAAATATAGTTAGGTCCCAGCCAAATTAGAAGTAACTTTTCTTTTTGACACGACACGAACCGGTCACGGGTCACAAAATCTTAACGTGGCACGCCAAGATGAATGTGGAAATGTCGATGGAGTACGTGTTCGGGTTTCCTGCTTGGTAAGAACATTCAAGTACCTAAGAACGGACCCCTCGGCCATCACTGCCATGACTTGCCATGGGCTATTTGCCATGGGCTCCATGACTTCCTCCATGCCTCCATGGCCGTCAATGGCCTCATTGCAGGGTATAGCTGGTTCCATTTCTGTTCTTTCATTCTTCCATCCCTCCTTTCCTTACCTGCCCCGCCCAATTGACCCCCCTTAACCCCCCCCTTCCCCTCCCCTTTTTGTGGCTGGAGTGAACTGAATTTGGAGCTGACTTTCCAACTTTCCCCCCGCCAACATCCCACTGTTTTATTTTTTTTTTGTTCTACGAAACGCTTTGAACTTTCAGATACTTACCCCTCTCGACCTCCGTTGAATTAAATGGTTTAAAGCACCACATAGAGTCGCCAACTTCAACTACGACTACAACCACCACTTATGCAGCCGCTATAGCATCCTAGATACCGCCAAAAAGTTACAAAAACTAACACGTATAACAACATTAAACTATTCAATGCAGAATTAGCATATCAGCATTAGCGGTGTGAATAAAACAATCTAGATTGCACACCGCATCTACAATTCCTAGAGGGGCTATCAAGAAGCGAAGAAGCGAAGCGAGCAAAATACCCAAAATACCTTAGAAAATAGGCACTTGGATAGTCTTAATCTCCACTAAAAAGTCATATCCCCGGGGGCCCTAGCTGCCCTGTAAAGAGTTTGCAGCCCACCGCCAAGGTACCTGGTAAACCCTGCATAACACCGCTGTATCCCAGCAACGACCTAGGTAATTACAGCACGAGAAGCACCCACCTTCCAGCAACCCGTGCAGCCGTCCCGCATCCACTTTACCTTACCTGCTTTACCTCACTTGACCTGATCGGGCCACTATACCTGCGGCGTAACTCGTAACTTACCATTTTTAACCACTTTCAATCAAAAGAAGCCACAACCGCCTCACCTGCTTGAATGTACCTTACTTACCAACCCACGTCTTATCCACACGCAGTCTGGACAATCCGACTGGTCAGTTTTGCTTCCTTAGCAACCTTTCTTTTACTTATCTCTCGTCGTACCAGCCGCTTTAATTTCTAGCATAATACATTAGATACCATCAGATATCTAGTGTACCTACCTAGCTAGAGGCGTGTGAAAGGTACCTAGCTGTTCCGAACATAGTGGCATACAGTAGCATAAGCGTACTAGGCAGCGTGTCAAGTTACGCGGTAGGAACATTGAAAGACCTCAATGCTGAAAAAGACCTGAAAGGTACGTACCCATGTATCTTGTTTCTAGTAACATTGAGCTCCAGTCCCAAGTCTCCAGTCTCCAGTTCTCTCCAAGTGCAAGCGCAAGCGCAAGTGCCAAATTCCCAATCCCAATTCCAAACCAACCCACCTACCCACCTACCCGACTTGTTGTTCCCCTCCCTGCACTAGTCACTAGCCACCTTTGCATAGCACAGCACAACGAAAGCACAGCGCATTCAATTTTCCCTCCCTCATTTTGACCCGGCATTGTCCCTCTTTCCTCATCCCTTCCCCCCCTCCTTTTTTTTTCTGAAATTCCCAACTTCACACTTTCATCTTCCATCAAAACGCCCTATCGCCCCTCGAACCCCTCTTTAGTTTTTAACGGTCGCAACCCGCGCATCGTTGATTACTTACTTGCGTCGTCGATTTTTATAGACGACTGCATCATCTCGAACCCTTCGAGATTATTCCCCCTTCGGCCTTGGCCGCCACATATTAAACCACAGTCTATTCTATGATTCCTATATCGATACAAATGATCAACTATCAACAGTCTAGTCAAGAAGACACACTTTAAATCCCACGGGAGCGCGCGTGTGCGAGCGAGGAGCCAGGCGATTTCAACTATCAGCCTGTGAAAGGGTCAACTCAACCATAACTGCCCAAGTTTTCGGAGTGTCGACCGCATAGACGTTGTCAACAAAAGCGAAGAACCCCCCATTGAATTGGATTACGGAATACAGCTTCGTCTTCCTTATCACCTACGATCATCGCAGACCTTTTACCTGACCAACGCGACAATCATCAGTCAAGATGCCTGGCGCGAACGTGGCAGTTCTTCCTACCACTTCCGCCTCGGCCACATCGACTCCGGCCACCCGAAAACCCTCTCTCGCGCAACCTGAAAGGAAGTACAAGTGCCAGTTTTGCAACAGAGCTTTTAGCAGAAGCGAGCATAGAAGCAGACACGAGCGGTCGCGTAGGTGGCGCGAATTTCAATTCATCCCCAATCTCTTCTTGCTGCCCTCCAAAGAACCCCTCCTCCCCTCCTCTGTGTCCCCGTCACCCGTTACCCTTTCCCCCGTTTCCCCGTCCTCCGTCGCATATCAGCTACCCCTCAACGCCCTCGGTCAATCTGATTTGATGCAACCTACATTGATCTACCTGTAGCTCCCCAAAATGCTGACTTGACAATTGATAGATACGAAGGAACGTCCATTTAAGTGCATGAAATGCCGTAGTACTTTTGTACGACGCGACTTACTCCTCCGACACGACCGAACTGTCCACGCTAAGGATGGAGGAGTTCCTTTACACAGCGACGGAAAGCGTCGCGCCGGCGCCAATGGTGTATCTAAGGCGAGAGCCGTTGGTGGTCCTTCTAAGTCTTCAATTGCTATTGATACCTCGACCCTTAGCGAACAAATCGAAGCTAGTAGCGAAGGAGCTTTCGATGTCGAGCACGCTGCTATGCTCGTCGCGGACCTTCATCATAAGGCGATGATGCGCGACAATGCGAGCCCGTACGAATCTGGTCCTTCTATGTCCTATCCTCCCAATGGCCCTCCTATGGTGGATCCGTCGGCCAATTATCCTACCAGTGCTGCTCCGATACCTACCAGCGCACCTTGGGATGCATTTGCTTCGCAGCCAACAATGGACGCTAAAGCGCTCTCTATCGCTTCAAATGCGGCTGCTTCGTTCGATTCGCAACATTCCTTTGCCAATGTGAGTGCCAATCAGGTCCAACCTAACTTTTCGCCCCCCTCTCCCGGTCTCAACTACAGCGATTTTGTACATACGTCGCACCCCGTGGCAGATCCAATACCCTCCTGCAACAATGGCCCAGCGGCCCAGAACGCATCACCTACAACTTCTTTAAAAAGCGCATACACTAACCCGCCCCAGACCTCGGCGGGCTTCACCGTTCCTCGTATCCACAATGACGAAGAGCGAAATATACTGCTAGACAACATTCGAGCGCATGATAGCGAACGCGCGATTCCGGAAGGTTTCCGCGTCCCCAACCTGTCGTCCTTGAACCGTTATCTATCAACGTATTTTACGCTCTTTCATCATCACTTGCCGTTCTTACATCCTGCTTCCTTCAGCGTTACTCAGGTGTCCCCGGCCTTGCTGCTTGCTGTCTTATCAATTGGTGCTCTCTACGCCTTTGACCAGGACCAAGCGTATTTGCTCCACATTGGATCCAAGGTTTTGGTAAACCAGTTCCTGCAGAACAAGGAGAACTTCAGCTCTCGAAAATGCCCTCTCTGGACTATGCAGAGCTCTCTCCTGAACATGATCTTCGCCAGCTGGAGTGGAGACCCGAAGGGACTTGAATGGGCCTGTTCCATCAAGAGTTTGCTAGCTAATATGGTCGCTGGCAACCGATACGAGTTAAAGCTCCGACAAGACGGACGCGAAGGCGCACTACCTAAGCGGGATGAGTGGGTCGAGGATGAAGGCTGCCGCCGCACGTACTATGCTGTCTACATCTTCTTCGGCTTGCTCACCATGACGTATAACCATACGCCTGCCATAAGTTTCAACGAGTTCGAGAATCTCCAGCTTCCATCCCAAGAGGCGCTTTGGAACTCCAAGGTCACAGATGAAGCTGCTTGGCAAGAGCAATTGAAGAGCTCTCCTGCGATCACGTTCATGGATGCTCACGAGAAGCTCTTCCAAGGAGAGATGCTGAAGTACAGCGCTTTCGCGACGCGTGTTATGATCAACGCCTTGTTCCTAGAGGTGTGGTACCATAAGCGCAGCCCTGAGGCCTTGCAAGATGTGGTGACCGAATACAAGCTTCGACTTGCTCTGGAGACATGGGAGAAATCTCTGGATCTCTGTGAGCCCGAGGCCGACGCGGTCCCACTAAGCGCACCTCACAAGGGTCACCCCTTGATCTTTAATGCTAAGGCAATGTTCCGCAACGCGCGCCTCCGCCTAGAGGTTGACCTAAAGACGGTTCAAGAAGCGCTCCGCTACCATGACCATTACGAGGTCGCCGCTGCTATGTCAAACGCGCGCGACAGGGTTAAGCGCTCTAGCGAAATGATCAAGGTAATTGAAGAATGCTACAACTGCATCGAAACAGCCGTCCGCCAGGGCGTACGCTGGGTCGCTCGCACATCTCCGACCAACTGGAGCATCGAGCACCCGCTGTGCGGCATGGATCTCATGATCACCCTCACTCTTTGGCTATATCGTCTGGAACATGACGAGGAAGCTGCCTCGGAAGAGGAGATGGCCATGTATCTTAAGGTTAGAATGCTATTCGATAAGGATGCGGAGGGGGCCATGAACTCTCAACAGCTAAGCTCTACTGTGGCTCATCTGTGGGGTTCCATGCTCGACGAAGTGGTCGTTTGGGGGTAAGTTTACATTTCGATCTTCTGTATGGGATATTTGACTAATTCGAATTTATAGCATCACAAGATTAATGGGCGAAGCCTTCCGCCTTCACTCTCAAGCCCTTGTGGGCTACGTGGACGATGTTGAAGCGTCGTCCAACGTCTCGACTCCCTCTATGATTTCGCAAGGGGGTGACGAGGAGAGTGTGTACTAAATACTATTCACGAGGCTTACGATTTTCTTTGTTCTTCCTCTTAGTAATGGAGAGGCCCGGGGTGGGAGAGTCTTAACGGCATATACCTCCTACGTTGGCGCTTGATTTTAGTTTCGCGAACAGGGATGGACTGGCGCGGGGGTGTTTTTGCTCACAGGGAATTCGTTACTTTTCCATACTATTTGCATCCGACATCTATCTGCATCTGACGTTACCGGAATGGTGGGCCTGGAATAGGGTGGCTCTCTCTCGGTGACCAGTGGAAATGGGGTGGAGGCAACTGCGTGATACGCGCGATATAATGTCTGATGCAGTTGGCTGGCTGGTCCATGATTGAAGCTTCTTTTCCTCTCTGTTCTATTAGCTACGGCGCACTTATCCTACTTTTAATGCTGCTGTTGCGTTTTCTTGACATTTTTCTCTTGGAACTCTTCGTCGTCGACAGATACCTCATTCTACAGTTACCGGCTGTCTTTATATTCGCCGATTTCCTTGCACTCGCTCGTCTACCGTTTTAACTTGATTTCTTCGTCTTTCCTTCCCGCGATTCGTTTTCATTTACGTTTTCTTGTCATGTCATGTAATAGAGCCAGCAAACTTGAATCTCAGGATGGAAACTTGAGCCTGGCAAATCGGAAAACATGACTCGCTGCAGATTGATTAATTTAGTTCGATAGGATGTGGTTCATTTCGAGTTATAGATACTACAACACGCGTCAGAATTCAATAAATCACTTCTCCGCTATCGATGTTTTTGTGATATGTCGTGGGCGCAAGTGGCCGGTGGCCAGAGCGAGATCCATCCCTTGCGTGTGATTTTCCAGGGGTTTACGTACGTGTATCACGAAGCTATGATGTTCTTTTCCTATCGGCGCGCTGCAGGTACCCGTTCGAGGCGCCAGTTCTTTCCTGCAAGCCTCTTTACAAAACGTATGACCAGAGGCAGATTAAGAAAACGCCTACTTTAAATATCGGGGGGCAATTGTTTTCTTAACGGCCAACCGTCCCTGCCTGCATATCTAGGGGCACCAAGTTTTAACAATGGTATCCATGGATATCCCCTTCCTGTCATTGGTGGTGGCTGTCCTCATAACTTCCATCCAAAATTTCTCTTTCCTATTTTTGGTATGCCTGTGTTGCCTGTAGCCGTTCGTTCGTTTAGTGTGTTTGTCTCACATGAACATTTAGGACTAGAAACGTTCAGCTTGCACGATACGATCAGTTTTGCCTCGGCCCTTTGCTGTATCGAGGTCCCTTTTTTAGCACAAATCTTCGAATACGACATCCCTTGCTTTCTATCACATTGCGCCGGCACCCTGCCCGAACGACGATTTTACATGAAGTTTGCTTCTTCAGTTCCGCGATGCATCAGCGAAGACCCTCTTACACGATGGCGTCTCTCCGTCTCTTGGTTTCGATTTCCATTCTCTCTACTCTCGTGCTGGCCGACTGCGAGTGCGGATACTCGATAATAACGGATTCGGATAATAAGAGGTATCTCTTCACGGACATATTAGAGAGCGACTTTGTTCATCTGGATATTACGGACGATTCAGAAAATGGGCAATATGGGTGGGCACGGCAGGATTTCAATATGACTAGCGAGGTCGCGCGAGGTCCCTACGGCGAATCATACACACCACAAAACGCGATATCGAACAACATTGCCGATGAACAGATTTTCGAGGGTTCTGGGACTAAGGGAGGAGATGCTGGTCTCAATCTCGTAGTCAAAAGCGAGATTCAGGACGGCATGGTCACTGGCGCCGATGTTTCTACAACGGATACCCATTACTTCCACGGAACCTTCCGAGCAGGTATCAAAGTCACAGATGTTCCAGGGACATGTAGTGCTTTCTTCTGGGTAAGCAATTGCCTTTCATAGAAGTCCCATCAAATTCCAGGGAAGGATAAATGAAATGCTGATAGTGTCTTGATCAGTACATGAACGATACCCAAGAGATTGACATGGAGTTTTTATCATGGGAGTTCAACAAGGATAATAATACGTTCCCGGTCAATCTCGTTCTACAATCCCAGGAGTCAAGAGAGGCCGGGTTTGACGCATCGAAAACCGACGACTTCAAGAAAATCAACTTGCCATTCGACCCTACGGAAGCATTCCACGAGTATCGAATTGACTTTCTGCCAGATCGCGTATTATTCTACGCGGATGCCCAGCTGCTTACAGAAATGAACGGAACAGGCGTACCATCTACTGCGGGCAACTTGCAGGTATCTCACTGGAGCAACGGTAACGACGGTTGGTCCCGGGGTCCTCCAAAGTCTGACGCTACAACCACTGTTAGTTACGTGAAGGCATACTTCAACTCGTCTCTAGAATCAAGGCAGAACGACTTTCAAACACGCTGTAAAGACCCCTCAGCCCCTAACGCGATTTGCGCCATCCCGGACAATAACGCCACATTTTTCTTCAGTAACTCCGCAAATATGACACCGAATCAAACAACGTATCACGAGAATAGCTCCGGGCGATCGAAGCAGTGGTGGTCACCCCTATTCGCTGCGGCCCTGGCAACTAGTATATGGATGGGCAGGCTATGAAAGGTGGCCATCCAGGGTTCCGCATCGTAAACAAAAAGCGAAATGTAATATAAGTGAAGATGGATGGGGCAAGCGTGTTTTAGCATTCTGTTTATTATAGGGGGTTCACGCATTGCTTTTTTGGTGTGGTTCAGTTGATGATATCCTTTAAAGCTGCGCGATGACAGGTACGGGGAATTAGGCGGTTATCCACTCACATTCACATGTATTTATTTACCTTACTTTTCTGCTCCGTTCAGAGCCAGGTTAGATACCCAGGGGCTTGATGGGGAATCAGGATGTCGTCTAGGTATATTATAATTTTAGCATGTTCACGTGCCTACGTTCTAGGATATTGGAAGAGCATGAGACTTTGAAAATTAGGGGTTGCATTGCTACCTATGAATCATTAAGGTACCTGAAATTAAGAACGATAAAAAACCAATGTCCCAACTCAGCTTCTAATCATACGATCCAAAGCTTCAGCTTCGCCAACTTTGACCGTCGCACATAATTGTAGTAATCTCGACTAAGTCTCGTAATCTAGGAAATTAAAGAAAAACAGAGAAAAAAAAAAGAGATGTCTCACATCCCTCCCTTCGAGAATGGGCGTCTCGTGATGCGACGCAGATGTGCGCAACCAGAAACGGGAGGATCCTGTAGCTCTCGTCGATCTCCTAGGGCGCAGGTTCCTGGTGACACCGCTCAGGCCCTTAGTTTCGCGATTTATGGCTCCCTCGGCCGAGCCAGTAAGGCTGGTGTACCGTGACACGCACAAACACACACTTTGCTTGCGGTTTGTTGGAGAGGTTTAAGCAAAAAGATGAAAAGAGGTTTGGAACGTTTGGGACTGGAGGCAGGAGGAGAAGAGGGCCAAGAACGGAGCCCGCACACCACCAGCTCGGGGCGGGTCACCGGGGCGCGGAGAAGTAGCTGTGTTAAGTACCTCTATATCGGCTAGTATTAAGAAAAATACACAGTAAGAAAAGGGAGAAAGACTTGGAATTTAGTTGGACTTTAGATATAGAGTTAATAATTAGGTTTACCAGTCATATTGCGCGGCGCGGTCCTCCACCTGCCAAATCGGGAGGTCTCCTTCAGAATTACCCCATCACCCCCTCCTGCGCGTGGCCATCGTAAAGGGGGGAACGTCATTGGAGAAAAGGAGGGGTTACTTTTTAGTGCAAGAAACGCAAGAAGTGCAAGTCGCGTACTATTTTTACAAACTTCCAAACCGGATTGGTCGAAATTTGGTGGAAGACGGTTCGGAGACTTGATCAATCAAATGAGATGGAGGGGATGAAGACGAATCGTGGAGATTGGAGAGACAGGGCGTTTGCGCCACATCTCAACATCTCGTTCGGTTACTTTCTTTAAGGGGGGGTTTGTGCCGACGGATCTTAAACATCCTTACCACAGTTATGTCCGTCTCGTCCTTGAAATCGACCATCGTGCATCGTGCGTCGAAATGGCTTGTGATAATTGCCAATATTTGACATACATCGTCTAGGTATGTATTGTTAGGTAAGTATATGGTTCAGGCGAGGAATAATCCCTACTGGCTATTATTGCTATTATTAACTCATTTGTCAATTTTGTTGGTTCCTAATTATGGATGTTCACTAATTTTGGGATTTAATAGTTCATAGACATCTCACAGCAGACCTATGGCCGTGTTAGATACCCGAAGATTATCGTGTAAATCTTGTGTATCGGCCGCAGCCTTACACATCTTTGATATATTTGATGGATCTTATGGATCTTCAATGGATCCGTACGACGAACAACTCATGACGGCCTCTCCGCATTTCTCTTACGTACTTATGAGAAGTGTTGGGAAGGTATTAAAGATTTGAGGTGGGCGGCCGGGCACGGCCCGACGATTTCAAACCCCGGAAGACCCATCGTCTGCCCTCGTCTTCTTCTCGTCTGCCTTCGCCGTATTTCTCCTTTCGATGTAACCTCCGAGACACAAATGCGCGTGTCCACCACCATTCTACCACATAACTTGTTTGACAGCCATCCATTGGCTCTCCGGAATGAGACAGCTCTCCAAGCCTTCATTCATTATGCGGCAATCTACATTACTTACATTGCCTTCTTTACCGCCCGACAGGGTCGATGACCCTCTTTAGCACCAAGGATTTGATTTCTTGGATGAGACGTCACTCTTCACGTTCCACGCTACTCTCCATACTTTCTCACACGTTCTCTTCTTGTGTCTCTTGTCTCTTGTGTCTCTCAGCTATGACAATTTCACCGCCATGCTTTTGCCTCATCAGCTGGCCACCAGCTAGCTACCTATGCTACATGGTCTACATGCTACAAACCTGTCAAATAATCCGCATAACTTGGCGTTCCGTCATGAAGTCCGAAGATCTTTTCAATTTGTAGTACCCACCTCCCGGATAATTACTCCGCTGTCGTACGTTCTTCATACTCTCGGTACCAGTGGCTTAAAGAGCCAGAGGCTGTGCTGTGTTTTATTGCTACGACCCTATTTAGAACACTCTCCTTGGTTCAGGTCACATATCACATGAATTTTGTCACATCCTCAACACATGATGTCTCTCCCTTACGAAAACTTGGTAGGTTGCCTGTAAAAAGGCCAAAGCAAAATCAATCGTTTATGCTATCCAAGTATGCAGAGATCATGAAGCTACTCCAAGCACTTGTGGACGAGATTAGTTCATCTTGGTAGTTCATCAAATGATCTTAGGCATCGCTCACAAGAACGACACTAAGGACCGTTGATTGAACAATCAGTTTTCAACTTACGTATACAGCATCGCTTCCCATAAAGTCGGTTGGTTCTTCTCTCTCCTTAATGTTCTATGCTTTACTTCTCAAAGGTCACAAGTTACACCCTCCAACAAGGAATCGTGGACCACATGCTCGCAAGTTCTTCCCACCAATCCTGGAACTATTGTATCCCTAGAAACCGTTCTCAGTTGATTTTTACCTTAAAATAAGAGCAGTTCCACTCGTTTCGAGGCTGTTTAACGTTGCCTATCAAGTTACCCATCGGTTCCAGTCCTTCATGATTTTCTCATGAGCCACTCGCTCCTTATTGTTTAGTAGATAATTGGAAAAACTCAGAAATCTTAGCCAAAATGACGAACCCCACCACCGATATAGCCATCGTGAACAACACGGGCTCGTCCGAGGCCTACGTGTACATTAACGGTCTCGACATCAACAACAACAATGTGCCTTTGTTCATTCAGTCCGACGGCAAGACCGTTTACCGACCCGCCAACCCGTCGGCGACGCAGACAGCCCTAACCGAGGACATCGCCATCCCTCTTGGCGCGGCCGGTGCCACAACCACGGTCACGATCCCGCAGATCGCGGGTGGCCGCATCTGGTTCAGCACCGGTAGCACCAAGCTAACCTTCCTCGTGAACCCGGGCCCGGCTATCGTCGAGCCCAGCGTGACCAACACGGCAGACCCCAACTACAACATCGACTGGGGCTTCGCCGAGTTCACCTACAACACCGAGCAGCTGTTCGTCAACATCAGCTACGTGGACTTCGTGCCCCCGATCCCCGTTGCCCTGCAGCTCGTCAACACGGCCGGAGATACCCAGACCGTGCAGGGCATGCCGGCAGGCGGCCTGCAGACCGTCGTCGACAAGCTGACGCAGCAGAACGCGAGCGACAGCGCCGGCTGGGACAAGCTGATCGTGAAAGCGAGCGACGGCCGCATCCTCCGCGCTTTAAGCCCGAACTCCGCTCGCGTGGCAGACAGCTCGCTCTTCAACGGCTACTTCGACTCGTACATCGACCAAGTATGGAGCAAATACACGTCCGCGGACCTAACCATCGACACGCAAGCCTCGTGGGGCACCGTCACAGGCCGCGTCTCCAACGACGCGATCACATTCTCCAACGTCGGTTCCTTCGCGCGTCCCAGCGCCGGCGACATATTCTCCTGCTCCACGGGTCCCTTCGGGAACTACCCGTCCGGCACCGCGGACGAGATGGGGGCTCTAGGCGCCCGCATCGCAGCCGCGTTTAACCGGTCGACGCTGTTGAGCGACGCGCAGCAGCCCGATGGAGAGCAGGTCGCGAATTACTACCAGACGAGCCCGACGAACCACTACGCGCGCATTGTTCATGAGACCAATATCGATAACCGCGGCTACGCGTTCCCGTACGATGACGTGGTTCCCTCCGGTGCTACGCAGCCAGATCCTGCTGGCACCGTTTTCGACGGCAGTCCGAAGCTCTTGACTGTTACTTTGGGCGGGCCCGCGAGTAATACGCCTGCGAAGCCGGGTAATGGCAAGGAGACGGACCCGGGCACGACGGATCCGGGGACCGGGAACGGCGGGAGCGGGGGCAGCACGTCCGGGTTCTGGGATAAGGTTAAGACGTGGTTTGGCGAGTTGAAGAAGTTTTTGCATATCGGGACGGGCAGCTCGGCTGCGAAGAAGACTAAGTCTAAGGCTAAGAAATGAAGTGAGTTGAGGCGAGGATGTTGGGTGTGAGAGGTTGTTGTTGTTGATATACCTACGTTCTATTCCGTCCTTCGTTGATCTTTTGATTTTTGACGATTTTTTGCACTTATACCACATACCCATACCCATATACTCCCGGCGTTGGGGGTATCGCGTCGAGGAATTCGGTGTCTTGGATCGGTCGCTTTTGAGCTCGTGCTTAGTATCTACCTACATACCCCATCTCTTCTCTTCCATCTTATCTACCTAAGCTTCGATATACCTCGGGGCTTGGTCGTTTGCATTCAAGGTTGCATCATGTTTGGGTTTCCTTCAGCGTCTTCTTATCCTGTTATAGACAGGATAGATTGGATTTATGAGGTTGCTAACCCCGTTTCTTTCGGATTGGACCTAGTTGTCCTAGCCTAATTATTGTCACTGCCTACTGTATATAGTCACCCAGTTTCGACGATAGTCGTGTATATAGTCTATCTAACACATTAACAAAACTCATTGACTTAAGAATGCGTGAAATGAATCATCTTATTTGGCTACCTAAGAGGTCATGCTAAGCTAAGTGCCGAATGGAGCAGCGTAAACGTACCCGCATCGAGTCTTTTCCGTTCATATAGCGTTATTTAGCTATGTATTGTGATGTACCAGTGCTTGATGGAAAGCTAGAGCTTATGCCAGCTGAGAATTCCTATTTCTTAGTCCTCTCCTTCTCCTTGTGCTCTCTCCGCCATTTCTCCACAAACTCTTCCATCTCGACATGTACCCTCAGTCCCTTCTCGCAGAGCGTATTGTAAACCGATCTAAGCTCTGATGAATCCATGTCTCTGACCAGTGTTACAAACGCTTCCATGAAAACTTCTTTCGACCAGGGACAACGTTGGATTGCTCGATAGAACACGCTCTTAGCTTTAGACCTAAGTACTTTGTTATCGTGGCAGAACCTGATATACGATATCCATAGGCCGGGATGGTTCTTGCATGCTTCGCTCTCGAGGGCGTGCTCGAACGCTGCTTGTGTGGAATGTACGTTCCCGGTGCGCAGCTCGTAACGGATGGCAAATACCCGACTGCTAACACAATCATGCGATTCGGCTAGAACAACTTTGTCAAGGATCGAGCATACCTTATCGTCAATACTCAGGCGTGTCTCCCTCCATGCAAATAGACTAAGGAATATCGTGTTGCGGGGGAAGAAGTTGATGTACTTCGTAAGCTGCTCGCGTAAGAACCCAGGTCTGAAAGGACTGTATGAACGATCTGTTAGTATTTATCTATTATGAGTGCTTTTAAGCATTTACTCACCCTTGGCTGGCATAATGGTAAAGCAGGCGAGCAGCAAATTGAAGTAATCGTTCATGATGAGTACTATTCCCTAGACCACGAGTAACCAATTCGCCTGAACAGGTTGAAATACTCGAAACGGAGGACCATATGTCTCCTTGGATCGTATTAGAAGGCTCTTTGTTACTTTCTTGGGTCAGATACTCGAGCAAGGCAAGGCCTTGGGCGTAGACGACGGCATTTTCGATATCACCTGACGACAACAGATAGTCTCTGTTTGATGAGAAGTATTGTCTGGCCTTTAGGATTTGAGTAGTAGAGGCGGGTAGGTTTTGTGAGTTCAATGTTGCCGAAGGTCCCTCATATGACAAACTACACAACTGAAGTGTCCCCTTGGTCAAATTGTGGTCTTCCATTTCCATCCACGCTGCGGCAGTACTCAGGGAAATCCTATCATGGAGTGAGAGTATTTTCGAGCCCATCGCAGCTGTTATAGTATTACGAGCGACGTCCCTGTTACCCTTGACCCATTCAAGGACCGCGTAGCCTCTAAATAGGTCAACGGTTGAATTTTGCTTCAGCAGAGCTTTAGCAGTTTTCTTCTCGTGCCCAGGGTCATTAACCGATTCGAAAGCGAGATAATATGGAGCAATATCACGCATTCCGTATCTTTCGATGAGCTGTTTCAATATATTCAGGATCCATTGGTATTGGTCAGTGGGAATATCATCACGAATCTTCTTCATATTCTTAAACCAATGAGGCGTTGGAAATAAGACTTCTGCCGTAGTAGCCATTTGTTGGTAATCATGTGAGAACTCTGGAGGTTTCTTTTCTTGTTCTTCTAAATTTGTAGTTGGGTCTTGTGAAGCCTCTGTGGCGATGGGATTCGTTGAACTGCGAATAAGGAAATCATCTAAAATCATGTGCTGGATGATAGTGCTAGAACAGTATGCAGGGTGCAATTGGTTAAATATCAAGAATGCATCTAGCAATTGGTTCCGTATATCAGGAATAATATCCTTTGGAAGATACAAAAGTGTATCCTGGATATCTGCGAACATGACGACTCGGAGTGGATCGTCCTCCGCCTCATCATCCAACGTACGAGCGGGATTTGTAGTAGATTGGGCCTTGTGTTGCTCGATAATCGACCATGCCTTATACCCATCACGAGTTTTGGGGGGTAATGGCTTGTTTGAAATTTTCGGCTCAGGAGGTTCTTTTCCAACTTTAGTCAGGACAAAATCCCTCCACCCCTGAGCTGATTCTTCTCCTATCCGCGGCACCTCGCTTTCCCAGAAATCCTGGAAAAGAGGCGGTATTCTGATATTGGGTTCATCTAGTGGAGAATCAGGACGTGCGAATGTCAATTCTATCGTGGCTTGCCATGCTGCTGTAGCAAATTCCCTATATCCAGCATCTGAAATGAAACGTGTAAGTCTGAGGAACACATATATCAAGTGTTCGTAGATTTGGATGCGATCCGAATAATTCTCTTTAGTTGAGGCATCTGATTCTAAGTGTCGTAATTGCTCGACATAAAGTTTCTTGATATTCTCGTATTGGAATGTCGATAGTTTCGTTTGCTGGTGGTTTACATACCCTTTCCACACTTCAAAACTAGCTCCGTGTTTTTCGAGTGCTTCGTCCCACCGTTTCGTTAAAACCTTAGCATCCCATACTCTGGATCCTTCCCGCATAATTCTTAACTGCAACGCCTCTCTTTGTGAATCAGTGGTTGCGTAAGAGTATGCTTGCTCCAGCATTGACAGCTTGATATCGGCAAAGCTTTTGACTTCCGCTGTAGTTGGATTTCGCCCGTCTTGGCTGCTTATTCGCATAAGGGTATCTTGGTGATTGACCAGTTCGAACCAAGCATCGATATCTTCCGGATGGTCTCGTACTTTTCTAGATAACTCAACCGACTTCAAATTTATAGGATCATCTAAAACAAGATCTTTCGGATCTGTAGACGCATCGCTAGCATAGTCCACGTCACTATCAGAATGCTCATGATCCTTACTCTTCCCATAGATTGATCTATAAGATTGACCTTCATCGCTAGATGAGCCTTCCGACTCGGAGCCGGCTCGTCTTCGTTTTCTTGAAGACTTAAGAGGGACAAAGTCGTCAGATCCTGCACCTGTTTGAGACTGTTCTCGTCGAACCCTGACAGGTCGAGATTTGTGGAGACCTTTTGCTAAAAGAGTCTTCTTGTCGCTACTGAGCAGAGAACGAGTTTCATGACGACCTAATATGAAGAATTCGTCATAACTCTTAGTATGATCAATTCTCATATAGCCATCAACTCCTAGAATACGACCAGATCCAAAGCGACGGTAATTAGGAATATCACGGCGATTTACACCGCCATATCTCCTAACTAGGGAATCACCCCGTCTGTCATATATGAATGACGCATCTTTGATTTGGTCTGATGGAGATGAACGGTATGAGATTTCATGAGTGCGATTCCTACTAGGTGGATTGGATTCGTCTGTCAATGAATGACTGCTACTTTCTTTCTGAGAAACAGTGCGTTCACCACGTCCACGTTGTCTTGACTTGTCATCATCTTCATGACTCGGCTGAATTTGGGTTGTCTCGGGTTTCGGCTTGAAGGATCCGAATTTTGGCACAACTGAACTCTTCCCCTGTTTAGATGACATGATGAGTGGATGTTATTGTATGTCCATTCTCGTCAAGATCTCGGTCATACCCTTGGCAAGGTATCTCAGATGAGATGAGGAAAGCAGACGTGCCTAAATTTTCAGCCTCATCTACTAAGTAACATAGGTAGTTGACTCAATAAATCTGTAAACTAGCCTCACAGGTCTCAATCGTTTCGCTTAGGTAGTTAGATCTCTTTGATAGATTTATGGCGTGTAGAGCGTTAAACGTCAACTAATTGAGATTGATATTTGATGAGCGTGGAGTAAAATATCGGCTAATGGAAGCGTGGAGCGCATTTTCCGCGCGTGGCTGCTAGTGGCTTTAGCGGCTTTAGGTGACATTAGTGACATCCATTAGCACCATCCATGGAATGACGCGGGCGCTGAAGATCGGTTTTTGCACAGCAGCTTCCAAGTTCTATGGATGTTTCACCTTATTTTAGTGGACCGACGATTACGTCCAGTAGCTGTAGTGTCACGTCAGTAAATTTGCGAAGCTGCAAAGCTTGAGGTCGTACAAAAAACATGCGCATCCCGTACGTAACCCGTAGTCCGTAGCCAAGGAAATATCTACCTCCATCCCTTTTACCGATAACAATGTGGTAGCAGCGATCTAGGATTGGCTCCACAATGATATAATTCGCATGTGGCCTTCTTTATATCCAACAAGAACAAACAAAGTTAAAGCCTTGGAATTCCTTCAAGACCCACTAAGCCTCCATCTGACCTCAGTAGCTCTCAGTAGCTCCTTATTGAACACACTGCGATACTCAGACCACCGAAGCTAAAGTTAGACCTAACAATCTAATATGGTAACACAGGCTAGCTAGTTGTCAGTTGATTCCGGGGTTGTCGAGGCTAAGTTATTAGGGCGAATTGCCTGACTCTTTGTCGAATTACAAGATTCAAATGTTATTTGTTACCTTAGTTTTTTTGATTGGGAAGATGCAAATGCAAAGAGATCAAAGCTGCAACAACCTCAGTGCTCTTAATAAGACCAGTTGACGCCATTGGGGTGTCTCCACCAAGCGATCCAACGATGCTGCCCCGGGACTGGAGCTGCTGACACCCCCCTACCCTACCCATGTGTACATCAAAATGCAATACTACTTCTACTAATAATATAAGGATCTCTTTTCGAAATCGCGCTTAACCTACTTTCGAGCTTCTTTATCTATCTTAGATCCCCTAAAATTCCCTACAGTTCCTATGATCCTACGTGATTGCGATTAACCGTGTCTCACCCCGACCAAACGAAGCCGACAGGCACATCGCCTGCTGCGTTCTTCGCGCCCATGACGCCTTAGAACGAGTCCACCATTATCTCCTACCCCACGCTCTCCGTTTCCAACACTCACAGTCCCGAAGTTGCTGTTGACTTCGTTGGCTACCCACCATGGCCGACACACCTTCCCATGACGACCCGACCCTATCGGTTCCCGTCTCCCCGACGTATCCACGCCATCATTCTAGAAGAACTAGGCGACACTCAATATCCGATGCTCCAGACGAGAATACAGCTCTTCTACGCCCTTCGCATTCCCATGTCCGTATCCAAAGTCCTGTAGACAGTCCGAGGGGTTATCTATCGAGAAACCACAGCTATGTCGGGACGCCCCATAGCTCGCGATATCATTCTCGCCACGAATCATGGGGTCAACGCTTGATACAAGCTCTTTCTGATCACCCAGATCCTATGTCAGAGTCGAAAGCCTCCATTCATGCAGACGACCGGATTTGGTATGATCAGTTTACCTCAACCGACTGGGTACACGACAGCATAGCCGACGCCTATCGAGTAAAACAATTGCGTAGTCGTAAAGATTTCGCAGGCAGACTTATTGTCCTGTTTGACGGTGCTCAAGGTTGGGTATTAAGCGCTTTAGTTGGCGTTCTAGTAGCTCTGCTTGCCTATTGTGTCAATGTAGCCGAAACTACTATCTTCGACTACAAGGATGGCTACTGTACGCGAGGGTGGTACCTGAGAGAAAAGGTGAAGAGGTTTTATTTTGTCTTGGTCGCATAGTTGCTAATAATATTGACAGAGATGCTGTCCTCACGGACCGTGCACTGATTGGCGATCTTGGTCGGAGGTCCTCGGCGGCCATCCATTTGGCGATAAATGGACGGAATTTGGAATCTACGTCATCGCTGTCCTTGTTCTCGCAGTATCGTCTTGCTTACTAACTCTGACGACTAAGACTGTGGTGCCTTCGGCATACCGGATGTCGACCTTGGATGAAAATCTAGCTGCTGACTATTCCCGCCAGCCGTCTGACAACGACGACGACGATGATGGAAATATCAGTCCAAGAGAAGTCCGCTCAGAGCCTGCCGAATCTTCAAATTCCATGGTATACTATTCTGCAGCTGGCAGTGGTGTAGCCGAGGTACGCGTGATCCTTAGTGGGTTCGTGCTGCACGGCTTTCTTGGCTTGAAGACCCTGATTATCAAATCAGTAGGATTGATTTTGAGTGTAGCCTCAGGTTTGAGTCTTGGTAAGGAGGGTCCTTACGTTCATATCGCAACTTGCATCGGCAACATCTGCTGTCGAATTTTCACCAAGTACGATCGCAACGATGGTAAAAGACGCGAGGTGCTATCTGCAGCCGCTGCAGCAGGTGTCGTCGTTGCTTTTGGCGCCCCTCTTGGTGGCGTTTTGTTTGGTCTCGAAGAAGTTGCCTATTATTTCCCGGCAAAGACTCTTTTTCGTACCTTCTTTTGCTGCATCGTCGCAGCCTTGTCCTTAAAATTCCTCAATCCCTATGGCACACAAAAGATTGTCATGTTCGAGGTTCGGTATAAAATCGACTGGGAATGGTTCGAATTGGCCGGCTTCATCTTAGTGGGAATATTAGGTGGCGCTTTCGGGGCTTTGTTCATCAAGGCATCCCGTCGTTGGGCTCTGTCCTTCCGCAAGATCCCCGCCATCAAAAAGTACCCGCTTCTCGAGGTCGTACTGGTAGCTCTAGTGACAGGACTTATCGGATATTGGAACACGCTGACCAAACTTCCGGTCGCGAAGCTTTTGCTAAACCTAGCAGCACCTTGCCAAGATGATAGCAGAGATGACGAATTGGGCCTCTGCCCTTCCGATATTGACGAAATTCCCGGTATTATTCGAATGTTGCTCGCTGCGTTTGTCATCAAGGGCTTCTTAACAACCATAACCTTCGGCATCAAGGTCCCTGCAGGCATTTATGTTCCTTCTATGGTCGTCGGTGGTCTTATGGGCAGAATCGTTGGCCATATGATGCAGTGGATAGTACTCCGATTTCCGCACTGGACTATCTGGGGAAGTTGTCCCCTCCTCCAAGAATCGACGTGCGTCCAGCCTGGAGTGTACGGACTCATCGCTGCGGGTTCAACAATGTGTGGCGTAACGAGATTGTCCGTCACCCTCGCCGTCATTCTCTTCGAGCTTACCGGAAGTTTGGATTATGTCTTACCCTTCTCTTTGGCTATCCTCGTCGCCAAGTGGACAGCAGATGCTTTGGAGCCGCTTAGTATCTATGACCTGCTCACCAACATGAATGCCTACCCATACCTGGACAACAAGCACAAACCCATATTTACCTCTGATCTCGCAGATATAGTACCCCGCTTTCGTCGTGAACGTGTCATTGATATCTCGTCCTCGCCTTTAGTCCCAGCTACAAAGCTCCGTTCCAAATTGGATCTACTTCACCGAGCTGGTGAATTAGATGGCGGCTTACCGATACTCAGAGACAACATCCTTGTCGGTTTAATTCCCGCACCAGATTTGGAATATGCCTTGGATAATCTCGAGGATGAGAGCAGCAGTCTCTGTCTCATGGCAAGCGTGCCTAGTATAGACGAAGATGAATCACCCGAGCGAGACCCTACCGACTTCACGCCATACATAGATCCTGCCCCTGTCGCTTTGGATATCAAGTCCCCAATGGACTTGGTATATGAATGCTTTGCTAAATTGGGTCTACGCTATATATGCGTCTTGAAAGATGGACGCTATGCGGGGATGGTAAGTCTCATGACGTTGTTGTCTCAGCCACATAGTAGATACTAACCTCATACAGACCCACAAGAAGAGATTTGTAAAGTACATGCGCGAACTCGAGGAGAAAGAACACAACCTCTAAGCGGAATTTTAACGGGGCCCTTTCCTTTCTACCCCGGGGGTTTATGGTACATATTTTGGTGAAGTTGTCTCGAGCCCTTTTGGGTACGTCTTTGGGTACATACATGAAGGGGGTCGGGGCACGATACGCTGTTGGATAGATATCGCATAATTATGGGAATTTGGCGCCTTTGCATAGCCTGGGTTCTTAGAACTGTCTTGAATATTTTATTGTAGCATCATTAGCCACTCGACGAAATCGAGAATGTTTGAGTAGTAACTACAGATATGCTATACTACCTGCCCAATGTCAAGCACACTAATGATACCAGACACGACGATTTATACACCGAAAGCCCTTCGGCGTTCTCCCGTTTAGACGAGCACGAGCGAGTCGATTTGCAACTTGGCCTAGCTTCTACCTTCCTAAAGGCCAAGCTCAGCCAGCCACCGGGGTATGCAGGGGGGTTCCGGAGATTAAGAGGCGTCAACGCAAACGCCAATGTATTAGTCCAAATCGGAGCTTGCCCTCGAAAAGGTTTTCTCTTCAACAAATAGGTACCGCTTCGCGGATAACGGCGATTGCGAAGCACTAGAGATATTTGAATCACTGCCGAACGAAACTAAGCCTTGAAATATTCGTGCCATACGAACACGTCCTAAATATTACTTGGGCCAGTCATGCTTATTAATAAGCAAGCATATGAGGTGAATCATAAGCCACAGCCTGGATGATTGTCATCATTGTATATTCGCCAGAGACGAGACTTGAGGTATAGCAGAGTCCCTATATCCGAGAAAGTATGTGGTATAATAAACGGGTATTTATATCTCTAATTGTTAGGTGATTATCCTGCTGCTCCTAAAATGATGCTCTCCTAAACTGCAAAGCGTAAGGGCATGCTGACACCTTTAAGCTGCTATATTAATGAAGCTGACGATTATTCTAGCTGAAATCGTCGATTCATCTCCACCATTGGCGGGCTCGCTCTCCAGTCACCTATATTTAACATGTGCAACATGATTCAAGACCAGACGAAAGAAACGAGTGATTGTACTTGCTTACCGACACCCATAAATGTAAAAAGAAGAGACAACTTGTTTCTGTTCTTTGAAATCTCGTCAATATGGAATCGATACATCCATCATGTCCCTCCTTAAGCCAGCTCGACGGCTTCCTAGCTCTATCCTCCTCGGGATAGTTGCATTCTTCGTCTGTTCCCTGTATCTACTTTCGACGAAGGGACAAGTGAGTCCAGCACCATATTTCCATATTGAAAGAGCGACACCTTCGGTCCTCGGAATAACGGAAGATATCTATAACAATACACTTGGCGTAGGTTGATAAGTATATGTTAATCGGAATATAGCATGAAGATCTAATAATAGCCCATAGTTCGAGAAGATATTCGTCATCGGTCGACCATCTCGCACAGATCGCCGCGATGGCATGGTTCTAGCCGCAGCTCTCAGCAACATCGAGATAGAATTCATCGATGGTATCGACGGCAAGGATGTACCGGACAAGGCACTGCTAAACAGTCAGGGGGAGCTCAAGCGTCTAGCTGACCCGGTCATAGGAGCTTGGAGAGCTCACATGAATGCCATTCAAGAGTTTGTGACCAGCCCCCCTTTCACATAACCAATTTCCGAGAACGTTGGCGTTGGTATCTCATTGCTAACACATATTGTCTATCAGGGTCGTGCGAAGAAACCTGTCATCAGCACTCATCATGGAAGACGACGCCGACTGGGACATCCGAATCCGCGACCAACTCCACAACTTCGCGCTTGCCTCCCACGCCCTAACCCAACCTCTCCTCTCCTCCCCAGACTCAACCCCCACATTCGCCGACCAAACATACCCAAACGGCACCCACGGCCCCTCCTCCGTCCCCGACCTCGCCTTCACCTCCCTCCCACCCACGCAGCCTCCTACAACCTCACCCTACGGCGACTCCTGGGACGTCCTCTGGACCGGCCACTGCGGCATGGCCTTCCCCTTCCCCCACAACGCCGCCCTCCCCAAACTCCGCATCGTCCATACACCCGACCCCACAGTGCCTGAGCGTAAGCACCTCCCCCCTTCGTTCTCTGGATTCGAGCACTCTTACCCAGAGCACACGCGCCTGTACCACCACGTCCAAGATTCCTGCTGCTCCCTCGCCTACGGCGTCAGCCAACTCGGCGCGCGGCGGATCCTACGCGAGATCGGGTTAAAGGATATGAACCAACCCTTCGATTTACAACTCAAGTCTTTCTGTGAGGGCGGGGGGAGTCCCGATCGAGGGGGTCCGCACGCGTGTCTTACGGCTCAACCAAGTCTGTTCGGCGTACATCGCGCGAGGGGGAGTAAGGGGACGAATAGCGATATAGCGGATCATGGGGCGGGTGTGCAGGAGGAGGAGACGAGGGGGGTGAGGTGGAGTGTTAGGATGAATTTGGATGCGCTTGTTAGGGGTGGGGTGGAGGGGGTTAAGGATACGTATCCGGATGAGGGTGTAGATAGTGATGGGAAAGAGGGCTAGGAGGGGTGACGATTTAGGCATTGAAGTTGTAAATAGGTCATGGTATTTCAAGGTGGCTCTTAATAGGGTAGCATAAGAACACTTTCTAGACGAGAAAAACGTCTAAAGGTGATGTTGTTATACCCAGAAAATGTCGGTTTAGCATTTGGCACTTTGTGTCTCCTTATCAGTACGTCGTTGAGAAGTCTAGACATATCATGAGAAGTAGATGAAGATGTTGTCAGAATGCCGAGGAAATAGGGGCTGATTCCCATATGGAAAGTACGGGCGGGATGGTCTCATATAAGTATGAGCCGCATAGTTGTTCCTGCCCAGACAGTTCGAATATTGTCCTCGACAATCTTGACGATAACGACTAAATCTTGACAACGAGACGATACCGCACGATACGTACCCCCAGGCAACAACAACCCGAAGTTAAACATATATACCATACTTTGCCATTGCTTCCCAGGCATAATTCAGCTGTACCGACTCTTCCGTTCAACCGTCTAGAGGTGGTACCGTGGGACATGCAAACCGTACGCATGAACAACCTTGGAATGTACGCAGTTACTTGTACGCGGTTTTTCGTAGGATCCGCGTTCGATTCATTCAGAGGGCATACAGGGTATTCAACATATCTTGTTCAGGTCAAATCTGATGGTCGCTTCAGCGGTTCCTAACTTTTTGCCTTTTTATTCTTCTTGATATATTTTCTATTCATCACTGAATGATGATTGATGTTTTGACTTGGATACCTTCCCATCTATTCGTCTTTCCACATATCATCATCTGTCCATCAAACACATGATGATGGCCTTCGGTCATTTTTTCCATTTCTTGGTAGTTTATAATGAGGTCTTTCAAGTATATCGAAGTTTCCATTTCAAATGTAGCAAGTTAGATGATAATAAAATCGCAAGAGAGGAAGGCTTTTATAGCTATGTCATAAAATACACGATATCTATCTAGGTAGGTGGTAGGCAATCGGGTACGCATCCATGGATGGTCAAATTAATCGAGCAATTGAAAGAAATAAAAAAGCAGATTCGGATGACATGACGATTCAAATGACCAAGTACATGGCAAATAAAAAAAAGTATGAAACAGACGGAGATGAATAGTGCATCATCATGCGCATCACTCGCGATACCATCAATCCATTAAAACACCAAAAAGTTGAATCACCAACTTCTAATAGGCCCAGCCTAGGATCTGTTGATCGGCTCCTAGCTACTGCGCCCCCGCTCTTAGGTATTTGTTTGCCAACCCTTTTTCAACGGCCCAAGGTGCGAATGCGCATGCACTCTATGGGACTCGAACCCTAAACCACCCGTTTCAGAGCAGTCGTCAAACAGGAACGAGAAGGTGTCTGTGGAAACGTACCACTTGACCATCCGACTGGTACGGTCAAGCAGTTAGGATCCGCCGATGGAAGTCTGTGCTATTATTTTATTATATATGTCTCGTGTACTGAGGTAGGTGACGAGTCGTGCGGCTCCTGCCTTGCGGTTTGGCCGTCTTATCACCTTATCACCTGACTTACGGACTGACAGCACTGTGTACGATCGTACCTGGCGTAGATGGATTACGTCAGTGCCTAAGGTATCAGGCATATGGGCAGATGAGGGGCACTGGATGGCATAAAACCTCCAAGGTTACTTATCATACATAAGCAAGATGTCTTCAACATATTGACACAGTCTTTTCGCCCTCTTTCAATCGTCGATAGGGGTAAATAGTACTTGTTCATATATCCCAAGTGCACTCAAGTCATACCACTACTAGGAATCAAAGTACTCATGTATGTATATGTATGAATAAGTATAGATATATAAATATGTAAACGTATAAACATATAAAAGCCCGCAAGATCTATCAACAGCTGGATTTGGAAATCCCATATAGGCATTGTATGTACAACCAAAGCGGGAAAAATGCACCATCTCCCATATGCTATACCGTATTGGATCGCAGCCGAAGCTCAACTTCGATGCGACCCCCTTGACAGAGATATGAGAAACCGTATTCCGGGTATCTAACCATTAAGTCCTAGAATCATATTTAACGCCTATTTAAATGCTTCGTCCGTCATTCCCCGCGACAACGTCACTTTGCAGTACTCATCGTCTACGTTATCCGACACTTTTGTGAGCCTAGATTTTAGGCAGTCTTTAGTTGGTATGGTGGGAAGTCCCCGTGATCAATGTCCTGCAATACTAGGACTTGACGACAGGTCACTCTTTACAGTGTGAGGGGTCCCAAAAGTCCGAAGCCAAGATCCTAGTACTCCGTATGCATCAAGTAGAGACGCCACGTCGGTGGCTGTGGCCCTCTTCAGCGACCCTCAAGACCAGCAATGAAGACGAATATTTTCATCCTCAAGAAGTGCTCTTAGGTTCGCCCAGAGGCCAAAAAGCTAACAAATTTCGGCCGACATCGTATATCTTTCTGATGTTCAGGAAAGGAATTGATCAAATGCGAAAGCCTTTCTTCGACTGTCGTCTAAGGTGCCGAACTCCGATGCAAGATTGACTGCAACTAGATGTGGATATGTCCGAGCAAAAATCCGAGAGTCGGTCCGGATTGGTACCTAATGCAACTCGTAGTCGGAGGAACTCCAATCCAAGGCGTCGTGATCAATCCATAATTACACTGTAGAAATGATTAGCTACCTGTCACCTGCAGGTCTAAACCAATGCTACCATAGACATGTAGCTTGTTCGGGAGAAATACGAGAATCTTGGCTTACCATTATCGTTGTGACCAACGCCACGATACTCCCCGAGCTGTCATGTTTTGTACATAAACCATCCGACTTCGGGTTGTATCGTGTCATTTCCGGCGCCCTGTCGCATCTGCGGTCCGCCATCGGCACCGACAGTCACTTTGGATCGAGACGCCCTCATCGCCATCGAGCCGGCGACCATCTCCGTAGGTATTTCGATGCCATCGTCCAGTAATGTAACCGGGACCTTGGCGAAGCCGCTCGGCATTTGACTCCTCGTTAACTGGACCTCCTGGCCCGGCTTTGGTCCGTGCAGACACCGACCGCTCTCGTCCCAAAAGCAGAACGAGGTGATCCAGCCGGAGTAGGCGACCGTACCGCTACCATTAGGCACATGTTCGTTGCAGATCGCTTGCCAAAACCTCCTCGTAGTCTCGCCCTTAGGATCTCTAAAACTTGCGACGAACCCATCTAATACGGGTCTGAGCAATCGGAGCCACCGCGACGACTCCGAGCCGAAGGTCGCCAGCCGTTCAGCTCGCTCGCGGATCTTGATCCAGTCGCTCTCCTCGCCGAGCAAAGTCACAGACGGTATCCCGCACCGAGTTCCCCAGCTGTACGTGAAATATTTCTGCATCGTGCCCATGAAGATAATGCTAGCCACGGCCTGGTCGACCTTGGTTGTGGTAGTGAAAGCCGGCAGAATCCATTGCTGCAAACCCTCATCTGGGACGTTTTCTTGCATGAGCTTCGTCATCGCAAATGCCATCTTGCCGTGGTCGAGTCCGTCTAGTTCCATATCGATATGAAGCTCTTGTTGTGCTTCATGACGGCAGAATCGTTTGCGCAGCTCCTCGGAGTGCGCGTTGACGTAGGCGCTGAATTGAGTCAAGATGGAAAACCAGACATCCTCCGGCCGTATTACCAGGCAGTGGTGCTCGTTATATGCATCTACGCATGCGTGAACAAAACCGTTCTTCGTGGCGAAGACATTATTCTTCCTCTCAATCCCCGCGAACGAACTCTGTACTAGCTGTCTGGCTCGCGGCGGACTAGTGCGTGTGTCGTCGGTCAGCGTATAGTGCAACAAGATATCGGGCGATGATGCGAGCCTATATCTGCGACCTGCCCAGGATCTTGACCCGTGATCTGATGGCCTGACTGTGACGGGCATGTCAGGCAAAAAAGGCGTGGCTACATTTGAGACTTACACTCGAGGAAGGGGGGGGAAGACATTAAGGCATTAAAGCCCGGTATGGGGACAATTAAAGACGGCGATGGTCTTCTTTTGATAGGAAGACTTCGGGATTATCACCAAAAAAACATTCCCCTTCACACGCCTGTCAAGCTTGCGGCATGCTAGGGAATGCTAGGGAGAAGGGACCAAATTAGGCAGCCGGTGGAGGGAAGTGTGCAATCAGGGGACTGGATGTATAATTGGCCCACATGCGATGTTCGGGTGACGCCAAGGGCGACCTAAGCCGTACAGGGCGACCGAGAGGCGACGCAGGCTACGCTAGAAATGGTACGGATTTGCCGCGGTATTGCCCCGAAGAGCCACTCACATTCAAGAAAAGCCACTCTTGCTTTCTCTTCTTTAGCCAGTCGTCTGGATGTTCAAGCTGTTCGAGATAACTTGACACCGAAACAAGCCGGTGCGAATTTCCCACATCCGAGAATAGATGGACGAACGTGCGCTCGGTAAAGCCAAGTTGGCTGGTCTGACAATCTGATTTGTCCGTCTTTCGATGATTTCTCACTGCCGACTGCTACCGATCTGATGATGGTAGGAATGGGTCGACGAGGTACTGCGTAAATGCAAAAATGCGAAAATGCGTAAATACAGAAGCTGACGAGCGTGTAAGGCGCAGCCAATAATACGTCCGACCGTGGGTAGAATCTAGTAAACAGTTGGTCGGAATGCCGGGCTGATATCATCGTATAGCCAAATTATTAGACGTGTCCAACACACACTTTTTTTTCGTACACACTCACACTCATACTCACTCACCCACTCACTCTCACTCACATACAACACACACTGAACACGCGCTGATCGAGGATGTCTCTGTTTAGGGGAATGTGTCGCCGACACTTATCCTCAAACTAGTAGGTCCTAGGAGGTCCCGCGCGGTTCTGGGCCATCAATCTAGGCTCTCGGTATATAAGTCTGCAACGTTTCGTCAGAGCTAGACTTCGGCTGGCTTAACCGCCACGTGTTGGAGCGACCTAAAGCTAGCTACTTACTTATTTAGGTCTATTGAGCCTCTCTTCGGTAAACTAGCGGCCGAGGAGAATGAATATTTTTTTTCTTACCCCTTACCCTAAGGATTAATAGTTTCAAGCTTCGTAGCGGCGAGCCGGTGCAATTTGGCCACGCGCCGGTGTCGCTTCGAGGTCCGTCCGGATGAAATAATTCGGACCGGCTATCTGTGACAGCCGAAAAGCTACCTAGGTATAAATTAACTTAACCGAGAGAATGAATTCAGTATACCTATCGCGGGTGGCACTAGGTGATAAATTTTGACAACTGCAGTCAGCGATAAGAACAGGGTCTCCCCTAGGCCGAGCCTTGGCGATCGCCCTAGTAGCTGGTCTCGGCGTGCTTCCCGGAGGGTGTACAAGATTGATAATTCTTGTGATCCCGCAAAGTGTTCCGAAGTGTTCAGTTGAGTAACATCGGTGGGACTATGGGACTCAGTTGATCCCACGCTTACATAGTCACCTCCACATATTATAGTGCGTAGACACACTCTTCCTTTCAGAGTAGACATCCAAAAGTACCATCGCACAGAAGGGCGCGAAAGAGACACGTCGCTAAACAGCTCAGCTCCCTCAGCTAACCGAGCCCAAGCGTCGTACGAAAAGGCAAGAAATAGCCAATATCTGACTAATTGGCATGGATACACGTTGACTAAGTGAAACTTCGAATACCATTGATGGTTAGACGGTATTGGTCGATATATGTAATTGCGATGCGATGGCGGAGTAAGATGCTTGTAAGGAGAAGCTATAAGGCTGGAGAAGTCGACCCACTGAGAGGCAACCCGGACCGCCGCGACTCGGTGCAGTAGTCCCGTTCCGTAACTCGGTGTGAAAGTGTCCAGGTTAGCGGGTCGTTCGCTACATATAACCTATGAAATAACCTGATATTGACGATATTAGCCAGTATTAGACTCACGTCTATGGCGCGATGATAAGCCGCATTGCACCAACGTGATCTCGGGATCCCTCCGATCCGATATTTGTGACTAACGTGAGCGAATACATATTTGGAAGCAGTTTGTAATATTTACTTTTATGTGTTTCCCCTTATGATTAATGTGGTGGATGTGTGCGATGATAAATGTTTGAATGAGAAAAAGGTGTTGGTGTTGGGAGGGTTGAACTAAAGTTCATCCGGCAGCACCGAGTTTGGAGCTTCAACACCGGGCAGGTGCAGCGTGTACATGGTGATACAGGCTCATCATGTTAGGACATTATGTCATACTTACCTACATATTACATACTTACGGTCAGTGCAATGGTGTAATTAGCTCGTATACTACATTTAGGTAATAAAGTACGTAGTCTCGTACCTATAGTCCTTTCTCCACTCGCTCACGCGACTTTAGAAGTATTCCAAATTCCTCTCTATATTCAGACACGTGGATATGAACATGGGAAACATGGGAAACAGGGTATATATCTCCTAAGCATCTATATGTAGTAACAAGACCCAGTTAAACTCCAGACCACTTCCCAAATTTCTTGTAATCCGCGAACATCTGCCTGAATATGGCACGTCCGTTAGCGTCTAACGACTCGTTTAATACCCTTCTGCATCCCTGAGGCGTGATATCGAGAATCGAGTAGACGCCAAGTTCAAGTGCTTTTCTGACGTCTCGCGGAATCGTCATCTCAAGTTGCATTTTGATGTACAATTCCAAGACGGTGAACATGTCCTGCCCCGCGGCACGCTTGGCAGCATCTGTAGCGGAATCTAGCTCGCTCGACCGCGTACGTGCCACAGACGCCGCGCTAGGCTCACATATTAGTGTAAGAAGCCGAGCAAATCGTTCTGCATGTCTTCCCTTTAGACGTGATTCGAGCCATGGCGGGCGTGATTGCAAGGATGATGCGCTTGGTGCTGAAGTAGGATCGGAAAGCAAGGTGCTAAGAAGTGCTCGCAACGCCGCAAGTAGGATTGGGAAATGTCCTCTTAACCGAAGTCGGTGTCTCTTGAGGATAAGAGCCACGAGCTTGTATAGCTTGTCGTAAACCTCGCCAGCTACCCTAGCTCCGTAGATCTTGGGGCCCTTTTGCGAACACACGTGAACGACACTACTCAATGTTGTCTCCACGTTGATTTGGGTCATCGAATTGGCATGTTTATCAAGCAGCAACACCAATATTTCCGCCAACTGTTTAAAATGGCGGGGCGATTCCACTTGACTGAGGAGAGACGCGAATCGTTCGTGCACGGCGCCAAGGTCAAGGATTTCTCGATTCTTACCGAGACCATTTGGGGTAATAAGTCCTAAAATGACGTTAGATGAAATTGCTACTAACAATAATAAATCTGGGGACACTGGGGACACTCACCTTGGTGTCCTTGGTGCATCTCAACAAGCCTCCTGATAGCTAGTAGACGTCCGATAGGTCCGGCAGTCAGCTTGCCGCTAGCCACTAGTTCGCCAAGCACCTTATCACTTGCAACATCTTTTCTAACCTCTCCTTGCCCAACAAATGCATCTACCAAGCCGTACACTAAGCCTTCATCAACTGTCTCGGATGCTTGGTCTAGCTGTGCGAATAAATCCGTCGTACCATACAAGTCGGGATTGTGTCTGAAGAGGCATGTCCGTAGCTTCCAACCGATTTCAATATTGTTCGATATGAGCGATGCGCTTATACTCTCGAGACGCCTGGTTGTCTTCTTTGGAAGTTCGAGCATTCTTGGTTGGCTGGCTTCGGAAAGGCATGCGGCTCCGCTTAATGCGATAGAAAGTCGAAATAGCATTGATTCATCCCCAATAATGACCTCGGCCGTCTTATTTTTATCCCCGATGAGCGATAAGCTAGCTGTTGTCATTCCTGAAAGTCTTGCTGCTATTGACTCCAGTTCCGTAGAATAGCTGTGCGGTTGACACTTATCCAGCACAGAGAACAGGCCTTTTACCAAGAGCATTTGAGCATCCGTGAAATCTGCCGTCACGGTCTCCGCAAATGCCCGGGCATTGGTTAGGTAGGCTTGAGAATGGTCTTCCGTGCTGGCAACCATTTGCCTAAATATTGTTAGTTTCGGAACGTATACAAGATTTGCTGTTACTAACCTCAACGTAAGGTCGACAAATTTCTCAACCAAGGCGAGTATATTCTTGTCCTGGATTGGCAAATTTGACGAGATATAGACAAGATCATCGAATCCCATGTCCTAGTAGATTATTAATTTAATATAACCAACCCAACATGTAGGAGACTTAGCGACTTACTTCGTAAAATGTTGGTTGTTGCATGACTTTAACCAACAGCCGGAGCATGGCTACAGCAAATTGTGAATCCTGTGATGCATGGCTGATTATAGCTGATCTCCATTTCTTCCACGAAGCCATGATACGTTTGCGACGCCCTTTTATAAAGGCATCTCGTGGGAATTCTAAGAGAATTAAAAACAGCGATAGGCTTTGCGGTTGCGTCCAACCTGACTGCGCTTCTGCGCTATCGAGCGCATTGAGGGGTTGCGACACTAGAGCGTCAACAAACGCTTCGTCATCCTCACAATCAACGTTGTGTAGAAGTAATCGTAATGTATCATCAAGTTGCGGATCAGCCCCGATCGCGGATTGTTTTCCGACATGCCAAAATAAGTTCGTAATGAGCTCTTTAAGGTTGGGTGCCTTCGTTGGAAACCCTGCCAGCCTTGGGAGGTAGCAAAAGATGTAGTTCAAGTATGGTTGAAACATAGAAATGTTATCTTTCGCCTTTATTTTGGTAGTAAGTCTCTCGAGGAATGAAACCATTAGATTAGCTAGGTCTGCTTCATGTTCATCGTCGGGGTAGTGTGCTAGCCATAATTTGTGGCAGCATGTAAATGCTTCGAAGGTTTCGGGATTAGATAAAGTAGATTTCTTGAGAACATGTTTGAGAGATGATTTCAACTCATACCAAAGCCGGTGGACTTTGTCAGATGTCTCCCACGAAGCCAGCCGACCGGCAATGCGCCACCTCAATGATAATACAGAAGGAGAGGGGTTTTCGTATGACTTATCTTCTAATGCCGCAGAAAAGATCTTAGAATCGGCATTGTCAATAAAATCATCCTCTGTGATCCCCATAGATATGCCATCAAGGACAACCAAGGCTGGCCCAATTTTGGTATCTGGCGAATCCAGGCGCTCCAATATACGTAGTAGTTGCGTGCTAGTCAGTGAACTCTGTAGAATGCTAGCAAGCCGTTGTCGAATCTTGATATCAAACCATATAGTTTGATCCAATGATTCTCTATCGGTCTCATTGAGACACTCGTACCATTTCTCAATGAAGCCCGAAAGGTTCCGAGTCTTCGCAAAAGCGTCTTCCAAGGGCAGAATTATCTCGGTTATAATAGTCTCCTTCGTAGTAAGATCTTGACCAGAATAGGAACCAATTTCACTGAGGACGTCTTTCATCAAAGTATCATCCATGAGGAACACATCGGCGTCGCAGGTAACGATTTTAGCAATTAGATTCCAATCGATTGCATCCGACCTCAAAGCATATTCCCGACATACTGCGCGGAGGGCTGTCGTATTTGGAACAGAGTGAGTCTGAGTAGCCGTTTCTAACATCTGAATGATGACTTGATTTCGAACTAAGGATTCTAGGGGTTCAATCGCGTTAAGTAATATTTCAAAGACGTTTTGAGCCCACGATGAATGCTCAGTCTTAGATTTCGGATTACTCAAATCTCGAGGTGTTCTTGCCGCAACGTCCCAAGTAATGATAGCTGATCCGCCTAAGTTCCTCTTTGAGAGCCCTAGAGCAGTCTTCAAGACCAGATTACTCTCATCCGTTACAAAGGTGTGCCTGGCTGGCCGGATGAAGTATGCGCCTAAAAACTGCTCGAGCTGTCGAATCCAAAGGCTCTTGGCGGTATCGCTAGCCATCACAGGCGCAACGCCAGCAAGACCACGTAACCTCGCCAGAATAGAACAGGCAGGTACATACATGTGTCTCGCAAAGTCGAGGCTGTCATCTTTGCTGTGAAGGCGAAGGTTCCATAGAGTTGCGACGGTTCCGATCCACGGTTCTTGATCACAGGAAATACCGCGTTCTAAAACGCTTAGCGAACGATCGCAAGTCAACAGTAGCCCCGCGGCGACATCTCTAGTCTCATCGTTAGATGAAGAGAAAAGTGACTTGATATGTTCTGCCCCAACTTTTTGTTCTGGGGCAATGGACCCTGTCTTACGGTCTCCCTGGCCAAGGAGACTGCTAAGAGCCTTGAACAATTCAGTCGCTGACTTTATGCAGCCATCGGGTGTCCGAAGCTCCTCGATATCTGAGGGAAATTCGGCGGCTCTTTTTCTTTTCTTCTTTCCGTCTGGGGCAACCCCGTTTGTCTGGCTCGGAGATGAAGGAGGCTTTCGTCGGGCGGTAGTAATGTCGCCTATTGTCTGGTGGAGAACGGAAACGAAGCGAAGCGAAGCTAGCGATCTTCCCAACGTCTGCGACGGGATCTTGGGAAAGACATGGCTCAAAATCGTCCATGTGAGAGGGTAGCGTCGGACTTGTTCAGCATTCTCAGTGTTTCCACTCATGTGCTTGAATAGCCATCTTAATATATTCTCTTCGACGCCATGGAATCTCGTAGCTTTAGTTTCTGAGAGCAACAGCCAAAGCCTTTGTATTTTTTCGGGGAGCGCAATTGATCCGTCTTCGTCGAGGGTTCTAACAGCTCTTATTAGAGCCAGCCGGCGCGACTAGAGCATGGTATTAGTTTCTATTATATACCTACCTACCTATGTAGGCTTGTTAAACAAACAGCACAAGTAGTGTTGAGGTTCTCTTACCCCTGAATCGCTATCCACCTCCATTGAGAGATTTGGCAATCGTCGGCATTGCCAGGTGTTGAAATATTTGCTGCTTTGAGTTGTACCAAGTCCAAGGCGCTGTTTCCAAAAACTCAATTGAAAGCTCGAACTTTTTTTGTGGAGCTCCCCGCGATACGTAGAAAAATATAAAAATTAACCAATTCTGCCATGTACGCTAAACCTCATTTGGCATTACTAGGATATACCGCCTTCGGGTATCAGCAAATGCAAGCCGATTTAAGCTACATCAATGACCTGATTGTTTTCGTGCGAATATTATTGCAGTGACGACAATTCTATCACAACGTTCACCACAAGTCAATTTGAAAGGTAGAAGCTCATGAGGCTGTCAGATCACCATTCAAAGCTAAAGCTCTTCAATAGTCCCTTTCAACATGCCTGAGACGTCAGCTCCTGCGCCGCCCAGCACGGTCTCCAGACCCGTGAGCGAGGCACTTTTGAACGAGAAAGTATGGCACAGCCTTATTGCTCTGCCTCTACCGTGGAACGAGTCGCTAATGTAAAATTATGACAGTGGGACCGCTGCATCTCCAACATGCTTATAAAATCAACCCTCGGTCTCGGATTCGGTGTCGTATTCTCAGTCCTCCTATTCCGACGAAGAGCATGGCCGGCATTTGTGGGTGTAGGTTTCGGTGCCGGCAGAGCATACGAGGAATGCAACTGGAGCCTGAAACAAGCATCCCAAGAGCTAAAGCGCAAGGCATAAGGAGGAATTGGACCTCGGCTCCCGATGGACAACCGACAAAACGTATCCCTTTTGTGAGCGTTATTATACCTGTACAACAGCTGCATCAATAGACGACTCGACCACCACGAGAAGGGTATGACTGGGACGAGTTTATTCACAAAATTTTCTTGTATGAATGTGCATAAAAAGTGGCATGGGTTGAATGCAGTTCTCTGGGATGCTCTGTACCTACTAATACCAAGTGCTCTAGAGGGAAACCATGTACAATTGACGAACAGAAACCCTAGAAGGCTGATGGAATAGCCTTCCACTAGTCCGATTCCCATACCAGTCACCTACAAACTCCGTATTGAATTTGTTAAGAGAGGTACTAAAAGCCTTTATCATTCATCTTCGATATCTATGGACCCCTCAAACAGGCGTAGGATGCCGCGATAATTCCTCCTACGTTGTACTTTTTGCTCCTCTCTTCTGCAGACATCACATTCTGAGTCTGTCAAGTTCTGGGTAAAAAAGAGCGGTTTGTCCCAATCCCGTCCCCTCCCGTATCGTCCAGGGCTTCTTCCTCGTCCACTCGGCGCCGCACGGGATGTGTTCTTCTCCTAAGCCCGCCCATGTCCCTCTTGAGCACCGTAGCAATATTAGCGCCTGCCCGTTGTGCTGACTTGATAATCTCCTCAGCTTCCGACGACACATTCCTAAAGTGAGATAGGAGTAAGCCGCCCTCGTTGGGGGTTCCGCGTTCTGGCGTGTAACCAATTTCTGGGTCCGTCCTTTGACTTGATGCGTTCCAACGATTACGGATAAAGTCGAAGCCCTCCTGCGCGAGTATGAAGAGGATCCATCCCAGAAAAATGGCGAGGAAGCACGTCCCAAGGGCTAGGCTATAAATCTCGACGCTATTGGCAGATCGCCCGGCTGGGGTGTATGAAACTGAAGCGTGATCGAAAATACGTGCCGGCGCCAAAGTTTGAGGGGCGATAGTCGGCTGCGAAGGTAGTCCGTGCTTGCTATCTCGATGGTTCATGATATGCTGGGTATTGAATGTTATTGTGGACGGCATGTCGGCATAGGTTTTCTGGTGATGGTCCCGTTTTGAAATTCTCCTGGCATAAAGAGAGCGCAAGGCTGTGTCTCGTCTTCTTGCCCTCCGACAGAATGCTCGTCTGCGTTCTCTAGATCTATTAGATACCATGATGAGATCTTGTGGTAGAAAGGTATGTTTATACATACTATGGTAATGTTTCAAAGGACGTCTGCAGCCGGATGGTATTTTAAAATAAATGAAAAATCGGTACGGAGCTGATTCATGGCTGTCGCAAGTGTGCGACTATCCAAATGAGTAGGTATGCATCTCAAAGAACTTCTCAGGTGTTTCTAAGGAGTCTAACAATGTTTTGACGAGGATTATTAGTGCCACTCAATGAGGAGGCTACGGATGGACAGCCAAGAACCTTGGAGTAAATTTAAGCATACTCCCAGTCACTATTTCTAATAAAAACCAACAAACTTCTCGAATCTTGCAACATTTGGGGCTCGTGAGGACGCAGGCAGAAGGAGTAACCTCCTGGAGTACTCAGGGGAAACATCGATCCATATCATAACTTATACCTCGGAACACAACCACCATCAACCCTTGAGTCACAACACCACACTGAATGCATCGCAAACATTCCATTATGGATATTGGTATTACCAACACTATCTCATTCGTACTGATATCTGAATTTGACAATGCCCAAACACCGACCTATATAAACTATTCGTATAGGGAACTCGGAGTTTGTGTAACAACATCCATACGATTCAGACATCTATCAAGAAATCACTTCTTTACTTTCTTGGCATACCTATCCATCGGCCCTTCCTTGGATCCTGTGCTCTGGCTCCTTGCGTGTTTGCCGTGGCTTCCGTCCCCGCCCCCTTTATAGTCAGCATCGTCTGCGTGTTCTCCATCATCATCACTACCACCCAATCCTTCCATTTCCGTCTCACCGGCTTCCTCGAATAACTCTTTCCAAGAACCATTTTTGACTCTATTGTCGTCTCCATGGAGGCCAATAGAAAATGCCCTCTTCATCGCGGCAATACAGATGCTTCTCCTCTCTCCAAAGTCGAACATTGGAGCAGGGTATGTTCCGTCACTTTTCTCGCCAATTCCATCGCCTCCGACTTTTACACCCGCCCCATCCAGGGCCGCCTTGCTGGCCTTCCATGGTTCATATATGAATTTCTCGTCCAATTTCTTCAACTCCGGAACCCACCTCCTTATGAATTCACCCTTCTTGTCCCACTTCTGCCCAAACGCAACTGGGCTATAGCAGCGAAAGTACTGTGAATAAAATGCAGTACAGCTAAGCCACTGCCAGTTACCAGCATTACAGGCCGGCTCATGGTCGATCAACAACTCCTCAAATACGTCCGCTCCACGTTCCCAGTGTACATAACACCCGCCTCTGGTGAGGAAGCAAGCTACCATGTGGCGGCCCAGGTGATGAATCCAACCCTCGGCGTGTAGTTGTCGCATAAGAGCGTCAACGAACGGGAATCCTGTCATACCCACCTTCCATCGCTGGAACCACTTCTCTGCTTGTGGCGAATCGATATGATACTCACCACTGATTGCGCAATCGCCTATATCTGTGGCTCCTGTCTTCGATGGCAAATGCCAAGGAATGAACCGGCAGTAAGCATTATTGAGCGTCTGAGCTGTAACATTATTAATCAGAAATCATTCAAATAATCACAATTCATAAATGTAAATGTACATACCAAAAGGCGGGCCAATCGCAGCGTGGGCTGCAAAGTACATGTCACGAAACAGCAGCTGACCTGTCAGGCTTTCAGGAGGTGTGGATGCCCCCTTACTGTACTTTTCGACCGCATCTTGTGCCTTCCAATAGAAAAGGCGTGACGAAAGTGCGCCAAAGTGAAGCATTGGAGACAAAAGGGTAGTCGATTGTGGCTCAAACGCTGCAGGACTAGTCTTTGGCTTTTGGAAAGTGGCAGCATATTCTTCGTCTGAGAATATCTCCTCTAGCCTCTTCAGAGCGATTGTCTCACCACCACGGTGCGGCGTGGTGGCTAGCACGGAGAAACCGAGCTCCTCAAGAGTAGCAATCGCAAAGTCGCCCTTTGGACCTGCAATATTCGTATATGTTTTGTCGGCGGTGCCGCGAAACGGGGCATTTAGATCCGGCTCTGTCTCCGGCTTCTCCTGCTCAAAGTCAAGGGGCATTTCTCCCGGGTCGGGTAGATGCTTCGGTGCGGAAAGAGGCCGCGGTATTTCCCCAACTTTCCGTCCGGCGGCTTGCAGCTGAGCTGTAGACATAGTTGGCTTCCCCCCATTTTTTGCCACAACTTCATCGCTATCCCATAATGTACGTCCGTACTGAGAAATTACGTGAACACCAGCCTTTTCTGCCAACGCTATCACGGCCTTGTCTCGTTCCCGAGCATAAGGATCTGTATCCTTTTCAAAGACCAGATGCGTCACCTTCCACGCCTTGAAAAGCTTGGGGAAGAGTGTCTGCGGAGCTTCGCGAAGAACGAAGAGCTTTGACTTTTTGTTGATTTTTGAGATGGATTTCGAAAGATCGGTCTGACAGTCAAGCCTGGTAAAATTAGTGATTGGTCCAGTTACCTGTCACCAGAATATGACCTACAGGAACTGCCATCTATTTACTCCCCCCTTAACTCGATACACATAGTGAGGGTCCCAAGTAAAGATTGGCCACAAAACAGACGGGTCCAAGTCGAGAGCTGCCTTTAGAGCAGGGGAATCGTGTAGTCGGAGATCCGTCCGAAACCAGTATATAACACGCGGTTTTCCCATTGTAAGCTGCGGCTACTGATTTGCCAAACTTGAAGCTATACGAAACCTCACCTGAATTGAGACAGCTTTGAAGCTCTGGTTTACCTACTTTCTACGACTAACAAGTCCATGATGTCAAGACTTTACTAGCCACAACCCAACTCTCTCGCACAAGCCTGCTTGTGGCTATCCAAGAAGGTTTAAAAAGCATCTTTTAGACTCCTTGAATTTCGAGTATAACACGGCACAACGGAGGTTTCCCCTTAATTGCGGTACCTCGGAGCTAATAGTTATCGACTTTCCGATGATGCATGATATAGCGCACATTTAGAAACTTTCCAGTGATACGTGGCTATCTCGAGGCGTGCATACCTAGACATACATATATAGTTGAGGAGCTACTCATGATTATGAAGCTCATAGTATGATTTATTCGATGTATTGACGGAGCACTGGGAATCGATGCGCTACAAACAACCTCTATCCACCACCTTAGCAATCAGATCTATCCATACAAAATAGCGATATTCTCCATAAATAGCCCCGGCTTCACTTTGCACTAACGCAGGAACCGCATAGACTATAGGAGACGATGTAAGGGTACGTAATCTGAAATAGTGAAAAGACTCAACATGGAGCTCGTGAATGCGTTGTCAATACAACAACGACTTCGTATGCCTCTTATTTTGCTTATTTGTTTCCTTCCTGCTTTGAAGATGCATGCCAATAGTACTGCGGAATGGATGGGATCGTTTAGCGCTGGCAATAGTGTGATGTACGAGTGATTCACATACCAAATGACACTATTGGCGTTTCCTTTAAGGACCCACCGTCTGTATGAGAAAGACATGACAAAGTGAAGTTGAGGGGCCACAAATGTGCCCTACACATATTGTCTTTCCATGCTATAATCGGAGCCGATTGAGACGAAAATACTCAAAACCTAACGATTTATAGAGAGAGATTGCTACTATCCAATACCTTGCCGTATAAACACAATCTTATCAAGGTATATATGCTATACTATATGTAAACAATCCCGATGACATTATTGGATGCACTTGTGATTTAATAATATTTTAGTTGGAGTTGGAGTTTAATATCTCTCCCATAGGATGGCAGCTTTACCCGCGTGACTTACCTGATATAGAGAATCCATGCCAATAAGGTTAAGTAAGCTGTTTGACAAGCTCGGGAATTGTCATAGTCTAACGCCGAACAATCCATCGCAGATGGAATCTTCAAAAAGTTTGTGTCTTGCATCACATCGCAACACTGAACCAAGATTTTCGATTTGCAAGCAATGTCAAGATTTCGACGTAGCTTTGAGACGAAAAGCGAAAAGGCACACATCGGCGATGTGGACCTTAATACCAGGTAATTACCGTATTGTATACTTAATATGCAAGGAATACTCTAGGGCCGAATTTTGTATTCGGTACAAGGGTATATAGGCTGGCTGGTATGCGGATGGATGTAGGTACATGTACATATGTAGGTATGTACCTATTTTCATCTCGCAGCTCTAGACGCTTAACCGTTTCTGGGGTCTACCTAGGAGCCACTTAGTAGCCAACTTTACCCATTATCCCCCACCGGTGACCTGGAATAAACCAGTCTGCCCGCCTGGCGGCCGCTAAGCAGGTCGTCCTTACTGCCCCTGTTAAGACCATGTTTCAAGCCAACCCCAATCCGACCGTAATCTGCAGGGCCTCCTTTTAGCATTTTGTGTCGTATCTGATCACTGATATCCTCCCCGAGGCTAGTGACTGTACTGTACTTGCCTACAGAGTAGTGACTGATACAGGGAATTATTTTTCGGGGAGGTGGGATGGAGGATAATAACTTTTTTTTTAACCCCTTCGAGGCTTATGAAAAATAATTTCCAATTCCACTCTTTACAATCCGCCGCATTTTCAACTAACTGCCTTTCGACTTGATTACCGTCTATATTTAGAATTATATTCCAACCACCGAACGAATTCAACCGAGATCTACTACTGAACGAACAACGAACAGAACAATTGTACGGCGATCGTATATCGACTGAACTATCTGGCTATCCAGGAAATAAGGTTAGGTGGACATAAGGTGATTGGGTCATTAGCATTGGCATTTGACCCGGTCCTTGGTTCATAACCCATAATCGAGGCGTGCAAGGCGTGGTTGAGGGTCGAGGCGTAAACCCGACCAGCTACCAACTTTCTCCAGTTTCCAGTCAACCAGTCTCCATTTTCCTCTATCACCCGCCCAGCCCCTTGCGACACATCCACCTGCGCATCTGAGGAACAGGAAGAGGGAGAGCGAGAGAGAGAGGCGCAGGGAAGGAGAAAGAACAATTCAAGGCAGAAACGCAAGAAACTTAAGGCCAGTAAAAAAACGCCGAAAGCGCAGAAAGGCGACAACAATTAAAATTTAGGGAATACATAAGCGCAACTGATTGATGTTATGAACGAAACGGACCCATAACAGAGTTCATTTAACACCGATCCGTGGGAATTGGCTTTCCACGGACTCCCTGGACAAAAAAAAATAACACAATGACAAGACCCCAGATGATTCGGGCTGGTAAGTTCCAAGGTTCCTTGATCTACAAGAATACAATTACTACGAGCGCTACGGGTTCCGCTGCCACGCTCTACCACATTTTACCACGCTCCACGCTTTACCGCGCCCTAACCACTCTAACCACGAACCACGCTTTTCAGAGGCAGGGGGGAAGGATTGGAGGAAGGAAAAAAAAAATAATTACAATCCAACAACCAACCCCTTGTCTTTGAACTGTGAATTGTTCCTTTTTTGTTTCCCTTGTGCTGTGCTGTGCTAGCTAACACTTCACCCTTTTTTTCGCCGCAGACACCATCGACCTGCAAGATCAAGATTCTCCTTCTGCTAAGAAACACATTACCCCTTCACCTTCGAAGATAGCGTCCAACGCGAACGGGTCACTCGCGCCGCACCAGGCTGAAACCTTACGCGAAGTCGAAGAAGATAGGGCTAGGGAAGAAGATCGAAGTCCTAGAGCCTCGTGGCCCGATGGTGACGACCGTACCGATTTACAACAGTACGCCGCAGATCTCGCGAACGGTATTGCTTCCTTGAATGGCAACAAGATGCAATCCGAAGATGCGCTCGCTATCGCGCAAAATGGAGGAGTCACAGGCACCAACTCCGAAGACGGAGATTTGGAAGCCAATACCGACGACGACTTGGATGATGACATGATGGATAAGATTTCTAGTTCTCCTTCGATAGAAGATGGTGGGTGCTCCTCTCCGCCGCCTGTCTGGCCACAGCGCGTCGATTCCTTGGTTCCTATTACTCTACCTCACGATCCTTTCCAATTCCCGGTGCTCAAGGAGACGGGCTCACATACAACTACACAACATTCCAATCAGCAGGCAAGCAAGGCTTCCGCTGATGCGTCAAATCGTCATCATCTTCTCGGTGAGTGTATCGAAGCGGCCCACCGCGCCAAGCATGGCAAGTATTTCGGCCTGTCGCTACCCGAACCTGTATCAGACATGTAGAGAATGGACTCGACAGTGTCGGTAGGCGAATCAGGGAAACGCGTTCAAGACAACCACACCAAACGATCCAAGGTCTTCAAAGCGAAACGCTACGGCTCGTTTTTGCGTCATCAGTCACGCATCCGCGCTATGGGGACCAAATTGAACGCGAAGCAACGCAAGATCTCGCCCTACAACTTTTTAACCCCATATGTACCCCTTATACCTTACGAGGATTCCGGAGCAGACGATGATGACGAAACTCTCCTTAATACTGATCCCAGATTCATTGACATTGGTTGGGGTGGTGAATACTTACAAGACTTAGAGGACATCGATTTCGAATTCGTCTACGCTCTCCATACTTTCGTCGCGACCGTCGAAGGTCAAGCTAATGCCACAAAGGGTGATACCATGGTGTTGCTTGATGATAGTAATAGTTACTGGTGGCTCGTCAGAGTGGTAAAGGATAGCAGCATAGGTGTGTTTCACTTCTGCGGGTTTAAGTCTTGACACCCAACTCACATTTTTATTCAAAGGATACTTACCAGCGGAGCACATCGAGACCCCTACCGAAAGGCTAGCGCGTCTCAACAAACACCGGAATATTGACGTATGTAAAAGTATCTTAGAAGCCAATATCTTTATGTGGCGTTAACCGTAAATTAGCTATCAGCGGCGATGCTTGGCGACCAGCCAGAGAAAACCAAGAACCCCCTCAAGACGGCCATGAAAAGGAGGAAGAAGAACGTTGCCTTTGCAGCCCCAACTTATGTTGACTACTCTGATATAGACTACTCTACAGAAGAAGAGGATGGCGACGAGGAAAAGAAACCTCAAAAGCAGGATTCGCAGAAGGCTCAGCAGCAAGACAAGCAGGCCTCTCAGCAAACTACAGACGATGTTTCAGAAGACGACGAATCCGCGAAGGTGGAACCGCTCAAGACACGAGGTCCGCAGAAACAGGTTAAGGTGGAGCCCTTAAAGATCGAAGAAAGAGGTAGATCAAGTTCAGTTACTTCGAGCGAAGTGCGCAGGGATAGCAATGATATTTTCGATGCAAAGACCGAGCGGGTTACAAGAAATGGCACTGTCAGAAACACAGATTCTTTCTTTAAGGACGAAACGATAGAAACTAAGAAGATTTCCTTAACTCCTGGTCTACTACGGGATGACAACGAGGCGCGGGGTTCCAGCGACTCGAAAGATTCGTCGTTACGGCAGCGACCAAGTCTAGAAAGGGATCTCGTGCCCGACAAGCAAAAAGAGGAAAAGAAGAAAAAGGAAAAGAAGCCAAGCGCCATCCGGAGTTTCTTTTCAAGGAAAGACAGGAAAAAGTCCGTCGACGAAGACGACGACTCACTGGGCAAGCGTTCTTTGGACGCCACCGCAGATGCAGCAGAAAAAGAGGCGGAAGATGCGCATGCGGGTGACGCCGATTCGTCGCCGGAGAAATCGGTTGCGCCACTGCGCAATCCAAGCAAACTCCAGAAACAACCAAGGACTGATCCATCACCGACACGCAAATCTTCTGTCACGTCACAAGTCAACCCAGACCGTGGCCCTGCGCTGGTTTCGGAGCCTAGGATTAATAATGTGTCGAATGTACCTCCAGCGACGTTAAGAATGGTGGAGTCCGAGCAAGCCGAGAGCCAGGATCGGCCAACGCAAAAGAGGGAAAGATCTAACTCGAAATCTATTCTCTCGAAGGAAAGCAAGCCGCCCAAGGTTACCAAAGCGAAGGCAAGGGTTGAACTGGACGACTTTGACTCACCCGACGAGGAAGAAGTCCAACCAGAGCCAACCAGAGCTCCTCCCGAGCCTAAGCGACAGCCCCCTGAAGAGAAGCCGATACAAGCCGTTTTGCCGGGAGCATTCCCAGAGAGTTCTGATAACCAGACATCTGCGTCCGAATCTAGTGATCAAACTTCGAAAGCTCAACGTCCTACCACCGAAGAACGTTTATCCGAATCTCCTGTTGAGGTCTCACCGGTCGTGTCCTCTTCTAACCCCCCTGCTCTCATGGTTGATACGTCAAGCCAAGAAGACCGTTCCTCCCCTGTTTCATCGCCATCTCCAGAACTTGTGGATATTGATGACCGAACTCACGGGAAACAAGATTCTGTGACGACATCGACCTCGGCCACCACCACGTCGACTTGGAACGACGCCAACCTCCGAGCCTTCTTCGACTCGGGTTCCGATATTCGAGACTTGTTAGTAATAGTGTACGACAAGAACGATGTCGCACCCGCTGGTCCCGATCACCCCGTAGTGGGCACGTTGTTCCGAGAACAAAATGCACGGTTGGCCGAAATTACGACAGTAAGTCTTCGCACGCGAATTCACTGCATCTAATCATACTAACACGTACATAGCAACTGGATAACATGCTTGGGGACTGGTTAGCCCGGAAGCAACGACTCCGAGGCACGGTATAAGGCATCATTGTCTTGTTCATTTCCAACGTTCGCATGAGGCCGGCGTTCTATTCTCGATTTTGTTACTCATTGTATAGGCTACGAGTTGTGTTTTTTTATGACCTGGAACTTTCGATTCTTGCGCGGAACTTCTCCGATTATAGCCTCTTCATGGGAGCGGCGCACGGAGTAAAATGGGGGCGACTTGAATTTTCTAATGGGAGCATATCTGTTCCGTCGCGGGTCGGGCGGGTTCACGGGCAGGGGAGAGAAGCAAAGCTAAATACCACCAACGGAATACCCTTCCGAATTATTTTTTCCTTGCCTCTCTTTTCCTTAATCTCCCCGGTTCGGAGAACGGCCTACGATACGAGTACAGTATTCACCGACGACGACACCGCGGCTCATTTGTCTGATTTTTTTTCTCGTCCCTCGCGAAGCGAGCGGATGCGGCAGGGCAAGATCACGGGGTGCATCTTTTTTAAACACTATCATCCCGAGCAGGGTTGATTCGACCCGAGGGGAGAGAGGGCCCGATTGAATGGATTACTTCATGCTGGGGTTGTTGTAACTCTAGTTTCGTATATAGCAACCGCGCTGTATATACTGTTGCCGTTGCAGCGTAATTAACTGGAGAACGTGTTCGTACACGATACGGTTCTCGGGTTAATGCGCGTAGACGGTTGATTTTTCTGAAATACAAACCACCTCGATGTGGCACATACACGATGAAGTTACCTCCCCGGAAGATGGATTGTATGATGATTTGACTATATGGCTTTTTATTGACTTGTCATAGATGACGACATTATTAATGATATTACTGGAATGTTCAAGAATACGTTCACGTCACGATATGTGGTTCATTTTGTCTGACAGGTTTATTAGTATTCCGTCGCTGACTTCTTCGGCTAGCTGTCCCTGGGGCCGAAACCCCGTCTATCGAACGCTGAGGCTAGTCTCTAACACGACCGCTCACACTCGCCCGCCAACGCTTCCTTCCATCCTCGCCTCGTCTAAGCCGAGCCTAGGATATTCTTCTCATACACAGTGGTCCGTTTCCCCGTGTTATCGTTCTGGATCTGTTTATTCCGCCCAACGGATCGCGTTTACGGTCAGCCCCTGCGTTGTACTTCGAGGGTGAGGGAGAGGTGCACACGGCGGTGCTGGTACATGCATACCTCGTAGCGGGGCTCGTCGGCGCTCGCCTGGACGTTGCGGTCGGCCTGCACGCCCGGCTTCGTCAGCACGTCCGTGATCCGGCCCGTGCTCTCCGACGTGTTGGACCCGGGGCCCCCCACCGGCTTGTAGCGTACTGTCTGCCCGGTCTTGTATTGCACCATGATTGCGGATTATTATGAGTATTCAAGAATAATTTGATGTATAGATGATGTTAAAGTGGAGGATGAATGTGTTGTACAACTTCGCTTTTGAGTTCGATCTGGCTTGAGGTTTGAGAGGTGATTTATAGGAGGGAAAGGGGGGACAAAAGGGTTCTTTATATCTCCCTTGGCCATCCCAGCATATTCGACCGCAAATGCAAGGCGGTCCATAATATGCCTTGTTTTGTCGTCGTCGTGGGAGTCATTGACATTGACGTAATTCCCTCTCCTTTCGTAATCTTGATCTCAAGACTGAGCCGCGAAAAACGGAACGACTTTCCGACGCAAGAGCCGCAGTGCGGCTCCGGAGGACATCTAGGTTTAGGGGATCCGTGCCTGCGGGTGCGGATGCGGGAGTGGTAAGTCATCGCATTGTCAACTCGCTGAAGATTTTTTATACCGCCAAGCTACGAATCCCAGAAAATCCGAGCAAAAGCCTAAATATGGAAGCTTAATTATGTTTTGGGAATCGACCCATTGTTCACCTAGTCATTCAGCACATGTTCATATCTCCGTTAGGGTATTCTGGTAAGGCTGACAGACAGGTACGGCCCAGAATATCGTCAACTGGATGTCATGGACACTACCATCGCGGCACCTAGCCTGGCCTTGGCAAGCTTGAAACATTATTCAGACCCACTATCGATCGCAGTTCATTTCCTCCTGGAAATTGCCAAGAAAACGATGATGTCGATGTTCGTAGCCTTTTAAAATCGCGATTGCTTACCCCTATTCTTGCACCTCGCCTATCTTGATTTCTACAGATTCACAAAACTCAAATTGTAGTCTACTACCCAAGTCTGAGGATATCTTGTTTTTTTCTTTCATTGTTGATTCAGGTTCCTATGCTAATGGCCGGCGAGAACACAAACATCCCCGTTGCCAAGAACAAGATGCTCGGAAATAGACCGGTTGGCAACTATGTACATCCACGATCTTGATCGAGGCTCTCATAGCGTGCGATATCATCGTAATGGAACAAGCCGTCATCTTTCGGATCATCTTTAAAGAACCAAATATTTGTCGGTGATGGCTTTGACGGCATGTACGTCACCACCCGTCCAGCATATCTGCGCCATATTATACGCTGCCTCTCGACTAAGGTCGTTCCTCCCCATGATACCGTTCTCAGAGTCGTCCGGCACCTCCTGGAGAACACGTTTATAGTATTCGGTAGCAAGGTGGGGAATTCCAACTGCGTGGTAACTTCTTGCGAGGTTATAGTGGGCCTCTTGCCGTTGAGCGGTATCGGATGAGGCTAACTTCAACTCGTAATACTGGTGTAAGAAGTAAAATCCTTGCGTTAGGAGGTATTGTCGATTCTCAGCCTGTCTCTTTAGTGCGTAATAGACATAACAGTTACCTACGCTAAGAATGACCATTGCGTTGTGGGGATCCAAGCTGTGAGCTCTCATGAAGTAATCTATAGTTCTGTCAGCATCTAAATCATGTAGTTGGTGGAGGGTGGTGTTGGTATATTGTCACTTACTTAAGGCATAAGTGAAACTGTTCGATATGAACAGAATGTTGCCATAAAGCATCAGTAATGTGACATCTAACTCTTTGCCCGGGAAAACTCGACCAGTCGGCGGTCCGTCCTCGTCCCCGCTGACTTCAGCTCCTCTGGTTCGGGCATCAATAGCATGATCCATGAGCTTGATCTGTCGTAGCATATACTTCTGGACGGGGCCAGATGCATACCACGATGCTGGGGATGGACATAACCTAGACAAGGCAGAAAACATTCGGAAAGGCTCCGTGTCGTACTGATATTCCCTCATAATCCAACGAGCGGCCGCAACACATGTTTCTTCGTCTCTACCGCGCAACGCACAAGCTATATTCTGTTAGTTACGACCCGCCAAAACTTTAAAGATAACATCTTACCAGCCCATGCCACATGTATTAGAAACATATCCTCTTTAGACTTGGAGAATATCGTAGAATCTCGCGCAGATTCGCATACTTTATACGCTTCTTGGAATCGTCCAGTTTGGGCAAGGCCCATGGCATACTCGAGGAATAGATCGAGCCACTCATTGAAGGGTACGCCTCGATAGCTGACAGGTACCCGCTGGGCTTGATTCTCGCCCTCAGAATTCTCGGGAATCAAGGCTGTGATAACAGTATTAGTAAGCTCGCTTTCACCGTATTATCAACTAAAACTTACTGTGCGAGAGACGTTCTGCCATTGCAATGAGCCTCGGGTTGCCTTTTTGCGCCTCGATCTTTTCTCGGGCCTGATGTATGTTAAGATGCGCCAAAAACTTATCCCAACCGTAAAATTCCTTGTACGATCTGAAATCATCAACGAGCTCCCCAGCTGCAGCTATGAAAGTGCTAGAAGGACCCTTGGCATCGGCGTCAGATGAGGTTCGAGATTCATGCACAACTTGCCATGCCTCGGCAAGTTCGCTAGTTCTCTTTTTCTCCGCCAACTCAACTTCCTCAGTTCGGGCAAATACCTTACGACGTCTCGATGATGGCTTCGGCGGTTTGGGTTTCCGTTCCTTTGGAATTCGTTTGATTTTCTCAACTTTGGGCTTAGGTGGACGTTTGGCTCGTTTCGGCTTGGCCTCCTTCTTCTTCTTGGTAGTAGGTACCAGCGGATGTTCAGGAAGTGTAAGATCGCCGTCTCCTTGGTCGTCGTCATTATCTTCTCCCAGGTCCTGTTCATCTTCGAGAGCCTCTTCGCGGACTTGGTCTCGAACTTCCTGGAGTCGAATAGCTTCGTTCACAAGGATGAAGGCTTCCCTCTCTTCTCTTGCTGCTTCATACATCTTTGCTAATTCATAGCGCGCATCGATACAAGCTTCGGAATTAATTTCATCCTGGTCAATAGCAGCAGTGAAGCATTCTTCAGCCTGTCTCTTATCCCCTATACCTAGATAGCACCGTCCTGTTCGGACAAGAGATTCAGTGTCAAGAAGATCAGGTTCTCTTAGAGGTTCATAATAGCGTAAAGCCATCTGTAAGTAGCCTGCTTCGAACAAGGCTGAAGCACCTTCAAGCAACAGGTGCGGGCATTCGGCGAGTATCTCAGGGCCGCTGGGTTGATCCGGATCGATAAATTCCAAGTGACGCTATAATATGTTAGTCTTCTATCGAATGTATCTCCAGATTTAGTGTTTTCGAGATCTTACCATAGCTTCATCCCCTTGCCCAAGCTTTAGACGGTACACGGCGAGTTTTGTCCTCATTTCCAAAGGAAGACCTTTGCCATATGATATTGATGGGTATATTCCCTCCTGGAATTGCTCTATTTCCTGTCGTCTGAAATTCTCCACGTCCCATTCGCGGTCGTCATCTTGGCTATCCCAGTATACCTCATCGGAACGAGTTAAGAGCCAACGTGATAAAGACCTGAGCTCATGTATCGCATTTTTGAACTGTTTGACATAGGCAAGAAGTTCAACGAAGATTTTGATGTCTTGCCAGTCGAAAGGATATTGAATATCGAGCCCGTTCTCCCTGAAATGAGCGATGCAGCGACGATACGCATCTATGGCTATTTTCGGTTGATCTACCCATCGTGCTCTACCTGTATCTGCAAGCAAGACGCATCCTTCAGCGAGACCTCGTAAAGCATAGATGTCAAAATGGCAATGTCCAAGTAAAGTTGTATAGTCTGTGACGGCCTTCCTGAGATGGCCCATTTCAAGCGACAATGCGGCCCTTCCATGACGTGCTGCAGTGTGAGTGTTCTCGATCTTCAATGCTTGGGAATATGAGAGGATAGCTTCGTCTGTAAGACCTTCATCTTCAGGGTAATCGTCTCGGAGACCGATAGCTAACTCCGCACATTGGAGCCACCCGTCGATAACCTGCGGTTGCAGATTCGTGGCAAACCATTTTGCCCTATAATGTCCCAACTGGTCTCCCTTTTCTTGCAAGAAAGAAGCCAAGAGAACCCAGGCACGGTAGGTTTCGGCATTAATTCGGATAGCATCGTGTACGTAGTCAATGGCTTCATCGATACGCCCATCCATATAGGCGTTAGATGCCATATTGAGACGGTATTTGATATCTCCCGTTGGTTCAGCGGCCTTTCGAGGACCGCGCTTTTTCTGACGGGTGCTACGGGGACGCTGAGTCTTATTCTCAAGATTCAATATCTTTTTCGTGAACCCACGCGTCGGAGGAGGAAGTTTAGGTAAGGGATTTTCAGAATTAAGCTCGTTCTGACGTTCAAGAAGCGCATCTGTTGCGGTATCCATTGGATTGACTTGGTCTTCCATGACGTTTGTTGTGCTTGCTTCATCGACTAATACGCCATTTAATCCGGATGCTGAGATTGGAGGTAGAGCTTCGCTACCACGAGGTGCTCCCGGGTTGATATTAGACACAGAGGAGTGTACCGAAGCACTTGTGGGAGGAAAGACTGGACCTTGTATACTAGGTGCGTTCTGGGGGCGTGTTATTGGTGGACCTGGTGTTATAGATTGGCTGTATGCCTCCTCACGGCTTCGAGAAGCTTGAGGCATTACTGATGACCCATCTCTCTGGATGTTTTGATAGCCTTGGGCTAAGTTTGGTTGTGGTGATGAGCTGCGTGGTTTTGGGAGTAAAACTCTTTGGCCGGACCGTGGGAGCGAAAGACTTGATGATGGGCCTGGTAGTGGCGTCCTGTCACTTGGGACGCGACTAGAATCCATGATCTTCCTCATAGAACTAATCGTATCTGCATCGTTACTAACAAGCACTGGGTTTTGTGCTTGTGAAGCGGGCGTGGCTGTCCCGCCTGGTTGCGTACTCGTCGCATCTGGCTTTTCCGGTTTCTGGAAGTGCGCCTGAAGGGCGTCGAAGGTGGACGAGAATGGATGACTCATGATGAAAGAATTACCGGCCGAACTATCGCACTCTTCTGATCGGTAAGTACCCTTGATAAACAGCTCTTTCGTGATGAGCTCCTATCCAATTTTTTTTTTTCAGAATATCCCAAGCTCAACTATCGTACCCAAACCTAGCCCCAATCACTAGATATGAGCGATACAAGGTTGATCATGGGCATTCCGGATCAATGGGCGTGCAGTTTGTAATAGCGCAGATCCTTTTTTGAGAGATCGTGATTGTTTCCTGAATTTTGGAAACAGGTGAATCGTTCTAGTGGAAGAAGATTAAAGGACGACAAATGTGTAAGTTCAAAAGTTCGAGTTTGCAAAAGTGAGTTTGAACTTGGTTTATACATCTAAGTAGCAATTACCGTTAAATGAAAAATTTAATATATCCACATTATATGCACTTATTCGATATATGATAATAAAGAGCTAGTTGCCAAGGCGGCAGCTTGCAGGTACCTCTAACTCAATATACATATCATCACGTAATTGGTCAACTACATGCACATCCAATTCCAAGGTTCTTGTGGCTTGGAGATATATGAGATCTGGTTATTACGTTGCTGACAGCTCGATCACCATTGTTTTTTTATGGAAATATCACGTTCGAGAATCTGTATACACGTATCCCTTACATACCATTAACCACCTCATCTGCCTGCTGATATCATCCATGACTATTTCAAGTTGGGTTCATGACCATTGACCTTTCTAAATCCCCCATTTCTGGATGAGAAAGTAAAGTCTTTCCTGACCTTCCATATAGACTAGATTATGAGTTACCTAGGTAGTCAAGGAAACTCCACCACCAGATAGTCTATTAGATAGTGAGGATTCTCAGAACCCATGAACGCACTTTATCGAGTTCCAAACTGTTGTCGGATGATTGGCAACGGGCTAATATTCGTCATTAAGTTGCAGTGGCTAGCCCAGCTTGCCGTCTGCCTTGGCTTCTATACGTATATTAGCGATTGCCTCAAATGATATCGGGTCGAGTTCAATTACCTTTGACCTGGTCAAATACCTTCAACATCTTTCTACGTGCTCCAAGGGCGTTGACACCACGATCCTCTAGAGCTTTGTCGTCGAGTTCAATAAGCTCCGTCCATTTCATGTCCTTAAGATTGTCTGTGTACTTGTGTAACCTAAGGCTTCGTAACCAGGCCGGAATATCTTGGAGAAGAGTCGGATCAGTTGGATCCTCCGGAGGCTTTGACGTACCACGTCTTCCACGCGGGGAGCGACCACGGACCATATCCGAGTGGTCGGATAAGTAACCCTCGGGAACACCCACGCCAAGCTGACCCATGTTGATCGCACCAAGCCCGTTGTTTAGGAGCGGATTCTGCGTGCCGTCATACGCACTCAAGAAACCGTTGTTCTGCGGAGATGCAAAAGGTATCTGGCCAAATCCTGCCTGCATCGCAATACCGGGAGAATTCGGACGAGAGCGATGGGCTGCAAATCCGCCCATAGCCGAGTGATTTTGCAATGCAAGCATTTGGTCCCTGCTTAGTACCTGACCATGCTCGTTCACCATGACTATATTCGCGCCAGGGATGTTTGGTGCCTGAGGTCCAGCCGAAAGGGTGTTCTGGCCTTGACCAGGGGCGTCGTTGGATCGGGCTCTTCGATACTTACGCACATCGTCGAGGGCAAAACGGTTGTTCACGGTAGACAGGGCTGCGAGCTTCATGGCAGTGGCATTGGCAACCATGTCGGCCTGGTTGGGGGTGCCGTTACCGCCGTTGAAAGATGCCACCATTGGGGTGTTCACCATAGAAGCCCAGTTCCCGCTTCCGGCAGTGTATGGCGAGAGCAGGGGTAGATCAGTAGCAGATTTATCGGGGGCGTTGAGCGTAGTATTCTGAATGCTATTGTTGCCACCTAGTTGGGGGCGAGGCGATCTTAGGCCAGCCGAAGGGGGCGGTTGAACAAACTGGCCCATCGGAGCCTGGCCTGAAGACGACTTAGGTCGAGAAGCGTTTTGGTCGTTACCCCAAGGCGATGCTGGATTCTGTGCATTAGGGTCCAGTCCTTCAGACGGTCCAGAAATAGACGGAGCAGCCAAGGGGTTTCGCGCATCGACAGCCGTGCTATTGCGGTTTGAGGGAGGTTGGTTTCCAGTTTGCTGAGTGAACTTTGCCTTTTCGGTGGCAATGGCAGCTGCGGCATCAGGGAACATAGCATTGATAGTCGACGGGTCAAGCCCCGAGTGTCTCTTGGCTGATGCTTGCGGCTGGGAAAGGGAGTTCCTAGCCGATCCTACGTTCAGTTTGTTCATGGCATCGCTCAATCGGTTCGACATCGGATCTACGGATAATGACTCTTGTTAGTTGCTGCATACGTATTGAGTAGCACTGATGAACATACCCTTATCGAAATTGGCTGGCGATAGTACACCAGACATGGGATGGTTTTTTCCCATTTGCTGAAGAACCTGGATAAAGAAACGGATCTGGACCTGAGTAGTCTGCTGAAGCAGAGCATACAAGGCAGCAGTCCGCTCGGCTTCGGACAAAACTCGAAACCACTGTTCTATAGCACTGAGCTCGTCCTTAAAATCCTGGTCCAAGGTTGCGGCAGCCATTTCTTCCAGAGTCGTCTCATATTGGTCAATGTCGGCGATCCACTGCTGGGTCACCTTGTCCTGCGGGTCAGAATCGGCACCCCCCTGACCCTGTCCTTGCTGGCCGTAGAAATCCGAAGAGGGACGGATGCGATTCGACGTCGCAGGTCCGGCAAGAGCGGCCATGTCGGCAGAGGCGCGAAGGTGGTGATTGTTAGTCCCAACTGTTCGCGAAGAAGGCGGGCGTAGCGACGAGGCGGTCGAGGCCTCCGGAGTGCTATTACGGTTCATATTGAAAATGGCTTCCTAAATTTCCGAGTCTTCTAGGTACCAATACAATATAAAAACGTTTTCCGACTACCGTATTATGATTTCCGTAATTGTTAAAAGTGTCGAAAGTCGATTTGGGGGAATGCGAGTGGTAGAACAATCGTTTTGTCGCGGGGCTGTGCAGATAAAATAGCTTAAAAGCCTTCGAAAAAAAGTACGAGGGGCGGTGGAGGGTCCGTGACAGCGATCTCGACACAGTATCTAGAGATGCTAAAACCTCGATAGATAGTCAATGCTGTTATCCAGTAGAAACAGCACCACGTTGCGATACGTTCCTAGGAGCCACTGCTATGGATTGTTATAGCTATAATGTCGTGATGTGGGCTTTAGTAATGATGGTGTAGATACTAGCGCTACCTATGCTACGGTAAAGCAATCGAAGGATTAGTGCGTGGTCAGAGTGTGGCTCTTTTGGAGCTAATAGACCGATGAGAGGCAGGTTGTCGACGAATAAATTCAAAAGAAAGCGTAGCGCACTAGCTTTCCGTAATGGTAATATCGTATTATGATTGACTTGCAAGGCTCGAGTTCAACTCTCTGGTAGAGAACGACGGCAAAATACCTTTTCTTTCTCTCGAGAACTCCTGCAGTAGCCTGCTGACCTCAAAGGAGTCTTTGAAAGGAGGCAGTTGGAAGAAGTGATTATTGATAATGCAGAATATTAGATAGGTGACTGCGAAGAGAATATGAGTCAGTATAAAAACCGTTGGTAAACTCTCTTTTTAAGCCTCCATAGCAATCAGGGGTGAAAGGGGCACATAAAGGAACAGTTCAGTCCCATGGTATAATTCGTAGGGCAGATACGTCGAAATGTGGTTATCATGTGTGAGTAAATGTTGTCCTAACAAGATGACAAACGGGCAGAAGGTATCGGTCAAGTCTGACCGTCTTCAAATGGGGGCGATTGTGACGGAACTGCTGTGAATGGCCGTCGTTATGTCGAAGGACTCAAGCCACAAAAAAACCGAATGCGACGGAGTTACGAAACATGAACGGATGAGGGAAAATCTAAAAGTGAGCTTACCAACAATAACACTCAGATCAACTTATACTCCAAGGCCAAAAAGAAAGGAACCAGCGGCAGGATAACCCTCGAGCTGCTGTTGAGGAGGATGTTAAGGGGAAGAGAAGGAAAAGAAGAAAAAAACGAAGCCTTAGAGACTTGACTGGATGGAGCAAAAAAGGACTCGGGTACAAAGCCTGGACTGTGGAAACGGTAAACTCTTTCGGAAGGACCCTGGCCAGCCTGGACACAAAGGCTGTAGCGATGTAGCGACCGCAGAGGAAACTTTTGGTGCATGTAAGGATGAGCCGAGCGCGCTGTAACCTCCAGGGCTTTTTTAAAATGGACAGGCAATACTTTTACGTAGCTCTGGGGCCATGTCACTTTTGATCGCTTTTACGTAGGATTTTCGCGGGGTAGGTACCTCCAATAATTCTCCTACTCAGGTACCTCGAGTTTAGAATTTCACAACCTGATTAGTTGCACGCAGTCTGAGCCTTGAGGCAGAAGCAACGACTTGCATGCATCTGGATGGCTCAGCGCTAAGGTTCAATCTAAATGCTGCGACAGTTGTAGTGTTGTAGTACAGTACAACGTGGATACTTGGAAAGGGACAGTTCATTGGCAAGCTGTGACGAGTCTTTTAGGGGGCGGGCGCTCGGAACCTAACCCCTGAAAGGAGCTATTTCTGTCTATTTCTAGCGTCGTACAGGTCGTACAGGTACCTCGATTTTGGGTTAGTGAGGCTAGAATGGCTATTGCGTAGAATAACTCGAAACGCCCTAAACGTCTACTGGGGCATTGATCATCCACACTTCAACCCGTCCTTCCAAGACTTGCGAAGCGGGAACATTTGAAGTGCGAAGTGCGAGATGTACATATGTTAGCATATGCAGAGCGGCAGCAAACTCGCGCAAGTCACATCAGGAACATTTGACGTCCGTGTCCCAAGTCATCTCAATCGAGAGTGGCTGGGAGTAAGGTATTCCGAACCGAGAGTTAGAGATACATCCATGCAAGTATTAAGTACCAAATAACTGATACATGCCGCTATTATTTCCAAGTTCTCATTGTAGTAGCATCCATCATATATAACGAATGGTAGTAGTCTTGAGACAAGTCACGTCTCGCGATTCGTGGCCCTTTGATTTCCTCCTTCGCAGCGGACGAAACATCATAGTATATTTAAACCTACTCGTCATCTCAAAAATCAATCCTAACTAGCAAATTCTATTTCAATCGCATGATCCAGGTTCTCAGATCTACAGCAAGGGAGGTCAATAGTGCCGTGATACATGACTAAGCACGTCGATCAACCTATCGACTTGATCTGTAGTCAGACTACGATTGAGGATACCTAATGGATCCAATGAGAACAGGGAACAAAATAAGATGACAAGAAATGTTGCCGAGCCTCCATGCACCCTCGCCTTAGAGCAGATCGAAGCACGGGTGTTTGGTAATAGACGGGCAGGTTACTCTCGGCACGAGAAGAAACATCCTTCAGCAGATAGGCATGGGAATGGCCTAGAGCTGTACACACATATGCCGTTTTTGGGGTTTGTTTTGTTCATCGCACGTGGTCCAGAAATATTCGAAAGCATAGAACGGAAGAGCACAAGAGACTCATTTGGCGAACGTAACTTCATTTGGTTACCTCTTCATCTTCGCCGTAGAAGAGCGTGCCTGGTGCCTGGATACAAGCAGCAAATGCATAACCTTGACTCCATGATCATGCCTGAAAGTCCCCGAATTTTGCCCTAATACGCAATCGCGATTTCGTGTCCCGAGAATTGATATCTACCACTTCATGCCGTCTCTCGCTTGCCCTCCTTGAACTCCTTCTGTAACAGTAGTTAGTACCCGCCATTAATGTATTGCTATAGATCGATCGCATATCGAATAACGTACAATGGCTTTCATGGTGCCGTGAAGAGCATGTCTGTGGTTTCGTCGGAACTTGGGGTCGGTTCCCTTCAGAGACGGGTAACGGTTGGTCTTAGGCTTCTTGATACTATATGTCGTCAATTCGTTAGTTATAGTTCGAAAGGCAGGATGGATGCTTCGCGTAGGATAATTGTCGACTCGAATTTGACGTACCCGTTACGGTGAGCTTTGCGCGACTGGTTGTGCTGCGACGAGTTCTTTGATTCTAGAATTAAAAGTTAGCAATAGCCTTGATTTGCAATTTAAAATGATTCATATAACTTACTCGCCATTGCGACTGAGTTTGTGTCGAGTTGTTTGGAGAGACACGGAAATCGACGAAAGTTGATGCTATCGAATGAAAAGTAGAAGTTCGGTTCGTGGGTTTGGTATTAGCAGTTGTGGGCAAAAAATTAAGCGAGGAGTCAAGCCACAGCAGAAAGCTGCTAAGTTGTGCAGACTGAGCAGGGCGCTAGTGCGGTCGTGGAAAAGAGGGGCTAAACCATAGGTACCTAGGTACACAGTCTTGTGGCACTTGGCAGTCGCTTGTCATACTGCAAAGTCACTAAGGCTAACTTTTCTTCCTCAGGCAGTATCAAGTAAATTGATGCCAAGACGGTGAACATCATGAATCAAATTTACTACAAGAATCATTGTCTCTAAGATCAATTACTGTTATGTGCCTGTCCTATATTTACCTAGACTCCTAACCCCCAGTGCATACGATAATGTAAATAAAGCACCCGTTGTCTAGCGTATACACACGTCTATCCCTAGACTCGTCCATGATATCTTCAGTGACCCGTGAGTTTATTTTCTAATAACACACCTCTGCTAAACCAAGTTACTTAGTTGTGACAGGGACAACGGCTTTGGCCTTGGAAGCAGCATTTGCTGCAATTGCAGCCGCCTTAGCAAGTTGCTCTGACCGAAGCTTCCGGACGTATCTGAAAAGCAGAATAAATAGGAATTCCATCCTGCAAGGGAATGTCAATAAATACAACCAATTTCGATATAACAACTGATAACTTACCGCTCTTTAGTCATCATGAGTAAACCTTGCACCAGGAAGCCCTTAACAATTTGGGGGCCGATGCCTTTGAAGAGGCTCATCAAACCCTCATGCTGGATGATAAATTGCATAACTTCAATGAAGCCCTTGAATGGCTTGCCTTGACGTTGCGGAGGAGGTTTTGATTGTAAGCCGACTTTAGCGACTATAAGTGGTTGCGTTGCAATGGTGGCCAATGCCTTCGACATGGCACCAAGAACTAGGGAGTCATAATCAGTTTGATTCTTTCGTATCACAAGTAGGGGGACTCACGGAAAGCTTCTCCCGCGGTTAGACGAGTCTTCCCGGGAAAGAATACGCCCTTGAGCCGTTCGTACGCGCCATAGGTAATAGCTGGGTTGACCACCAACACCAAACTGGCTTTCAGTCCCCTCCAGAGACCGAACACTCCATCCTCGCCATTGATCACCTCGCGGGCTGTATCTATAAGGCCTTTCCTGTCCGCCTTACTCTGTGTTTGCTGTCTCGTCGTAACTACGGCAACGGGAATCGTGCACAACTGGGCCACCGCGCCGGCCACAGCTCCAAGCATCAATTCAACAGCCGTAGAGGGCGGCGCAGGTACTTTTTGCGATTTGAAATAGAGTTCTCGCACGGTTGTATACCAGTAGAAATAGGCGAAGTTGGTGGAGGCCACTCCTAACAGAGCGCCATTCATGCCTGCATATAATCCCTTAATTCCGTCCTCAGCTGCGATCTTGGTAATAGCATCCCACGTTGAGGCGTAATGGGGGTCGGTATGGTCAGTCGTCTCGCCAGGTTTCCGCTTGACTTGGACTTGTAATCGTGTTTTTACTCTATCAAACCAAACAAAGGATCAGTGATAATTCCACGTATTCTCGAGTAGAACAGCTTTGCAAGGCACAGCGCACAGCAGACGGGCAGACTTACATATCTAGAGGATATACCAGAGCGTTAGCTAAGACAGCTCCAGTGGCACCAGCTGTAGCATAACCCCATGATGGTAACGGGGCTGGTTTGGATTGTGCAGCCATGGTAGGTGAGTAAGGTTCCCTACGGCTTCCTACGGGTAGGAATTGCGTGTATTCGTGTATTCGTCCCACTCGGAAATCGGAAAGTTGCGCTCTGTGAACGTATGGATCGACGACACACTCGTATCTAGGTATCTAGGTAAATTTGGCGGGAGGTTGGGGCACAATTATTTGCCTAGGTCCTAAGTAGGTAACGAGATCGAAGGTAGGACAGTGGACTGGAGGACTAGACTACTAAAACTCCCAGCTACCCAAGCTGCACATTTGCGGTTAAAGCCGTCGTCTGAGGACTCTGGGTAAAAAGGCACACTAAGACACCTTTAATTGCTACCGAGACATTTGGTGAAAAATGCAACTTAGAAACTAATATTCAACATTTCGACTAATAAAGAAGATATTCATATGTTAAGCGATAGAAAGATTTTAGATCTAAAGAGGAACAATGAAGCTACCCTGACGTTGTAGTCCGATGATGCGAAAACCGGTGAATGTAGCACTCAAAGCCGAGTTTAAAAAGTCCAAGGGTGCTTGTGAATAATGAACCTCGGCCATTGATTACTAGTTGGGATCCACCTCCGCGGCATCTAAGAACCTTGGAAATGCGCACGAATGATACAATTGAATGCGGGACAAAGCCGCAAGGAAGCACCCTACCATTTCCACGGTTCCGCGAAGCGTGGCTGCCCTTACTAAGTACCTGTTCCTGCTATTCGTAGAAATATCCGATGTCCTTGGGAGTTCGGGGGCTTGTTAATCCGGGTTAGTGCATCTCTTATGTAAGGCACTTACGTCGGTTCGAGCTAAGACCTCGGAACATTTCATCTTATCAATATCCATTCACGTTCGGACAGCTTTAATAAACATAATTCCCAGCTGTCAACAGCCCGAATCAGCTCAGCTCCAAATATGTTCCCGAAAGCACGACCTATCGTAGAGGGCTGTGACCAAGTCACGAAGCGACAACCGGATGTTTTCAACGTCGGGTAGTGATAGACCTGTCGTCTCACAAGAAAAGGGAAATATTATCGAGAGATGAAGTAACATACCTATACCTATATCTATATTTAATTGGCTTTTCCTTTTTTTCTTCTTTTTTTTCTTCTCTTTCCTTATATATCTACCCCCACATTATATAGTTATGCTTTAGAGGATTGTGGGCTATCTTCATGGGCTATATCAATCACTTACAGCATGTCACGATATTTTCGACACATATATGACATGCATCGTTGAGCACAGTGTTGAACAGGAAATCTATATTATGATAAAAGTAAGAATAGTCGTTTGATGCTGGGATATGGTGTTTTCATCGTTTGTCCGCTTCAACCAACGTGGAAATTATTACCGTGCCACCGGTGCTTGTCTGCTAGGTAGACCCTCTATCTGCCTAACAGGTTGTGTCAATTCAAAGACCAACAGCTGCAATAGTTGAGATCAACACTCATCATGGAGGCTCAAGCAAAGGTAAGAAATTCCTCTCAAGCACTCCTTTACATACCTAATTATGTTCAGGAACGAGAGGCACTTGTCTCTACCACACAAGGCGAGGCTGCCCTGAACCACGCTATAGCAGCGGCAGAGCTGTATATGAAGGCCGCCCGAGCAGCATCTAGCTCGGAGGAGAGAACTAGACTTACAAAAAAGTGCCAGTCACTTATCTCGAAAGCAGAAGATCTAAAGAGATTAAGTCAACTTGGAGGAAATAGTATCGCAGCAGTAGAGAAACGTCTAAAGTTACCACGTCAGGCACGTCAAATCCCCAAGAGTGAACAAGCCATCCTCCTCCGCAGCTCTCGGCTCCATGGAAACGTATTTCCACCTTGGGAGACAGAACCTGATCCAAAGGAATTCAGTGGAATCCCATTCAGCGATACGGCAGAGTTCTCTCTATCTTCACGTCAAAAAGCTGTCTTTGCGGGTTGGAAACGCCCCTTAGAAATACTGGGCCGAGGGACACTACCTGACCAAGGTAACGATTCCTTAATGGAGGCTCAAAGCGACTATGACCTAGTTCAGGATATAACAACGGACTGCTCAGTCGTTGCGAGTCTCTGTGCTTGTATGCGGCACCTGCGACCGGGGCCTACGTCCATTTTACCTACCCTTATGTTCCCCATCGACTTCAAAAATGGACAACCCAAACTCTCCCCCAGCGGGAAGTACGTATTTCGAATGTTTATCAACGGATGCTTCCGCAAAGTCGTCATTGACGACCGGCTGCCCTCGTCCGCAAACGATCGTACACTATACGTTGTTGATCGCCAGAACCCAAAGCTTATATGGCCCGCACTTATGGAGAAGGCCTATCTCAAAGTACGCGGCGGTTACGATTTTCCCGGGAGCAATTCCGGTACTGATTTATGCGCACTGACGGGCTGGATACCGCAGCAGTTATTCCTACAAAGCGATGACCTAGACTGGGAACGTACTTGGAAGCGTGTCAAAAAAGCTTACGATTACGGCGATGTAGTGGTGACTCTGGGGACGGGACGACTCTCGTTAGATGAGGAAGAGACGCTAGGGCTGGCAGGCGAACACGACTACGCCGTCCTCGACATGTCCGAAACGCATGGAAATAGGAGATTTCTGGTCAAAAATCCTTGGTGTGACGGTCTCGTCTGGAAAGGTGTCGGATCGTCCGAAGTTTCAACCTTTCGAGCAACAGACGACCATCCTACCAAGCTTAAACCCGGATCTTTCTGGATTAGCTTTGACGATGTGACGCAGAACTTCGAGTCGCTCTACCTGAACTGGAACCCAAGCCTCTTTACAGAGCGTCAGGACCACCACTTCACCTGGCAACTCCCCGCTGCCACCATGATCGGCGGATCCTGCCTAGCCCATAATCCACAGTACTCTATGACAGCCTCTGCCGATGACAACACATGGATTCTGTTGAGCCGGCATTTCCAAGACGACGAGCTCAACATCATGCGTAACCACCGCGCGGGAACCACTCACTCAAGTTTTCACCTCGACGACGATGCTTCTCACAACCCCAACACGACCCTAGCCGAAGTGTCTAGTAAACTCGGCTTCATGAGCATATACATCTTCGACGACCATTCCGGACAGCGCGTCTCCCTCAACACCCGCCCCATCTACCGAAGCGACTTCGTCGATTCCCCCCAGACCCTCGCCGCCTTCGAATCCAAGCGCGGTGTAACTTACACCGTCGTCGTCGCCACGCAAGAACTTCCGCTTCCGAAATACTCCTTCACGTTATCCTTTTTCTCCCGCTCCTCCCTAACCATCGCCCCTGCCCCATCTCCCTTACGCCTCTACGCCGATATAAAGGGATCATGGACCCACCGCACGGCCGGCGGCAACTCTGCCTCGGCCTCGTACCTATCGAACCCGCAATTCAGCCTTACACTACCGCGTACCGGACCTCTAAGCCTGCTCATCAGCACGGCCAGGGACGAATTACCAGTCCACGTGGCTCTCGTGTGGGCGGGTGGGCGCCGCGTCGCGAGTGTCGGGAATAGAGATCTCGTGCTCGCGAGCGGCGACTACCGGCGCGGATGTGCTTTAGCCGAAGCGAAGAGCGTGGATGCGGGAACATACACCGTCGTGTGTTCGACCTTCGAGCCGGGATGTCTCGGTGACTTCGCACTACGCGTCGGTTCCGATACGCCGTGTACGGTAGCTCCCGTGCCTGCTGATGCTGCAGGTAGACTACGCACGAGGTTGGCTGATCTGCCTACTTCTATCCCCCTAGCAACGGTACAAGGAGGAGCGGGAAGCGAGCCTCATAAGAAGAAGCGCGCCCTCGTCTCTGCTATGCGGTTGACGAGGGCTTGTGTCGTGATAACGCGAAACTTCGCCTCCCACGCCTCATACTCAGCCGGCACCAGCACCCCCCGCCCTCATCCCGCCGTCCGCGCAACCATCGAGTTCGGTACCGGGCCCGATAAGCTGATCCTCGCGTCAACGGACGGGAACAGTAACTACTCCAATTACAACGCCAACAACAGTAGTAGTCACAGCCATACCCACAACACCGCTCCCGAGTTCAAAGAAGTCGGTCCCAACGGCCTTAGGACAAACGAATTCGACATCGACCCGCGATCTGGTAGCTTATGGCTTGTTGTCGAGTTATTGGGGTTATACAACTCGCCTACGCCTGGTGGCGGCGACGGTTTGCAAGTTGAGATACTGAGTGAAGGGCCTGTAAACGTCGGGGCTTGGGAAGGTGTTGATGATTGACTATCCGCCGATTTGGCTGGTTTAAGGGTTGACTAACTAAATTCGAGGAGTGAGGAACAAGAGGCAGGCAATGATGAATACGATTGGTATAGCCTACGACTTAGGCATATGAGTAACAGCAAGAACTTAATATAACGAACAACGTCGGGAGACCAAAAAGGGGATGGGGGTTAGCTCGGCGCAACTTGACTTAACTGCTACATATTATATAACCTTAGTATTTCATTCTTAATCCATGATTATGCGCATCAAAACCTATCACAAACCCAAATCTCTGACAAGCACATCGAAATCATAAACGAGCAAGAATTTTGAGTGAGAATGGATATGATATATTTGTCATTTTCTTTCGTGCTAAATTGCGCACTCTGCCTTCAAAGGTGCTCGCTAATATTGGGTGCGTTGTATCTTATGGCTTTCCCAAAAAATGAGGACTTTTTTCGTCCACCCCAGTCAAGCTGCCCAGTTTCAAAAAAACGAGCTTTCGGACCTCTCTTTTTTTGTGCTCGCAAGAATATTCCTCTAGCTAAGATCCCGATCCTTCGCTATGTATCTTTCTCCTCTCAAATATGAACATGAATCAACAAAATAAAAAATGAATTGGTAGGCTCCTCTTCTAGGCCACCTCCCCAACTGGTGATACGCCACACCCTGTGGAATGTAGTCGTATCATGGTATCCCCTTTAACCCCGCGTCTTCAAAAAATCCCGGATAGCGCGGGGTGGTAAGCGAATGGAGTAAAAATGAACAGCAAAATCGAAAAAAAGCAAAAAGTAGAAAAAAGCCAATATAAGCGCTCCCCGTTGTGGTATAATTGGCTACGCCGAAAACGCCAGCTCCCCTTTCCATTGAGGTATGATTCGTAAAAGCTTCATGCCTCAATCAAAATTGATGACGCTACACCGGCGTCAAAGTTTCAAAATCAACCACCCCCGGGATATCATCTGCTCCATATGTACATCTAAGATTCGAATGGCAATATATCGTAACGTCGGAAGCAATCGTTCTTCGCATTCTCTCGTTTCGTCAATCCGCTCCTCGGTGGAGCTTTACGGGCCGCCGCGACGTCTTCGTCCTCGGTTGGGTCCGTCCGGACGCTGCGAAAGCACATCACGAAGGGCTGGGTCGTCCTTGTCCTTATCGACATGATGAACTCGTACATGCCTAGATTTCTAGTCAGATTTTGCTACGTTCGCTTTGGTTAGATCTAAAAGAAAAAAATCCTACCTTTGCAAATTATCCGGCCTTGGGTACTTGTGCTCCCTATCTGGACAGAACGGACACACGTACCCAGGCGAATCATGGACAAGTCCATGACGAATCATCTCGTTCTTTCGCTTGAAACCCTTACCACCTTCGCTTCGTGGACAACCTTTTACAGAACAATAATGCGGGCGAGCGGACGAATGCACATTCGCGTGAGAGTTGAGCAGATATTGCGTCTGGAACGGAGGCGCATTACATCCCTGAACCGTACACATGAAAGCGCCGACCGGATTCGAAATAGCATCGATGCTCATTCGCTCAGTGATTGTAACCGAAGTAGCAGGTGTGGAGGCATCGCCACTGCCACTTGGCGTGTTCGCATTGCTACTGCTGCTATAATCCATATTCGGTCGGTACTGATTCGTGCTATGTTGAGGCGGAAACCCGTAAGGACTCATAGCGGGGATCGTATGAGGCGGCGAAGGTATACTTTGGCTCGAGTGACGATATGAATCATTCGGAGATATTGGAGGCGAAGCATGATTCCCGGGTATTCCACCCATCCGTGGCGGTCCTCCCGGGGGAGAGTGAGGAAACTGACGCATAGCCAAATCTTTCGGCGGACCTGTGAGCTGTTCAAATAGTGTAGATCTGATAGATGGTAGAGATTCGTGATTAGTCGTGTCGGATTTTGGGGATGCTTCCTGGATCGGAGGCAAGTCCCCATGGCCTGTAGAAGGACTTAGGGCGGGAGGCGATCGTTGAATGCTATTAGGATGCATCAGCATTCCTTGACCCGATGTAAAATTCCGAGGAGAGAACATCTCTTGCGAAGACTGCGATGGATAAGGCGAGATAGGTGCGGCAAGAACCGGCCTATTCGCATCCTTCATCGCAGTATCCTCTCTTGCGCCATCTATCCTCGAGCCATGGCCCTGTATCGTTCTTTGGGCGGCTGTAGAAGCGTCATCTGGAGCCTGTGAGCAATCCGTTGAATCTACTACTTTCGAAGCCGCCTTAGCAGCAAGCATGCCCACGGCATTTGTTGCGAGGAACTGCAAGTCTATGGACTTTGATACCGATGCGTCGGTGGCGCGTGTGGGGCGACGTTGCGTGGGAACTGGTGACATTTCTTCGTGGCTCCTTGTATCCTCCTCGTCCCCCGATCCATCGACCGTCTCTTCCGTTTCCGTATCCCCTTTGCTGTGAGCGTCGTCGTCGTCGCCGTGAAAGGAAAGAGGTTTTGACCAGGCCTCGGCGACAATGTCAGGTCTTTTTCCGCCGTCGAGGTAGTGTATCAAGACGGCATCGCCGAGGCTGGGGCGGATCTTTTGCCGACGATTAGAAGATTTCCGACCGTTTTGAGAAAGAAGACTGACTTTGGGAAGTGGTATAGCCGGCGGGGAGGGCGATGGTTCTAGCTTGGGGCGGTGAGCCTTCATTAAGGGACTGTTCTGAGGCAAAACGTCATCCGGATCGTACACGTCGCTAGCTGAAGGGTCGTGAGCGAGGGCCGAACCGACGGTCGTAGTCATGTCTTCACGCTCTGGCATGGAGTGGCCTTTACTCACGCACTGGTCGACTCAAGTCATCATCGGGAAACCAAGACGAGGTTACCAGCTGTCGTACGGAGGGGTGACAGTATTGATTGCGCCAAAAGTGGTTTTAACACAGTCAAAATCGTGATCGCCCTCCCATTCGCGTGTAAGTGTGGTTGCGACTTTGTTAGAAAGTAGTAGTAGTAATCAAGCGCACACTGGGCCGTCAGAAAATGAACAGACGGAAGTGAGCTCAAACCGTGAGTAATAGAGTAACACGGCGCACTGTCTCTTATCCGCCGCAAGGAGCCGCAACTGCGGATTGGTGGGTACTAGGACCCTGTCGCTGAGAAATACGGGGTGGTCGCGCGCGCTATCTAGCTTCAGAACTGAAATCGTCCCTTGGCTAGAGAGTGGCGCAAGGTTGGCAAGGGAGCCGCGGGAGAGTGAGAAAAAAAAGGAAAAGAAAAGAAATCGAACAGGGGGAATAGATTTGGGGGGAAGAGAATAAAGAATGGAAGGGGGTCGGCTATGTTGAATCAGGATAGGATCTTTGGAGAAGAAGGATGCGGTACGGTTAATGCTGGATTCAGGTTAGACGACAGAAAGGTAGGTAAGGTAGGTAGGTAAAAAGTATGGTAAGTATGGTAGTGTACCCAGGATAGGTACGGTGACAACGGTGACAATGCTGGGTATAACGGCAAGTGTGTCTTGTCTTTCCTGGATGGGGGAAGGATGGGGCCACGGAGACTAGCTTGGAATAGTAGGCTTTGCAATGCGGATTGTGAATTTTTTTGGACTGTTTGACTGCTTGACTGCTTGAAGTTGCTGCCAAGGACTTAATGAAGTATACCCTCGTGACCGAAGAAAGAATAGACCATGGGCTTGATATTGGGGTGGTACGGTGATGCAGCGTAGTAACGTCGTTGTAAGGCAGGTTAAGGCAGGTTCAGGCAGGTCAGGCAAGGTAAGGTTTTTTGGCGCAAATAATGTAATGTAAGGCGGGGGAAAGAGGTGCTGCGCTGCGGAGCCTCCTCTCTTGGTCTTGGACCTGGTCTTGGTCTTGGGTCTTGGGTCTTAGGTCTTAGTCTTAGTAGTAGTCTCGCCTGTCGCTATGTCGCTATGTTTCTTTCGGTGGTGGGATGTGGATGTGGGATATGGAATTGGCTGGCCGGATGGGGTTCTGATGGTCCAAGTTCCCAGTCCTTTAGGTCCAGAAGTCCCCTACAAAATGTATGCAAATGCAAATGTATGTAAGTACCTAGATACCCAGATACCTAATACAAATACAAATACATACGCTCGAGTGATAGCCCTGTATGTGCTTCGGTACTAGCTAGGCTAGACAGCGAAGGTCGTCGCCTTTTGGGGGGGCAGTGGTCCCTGGATTTGGATTTGGCGCTGGTAAGCCGATGGGATCGTTTCGATCAGTTAAATTGCCAGATTGCGCCGTATGATAGGCAGGCCCGAAAGGCAAAACCCGCATTTAATTTGACCGGGGTCGATACTATGTAAGCTTTTTTTTTCTCTGCCAGTCTGCTTGGACAAATTTGGCAGGGGTACGGCTAAGTCTCAAAGGGACATGGAATCCTGACGGGAAAAATTCAAGTCAGAAACGATGTCACTTCCGTCATGTCGCTTTCTAAGTAGATGGTGTGGGGAACAACCTTGCGGGAAACTGGAGAGAGGGATAATAAAAAGAGGAGAGGAAAGAGAAGATGTGAGAGAGCCTGGTTAGTTGGGTTAGTTGAGTCAAGGCAACCCAGCCCTGTTCTAACCATGTGCAGGAATGTTAGAATACCAAAATTGAGGAGAGTTAGGGTTGGAACGAGAGTAAAGAGTGTAAGCGTGAACGTGAGCGTGAGGGATTGGGAAGATCGGGAGATTTGGGGAGATTGAGAGAGAAAGTGAGAGATATTGAGATAATACTCTAATTAACAATTAAGATACGGTGGACAAATACGTAGTAGGTAATGGATGTAATGGATGTAATGGATGTGTCTGGTAGGCATCGACCACCATACTACCTAAGCTTAGTTAGGTAACTAACCTACTCTGCTCCAAAGTCTACTCCATTAAGTGAGAGGTAAAGGCGTGTAGTTTGTAGTTTAGGTATTTAGGACTGGTCTGGCTGGTTCTGGTCTGGTTTGATGCTGATACTGATACTGGTAAATGTGAATGTCCAATTGAGGGATGAGTCTGGGGATGTTGCAACATAGTACAAAATGGGTCAAGATGGGTCAAAACTAGTCCCCACTTATGCTGGGAGGTTGATGCGGACCAAGAAGGAAGAGGCGTGCGGCGAAGAATGCGGCTGCGAGTGGATGATCCAAAAGGTGATTTCATGGAAGGTCCCAGGGAAACTTTGGAAAGAGGTAGGGTGTACTGGGTGTACTTACTTCGATAGTAGCGTCTAGCGGTTATCTCATGTACCTTGCCTGTATTTTCGTACCTAGTATCTTTTCTTCGATGTGTACCGATATTGTATCGCCGTATCTTTTTTCGATGCTGCTCTTTGCCTTTAAGGGTAAGAATGTACTTGGGTACATTTGCCGATACCTTCCAGCAGCTCCAGCAGCTCCAGGTCAGTTTGAATTCGGTGCTAATCTGCTAATGTAAGACTAAAACCAGCTTGTACCTGCCGCCCACCTAGGCTAGGCTGGGTTTATCCCCGTCTCCGTCGTTTAGTGACTTTTTAGTAATCTTGGTTTGCGCCTCTCAATGGTGCGATGTTCCAAAGCCTCATTCAATCTCATCAATCCCCCGGATTGCGGTCCCCAGAACAGATTGATGAGAGGATTGTCTGTGGTAAATGCGGTATGCGTGTGCTGATTCGCAACGTAATTTGCAAATTCACAAGAATCCACTCGCTAACAGCAACCGGGCGGTATTAGCAGTCCTAGCAGTCCTAGCAGTCCTAGCAGTCCTAGCAGTCCTGAGCAACCAAATCAATTCTCTTTTCCCTGTTTTCCGGTATATCCCATTACTGTCACACATACAGATATCATTAAAGATACTGTATGTAAAGCAATAAAGGTACGGCACACGCACACGCACATACTTACCTAAGTACGTCCCATACTTTTCCTGTAGGTATTCCAACTTTTTTTATCTGCAAATCGCTCAGGGTCTTGGCGCTATGCCTCTTGCGGATCTGTAAGACTACGGCAAACCCGGCGACAAGGTGATAACACGACCAAATTTGATCGACCAGCGTGCGTCCACCGGAGCTAGGGTGAGAGTGCGAGTGGAAATCGATATCGAAAGTGTGTCAGATGGCAGGATAGGATGGATAGGATATCGAAGAGTCCGGCTTTTTGCGGGGATAAAGAGGCACCTAAAAGCTACTGGTCGAGCAAAATGCGGTGCTATTATGTAGCAGGTGAAGCAGGTAGTATTGGAAACATGCGGCGACCCAGATAACGACCCAATATCGTCGGTGGCACTCACAATCCTCGTTTATTCAGACGTCACTGAATACCACTCTCATAAGGTACCCGTCCAATACTGGTCCAACGAGAAGGCTGAGTACATATAATATGACCCAACATAACATGATTAAAGGCTCCCAGATCGGAAAGGAAAGGAAAGGCGAAAGACTTATTAAGTCAAAAAGTGAAAAAGGTTTAATACTGCATTCTACTCGGATCTAAATTCACTACTCATTCATGACCTATCGCGAGGCGAAGGCGAGGCAATCGGCAATCGACATCGTTTGCTCAGCCACCCTAGCCGGCGCAAGCAACGGCAGCGAAAACCATGCGTGCCTCGTAATACGCTATAGATATCTAACAGGCATTTGCAGGCATTCTATGTAAATTTGGAGACATATTGAGGCGTATGCACCCTTGGCTACCTATAGTATCCACTAGGCAAATGTGTTGCACCGACGGACCGTATATTCGTACGAATACGGACTAGAGATATGTATAGAATCAGGCGTCCGAAGCGACTTTGGGGGAGGGGATAGGGGATAGTGGAATGGAGACGGGGAAAAGTGTGAAGAGAGAGGCGGGGGGATGATTCGCACAATATATCTCTCGTTTACAAGATACTTTACAAAATAGATACCATGCGTCCATAGTAGTAGTATGCGTACAGTAGCGCGAGGATGCGGCACGACCGGTTCTATGGAGACTCTCATAAGCTTCTAAAATTCACCGAGATTGATTATTTGGGGTAAAAAGGAAATAGTGAATCTCCACGGGGATAGAGGGATGATGGATAGATGGAAGAACCCGTAGAACCCGTATTAGCAAAATGAAACTAGCCTCATTTTCTCGATTACCGACTACCGGTTACTCTATGGTTCTCCAGCTTCCGAGAATGGACATGAAGATGATGGGGCTCGGCGTCTACCACCGCTAGCCTTGGAGGTACTACCAGTGCTAACACATATCCATAGGACACCATGTAGTCCTGTGATAAAGAACGCAGAAATTATGTAGCTATGTTCGCCGTGTCTGAGACTTCTAGCAACGTGCCGCCCACGCAAGAATAGGGTGGGATTGGCAATAATTCGGCAGCACTATACAGAAGCCGCTCTGAATGGACGCATGGGCAGGAAAATGGAGTAAAGGTCTGGCCCTTTTTCTAGTCGTGACGTGGACTCGATAGTACATATCGCACATATCGCACGATGATACAGCCGCATCTGCAGGCCGCTGACCGCAAAACCCCGGCGGCGTACCTAATGATGCATGGATGTGCGAGGATGTGCGTGCGGAGAGTATTGCCCTGTATTTGCCCTGTGCCCTGTGCTCTGTGACCCTGTCTTATTTCTTCATTAACTTATTAATCTACCCGTGGACCTCTCGCTGGAAAGGGATCACTGGGGTCCGGGGCACGGTTGCGGCCGCTCTCTCGCAACTTCTACTAAAAAAGGCCCTACTCTTTTTACTCTAGCAGAAAAATATGACCGAGACAAGATGGTAAAAAGATATTGGACGTCCAGACGTCGAAAGCGCTTCGGTAGACCGCGAAATGGGTCGGTTTAATAAACCTTAGGTCTTGATGATCCCGGTAACAGAAAGCAGAAAGAGGAGTCGAGTTGCAGGGTCTTTCGCTTTCTTTGTGGAGACGTTATTTTTTTCGTGGGAGGCCTCTTGAGAATTACAATACCTACCACTAACTACTAATATCTCCAGCTACATACTATCTGAGACGACTTTCCCAAAAAAGGTGTGCATGCGAGGGACTGCTTCGACGGCATAGTCCTCTCTCTATCAGAGGCTTCGAATGTTTCGATTCAAAACTCGAGATACCGGATGGGCCGCAATCCCCCGGGCATACATACATTAGTAAGAGAAATCGTGATGATGAAATGCCTAACGGGTCATTCCCGAGTCGAGGGGGAAACATAAGGTAATATTATGACGGCGAAGAGAAGGCCGCGGTCCATTTTGATTTGATTGACAAAGGGCTGTGAGTGGTTGCGAAGGGATTGGTTGTAACTTGTGGTAGGGTAATTCCGCCCTGGATATGCTTGGATGCTTGGGTGCTTGGGTGCTTGGGTGCTTGGGGGAGATGATGCCGTATGAGCAAGCGCATGAGTGAATGGTTGAATGAGTGAGAGATAGAGATTACTTTTGTGGGGGTAAGAGAAGATGAAGGAGGGTGAAAGAGGGCGAAAAGAGGGCTGGGACAACCAAGAATGGAGCTCCGGTACGACGTCTGGACATTCCAAAAGCCTACTACTCGATTTGTGGTCATTTGTGGTCAGCAAATTAGATGCCTCAGATGGACTTTCACCTGCATAATGCCCTCAATCCATGGGTTCCGGTAACATGCCGTCATCTAAGCCAAGTATCCATATGGGATGTCAGGATGTACATGATATCCATGGATATAAAAGGTACATACTACATAATAAGTAGTAGAAACGAAACATCCATGGCATCCATGAATCCACGAATCCATGACAGAGAATGGAGAAAAAAACGGAGTGACGGATTGGTATGTTAGACAAGGTATTAATACGGCCTCATAAGATTCCCCGCCGTTTGTTTCATGTGGCTATCTATCTGTTGCGAAGCCTTCCAAGCCTTCCAAAACTTCTGTCTCTTGTACAAAAGTAGACTGGCCTTGTCTATAAATCTTTACCGCTATCGTCATCCTCCACAACCGGATCACCATGCAGAATCAGTTATTCATGCATCCTCGTCTAAGGGACCTAAGGGGCTCGTCCTTCTCCAATGCTATCGTTGGATCACATAAACCCAAAATCCTACTCCCGAGTCCCCAAAAGTCCTGCCCTACGCTAGAGCCGGCAGGCAGTACGAGGATCGGCCGTGCTCGATTTTTTCTATGTATGTAATTGGACCTTACGATGGTCATAACTGGTTGCCTATCCCGTCAAGCCTATGACCTGCACGACCCAGAAATCCGAGAGACGGATAGAACAGAAGAGTCTTTTATTTTCGCACGCCGTCCGCGGCTGGACGATTCAAATGTGGAAATGTGGTAATCTATTGCAGTTTACCGTGAACGAGGTTACGTCGCTGGTGCATATTATATGTGGTTTGCGGACCCCAAAGCCACCTTAGGTATCTACTATATGGCGCCCTGGGTATCTGCATTGAATCCTCCATTTAGATGACTTTATTTTAATTCACCTTGCCTACTTTACCCCAAGCACCAAGCAAGCAGGTCCAAGACAAACACCAAATATCAAACACTCGACTCTAGGCACTACGCGTGATCAAGCGCATAGCGCATAGCGCATGGGCAGTCAATGGGCAGTTGGCTCATAACCTCATAACCTCATAACCTCATAATAATCTCATAATAATCCCATAATATATATAATATGGACGCGCAAACGAAAGGAAGGGAGGCGGTGTCCGGATAGCCGGGCGGCTCAGCGTACAACATAAAAAGATGATGCCGTGTTTCTCGCGATTGGTCCCTTCGGATCATGCTTCTGGAGAGCGACCGCCATAATCACATCACCTACCCAACAATCCATCATCCAATTTGTTCTCTTATCTTCTTACCCTCTTACATACATACCAAGTAATATTCTTAATTCTCCTAACTTTTTTCGCCTCCCACTCGTCCCCCCCTCCCGTCGTTGGGAACACTGGAAGAACCTTGCTTCGGGTTCCCTGAAACCTTCATTCAGCCGCTTCGGTTGACCTGCATTTGCGGCCCCTCGCTGAGCCTCCTAGGAGCCGCACCTAACTAACACATGTCTCCCGTGAGGTCCAATTAAATCTTGGTAACAGTAGGACCAAAAGTCTTCTGTATGACCCTTACGCGGACCAACCACCTCGCTGAACGGACTACGTGCGGCACCACCAACAAAAAAAAAAAACGCCAGCGAGCGGATGGCAATATTACATACCTGTTATGTACCTACCGTACCTACTGTAGGTTACATGCCCTCGGGACCCGTAATCAGCAAAAAGGCTTGACTGTTCCAAGGTTCTTGCAGGGAACCTTAACAAAGTGGCGTCCTGCGATAATTGCGTCCCAAATCCCAAATCGTGGTAGGTTCTTTCGGGATCCGGAGCCTGACACTCTTTGCTTGATCTAGCAAGGCCCTAAGGCACCTAGTAGACGACCTCGGCACTTCCGAGCGAGTAATCCCGTATTATTGCGCTGAGCAAGGGAGATTTTACGATGCAGATAGAATGTAAGATGATAGCCCGTTTCGGCTGGTGTTAACATCGACAAAGGGAAACGAGGAGGAACGGGAACGAGCTGAAAAGTGCTCGTTTGACACATCGTCTCCTAACACGTGGAGATGATTGCTGGCGCCGAAAGTAGTATTACCCATTGCACCCATTGCACCGCAGGATAGGACATACGGGATATACAGGACAATTCAATATGAATGCAGTACATATAGTACGCAGGTAGTATACATACCTAGGTACCTACCAAATTCACCTTTCTTGGTTCATCTTCTCCACTTAGACACGGACTATAGCGACCGGGCGGCGCCACATGTGTTAGTCACAGGTAATCTTGATCTTGGTAACGTCCCGCGTGCACACGATCGTGCCACTTGTCAGAACTACTAACTACGTCGCCGTGTCACCAATCCTGTCTAGCGAATGACTTCGGCAATATTAAGGGAGAGCTAGAGCTGAGCTAGAAATGCCATCGGCTGATTATATACCGGGAAGGCTTGAGTTTGTCGAGGACTTTCTTGATAAGAATTCGCAAATCAAGGCGAGGTGCCAGGTGGCGGGCTCCGATCAATCGACCTGCCAAGACTCCGGAGAACTTGGAAGATTGGTTTGGTACGGAAAGGGGTACGTCTAATATGTTGGAAACGTGAACTAATTATAACCAAATAATTGTAGTAGATTGACAGCCTCATGTAATGTTCGTAAAAGTAGCATATCGTATAGGTATATCGTATACCGTAGGAATGATAAGAATGGGAAATTTAGATGCCTATTGCGTATAACAGATTCATAGATCGATATATCTCAACTGACAGAAACTAAGGGCTACCCCACTCCACATAGCACGATTTCCGATTCCCCGCATCCGCTCGATACTGTGACTGGTGACATCGTAGTGGCGTAGATGACCAAGGATCAAAACGAGCCGGTATCAGCGGGAACGACCTCACTTGTGTGATTGCGTGGTTGCGTATCTGGGATATCTGAATAGGAAACCGTACGAATAGGTTCTGTATTGTCGAGGGTTAAGACATTTCATCATGGAGCTACCACTCACGATGAACGCGGTCGTGTTTGACGGCCCATACAAGGTGTCGCTTCAGCAAAGACCGGTCCCTAAGAGTGAATGATACCCAAAACTCGTCTCCCTATACCGTAGCACGGACGATTCGGCTAACAAGATGATAAAGTACAACACGATGGGGATATCATAGTTAAGGTCAATGCAACGGCTCTCTGTGGATCGTACGTCTTGTGTAACTTATTGCCTCATCCACCTTCACCGGTCTTCTAATACCTCCAACCTCACAGTGAACTTCACACTTTTCGAGGTCACCAGCCTTCTGAAACGGGCTTCATCATGGGCCACGAATTTGCCGGTACGGTAGTTGCCGCGGGAAAAGACGTTCAATTTGTCAAGATTGGGGATAAAGTTGTATCGCCCTTCACGGTGTCTTGGTGAGATTCTCCAGAATTGCCGTACGTGGTCAAACTCGTCAATTAATGCGCTAATTAGCATGCAATGTTTCTACTGCAAGAATGGATATTCGTCTCGATGTGATCACAGCTTGTTGTTTGGCTGTGGCAAGTTGGACGGTGCCCAAGCTGACTACGTACGCGTACCCCTTGCAGACGGTACGGTAATGAAGGCACCGCCTGAGATCGACGACAACGCCCTTGTCCTCATGGCGGATATATTTCCCACTGGTTTCTTTGGTGCTAGAAACGCGTTTAACGCCCTTGGATCGCTGGATCCTTCTGAAGCCACAGTCGTCGTCATCGGCTGCGGGCCGGTAGGGCTGTGCGCAATAGTCTCGGCACTTGAGTACAAACCGAAATATTTATTCGCCATCGACAGTATTGATAGCCGTCTAGAGCTGGCCAAAAGCTTGGGTGCAGAGCCACTCAACTTCGCGAAGGATAGGGAGGGTATGATTTCTCGAATCAAAGAAGTCACAGACGGTCGAGGTGCAGATGCTGTAATTGAAGTGGTCGGGCTAAGCCCCGCACTCAGAACAGCATTCGACGTCTTGCGGCCTTTTGGCTTCATAAGCAGCATTGGCGTCCATAATGCCGAGGTGAGCTTGCTTTCGAGATTTATCACCATATGTACGACCACTAATAGTTAATCAGGTCCCATTCAGTGGCACTGAAGGGTACAAGTACGTGCCATCCTATCACCCGTCTCGGCTTCTCCTAGCTAACATTTATGTAGCAAAAATGTGAGGTTACAGATGGGAAGATGTCCTGTTCGATCGATATTTGCCGACGCGCTCAAGGTCCTATCTAAGAACCAGCACCGGTTTGGGTGAGTTGATCCTCAACTACAGCCCAGCGAATTAGTTCCCGATGGCCACTAACCTCTCTCAGATTCATGTTCGAGAAAATTATGCCTCTCTCCATGGCTGTATCGGGATATGACCTGTTTGACAAGATGCAGGTACAAAAGGTAATCTTTAAGCCGTAGATCAAACAATACGTCAAGTCACCTAGGTAGGTTGTCTTGTTGAATGATAAAGATCATCAGATGATAAGTCTAGTTCTGCCGAGGTTTGACGATACCGTCATGCATGAAATAGTAGACAATAGTAGAATCGTCGTGCATCGTAGCAAGTAGTAACCTCTTGACACGATCTGGGTTTGCTGAGGTTTGCGGCGGCATGGAGTCGAAAATGCTTGCAAATCCCCGGAGCGTCCATTTCTCAGCCACGTGAGTTGGTAATACCCATTCGACGACGGGCTTTTCTGGAATATGGTCGACCAAATTCGGGTTGGACTTCAGCATCTCAATCTGGTCATCCGGGTGCAGGTAAAGTTGACGAGGAGGGAAACCGGAGACCATAGGTCTAGGTAGAGGTGAGTTGTCCACCGGGGAATGAGTCAAGACTTGTAAATCGGTCCAGTCATGTTGGTGCCGTAGATTATCAAGCACAGTCGCCGCAAGGTGGTCGAAGTAACTTTTCTCAGCCATCCTGAATCTTGCACTTTCTTGATGATGTGTAGAATGTAATTTGTATAAAAATCTTCAAAAGTGAGGACCCTTTTGGCAAACATGATATGAATTTAAGCGATGTAAAGGTAGTTAGCGAATGTATTATGTAAGATGCACTTTCCACTTCCGAGCGAGCCATTTCCATGCCAAAGACTCGAGCTATTTGAAGATTTAAAAACTTCCATCTTCCATCGAAATCCCTTCAGAGTCAGTTGCTCAATACCATTGATGAACCCAAATATTTGACGTATACACACACGATATTTCACGAATAACCAAGCAATCATAAGAACTTTCCCTTAATCCTGACTTTACGGTGGCATGCTTGACATCATAACCCCAAGGTTCAGAGTACCCATGGACCTTATTGGATGAGAAATCAAGAACTTTTAGGTATTTATTTAGAGATCATTGACGTGCGCCAATACCTGTAAACGTCTGCCTATTTTCAATCGCAAAGCCCCTCGAAAATATCTACCTACATAGGTAAACATCAAGTCTCGTTCTCGCTCAACGATGCGAACTTCGCATGCACTTACTCAGCCATAACCAAAGCCGAATTTAGCTGTTCCATTTTCGAGGCGCGGTTCCTCAGTTAGCGCGGGATCTAGAACTCTTCAGAAGGTCCCGCCGCTATATACCCCGTGCTATACGCGTATAGGAATTCGACATTCAGAAGCACACCTCATGACGCATTGTCTCGAGGTTTTTGAAGAATTGGCAATTTAATTGCGATGAATTCAAGGTTAAGTAAGACAGGCATATATTGCCTTGATAGGCCATACGTGTAAGTGAGAAAGCGCGTGATCTTACTTGATCAAGAGAATTATTACCTAGTATGAAATATTGGAAGGAACGAATCCATACCGTCTTCATAGCTGGAGTCTTATCTGCGGCAGGCGCTTCGCCCAAAACGCTGACTTGGCGGCGTTGATGCGAATAAAGCTTTCGCACTAGTGGCTGCGACCACTCAGCTTTGGGGAAAGACCCCTTTAACGTCCACCCTACGTCCTATGCCAAGAAAACCCGCTGAAATTTTGCCTTCGTACGGAGCGAAAGGTACGAAATATTCGGGTTCCTTGCGACGTATTCGTACTACCTCAAAATCCTGTTGTGCTACTTTTGACGTTACTGTTTCTTTGTTCGCCTCTAACCAATTCACCTAAGTAATCATTCTATTGTTTTCTTCTATTCCGTATATACATTATTATTGTCGTCAATTACTATTGTTTCACATTTTCCTTGTTATGCTATGGCCAGTCTAGACCCGCTATCATAGCCAAAATAATTTAACCCTCGTGGTTGCTACTGGATCCTCATTTACATTACTCGAGCGCAGCTGACATCGACTCGTCAATCACCGATCAAATATTCATCACGCTTTGTCGCCATCCTAATTTCCATCGCACAACCAAAATATTCGAAAACGAAATCTACGCGAAATCACGGTCCTACGAAAATTAACACGGGCGTTATCTGAAAATGCCATCAGATTCGCCGAGAAACTCCAAAGACGGACAAGATGACAGCGTCGAACGAGCCACGACAGTTTCTACAGCAACTGATCAGAAAGATTCTCTAAGCAAACGAAACCCGTTCCCCCAAAACCAGGCGCAAGAAGGAGTTGGTGCTGCTCTCGCCTCGAACGTGGCCGCGGTGGACGTCCAAATGCAGGAATATGCGAATGGATACCATTTCCCACCAAAATACCCTATAAAAGAACAGATTCGAATGGGACTGGTAGACTTCTGGAACTTTTACAACACTGGTTTTGGCTTCTTCCTAGTCATCTACTCGCTCAACGTCATAGCTTGGGGTGGTATGCTCTTCCTCCTGTTGTGCAATGCGTCACCGGAAATGTGTTGGGTCAACGGCGTTAAGGACTGCAATCATATCGACTCACCGCGCCGAGTATGGATAGAAATAGACTCCCAAATCCTGAACGGGCTGTTCTGTGTGACTGGCTTTGGCCTAGCACCATGGCGATTCCGCGACTGGTACTTTCTACTACGATATCGTATTCTCGGAGATCAGCAGGCTCTACGAACACTCGCCGGAATTCACCGCGGTTGGTTTCGTCTTGCGGGTTCCGACCAACTGCCTGTGGCTCTTGGACCGAAGAATATCGAAGAGACGACAGCGAACTACAGCATTGGCAGTGTTCCATACCCCCTTGAAACGATCTCGGATGCTCCACCGACAGGCATCAGAGCATCTCCGACTAAGCTATGGAAGATGGACTTTGTCGTCTATTTCAACGTCGCAAACACGTTTCTACAATGCGTGTTATCAGGGTTCATGTGGGCGTTGAATCGATACGACCGACCCAGCTGGTCGACCGGTCTTTTTGTTTGTCTTGCTTGCATAGCATCTGCTACTGCCGGTGTTTTGATGGGCATAGAAGGAAAGCATGTCAAGGCTATCGAAGGAGTTCCCCTGGCCAAGAGAGATATTGCACGCCTAGCGCGTGATAAGGAGTTAGGCATTCCTCACTACAACAACATTAATGATAAAGATCCCGAGGCGGAGAAGGAGAAGGCAAGAAAGAAGAAGGAGAAGAAGTTATTTGGAAAATCCGAGAAGCCCATCCTCGGTACTGACAACGAGAGGCAGGCGTTCTGCGATTGAATAGTTTGGAAAGGCGTTTGAGATGGTTCAATAGACGGCGGTACACATGTCACATTCACCTGCATATAATATTCTAGCAGTATATGAATCGATACCCTATTAAAGGCATGGTGGTTACATTTTGGAAGAGGCTCTTGAATAATCAATTCTATGATTTAATCTGTACCTACATAGAAACTAAGTTGCACAGCCTGGAGGCGCTTGAGTTGTCCTGTTGCATTTTTGACAACGAAGACTCCTTAAAAGTATAAAAGTAATAGACTAAGGCTGCTAGGCAACAACTAATACAACAAACACAACTAATAAGAATTGCATGCTCGCTAACAGCTATGCACTCATTGAATGCACATCAATATGCAGTTTAACATGCACTTGAGCAGGTGACGAGCAATATAGTGCAACCAATAAGTTCACGAGATGCGACTTCTCTGCCACATGCCGGTTCCAGGTACCCACCATTTGGAAAGTTCCGCTTGTCGGGTCTGGGGTTTCTAGCTGAGCCAATAAAAAGCGAGCTAGATGTCGCAAGGCTAATCGGCTGACCAATGCGGGACGCATTTTGATCTTAGCTTTTTGTGGAGACTGGTCCAGCAAGGTACACGTTCACCTGCACCTTGCTTCACTTTAAGCACAGCCCGTAGCACGCTTTCGGCTATTTGCCTAACTCGGCGATTACATAATACATATCTACGTACCTACGTAGGTAGCTCTTATCTCATCAACCACGCGGCGGACCCTGACTCTGACACACTATTGATTGAACCTCACACCGTCGTCTCTCGCCAACCACGAGGGAGCTTCGAATCGGCAGAAGCTTCATCAAGGTTTCTTTCGTCCATCATCAGAGGACCGTCTCTTATATTTTCTTGTGTCAGACTCCTTTCGTCTATAATCAATCGTATCACCTCCTTATCTCTTGCTGGCACAAGAATCACATTGCCTAGTCCGTAGAACCTCGGCAGTTCCTCCACCCATCATGGCGTCCAAGGCGCTTGTCCCGTTTCTGGTGGCCATGATGCTGCTTACCGGCGTCTGCAACACCCTATTCACTAAGTATCAGGTAAGTCTCCTTATCGCGGCCCATGATCAGCCGGCTATCCATCCATCCACCTATCTCCGTAGCTAGGAAGGGAGGTAGCTTCCATCATATCACGCAACTACTAAGCTAACCATCACACTCCCAGGACAACCAATGCGTGCGTAACTGCGACGACCCCGACCCCAAGAACCACAAGACCTTCGAGCAGCCCGTGCTGCAGACGGCCCAGATGTTCGTCGGCGAAGTCGGATGCTGGCTCGTAGTCGGCGTCATGGCCGCCTGGCAGAAGTACAAGAGCAGCCGCAGCCCCAAGGCCGACGGGTACCAAGCCGTCGACGCCGCTGACGATGACAACGATGCGGCGAGCATCCACTCCGACCACCCGCTCGTCCAGCCCGCCCCCAAGCGTGCCGGCGTCCCCGACGGCCTCCTCCGCGGCTACGGCATCCTGCTTCTCGCTCTCCCGGCTATCTGCGATATCCTCGGCACGACCCTCGTTAACGCGGGCTTATTCATGGTCGCGGCGTCCATCTACCAGATGACTCGAGGCGCGCTTGTGCTGTTCGTGGGGCTGTTTAGTGTTGTCTTCTTGCAGCGCAAGCTGCACCTCTTCCAGTGGGTGTCGCTCGTCGGTGTCGTGGCTGGTGTCGCGTTAGTCGGCCTCGCGGGCGTCATCTGGCCCGATACCAAGGGTGCCCTTAAGCAGGCTGCCGACGATGCCGCTTCCGTCGACGCGCTGCGGGCTGCGCTTGGTGTTGTCTTGATTGCTGGGGCGCAGATCTTTACTGCTACGCAGTTCGTGCTCGAGGAGTTCCTGTTGGAGCGATCGAGTATTGAGGCTATCGAGGTCGTCGGCTGGGAGGGCTTGTTCGGTCTGGCTGTTACCCTGATTGGTATGCTGGTGCTGCATCTTGTTGTTGGCAGGACTGATGCTGGTCGTTACGGCATGTTCGATATGGTTGAGGGATTCCGCCAGATGACCGAGTACAAGGCCGTCTGGGTTTCCAGTCTCTTAACCATGGTTTCCATTGGGTAAGTCCAATAAATTATTGTGACGTTTTGTCTAGAGAGATGCTAATCAAATTGCTAGTGGCTTCAACTTTTTCGGTCTGTCTGTCACTCGCAGCGTCAGCGCCACGGCTCGATCGACTATTGACAGCTGCCGAACCCTGTTTATCTGGATTGTCTCTCTTGGTCTTGGATGGGAGAGCTTTAAGGGCCTCCAGGTTGCGGGATTCGCGCTACTAGTCTACTTCACATTCCTCTTTAACGGCGTCGTCAATCCTCCGTTCAAGTTCCTACAACCTAATGAGGAAGTTGAGGAATTGCTCCCTGAGGAACCCATCGAACACAATTAGAGATTAGTAATCGACTGGTTTATATCTGACAGCCTTCCAGGGGCGATCTAAATACTAGACAACAATGTCGTTATTAGCTTAGGCTATCATGGTGGCTTTAGCTATGGGAGAGAAAGGGTCCTATTTGGAAGAGGCTTATAACACCGTCTACACCACTGCATGGGAATGGCGTTTACGGAATTAGTACGAGTGTTGCTTTGTCGGATTTTGCACTTGTAATGCATACGGACTATATAAGTCAAGGTGTCTTTATTTAGGTTGCTTTAAGAATGAAATTGTCATAACCTATTCCTGAGTTTAAAACGGCAAGATACTGGACTGTATATATGAATGACTTGGATTTGTAGTTCCGTTTATAGCCTAGATTCTCGACGAGATTAATTGTAACTCTACTCAGGCTTAGACATCAACCTTCCTTTAACGTCGTTGTATATAATAGGACTTATCTCACCTCTACGAGACCTATAGTTGTTTACGAGATCGCTAACTCGAGCTTAACGCTCAAGTTTTAAGGTCTGACACATCGCTCTAGGTGTACATCTTCCTACCACGGCTTTTGTTTGATACGCCTCTTCCTTCCTGTCATATATAAAACTTACCAGCATGTGTAGACTCAGAGATCAATAGAGCAAAGTGTGTAGATGAGTAATATAAATCCACGATGTATTCTATATTAGCTGAGAAGCTTGTTTCACAAGTGTAGTCGAAATGAGCCTCCGATTTTGAGGATCTCTATGTTGGCTATTAGTTAGTAGGTAGGTAGTTTATTGTGCTTGCCTCAAATCATATCCACATACACCCCAAGCTCATGTATAGACCTGTTTACCTCTGTGAAAGCTATGAGTTGGACGACTTTGAGCCGAGCGGGCACTTCTTTTCTCTCTAAGTTGAGGACGCATGGGAAAATGATTCACTTATTTATCAATTACAGTCAGGCGCCAATGAATTGACTGCCGATGAATCAGTATACTTGAATTGAAATCAGGACTTAGAAACAGGCTGTCGTTTGACGGTCTATGTAAAAACAGCACACGGATTAACTATCCTACGATTGGCACGCGAATACAGAGGGAAAGATTGCAAAGCTTGTTGAATGGTCAAATTTCATTGACTTAGAAAAGCCACCAGGATACCTAACCCGTCGACTGCAAGCACTGGTCTGCAAACTGTAGATAATCGAAAAACCCTTCGCTATTCCCCGTCTAAGTTATCTTGCAAAGTCACTCGTAAAGACCGAAGAACGCCAAACCCATGCTTCCCATGCTACCCAGGTTCAACCACAAGCAAAGACACTTTAATTCCACCTCTTTCCATTGACCGACGAAAGACAAACAAACGCATGGCTCATAAATCAGATCAAATCAAAACCACCGCCACCCTAGACCCCTAGCAGAGTCCACCCACGATTCGACGTACGCGACCATCCATCCATCCATTATACCATTCTCATTCGGGTAGGTCGATCCGAGGAGCCGTCTAGCTGACATTACACAGCAGCTCGGCCTCGAGGATGAACTTGCCCTCCTTGTACTTCTCGCTGGACTCGTAGGCGCGGTCGTACTTCCAGCCGACGGTCTCCTTGCACTGCTTGCAGGTGATGTCGCGGACGATGTGGCGGCCGGTGGTCATGCTGCGCTCGGACGGCTCGCCCGCGTCGACGTTGACGACCATGTTGAACAGGTAGGCCTTACCATGCTGGCCACGGAAGTTCTGTTATCGCGCGAGGGAATGTGTTAGCGGACTACTACTATCATTATTACAACTAAGGTATCGGGAATTGGGGACGAGGCTGGGTGGATGGATGGATAGGTGCTGTGGAATGAGGAAGGTCATGAGGGGGTTGGTTCGCGGACAAAGGCTCTGTGGCCAGATGCGTGGAGAGAGGAGGGTGCATACTCGACTGATAATCTCTTCATGATTTGCAAGATGGGCTTTGCAGTTCTTGCATCCGTAGATCTTATTACTATTAAGATACGTGTTGTACGCAAGACCCATTTTGTCCCAAGATGCCCGAGCGGCTCGGATGTTCTACTAATTGATTGATTGGTTTTATAGAGTGCACGACGTATCGCAGTATCGGAAGGTTATCACGAGATGGATCGACCGATTTATATAAGAGGGCAAGTTGAGGTTCTTAAGACTATAGATGTATCGATGGGATGTCGCGGAAACGGTTGGAAGTCGGCGGGTTATAAATTGGTTTCCTGCCTGGAGTATGGCAGAGATGACGTGGAAGGAAAGGAAGATATTAACTATGATACTAAACCTTGCTTGAGCCGTTATTCGGACTGTTATCTCAGCAAACGAAGATGCCGGTGGCCAGTGTGCATTGGGATCAATTGTGGTGTGGAAAAGATAAAGGAAACAGTTCAAGACAGCTCACGCGATACAGGCATGATGTAGCACAGGCGCTGGAGCTGAGGTCATCTGGGAAGGTTAGATGCCCTTATCTTGTACTTATCGGGAGCCCTGGAGGAGGGACGCAGAAGGGACGCAGAGGGGTAGGTACACGCTATCGTATTGGGTAACCAGCTATTTCCTTGGTAACAAACCCCACAGAATACTTACAATCTACCTTACCTACGCACGTAGCGTCGCAATAGCTCCAACGTTAACCTAGACGTTGGTACCGTTACGTCACCTAATCAGACTCAATGACTGCTTTTTTACCAACGGGTACTACCTTATTTTAATGTTTTGTGTTACATTTGTTGGAGCATGTGTAGAATATTCCGATGCCCTTAAAAGAAAGGGCAGGTGAGCCTGGGAATGAGGCTGATACAAGATACCTTCAAATTAACCGATTATGACTGCCCCGCCAGAGACACTTTGTTGAATATAACGTATGTCTAGTATCACTGAACACGTTTCATTGTTCAGATGTCTTGATTCGGATTCTGAGACGACTCGCCTTATTGAACCATACATTTACATACATCCAGCTTTAGTCTACAGTGACTCAGCCTGACTAGGGCGACACAAATCTTTGTTGGTTGTACAAAGAAACAAAGAGTCACAACAACATTCACCACATTGTAGGTCAAACCAGACATTTGGAAAATCAATTCATATGTTCTCGACGTATCTAGGCGTAGCTAACTGAGACAAGAGGCCGGCGTATCTATCAATGAGGGAACTATCTACAAGAAACTGTGACAATGGCCGCAGAAAAGGAGAGGGAATATGCACAATCGAACCGCGTAGCTGCATGCTACAAAATGTATCTGGTCCCCTGGTATGGACCCAAAGTACCCGAGCAACCTCCAATGAGTGATGCTGAGGCTCAGTAAGGACTGACATCTACCAAGAGAAGGCTTCTTCGATGAAGTCGATGGATGTGTCATATTGTCGGCGACGCACCGCCTGTCGGACTTCATCGCTGAGGGCACCAGGCCCGCAGACTGTCACTCCCATAGTTCCAACTTGTTGCTCGGCCTCCATGCCAATGAGGGTTTCGATGTTGGGTCTACCAGGGAACATTTGGACAGTTGACGATGGGCTGTGAATCTCCTTCGTCGAGCGTGGTCTGCTGACGAACAGCATGATGCGCAATACGTCACGGCGTCGGTCCATGGCCAGGATTTCGGTCATCCATGGTCGAATCCATTCGAGATGCTCGGGGCTCTGAATAATCCATACCAGGACAACTTTTCGCGTCGCCACAGTTCCGTTCGCAAATCCTGTAACTAGGTCTCTAACGTGAGGAACGGCATGAGTAACACCCACACCACCTGCGAAAAGCATCACAGTTCCGTATGAGTGCATCGTATGCTCTCCACCATATGGGCCTTCGACGAGGCACGTTGTTAGAAGACGGCCGTCGGGCTTTGCGGCGGCTCTTTGGTATAGTGTGTGGGTCATTCCGGTTCGTCCTCGAATAATGAAAGACATGCTAGTCTTTCGCATAGCAAGCACATCCTGTCGGTTCATGGCCAGCTTGTCTGCGTTCAAGTCTTCGGCCTCTTCGCTCCACGCGAGGGAGAAAGGGTGGGATTGCCAGAAGCTGATAGCTGGCATGTACAAGTAGGCGTGCTGGCCGGGGCGGAAAGTCCAAGGTCGGGCCATGTTCACTGTTACACGAACAGCATTACCGGGGAGTGCCTCCACAAGAGTTCTCGTTCCTCCTTTGCCAAAGTTGTGGTAGGCGATTCGCACGATGCGGAGGAATCTGTCAACGCACCAAATTGGAATAACCGGAATCAACCATTTCATCTGAGGGAGGTCTCCCAACTTGAGGTGGTACCATATACCGGCAATGGTTAGCGCCGCGAGGCCGATATGCAATAACTTGAACAGCTCGTAATAGGCGTGTCTGGCAATACTCGCGGCTTGGAAGAGGATCACAACGAATGCGATGGTGGCCTGCAGAATGTTAGCTAAAATACCAAGATACTCACTAGAAATATAGGTGACGAGAACTTACAACAAAACCCCACATCAAGAACGGTTTTGCTGTCGTATTCTTCAAGGTAGCAGCCCATCCGGCTCCTGCCGCCGATGCAGCCCAGAATGCAAAAGTGTGGCAGACTGCCTCCAATGCAACAATACGGCCAAACCAACGATGAAGCAGGTTGAACGTATCGAAGGACATACCGAGTAACTGGATGAGAGGGTTGTTTCTGCCGGCCATGAGAAATAGGGGAATCATGTTGACAACTGCTAGAGTTCCACTTCGGTTCCTAAGTTGCTTCGCAGCGTCCTGAAAGCTCTCGAAGGGGATGTGCACTACGCAGAAGGCGACATTGGTGGCGAAGTAACCGAGAATGAACAAGAATTGGAATCTTGTAGGCAATGTTCCGACGTTGATCGCACTGCTCAGCTGGAATTCCCGGTTGTGTCGCTTCCTGAACAAGGGAGAGTAAAGTAGGTTCTTCTTAACCCAAGCCCATTTCGACGATGTTCGTACATAGTATCGTTGTGTCTCATTGGTTAAACTGGTTACGGTTCGGATGTATGTGGTCAATGCAACCGTGATACGCCATATTATGAGCGCAGCTGAGACGGCACCACAGATAATCAGTAGATAGTTGGACAGAGACTCATTTTCCATCGCGGGCGTCCATCCTGAGGCCTGTCCCTGGCCGGGAGCTTGTGTTGCTTGTCCCGACATGGCCTACTCGAAATCAAATGATCGTCATTCAAGGAATTTTTTTCTTCGAAGGTTGGTGAGATCCAACACTGTACGAGGCAGACGAGGTCAACCCGATGCCTCCAAAGGGGTGAGTGAAAGTAAGTCGACAGCCAGCTGTAAAGAGAAATTGGCGAAAAGGATCCTTAAATCCTATGGTGAACAAGAATGTTAAAGTGACTCAATCAAAGTCGAGTAGGTCGGTAAGGTGTACCTTGGGCGGGCGTGGGTGTCAAGACGGATATTTAAATCGTATGTGATTTTTAGATAATGGGTCTGCCCCGGGCGAAAAAGGAGGGGGACAAAGAAAACTCGAAGGATGATGATACCTAAGAGAATTCTTCTTAAAAAAGTTAACAAGGGCAATTGTTACAAATGAGGGATAACAATGCCAAAAAGCCCAATTCTGGTCGACGGACGAGAACCAACTAATTGGAATGCAGAAAGGGACGAAGAAAAGAAGACGGGGAGGAATGGAGGCCACAGGGTGCAGAGAGGGTGGAGAGGGACGAGATCTACAATTCGGTTCCTATTGCTTGAGATATACACAATTAAGGAGGAGGTCAGTTAATAGGTACTGTTTGTACTATGTACTAAAAGTTTACACCTAGAAAAAAGTGGAACGGTCTAGTACCGTACCTACCCTGCTACCTACCTAGTAGTACGTAAGGTACACGCTCCAGCTGTAAGTACCCGCGGAGTACCCGCCCCGGGGCTTAGTGAACCACAATTGGGGCGTTACTCAATTGCGTCTCCCAATGCCGGCACCCTCAGCACCCTCACTACCATGCGCCAATCATCGCGACTTCTCCCCTGAAAATTGAGAACGTTGCATCTGGAAAAACAAAGTTCAGTACCTATGTATCGCACCTGCCGTCTGTAATACCTAAGTACGTCATAGTAATAGGGGGTTGGATCTAAGTACCTAGCTGATCTAGCTGATCTGGTTGGATAAGGGAGTCTGGACTTTCTTCTTCTAAGACATTTCACGTCAATCTAGATTCTTTCACCGACAAATAATATCCGTTCATCGTCACCTACGCGCCAAGCCATGTTAAAGCCCGGAGTGATATTCAATTCATTTACTTTTAATGTCGTCCCCCGTTCCCCCGTCCCCGGTCACTTACATACATAATGCCGTCGTCATAAGATTCACTAAAACGCATCGCATTCATTTTCATAGGTATGGGGTTGAGATCCGTAATCGTGTGCATAATGTCCCTCCTAATAATATACCTTGTCAGGCCTAGAAAGGAGCAAGTCTTACCTGGCAGACCTGGGTACCAAGCCAATGTGGGGATGAGTCGACAAAGTGCCACCAATGCAAGGTACACGCAGACACGGAAAATGGAAAGGAGCAAGATTGGCCGAGGATCTAAGCAGATCGATCAAGGTCCTCCAAAATATCACTGTAAAATCAGTGAATCATACCCCCAGTTTACCTCACCCCGGACCCGTATCCAGCCAGTCATCGCCTTATCCTGTTCATCGTTTCTGAATTCTCGGTTCTACTTAACTCATATTCTCGGTCTGTTGAAACTGCACAGCGACAGGCTTCGTCAGTGCTTCGACTTAGAGATATGATGGCCTTCTGTCGACAGTTTGTGTGCTTATCATTCGCTGTCCTTGTCCGATCACAACCCTGCAACAGTGGAGAGTGTCATGATCGACAGCTTGGTTTTGAAACGAGGCCAAGCGCACAACCGAGGACAAGGATCAGTCTTGGGATCCAGCTACGTCAACCACCAATGGCAATTCGTAAGAACCTGGCTCTCGTACTAAGATGGGACAGCGAACTACCTTTGAGCCACCAATGAGATGCATTTAGAAGTGTTCCAAAATTTTCAATGCCTACAGGGCTTCTCAACTTCTCAACTTGTAAGTTGTCAAACGCTGGCGCAAAAAGCCGTCTGCGAAAAAATTATGAAAGGCAGATTGGATGCCAAGATCCTACTCTAAGGATTAATGTCGATGATGACGGATTAATTAATAGCCTTCATCCTCATAGAACTTTACTTTATTTTTATAACTTACCGCAGTTGACTTATCCTACCTTTTCAGAAGGTCTCAATCCAGAAAAACGATGCGACAAATCGCACTCGCATTTCGCATTAAACCTGCAAAATCTGCCAGACACCATCCAGAACGAGGGTATACGCCAGATACGCCAGTACTCTCACCCAACGTCATGCCCGAATTTGTCCGTCAATTAAAGACGTGCGTCATCCGCAAACCAGAGTGAAACACGATACCCTATCTTGTTAAAGACGAACCCAATCACATCTATTCTAAACTAGAATCACCCCAAAGTTGCTAAACTCGATACACTCAATCTAGCAGGGCTCTTCAAACAATTTCCATCTTATCTCTACCTCATCTAGTGGGATGTGGGATAAATGCAAGTGTAGACGGTAGGTCGAATTATCAGGCCTCGAGCCTATTTCAGACCATACATTCATTGTCAATGGATGACTTGAGGATCCGACACAAGGATACCCTCATGATGCTGACGCAATGGTATAGGTAGTAATGATTAATTTGGCGCTTTTGACGGTTCTATTCGTCGCCCCTTACCTGTTACATGTGACCATCCGCGACTACTTCAATAAAACCATCAATCACTATGGAGACCAGTAGGCGCCCTACCGCGTGTATCATCGTGGTCGCCCACGCACGTTAGTAATTGTCCGAGCAGCAAACGGACCCAGACAAACCGGGCCACGACTGGGGAGTTCAAGATCACGGACGATATTCCCGGCCTCCCACGCCGTCCTACTATGTATGCTTCCGTCTTGTGCCAATTTCGCTCTATTCGGAGGCTATATAAGGGCGGGTTGTTTCATATATATTCCGATGACCTAGCAACCCATCGGGCAGAATCCAGATATAGTAGAGACCTTTTGTGGTAAGAATTACAAGTTGATACGAGTTGCCCAATTTGGGTTGTTTCACGTTTCGGCCGCATCCACTCGTGGTCTTTTTTTCCTGGTCCAATTTCTTAGGATCTAAGGATGAGCACATGGATTCTTCATTACCTAGACTCGATTGTCCCAACAAGCTTCCTATAATGGCCTTATGTCGAATGGTTTATTATTGATATCATATACTCAACAGAACACAGGGTATGATTTATATGCCTGTTGGTAACGCCGGTATATTCTAGCGGGATGTCCGTGCAGGACGCAAGATCCCGCTGGAATGGTTCTCCAACGCCTCTAATCCTACGTATTCGTTGAAGAATTAATTTATATACAATATTCGGTACCGAATTTCCATGTACCGAGCCTCAATGTAGCCAAGAATAGGCCTTCCAACAGCGCAATAATATTTCTACACTAAAGGAGTATCCTAGTGGGGTCCTTCGAGCCAGACAGCAAGACAACAAGACCTCACATGCAGAGCTCGTCGTCGCTGCAATCGTCGCCCAGCATGCTAATGCTTGCTGGGCTTGCTAAACTAGATCGCGGCTTAAGACTTAGCACAGTCCTTTTATCTATGCTCCTTCTTGGCTTCTTGGCTATGACATGGTTCTGATTTTCCTTATCAGAGTTGAGCTCGTCGTCGTCTAGTGACGAGGCTGCAGACTTCATCAATTGTTTGCTTCGGTACGCCACCGTAGTCCCGAGCGCCACCCGTGGTTTTTCCATTCCAGAGCAAGAATACGCACGTTTCTTGCTATTGACACACTCGGTTCCGAGTGCTAGTGGAAGATTTTTAGTGTTGCGTCCCTGTCTGGATTCTATTTCCAGACCTGGGACGCTATCTGCATCACCAAATATGGACCCCCCGGCCTGGCTGGCGCTCTCTTCACCATGGTCAGTCTCTATCCTAGATGAAGATCGAAACTGTCTTATCCTCGCCCTGGGTCGTCGTTGTTCAGGGCTGGCTGTCACCCATTCGCCTATAGTTTCCTCCCATCGGTACCCGGAGAATAGGTTCTTTCGTGGTCGCAGATCGTTGTCGCCGCCGCCACCATCACCACAACCATCAATCCTTGTAGCGGCCGCGTACTGGCTCGATGCTAATTTCTCGGCGTAAATGAAGTCTTTGACGTCGTTCGTTTGCTGCGCCAGCGCGAACGCAGAGACCGCTTTCATGCTGCTTAGTATTTCACGGTCGAGCGCGAGGCTGTCGAGTTGGGAGAAGAGCATTTCTAAGCACTTGTGAGATGGAACATCCATCCCTCTGCCGCAACTACGCGCTACTGACGACAGGAACGATGCAACGTCGTCGAGACGATGTTTCGTGCGGCTGCCTCGCGCGGCTCCGGGAGCAATGTTCGCCCGCCATGCCTGTTCGACGCTACGTCTGAGACGGGAACTAATGCTGTCGTCACCGCGGGCGGTGCTCGACGATAGGAACAATGCTAAATATAGCAGATCATTTCCCAAATCGTATCGCATGGGTTTCGGTAGGTCTAGTAGCTCTGAATCGGCCATGCACGATCGCAAAATACACTTGAGCCTGTCGCCGATGAGGCTTATCTTCGTAATCTCAGCCTCTGAAACCCTTGCCGATTGAAGTTCTATCTCGCCCAGTGAACTCATCGCGGTTAGCATTGTCAAAGCACTAATTAGTGTCTGTTTATTCGCCAGCGTTATGTCTTTTTCTTGGCGATTCGTGTCGGGTCCACCTCGTCTTCGTCGGCATAATAGCGAGATCGAGTGGCTCATGAAAGCTACCGCGTCATCGGCTGCATCCGCCTTTGACAGGCGGCGGGCGGCTAATGACCATACACGCTCGAATTCCCGGGTTGAAAGCCAGTCTTGTGGAAGGCATTCGTAAGATAGTAGTAATGAGTGTTGACGAAGAAGGTATTGGATACGGTCGTGTTTAGTTGCGAAAGTCGATAGCACTGACAGCGGCCTCAGTGACGGGAGGTCGGAAAAGGAACTATCCGGTGTCGTTGGCGGAGGATACTGGCGATCGATTAATGCCGTGATAAGTTCCTCAGCCTCTGATAACGCACCGGCTTGCACGCATAGATCGATAAGTAATTCCGAAAAGTCGTCGCCGAATAGCCCATCTAACATCGCTTGCTTAATCGCATGGAGCCCATCTGCTCGAGCAACAACCCTAAGCGGTTTCCATCCCAGGGCCGGATTTGTGCTAAATTCTTCTAGGTAGTTGTATACCTCCGCCGAAGTGTCGGGATTATAAAGCGTAGAAATAGTACCATTTTGTTCCGCATCCATTCTCTCTTGAGTTTCGAGTGCTTCGATATACTGCGGTACCTTCCTCAAACACATGTCGAGGAATGATCGTGGGCCACGTGCTTGACTGGTGTTGCGTTGCGTTGCTGTTAAAAGCGCTTCCAAACTCCGATATATTGCCTCTAAGTCATTGTACCTGACAGACGTTGATTGAGTTCGCATCCGGGCTAATCGTTGCTCGTGGTCTTTATTCTTGATTACACCCCTTTTTATACGAGAATCTAGTTTACACCCAACGATGGGTTGTCTAGGCTCTTCTTCGGTGCCCTTGGGAACCATAGGAGAAGAGGGAACAATATGGCCTCTAGCACGTCGTAGTAAGGGTGTAGCCGGCACTATCTCACCGGGGTTTAAAGCCCTCCTCTTCTCCCGATATAGACATGCTGCCATGTCCGACCCCTTGGCATCTTTACTAAGCGGACACTGTTCATCTTGACGACGAGAAGGCCGTTTTGAGGAGTAAGTCAAACGAACCCTCTTTCTCGGCCCTAACCACTCATGGTCGTTCCGTTGCTCACCACCAACTCTCGTTTCCTGTCCAAGCTCATCCTCCTTGGCATTTAGTAACGATGCTGCTGTATCCCTTCTGATGGAAGATATTCGTGAAAGCAATGGTCGAAGTAAGCGACTGCAGCGAGCCGTAGTCCAAGGCTGTGGAGCTTCACCTGACCTACTCGGTCCAGGCGGTGGGCGCCTTGGTTTATACGGTGTTTTGAACTGGTCGAGTGACATGGCATAAGCTCTAGCAAGATATCCAAGCAAATGCAAATATGCTGATATGCTGAATTGGTAATGCTTATGAGCTCATGTATGCTAGTAGTGATGTTAAGCTACGAGGTCCATGCTCTGTATGTAATCGGCGAGTTGATAGCAAAGGTGGTAGCAAAAGCGGTAAAAGCGACGGATGATATTAGTGGCAGCAAGTCATAGGAATGATAGAAATGTAGTCTAACAGCTCATGTGCCAAAATTGTAGCATTAGCTAAGACTTATTCACGTATCTCTATGATGTAAAGGCATGAAGACCGATGTCAGGTTGCAAGGATGAATACGATGTTGAACGATGTTGAACAAAACAATGTTCATTTTCCACGTTCAAGCTTGTGATTGTTTACTTGACTTCCTAATCGGGAAACCCCACATAATATTTCGCACAAATATGAGAATGTTTATCGATAAACATTCTTCAGTCATTGAGTTCGATCAAGTTCCGATCCCGATGTCTTTAAAAGCAACTTGAGAATTCAAGGCTCAACACCATGAAAAACCTGTCTTGCATCTTGGAAATAATTCTGGAGGTTACAAATCGTGCGGCTCTTATTCAAGCAAACGGGCATAAAAAACAAACCACATTTTTTATACAATACAAAGGAAAATTAAGATGAGACAAAAAACTCTAGAAAAACTCTAGAAGCAACCTTAGATAAAGGCAATTGCGGTTTTTTAGGCCTCTAAAAAGCTGTCAAAATCAGGTTCATCCAATGAAAATGCCCGTATAGCTACGGTAACACCCTCCCACTTCATGCAGTGTTACATACTAGCCTGGGAAGAGCGTCATGATTAGGGCGAGCAGGGAAACCCCAATGGACGAAGGACCTAATGACCGCCGCAGCTCCGGCTTGCCGGGAACAGCCGGGGTTTTTGCAGTTTTTTGAGTTTTTTTGAGCCGTAGAAGAAGAAAAAATTGTCATGGTGCTGGTTTTAGCTCCAAATACCCAAATATCTTATCAACCGTCGATTAAATTCTCTTCCTAAAACTTCAACATAGTGTCAAAAGTCCAAAAGTCTACTTTCGTACACCTTCATAAATCATTAAGGAGTTCAATTGATTTGCCATTCCTTTTATTACTTCTGTATTATACTTCTCAGACCTTGTCCATTAGTACTTTTGCAGTTTCTACGCCGGATTTCCCTAAGCTGTGCGTCGGATCTCGTTTGCTATTCTTGTACAAGTAACGAGGGTATAAATAAATTTCTATACACCTCCCACCTCCCACATTATCCCCCAATCCTCAAGGTTGAACGATCCCCTCCTACTAATCCTGTTTCCCTTACAATCATAATGCCCGAGAAACAAGATACCACCGGTATATATAAGACCTATTAAAGCCGTTACACCCTTTAAATGTGATCTAACATGTGGTCTCGTGTAGTTCAACCTTCAGCCCAGGAAGCCGAAACTCAAAATGGCCAAACCGAAGAGACTAAGGTTGACTCTAACGACCAGCCAACCGACGAAGATGCGGTAGATCCTGCAGATGGTACGGCTGTGAATTAAAGCATAAACGTCTGCAACCCTATGCTAAACTTATGTCATATAGCTCTATTCCCTCTAATTATTCATCTACCCCACGAGCCCAAAGAGGTCCATGTGATGGTTAGCAGTCACCCTTGTTTGCTACGCTAGAAATGAAAGCAAAATCTTCTCGTAGCTAACATGAATGTAGGTTTGTTCTCAAGAGCAAGTCCACGAGTTGCGACAGTCTATTATCGAGCTGCCCTCCGCTTTCCAATATTCTTGCTTCCACCTTGAGCATGCGGGGGAACGAATCAACGACTTCGTCCAAATTTCCGACGTGAAAGGACTCGGTCCAGAATCTGAGATACGATTGGTAGAGGATCCATACAATGAGAAAGAGGCTAGAATACATGTCATCCGAATTCGGGACTTGGTGGGTGCTGCGGGGGATCGGACTGATACCCTGCAAGGAGTGTTGCCCGGAGTCTCCCTCTTCGACTCCGTCACCACCAGCGCTAAGGACAACGACAATGTCCAAGCCAGTGCCTACGACTTCGATGCTCCTGCGAAGCCTTTAGCCCTTATACCAAAAGAAGAAGAGCCTGCCCCAAAGACTGTGAAGTCCATTGCTCTATCGCCATGGAACCCCCCGCCCTACCACCTTAGACAAAAGGGTCACTTACTGTACCTGCTAATCACTACAAACGAAGGAGAGCAATACCAAGTCACGGCTCATGTTGGAGGTTTCTATGTTAACAAGTCGTCGAATAGCAAATTCGACCCCCTGCCTCGACCAGCCCCTAAAGGACATTCTGCGCACTCGTTATTAACGCTATTAAGCCAGATTTCACCTTCATTCTCAGAATCTTTTGATCAATTGCTGCACTACAACAACCGAAAGGACCCCTTGGCCACTTTCCAGATGACAAATGCTATCCCTGCGGCACCATGGTTGGTTCCCTCGCAAAACTCGTCTTTACTCGCCCATACCCCTGATATTACGAGGACTCAGGAGGGTTACCTCATCTCTGGTGTCGACAACACTGATACTTTAAGAGACTGGAACGAGGAGTTCCAATCGGCGCGTGAATTGCCCAAGGAGACGGTTCAGGATCGTGTCTTCAGGGAGCGCTTCATTTCAAAGCTTTTCGCTGACTATTCCGATGCTGCTGCCAGGGGAGCCATCCTGGTCGCACGCGGCGAGGTTACTCCACTCAATCCCACAGAAGACCGTGATGCCCAGATTTTTGTATACAACAATGTATTCTTCTCTTTCGGAGCTGATGGTGTGGGTACTTTCACTTCGGAGGGTGGTGACGATGCTGCCAGGGTGGCTACTGGAAAGGACGTCAATGGTGTGCGTTTAGTTAACCAACTTGACATTGATGGACTCTACAGCCCCGCTACTGTCGTGGTTGACTATCTTGGAAAGCGAATTGTTGGCCAAACTGTCGTTCCGGGCATTTTCAAGCAGAGGGAGCCTGGTGAGAATTCTATCGAATATGGTGCGGTCGAGGGCAAGGAAATTGTCGCAGCTGATGAACGTTTCGCGGCAACCTTCGAGAAACTCTCCAAGGCTTTGAAAGTCAAGAAGCACCCAGTGTGGGACAAGGATGGTAAACGCTTCGATCTGGAAGCTAGTGTTGAGACGAAGGGCTTGATGGGTACAGATGGCCGGAAATACGTCCTTGACCTATACCGCATTACCCCACTCGATGTTTTGTGGCTGGAAGAGAACAACGCCACCGAGGAACAGAAGACCGAGCTCGATTATCCTCATCGGATGACCGTCTTGCGATCGGAACTCGTAGAACTGATCCGAAACCAAAAATGGACTGAATGGGTAAATAAGGAGCTTGAACGATTAAAGGCAAAGTCCAAATCAAAGGCGGAAGGTGAGCAAGCTACCAAAGAAGAGAAGTCTTCGTCTACAGAGGAAAAGGCCGCGGAAGACTCGGAGGAAGCAGAGGACAAACCTGCCGAGACAACCGAGGACGCCGCAACAGAGGAAGAAGAGCGCATCGACGCTTCGGAATTCCAGTTTGCGCTCAACCCAGATGCGTTCAGCGGACAGGTTCCCCAGACTGATGCCGAGAAGGAAGAACTAGCTGCTGACGAAGAGGATGTGCGAAATGCTTGCAAGTATCTACGCGAATCAGCTATCCCTGATTTCGTCAACGATATTAAGGTCGCTGACTTACCATTCCCCATGGATGGCCTATCCCTCACCAAGATGATGCACAAGCGCGGAATCAACATGCGATACCTCGGAAAGATCGTGTCTCTTTGCGAGGGCTCTAGACTTCTACGCCTTCGCGACTTGTGTTTGCACGAGATCATATCAAGAGCATTCAAGCATGTCGCAGGCAAATATTTGCGATACCTACCCATTCCCTTAACCTCAGCATGCATTGCCCATCTTCTTAACTGCCTTCTTGGGTCTGGTTTCAACCCCAACCCCACTGCCGATATCGATGAGTCTCTAAAAGCACTATATCCCGAGGCCGACCTTTCATTTGCTAGTGTCACACCCGAAAGCCTTCGAAAGGAGATCGCAACACAGGTATTCCGTCGGTTCAGGTTCACACTGGATTCAGACCTGCAGTTTGAGATGAAGCACCTGCAACTTCTTCGCGAGGTATCCTTAAAGCTCGGCCTCCAATTACAGGCGAAGAACTTCCAGTTCACCAGCGATTCTAGCGCAGGAGCCGCCACCACAAATGGTGTCAACGGCCACGCGAGCGGTGAGGAAAGCAAGAAGAAGAAGAAAAACAAGAAGTCAAGGGACGGATCACCGTCTTCTGTTTCCTCCATTACTGTCCCAACCACCTTCACCCCAGATGACGTTGTAAATACCGTCCCTATTATCAAGGACTCTGCACCGAAGAGTGCTATTTCCGAAGAAGCCTTAGAAGGTGGCCGCCATTCTATTATGCAAAACAACAGAAAGATTGGCCAGGAGTTGTTATTGGAGAGTTTGACTCTTCACGAGCAAATTTACGGAATTCTTCACCCAGAGGTTGCGCGAGCTTACTCCAGCTTAGCGCAAATCTACTACCAACTTGAGGAGAAGGAGGCAGCCGTCGACCTAGCGAGAAAGGCAGTTATTGTATCAGAGCGGACGATTGGTGTCGACTCTGCGGAGACACTGCTGTACTACTTAAACCTAGGGCTTTACGTCCATGGGTCTGGAGATAGCAAGGTGGCTCTCGCATATGTAAAGCATGCCCTTGATCTGTGGAAGATAATCTATGGACCCGACCACCCTGACTCAATCACGACCCTCAACAACGCAGCAGTCATGCTACAGCATATGCAAGCATACCACGAATCTCGCATTTGGTTTGAGCAAGCTCTTGCCGTTTGTGAGCGCGTCATGGGCAAGCAGTCTCTTCCGGCCGCTAGCCTGCTCTTCCAGCTTGCTCAAGCGTTGGCTCTAGACAACGAATCTAAGGCTGCGCTCGGAAAGATGCGAGAATGCTATAACATCTTCTTACACCAATTGGGTCCAGAAAACAACAACACTAAAGAAGCCGAGACTTGGCTAGAGCAGCTAACGCAGAACGCTGTTGCTATAGCGAAGCGCGACAAAGATGCTCAGGCAAGACGTCTGCGGGCTGGAATACGATTCCCACCCCGCAACGTGGCGCTTGGTGGCGGCGCTGGTGTCACGGCACAACCGGCGGCATTAAACGCGAAGTCCGACAAGCCCGATGCCAGAAGCATCGATGACCTCATCAAGTTCATCGAGGGTAACACGGCTCAGAAGAAGAGCACTAAGAAGCGTACTGCGCGTACCGGCCCTAAGACCCGAGTTGGCGCGGCTGCTTAAAGATGAACTGACGGATGATAGAAATGGTTGGGTACGGACAATGGGGAATGAAGTCAGTCACGGATCACTGGATAGGCGGCTGATCGTGGCCAATGGACGGGGATCAAGGGTCACGGAAAAGGGATGGATAAAAAAATTCTTTTAAAAAAAGAGAAAGCATTTAGACACCTCATTATCACATCTTTCGGGATTTCGAGGCGTCCCTAGGAGGTGGAAGCAAGATTTGTCTTTCCCTCTTCTTACATACTTCTTCCTAAAAGGCTGGCTTGGTTGCATAGTTCTCTCAACGGGGTTTTTTGCATTATGTATATCTTTTTTACTTCCTTTCCTCTTCTTTCCCCATGGTTCATAGCACGGCTGGTGAATATTATGATTCAGCAGCGATGAAAATACGATTGATGCATGTAGGAAAGGAACTTGAGGACGTTGTATATATTAAAGTAGGAGGGATACACGGGACTATTCACGGCACAAAAACAGGCAGATCCGGAGATCTTAAATCAATCTCCCCCCTCTAGACACACGGAATGCATGAGCGCGATCGCGACATGCGTGTGTAAATAGACATACATCTTCACTCTTCACCAATCGAAAACTGCCTAAAAGCTGTCTATGTCACTTCCACATATGCAACATAAAATTCCTTAGAGTTGATGGTCCATATTCATTCGCTGTTGATTCATTCGTTACCATATTTATCGAACGAACCCTCGATTGGGAAAAACAAACGCTTCGAGGGTTCTTCAAAAACAAGCATTGAAGAAAAAAAAGGGTGGGCATGAAACAAGGATCATCATAAATCATTAACATGGGGAGAGAAAAGAAAAGAGAAAGAAAAAAAAAAGCAAAGAAGCAAACAAACAAACATAAATCCCGCAGCAACGACCTTGTGCGTGTGTTCCGAGTGAGAGACACCACTCCGTTCCACCTCGCCCTCCTGCCAGATGTGTGTTCTGTTATTCCCGCTCCGCCCCTTTCCTTTCCCTTCCCATCCCTTCCGCTCGGCAGTGATGCGAGAGATTCTTTTCCGCTCCTCCCTTCCCTCCTTTTCCGAACAACAAAAAAACGCCGGGTTAAGATTTTTGGGTGCCATGTGCCGTGTGTAGTACATTCCTTCCCCGCCGCCCTAAGATTTCCGCTGTCCGTGGACGGGCCAGACAGCCGATTGTTGGGTATCAGAGGTAACAAGAAAGAAAGTGCTTCCGGGGATGATATATGAAAGGGGGAAAATAAAATAAAACAAGATAGAAAAACGCCGCAAAACTCTGCTATCGATGGTGGTAATCGTTGGAAATGATGTTTTGCCTCCCATACCATCCATAAAATGCGAGAACCTAAATGCGTTAAAATGCAATAATACATGTTTTCAAAAAAAAAAAATTTCTTTGCAAACTTCCAGATAGTTGCGTTCGACATTTCCGACATTCTTGCCAGTCTGCAAGTAAATTATCTTTGAACCTCGCCTGCAATTATGCCCGGCCCCCATTGGTCCGGGACGCCATCCAGTTGGCAGGAGTATGGTAGGAACCAATGCTCTGGAAACCCCTATAACAGCGTTAGTCTATAGCAATGAGAAAAAAAAATATCGAAAGTGTTAACGTACTTAGTAAGGTCAAAGCCACCCTCTTCCTCTTCCTCGTCTGCCGCGGCAGCTTTCTCCTGTGCCTCTAAGCGAGGCGGCCTAGTCACTCTAGTTGGACTACCGATCGGGGACCTGTCACGTGCGGCGGGAGGACTGCTGCTGTTCGGTAGGCCCGCCGGCTTCGAGGGACTCATGTCGTACTGCAGTGACTTGAGGGGGGTGCTGGTGATGTCGGCATACTTCCAGAAGGGAGCAGGCGAAGATGTCGGCATGTGTTGACTTGGTCTCTGGGCAGTACTAGGGGGCGCAAGTCGGGGATGGACCCGATGTGGCGCTGGTGTGACAAAAGAGGCGCTTTCATCTTGGAGATACGAAGATGATAGGGTCGGTGGAGATTGGGGAAGGGCATCTGCAGTGTCTAGAGGCTTGCGGCGGGGTAGTGGACTACCATCTTGGAAGTTCGCCGATTCTGCCGGTACATACTTGCGGTCTGGTGTCACCGTTACCTGGGATAGGGCCAAAGCCGACTTGGGTGGTGGCGAGGCCATTGGCGAAGCCTTACGCTTCCGTGCCGATGTAGGCTCGCGAGTTGATACGTCCCGGGGTCCATGTGTGATGTAACTCAGCTGGCTAGGTTGACTAGGGGACGAGGGAGCGGAAGAGCCGCGATGCCCACCTCGTCCGCCTTTGTAAGCGACCCGAATCATTTCCTCACGGGCTTCAGGAACAATTTCCCACTTCATACCCTTTCCAGGCTCATCCGTCGATCGCGGAGCTTTCATAAATGACTTGTTGAGCGATAGATTGTGCCTAATTGAGTTCTACAGTGTAGTTAGCATAACGATGCTCGGATATCAGATATCAGATATGATCTAGAAAAACTCACCTGCCAACCAGAGGGAGGTTGGTGCCGATAGTAGGCATAGTTAGTGGTAATATACTGATAAATACCAGCTAGATTTAACTTTTCCTCCGTAGTGCTCATGATAGCCTGGGTTATCATTTGTGCGTAACTGAAATGGGGTTTAATATGCTTGTTTTCATCTTTACTCAAGTCTACGTCGCTCTGGCTCATTATCACGGTACCGGAAGATCCCTGAGCAGGCGTCTTCTGCTGCGCGGTAGTAGGGCGCGTTTTAGCCGAGGGCGGAGTTCCCGGTCGCCTATAGTCAGGCGGCGCGGGTGCAATCGGCTGTTGATACAGTTGACTCCGAGAGGAAGAAGGCCTCGCTGTGGTCTGAGACGATGAGTGATCAGCCGAAGGCGCCGTAGGTAAAGCTGTCCTGCCAGCTTCACGGGTGGGACTCGATTGCCGTTGTTTGATCCCAGCTTGTTCAAGGTACATGGGATGAATACAAAGAGGGGCAAGGCTCCCTGGCAAGACAAACATCATCTCGATGCCGCCAATTTCAATGACCTCACCACTGGACAGGGCATGTGGATCATCCGTTCTCCTGAGGGGAGCATTATTGACCTTAAGTCCATTCCGTCCCTTCGGCAAGAGGAACCATTTGCCAGAATCAGGATTGTAAAAGATTTCAGCTGTCTGGCGCGAAAACGTTTTGGAAGGGCCAAGGTCGATATGGACAAAGTCCCTGTCCTCTTCATCTTGTCCGGGAGGGCGCGTGTGAGACGGCTCCGATGTCCTACCAATATTGATTGATAGGGACCTGATATAATAAGTCCAATCTTGAGCAGAAATTTTGGCGTATGCCTCTATATCCTCAGTCTTAGATTCATGTATAGCATTGGCGTGATCTCGGCTGGCTTGTGTGTGAATGCTTCGTAGGTGTTGGGTTACTAGGGTGATCAGTCGGTCATCGTCGCTAGAGCCTTCGGGATTCGAATTGTCGACGGTGAGACTTGAACCTTCATCCTCAATGGGTTCCGATTGAGGCCCCTCGACCTTAATGTGCGGCACATTTTCAGCAAAAGGAAGTGTGTGACTGGAAGAAGGGGATGTATCTACCTTCCGTCTGCGCTTCGCCGGACGCGACGGCGAGGATTGCTCTAGCGGGGCTGGGCTTGGACTAACGTCGCGTGGGCGGCGCGTCCTCTGACTTCGTTTCGATGAGGCAGGCATGTTAGATGCCCATCACTAGAAGGTGATCGGAAACCTAGTCGCGTGTTCGGGCCAAGCGGGGGTGCAGGATGGCCGAAAACGTTTCTCGCGATTTACGTAGATTAGAGAGGGGTTATAACCGCTCAACCGTAAGTTGATAATACAGCTGGCAATATCCTGCGCTCTTCAGAGGTAATGATGGTCGCGAAATCCTGTAGTCGAGTCGGGGCGTTGAGGTCTGAGTCTCAGGGATGGTTTGAGGCTCAAGTAATATAAATGGTCGCGATAACGGGGATTGTACCTAGTATTCCAAGTTATCCAGCGACGCGGGGGAAGGGACCTTGGAACGAGTCGCGCCAGGATAAAGGGTCCTCTAATAATAAGATTATGGGAAGCGGGAACGTTCCAAGGTTTGTGTTGGTGTTAATGTCCGTGATCACTAGACAGTGCTAATAGCTAAATTGAATAGAAGTGGAAAAAGAGAAAACCAATTAGATGCGAGTTATTAAATACTAAAGACGCTTTAAATCCACAATGGGATTAAAATAAAAAAACAATATCTTGTTAAGATTTTTAGATCCCCTCGATCGTTCCGATAAATGCGCTCGAGCTTGTAAATAAAATAAAGCGTCGTTGGTGGTGGTGCGGCGGGATGCGATAAGATGCGATTGGATTTGATGGTGATAGGTTTTCAAATATTGACTTGGTTTGACTTGGTGATGTGGTTTGTTTAAAAAATGTCGATCGGTCGCGCCTTCTGCCTTGTTACGCAACTTAAACCGTATCCCTGTCCACCTCACTTTCCCACCCGAGGCGCGTCACCTTTTTAAACCATTTAAGTCTGTCAAAGCCTGTCAAGCCTTTCCACTTGCTTCCCACACCCCTAAAACATTACCCAAGGCTCCGGAATTATTTTAGAGCTCCAGGGCTTCTAGGGCTGCCCCAAGCTCCTTCTCTCCCCTCCTCACAATTTTTTTTTAGCCTCATCTTATCTTTGCACACAGAAATAATGTATGCTTGTAATGCAGTAATGCAAGATTATATCTCCAATGGGGCAATGCATAACTATTTTTATTATTATTCATCCCATTTAGCTTTTTAGCTTGTAGCCTGCGCATTATTTATTATTATCGTCTCATCATTGTGAGCGTTTAACTTTTAATAGTAAAATGTTTACCATCGCTATTCACGATCGCTTATTTGTCCATTGAATATCCATTTCTCTCACACTCACGCACAAACCACGAGGCGGCAAGACCCGCATTTCCAATTCCACCACGAACCGCCATGAAATTTCTAAGCTCGCTATATTCAGGTGGCTGGCCTCGTCTCATTGGTCCTAGGTTGATTTCGGTATCTGCGCATCATTGCGGAGAACTGTCCTGCCACTCACCCAAGCCTTCCTAACCGTTTCTATTCCATTTTCATGATGCACTTCTGCAAACAATAGCAAGATGCATCTTAGCGCAAACTTCTAAAATCATCCCTCTCATCCATGGATTGAGTCCCATTGCGGGTACATACCCAGTCATATCTGCTAGGTATATAGATGCTCATTGTCGCTTATGTCATCAATTTTCTACATACATCTTCGTTGATTTTTTTACAGTACAATCTATCAACTTCCATTCCAATCGGCAAAATATTTCGTCCGCTTACTATAAGCTCACGTACGTAATACTCTCAAAGCTTTCACCGTTTCCAAAGAGACCTCGGACTGCCGAAAATATGCCAGGAATTTTCCCACCAACCAGTTCAGCAGTAAATTTTCCATCTCAGCCGATGGTAAATACACAGATACTTTATATCTTAATATCGGCTCTAAATAGAGCAAGTCCGCAATAGCCGGTCCAGCTCGTTGCCGTCGGAATGTTTACATTCTTCAAGCTATGTTCAAGCGTCCTGTCCGAGTCTATCTGTAGGTATGGGTAGGAGAAGTTAGGTATGATAAGCTACCTAAGGCTGAGGTACGTTATAAATAAAATTCCATAGCATTGTCTTTGCTGGGGAGGTCGGGAGCTTGTACTACATCAATTATAGGCTCGGTCAAATACGACATTGAACATCTCAAGCCTCACAATGAATGGAACTTGACAATCCTTCTATTAATCATGATGCTAACTACCTCCTAAGTTGAGGGTATCTACCTAGTACCTAGCTAGAGGTCGCTGGCTAGGTAGGTACCTATCATTTAGCTTCTTATTGAAAGCCCTTCCCAAACCACCTCCGGTACAGTTTCCGGCATTGCTAATAAATAACTCAACCATCCATAACTAACTCCCTGCTCTAAGATGCGATTTTGATATACATAGACAACATCTGTTATTACGCACGTAACACTCGCTCACTTTACGCCGTGCGACCAAGAAGATCAATCATGTTTTCCCACTGGCTGTTTACTTACCTACCTATGGTCATAATGTTTAAAGTACTTGGCGAATAATTCAGGAACCAGCGATCATTAAATAAATACACGACCATCGACAGTCGCTGCGTCGTTATAGGTAATGCTGCATGCGAGTGACGTTCATAGATCTATAACAAGTATTGTTAAGAACTTGGAAGATCATGGCCTTCGATAAGTTCGCACGAGCGACGATGAGAATCACTGCAAGGACAAAATATCTCTCCAGATTTACTACCTAGGTATATAACAACCACAAATCCCTATATGTTCGGTTGTTCAGTTAGGTGATTTTCGTCATCTCTTCATCGGGGGGCTTATATGCTGCATCTTCTGTCGCTGCAAGACTGAAACATCCGATGCAGCTGGGTCTCCATAGCCCGGTGAGTGATCCGGTATTGTTTTATTCCCAGGCTTTCTCAAGAAGTTGCCTAGTTGAACCAAATCAATAGAAATGATTGTCGGTGTTGTCTTTGATGACCAGAAGGAAGAACACGAATGATGTCTATCATGAAATTGAACATATGTCAAGACAACTGTCATAGGGGAAACCGATATAATGAGTTTTATTCCACAAGGAAAGAACTGTTAATCCGGACGACCGGGCTTGAGTCTGCCAGGCTATCGCGGGAACAGACCCCCACGGATCTCCTTCCGGTGAGTTATGACCTGCTCATTCCCCTATTCGTGGGACTACACTGCAAATGCAGCAACCCAGATATGTCTCAGACATACACGTTGTGAAACGTATAACAAGTTCCTGCTTGCCTTGAGGGATCCAGGCTTTAGAAATGGCTTCACATATAGAATGAGGGAAAGAGCCCAGTTACAGTTAGCTTCTGAAGACGACGTGGTCTCACTCGAATCCTGGGAATATCCTGTATTTCTATTATGTCCTACCAAGTCTGTTGGGGTGTGATTTGGTATTTTAGTATACCTAGACCAGCCGTGTGGCGAGGCGTTTGCCATAATCGGAACGGCTCAAGCCACCGGAAAGCATCACAGTGTCACCGAGAGGGTCTCATTCTTCTTGCATCGCGGAACGGAAGATGTAACGCAAGTATGCAGAGGACCTAAAAGTATATGCTGTATATGTATCAGCCTTGTTCGTGAAAGGAGCCTAGCCACTTATTGATGTCGATGGCCGCAATGCCAGCAAGCAGTATCACATGTCGTAGTAACGTAAATAGTAACCCAAGGATTGTACTTGAATATGTAGGGGTCAATTGACCTTTCAAAGAGTAAGGATTTCGGAGTATACTCCGCATTATGTAAGGTTTATTCAGGAAGGCAAGTACATACATGGTTCTATCTTGATTTCCCACTTTGTGCAACTGAATTGTAGTTGGAAGCCGTTTCCCTTCTGTTTCCGTGTGCCTGCTGGTGCGGATTGATGCATAATATACTCGAGTTTTGAATATATTACATCCATACATAGGGGTATCTAGGAAAATGTATGTAGAAATGAAGACTTCTCCTCGCTCATCATTCATTGCCTTCATTACCACTTTGTTCCTTACATCACCAATCCACGAATAGATAGCTTCACACCACCTCTTACTTTGAGCATCATTTATTGGATCTTATATCTGCTTATATACTCTTACAGATCGACTGATTGGCGAGCTTGTCGCGTCGGATTGTCAAGCGTCGCAGCGCGCTAAAAGCAACCTCTCATAGAAGAGAATATTATCAAGAATTTCCCGAGGCTAGCGATGAACAAGGTGATAGATCCAATTAAGAGCAACCAAAAAGCTCTAGGGGTAGTCGACGCGACGACCACATACGCGCGTGTAACATGGCACAATGTCAGATCTCCGATGCCATCACATCCGCGGTACATAGCCACATGTCCTCAAGTTACGCAGCCTGGCAGCCTGGGAGACGATTGCCACGTTTATTTTCTATTCGAGTGAACTGTTAGTACCTGGTATCTGTATAGCCCCCCATGGGTGGGTTTGAGTTCGTCCGAATTTTGAACTTCCCTAACAAGACGACATCACTGATGCCAGGAACTGAGAATCGGGAATTAACATCCATGGGTGCCGGTGACATGTCCCCAACATCAGCACTAACCCAAGTTGCATGCGGCACGACAAGCGCATTGCCGAATAATACATACACTCAAAATCCTCCGACCATAACTCTCTTGTCGGCCCGTATTACACTCATGTTACGACCCGGAAGTCTCAAGGCGACTGTGATAGCCAAACCGCCTCGGCCCGGTATTTGATATTGCATTTAGCTCACGAGGTAGCCCGGATAGTGGGAAAGCTGACCGTATCCATTCCATTTAGCTACCTTTAGTGGCTCATACTAACCAAGTATTGGCTCGTCCGTCTATTAGTCCCATTGATTACCTAGTTATATGGATATCCACGAACCTATCAACTATCCTCGGATTACCTGCTTGAGTTGGCTAGCAGACTCTTTAAACAAAGGTCCTTAAGGCGAGCCATCCCATTTGATTTGCTTAGCCAGAGATCGGGAAAGTCCCGCTTCTTGGCAACACTCTGTCACAAGAACCCTACCGACGACGTTACGCTTGCCCTCCTCATTGACTACAAGAAAAGATGTGAAAGGGTGGGTGCTTCAGCCTGCATATGCCGCGATTTCGGCACGCCTGCAACCACACCGTCAATGTGCGTATCGAACAGGTACTAGTGCTGAAGAAAATCCAGCCCTTCGGACAAAACCCCGAGGCTGCATACTGCTCAGGCTAGTCCACACGAAAGCGGATTATCCACGAGCCACTCGCCTGATAGCCAAGCAGATTAAGAAGTTGCTTTTCGAGCCTGACCAATCAAACCATGACTGACTAAAGAGGTATACTCATTAGCGGTGAGATTTACATTTCACTCGTCACGGCCATTTGAATTAGTGTTTGCAACGGTGAAATAGTCTGCAATATATCATTGGTCTCGGAAGTAACTACAATTCTGACTGGTCGTATTAGCTGAAAGTCCTCGACTCCTCCTAATCTGCAATAACTGACTAATCCCTGCCGTTAGATCTCAGTCTGCTCCCTATACACTTTGTATTCGAATAACTATCTATCGTCCAGGGTATTCAAGGCTTCGATGGGGTACGAAGGTAACAATCTGCCGATTGCTTGCTTCCCAATTGGCCCCCGCCATGTTTGATAGTAGAGGATTAGTGGTTCAAGCGGCCGCGGTGTCCTTAATTACATCCACTGATTTCCATGCATCGTCCCGTCATTCTGCTTAGTGTACCGAGAAGATCCGGTTATACTTCATCGAATGCATGATAGCCTTCCCTCATGATTGGGTATCCTTGGCCTAGTGGCGGCACAGTCTAGTGCTATTTGGATGTTGTTCTTGCATCCGAGAACGAGTTCGGCCTCCGGCCGACTCTGAAAAGGTACATATAGAGTCTGATCGAACACAAAACTGTCTCATTGACAAAGGAAGACAAGGGAACTTAACTCCCCAGACCTCAAACCACCCAACCATTTAATTTTAGTGCCAACACCAGAATTTTACGATCACCATGTTAGTAGACTCTTCTAGAGGGAATCAGGATGCCTATCCAGAAAGGGAAATAAATTCATCATGGCCCACCACAGAAGTCGATGCTGTGAAAACATCGCAACAAGACAATGATAACTCCGGCCGAATTCTTGTTGTCGAAGGCCAGGGCAACTATCTAACCCTAGAAGACGGAAGGAAAATACTAGACGGTTGTGGAGGAGCAGCTGTAGCAGTAAGCATACCATATTCTTGCTCGTTCGTTAGGAAATCAGACCGTCTTTACACACTTTTCGCACCTTCATGGAACACAAATACAGACATTTATCCCCACATTATACGTCAGAATCGGCATCATACTGATATTGAATCTTACAGTGCCTTGGGCATGGCGTCAAGGAAGTTACTGACGCGATAGCCGCCCAAGCTTCTACCATATCTTACGTACCCTGGGGTTTCCTCGACAGCCAGAGTCGACGAGATATCAATGCGTGGATATCGCAAACTTCTGGTGGTCACTTCACCAAGGCATGGATCACGTCATCTGGTATGTAATATTCTAAGCTCTTCATTACGCAAAAGTTTTGGAGCTCATATTGTTCTAAGGTTCCGAGGCTATGGAAGGCTCAATTAAACTCGCTCGGGAATATTTCGTGTGGAAAGGAGAACCTCAGCGTGTCAATTATATCGCTAGGGAGGAGTCCTACCATGGGATCACCTTGGGTGTACTGTCTGTAGGAGGTCACTTCAGCAGGAGAAGCCCCTTCCAGCCACTGCTATTATCCAATATTTATCACATACCAGCTTGCAATCCTTACCGCCAAAGGCTACCGGGCGAGACTGACGAACAGTTTGTGTCCCGGAAGGCTGAGGAGCTAGAGCAAGCTTTCCTCAAAGCCGGACCGGATTCGGTAGTGGCTTTCATTGCGGAGCCAGTCGTCGGAGCAGCTGCTGGTTGTCTTCCTTCTGTCCCCGGTTACTTTAAAGCTATGAAAGCTGTGTGCGATAAATATGGAGCCCTGTTCATACTGGACGAAGTCATGTGTGGTATGGGAAGGACAGGAACCCTCCACGCTTGGGAACAAGAGGGTGTCGTCCCAGATATTCAGGCGATTGGAAAGGGTCTCGGTGGCGGTTTCCAGCCAGCCTCCGCCATATTGGCCAGCCAGAAGATCGTTCAGATAATGCAAGCCAAGAACGCAACTTTCACACACGGACACACATATATGGACCACCCCGTAGTCTGCGCGACGGCATTGAAGGTACAACAGATTATTAAGCGGGACAACCTTCTAGGCAACGTTAAGGCTCAGGGGGCTTACTTAGAGACGCTACTTCGGACCAAACTACAGAATCACCCACATGTTGGCGACATTCGAGGGCGCGGTCTGTTCTGGGGTGTCGAGCTCGTTAAGGATAAGGAGACTAAAGAGCCATTCGATAAAACCCTACAAATTGCTCACCGTGTCCACGAAACGGCTCTAAACGCTCCTTATAATCTGGCAATCTACTATGGCCAGGGCTGCGCTGGTCAAGGCACAGGCGATCATATTATGATCATGCCAGCGTACAATGTCACACAAGATGTTGTGGACATGATCGTCGAAAGGTTCGTTGCTGTTCTTGACGACGTCTTTGGGAAATTGGAGAATGAGTCGGGTGCTGAGCTGAAGAACTAGGCGTATCGTTACAGCGCTGCTTGATCCGGTCATTCCTCGCCCGTTCGTTGTATGATAAGCTATAACTTGATGATTACACCACTTATTCAGATGTGTACGCTAAATTAAGAGCCTTGATTCTCCCTTTCCATACTTTCTCTCGGTCTATCCGAGTATACGTCTAAGTGAGGCTATAGTATGATATGTGTAGATATCTAGATTCCTCTTACATAATAAGGCAAGCCTCCCGTACCTACCCTCTCTTAGCTCGTTTCTTATGACGCCGGCAACCATCGGCCTGGAAACTCCCGCCCCGAATACCGAAGTCATGTTTGCCAGTGTAGTCGTATACCTCACAAGGCTCTCGCAACGCCGCAGACACACAGCAGCGCGAAGTGTATCCCCTTATGTCGCTTACACCCTTCACGTTACACCGCATCTGCGAGCATCGTCAGTTTGTGGACCCAACACGCAGCCGTGTCGTGTCTGGTGACCGAGCGTTTCGACGGTGATGCCTGATCATCTGGAAGGTGGTACAAGAATCTAATATCCCAATCTAATATTCCTCCGGTCTTACAGTAGTGCCTTGTCGACCGGAGACTAGCAGCAGTAGCGAGAAGATCAGCGAGGTCGGATAGGAGAATGATGGTCGGGCCGTGTCTGCCATCCTCCAGTAGATTCTCGGTCCGGATTTAGCGCGGCGTGGAAGGGGATTTCGTAGGGCGCGCTAGACAGGGATAGCGATGTCATTTTTAGTTGTTGAAGAATGTGACGTTATCCTGCGTATTAGGGGTCATTAGGATTCGGCCGACCTATTCCGGAAGCTAAGGCTCTAAGAACCCGAAACCGGTGTAGATGGTTTATTCCCCAATCTGAAGCCATATTGGAGGATAACCGAGGGTTTATATGGCGTATAGGGTATAAGAGACCTATAACCAGACCATTATAATCGGAGATCTGTAAAACGGATAGACTATCCTTTAACATCGGGTAACGCGTTACTGTATAATGTGATAGTTCAGCGTCGATGGTAGTCTGCTGACGCAAGATCTCTGAAACTCAATTCTGCATCAACGAGGCGGAATGAAATTCAAGGCTGCTAAGTGAACACCCTTGTAAAAGAACCCCATACTATCCCCCCCTTTAGAGATACATCTTTCGAACGTGGAGGATGTCTGCTCTAGGGAGAGTTTAGATACTTCACTCAAGGATCCAGTATACGTGCACATTTAAGGCAAGCAGACTGTGTAGGAGGCTTGGCATTAATTCAGAAGCCGGCTTTCAATCATCATCGTCGTCTTCATCGCTATCGCTAGACCAACCCTCTTTATAACTATCGGCAATCTCAGCAAGTTCGTTTCCTATTGTCTCCCGATCTTCTATGCCGATAGAACGAATGACAGTACTACGAATAGCCTTAACTTTATCTGTGACGGTCGAGTCCGTGGACAAGGCAGTCTTGACGGATACGTTCTCCCTCATCAGATGGCCATAACTATCCCGGAATATCTTAGGATAGCTGTCAATGAGGGGGAAAGCAAGCCGTGATCGGTAACTACGCTTTAGATCAGCCTTGATCCTAATGACAAAAGGGTTGCTTGATCTCATTGGATATCACTTACTTGTGGAATTTTGGACGGCGTCGCATTCCGAACTGCTCCCTCAGCTCTCGGTCGTTATCATCATTGGCCTGTTCCAGGTTCTGCAATCCTCTATCACCAATGACCTGACTGAAAATGTGACGTTTTCTGCGTCTCCTCCCACTAGTATCGAGGTTCAAGTCTTGAGGGGATGATAGGTCGATATCCAAGGTCGCAGCTCCTTTCTGAGAGCCTGATTCTGACTCGTCCTCAAGATTTATCCCATCTACCCCGGTCTCGTATAGGCTGCGTACATTTTCTCCCCGTCCATTCAAGCCATTTGTCTCACCATTAGTTCCGTTTGTACCATTCGTACCATTCTGATGAGACTGAGGGGCCTCGGAAATGCTCATTTCTAAGTTTGCAATCGTCTGCTTCCCAAATACGTTCAAGAGGTCTGTGATGTTACCGAGGTTACTCGAATAAACCCTGTCTAATGTCCTTAACCGGGTATAAAGAGTCACACTTTCCAAAGCCGCGGCGAATAAGGCAGATACATGCCAGGGCGATGAGTAATCGAGCTGTACAGTTGATGGCAGTGGTCGCTCTGGCAACGCAAGAGGAATTACTAATGAAGCTTGCGAATTGAGCTCCGAAAGAGTTCGAGCCTTGTTGACGAGTTTTAATAATCTTTTCTCCTATTTTATGATAAGTAATGACATCTGCAATAAGATCATAATGATAAGAATATATACCCTTGGTAATCCCCTATGTGGCTCTTGTGCGCCAAAAACCCAAACAGGGGTTTTGCCATACTCATCTCTCAGTCTCTCCATATACTTGGACACGAATCCACCCCAGGCATCGTCAATACCGGTCACGATCTGAAGGCCTTGCATCTGGTCTGCCTCTTCAATGAATGGGCGTAGATCCCGATCTAGCAAATCGTGTTCTTTATCAAGAGACCCAAAGAGTTCTTCTCCCATGTGCCACTTCTCAAAGGGCATGACTGTCGAGTTGAGCTCATACTCACTTAATTGAATAATAGACTTTGGGTGATAAAAGACGCGGTTGAAGTCAGACCAATACCTAACTGTACTTGTAGTGAGTTCCGCAGGTGCCTGACCAGTATCAAGACTCTCTTGATATGCGCTTGCCTCTATGGGCTGCTGTCGCTGTATCACGGTTTGGCCAGACCATAAACTGCTAGAAGACGGGTCGCCATCTATTTCATATAAAGAATTTATTTTCCTTAATGTGCCGAACCCACCCTTCAAGTCATATATAACGGTCCGGGGCATGAAGGTCTCGGTGCCATCAGACCCAATGCCCGGCCTAAAATGAACATCGTGATCGACAGGCGACTCCTCGTCGGCGCCATATGTAAAGTAAGACTCTTGGGCGTTCCAGAAATGGTTCGCCAGATAGTTACTCTGTTGGCCGAGCTGCAAGGTAATTATCTCTCGCATGATTGTCAGATATCGCTTAAATATCTAATTTTCGACGACGTTGGAAGACGTGAGTTCTAAGGTGCATCGCAATCATGCTATGCAATGCCAATGTATAAAATGCATAAAATGCTGTATGACGGAATGGCAAGTGTCGCCAAGTGCCAAGAGATATTATCTCATCGAGATCCTTCCACCGACTCGGGTTCCACTTTAAAAGCCGTCGTTATCGATAAAGCTTCTTAATGCTGGCAATGACCTCGGGACGACTTTCAACATTCACTTCAATAAACAAACATATATAAACCTCCCTTATTGTATATTGCTAAGATCTGTAAATACCTCATTGATAGTTTCTCTTGATTGATAGCATAGCATATCCAAAATGTCCCCTACTACCCAAGAATCAGACCCGCCCAAGACACCTACCACAGGTAAAGAGGTAGTACCGCCCGCTCCTCAAGTCGGTGCCAAAGCACCCGTGCATCCAAACTTGGCCCTTCCAACCGACAAACCCACTCTCATCGTCTTCCTACGCCATTGCGGCTGTCCATGTAAAGCACCCTAGCCTAACCACCAAATTCATACACAATATTAACCTTCACAGTCGCAGAAAAGACGTTCAAAGACCTAACCTCGCTCTCGACGCAATACCCAGAGGTAAACTTCGTCGCGATCTCGCACTCGTCGCCGGAGGCCACGGAGCGGTGGGTCGTGCACGTGGGGGGCAACTGGGAGGTTAACGTGGTGGTGGACTACGAGCGCGAGCTGTACGCGCAGTGGGGGCTCGGGGTGTCCAACACCTGGCACGTCTTCTCCCCCGTCACGCTCTACAACACCATCAAGCTCGCCCGCGACGAGCACATCTGGAACCGCCCCTCCGAGAGCGGCAGCCGCTGGCAGACCGCCGGCGCCTTCGCGATCGATCAGGACGGGGTCGTGAAGTGGGCCAAGGTCGCTGCTTCCGCGGACGATGTGCCGGATCTGGAGGCGGCGTTGAGGAGTCTGGGGGTCAAGGTTAAGCCGAAGCCGCCACCTGAGCCGAGGACGGAAGGGTTCTTGTGAGCGGAGGAAGTATGTGAGGTTGTGAGAATGGCTTTTTTGAAAGGCGTATTATGGTCATTCAGGCGACTTGTTGGCGTATATGGATACTATGAATTTGACGGTTCCCGCTGTTCCGCATTGCGGTGAGACGACTTGTACGACTAACGATTGTCGAGGTATTGTCCTACTCGGTTTAGTGTCATAGAATAATTAACAGGCATACATACATTTTCTTAGCTGATGGCTAGTTCTCTATCGCGTCCCAAGCAAGCTGTTCTACAACTCGGCCCTCGAAGTAAGTTCTAACTCATCGCTCTGAGGCTAAAGTTACGGTTTTTCTATTACCTGATACCCGGTCCCGATGAACATTTCGGAGACTCGGGTAATAAATTTCTATGATGAGCAATTTAAAAGACCGTTCGCGAGTATGGTCTGATAAGTTCAATTTATCGAATTGTTGGGGTTATGGTAGATATCAAAACACATGAACCCAGAAGTCATAGCAATGTGAGGTCTTCACATACTCGAGTGCGTCTCGGTCCCGAAGTGCTACTAATAACCCTCACCTGATAGACACTTAATAACCGTCGGACGATCTCGGTAAGCTAGAACTTGCTCAAACTACCTATCCCGCAAAGCTTATTCTACCATACCGCTCCTTTGCATGGGCCCTATACAGATAAGGTTGACGATGGAGCTAGTATAGGCCGAAATAGAGTTGAGCATATTAAGCTTAACTTTCATTCATTTTGGGGCCAATCCCGATAGGCAGCCGCAACGCGTGGTACGGGAGGGCAACTTATCTAAGGTTGAACGGCTGCTTATTAACACTCACCCGTCATACTTTCCCTCCGCTTGGAATTGACAAGGCGTCCGTGAGTTTCTTCCTTCCGCTATCTGCAATATACCCGTTGTCGCTATAGTCAAGGAAGATGGCTAGATGCGACAAACGCGATTGTGTATGAGATACTCCTTATATTAGCTACTGAAGAATAGTTAAAGATTAGTTTTATGATATACTGTTATATTAGAGGGTCATTACTGTTCTAAATCACTTTCAGCCATATTCTTGACCTTTCGCCTTATGGCCATGCCGCCAAGCATACATCGCGATAATGACATCCCGATGTAGAATATTACAGAAAGACGTCAAAATAGAGAAAGCGGGAAACATCTTATTCTCAACACGTGGCCTCGGTACCGAATTATCGTCGAGTCTGACCGTAAACTTCACAAGTAGCTTTCAATTCATATTCGGCAGTCACTCTGACCTCTCCGCAGCGATTTCGCCACTAGTTCACGGCCGCTACCAATACAACTTAAAAGTTATAGTAACCCTCGTGGTCAATGCAATTACGGGAGCGCAAATCTGTCATAGCCGTTAAGCATATCAAGCATGGGAGCTTGTAGGGCGGTCCGCTAGATCGTGATCAACGCACCCTTGATGGGCGAAAGCGAAGCGAAATGGGAACTAACGAGAGCATAACACTAATCTTATGATAAAATAGCGATGTTCTATCGTGCCGATAGGGCTAAACTCGATAGGACTCGGGGTAATCACATCATACAAGTCATATTCACGATAAGTAAGTAGCTTTAGATGAACACCATCTCTCCTAAGGGTCCTCGTCATGGTAAACCATATTATCATCAAACACACATGAGCAACACTTGATGTAACTCAAGTCTCCTTAGAAGTAGCTCATATTGCTTAATGCCAGATCAGATCATCCCCAGGATTCCAACAGCATCTATGACGTTGCCCCTAGACCTAGTCTATATGTCAATAATTACGTGTCATAATGCCGCGATCACTTATCATAATCTACAACCAAAGGGGGTTGACTCGATAGTTACACAAAAGCAATAGGTGCCAGGATATAGTCATAATTCAGCTTTGTTTTAAGATCGAGTAATAAGCTATGTACGTATGCCTAGCAAACTTACCAGGTAGTCAAGCCACCCGAGGCTGGTAAACCTATCCCATCTCAACGTGTCGTCTGTCACTTTTCTGTTGTTTCATATGCCTCACGAATAGACGAATCCGCCACACACATCAGATGATAACACGAAGCTCATGAGCTCTCGATGGGATTTTCGATTTCAGGTTATTCAAAATCCGTTTAACCAGTTTTCGGCATCCAAGCTAGGAAGCTTGGTCTTTGAAGGCCAAGCTTGGGTATTTCGAGATGTTGACTAATGGTCCTTCGGGTATTCCGCCCAGTCCAGACCCTGAACAAGTCCCGAAATAGCATTTTGGGTCTGAGTATTCGCATGTACGGGGGTCTGGTGACACCCAATTAAGTGGTCTGAGCTTACTACGGTAGGATTCGACATGCACCGTTCCTGCATTGAGCCATCAAGCAGCAATGCGGCGGGGCAGCTGGTGCCCACGGGCCGAGAGGTACTCGTGATCTACGAATAAACAGTGTCGAGCTGGTATATCGTAAAGCCCTGGTCCTCGTTGAGAATGCTTCTGGATCCTCAAACATTATGCCGCGGTTGACTGCCAAGTTGACAGTTCAGGGAAATCGAGCGAAAAAAAAGGTCAAGGAGGCCCCCGTCCGTTTCAGAAGACGATCTCTTTCCCCCGTCAGTGGGGCCGGTTAGCTTCCGGTTAGCTCACTCGGTGTCTGGCTCTTAGATCGATCTGGGTTCGGAGGGGTGACTAAGATTTCTGTCAACAAGTGTGTCTCTGTAGGTAGTACATAAAATTGTGGCTTGAAGGCTTCGATAAACACAAATAGTTAGTCTAGTTGAGCTTCATCGATGACCTTGAAGTCTACCTATGCAATGATGCTAGTTATGATATTTAGTAATGAGTTTAGTAGTATAGTGAGCGACTAGCTCAATGCACGTGGGTCACAATCCTACAGGGTATGATTTGAATAATCGGCGTCGTGTACGATGGGAATTATCCGTCGGCTAGATGGGATTGTAAGAGGAAGCTCGCACCAACGCCTTGAGGTAGCCAGCGCCAGAGCTGCAGAATTGTCCTCCTAAAAGGCTGAAACACAAGGCACTTGGCTGCTAGCGTTTCAGAACTCGACCCATGGTAGTGCAGCGCAAAGTCAAAGCTTCAAAAGACCCACGAAGGTGGTATTGTAGCTTAATAGCGTTGTAGCGAGGCGGGGATTCATAAATCAGAACTTTCTGATTGAGGATAACATTACAGGGCTGGTAACAATTGTGGAAGGTGTAAATTGTCCGAAAGGATGAAACAGGCCGATCTCTGGGGAGCCAAGAGACTACTGAGTCCTACTCGTTGAAGTCATCACGACCTCGAAGGAAAGAAATACCGAGATGTGAAACAAAGACAAACATAATGCCAAAATAGTCGTCGTCGTCATTGAGTTATTCGCCCGAGGTATGTAAACATCGAACTTCATGAGCTTGTGACACATTCATATGATCACACAAGCGCACATAACTAGGTAGAATCGCTGTATCCACCGGCAGGTAGCTAGCAATGGAGGCTCGAGAGTTCAAGGTCGCAATGTTAATGCTGCCGTTGGCCGTGATCATGAGATTGGAAATTGGAATGATTGCAACTCCGCAGGTGTCCTATGTCACCATGCACGTTGCCGCCAGCATGACAACTAGACTCCGAAGGTGTTGTCGGATAGGCTAGGTCAACGACAGTAGCGTACGCACGCGCCCAAAGTTCTCGCAACCTGTGGAGACCCGCTCAGGCGGGATAATACCGCAGTGGTGGATAGTTGTGGGACGTAGATTTCAATCCCAGCTGCCATTGATGGTGATAGTACAATAGGTAGGACGGCATGACGAACCTAGACCAAATTCATCGCATTTCGTAATTCGATGTCCATTCTGGAAGAACTTGTGACGAGCTATGCCGGTTTCATGTACCTGGCTAAAGGAAGCAGAGGGGTCACCCGCGGAAAGTCGACATGAAGAGTTGATGATGTCCGTGGTGTCGGTTTCAGAAAATTTGGTGGGCGGGTCTAAGAGGGCTGATCGCCTACCGAAAACTGAAGATGCAAGGTTCCGGATAGCCAGGCTTGTTGAAGATTGACAGCCTTGGAGCCCTGGAGGTCGTGGTTCGCCCCAATTCTGTCAAGTGTAGGGACCAAGAGACCCAGGGACCTTGTCGAAGGGCACAGAGGATTTTCTTTGCTCGGTGCTTTGCCTGCCGCATGTTTATGCGGAATCCAGGCACACCAATGAGATAACCTATCATCCGTCACCCTCTCCGATTCGGCGGAAGATTAAACATGGCGGTCGAGTATAACCCACACTCCACCTTTTGAGATGTTTCAATCACATTCGTGACATCGAGACCGTCTTGTTTCAGAATTGTCATTGTGGCTTTCATCATAGTAAGTGCCGTGCGGCTGCTTATTGATCACATCCTCGATATTGACATCGCAACATCGCAGCATCGCTGATGCTCGAATTGTCGCGGGCAGCGAGAAGTCATCCGACAGACTCGATCAGGGGGACTAGCCACGGCTGGGTTGAGAAATGATGGTTTGCTGCGCCGGGTTGGTTAAATTAATGACTATCAATAGCCCTTTTCTGCCTATGAAAAGTTGTTAACGAAATGGTGGCTTACGAATTGGGTTGAGAAGTGACAGATTGAGCAAACTGAGGCTACACATATCTTATCTTACGTAAGCTACGAAAAAGTGGAGATATTTGAAAGCACCGCTGCACCGGAAGGACAACTCTTCCCCCATCAAGCTTTGGTCATTTCCTGCCCATGTCCCGTGTCTCTAAGGTTTCCTGCATTCCTGGTAAATGAACGCCTGGGCAGGCAACTTAGGCGGGTACGTACTAAGTTCGCGGCGCTTGCCGTTTTCCACAGAGTCCATAGAGCGGTAGCTACCTAAGTTTGCAGCGGTCCGCGGCATAATCCATTTTGGGCGACTGCGTAGGTGGGCTTTTTGACTTGCATATTTTTTGCACTTATCCAATCGATTTATGTCGACTCCAATAATCTGACATGCTTTCATTACTTTTTGCTTTTTCTGCTTTTGTTTTTTCTCCGAGGCGGGCACTAAGAATAAACTTTGGTAAGATCAAATTAAACAGAGAGCCGCCAGATGGATGTACTGCAAGTGCCTTAATGCGGCCTATTCGCTGGTCAGTGGTCCACCCCTTTCCCCTCCTCTCCCACTTGCGCTACTCAGTACCAAAAATGTCACCCACACTGATCTCCAGCGGATATAGTGCCAAGAATTCGGTCAACACGAGATCTATGGTCCAGAGACAATGTCAAGTTCTATTTCTGTCCTGGCCGCGACCACACGGTAACGGGTAGGTTGGTAAAGAATCTGATGCAGCCAATCACAAGCCTGAAGAGCTATGCTCACGCCCCCAACCCTGCGAGCGATACGCAAGTCTTAATTCAGCTCTTCAGCCATGTCATTGGTCCACGCCACCATGTAGGCATGTAGCTGGGCTAGCAGAGAGACCACACCGATGCAGGAATAAGCTCGATGTAGTTTGAAACATAGCATCTCAGGAACAAATCTAGATTGGAAAATACCAATCTATGTTTCGGATCTCTATAAACGCCCACATGAAATGGTTTCCGCTATTGATGAAGAATTCGGTGTATTTGCTTTCTGTTGGTCTATCTATCTTTAAGCATAATGCTAACGTTCGTGATACTTGTGGACACAGCAGCCATTGGTACTACCAGCCGCCGTAGCTGAGCAATGGTAAGCCCACGTTAACAAAATATCAAAACAGGAATATTTTGAGAAAAAAAAAATAAGAGACATGGGTAAATCGGGCTATGTTTTGCCATTTACACAACTAAATTAGTATACTGTACTAGTTCTGCTGTATGGATTTTCTTAAGGGGTGATATCTCCGAGAAATGCCACTAGTAAAAAGGATTCCCTCGCGTGAGAAGTGCCTAATGTAGTAAGCTCTGAAATTGTTTCAACGTTTACCGATCGATAAGATTTATGTGTCTGAACTCTGTAGCTCGCTCGTTCAGCGTGTTCCTAAAATCCTACCGTTGCGTTGCAGCTTGTGGTGAAATTGCGGAGGGGTTTTGCAGTTTGCGGCGATGTCACCCGGGAGCTTCGACATGCAGATGCACTAGCTCACCTGCGAGGTACGAACACTCCATGCTGCTTATTTTTGGCCAGTGTAAACTCATGTGTATATTGTCTGGGTCGCTTCAGCGGTTGAGATCCTCGCGCCTTGCGCTAGCTTGCGCCAGCCACAGGAAGCTTGCCTACAACCGTGTACGAGGACTTGACATTGCGATATTAACTCGATTTTAGTTTACTACAACGACAAGATTATGGCATCGCAAGGGTCCGGAATCGACTGAGAAAGGAGTGGATGTGACCCAGTATGTCGTCATGGGGCTGACCTGTATGTAGGCAACTTGCGACTCGTTGAACTGCTACACAGTAATAGGCGATTCGACTTTCATCGATGTGGCTGTTTTCGAGTTTCGAATTATGCTAACCACGTCTATCAAACCAATCCTGCCCGTTGCTCTTCAGTCGTTTCTTATACCTCGTCATCTGATTTGACAAACACTTCAGCAGCAAAGACCGAAGGTTAAACACATTTCCGTTCCATATCTACGCCAACTCCTCGTTAGAGGGCTGGTGAAGGATTGGATGACGGATTAGGACTTATCTTGCCCTTCGTACCTATATATTAACGTTTGTCTTGGAAGGGAGACACCAAACCAATGCTATATGAAAGTTATGATTGTCGACAGAAAATAGAAACTTGCTAATGTGGACAACCTATAACGGCAAGCTGCTATAGACTTTATCTCTTCAAGGATCTTCAGCTACACAAGAAACGTTGAACCGGGGAATCATCCCACGGAACATGGCAGCATGGAAGCCGGTAGACGTAGGTAACCTGTCAAACAATCGAAAGATTCTCCCGATGCGATGGGTTCATAAATAGGCTTGCCTGGCACATATTATGACATCTCGGGGTATAATATCGTCGTGGATATTGACAATCTGAAAAAGACAGGATACTCCTAGAAGTTGAAGTTAGATTTGGATTTGACCACAGACATTTCGTGACTTCAGTTCGTAGGCTCGTTAAGTTATCCGATCTCATGTGTATGCGATGCTATGCATAAATGCGGAGGAATATGATTCCCTGTAGCATTGTTAAAATCCATCCCGTTTCCCACTCCCATTCTCGACCTCACCAACCATATAGCCGTCGAGTGATGGGTTGTTGGTTGGCCGACTAGTCAGAAACTTGGAATACGCGTTGTTGGATAGGAGTTGCCCAATGCAACATGGGATTTCTAATGCTGATTGGGCTAAGGTTGATGCAATTGTACAATTGGACAAAATCGAAGGTGGGATAATAGTGGGAAGGCCATGTTGACCCAAGGAGAGGTTAGCGCCGATGTCTGGCTCCAGCTATTTTTCTGAAGCAGTGCTCCAGGCGTGTTTCAGATTTACAAGGAAGTCAGAGAGAAGTTCACAGGGATTTAAGGATCCGCGTGCCAATGGCACCATTCAGCGTCTTCTTGCTCTTGGCATTCATCGACAGGGGAAGCAGGAACAACAGATCATGGATCCATGAATTGCGCAGGTACGATGCCCGCGTATTTTGCGTATTGGACACATTGACCACCTGCGCTTGCAGTAGCGTAGTGTAGGTAAAATAAAATAAAAATTACAAAATATAAAATAGTTGTATTTATCTCGTTAATGCAACTATAAAGAATTATGCGCCAAGGGATGATTAAGCAAGCAAGCCATGAAAATCATTAAAATAATTCCAATTGAACATAGCGTGGCAAATACACAAAATACATACACCTACACTGGGCATGTAGTAGCAGCTGGAGTACAAAATTTATTCGCTTAAAGCAGCAACACTGAATCGTCAACAACATTGAACTTACAATTTGTTATGTACCTACTAGTATGTAGGAACGGTCTTAGTGCATCGCTTAACTATTATTAGTTATCGAGGTTAGAGTTGTCTCTGAATCTCGCGATTCTTGCAGTTTGTCAGCGATTCCTAATTCCGTAGTGCTAGTGCCCAGCTATCCGTCGAGTACCGCGTACTAAATGTAGTTGGCAATTGACAAATTCAAGAAATTTAGAATTTAGAATTCAATTATCGATTTCGGTACATGGAATCCGAACAAATACATGAGCAACCGACGATTGTAATGAGCGGTGGTAAATCCTGCTCTCCCCTTTCCCCCTGCTGCCCGTGTCTACATACCTTGCTCTGTCATCCCGCGATGTACCAGCATACGGAGATTACACGCTGACCCATACATAGACCACATTAGCACATCAGACCTCAATTGCCAATTGTATTTCCAATACAGTGAGCTGTCTAAGACTCTGAATACGTATGTTGAAAAAAACCACACAACTAGGGAAGCACAGATTAAAAGATGACAAGCCAATTTAGAGACAGGAACAGTTGGACAGGATCGCGGCTGTCTTATAGCATTCTTTGTTGCGCACATATCCTTTTGGTGGTATGCGAAGGGGCATCTAACCGTCCAACCAAAGCCTTCCGTACGGATGTACCTAGATCTGTGATGAAGAAAATCGTAACCTGACATATTGGCCTGCGTACGAATTGACGAAATGTGCCCGGAGTAAATTTTGTAGCCCAATCAAAGATGGTAGGATGCCATGTCACTCTGTTAGGTTGGAGTAGACTTGTGATACTTGCTGCCTTAACTTCTCGCGAACCCCTATTCACTTAAACCGTGTAAGCCAACGCGGGAAGAAACATATTTCAAAAGCTACCGTACCTTAGGGTAGCATCGGGAGTTGAATAATGTTTCTACTTTCTACAGCGCTGGAGCTTTACGCTTTACAGATTTACAGCTCTTTTTACTGTTTAATTGCTTTACCCCATTACCTCCATTTACCCCCCACCACCTTATCCCACCATTTATAAGTGGCATTTATTTGTCTTCAAAATCATTAATTATTGTTATTTTTACATGCCCCTTTCGATACCGTACCCAGTATCCGAGTTTAATCTACCTGCGCGATGGGGGAGGCTTAAAGACAATTACATTCTGCCCTCAGCTCGGTAGATTGACGCTATGCTCCTCGGTTCGGCAGCCCCCTACTGATGCAGTTGATAGCGGAAAAATAAACCGATGCCAGGTTCTTCACGTCAGTGCAAACCTGGCATAACTAGCAAATATGTGCATAGATCCATTACGAGAGAACTGAGGAACTCCGAGCACGGGATAGTGGGTAAAAAGAAGGACCGTGTGCTGAGTCCACGTAAATTACCCTTGCAACCTGATTCTAAGGTAGCACTCACCCGTCTATTCAGTTAACCATCCCTGGTCCCCAGTGGATAACAAGAGATATCCCCCGAGAAGATGGCTTCGAGCCTGTGAGCGAGGCGAGCAAAGTCGCACGAGATCGCCGTGCTTCTCATTCTTGAATAGATGGCGGCCGATGGGGAAAGACGCTATGTCCACCGTGGATATGGGAATGTTGGTACTATAATATGTACAGTATGTCTATCATGTACTATATATGCAGATGTGATATCCGTCAGGCAAGGTTGATGCATTAAGAAACGTGCTGAGGAGATTTTAAGTTATATACAGCACGCGAAATACTATGTAGCATATGCCGAAAAAGGGGAATCCTCGTTCATTACATATTACTACGTAGCATGTAGTAAAAATAAGGCTGGGCTACATTGTATACTACCATATTTGATATTGCTTCCCTCCCACGGCAAGGGGACGGTGATATGTATGACGGATGGCAACTATCGGGTTGGCATTGCGTCGTGCATAGTATCTATTTCTAGGTAAAATATATTAACCCGCCGAGTAGGTAGCGGTAGCGGCAGCTATCAGTGACAGCGGACCCGAGGAACTGAACAGATGCTATGCGGTAAGCCTCCCTGACTGCTTGTTCTAGAATGTAAGCAGTTGAGCAAACTTGACTCCTAGCCTTCTCGGCGTTTCCTTTAGAATATGACCTCTCTCGAGAAGAGTTTTCATTTATTTACGGTGATTGTACAACTTCGTATTCATACTCATCTTGCCTGTCGCTTCCATGGAATACCCAGCGGTAGCCTACGTATCTAGGCTACGTAGGGTCGGGTTCTAGCTCCTGTTGCCTTTACAGGCTTTTTAGCAGGCTTTGAGCAGCCACGTTTCTACGTTGAGGGTGTGTAGACGTATTAGTCGATTGACATCAAGGTATGCAAGTATGCAAGTTCGAAGACGGGGAGGACGGGAGGAAGACGGGGGCTTGCAAAGGTTCCTTTTACCTAGATACTGCACATAAGTAGCAGCGTATAGGTATGTATGTACTACATGTACTATGGATGTATGCAGTGTGTATGGGTATGGGTGGTGGTGAGGCCTAGGGAAGAGAAGAAAAAAGAAAGGTACAGTACAAATGAACGCGCGCCATCGAGCAGGCATGGATTCGTACCTATGAGTACATGTCTACAACCGCCGTTGAGAGGGAAGAGGGAAGAGGGAAGAGGGAATGTCGTGCCCAATCTCGTTCCTGAATTCCTTGCAGGGCTTGCAGGAAAGAATAGTTCCACTTGTGGACTAGCTCATAATAAAGGTATAGTAATGAACAGAGTTACGGGTACGAGTATCTTTCCCCTTTTGGCTTAGATCGTCTTGACGGGTGTACCGGGTTACCTGCTAAGCTACTTTTACTACTTTTACTACCAGGTACCTAGCTGGGTTCGCTGGGTTTAACGTGCTTAACTGGTTTATTTGCATTAAGCCCGTTTTAAACAAGTCTCCTAGTACTGGACCCAATGGACCAATGGGACAGTAGACCAAATGAACTCAATCAGCCAATGGTCAACGTCGCCCACTTTGTCCACTCCACTCTAAATCTCTTCTTCTCCTACCCGACACCACCGCGCCATACCAGACTGACCAAGACCGACCAGACTGACCTGGGTTGAGCAGAAAGACAGGCCAGACCCCCCAGGCCAGCGGAAATCATTAAACCCCCCGAACTCCTCTTCCTCCCGTTCTTTTTCTTGACCTACCTACTTTGAATCTTCTTCGCAAGATAACTTGTTCTATTCAGAACCCCTCTCTCTACACTCTTTTTCCCTTCTCCCTCCCCCTTCCTCGCTTTTCTCGCCTCGCCCTCCTCTCGTGTTGCAGGCAATAACACCACCACTCACAATCTCTCTATTCTCTGTCTCTCACTTCTCCCAAGAATCTGTTTGGAGAACAGCCCGCACACGAAGAAGATTATCGCTTTTCGACCAATCTTCCTCTCACTTTTTTAAACTCCGCGGCCGCGAGACTTTTTTCTCTTCTCATTTGATACCAAGCGTAGACCTGTACCCGACTGTCCGGCACAACCGTAGCCCCCATCAATCAGAAATCCAAATCCAAAAATCTTTTACATCTTTGATCTTGATTCTCGGGAAGCATCTTGTTGATTATTTCCTCTGTTTCGTCTCTTTAGACATCGGAACCACTCGGAACCACAATTTCAACTTCTGTCATTGTTTCAATAAACAAGATTTAATCGATTAACTGGAATTCGGTCTGTCGGATTTCTCTAACCTGGTCTTGGCGAAATATCAATTTTATAACATTAAATCCACCACCTATTAAGAACCTACAACCTTGACCCAACTCCAGCGAGAACCTGGAAGGGCAAACCGCAAACCTGCAGAAAGCGAGTCGACGTTTATTTAATTCACCGCGCACAGCATCCAGCATCGCATCTCAATTTTACTCCGTGCACGGTTCGCACCATCAACCACAGACCTGCTAACCTGCAGACCCGTGGGGAAAAGATCCCAATTGGAGCGTTCGCCATCTTTTTTTTCATTATCAACTGTCACCTTGAAGGTTCGCACCGACGACGACGCCTAACCATTCGCTTGAGGCAAATTGGGGGCTTAATATCGTCTGCATAACAAGAAAAAAACTTTGTACGGGCTGGACTCGGCATCAAAATCAACGACACAGACCTCAGAACTTTTATCGGTGGATCACTCTTTGAAGAAGGGCTGTGCCTTGAAGATCCCCCTGATATTAACATCTGGAAACGACGATAGCGCGAACGAGCTAATACGAACCATCTTCTATTGTTATTCATAAAAACAAATCTAATAGCCACGCATTCCCACTTATTGGTCATTGCAAGAGGCCAAGGCTTTGCACTCTCAGCTCCATTCCGGAGGCAGTTGTGTAGTACATCATCATGTACTCGCAACAGGCGGCAATGGCGGCAGCGGCTCCCCAGAAGCCAGAGACTTTCATGCTGAGCACCGAGGCTCAGCAAGCCCTACCACACGATGCGCAAGTAGCATTGCAACAAGTAGATAATCGTGAGTTACCATTTTTGCACTTCTCCCACGCTTAGGCCCTTCTCGTGCCCCGTCAGCTTACCATCCATCTCAGTGAAATACTTCCTTATTTCGGCACCAGTAGACTGGCAACCCGATCAGTACATTAGGCGGTTCTTATTGCCCACGGGCGAATATGTTTCTTGCGTGCTATGGAACAACCTATTCCACATTTCCGGTACTGATATTGTGCGATGCCTCTCTTTTCGATTCCAGGCCTTTGGCCGACCCGTCAAGAACTCCAAGAAGTTCGAGGAGGGTATTTTCTCCGACCTTCGAAATCTGAAGTCTGGGACGGATGCTTCGCTAGAAGAGCCTAAGAGCCCATTTTTAGACTTCCTCTACAAGAACAATTGCATTCGAACGCAAAAGAAGCAGAAGGTCTTTTACTGGTATAGCGTACCGCACGACCGCCTTTTCCTCGACGCTCTGGAAAGAGATTTGAAGAGAGAGAAGATGGGTCAGGAGGCTACTACCATGGCTGTTAGCGAGCCCGCTCTGTCCTTCCAGTACGACTCTTCGCAGTCCCTCTATGAGCAGCTAACGAAGGCTCAACAAGCCAACTCTTCCTCCTTCAACGCTCAGCAAGTTTCTTTTTCTCAGTCACAAGCCCCATCCCCGGTGATGAGGGCAATGGATCCCATGCCTCCCCCGCAAATGATGCCTCAGTCGATGGCCCCTTTAGCGGATGGGATGGACGCCATGGTACCATACAGCACGATGGCGACAATGGCCCCGGCTATGCCCCAGCAGGTCCAGCACGTGGTCAAGAGGGAGCCTGATTTCAGCCGTGTCCAGTACAACCAAAATGGTGTGCCCATGTCTCATAGCCACCAGCGCCATGCTTCCATGCCGGCGTATGGCCTCGAATACTCGCCTGCCCCTTCGTTTGTTTCGTCTCATTACGAAGACTACAGCAACCGAGGAATCTCCTTCGAGCCAATTACGCCTCCTCAGCAAGCCCTAGCAATGGGTGCCGAACCGGCTTACATTGCTAACGAGGAGACTGGTCTGTACACCGCAATTCCCGATCACCTGGCTGGTGTCAACGGTTTGAACGGGATGATGCAACTGCCCCCTTCTAACCTAGCTGGTCCCCAATTCTCTCGTGCCTATGGTGCCAACAATGTCTACTCTGTAATCGAAGGATCGCCGACATACAAACAGAGAAGACGGCGTTCATCCATCCCTCCTACAATGTCGGCGATCGCAGCCGCCACGGCTCAGGCACAGGCTCAAGCAGCTGCCCACCGACCGTCGGACTTGAGAAGATCAGTCTCGGCATCTGTCGGCCCGGTAGCTGAAGGTGATGAGTCTCAAGGCAACTCACCTCCCGGCCTCTCCTACAGCAACTCTACCATCTCTCTCAACCAACAACATATGGAGATGTCTAGACACGGCACCCCGCTATCGACGGTAGAGGGTAGCCCTGCTCTCAACCCACTCTCCCTCCAGCGACAAGAGTTCCCCCAGTTCGCTAGCGACGATCTGAACGGCGATGGCTCAATGACCGAGCAGCGAGTGATGCAGGCTGGTCCCAACGTGGTCCGCCGAGCTCGCTCAGCTACCGTCATGGAGCTTGGTCCTTACCCGCAGAAGTCTCATTCGTGCCCAATTCCCACGTGTGGTCGTCTCTTCAAGCGCCTCGAGCACCTGAAGCGGTAAGATCAATTATTTCTTTTGTCTCCTGTGTGGTGCACCTAGTGTATCTGACCAAATATCTAGACACGTGAGAACCCATACACAAGAAAGACCCTACATCTGCCCCTATTGTAGCAAGGCATTCTCTAGATCCGACAACCTAGCACAGTATGGCTCCAACCTTTTCTATCTTAATTTCTTTTGTCAACTTGAAGATCCTGTGATGAGCAACGATGTTTGTGCGGCATGCACTCAGACCGAAATGAAATCAATCAACCCGAATCAAGCCACAACACGAAAAGCATACAACAGCACCTACATCAACTCATCATCAGGAGCGGCAAGTTTACTAGTTGAGACTAAGGCTAACTCTATCATCATAGACACAAGCGTACGCACGATCGCGGTGAAGGTGCCGAGAACGGATTGAACTTGTCTGGCGAAGATGAGGAAGAGTACTCGGGTGAGGATCAGCTCGGCTCGCTTGAGGAAGCTTCGCCAAACTCCGAGTCGGGTTACATCCCAACCTCTCTTAGCTCTGTCGCAACATCGACGCCTACGACCAACGGCCTCGCTACAGGCGGGATGACCCAGTCATCATTCAACCCCCTACAGACGCTGAGCATGCCCATGACAATGAGCCAGCCAGCGGGGGCGATGTAATCGCAAATCATTTTTCACGCGGAATGCATCACGATGGGATATAACCGTCGAATTTTGGCTTTTAACTCGGGTTTAGCGGTTTGATTTTGCATGGCATATTGTGGCTAGAATTGGGGATTTCATTCATAACAGCGGGCTAGAAGAGTCCAGCTGACCATTTAATCGCGTTGCACGGCGATTGCTTTTCTCATTTCAGCACGAGGGATACCAAAAAACGAAGCATTTGATAGACGGGACGGCGATTGCCATACGGGAAAGGGCTAGCCGTTCCATTGCAGAGGAGCGAAGCCGAACCTCTTTGACATGATCGGCGGAAGAGACGAGAAGCCGTCCGGAGAATTACCACTCGTGTATTTGTATATATATTTGCTTTCTTTATTCTTTTTTTTATCATTTTATTTGTCGCTTGACATTCTTATGGCCGGCTGTAGGGAGCTACGGGAGATGATACCAGGTTTAAAAGGGTCGACGTCGACTCTTCAAAGCGTTGAGGATATAGTCATGAAGGGACTAGTCGTACAAACTTTGAAATCCAATAAATATTGATGTATAAATATCTACTACACGCTCGTCTTCTATTTGAATTAAGTGATTGATCGGTGACAGGTAATTACAACTAGCTACTTGGTAAGACTAGAAGTCTCGGAGAACTTGTAATGGTGTAGCACCCGTACCAATGGAGGTGTGTACTAGGACTAGTCGGCTTTTCTCTCTTGGTTAGGCATAAGATACCTATAGAATAATGCTGAAGAATAGTTGTGTATCTTATTTTTATCTTGTACCTTACGGGAATTATCCCACAAGACAGTTCTCGCGTTCAGAGACGGCTTAGATAGCCCGTTAGGTAGCAGGTCGCGAGTGCGAAATGGAGCGAGTTCGCTCACGGTATTCAACTATCATCATGCCCACAGCAAGACTGCCGATATAAGGTAGGTTTTAGGATAGTATGCTTCGGAGAAAGAGTGATACGATGGGAGATAATATTAGAGAGGGCTTTGTATGCATATCTTGGGTGGACGGTTGTAGTTCGGGGCATGTTTGATGAAGGTATCTACGACGTTTGGCACGTAAGCACGAGTCCTCGGGTGTATAATCGAATCAGGAAAACCATGGATCTGAAATGAATCCTAACAACATGCGAATCTCCACTGCAAAATAAAGCAAAGCAAGCCTCGAAAATCGGGCATTATCCATCCCATCCTAACGCCGGTTCCCAATGAAAATCACTAGTATTCGCCCACGACTCTCCTCTCCAGGCCCGAGTGACTGTCGCCCGTGCCTGTTCTTGTTGGAGGTTAGAATGTGTATGTCAATGTGTTGTGTTCGGTTTCTGGGGCGTACTTACAACTACACGGTTGACGACGGTCTACTCGTGGCTTACTGGCCGGCGGCAGGCATTGCGGCGGCTGTATTTCGCAAAGAGGTTAGAATGTGTGTTTTGCAAAGTAAGGGGAGAAAAACGAGATGTTATCCTCTGTTTTGTTGTAACTTACGCTGAGCAACACCAGTGGTGTTGAAGCTCTGGACCACCCAGACCTCGATGCGGGCTGCCTGGGTGGGCGCGTATTCACGGATGACGGCGAGCAGGATGTCGCCAACGGCCCAGGTGCCGGCAGCCTCGGCGGCGGTGAATGTGTCGTTGACGCAGGTTTGCGCCTCCGGACCTAGGCAGGCGTAGACGCTGTGAGGATAGGAGTTAGTAATCGTGTGCTTGGGAAGAGGATTAAATGGTTTGATGCTTGTCTGTAGCGGGAGCGATGACTCCCAAGTGGGTAGAGGTGATACTGGAAAAGATAGAAATATTGAAACGAAGTTGGGATGCTACTTACTAAAAGAACTGCTCTTTCTCGCCACCAATGGCAGCGCCGTCGATCTCGAGCTTTGCGCTCAATTCTTGAATCCAGGCAATGGTGTGGTCCCTGTGAGATAGCTTGGACGGGTGAGGGAGGCGCTCGCGACTCTGCGCTGCCTTGGTTAGGTTCTTCACCTCCTCGCGGAGGTTGGCTACCTCTGCTTGGAGGGCGTCGGCCCTCCCCGTCATTGTAAGGAATGACCCATTGACGTAGTTGCGCAACATGTGGAATTGCTGAAATAGTCCAGTCATATCCACACAGATGTTGCTGAGAGCTTGGCTTATGCTGCCTGTGTAGGATTCCAAGGCAGTGGTCAGCACAGCACCGGGGTTGGCTAGAGGGGACTGATTGTGGTGCTGGTGCTGGTGCTGGTGCTGGTGCTGGTGCTGTTGAGCTGCTGCCTGGTACTGGGGCTGGTGTGGATGATGGGCTTCCTGCTGAACGCCGTACTGAAAATGTGGAGGTGATTGGGATTGATATTCGGGGACATTGGCGTCGGCGACGGGGGTGTTCATCATGTGGTTATCGGACGACATGCTGAGAGATGTGATTAGTAGGGACAATAAAGTAATTCGAAGTGGTTTGATTGTGACGTTTTGCAAAAAAGAGTGATGTAGGAGGTGATTTGAGATATTCGAAATCAAGTGTGAATAGTGGACGAAGCGGATGGAATGTATGAAGTGTTGTAGTAATTAGAAATTTGTGTTGGGAATTTGCGTACTATGTATTGTGTGGTGGAAAAGATGGACGGTGACGATGGGCCATCCCAGATTTTATTATCTACCTATGTACATCTGGCGATTAACCCGTGCACTCCGTCATTACCTCCGTCGCCGTTTCCCACCGCTCCTGCCTCCTGATCTTTTTTCACTGCCTTGGATTTCCGTGATATCCTTCCGACTTAATTTTAACATACCATTTCTCAACTTTCCCACAGCAGGCGCGTCTACAGCCTTTTCTCTCTTTCTTATTTTTACATTTCCTTTGCCGGACCCGCTTGTAGGCCGTTCAAGAATTATTCCATTTTCACGTGCCTCTTTTCGCCTCTTGGACTCTCGTGCTGTCGCCGCTGCCGCGATCCCTTTTCGATGCGACATAGGCATCTTAACCTGTTTATAGATGCTGGTTTTTGAACCTAGAGCTGACATCCGTATATCTGTTGCTTTGTGGCGATTGCGACCTGCATGTTCTATGCTGCCCTCATTATGTCCTGGTCCTGAGAAAAGGTGTGATTCAGATAACAGACGTTGCAATGCTAAGTCGTTCTTTAGGAGCGATGGGGCATCCTCATCTGCTGTTGTTTTGCGCTTTGTCGTCGATGTTACTCTAGATGATGATGATGGATCTAAGGACGAGGATGGTATGCGTGAGGAAAGATATGCTTTACTCTCACGTTTGGACAGAGGGTCGTTAGAGAGCGTTGGGAGCTCATTTGTATGTGAGACGACTTCAACGACCTCAGCTACTGAAGTACTAGGGGATGAACTGTCAAGCTCTTCGTCTTCATCCGAGCCAGACACCCCATCCCAAGAGTCGTCTGAGGCATCTTCCGAATCAGATCGCAGATCTTCAAGCTCTGAAGCTTGTGATGTTTTTAGAATTGGTTGAGTTGGTTCTAACGGGGCGAATTGCGCTTCGAAGTGCCGCTTGAATATTGCTTGGGCGTCCTCTTTTGTTATTGAAGGTTCCTCTTTTTGAGAGCGTGCTTTTCGTTTTCCGAGAACCGTAGCCATCTTGGGGTTGATTTGAGAGATATTGTATGAGGTTGATATAGAGTGATTGGCGTGATTGACTGACGTTTGATGTTGAAAGAGTCTAAACTTTTTAGTGGACCCGTGGATCTTCAGCGATTAGCAAGCGCGCTAGTGCAGCCTCATCCACAATTTAAGATTCACCAATCAACTGCGATAATTGGCCATAACCCCTGTCACTAGAAAAATCACCCCGCCATAGCCTCGTGATACTACAACTTTCAGTAAATGATCATTCTTCACCTCTATCAAATTGTGGCGTCTAAGCATAATGACTCGATTTAGGCCATGTATAGACCTGCACGCTGGCCAAGTTAAGCAGATCGTGGGCGGAACTCTTGATAGTTCCACCGCCGAGCTCAAGACGAATTATGTCTCGCAACACTCCGCGGGCCACTTTGCTAGCCTGTACCGAGATCATGATCTTGAAGGCGCGCATGTGATTATGTTAGGTCCTGGGAACGAGGAAGCCGCGAAAGAGGCCTTAGCAGCGTGGCCGGGTCATCTTCAGGTCGGAGGAGGGATCAACGACCAGAATGCAGCTCTGTGGATGGAGCGGGGAGCTAGTAAGGTAGGTAATATTTTGAGTGTGACATAGCATTGTTATTCTTAATTTCCCGTCTATACATTATAAAGTGCTGTATTGCTAATTATATGTTCTAGTAGGTCATCATCACATCTTTCCTCTTTCCAGGGGGGAAATTTAGCCAGGAGCGGCTAGACGCGGTGCTTGCTGCGCTTAGCGGGCAAAAAGAACATCTCGTCATCGATCTTAGCTGCAGGCGACGAGGCGATGATAAGTGGTTCGTGGCCATGAATAAATGGCAGACAATTACCGATATGGAGGTGAACCAAGGTATTCAAAAATTTGTCTTCCAATCAAGGAGCCCGCTTTTCTGAAAATCAGCTGTGCAGAATCCATTAAATCTCTGGAGCCATATTGCTCCGAGTTCCTCATTCACGCAGCCGACAACGAAGGTTTACAAAAAGGCATCGACGAAAAGTTAGTTCAGAAACTTGCTGAGTGGTGTAGCATACCGGTGACGTATGCTGGCGGTGGGAGAAATCTCGATGACCTAGAGCTGGTGAAGAAGTTAAGCAACGGTAAAGTAGATCTCACTATTGGCAGCGCGCTGGATTGCTTTGGCGGTACTGGGGTTAAATTCGACGACTGCGTTGAATGGAATGCTAAACAATAGGAGCGCCAGTATCATGAGCATAATCCTCAAGCCAGCAAATAAAAAAACATTAAACTAGGGGTATGAGAAAAGCTTGCTTAACGTGACAAGAATACACCCGACATGCATCAACCTCACCTATCCACGGCGAGCTGATGAGAGATTCATGTTGAACAGGTATCAATACAGCGAGGTTTTAGGAACATCAATGTATCCCCAGGTATGACATATTTGCGGCCGACTGTGCATACAACCTTCAAAATTGGTATCCATCCACTACTCAACATCCGCCGGGCTCTTCTATCTCGACTCAACACATATCCCCACATTCTGCTACATCACGATTTGAGTTCCTCTAGCTCCAGCTCAAGCTGCCGGATGCGTTCGCTCTGATCTTGCGATCCAGATCCCACACGTTTCTTCAGGCCATCTACTTCGTCTGTTAGGTGACTAATTTGTTGACTTTGAACACTGATTAGCTTCGTCTGTGTCTCTAATAAGCTCTTGATTTGCTCCAAAGATGTTTCAACTCCTGCGCTTCCTGCTGTTGGAGAGAGAGGGCTGTGAGCGGCGATAGCAGGCGCCGCTGCGGAGGAAGGTGACTTGAGCGGTGGTGCCGCCCTTGGAGGTAGTGCCGATGTGGTCTTAGTAGGGGAAGGTGGCTTTGGTTCAGATTTTGCAGGTATCGAACTACGCTGGACTGGCTTCGAAATTTCCTCAAAACTGGAGGCATCGTCATCTTCTACCTCATCCCTATCGTCATACTTCGAGGCTATCGCTGCCATGGAGCGGTTTTGTTCCTTCATGGTAGGAGCTGGTGCTGGTGTTGGCTCGGGGTCCTTCTTTGGAGCAGGCTTGGGAGCAGGGGCTGGTGCCGGAGCCGGCGCCGCAGCGGGGGGCTTATAATCAGCCGGGACTTCAACAGGAGCATTGCCCTCATAGATACTCTCGAAATCGATCTTTGGCGGAAGGCCAGTTTTACCAGATAGCCAGTCACTAGCGCTGCAACCCGGCTTGATACCAGCGGCCGGCGGGTAGATATCGGATTGAAACGTCTCAGCTCGTCGAGGTACAGTGAAGGAGATAGGCTCAATGTACGCGTCGTTGACAGTCTTGTAGGCTCTCATAATTTCATTCTCATGGACCTGATAGGTGTTAGTCATATGACATTACCTGAGATATTATGCGATAACTTACGTTAACTCCACGTTTGGGAACGAAAGCAATACCTCGCTGAGGTTCTACGGACTTGTACTCCGAAAGAAATTCGAATTTGTCATTCTCGTATTCAAAGTAGCGAATGTTCCCGTCACTATTGCAGTTAACATCATACACTCATTCACGGGTCATTCATTGGGTAATTGAACACTTACCCCTTTCCGGCAAGGTATAAGCAATTGCAGCCGTCATCTACGTCGACGTTAGATCCAAGACATTCACGCATGAACAGTTATCTTACCCCAAAATGGCATGCAAACACCAGAGATACTATCGAGGGTTTTGAATCCGCCGATGGGTGAGTTATTACCAGGCTCCCATAGGGCAAGCTGTCGATCGCTCATTTTCGAAAAGCCGGTGGTAGCAAACCTGTTGTGTTCTCCTAGCCATACCGTTCGACTATTCTTGGCCCCCTCGTGACCTGGGCCTTCATGAGCAGGACGCTCCTGTCGCACATCCCATACGCGAAGCTTTTTGTCTCTTGAGGTTGTCACTAGCATCGTTCCACTAGCATTCCACGACAGGCTCTGCACAATGTCGGGGTGTTTTAGTGCGTGAACGGGGGAACCGGCACCGACATCCCATATCTTGATCGTAAGGTCACCAGAAGCGGAGGCAAGGATATTCTCGGCGGCGGGATTGAATAGGACCTGACCGACCTTCCTCGAGTGGCCGGTCAATTTAGCGATAGGGGCAACGTCGGGTGGCTCCTCGGCGTCCGTAAGGAGAGTGAAGCCCTGGGGCACTTGCCACAACATTACTTTGCCATCCTCGGAAGCTGAAGCGACTAGGCGATCGTTAAAAGGGTTCCTTGAGTAAGATTAGGTTAAAGTCTTCGGAATAGGGGGAGTCAGCCACTCGAAGGGTCGCGTGCGCACCAGTCGGTATCGAGAACGGCGGCAGTATGGCCACGGAATAGAGGAATTACATCAGGAACTTTCCCCTTCTCGTTTAAGGGGATGACGGCGAAGGCACCTCCACCGCTAGCTTCCCAATTAACGGAGAGGTATTCTGGGTTAGCCTGTCGCGAATCAAATCGTCAGCCCCTAGGCCATATACACATAGATGCAGGCACCAACATATCAACATATCAGCATAGAAGGGTAACAGGAAATCAGACCTTGACCAAGTTGGTATCCCAAGCATTTCGGCTTATACGTAAGTTATCGTAACAAAATTCCTTTCGTGTAGATTTACCGAAGACATGTCCTTTATCAAAGTTAGTCAAATTATTTCCACCGCAAGCTACTCTCTACTCGAAGGGGGAACGCAGTAGTGAAAGACGTACGATATTTGGACGCTCGAACGAAGCGACCAGACATGATTGGTTGTGGGCAATGGGCAAGTGAAGTAGATAGCAAACAAGTAATAAGATGGGGAATGGATATTCGGTGGGTGAGTGTACAGCGCAAGTAAGAGAAGGCTTAGTGAGGAAAGTGGCGATAGGGGAGAACGAAGCAATAAGGATATTAGCTAATGTTGACGGAAGGACTGAAACTTCAAGGTTGAAGCCCATGAATGGATCCGTGGATGTACTGGGTACCTAAACATCCCTATTAATTCTACGACCGTTCCTTTTGGTAACAAGTACCCTAGGTACCTACATAGGTACACAACCACCCAGACCCACCCTCTCCTTGAGGCTGGACTGGACTGACTTATAGCAAGTGGGGTTTTCCACCACCCCAGAATTCATGCGTCTTACCTCCAAGCTCAAATCACGTGTTCAATTTACGCCAAAAAAGTTCCGGCCTAGCTTAGCTAAGGTACCGCGTCGACGCGCCTTCTCTTAAACTTTTCTCTTCAAGAGGCGGGTTTTTTAACTGTCGCATCTTCACAATCGATTTCATCAATTGTTCCGCAACTTCGACATTTCTCTCATCAACATGGCGGCTTTGTAAGTACGGAATTAAGTAAGTTTTGACTATACTGAATACTAATTAGGATACCCTAGTGAGAATTTCGATAACATCTTCCTGGATCTATCTAAGGAGTCTGGGAAGTGCAGATTCGCCGAGAACGGTTTGGGCTGGAAACCTTCGGGAGGCGGCAACACATTCACCCTTGATCGCGGAGATATCGTCAGTGCACAATGGAGTCGTGCTGCGAAAGGCTACGAAGTCAAGATTCTAAAGAGATCGTCCGAGCTTGTTCATCTTGATGGCTTTCAACAGGAGGTACGAGGGACGACTTGCTATATCTCGATGGCTTTTGCTAATTATCACCACCATCACAGGACCTAGAGCGCCTAAGCAAGATCTTCAAGAACTGGTACAGCATAAACCTAGATCCCAAGGAACATGCGCTACGAGGCTGGAATTGGGGAAAGACGGAATTCAGCAAGGCCGAGCTTGTATTCAACGTCCAGAACAAACCCTCCTTCGAAGTACCGTACTCCGAAATATCCAACACTAACCTCGCGGGTCGCAATGAAGTCTCCGTCGAATTCGCCGCTTCGAATGAGGATGATACGGGTACAAATGGTCACTTAGGTGGAGCACGAGGTCGTGGCAAAAAATCCGGTGCAGGCAAAGATCAACTCGTGGAAATGCGCTTCTACATTCCCGGCACTACTACCCGCAAGGAAACAGAAGGTGAAGAAGCAGGAAGTGGCGCCGAAGAGGAAAAAAACGCTGCTACCTTATTCTATGAGACACTTATGGACAAGGCTGAGATTGGTGAGACTGCGGGTGATGCGATTGCTACCTTCTTGGAGGTTCTCCACCTTACACCTCGGTTAGTTGGTCCAGCTCCTTGTATTGGCTATCTTTTTCTCACTATTTTACAGTGGACGATTTGATATCGACATGTATGAGGCGTCGTTCCGGCTTCGTGGTAAAACGTACGATTACAAGATTCAGTACGAAGCCATCAAGAAGTTTATGGTGCTTCCGAAACCGGACGACCTCCACTTCATGTTATGTATCGGCTTAGATCCGCCTCTCCGCCAGGGACAGACAAGGTACCCCTTCATCGTCATGCAAGCTAAGAAGGACGAGGAAGTTACTATCGATCTGAACCTCACGGAGGAGCAGCTGAACGAACAGTATAAGGATCGTCTACAGCCGCATTACGAGCAACCGCTCCACCAAGTGATTACTTACATCTTCAAGGGGCTCGCTAACAAGAAGATCACCTCCCCGGCTAAGGATTTTATGACGCATAGAAACCAGTTTGGCATCAAGTGTTCCATCAAGGCAGCAGAAGGTTTCCTTTACTGTCTTGAGAAGGCCTTTATGTTCGTTCCCAAACCTGCGACTTACGTGTCCTACGACCAAACGTCCTCTATCGTGTTCTCTCGTGTCAGCGGCGCAGTCTCTGCGCTGTCGACTTTCGATATCGCAGTCCATATGAAGAGCGGAGGAGCCCCGCACTCTTTCAGCAACATTAATCGCGAAGATCTGAAGGCGCTTGAGGGTTTCTTTAAATTGAAAGGTCTGCGTGTTAAGAACGAGATCGATGAAGATGCCAACTTACTTGCCGCCGCTCTGCGCGAGGAGGCTATGGATGAGTCTGAAGAGGAGGTAGTCGGACCTAGAGCTGATCGCGGATCAGCTGACGAAGACGAAGAGAGCGTAGACGAAGACTTCCAGGCCGAGAGCGAAAGTGACGTGGCCGAAGAGTACGATTCAGCTCACGAGTCATCGGGTTCCGGCAGCGCAGAGAGCGACGTCGATGGCGGAGCAGATGAAGACGAAGACGAGATGATGTTGGATGAGGAGGAGGAAGAGGAAGAAAAGCCCAAGGCGAAGAAGCAGAAGACCTCAAAATAAGGAGAATGCTCACCCCCTTTCTGTGCCTCATCATCCCTGGCATAGACCTGAGTTTTTATCATTGAATGGTTTAAGGACAAGGTCTGGCGGCAATGGCGTTAAGGTAGCTAGCTAGCTGTATTGGCTTTGTTGAACCCTGGGCGTGGATGCAATTGCGTTTGTGCGACTATGGGAATCTGAATTGAGCATCTGACCATTTTGACCAGTTCGTATTGCGTTTCTCGATAAAGAAGCACGCTTCGGCGGTGTTTTACGGCTAGGATAGCCAATCGATCGTAACAATTATACCCCCAAACTACCTAGTTTTACTTAATAACCATATAACCATATAACCGCGTAACATACACGTAATTATATATCATGTATCAAGTTCGGGCTTACCTGAGGTATATCTACTATTGTGCATGAAACGCAGTGGAGGATGACATGAAGATGGCGTTTCATACGTCATCACTGTTCTTGAAGACTTAAAGAAACAAACAAGGCTTTAATCATGTCCGGCATCGCCAGGGATCTCCGACATCAGCCTTCGTACAGTTCCTCCAATGCCAAGCAGGGATGTGTTTAAGACATCCGTAACTTTTTTTTCCTCTTGTTTGATTTGGCTGACGCCGCATTGTGGTTGCAACCCCACCCGTTAGTCGATCACGAATCGCAGCCCTGGCTAACGGACACCAAATTTGCCGTCAGATAAGTTACCTAGGTAATCCAATATTATTTCGATTCATTTACGATACTTCCATCTAGGGACTTCAGGGAGGTTGCAGAGTAACGTACGATCTGTCAAGCGGCACATTGCGTACATTTATCACATGCCTCCTATTCGACCGCGAAAGGCTAGGCGAAGTCCCTATGACGTACGAAAGCAGCCGTTTTATGCTAGATATGTGTGCTATAAAATGCCATGGATTGCCATGGTCGATAGGGTCCGTAAGTCGATGGATCGTTGCCCGGTACATACCTAATTGGGCATATTTTCCAAAGTAGGATTCATTCTCCAGTCTTTTAATGTTTTTAATGCGTTTAATGTGTTCATGTACACTGCCTATGTAGGTAGGTACCTGGGACATACTGGGACATACTGGGACATACTGGGGACATACTGGACGTAACTAACACATACTAGCACAAGCGAAAGCATATGGTTGCAGCTTTTTGCTCTGTTAGGCATGGTCTGTTTCTAAATTTTGCCCGTCTACCCTGCGCCTTCTCACTACGTGATGGATGCTCTTGTATTATGTATGAGTTTGTACCTTATGTAGTACGGTTACCGAACCTTAATAATAAATAAAGACAGAAATGTCGTCAGTTATCAAGGTAAGACTTGCCAGTTTTCCGATCTTGGTTGAATTGGATTTCTTTTCTTGCCTTCAGCTGAGTCGTTCCTGATTCCAAATTATTATTAACTTGTACAATACAATTTTTGTCTTGTAACCTTTAATCGATTATCCTTTTCTATCCCTTCCCTTCCTTACCTTCAGGGTTTACTTTTTTTCCCCTTTTCTCTCTCTCAATTATCTCAATCCGACGCGCCGTCAATTTATACGCCAAAAATACCTACATAAACCGACCAACTACGTTTATATAAACGGAACGTTAAGGGAACACTGAACAGGGACATTTTCAGATCAACAACGTTGGAACCTTGAACATTTGAATGCAAGCAAGCAGCCCAAAAACCCAAGGTCCACGTATAGCCTGGCCTAGAATTCGGTGGTAAGGTCAATCAGACTGATCAGCCGACTCCGCATCCTAGCAATCGCGTCGTGCGAACACAAGACTTCGAGAGGAACCGAGAAAACAAAAATCCCCCCTCAGGTTTCCCCCCACTGCGAGAGTCCCATTTGAGATATCAATCAGCCAACTCCAACTCCGCATTATCGTTTTCATTCTCTGCAAGCATTGCTAGCATAGGTCAAAAAAGTAAAAGAGAGAAAAAAAACCCAAGCGACCGTTTTTATTCACCCATTCAAGAATTTAGTGCCGTCATATCCATTTTAATTCGTTTATTATACAGAATACAACAAGAATACAGCATTGACTAGCTTTAAAAAACGGTCCAGGCTTCTTTTAAAATCAAATCACACAGAAGTTTGGCGGATCTTCCAAGTTCCAGCCTAAGCCTAAAGGCCCCCCCGGATTTCTTTTCACTGATTTTCCACACACCGTAATAAATGTTCACTGAACCTGCGCCTCCGCCAGCAACGGGTTATTTCCCGACCATCCCACTCTCTGCAAATTCTACATCATCCTCGTCTCCTCTGTCTCCAGGTCGAGGTAGTAGGTTAAGGGGCTTAATTCATTTGCATCGACTGTCGCGTGATATATCTAGCCTTGCTCACTATAGCATTAGAGCTGATACATCTGCGCCTTCGGTCTCGCCTACATCCCCCACTAACTCCGGTCAAGGCTCGACAACCGGCGCTCCCAATGAGCCCCATGAGGTCGACCCAGACCCACCCGACACAACAATAGATCAAAACAACGATTCGACAAGCCGGATTCATCGTCGTCGTACCAGCAAATTCTCTGAGGCTGCTTCCGAAGCCCTATTGAATTCTAGGTCAGAACCTAATACACAAACCGAGACTCTCGACGGGTCACCCGACGCAACGATGACACGAACCCGATCAGCAACAACTGGCGACCTAAGCCACGATATGTTGCCGACCATACGATTCTCCGCATTCTACGATGCTCGTTCAAACCGTCCTTCTCTCTCATTTACCCCCATCTCGCGGACATTGCCTACCGGCAAAGAGACGATTAAGGTTGGCCGATATTCCGAGCGGGAAAACCATGCACTCGTCCCTATCAACACGCCGTCAGCTGCTCCCGTGGGCTTCAAGAGCAAGGTGGTGAGCCGCCGACATTGCGAATTTTGGTTTGAGAAGGGGAAATGGTACATCAAAGACGTAAAGAGTTCTTCCGGTACTTTTCTTAATCACATCCGCTTGAGTGCGCCGGGCACCGAGAGCAAACCTTTCCCCATTAATGATGGCGACATCGTGCAACTCGGAATAGACTTCAAAGGTGGAGAAGAGATGATTTATCGATGCGTCAAGATGCGCATAGAATTAAACAGAGGCTGGCAATCGAAGCCCAATACTTTCAAGTACGATTTGCTCTAATTTCCTCCACTGTCTTCGTCGCTTTATCGAGTCTACTTGATCCCTTGCAAGATCTATATCAGGGATTCTACTCATACTGTTTTCACCCTCCTTCATCACAATATAGATTTAATGACTAACAAGCTTGCAGCATGGCAACGCACAAGCGGTTACGAGATCTCACCTCGTCTTCGTCAGCCCACGCCCAAGACTGTTCCATTTGTCTAAACGCAATAGCAGTATGTCACTCGATTTGAGGTATATCATAGATATACTCTTGTTCATTTGCTAATTTAAATTCACATCAACAGCCTTGCCAGTCTCTCTTTGTTGCACCATGCTCTCATACTTGGCATTACAAATGCATCCGGGAAATGTTGACTGGGCCTTCATGGCCAATCTTCATATGCCCGAATTGCCGAGCTACGGCCGACCTGGATGCTGAAGTAGATGAACCGTCCGATGAATGGCAGCAGCTTGATTCCGGCATAGAAGATGCCCAAGAAGATAAACCTGCACACCCAGTTTCTCAAGCAAGTGAGATAGTTGAATCACCCGCAACCTCGCCAGTTGAAAGCAACTGTGAGGAGCACCAGCCGTCAAATGACGTCGACGTGGGTGATGTGACAATGCAGGTCGACAGCAGCGCGGTACAGACGGTTTTGTTGAGACACGCCGCAACGGAGCCGGTGCCGATACCAAATGCGACACCCCGCATAAGCAACGGCGATCGATCCACAACAAATCGAACGCCATCTCCGAACAACCACCCATTAACCAACGGTCATGAAGGCCCGATCACGCCCCGTAATGACGCGGGACCGTGGGTATTTGATGGCAACCCAGCACGAGTGAGCCAGGAGAGTACCAGACGAAATGGGATGAGTAGTCTAGACGCTGCGGCGCAGGCAGGAGTCGATAGATCATAGCATGTCTGTCTGAAAATTTCCGGCCTCAAAACCACAGTTGACTAAACGGATGATCTCGCCCTCTCTTTCTCGTGATAATGTGGAGTGGACTCACGAGAGGAAGGGTTTGCTAGGTGTTCCTCCTTTGTTTGGTTTATAGCTGGGGGTCCAGAGCCGACTAATATGTCGCGATCTGAGAGGTGTCTATTGATAGACCTCTGGGGTAGCTATTAGCCATACGGTTGTCACGGTCTATGCTAGGCCTATAATTGACGGCAGGGGAGACGACGATTCAGGGAGTGAAAGCGTGGGTGGCATTAGGCTCTCGTACGGCTTTGTCCAGAACCAGACATTATACAACGTGTCTCGATTTGTTTGAGAGGCTGAGCTAGGAATCCAACGATGGCAGTTGCTTTGCTAAAGTTGGGTGTAACTGGTCATATTTGAAGGTCCAGCGTGTGGGTTTGTTGGGAGGGGAGTCGATATTTTATACTATTCATGAGCCAGGTGGTTGCGGCATACAAACTTGCTTTCCATGCACTATCTTGGGTGTTGTGCTTCCAACGTTCCAATGGAACCATCGAATTTAGCTGTTTTCTCTTTCCTCTTTCTCGCGGGTACGGAGTCTACGAAGCATATGTCCACGGATGGTGTATAGTATAGAATGCATTCACGGGCTAGGCTAGGCGGAACTAGTGACGGGTTACGGAGTCTGGTATATGCCTCAAGCATAATAATATCATCATGAATCGGATATAGCACAACAAAACACAGCAGCAGCAGCAGCAGCAGCACAGCAAATAGACAACGGAATTCGGATGGATCCGCGTTCTACTTTACCCAACCCAACTGTCTATCCAGCTATGTATCCATATTCTCTAGTGACCGGACAACGGACCGACCGCAGGATCTAGTTGTTTGAGAAGTGAAGTAAAGGAAGGCTACGGGGTACATAGCCTCAAATGGCTTCTCTGATCTAAGACAGCCTTATGCGTAAGCTTAGTTCATCCGTGTGCGCTAGTTCGATCCTACGGAATTCAGGTGAATTTGAGGTAAGGATGATTAGGGATGGATGTACCCATACACTTGAGGTACAGGGAATTAGCGTACGCATGAATGTGATAACAAGTACCTATAGAGGCGCTAGGGAAACCCACTAATGAGAGTTTAAGGAATTATTTGGGCGGTTTTTACAACTGTCGGGTCTGTTGATTGCGAGCTCGGAGAAAAGACGTTGGACGAATTCGGAGATCAATTAATTTTTGGGGTTTTTTTTCTTTACCCTCCCTAGCACCAGCACCTTTAGAGCCTTTTAGCACCTAAGGTCCAAGGCGAAAAGGTCCTGGGTCTTCGGCTTACAGCATACACGAGACACGAGACACTTATTTTGTTGAATGAAGTTCATTGTTAACTAACGTATAAGAAAAATTATGTACTTATAACTCTTCTTTTTTCTCTCGGTCTCCCTTTATTTAACAATATTTACCTGCTATCCTCCAATAGCCCTCATATCAATCCCAGACGCAGATCGAATTCGGAGAACGTATGCGGTGATCTCTTCGCCAAGCCGAATCCCGAGGATCCTAGTTTATCTACCTAAGTACAAGGGAGCTTCGCATTAATTTTCTTCTGAGACCCCGATCCGCGCACACAAACCCAGACCAAGAACAAGAACAAGAAACAATTGCGAGTGGTGAGCGGAGCGGATCGCTCGGGACGACGCGATGTCGACTACTGCTGGGTATGGCAAAAAAAAATATCTCCAAGTTTTCGAAGCGCGGAAAGCTAATCTAAGCCGAGGCGTACAGGGCCTTCATAGCCGGCGGCATAGCTGCTTGTGGCGCCGTCACGGCTACGCATCCTTTCGAGACGGTTAAGATTCGGTACGCATGCCACTCTCTCTCGTTTGCACAAAGACTCCTTAGATAGACAAATGGCGGGTCAATTGGTTAGCTAGATATGGGAATATTCGCTGCGTCTGGGAATAAACCCCTCCACCATGATAAGCTATATATATACATATGTGTTTGTGTGTGGTATGTTAGAAATATAGCTGACATGACGTCTTCCCCCCTCCCACAGAATGCAGCTCCAAGGCGAGCTCCAAACGAAAGGCCACCAACCGCACCACTACCGCGGGCCCTTCCACGGCGTCAGCGTCATCGTGCGGAACGAGGGGCTCAAGGGCATCTACCGCGGCATCGGGTGCGCGTACGTCTACCAGGTCCTGCTCAACGGCTGCCGATTAGGCTTCTACGAACCCATGCGCAACGGCCTCGCCACCCTGCTCCTCAACGACGGAGCCAAACAGAACCTCGGCATCAACATGTTCTGCGGCGCCTCCTCTGGAATTATCGGCGCTGCGGCGGGGAGTCCTTTTTTCTTGGTGAAAACGAGGTTGCAGAGTTTTTCCCCGTTTCTGCCCGTGGGCACCCAGCATAAGTATCGGAACGCGATTGATGGGTTGAGCCAGATTTACCGCGCGGAGGGGTTTAGGGGGCTGTATAGGGGCGTCGGCGCGGCGATGATACGGACGGGGTTCGGTAGCTCGGTCCAGTTGCCTACGTACTTCTTTGCGAAGAGGAGGTTGGTCAGGCATTTGGGGATGGAGGAGGGCGCGCCGTTGCATCTGGCGAGTAGTACGGTGTCTGGGTTTGTTGTGTGCTGTTTTATGCATCCTCCTGGTAAGTTTTTGCCTTCTTTGTTGGAATTGGCCCGTGGGTTGTGTATAGGGGCTAGTGGCTGACAATCAAATCACAGATACGATCATGTCACGACTTTATAACCAAAACGGAAACCTCTACAAGGGCGTCTTCGACTGCCTGGGCAAGACGATCCGGACAGAGGGTCTTTTCGCGATCTATAAGGGTTTCTTGCCCCATCTGGCGCGTATATTACCACATACTATCCTTACGTTGAGTTTGGCGGAGCAGACGAATAAGTTAGTCCGCAAGATCGAGCAGAAGATATTACCTGCTTCGGCTCTATGAAATATATTTAGGGAGTGGTGGTGATACAGATGGAAATATGACGGAGCGCCTTAGATACCTGAAACGGGCAGTTCTTTTCAAGACATAACTCGTAGGTTTAGGGTCAGCTTAAAGATAGGAATTATGAGAACACAGATTCCGACACGAATACATGCTTATACAACGACCCAAGTATCGGCGGATATAGAAGGGGCACGGATAGATGCGATGGATACTTGGAACACTTCACAGTACTATATACTAGGGAAAACTAGTTTTAGATATTGGACAGGCTTGGGAGACCACGTACATAGCTACCGTTTTTTTTTGGTACGCAAGCAAGGCGGTTGGTTCGGCGTCTGCTAAAAGGGGGATGGATGTCAATGAAAAAAATTTACCCGGTTCAACGTTTGGGGCCTGTGGCTACTTTTATTGTTGAGTGCTCTAGTATGCTGTGTTATGTATGCTATGTTAGATCGCAATGAGGCCTAGCCGCGCACCGATCTTTCACACCCGTAACACAACCTCGGCTTCTCCTGGCCGTCACTCGCGTCGTCAGCCTCCCCAGAATCGGGTCCGATCTCGCCTCTCCAGCGTTCATCTCCTTGCTCGTCGAGCCCAGCGCCACAGAGTCCGCACGCAGTCTTCTCACTAGGCGTCCCGTCAGCTCGCGATAGCTTGCCCGTCGTGCGCACCACGTTCGCGACTACGGAGGGGTAGCTCTCTTCCACGGTACCGAAGTACCGCGACAAAACGTCGTCGATGCTTAGGTCTCGGTGCGAGACCACGGCGCCGTTAGATGTGTTGGGGTTGGTCTCGGAGGGCGGGAGGAGAGGGGTTAAGGGGGGTGAGGTGTAGGAGAGGTAGGTTAGGAGTTCTTTGCGGAAGAGCTCCCGGAGGGGGGAGTAGATTGGTAGGGTTGTGGGGATGGGGGGTTGGACGGGGGTCGGTTCGTTGTTGTTGGTACTAGTGTTGGTGTTGGTGTTGGGAGGGATGTCTGTGTCAGTCATGTATAGACGAGAGGGCACAGGCACCACGCCGTCGTTCACGAGGAACGGTAGGGAGAAGCCTCGCCCTTTTGCCGTTTCTGATAGGGTGAGTTCTGCCAATGAGGTTGTGCTGTGGCCTAAGAGTAGGGCGTCACAGTTACGCCGTGCCGCTGTCGCGACGAGGATGTGACGCACTAGTAGTCGTCGGATGTCTGCGCGTGAAGTTGCGGAGGGTAAAAGGGAAAAGATAGAGGATAGCTGTTGCGCGGGCGAGAGCGGGGAGTTGGGGTCAGGGGAAGGTGATGGTGAGGGCAGCGCTGTCCAATCTACGGATTTGAGGGCAAGCGCTGAGCTGAGGGGTATGGAGAGTAGATCTGCGTCGGGGAAGCGCTCGCGGTAGGCGGAGACGTATGAGAGCTCTTCTACACTATCCGGGCCAGGAGACGACGACAAAGTGTCATCGACAACATGTACGGCGATATACTCGAACCGCGCAGTCTTCTGTCCCCGCATCCGCTGCTGCCGCACATTCTCCGTTAAGACATGGAGCAGCGCCGTGGACGATGGCCCGCAGGATAACCCGACTAAATATCGCTGTGGTCGCCTCTGACCCCGGGGCCCGCTTCCGCTACTTCGGGGCGCGGAGGTCTCTCTCTGCAGCGCTTCTAGCCGCTTGATAGCTTTGCTAGAGACGTAGTATGCGAAGCAGTTCCTGCACGTATGATTAGCTTTCTCAAGTTTCATGAAGGGGTTTTTAAGATAAAATTTATAATAATATGAATATTTACACACTTGCATACTACTTCGGCAACCCGTAGTTCTATAGTACCCTCCTGCTCTTTGCACCGGTTGCAGGGTCGGGAGACCCCGGTCGCATCTGCCGGAGATACAGCCGTTGTCGTCATCGGATGTGTTTATAACCACCGAAAAGAAATCCTGTAGTTTTTTCGAAGGGTGATATTTAACTTTGACTATTCAAGGACCTTTATAAGGGGTATATTTATGCTAATAGAGGTTGGATGCTTATATTTGTTCAAGTGAAGAATTAGGTTTGAGTCATTGAGAATTCTTTCTTCGGGGTCACGTGGGCCGAAAATTTGCCCCTATACTTACACTGATCTGATAACGCTGTAATCCAGCACCAGCTGTTAATTCACGAATTAGAGGTAGATTTCACAAAATGTGCTTCTTGGTAGTTAAGGCATCATATGATAATTGATTCTCATTGCCTACTAAATCTCTCGAGGATATGTCATCTAGTTGCGTTGAACAAGCAAGCGAGATCGCCCTCTTCGAACCATTGACGATCCTTCTTCCACGCATGGACTATAACCTCCTTTCCAACGCGTGCACAATTTTCTACTTGTTCTTGTGTGCCCCAGCCTTCAACCGAAGTTCCAAAGCTGATGAGGTGAGCTCCGGCCTGAATTGCAGTACGAAAAGCAAAGGCTTCGCTCACTGCGCCATAGCCATTCACGAATCCTTGGATGATCCGAAGACCGGCCGCGATATCTTTGTATAATTTCAACTCATATAACTCGGCTATCATCTGGCCTAAGTCCAAGTTCAGCTTTCCTAGCTGTGCCATCTCCCAGTCGATGACAAACATCGGTACATCTACCCCCACCTCAATCGGAGTCTTAGGTAATAAAATACTATAAGTCCAGTGAGTAAAATGTCTCGTAGAGCAAAGGAGTTATATGTGTCCGTACTTCCCGGACCAGAAGTCTCCATGGATCACCTGGAGTTGACTCTCATCGCTTAGTTCTGCAGCAGCCATATCTTTTACCGCTCTAAAGACAGACTCGGCATCGCCGAGAATAGACGGGAATTGTTTCACCCTATCTAACAACCATTGGAAATTGATAAAGTGTTTCAATTGTTGCAACTCTTTGTTTTTGACGACCACGCTGCGCAACTTTGCTTGTTGGGAGGCCCAGCCATGGAAACTCCGAAGCCACCTTCCCAAGGCTTTCCCAAGTTGGAGTGCCTGGTATTTTGTTTTGTCTGAATTAGAATTGTCATATGTCTTGAGTGCATAGTTCTTCAGATCGATGCCACCTTGTAGGTACTCCTGGATCTGGCTGTTGTTCTTCTCGTCAAAATGAAAGAACCTGGGCGTCCTAACGATGAAGTTGTATTGATCGCCCTCATCTACCTTGCCAACGATGGGGAAGTCCGATAACGCCTCCAGGCATCCAACTTCGATATGCTAAGAAATATTAGTATGTGGCCAATACGAAGCCGTATAAAACGCCAGCTTCCCATATTAGGTCTTGCATACGCAACGAGATAAGGTCAATTTAAAACTCGGCGAGTTCGCAATGTAATCCTCCGAATGCTTGAGGAGTACATTTTGTGTCCCATCCTCGAGTGGCTGAGCCAAGGTTGCCCGATATATGAAATTGGCCGTACCTCCCGACAATACTTCCAAGGAAGATGCTTCGTAAGGTGTCCCCTTGAGGGTTTTGAGGACAGCTGAAGTGATCTCCTCCCGGTCCACTGAGTCCATCTTGAGAATGAAGTATTGTTTGCGATGTATCTGTTGTCGGCGTGTCTAGAGGCGTTCGGCGGATGATTACAATGAGTAGGCTAGGTTTCCGACTCAGACATGTTACAGAATCGTTCTCTTTCAGGCATCATTGATGAGATCCTGACATATAATTTATACAGACCTTAGAAATGGATATTCTATTACCTACTCTTCTATGTTTTAGACCACCGCAATCGTATGAAAAGTTAGTGGTGATGCTCAGCTGAAGAGTGTACTAGTTTAAGTTGCATCGGTCAGTGACTCAACGAATATGCAGAAAGAAAAAGCAAGAAGAGCTTGGGTAACACAATCTGCATCTAATAACATATAGCCAATCCGCGTCGCTCTTTCTTGTCAATATTCAACCTTATCATTCCTACCTGCATTTTTAATATTGGAGAGGCTTTGGACTAAAAAAGGTTGGTGATAAACATTGAAGAGCGAAATGATCATCATGTACTTAGGTACTTACGATCCCGAATATGTGCTGCTGAAATTTAATGTCGCTAATACCTGATGTAACACCGCATCTCCATATGCAATTGGGAGATAATTGCGATTGGAGAAGAAAAAGCTCTGGCCAATGATATACGAGGTAGGGGTCGGCTGGTCGGTACCTCAAACGCCTAATTGTTTCGTTTCCTCCGCGTTACATCACTCCCCCCTTTTCATTGGACCGTCTCGTTTGAGTCCTACCTGTAGGGGCCAATTGTCGGGTTACTTCTCGAACGAATCGCGACAATCTGCAAGAGTTCACGACGAGATCACCACTGGATATGACAGGATATGATGCGATAGCCACGAGGGAAGATTTCCCGAATCCCGTTAAAGGATTGGCTCCTCTCGCGTTATAGGCCAAGGGTGGATTGGATCAGGGGTATAGCTGCCTACTAGGTAGAATAATACATAGAATAATATCCATTTGCTAGTGGTAGCCAAGCGACCTTCGTGTTTCTACGAAGGAAGCTGCTCATTTGCTAGACTAGGGTCAGAATGATCTCAAATGGCAAGCTCAAATCTGGAATAGGAAACGCATGGACTCCTGAACCTTCTCTTTTTCGGAAGGAACGGTGATTGCTGAGTGCTGAAAATGTTTCTGTTTCTCTTAAAGTGTTTCCTCTTTCCATTATCTTCCTACTAATTCAACCCTTTGATGAGTTTTTCGGACTTCGAGTGCCATTGTTGTCACCTACCGTGGACACCTTTCATGGCTTAATTCCCTTGCACTGATACGGCGTGTTCGGTGCCAAAAATAAAGAAGCTGTGCTTCTCACTATCCAACATTCGTTCCAACTGCCTAGGCGCTGTTTCGCATTGACTGCATTTGGCGACTGAGTTGCTTTCTATCAGCCTTTTGCGCCTTTTTCTTGCTTGTCTCATCAAGTTATAATTTGCTTGAGTGGTTACCTCTCGCTCTACGCGCCACTGTCCGCCCCCGGCATGCAGCTTAAGCCTCTTACAATCTCATATTTCGCGCCGTACTACGCTATTTAGGAGGACAAACGCCTAATTTCCCCTATTTGAAGAGTCTCTCACCGTAGAGCCTGTCGCGTCCATTTTTGGAAATACCGGCTCATCTTCCAATTTTTGGGAGGTGTTGTGGTGGTCAGATATTGACGATCTCCGAGATCACTTGATATCATCGTCGACATAAAAATCATCGACTGAAACTTTGTGGTCTTGGATATTAAGCCGGTTTAGGAAATTGGGAATCGGGAGCTTAGATATATCAGTGTATATCGATCAAAAGCCGTGTTCAACCTGGGCACTACAATTCCCGGACCTCGTCAAGAATTCCTATTGGACTGAGCCGTGGGCACCTCGTCATTCAGAGCCTCCTGACACAACTCGCGTTTCGGCGTGTCGATTTCTCGAGCAAGCTAGAGAGCTAGGCTTGATCGGGCGGCGCTCCAACCATTCGGTTAAGACGTCAGGCGACATTGCGTATTCCATCAGACTATATTCTGAAGGATTGGTCGCTCTTTTTCATCGTCTCTGATACAGAATATCCAACGATCACCGCGAAAAGCTTTCCTGCTAGAAATGGCGCTCCGGCGGCAACGGCAACGACGGCGACTATTAAGATGGACATCACTGTTGGCGATAGCTTCGACATCCTCAGCTCTTAACCTGTCCCAATTCCAAGTCATCACGTCAAACCAAATACCAAAGAGTTGCATCAAGGCTTATCAGACCGAGATAGAAGGTTGTACGAGGAACGACTTTACGGATGGGAGGCAATGTTCATCCAGTTGTGTGGAGGGACTCGAGCAGGTGCAAGATGTGATAGACAAGGCTTGCGGGGATCTAAATGTCAGCGCAAAATCTTTACTCGGGATCGTGTTATCTGGCGGTTTGGTCGATACGCTCTGCCCCGGTTTCGATACTACAACGGTGACTAAGACTGTACAACCTTCGTCTACGAAAGGAGGATTCTCGACGATAAAACCAGCGCCAACTACCACCTCAATTGAATCTACCAAAGCTTCGTCCACAACATCACGGAAAACCACACCTACGAGCGATTCGTCAACAGCGGTACAATCGACGACGAGTCAAGAAACTCCGGCGCTGACCACGACGCTCGATAGCAGCACTACTTCGACGTCTTCGGCCGACAGTACTCCAACGCAAGGTACGGCACAATCAGCTGTTACAAATGCACCACAATCAACATCGTCGGACGATTCAAGTGATGATGATCCAACCCTTGGTGGCGCCGGTGGTGGTAGCCCATTCGATCAACCAGTCGAGAGTTTAGGTGCAGCCCTGCGCCCAGGGTTTTGTACGGAAGCCTTAACGGCTGTAATATTTGTCGCGGTGTTTATGCTGCGGTAGCAGCCACATTCCCTATTCCCTTACCGATGCCGAGGATGTATGCTCGACTATATATGAACAGTAGTAATGTTTAAAAAATGGAGTGAAATGATACCCGGAGGTGCTATGGATTTAGAAGAAGGGATGGGTAAAGCGAAGGGAGCAAGCGGAATGTGCTGTATAGTATTTGGAGAATTGCTTCTAGGTTGAGAGGATTCACTTATTAGAATAGATGACGAACCGAAAAAGGGTTATGAGATACAAGTCTCATAACTTTGTACAATAGTACCCGGAAACTCAACAGCTAGAAACGAAAAATGTCACGAGAGCTATTTGACCTTTGAGGCTTATGTGAACACTGAATAGGTAGAGCACTGTTATCACCATTCTCTTCAGTAAAATCAAGCTAGCAAGGGTGTTTAGCAAGGGTATGGTTTATGAGGTCAGTGGGGATTTAGCAATTTGGCTAAACCGTTAGTAGCTAAAGTGTACCGACGTACCTAGCCTAGGTATGCAGGAGGCTCCTTAAACCGGAGTGCCGAGGTAGGAGAGACTTTCAGGTTCAATGCGTTTTAATAAATCTTAATTTCAACGGCGCCGACGTTCTTCCAACGTACGTTGCTAGGTCTTAAGGTCTCAACGATAGACGATCAATCGTCGTAACAGTTCATTGCTTGATTTTTCTCCATTTCTAGTTGATAGTTGATTCTTTGTCGCGTCTGAAGCGTTTCGTGCTTTGTTTTAATTGAGAGTTCGAAAGTAAGCCCCTTTTTTATCGATAGCAGAGCAGAGCAGAGCACGGTTCAACATCGCTTGGCCTTTGTATCACGCAAATCTAACCCGACGTCCCGATCATACGAGCTATCGTCGTTGTTATCCCCATACACGCGAATCAACGGAACAAGAATTTTAAAGAGAGATTAAATAATTAAACACACGATGAGCGCCACCGAACTCGCGACCGCGGACCTCCCGTCCGGGGAACCGATCCCGTCCGCGGCACCGCCGGCGCCCGTGCCCTCGCCCAAGCCGTTCCCCATCCGCGACCTGCTCGCCGCCGCCCCGTCCAACGCCGACGCCTTCCTCGCCCACCTCCAGCGCTGTCTGCAGACGCCCTCCGGCATCGACACGACGCTTCTCCTCGTCTGCTATGCATCTAGGCTGTCCGCGTCGGTTCTCGAGGCGCTCACGCGCCCCGCGATCCGCCGCAGCGCAAACCAACTCCTCGCCATCGCAGCCAGCCTCCCTCCCTCCGCGACGCTGGTCTTCAGCGCCAAGATGCTGCCTGGTGGTGGCGTAGCCGCGATCCTGGAGCTGGCGAAGCGGTTACGCGCGCTGAGTAGCCTGCTCAGCGACGCGAGAACGTTTCTACGACTGTGGGGACTGCTCAACATGTACTTCTGGGCCCGACGCCTGATCCTAAGCCGCAAGCAACCGCCCGCGGAGAAAGAAGGCGGAGGTGGGCAGAAGGAGGATAGGGTCGAACGCGCGGTCTCCTGGATCCAGATGTCCACGTGCGTCGTGTTCCAGGCGCTCGAGAACGGCGCGTACCTCTCGTCTAAAGGCGTCCTAGGCTGGAGTCCGGCTACGCAACGCAAGGCTAGTATCTGGAGCGCGAGGTTCTGGGCTGCGTTTGTGGGGGTTGAGGTTGGGAGATTGTTTTATGAGAGTCATAGACGCGGGTTGAGGACTAGGGAGGAGAAGTTTGCTGGGGGCAAGACGGCGGCGCAGGTCCAGAGGGATGAGATTGAGTGGGGGGATGCGTGGAAGAAGAGCGTGGCGAGGAACTTGGCTTGGGCCCCGCTTACGGTTCATTGGAGTCTGGAGCAAGGATTGCTCGGCGAGATGGCGGTTGGTGCGCTCGCGAGCATTCCTGGTATCATCCAGATGAGAGATTTGTGGAGGAGAACGGCGGAGTAAAGTGATAGTTTGGGATGGGATGAAAACGGGGGAAGGGGGGATCGGGGTGGGAAGGTACTGGTAATGTGATAGGAGTGGGTGGCTGGCTGGCGGTGTTATTCGAATTAAACTGGTATTGATGTATGTTCACGCGACGACGTCACTGCCGGTTTCGTAATGTTTGGAGTCTTGATGATATCATCTGGCTTCGCAAAATGTGGTAGTGATATACCTATGCATATCTACCCAGATATGAAGGGAAGAAATCCGAGCACATTGGGATTTGGTGGCCTTTCATCTCGATGTTGAGTTTAGCGGCTTTATACCGTGTATAGATAGATCTAGCATGGTGAAGGGAGATGGTTCGCATCTTTCTAGTCATTTCCTAATCTAGTTACTGTATCTCTTATTCCTATTCGATGTGATTAGGACTTGTGGTGTGGTATATCAAGCTTTTAGTTTTGACATGAACACAAATAGCTATGTGATTGTGTAAGGTCGCCCTCCCTTTGATAATTCAACAAGAAAGTGTATCGATTTGTGATTTCAAACCCCCACATATGATAATTTACTCTATGCCTTTCCCTGGACGTTAATCAAACCTAACCTAATGGGAAAGTTTTCTGGTTTAATCTATACGTGATTGTGGAAATCATGTGGGTGAGAGCGACCAAGCGAACAAACACGATGTAATCAAGCATATGCTGCATGAGATTGTCGAGTGTAACATTGAAATGTTGAATCTATGGAGCTGTCAATGTTGTTTAGTTTATCAGAGAGTCGCAAGAAGCAACCAGGCCTTGAGAGGCTGAATATTGTAAAAAATATAAATTATTACATTGTTCTAATTGGACTATTATCAAGCCGCTGATACATTTAGTTATACAGCAAATTTGGGTGACCAATGTGTCCTCGGAGCTGCCTAGGCTCGCGTTGTCAGTATTTTCTCTAAGGTAGAGAAAACGGTGACAAGTATTGATATACAATATTATCGAGAGCTAACCCCTATTTGGTAAATGTGTATAGATAGAAGCCTAGGTAAGTTTCTAGTAGTACAAACTGCATATGGATTGGATAAGTATTTGCCATAACTAACAATCTTAGGCGGCTAGAAGTCGTAGGTACCTAGAGGTATTGGTAGGTTGTTTATTGTTTTTCGTAAATATTCTCGGGCACATGCTTCGTTTGTAATGGATATGGTAATTGGTATAGCAATTCCTAACTTGTACTTCCATTTCTAGCCGTTTGTTTTCTCGATGGTGTCTAAAAAGCACACATAAATTAGGCCTCACGACTATACTTAAGCCCCATTAACAACGGAAAAGTATCGTTGTCTTTTCCTCATTCTCATATTCATACCAAATCAGCACGAGAGCGTGAACACCAATAGCTTTACAACATGGCTGATGCCGTATTCCTTGCAGTTGATAGCATCAAGCTAGCTGCCTCGGTTGCCACTAGCTTCACCCAATACATGAGAAGCGTGAAGGATGTTCCCAAAGTAGTCAGCACCATCACCATGGAGGTGAGTATACTGAAGGGACTCTTGGAATATCTTACAACGACTCTAGAAGCCGACATAGGGCCCGCGAGCAGGAACAGATTTCAGGAAGGGCTTACGAAATGTCTCGATCGTTGCAGGGTGACATTAGTCGAGATTGAGAAACTTGTTGTCCCGGAAGATAATTCGGATTCGGATTCGTCAAACTCGTCGTTGCGTACGCAAGCGCAGGATATGCCGACGGGTGTTTCTACTCCAGCAGAGCCCAAGAAGGGAAGTAAACCTGCCTCACCCTTTAATCATGCTATAAAGGGAACGGGCCTAAATAACCTGAGTAACCTGCTATCTCCATTGAAGGCGATGAAGACCCCTGAGCCAAAGCAAGCCTATAGATGGATGGCTAAATCTCATGAGATTCCAGTGAGGGTGGCCACACCTACAGCCGAGTCATCGGCGATGTCTCTCCGGTCGAGACTCAAGTGGCCACTCGTAAACCAACGCAAGGCAGAGGAGCTGCTGAGGCAGCTTGAGAAGGAGAGGTCGCAGCTCAGCCTAGCTATTCAGGCCGATAATTCGTCAGTACCACTCAATATGATCTCGCAATTCACTAGCTGACGTCATTGAATAGTACAAATATCGCTGAAATACGCACTACCGTCGAAAAGATCGAGGCGGTACTGGACGGTAAGATAGATATATTCTCCAGGAGATTATTGTGTCATCGCTGACGTCTTTCCTGGAATCTAGATAGCGAAAAGAGGAAAATCCTATCTTGGTTGAGACCGAATGTTGATATGTATGAGTTCCACGCCGAACAGCATGATAAGCAGGAAGATGAGACGTGCGGATGGATAGTTGGTTCCAAGGGCTGGCGCCAATGGCTTGACGGAGGCTCATACGCACAACCCGGATGGCATCGCTTCGTATGGATCTTTGGGATCCCTGGTGCCGGAAAAACGGTCCTCTGCTCGTTTCTCATCGACGCTATCGGGACGCATTGTCAAGCAACCGGATATTCGTTTTATTATTGCCACCACGAGAGAAATCACGATGAGACAATTCACTTCCTCCGTTGGATTATCGGTGATTTGAGCAGACAGATAGGTCGTTTCATTCCACCGGAATTGGAAGAGTTAAGCAAAGGGGATCGATTTACGATCCCGGGTCTGATGAGCTGTTTCTTAGCTATGAGCCAACGGTACATGCAGCAGGGTAGGCGCATTTACCTTGTGGTTGACGCCGTCGACGAGAGTAGAAAGCCACGAGAAAGGTTCCTCGATGTGCTGATCAAAATCGGTACTGACCCGGCTTTCCGACATGTCTCCCTGTTGATGACTAGCCGCGAGGAGACTGATATTAAGCTCAAAATGATTGGGTATGAAGACGATAGATTATCCTCTGAGACTAAGGTCCGACACACACCTATCACGATGTCGAACACTGAGGTCATGGTGGCCATACAAAAGTACGTGAAAAAACAATTCGCAAAAAACGAAAAATTCAGATTTTGGGCACCGGACTTCAGAGAACAAGTAGAGGAGAACTTGGCAAGGAATGCCAGAGGAATGTAAGTGTTCAGCTGTAATAGTAATACTCAAGGCATTCGAAAATGTTCGCTAAAATCTAGCTTAGGTTTCGATGGGTTGCATGTCAGATCGACATAATTGAACGACTTTACTTGGACAGAGATCGGGTGATAGCAGCCCTCGCAAATCTACCGGAAACTCTCTTCGACACATATGCGAGGATCCTGGAGGGTATTCCGCAAGAACAGCGAGCCTTCGCCCGTACAGCTCTCGCATTGATTTGCAGTAATACCTCCAACATCAAGAGTGCCGACGTCTTAGTTCAAGCGTCTCTTCACAATGTTCGTCATGGGGCGATGCATATGTACAACGTGCATATGTTGAAGGAGATCCTCGGGTGTCTGATCAAAGTGACCAACCTGCGCAAGAAGCCCCAGCACATATTCAAACACGAAGACGATGGGGTTGCCTTGCAGAAAGTTAGCATCGCACACTACACCGTGCGGGAGTTTCTCTTCGCGTCATCCAAGGACGGAGATGATCAGCCACGTCCCGCCGGCGAGTTTGCATTAACAGATACAAGCATCCGGACTTTAGAGATGCAAGTCGTCTTCAACGGATTACAGCAGTGGGGTCGTAACAGACCACCGAACCAGCGCTGGCCCAGTCGCTATGAGGAGCATTGCTTGGAAATGAGCGACTCGGCTTTGCGTAGCGATCGTCGTAATTTGATACTGAGGTCCCAAAGCGTCTTCCGTTCGGTGATAGAATGTCTCCGACCAAACAGTGAGCACGTCAAGTCGCTGAAAAACGAAAAGCTACGAAGGAGATTCTCAAAGTGGCGTAGGCTATGCGCGTTCGGCGAGCTTGATAACGCAGCGACATCGACGACGACGGGGCGGAAAAGTGGCGTGATGAAGGAGACCGGTATCCTAGCCAGTCTCATATTATTGCAGTGGCCGGAATTTGCACAGAAATTGCTACGCTCTCCAGAATGGGAGCGTTGTCCGCGCGAAGCAATTTGGAGGGATGAGTTCACAATTGACGCTTGGATCGATGACCACATGCCGAAAACACTTGTTAAGAGTGAGCCAGTAACATTGCTCCGTCTGTGCGTGTCTTGGAAGCGCCTCGATTTTTTAGAAATATTTATTGACGCCGGCGCTAAATTTTCTCACGAGCCTGACATCGTGTTCGTGGCACTTCAGAACCCGTATGGTGAGGATGGAGACGATGGGCAGACTACGGGTCAACTTTTGAAGATGGTCCTTGAGAGAGGCGCGGATCCGAATCCCCAGGGATTCCTATACACACCACTCCAGGATGCGGTGCATCGTTTAGAAGGAAGTTGGGTGCAGAGCCTGCTTCTTGAATGTCGTAACGTCAACGAGATTGGCGACCCCGACGGCAAGCATCCGTACGGACTAACGGAAGACAGCCCATGGCACAGGCAACATCCGCTTGAAATATGCCGGACGACAATACCGGCGTGGGAGGATAACGACGGAGTAGAGGACCAGATCGCGAAGTCTAGGAAGCAGATAGAATTACTGCTTACTCAGTACGGAGCGTGTGAACCGACACCGACGAATGCTAATTCGCCTGCAGTTATCAATTTGGACGCCTAAAACCCAGACGTAATATTCTGAGGTGCAGGTATTCGATGGTTCGGGTATTGAAATGGGGAGTTTTTGAGGATGAGCCGCGTTTATGAATAGACCAAGTTAGTATGTGCTACGCTGGGGAATCGAGAGCGTTCACGTCGCTAGACCATGTAATTCCTTTTCCGGTAATGATGTTGTTTAACGGAATACGAAGTGCCAAGGTAGCTCTACGGTATTGGATGTGGCGTTCCCACTCTATCGCTTGATGATACTGGTGATTCTTATGGTGTGATAAAGTTTTATATTCGTGTCCTCATGATCGTTTCTGACCCATCTCTTCCATACCGATGTCGTCCCATTCTTCGCTCCACTCGCCTATCTTTCCACCAAGCCAGATCCCTCCTGCTGTGACCACGCTTGCTAAGAGGAACCAGCCCTCGAACCATCTATCTACGAAACCTGGTTCTAGGGCGCTTTCGAGCGCGTCGCCGACGGCGCTGCCCACCTCTTTAGGAAGATTGCTGCGTAGAAGCAGCGCTGCAGAGATCACGTAAATAGCACTGATCTGCCCGATTAGTAAGGCCAAGTTGGCCTGGGCCTGATATAAAAGCCCGGGAGTCCACTTGGCGAAGAAATGGAATGTCTGGAGTGCACTGTTTGCGCTCGCAAGGAGGATAACACCGGATAGTAAAAATGAGATCTGCCTAGCCCATGCGATTTGATCAAGCTTTGGGTCCCAATGTTTGGCTAGAAGTCCGAGGAATCGATTAATCGGGTCAGACGAGGAAAACGAAGCGGCCGGATAGTAGAGCCGTCGTAGAGTAGTCAGAGTAGTCGCTATTATACGATAAACGCAATACACGCTGAACACGTAAGTGGGTATCAAAAGAAGCTTCCCGGAAAAAGTAGCAGCGCGTGCTGAGTTGGCTTGCCTTGAACGTAGCATAGATAAAGATGAAGATAGGTTTGCTTCCATAGCTTCCAACCCAGCAATTTCGAGACGTAACGTGCGGATTTCTGCTGCATCGCCTCCGCCTCGGATAGAACCGATAACCTTGGTGACAAATCCACGCTTCTCAGCTGAGGATGTGTCGGATACCTTACGTAGTAGAGTTTGGAGACGGTGTCGTTTAGTTATTAGCATCTCATTCGTAGCATCTAGACCCGCTTGTTTACGGGAAATATCAGCCTCTGTCACAGGGCGTCGTGATACTCGACTTCCGAATGTATGCCATGGCGAAGAGACCGAGGCGAATCCAGACAACAAGGCCATTAATGAGATCCCAATGACACCGATGCGTTCGAGGCAAGCGCGTGCTAAAGTTGCAGACAATAAGGGTTCTGCACGAAGTTTTTCCATTCTCGCGCTCGAGCGCACGACCTCGCTGCCTACCGGGACAAGATTTCCAAGCGACCAAAAGGCGAATAGCCAAACGCTAAACATCGCAAATTGAAGTACCCAAGCAGCCCTAGGTATACTCCCTTTTGAAGTTCGCTGAAAAGACCATCCCGAGCCAGTGACGAGTGATTGGAGTTCGAGGAAAGGGATCAGCACGATAAGGAGGAACAAGAGGGTTGGAACAGTGACTCGCAGAGCCAGGGCTCGGGCGTAAGGATTGACTAATTCCGATATTTCACACAAGATCAACTCGCCCAGAACAACTGCCAATCCAACAGTAGTACAAAAAGCGCCTTCTGCTACCCGTCGTCGTATCGATTTGGCTCCGTGCTCAGCATGGGCTTGTTGGAGTGAAGGGGGCGCATCGGAGGGGAGGAAGTGATCTTCGCCATCGCGTGAATTTTGAACGCGCGCTAGCTGAGGGAAGATTTTTTGCGATACTAGGATAGAGACGACGACGAAGGTAATGGTGAAAGGAGCCAGAGATAGAATCATAGACGCTGCTGAAGGCGCGGCCATACCGGGTGCCAAACAGAGGTCGTCGAGGCAATCGGAGGATCCCATTTGGAAAGCTTGGAAGTGTTTCGAAGACGGTTGGCTACGAAGGATTATATTGCGATGTCATTCTAGGCTTCTAGCTGTCGGAATACATAGGGTATAACTATATTATCGGATAATTTATCGAGGAGTATTAACAGATGGATCCGAAGGGGGTGGCAGTACAGATCGGCAACTTGAGATTGACATTGACATGTTTGTTTAAGTTTTGCGATACGGGAGTTGAAACAGGAAGAGAAGAGAAAGTGAGAAAGTGATGTTGGCAGTTGGCAGCGTTGCTTTCCCCAGACAAGCCCAGACCAGATGACGACTGCCGCTTGACGGTAAGCCCCACCTTCGCATCCAGCCCATCCTAGCCATCCAGCCACCACCGAATTCCCACAATGGAAGCTACCAATGATCGTACCTAAGTACCTTCCCGACGGATCCGTAGTCTCATTTTTAGCACATTTTTTATCCATAGTTTCACTAGCCACAGATAACAGATAACCCCGATAAACCCCACGGTGTGGCTCGGCTAAGATGTGGCTTTGATTTTCAAACCTGACAGGGGTCATCGAAAAAAGTTCAATATCCAGATTCGCGATATAACAGAGAACATATCTAAGCTGCGACACCTCCGCCATTGATACCCGGAGAAGCGCCGCGATTGCTACTCCTAAATATGGCGTCTCCAAGTAGAGGTAGCAGTGCCGCTGCTGCATTGTTGCGGAGTAAGCTCTCCGGTGAAAATCGCACATATTCATATTCATATACTAACACTAAAAACTCTCAGAGGGACAATCCAGCATATGCGCCAGTTGCAGGAGCGCCCAATTCCGATCATACTCATCCGCCGCTGAGGCTTCTGCGCAGGCTCCAGTCGAACCACCCAAATACAAAGAATTCCCGCAACATCCTCCAGCAGAATACCGCATAAAATCCGGTATCATCCTAACCCGAGCGCCTCTACTCACCCGCGCACTTACTCCATTCGAGAGCGCATTCTTCTTCTACCAGAAGCGCTTAAACGAGCGACTAGTCCTTCCTTTCAGACATACCCTGTTCTTCAAGAAGGACACGGCCACAGATTTGGATTGGCGGATCAAGTTCGAAGAACGAGGAAAGATAGTGTCGAAAGAAGTGGGCAGATACTACGCCCGCGGGCGCAATGCGTGGAACGACGAGCTGTTAGTAGGCAGTACGCTAAGCGACCAAACGCGGTTACGGGAAATCCTGCTTAAGGATGCCGAAAGTAGGGTTACCGAAGATGGCGAGAGAGCGAAGGAGGACGAAATCATCCCTGTGGAACGGCCGATGGATAGGATCACCGAGGCAGACAAGACGAACGATGTGAGGCGGTTAGACCGCAAGCTGGACAGAACACTGTACCTGATTGTCAAAGGCAGCGATGGGGTGTGGCAATTCCCAGCTGTGGATGTACCAACGGACGCAAACTTACACGAGGTTCGTTGAGCGCAATAATCATCTACATCTACTGGAACAATACTAGTCGCTAACTACAATCACAGACCGCTGCGAAAGCTTTGGAATCAGCAGCAGGTGTTAACATGAACACCTGGATGGTGGGTCGAGTACCAGTCGCTCATATGGTCAAAAAGCCCGAGTTCAATGAAGACGATTCCTTCAAACAGAGGGGCGAGAAGATATTCTTCTTAAAGGGGAGAATTATGGCTGGCCAAGCAGATTTGAAAGGGAACAAGTTGGGACTAACTGATTTCAATTGGCTAACAAGGGAGGAGTTGAAGGAGAAACTATCCGAAAAATACTTCCACTCCGTAAGAAACATGATGGCGGATCGGTAGAGATAGGTGTAAATTACGGCGTAGAGCCTCCTGTATTCTACAATACCACCAATTGTAAAAAGAAGTGTACCATGTTTTGTTGCTCTGTGTTATACCATGTACCCTGGCATCCCATCGTGCAACATGCTATTCCTTCCTTTGATCCAGCGCCCCGGGACGGCCAGATACTCCTGTGGAGGCTTCACTGGAAAACCCTCGAGAAGGCCAGCTTCTCTTCTACACTTTTCCAGTGCTAGGCGTCCACGACTGTCGTCGAGGCCGACCCACCAACCCATCGCGCCTTCGAAATATCCGGGCGCCTAGCACTGACAGTTTATAATAACTGTTCAACCACGCACGTTGTGCTGTTCTGCTCCTAAAATTTGGACACCAATCCGGACTTTTGGGCGGGCGGGCCTGGCGCCACGCCCACTCTCTCACGATGTGTTCCACATCGACCGAAAGCGTCCTCCATTGTGAAGATTCGTTGAATTGTATACATCAGGTCTTCAATCATGCGTTGGAACCTTCTTCCGACTGCGTTGAGACTATACTTCGTGAAATAGTTAGAATATATATCAAGCTACTCAAACATAATATATCCTCTGTTTTGTTATAACTTACGCTGAACAGCACCGGTGGTGTGGAAGTTCTGCACCACCCAGACCTCGATGTGGGCCGCCTGGTTGGGCGCATAGCAATGGATAATGGCGACCAAGAGGTCGCCAACTGCCCCAGTCATTGGCAGCTTCGTCGTTTATGCGGACTTGGGCCCTAATTATGATGGCATCCAATCCTGTAGCCGCCCGCGGCGCAGGACTTTGCCAGGTCCAGGCTGAGGGATTAGTCTGCCCTTCTCCTTTGCGTCAGCAATGACCTCGTCTGGTTGGTAGAACCACGGGGTGAGCAGCCCCATTACATGCTGCTTAGTAGCTCCTCTCTGGCCCGTACGGACTAGACCTGAGCCCGCTGAGGTCCCCAGAGGGCCCGCCACTCTTGTTCGGCGGCCATTTTAATTGCCCACGATAAGGTCACTCCTCCTACTATGGCGTAGGTACTTCCCAACCTCGTAAATCTACCAGCCGCGCCGGCACGGCTGGTAGATTTTGAGGGAGTTTGATGATCGTTGCCCACTCGCACTCCCAGAGGGGCTACTATCAGGCCCCTTGTCTGGTAACGAGTTCGAAGGGGCTTGTCAACCCTAGACACCACAACCACTCTAGAAGAATGATAAGGAAGGTTATAGCAGACACGCCTTGCGAAATCATAGTGCGCAGTACACTATGCGTTGTGTCGACGGCCAGCGGCGCACAGGGGAGCGACCAGCGCCCCTTCCCACGGCATCCCCTGACTCGTCGCCTCCAGACCCAGCATCTGGTGATCCGGCTACTTCGATCGCGCGTAGTCTAAAAATGCTCCCAGTAGTGGGAGAGGGTTAATGAAGAGGGGCGATGTGAGTAAATCGCTTAATTAACAGTTACCCGGTCGTAAATAATTGATGAAACCGTTATTCTGATGGAAGCAGAGGACTTGAGAGAAGCCAGCTTCTCTCAAGTGTGTTGCTGCGGCGATGGCGATCGTGCATATCTACCGTGTCGGGGTTATAAGACAACTTGATTGGTCTGCCCGTTATTATTTGGTAGAAACCGGCGATGCCACCTCTGCTTGGAGAGCGTTGGCCCTCTCTGTCATTGCATGGTGTGACCCATTAACTGAGTTGCGCAATATATGGAACCGTTCAAATAGAACAGTCATATCCATTCCGATATTACTAAAAGCTTGGCTCATACTGCCTGTGTATGATTGTAGGGCAGTGGTCAACACGGCACCAGGAGTAGTTATGGTAGGCCGGGATTAATGTTTAGGGGGGTGTTAGAATTGTCGTTTGAGGTTCGGGTTCGACATGGTTGTAAACATGTATTTTTTTAATTCGAAGAGTCGTTTTAATGATGATAGTAAGTGTTGCAACGACATAATAAGATGACGTAGTTGTTAGAGGGTGCAATAAAGTGATTTTAGTTTATATGTATTTGGGCGGGTCGGATGCTCTGCCATTATTTCGTATAATAACGGCGTCAGCGGCAAGTTTAACTTGTCGCTTGGTCTATCGGTACCAGTTCCGGATTTTATGACAATAAACACTCTGTCACCCACCCCAAAGTCCGGCTGTCGTCTGTGTCGATTCACCTGGTCGGCCCAGCGTACTTGGGATCGTTTGATAACGCTAAGCTGTGCCAATCACTGTTGCATCCGTAGCTAATTGACGCAAACTCGCGCAGCAGTGACTCATTGATATGACCTATAAGTCAAGTTTCTCCGATAGTGTAGAAGATGGTAGAAGGCCAAAATAGACCAGCGGCATTGTCAAGGTCAGCAAAATGGGCTTTTTGGTAATAGTATAAGAGACTGCTGGATGTAGAAGGGTAATTTGTCAATAGATGACAAGTCTAGGGAACCTGATAAGGTGTGCTCTAGCATTGCGTCCGACTGTTGGGCAATGGCTCGTGGAGCTTGATTTAGCCTTGCTTACTAGCCGACTGATGTAAAGGAAGGATTAAGAAAAGGATATGTGCCCGACTCCTGTCATAGAGGATTTGTTGCCGTAAGTTCTCCAGAAGGCATTCGTCCAGAGAGGAATCATATGGAGTTCTTTTTCTGAATATGTCTCACCTGGCATCGACGCCGCCTCGCGACGACAAGAACGCAAGGGGCCTTGCGCATCTGATTGGGAAGAGTTATTTCCTGTATACTTGGCAGCAATGGATACTTGTCTTGAGGCAGATTCATCTGCGACGAGTACATCCCATTTTTGGAGGGCTCCCGATGTACCAGCCTCCTCTGTGTCGAGTAGGCTACTGGCACTTGCATCAGACCATGAAGTTACACTAGAAAAAATTGAATTAGTGAGATAAAAAGATTAGATGAATCGTAATAGACATACCTTGCGTTACTATGGCCTGTTGATTCCTTTTCATCTTGGTCAGGTTGTGATGTGGGCACATAGCATTTTTTATCGATGACATCTAGATGCTTTTGAGTACTGAAAGAAGCGTGAGCTTGTTTCAAGTACAGCACTGCTGTTATGTAGCCTGCAGATGTCAATAAATATATCGGAATGATTATTGGAGGTTTTGTAGACTTACTGTCAAACCCAGCGTTGTGGGCGCGAGCTTGCCCGCTGCTGAATCTAGGATCGCAGTGAAAAGCAGGAAATTGATTTTTGGCATAATGATGATGTAGATCATGTAATGTGCTATCGGATTCCATCATGTGTCTTTCTCTTGTATGCATGAATTTTGTGTCTACGATGCGTGGGAAGAGTGTGTGGATTTTATTGATGAAATCATCAAAATTTGGGGGAAGAGGATGGAAGAATGTTTGGAAGAGAAAAGCGAGATCCTGCAGTAAATTGTGACCGACTAATATTGGTCTAGATTGCTGGAGACTCGCTTCACATTGTTCAAAGTCAAAGGTACGGTTGAATTTGCTCCACGACTCGAGACCGATAGGAGGCTTATTGTTGTGATAGACCCATTCTCGGTTGATTCTTTTGGTGAATGGGCCCCCTGACAATGCCTCGAGAAGTATCTGTAGGCCTATACCAACGGTATGTTAGGTCGAGGAGCCATGTAACTAGGTAGGTGACCTGTCAATAGACAAACCTGATAGTTTCTTTACGTCGTTGATTTCGAATTGCTGACGGGCCTCATCCTAGACGAAGGCATTGCCAAGTTAGAAACTAGGTACCTATAAATCCGCAATACAACAGATAAAGGGGCTAACGACGAACCTTGAGCTTTGCCGCTTCTTCTACCAGACTGACAGACACACAACCTTTCATATCGCCTGTTGGTATTCTTTTAGCTGTACATGCTGGATAATCCTCGTGGATGATTTGATAGATCAATCGAAGCTGTAGTCCATTGAGTTTACCACCATATGGATTTTTTATGATAAGTTCCACACCCTAGTAGTATGTTAGTCTCATGATTTTTAACTGAACATGTGGATATTATACCGGTGTGGCATCTTCAGCGATGAATCCTGCCATCTTTCTTTCAACGTATTTGTAAAAGCGTTGTGATTCTTCGTCGAGTTTCAGGGGGTCAACGTGCTCGTGGTCCTTGTCCCGAGATAAACAATATTGCTCCGCACGCTTCATTTCTTCCCTATTTAGATAATGGACACCATTATCTAAAGCACGACTAAGGTTGAAATTATTTTGCAGGAGAAAGCTGTAAGATCTTGCAGAGATACAGAAGTTTCGGTTAAGATGCCGGGTGAGACCATCCGATAAAGAATCTCTGGGAAACAACGGCGAGACATGACAGTTGAATGTGCGAATCATGTATTCGGCTAGTTATTGACATCTGTTAGTTTTGATTATTTTGCTATTTTGTTTGTGTTCGCTAAGCTTACATCGTTCTTCATTGTAGTGACAAAATGTGAATCCAACCTGTAGCACTTGGTATTTTTCAGCCGCTTCTTTGATTTTCGTATATGAATCTTGAATAGAAATGTTGTGGTTAGGATGATTATGGCCGGAGATGCCACTCATCTCAACGTCAATCGCCACGAAACGGGCCTTCCGTGCTTCTTCTAGCATACACGGAAGCATCCAGAAGAAGTTACTCCTATCAATCTCCATTATATTGATATGTCGGCAACTGCTTTGATGTTGGCACTCGATCCCGCTGTATCAATGAAATGTGGAGAAAGCAAGGGGCAATCTGTTTTGGTGAGTTGAAGGAGTGACTTAGGAGTGGGTTCTGTGAAGACATCAGTAGGATAACAGCATATATAGTTTTTTATTTTCCGAAGCGGAAATAGGAAGCTAAATTCGCTTTCTTTATGATTCAGACATGGTATCCTGGAATCATGAAACTAGGGTAGTTTGTTGCACAATCACCAACACTGAGGTAAGCTACCTAGGTAGGTAGGTATGGCAAACTGCTTCTTATCACCATATCACAGTCTGATTTTAAACAACCTCAAATTTTCACTTTCGCACTTTCGCACTTTTACACCTTTACAAGCGATGGATCTTACATCGTCTTATTCCTATAGTGCGACGTTAGTTTAAGAACAACGTGCTTGAATTTGAGATAACTAACCTCAGCCCCTTACCGGCCGACAAGCTCTTTATCCCTATTGAGCACATGACCTGACATCCATTGGAGGACTAACCACTCATATGAAAACCCGTAATGATACATATTTGAAATTGAGAGACACAGGTTGTTGTGCTATTACCGTGTAGAGTTCAAAATTCTAGGGTGGGTCAATGATCTCATACGTTGCGATTGGTTCCAATCTGATTGATTATACTTATCAATGGAAACTATATACAAACCATTCGTAAGCTGGGATATGTAGATAGATGTGAATATACCTCTCAATTCTGAACATATCACCTGTTCATGCAGAAGTCCACTGGCACCCACAGAAGCTCGGTTCCGATTAGCTAGAGCATAGCTTCACATTGGGTCTGGTCCACAGCGCGAGCTGTAGTTGGGGGAGCCTGTAGACTTAATTAAGCAAGCCAAGAATATACCTAGGTCTCCCAATGTTCTTATGTATGCAAGTGGGCTGTCGTATTTGCGTATATAGGATGTTGATTGTTGTCGATTAAAGCTAACAGCTTTCAGAATGAATACCTATGTATGTGTAGTGCTGGACACGCCAGGCAAATATTGGCAGAGGAATTTCCCGTGTGATTTTATCAACGCTTCATGCGCAAGTTGGAAGATGAGGCTATTCACGGTACTGTTGGATACAATGTTCGGAGGTCCGTAGAACGAATGAGACTTTAGGGCGTGAATCCCATTATGTAACTCTCCTCATTATGTAAGCTGAACAAGGGGAGGTTGCCCATTGGAGAAGCTACTGTATTATTGTGGGACCACCTAACGATATTCATACCTGTGGGCCGATGAGCCGAGGCACAAAACATTCCATAATCACCGAAAGAACGGCGGCTTTCAATCCTACCTTCCCGCATGCCAGTGAACGCGAAGGCAAGCTCGACCTACTCCGGTCCCACATGCCAACGTTGTTCCTGCATGTGCATAGTTCAAAAGTTTACCAAAAGTTTACGATGTCATTGTTGACATTTACTTCTCCAAACCTCTAATCTATTAATATGAATTTCTCTTGCTGGAATCTATCATCGCGTCTAAGCTAGTATTTAGGCCAATTCCTATCTAAATTATCAAGTTGGAATATACCTAAATATTCGCAAACATGTCGTTCGATGGATCCTATACCGCAACATTGAGCCCTACTGCTACCGAAGGTTTCGGATCGCATGTCCTTTCCAATTCGATATCCTCATTGGCATCTACAACCTCCTCTCGTCCATCATCAAATAACATCTCGAAAACCTACCGCCAGGCATCACAACTATTTCTGACGCGTCGATTGCCAGAGGCATTATCAACAGTTTTACCATTAATCAGTCCATCAACAGAAACTGCGGATGTGAATGGATTGAATGAGCCGGCACCCGTCGTTCGAGCCTCGAGATCTACGAGAATTAAGGTGTGGAGTTTATATTTGACTATCCTAAATGCCATATTAGAGCTGGATCCCGACGAAGGAAAAGAGGCCTTCGGCACGCAAGAGTGGCGTGCTCTGTGCAAGAAGGTTCGGGATGGCGATGTATGGGAAGAAGTCGCGCAGTTCGGATATCATGGCGTTGAGGGGGAGGTTGATTCTGAGGTTGTCATAAATCTGTAAGTTGGTCCCTGCTTCACAGGAAAATGTCCGAGGCTGACAAACGACAGGGCCACACTACTGCTCGCACACGCCAAATCACAGGCGGTGAACCAGAAGCGACTGGAAAATTATCTGGCTGCATCGACTACACCAAATCTTGATATATCCCAGAGGCTTGAGGAGACCAAAGATCCACGGTTTTCGTCGAGGAGAAGATCGACTTCTAAAGGGGTTGCTAGTGGTGCTGACACCCCCAGAGACCTCAATGCTAGAGTTAAGATCCTAGAACTGTACACTCTACATGTCTTGCTACGTAATAATGAGTGGGATTATGCCAGAGAGTTCATTAGCGTTAGCGCGGTTCTCGATGACGAGCGACGAGAGGCCTTCCTACAGGCTCTTCAAAGTCTACAAGAAGAGTCGCAAGAATCGGAACGGAAACAACGCGAAGAACAGCAAAAACAGGAAGAGCAACTGCAGAAAGATATCGAAGAAGCAAGAAAGCTTAGAGCAGAGAATGAAGCGAGGGATCGACGCCGATTAGATGAGGAGAGGGCTAAGCGAGAAGGCAGCGAGGTCGACTACGGCATTGAAAATAGCCAGAACACACCTCGATCGAAAAATAAGCCTCGAACATCTAGCGGCTCGTCTGCATTATCGAGAGCAGCTAAAGCGTCTGCTCCTAAGGGGAAGAAGGCCGTTGCACCCCCGAGTTTCGGTGCACGGGCTGCTGTGGTTATTATGAATTTTCGCAAGGTTATTGAGCAGATGGGGGCTACACTGAAAGCCAACCCAATGCTTCTCATGAGATTGGTCGCCTTCGTCGTTAGTATTATTGTTATGTTTGGTAGGAAAGGCATTCGTGAACGGATTCAGCAGATTCTTGGAACAGGTTGGAATAAGGTCAAATCAACGGCGGGCATGGGCGTTAAAGTCAGCTACATCTAATTTACTAGGTGGGCTCATAATCGAGGCATTCTGTACATCATCAATTTCTTGCAGATAATAATCACTCGGGAACATTCGGGCATCAGCATCCTTACGTAGTTTGACGCTACACAAATCGCATGGTTTTGTAATGAAAATCAAATCAACTCGGATATGAATACATAGAATTGCATGCCTAGTCTACTCGTAGGATGAGTGCCATAATCTCAGAACGCCCGGCCAAGAATGCTGATATTAAAGTATGACTTCCTTTTTCGCGTGAATATATACCCAGCAATGACATCGAGTTGCCACGTATATCAAGAACCCTAAACCTCCAAGGCCCAAACCCAGGCCACATGAAGGCTAGTACCCCGTCCGATTCGTCTTTTTCTGGTAGAACAGCTATATGGCAAGTCAGCGTCTCCAGCATCCCTAAAAGCAACAAGAGTCCCATGCGCCCTCTTAAGAGGATATAGCAACCTACATCTGTTCTTGAACTGCCCAAATTTATAATCTTAGGACACCCATCTCTATCCTTCTCCAGCCGCGTACACTCGAAGCAGTAAAACGCGTCGGAGATGCCCTCGCCGCCACAAACGACACACTTGTTTTGGTAGTTGCCGAAGCTACATTCATCGCAGATACGAACGAGGGTGGTCGGTCTCACGTAGGAATCGCATACGGGACATTTTCCGTCGCATTTGTCGCAGAGGCGGCCGATGGCGATGCCGGATTGCTTGCGGCACATCACGAGATCGCTAGGAAGTAGAATGTTAGCTTCAATGCTTAATATCGAATGAAGGAAGGTGCCACTTACGGATGATGTCGAGACATGTTGACTAAAGAGGAACCTCACTACAATGAAGAAGGCCCAGGGGAAGCGAGGAGATGTTGTAGGTTGGAGGAGAAGGAATCGCTCGTAAACAATTATAATGACAATATGTTGATATGATAGCCTTCCAGACGATTTCTCAGCCTTGCCACTTCCTTCTAAAGATTTCAAATGTTTATGATTGCACGGAGCTTGCACGAAAATGAACCTTGTTTGGCATAAAGTACATAAAGTGGGGTACCGTATGCACAATTGCACAAAGTCCAGTTTGTTCGATCAGGTCGATGTAATTAAGTGGGGTTGATCATGTACATGGTACCTGACTTTACCCTTTTAGTCTTACTTTGATCTGTCGCACTTTGGAGCTTTGGCCCGCGTCTGTTTGCTCTACCTTCAGCCTCGCGATGTTTTAATTATTTAAACTTTCCACCCAGCTCTACACATGTGCAAGCTTGACAAGCCAATTTCTAACCGCACGAGAATGACCTAATTTATTTTTTTGCCCGACGTGGCAGTCGTCATAAATTGCGCTTCATATTCTCCTCATATTTTCTGTTCTAGCTGGCGAAATTCGACGCGATGTCGACCAACGAAACGTAAGTCACAACCCTGGCTCCATTTCTATTGGTCACAATTGGCTAATAATAAAATCAGTACCCTTAATGGTCGTAGCCCGGCGCGCGAGACGACTGCTATCGATGCAGAGGAAGATGGTACTAATGCGCAAAAACGTAAAGCTTCGTCGCCTCCTCTCAGCGAAGATAAACTTAGTCAGTCACCGAAAAGAGCGAAATTAGATGGCAAGCTGGATGAAGATAACACGGCTAAGGCTCCACCGACCCCGAAGGAGCCCACCATAGACCGTCGTCAGAGCGCATTACAAGAGGAGAGAAGACGCGGGAAGCGATTATTCGGTGGTTTGCTAAGCACACTAAGTCAAACCACTTCTAGCTCGCAGCAAAAGAGACGTCAAGAGATTGAGCGACGACAACAGGCAAAAGTCCACCAACAAAGAGCCGAAGATGACAAGCAAAGAGAAGAAAAACTAGCTAAGTTGAGAACTGTTCGCAAAGTGGAGCAAATAAAGTTCGACGAGAAAGTCGTAAGTCAACGTTCATATTATCTCAATGACCACACGAATATCTTTGACTAACAAGATGATTAGATGCGAACCAGGCACACGAATATGCTAGCCATGTCTCGCTTCCTGGAGACTAAGAGCACTCCAAAGATAGTCAGTATAACGTCACGACCATCGTACTATATCTGCTAACCGTCATTTCAGTTTTACTTGCCGTGGGACCCTACACCCGAACAAGAAGACATTATCAAAGAGCAAGTCCGCGATACCGAGGAAACGATCCAGAGGGAAGTCCTCGAATTTAAGCACAACAAAGAACAGCGATTAAAAGCATTAGGCATCGCAGTTGATCCCCCTGCGCTTGAACCTAAGGATAAAGTGGGTAGTAAACCTGACGATGAGCACCCTACTGACATTCCACATTCTAATACCTCTCCTACTTCTACTAATCGCCCCCCTTCCAATGCCGGTAAGGTTGGCCATGAAAAAGAGCCAGATAGGGCGGACGATGTAATGATAGAGGAGGTCGAAGACACGGTTATCTACTAATTCCCGAATGTCTCCCTCCGGTTTTCTCTATTCACTATTGTGTACTCGGAATATTTAGGCGGTGGGTGGAAGGTACAGGCGCTTTTGCGTGATATGGATCTACGGGCCGTGGGAGTTTTTCGATCAATGTTTCGAGATTTCGGGACAAACCAAGGTTAACATAGCGAGTTTACGCGATGTATTTAGCAATACTCCCGGCTTGATTTTGGTGTTTCTAGCGAGCTCGTTAGAAATACGCAGTCTCCAACATAATCCAAGTCAGTTCTGAACTATCGGTCTTCTTAACGGTTTTTTCAAGTGGTCATCCATGGGTACCAGACATGTGCCTCTATTTCACATAACGATTGCCCCCTTCATTGCTGGCGCAGCAGCTATCAATTATTGAATCACCAACCCCTTTTGAACTTCCAACACTCTTTTCCGTCGGAGCAATTAATCGCCCAGACATCCACTAAAAGCTCCACGTTACAAGGCATAACCCACATATCCCACATATTACATGCAGTCGCGATACAAACACAAAGGACTACGCATGATCCGCAAGAAACGATACAATATGAGTCAACGTCAAGGTATCCTCGTTATCCTCGCAAGCCTCGGCACCATTCCCTTACCTAGGTTGGTATGAGGTGTGGGATGGAGCTACAATGCTATCCCTGACCGGGATAGCCTTCTTCTCCGCTCTGAGCCTAGGCATCTATTTGATCTATTCTATTGAGATGAAATAAATACCGATTGGCTGGCTGGCAACGCTTCTTACATGCACACACCGTCTGTGATATTAATTATTCAGCAATCCTTCCAATCAATGTAGTCATTTATGACTGTTTTAGAAGGAATTGTGCTCACCACAGCTAAATTAATATATGCGAGTAGGGTAGTTCTGCGGGTTAGCATGAATCGTATGGGTAACGTTTTGCATAACCCTAAGATAGGACTAGTTCCCGCAACCTATTTCCCGTTTTAGAAGGCGCCCGAAGAGTTAGACACATTAAGTCGGACGAACCGGCGAGTCCACGGCCGGTCTCAAAGGCATATAAATATTAATAAGTAGCTCCCATTAGACCCGGCTTCTCCCCCACCTCCGTAGCTATCATCCGCTTTGTTCATAGTTGCTTGCGATTATAGAACAATATGTCTTTGGACGCCTTGGTCCCTAACGACCCTCGGGTCGAACACAAATACAAATCTTTTGGAGATATCAAATACTACTATGTCCTAGCTAAGCCGCAGGGCACGCCGGTGGCCACCGTTCTTCTTGCTCATGGCTGGTAAGTCTTCCTAGACTCGATGAATTTCTTAAGTTGCTCACAGATCCATCGGTAGGCCTGATCTTGGGTTTGCATGGCGATACCAGGTCCCCTATCTCACGTCCCTGGGCTTGCAGGTCATTGTCCCGGACATGTTGGGATACGGAAAGACCTCGTCTCCTCACGACTTCGAGGAATACACGATGAAGAAAATGACTGCTCATGTTGCAGCTATCGTCAAGGAAGTTACTGACCAACCTATCATCCTTGGTGGCCACGACTGGGGCGGGTTTTTCGTTTGGTAAGTTTATACTTCTCGAGCCTCTTTTAGATGGCTTGCCGTCAGCGGCTTGGTTCACACCGCCCAGACCCCGCAGCTGCAAGACATTGACATTATTATCGGAAACGGTAATCGTTATATTGCTCATACGCTGACGCCATTCCCACGTAGGCGCATGTACGCTTACTACCCCGAGTTAATTCGAGCGGTCTTCAGCATTTGCGTACCTTACATGCCTCCCAATCCGGCTAGGCCTTCGCTAGAGGAGGTCGTGACGAAGATGCCCAACTTCAAATACCAGCTACAATTCGCGAGCGGAGAAGCGGAGAACATCCTAAACAAGACACCCGACAATATCCGGGGCTTGATGAACGGATTACTCGGTGGTACAACGCCGGACGGTGGCCATGCCCTCAGAGTCGAGGTCGGCGTTATCGAGGAGAACCTGTCGAAGATCAGCCCTGCTACGACCGTTAGCAAGGACGTGATCGATTTCTACGTTCAGGAGCATTCGCGCAATGGCTTCCGCGGTCCGTGCAACTGGTACCGAACCCGCCCCCTCAACGGCGAAGACGACGTAGAGCTTGCGAAGAACCCGGATCTTAGGGTCCAGGTGCCAGCCATGTTGATCATGGCGGAGAAGGATGCCGCGCTCCCGCCCCGTCTAGCGGAGGGTCAGGAGAAGCTTTTCACTGCTGGACTTAAGAAGGAAGTTATTGACGGCGTTGGTCACTGGGTCATGGTTGAAAATCCCGCAGAGACCAACAGGCACATTGGAGATTTTGTCAAGAGCGTTCTTGGAGAGGACCTCAAGGCGGCATTGTAAAATCGGAGTTCAGCTCTCACAGTCTAACAGTAGGCGCCGAAGTATGTAGTGAATCCATACTATACTGACTAGTAAGCTGTGTAATTGCTCGATATTCGTATTGGGGTGGCTGATTTTTCACGACGCGCAATGTGTAGCCTGCTTTGTCTTACATGCTTACTGCCTGTTGCTATTCATAGGCAGTTAAAGGCCAGTATAGGTAGCATCGAGAGTGGCGTAGAAAGTCAATAGAACCGAAATATGTCTATACCAATTGAAACACAGTCTATAGTATAAGCTAAATAAACAACAGTATCACGAAGAGGTTGAGATTGAGTATGACCTTAACTGCTAGCTCTGGAGATTAAGAGTCTAAACTTAATACGAAATTCTTGTGCACCGTCGGGCGAGGGAACTACGTGGACGGTCGAGTCTACGGCCGACAACGCCACGATGAATATCGGGTAGTGACCCCCCTCAGCCCCTGAATTATGGTCGTTCGCCTAAAATAAGATTGATGGAAAGACCCAAGACTTTTCTACGTATGCACCTATCCTTGCTAAACTCTAGTGCTAATTGCTAGACACATGGTGGATGTTTACTTGGTAAATTTTATTTCTGTTCAATTGCGCCGAGCTGAAATTTGAGGGCATCCAAGCCTTCAAGGTCGATTTTTCATAATGGCGCACAAACATATACTTTGGAAGTATAAGATGCTTCAGCCCGCAATTCGGCAATTGCCCGGATGTTTCGCATTAAAGATGAAGTAAGAGGCGTAAGATCTTTACCAAAGAGATGTCGATCTTTTAATTGCCCAACTGGTATACTTAATCGATATGTATCTTCAGATATACGTCAGCCGTTCCAAATGGTACAGTACATCTGTATATATGTATACGCACACGTTAGAGATTGTACCTTACGGATATTTTCCGTTAATCAGACCCTTCCTTGGTAAAGGTCGAACAATTGAACTCGCCTCATCAGCCACACCTATAATCTCGTTAGCCTATCAAAGCCGCTGCCAACTGAAAGTCAATCAATAACAGGTTAGCTTGGCTTGCGTTACCCACATCCCACGGGAGGAAACTACTGGTCAACTGAACTCCTGATTGCTCCAGTTGCTCCTGACTGAAGGCTGTGCAAGAGAAAAAGACAGTCGTACACGAACACGGGAGGCAATGACCCACTTTATTATGCTACTGCTAAGGATATTGCTTAGGCCGGGTCTTGGCTTGTCCATGGATGCCATAGATGCTACCCTTTTTGCATGTCTTGCGTTTCGACCTCTACCGTACATACCACATACCACATACCACATACCACCGCTGAACCGGTACTAGAATTTACCAGTCTCTCCAGACTCCTTCTCACTGCCTCATCGTCAACACGACAACCTTTCGATTATTATCACTCCCTCATCGTCATAATTGCGACCTTTTCTTTTCTTCCATCGCTGCCCGGATTCTGTCGGCCTTGTCAGTAAATTGCACGCTTTCGATTCTCGCCATATACGAACCCGAACCATCTCGTATTCCCTACGATACTCCTATCTATCCCGCATAGTACTTCGATCCCGAACACCAATATTCTAGAACAAACAACGAAACCAACCGCATATGGGGACTTTGTATTGTATTTAGATTAATCGCTACTAAATGAAAGCTTTACACTAGGTCGAGTTTTGAAATATTGGGTTTTCATCACGTCCCGTATGCCTCCAATTTCGCTCCCTTGGTAACATCCATTCCTTCGCGACATGGCTGGAAGGGCGCCTCCTGGAGGCAACTCTAGTTCTGGAAATGACCTCTTACTCGACCTCGACGACAGCCCTCCTTATGGAGGGCAAAGACGACCTATGCACGATAACCACTCATCTCGACCGTCTGTGTCTTACGATGATTTCGTTGGCGGCAGCCAAACCACCCACCCATCTGTAAAAAACCCAGCACCCGGCGCCGGCGTTTCGGGACCTCGACCACCATACCTAGTCGATAACGACAGACAGTACAGTCAAACTTCCGATCTGCACAACTATCAGAGATATGCCGACGACTTTGATGATTATCCCGATGATGGTCAGTCATATTACCAACATGGAGGAGCGATGAATGCAGCCGACATGGAAAGCCGCGTTGATGCGCGGAACCGCAATAGCGTACTTGGGTTAGGAGGTGGCTTTTTTGGCAAGGCGAAGAAAATGTTAGGCATGGGGCAAAAAGGCTATTCGGAGATGGACCTGCCTTTGACAGAAGCAGGTCATGGAAGGAGTGATTTAGGCACCGAGCCTCAGAAGCAAAATAAGAAATTCGAGTTGAAGAACTTCAGGTTTGGTTTTGGTGGAGGTAAACCGGACCCGTCAACCCTGGGACCTCGCATCATCCATTTGAACAACCCTCCCGCCAACGCAGCGAACAAATATGTCGACAACCACGTTTCTACTGCCAAATATAACATCGCTACGTTCTTACCCAAATTCTTGATCGAACAGTTCTCCAAGTTCGCGAACGTCTTCTTCTTATTTACGGCTGCCCTGCAACAAATTCCAAACTTGTCTCCGACGAACCAATATACTACTATTGGCCCTCTCGTCGTCGTTTTGTTGGTGTCCGCGGGCAAGGAATTGGTCGAGGACTATAGGAGAAAACAAGCCGATAGCTCTCTCAATAACTCGAAAGCTAGGGTCTTACGGGGATCAACATTTGAAGAGACGAAATGGATCAATGTGAGCGTAGGAGATATAGTGCGGGTAGAATCGGAGGAACCTTTCCCTGCCGACATTGTCTTGCTTGCTAGTTCCGAACCAGAAGGATTGTGTTATATCGAAACAGCAAACCTGGATGGCGAAACTAATCTCAAGATCAAACAGGCGCTACCGGAGACATCTACTATGGTTAGCCCGGCCGAGTTGAGTAGGTTAGGGGGCAGGGTCCGTTCCGAACAACCGAATAGTAACCTATATACGTACGAAGCTACTCTGACGATGCAAGCTGGCGGCGGGGAAAAAGAGTTGCCCCTCAACCCGGAACAGCTGCTGTTGCGAGGTGCCACCCTCAGGAATACTCCTTGGATTCATGGCATTGTGGTGTTTACTGGACATGAGACAAAACTTATGCGCAACGCTACCGCGGCTCCGATCAAGCGTACCAAGGTTGAACGGCAACTGAACATGCTAGTCCTTGCGCTGGTTGGCATGTTACTTGTCCTCAGTGTTGTGTCTACTGTGGGAGAGCTGGTCTTCCGATCCGTTCGATCAGATTCGATTTCTTACCTAGAGCTGGACTCCCTGACTAACGCCGGCGATGTAGTGAAGGCGATTTTCAAAGATCTAGTCACCTATTGGGTCTTGTTTTCTTCCCTGGTTCCAATCTCGCTGTTTGTGACTGTCGAGATGGTCAAATACTGGCATGGCATTCTAATCAACGACGATCTCGATATTTACTATGACAAGACGGATACTCCCGCAAACTGCCGAACATCGAGTTTAGTCGAAGAGCTGGGCATGGTCGGCTACGTCTTTTCGGACAAAACGGGAACTCTGACATGTAACATGATGGAGTTCAAGCAATGCACGATTAGCGGGATCCAATACGCAGACGAGGTACCGGAGGATCGAAGAGCTACGGTGCAAGACGGTGTGGAAGTTGGAATCCACGATTTTAAGCGATTGCGTGAAAACCTGAAATCACACGAGAGTGCCGAGGCTATGCATCATTTCTTAGCTCTCCTATCAACCTGTCATACCGTTATTCCGGAACGGGACGAGAAGAGTGGCAGTATTAAGTATCAGGCTGCCTCGCCCGACGAGGGTGCCCTGGTCCAAGGTGCTTTGATGTTAGGCTATAAGTTCGTCGCTCGCAAACCACGATCCGTAATCATCGAAGTCGAGGAGAAAGAATACGAATATGAGCTTCTAGCTGTCTGCGAATTTAACTCTACTAGAAAGCGAATGTCTACAATTTACCGATGCCCCGATGGGAAGATCCGACTCTATTGCAAGGGCGCAGACACCGTTATCCTAGAACGGTTGAACGAGGATAACCCCCACGTCGAGGATACTCTAGTACATCTGGAAGAGTATGCTTCCGAGGGTCTTCGTACTCTCTGTTTGGCAGTACGTGAGATACCCGAGCAGGAGTTCCAGGAGTGGTACAGTATCTTCGAGAGAGCTCAGACTACTATTGGTGGTACTCGAGCCGATGAGCTGGATAAAGCTGCTGAGATTATCGAGCATGACTTCTATCTACTAGGCGCAACTGCTATCGAAGATCGTCTTCAAGACGGTGTACCCGAAACCATTCACACATTACAGCAAGCGAATATCAAGGTCTGGGTTCTGACTGGAGATCGCCAAGAGACAGCCATCAATATTGGCATGAGTTCCAAGCTGCTGAGTGAGGATATGATGCTTCTCATCGTCAATGAAGAGGATTCCATTTCGACTCGCGACAACATCCAGAAGAAGCTAGATGCCATTCGGAATAATGCAGACGGTTCGGTCGAAATGGATACCCTAGCACTTGTTATCGATGGCAAATCCCTGACTTTCGCCTTGGAGGCAGAGATGGAGAAGATTTTCTATGACCTAGCTGTGATGTGTAAAGCAGTTATCTGTTGCCGTGTGTCGCCGTTGCAAAAGGCTCTAGTTGTGAAGCTAGTCAAGAAGTTCTCGCCGGAGATTCTCCTCGCTATTGGCGACGGAGCGAACGACGTCTCTATGATCCAGGCTGCCCATATCGGAGTTGGTATTTCGGGTGTTGAAGGTCTTCAGGCTGCACGATCAGCCGATATTTCGATTGCCCAATTCCGATTCCTCCGCAAACTCACTCTTGTCCACGGTGCTTGGAGTTACCAACGTATCAGCAAAACCATCCTCTTCTCCTTCTACAAGAACATTACTCTATACATGACACAATTCTGGGTAAGTCAACTCTGTTCCCAATATTCAACATCATTTCTATGTCATGAATCCTTGAAAACCCTACTCAAGCTAACACACCAATAGTACACATTCCAAAACGTCTTCTCGGGTGCTATTATCTACGAGTCCTGGACATTATCCTTCTACAACGTCTTCTACACCGTGTTACCTCCCCTTGTCATGGGTATTCTGGATCAGTTCATTTCCGCGCGACTCCTCGATCGGTATCCGCAACTGTACACTTTAGGACAGCAAAACCAGTTCTTCAAGATCAGCACGTTTGCCGCATGGATCGCAAGTGCTGTCTACCATTCTATCGTTCTCTACATTTTCTCCGAACTTATTTGGTACGGGGACTTGATCTTGGGCGATGGTACAGTGGCAGGCCATTGGGTCTGGGGTACAGCCTTATATGCCTCTACGCTTGCAACAGTTCTCGGAAAGGCTGCATTGGTAACAAACAACTGGACCAAGTACCACGTCATGGCTATCCCAGGAAGTATGTTGATATGGTACATATTCATTGTCGTCTACGGTATCGTCGCTCCCATGATCGGGTTTTCCAAGGAATACCACGGACTGGTACCAAAACTATTCGCAAATCCCGTCTTCTGGCTCCAGACAGTCACTCTACCCATGCTTTGCCTCATGCGGGATTTCTCTTGGAAGTATGCTAAGAGGATGTATTACCCGCAAACGTATCATCACATACAAGAGATTCAGAAATATAACATACAGGATTACCGTCCTAGGTAAGTTCTCAATCAAACCCCATTTTCGATACCCAGAGTTTGAAATGGCTAACAAGATGCACAGAATGGAACAATTCCAGAAAGCCATCAGGAAAGTGCGCCAGGTGCAGCGCATGAGAAAGCAGCGCGGATATGCTTTCTCGCAAGCAGACGAGAGTCAAACACGTGTGATTAACGCGTACGACACGACGAGACACAGGGGAAGGTACGGCGAGATGCCGGCGTCGACGCCGGGCGCAAGGTAGTTTTTCGACTGGCTCGGCTGGGGACCTGAATTTTTTTCGTGCTTTGCATGTACCATATTTATATATAGTCGGGCCACGTGGCGTGCCAGACGCGAACGATTACTACGATATTTTAAGGTTGTGGCCTAAGAGGCGCGGCGTAGTGTAGAAAGGAAAAGAAAAAAAGAGCAATAAGATTATCAAGCCAGTGCGATGATGAGTGAGTTGAGTGATTTAGAGGTTAGTAGTGGCACCTACGGCGCGAGCTGCGAGGTGACGACGTGGCGTTTGTTCGGATACTGCACCGTCTTAAGACATCGATCTACATAGATCACGATTTCTATATGACCTGGCTCGAGATTAGATTAAGGTCGATGAACCTAATTTTCAAGCTTCTAAATGTCATATTTCGGCAAGTGTTCCGTCCTAGTAGTTCTCCAACTTGATGACGTGGTACGCGGGCTCTTCGTACGGATGAGCTCTTAACAAATTTACTTCCGTTAGCTAGGACTAGCCACCTACTCTACGACAAAGAGACAGGTAGATGGAACTAAGAAAAAAGCAAGTAATGAGGTACCTGAGGTACTGGATTGACCAAGACACGGGTGATATAGAGAACAAGAATACATCGCGGGCAGAAAGAGAGGAGGACAACATACCCCTTCAACGCAGCAACAGCCCCTTTCACTACATCCTCACCCACACACAGCGTCTCGACGCGCACCTCGGGGGTCTCTTCTAATGCCCCCACCTTTCCGATGTGCGGGTTCGCGGCATCACCGGGCCGGAACTGGCCTATTCCGGAGGTCGACCAGCAACACTCCGTATAGTTCCCCGGGCCCGGGTAGCGGCCTGCGCCGGCGGCGAAGATGGCTGTTTTGCACTGTAAAATTGGGGGTTAGAGAGGGGGATGTTGAACATTAAGGGGGAAGAAAGAAGGAATGAGATGGGATGAGGTGGGTGTTACGAACGGCTTGGACCGCGGATACTGGCGCATAGAAAATCAGCGTGAAGGATTTAGCTGCCGCGGATGCCATGGCCTGAGACGCTTAGGAGCGGGAGCAGGATCTAATCTGATGTAGGTAGGCGAGGATGATACAAGGAGCTTATAATCTTCCAAATCGATACCTTAGCAAGTAGACAGTTTGTCGGAGCTTACAAAGTTGAGCAGCAATGAAAATAGTAGGTGTTGTTGAAGAGGGGACAAAACTTAATTGATTCCATCTCCAATCATTACAGCGGTTTCAACCCCGCACTATGAACGATATACTTTGGTAACACAACACTTTATAACTTTATACAATAGGTCTTACGTAATTCGCCAGCCTGCTTGGACGGTAGATCGTTTAGCTAGGTAGATTGATATTTATTCTTCTAACTAATTAATGATCAGAAATGAGATATATATATATGAATATCGACTTCTTACTCCTACTGATCAACTTATAGATGGGGCGAGACACATGTTGTCTTGATAAAAGGAAGATCTCGAGGATTATTATTCGTTCTAATAATAGCCCATTTCAATGGACATATCATTGCTTAGTTTTGAGTTATGGCAAGGAAACGTAATGGTGAGAAGCCAATGTTGAGTTGGGGGTTGAGTCCGGTTGACAGCCCTCAACATATATAGTAGGCGATGAAGATCCGACGATTCATGGTTTTGATTTTATATCCGATGACACAGATGATACGGATGACTTAAGCCATTTTACTCTTGTTGAGACTCGGAGTGGCTTATGTCTCTAAGACAATCCTGTCATCGGGCATGCAAGGTTTGAACTATCAGGGGTACAAACGCTATAGACGGCCTGCTGAAAGATGTTGAATGTATACTATGATGTTAGAGCTCATAGACTGAGCTAGACATCTGACACAGACTTGTGAAGTTGTGCTAACTCGATATTCGGAATCTGGAATCCGGGGTTACCTACCCTATTCAAACCGTTCCACCTTGGTTACCACATCCGCGAAAAGGATACTAGGGATATGACTTCAGTTTCATCTGCTTTTTCTTACTATAAATCGTAAAGAGTTAAGCAGCACCATTGAAGTTCCTTGTAAGCGCTGGACCTAACCTTTGACTCGATAAGTCCGGCGGAACGGATTCAACAGTGACGAAAAGAGACGTCTCCGGATGCCCGAATCATATCCGAGGCCCTTATCTTCCCGAGTCGGGCTGCTGATTCATCCCGGGCATTGAGATCTGCGTCTCGTTGACTCAACAAACAATAATTATAAAAAGTAAAGATACCATAGGAAGAAGATTGAAAATAGTGTATTTTGAGTGAGATGAGATCAAAGATGTCCGGACTTACCTAGTATGAGCTTCGAACAATTAAAAAAAAATAAAACGGTGAAAGTCTAAAATTATGAATACATAAATACCTCAACTTATCTCCGATGAGAATAGGGTCCGCACGTGGTGGGGGTTACGCAGTGACTAATCGACTTAGGGTCAAGTTCGACCATATTTAGCCTAGCTCAACTAGTTTAAAAAGGAAACCCGAACCTGTGGAAAATCGTCATGGTCCTTGGCGGGATACTGCAGGAGCAGTAAACTAAAAGATCCCTGTAAATCCACGGACACGGACTTCGCTGGAGGTAAGCTCTTTTCCTTTTGTGGAAAAGTTAACAAAAAGAAAATGGATTTCGAGACTTGATCCACCAAAAAATCCTAAAAATTCCTCACATTCATTCCAATTGACGATGAGTCTTTGCTGACCCTTACCGATTTTCCGCTAGTATCTCTTTAGTATCTCGCATTTTTATTGATCGTCTTAGATAACCTCCCGCCCCACGAAACTTTTTTTTCCCGATTATATTTTTGTCTCCCTAAAGCAACCGTCCGCCGCTGCTCGTCTTTTATCCTTTTTGCCTTCACGGTAACCTCGCCGTTGGTCACCATCCGATGGCGTCGTCCTCGAGGGCATTAGGTCGGCTCACAGGCCCGGCTAGCAGACAATTGTCTGTGCATGCGCGTGCGCCCGCCGTCAACTTTGGCACGACGTCATTCCCGCGAAACCCAACGTCCGCCTCGACCGTTGTCGCAAGAGCACGTGGAAGAGCTCCCGTCCTCCCCCGCCAATTTACCCGATCCTATGCTGATGCGGCTCCGGCTCCGAAGAAGAAGAAGCCCGGCAAAATCCGCAGAACTTTCCGGTGGACATGGCGCTTGACCTACTTATCCCTCATTGCTGGCGTCGGCGCCGTCATCTACGATGGCTACTTGGACCGTCACCCTGAAGAGCAATTCGTCCCCGATCCTCACAAGAAGACCTTGGTGATCCTTGGTGAGTACCTGAATTTGGCGCTAATTATTCTTGTTTTTCATTACCTGACTATTTCTCTTCGAAGGTACCGGATGGGGTTCCGTCGCTCTACTCAAGAAGTTGGACACTGCCAACTACAATGTCGTTGTGATTTCACCCCGTAACTACTTCCTCTTCACGCCTCTACTTCCCTCGTGTACTACCGGAAACATCGAGCACCGCTCTATCATGGAACCCGTCCGCCAAATCCTACGTCACAAGAAAGCCGCTGTCAAGTTTTACGAAGCTGAGGCTACCCACATCGACGTCGACAAGAAGGTTGTTAAGATCACCGACAACAGCGACATCAAGGGCAAAGTACACGAGACCGAAGTTCCTTATGACATGCTCGTTGTAGGTGTGGGTGCCGAGAACGCTACCTTCGGTATTCCTGGCGTCCGTGAGCACAGCTGTTTCCTGAAGGAGATCAAGGATGCCCAGGCTATCCGTACCAAGATCATGGATTGTGTCGAGACCGCTGCTTTCAAGGATCAGACACCCGACGAGGTTGACCGTCTTCTCCATATGGTGGTTGTCGGCGGTGGCCCTACCGGTGTCGAATTCGCTGGTGAGCTGCGGGATTTCTTCGACGAGGATATCCAGAAGCTTATCCCTGACATTGCCCCGCGGTTCAAGGTCACTCTGATCGAGGCCCTTCCCAACGTCCTACCTATGTTCAGCAAGCAACTTATCGATTACACCGAAAGCACCTTCAAAGAGGAGCATATTAACATCATGACTAAGACAATGGTGAAACGGGTAAACGAAAAGACGGTCGAGGCTGAAGCTCCCGGTCCTGACGGCAAGAAGAATACTGTCTCTATCCCATACGGACTTCTCGTCTGGGCTACGGGCAACACTGTTCGCCCTATTGTCAGGGATCTCATGACCCAAATCCCCGCCCAAAAGGATTCGCGACGTGGTCTTGCTGTCAACGAATATCTCGTTGTTCAGGGTGCCAGAGACATCTGGGCCGTGGGTGACTGCGCTGTTGCCGGATACGCGCCGACCGCCCAAGTTGCCTCCCAAGAAGGCGCTTTCCTTGCCAGACTATTCAACAACATGGCCAGAACTGAGGATCTGGAGCAGAAGGTTCGTGACCTCAGCTCCGGTCTCAATCTCAAGCCCGGCAGCACCCCAGAGGTTACACAAGAGATCGAAGAGACCGAGAAGCAACTTCGTCGTATCAAGGATGTGAAGCCTTTCCACTACTCTCACCAGGGTAGCTTGGCCTACATCGGCAGTGAGAAGGCAGTCGCTGATGTCGCTTGGCTTAACGGCAACGTCGCCACCGGCGGCAAGCTTACGTACCTCTTCTGGCGAAGCGCTTACTTGAGCATGTGTTTCAGCAGTATGTGAACCTCTATGTGTCTATGAAGAATTTATACTAACAGTTTACTAGCCCGAAACCGTGTTCTCGTCGCTCTCGATTGGGTCAAGGCTAAGCTCTACGGACGAGATGTCTCCCGAGAGTAGATGCTTCCTACCCAATAATATCTAATCTCACCCGCCAAACCTCCTCCATCTCATCTTGAGTTTTCCCTCTCAAATTGGAGATTATGAGTTTCCTCTTCCATACTTCCAGTCACCATGTATATTTCGTCCTTGCGGAGTTTAGAGAAAGCAAGACCCAATACTATGAGATTGGACTGGACATATCTGGTTTTTCTGAAAAAGGGGGGCACGAATGGCACGCACAAAACGCATAGAGAGTGGTATCCTGTCTTAGGAATCCTAGGTAGTAGGTTCGGATAGGATAGACCGGCGTTACGCGAAGCTTGCTGGGGCTGGCTTCTATTGTATTATGATCGATAATTCACTACCAATGATTCCTACGCGATGATATGCGAATGCTTTTGACTATAACACCTAAAACAAGTCCTGTTCTAGGATATAGGACTGGGTTGATGTGTAGAATGATGTACCGTCTGCTGTATAGTAACTACATGATTTGACATACAATACCTATAAATGAGCATGGAAATCTAATAAATATCAACAGCGCCAATGTTCCTAATATTTCGCGAAACCAATTATACGCTTATATCCTGTGCTAATACGAAGCATAGGTAATTAGGGGTAGGTTCATAGATCTTTTGGGCGAGTTCTTGGCTGCTACCCCAAGAGCTACAGCACAAAATGTCTTAAGCCCTGTAGATGTCCGATTGGTTACACACGCAATCCGGCTATCATTAAAATTCCATGTTATCTCATCGAACACATGCTTCTAATTCACCTCGGCTGTAGTTGTATAGGAGAGTACAGCCAACCCCTTAGATCACAAGAAGATCAAATGCACATGAAAGTCATGTGAGAGCAATAAGACGTAGCCAAGTATATTTCTTAATTGTAGATGGTCGATGACGTCTAGAAGGACAAGATCAACACTTCCAAGATTTCTGTCAAAGCTATTATGATCACCTAATAAGGGTGATCAAACTAGGTAGCATCTTCATATCCCACATGCCTCCCACATGCCGGTGAACAGCTTCAGTTGGATATAGAGAAAAACCCGTGCGCAATTCTCGAAGACGACAGCCAAGCCATAAGAGCAACTCTATAGCCCAAGGGTGCGCAAGACGCGCACGATCAGTTCGCCAGCGGCTTTTCGACGGGGTCCCTGACCATGGCATAAAGCTTGATGGCAGTGCCGTCGTCGTTGCACTCGAGCTCCTTCGCGAACTTGAAGCCGAAGCGGCCGTAGATCTGCATGTTGGGCACGTCCCGGCTGGACTCGAGGTAGCACTTCATGCCCTCTTGGTCAGCTTGGTCGGTCACGGCCTCCATCATGACGCGCCCGATTCCTTTGCCTTGAGCCTTGGGCGACACAACCATGATGTTGAGGAAATAGTACCCTTTAGGGTCGGTCCAGACGGCTGACTGGGCTTTGGCTTGGGTCTCTTTCCAGATGTAATAGCGCTAGATATTTGTCATTAAGTCAGCGGCCTCATTTTCTTCGTTTTTTCTCATGATTAATATGAGTAGGTATGACTATGATTCGAAAAGGTGCGTTGAGAGTTGAAATGATCGCGTGTCCTGATCGCTGCGCTGACACAGGCGCTGAAACGAACCATGCGCATTGCGAAGGCGAGGCGGGGCTCCCTCTCCCTTCTCCAAGAGAGCAACCTCCTGTTCCGACTGGTGAATCATGTTCTTCCAAATCATACGTCAAGGTAGTATGAAAGGAGAAAGAAGCGAGAAAAATCAACAACCCGTGAAATGCAGCCAAGTCGGCAGATCAAATGCTTGTCTTTTTTCTTTTCTTTTCTTCCAAGAAGGAGGTGGAGACTTTTTACCCGCGTCGCTTGGGGGAGGTGTTCGAAAATGCGATTAAAACTCACCTTGACGTTAAGACCCCCGCGACCGTAGACGAGATTCATCCCGACTTGGTTTAGCCACAGCTTCCAGCCCTCGACCCAGTCATGCCAGGTAGACGGCTGTCCAGCCGCCTGCGGCCTCAGCCAACAAGCGACGCCGAGGACTTCATCACTGCCTTCTTCCTTCGCGACGTGGAAGATGCCGTTGCGCATGCCCCAGCGGCAGCGGATGCCAAGAGAGGCCGCGTTGCGCTGCGCGTTGAACTGGAGAGAGGCATTAGTAGGTTTACATACACAAACAAGCACATAGAACCAATCATGGATGCGATTCGACCTCTTCCCCTATAGAGGCGAAACAATGGCAACTTTCTAGGTAATTAATTTATCCGAGAGATGCACTCGCGTGACGAGTGGGTTGTACGCGGATGCGGGAAACAGGCAATTGGGAATGGGCAATATAAACCACGTTGCGCGGCCTATCTCCACGCCTTTGAAACGGAGTGCCTTGGCGTACGTTCGTGGAGATTTTGGGATTGTGGATTGTGGGATGGGCTGGAATATTTGGCCGAGCCCGGAACAAATCTGCTTTATTCCACGAGTCGAGGAAGGGAAACATTCTGACTTTGAAACATTCGAATTCGCAATATCTGTAGACACACAACTTGGAAAAGAAAGACATGCGTACCGTGGATTTGTCAAAGACCCAGTTTCTGTACGGATCGTCCGCAAATGCTTCTCTTTAGTGGTTGGTAACCCGGGTTAGCATGAATGGTAAGGAGCTGAGGAAACTCATCAGCCGCAGCGCCCCCCTTTGCGCACCCCCTTTCGATACGACGGTACCCTTACAGCACAGCAGCACAGTAGGTCATAGGTACAGCATGTATGTAAACCCGTAGCAGCGTAGGCTTCGGATTGTTACTTGCCGGCAGGCTGGAGGAACGAGGTAACACTTACTGGATCACAGATATAGCGCCTGGTATGTCTGCTTCGGTAAGGAGAGAGACCCGGATTGTCATGGTGTCGATAGATCCGATTCGGTGGAATTCGCCGACTTATACGGAAGTGGGAGTAAATTATAATTGGTTCGCGATAATGACTGTATTTGGTGTTCACTCGGTATGAATTGATCTAAGGCTATTGACTTCCCTAGGCTGCACCATACCTACAAATGTATGTGTATGTGAATATAGTATGTATGACCAAGCAACTCGAGATTTCCTCAATTACAGAAAGAGGGATTTTATATAGGCAAGTTTATCTTGAATGAGAGACTTTAGTTGAACCGGACTGACGTTTTGTTCAGGGGGGTTATGTGATAAGACGAAAAAGCATTTTACGCAGTAGATAAGACAGACTTTTAGAGGCTACAAGAAAGCTATAAGAGACCACCAGAGGCCGTAAATGGCTAGGTGTGTCTGTGAGTTCAAGGTTTAGCTTCTATTCCCGTTAGCGTCATTGGTATCTCTGCTGTGATTCCTCTCCTGATAGGTGCCGTGCCGTGTCGTGCTGTATAGAATTACATAACCGCAACCAGACCAGAATTGATCGACTATCAGATGTTCAATCCTAAGCCTTCATTATAAAATCGTCATGGAGTCATGGATCCAGCCTCACTCCACCACATGGGTCTTTTCCAAGGTTGTGGGTTGTTAGCTTTCACACGCCTTACCCTACCTTTAGCCCGAGAGAACTCAAATCCCTGTTCGTCCCCCAGACTGCCTAGATAAGACACCAGCTTAGGTAAATGTGAACACATTACTCAAGAAACACGTGCTAGGAATAGTTGGAAATAGCTTCACAATCCTGAAAAGACCGTGACATCGCCTGGCTTACCGTGTCCTCGTTGGGGGCCATTGGACCTCGATATGTCTTGTATAAGCTGACGAGGATCAAATTTCGATGCCCAAAAGCCGCCAAGATACCAACTGCTATGCACGCTCAGCACACAGGATTCCAAGGGTTAGGCGAATGAAAACACGACGTCAACCTCCTCTTTCTCCTTCGAGGTTTTTCAACTTCTAACTGTCACAATGTCGGGCTTTGTCAATTGAGGCTGAATTCTAGGCTTCCCTTGGCTCTATCCGAAAGAGCTACGCTCCCGTTTGATACTTAAAGTTGAGGTAAGACCAGATCTTGAAACTAGATCTTGGGGTTTCTCTTTCTTGTTCGTGTAACCTGCGCCGTTTTGAGATCTGTAGAGACCTTTTCGGCTTGGCACCTACTCGTCAATACTCATCTAAACGCTATTCGCTTTACGGCTTCGCAAAATGCCGATATCTAACCCATATGGTCTAACCGACAATTGTGTCTTCGTGACTGTTGGACGACTGTTACGAATGACACCGGAAGCTGTTGCGGAAAAGACCGAATACCTACAAACAGCAAATGGATCGGGGGGTCTGCCTACGGTGGGCGAGATCCGATGTCTTCTCAGTTATACTGGTAGAAATTTCCAGACGATGGAAGGCCACTATACGCCGCCTCAGGGCATTAACGAATACGGCCTTCTGTACTACAGAAGAAATGGAACCGGACATGCGGTGGTCATGGAGAAGGTGGGGTCCAATTGGTGGATGTATGATTACCAGCATCAGAGTGGGAGACTGCTATTGGATTGGAACGCGGAGGTTTATCAAGTCGCAATGGTCTTTTGGTTGATCTAGTTGAATAGGTTGACCGACGTCAAATCTCGAAGATCAAACTGAAGCTTAACAGTTTAGCTAAAGAAGATTAATTCCTAAGCTCCTAAGCTCCTGCTATGTAAGCTTCTAAAGAGCTGAAGTAGCGAGGCTAGTAAGGGACTAAACAGGGTTGGTTATCGGCAGTCTCCCGGAAGGAAGAATGGCTTCAATTGTCCCATAAATTGTCCCATAATCTTCCTTCTCGGAAGGACCCTAGCCCTGCAGCTGCCCTGTCCCCTTCGGAAGAAAGCCTAAGACTAACGGGGCTTTTCGTCTAAACTTACTATGGAAAGTCCATCCTTATCATGAACAACTTCATTTTTTTCACTGAAATGTCAATACGAAATCAATTCTGTCACCTGTTTACTTCGGATAGAGGATCTTCCTATCTATCCGGTCTAACGGATTCAATATATTTGAACCACTTATGCCCCTCTGATCTGTACAAGCTTTCTCAAATCTTTAAAACTGGGATGTGATCTATATTCCAAGTCACGATCAGCAAACCTCAAAGCTTAAGAGTTACAATCCAGATCCTCCTCGTGAAGGAAAAGGCTTCCGGTAACTTGGCTGGATTGGCGCCGAGCCTTCAGCGCCTCTTACCCTACCTTCTAGCGTCTGTGTGCTGTCTACGCGTGTGTGGCTATCCCCCTAAAGGAAGATTTACCTCTTGGCGAGCGTGAAATACCTGCAAACCCAAGTCTTCTCGAAACATTAGTCGTCCATCTAGGTCATCTCGTCCTTATGGCAAAGCAATATAAAGTCATCAGAAGCAAATAAACTGTAGGTATATCATTTATTTCGTCACTTTATGAGGCGATCGAGAATCATCTTCTAGGAGTATTATTACCTTTAGTTATGTTACGAGAACCGCCAGACTCTTCAGTCTTCGGCACATTGTGGGGTGTCGGAAGACAGCACGGTCCCACTTCTAGATCAAAATGCAAGAAATGGTGAAAATGCAAGACGCTGGGTCTGTATCAAGTCCGGCACCGTTGGCTATGACCCTGGATGAAACCTGGAACTCCCCGCAAATAGCCCCTGTCTGAGACAGGATGCCCCGGTCGTTTTGTTACAACCTCGACCTCAAGTTCTATGCGGCAGCGCAGTAACATCAATAACCGACAACAACTTAAGTGTCTCCTAACAATCACAATTGGCGAAGCCAAAACCCAAGGTCACCGGCGAAACTCTACGAAGTTTCGCTGCGTTACCATATTCAGTCGTTATTGGGTGACGATGAGCAGGAGACGGTCTTCATATGGACATACCAGCCTCCTTAGCTATTGAGCCTCAAACTGCCTAGCTGTCGACTGGTGGTTCATCGGTTCTTGCAAACCGACGTTGGCGCGCGCCTTCACTCACCTACATGCACTCGTAATTTGTATTCAGACGCGACGACATCAGTTCATCATTAAAGCAAAAGCACGACATTATTACCTAAACAGCTTTAGTCTAGTAGCTGATCTTTCGGGGAAGCAGGTCGTCGTCGTAAACCTATTAAGTAATTTGACCGACGCAGCTTCTGCACATGATGGCATGTATATGCTCGCTTCTATGGCGATGAAGCTTGGCAGCATCGACAACAAACTTCAATGCTCTAATCCTATTCTAGCGACGAGGCCGTCGGCAGTATGAGCTTTCGCAAGACTGGCAAAAGAAGAGAGTCCCACATGGCAATGCCATGTTGATTGACCAGGGTTGCGGCCGTCCAGGGTCTCGTCGAAGGGGCCTCCATTTGCACCCTTGAGACATGTTGCACTAGGTCAGCTAAAGACTCCCGAACCCCCAGGTCGGACACCTTCTCCTTGGATCTGATACGCCTTTCCTCAATTCGTATTCTCTTCTCTCAATACTTTGTAACACCGATATCCCTTGGCTCTTTTTTCTTTCTTTCAATTCTTCTTCTCTCTTTTCTTCCCAAGGCGGGCCTTCTTGTATTCGTTTCGTCACTTCCCGGGCTTGGGTTCTTGGTATTCAGTTCATTCATCCAGTCGCTCCTGTCGCTCTCGGTCTGCCAAGTCGATTTTGTTTTCTAGGTGAATCTTAATAGTAATTGTCGTTCGTTATCTCGCTGTTTCGCCTATTCGGTCATGTTATGAAGGAACCAAGACAGGTGCTTGGATGCAGAGCATTTCGACGCCTGACAAATTTTTGAAGAAGAATAACATGCCGCCATCTAACAGCAAACGACAACCCCAGGACACCCGAGTATGGAAAGATTCACCGAAAATGTATCGACGATCGAAGCTTCAATCACGCGGTAGTCTGGGTCGTGGAAATGCTGGGGTCGACTCCCTTAGCGGTAGAGGACTAAGAGCACGCCTGGTTTTAACTCGAGATCGAGCTGGTAATTTTGGCGCACATGAAGATGATGATGTTGGAGCACGCGGCTTTCGTACATTCGACCAGGATTTGGTGGATGGTGGATTTTCAGATAGTTCTGACGACTCTGAAGACGATATTGGAGGTTTCAGCGACGATGACAGCGCAAGCGATGATGATTATGACGACGATGCTGGCAAGACTCCACCACCGCCACCACAAATACAACCGCCTCCAGCTGCATCTCCGGCTAGTTCTTCGGGGTCTATTGTCACCCTAACAGCTTTACAACCTCCCCAAACTACTACTTCTGGGCCAGGAGTCGTGACTACGGCTCTCCCAGTGTTACCCACCCCTACGAAACCTGCTCAGGTACGCTTGTATGCCATTCGCAAACTACAACGTAAACTAACCAATTACTAGGCGGTACAAACGGACGTGATGCCCATTGGCACTGATAATGGCTATGCGTCCGATAGGAAGGAGCAAAGTGCTGCAGACACGAATACCCTAGTGCTAGAGACTACATCTTCTTCAACGTTTACCACAAAGTTTCAGCCAACATCTACATCTACGTCTATCCCATTCGCCCTAGTGACAACCTCGACCATAGCGCAGGTCCCACAACCTGTCATGGACACTGATGGCGATGATAATTATGACGGAGATAGACACAAAATGCACGACAAAAACTCTCCACCCCGAGGGCTGGATCCTGTAGCGGAGCACCTTCTCATCGCTGCAGGCGCCATCGGTAAGCAATATCAATATTTTTGATAAAATGAATTTGGAGAACTAATATAACTTAGGTGCATTTATTCTCTTTTGTTTCATTGGTTGGGTCATTTATAGAGTTATGAAGAAAACTAAGGGCCAGGGCATTGGTGTTAGTGGTGGCATGGGTTTCATCGATAAATTCCCCTGGAAACGGAGAGGTCCTATGGATGGTGCTTGGGATGGCCGTGCGATGTACATGGCCAACGAGGCACCTCCTGTCTATGAAAAAGGCGAATATGGCACCATGCAATCGGGTATGTATGGTGCTCCGAAGCTATATCCTCCAGGTCCTGGCAGCGCTGCTCGGTCAGTTATATCGAATTCTGAGATGGGCACGCTTCGCCAAGTGCCAAATAATGAATCGGCACTGGCCGGCATTCTCGACCAGTACCCCCCAGGCAACGCAGGTACGGTCAATAACAGCGATATCAACCTGACCATGAGAACGCAAACAACTCAACCATATTATACTGTATCAGAACTTGCTCGTCAACAACCAGATACCTATGCTCCACAGAGACGGGCTGGGAACCGAGCCAGTGAACTATCATCGATCTCATCTGGATTCGGCGACGGCGACATTATCATACCGCCACCCGTGGCGGCTAGTAAAGCTCCCTCAGATGAAGCTGTAGAAGATCCTAATACTCGAGAAACTACTCGAGATTCAACCCGAGAGTCTTGGATGGATCGGGAAGAGGGTAGGAGGGAGACAGTATATACAACTACAAGTGAGGATCGACCGGCCCGATTCCGATCTATAACCAGTTGGGTGAACCAGCAGGCAGGCCGGGCAAAACGAGCAGGATCGAGAGCACGCGAACGTGGAGAGGTACCAGTTATGCCAGCAATCCCGGGCGAAATAAGCGCGATTCGGCAGACGGCTTACCGGTGATCCACCGTTTAATCTAATACAAAACCCAACGCGATGCTTAACTCAGTTTTGACCGCTATCCTAGAACCGCAGAGATTTTCCTTTCTTCGAGACCTCGATCTAAGATACTTAAGAGAAGCCAAGCTACATTAGGATAACGACGAGGACCGTCATATTTCAAGTTCGATAATAAAGCACGTTGTGTTCTACCTCTCATGTACATCAGCCAATGTTGTGTATATGTACATTTGACACTTTATATTGTGGTTACCGGTTCGGCATGTGTTTCACTTCAGTTGACTTAGCGCCCTGTACAGTTAGGACCCGTTCTTCTTGCTGGCGTTGAGGTCAAAATATTCAGCATTTATACCATACATTTCTCATGTCAGGAGGATTGGATGGATGGTTCGTGTAGGAGAGAATTAATGTAGAGGAGCGAAATGATAACGATTATTACATAGATTCGATTCAGTTCAATCAAGTCGTATACCAACCGCATCTGAATTTTCGGGATTAACGTTATAATACAAACACTAATCGTGGTATCCTCTGACGTCAAAGAGAATCGAATAGTCTAACTCCAGTTTTTTTTCTTCGTCATAGCAAACTCGTAATACAAGACTCGGATTAATGCCTCAATGATATTGACGGCATTAGTAACTCTGTAAGTGATCCGCTCTGTTCAATATGGGTGCTGCATTTTGCAGGTAGTACGGACGATCTTGTGTGGAGCAGTTTCGTCCTTGGTGTTGGGTAGTGCTTGTCTGCTATTGACAACTTCTACTCATTAGACCATCACAAATTGCTGTTCAAGTTTATACCCGAACTTTTCGCGCGTAATCGTGGAGAACAGGTCACTCATGATCAAGTCAAGCATGAATGAGACGCGTGTTGATTATGAGTGAGCTGAGTTGGCCTGTGAAAATGGAAGTTACCATGTAATCAGGGAAAACCGGTTAGATTTGCAGAAGGCGCTGCTGTTTGAGCTGAGAAAACACAGCCTCCGCCTAGTGGCGCGGTATTCCTTCAGTTCCGTTACCCGCTATTAGTAGCGGGGGTTTTTAGCGGGGAGGTGCCTGGTAAAGAATTGGATATCCACCACGAAATGGATAGTGAAAATAACCTTGAATAGCAACAGGTCTACCGGCACACCGGCAGCAACAACAGCTGACCGGGAAGCAACGAACATTTCGAGGTTAATGAAGGTTGCGATGTCGCAAACAAAATGGAAAGCACATGACGACAATGAGACCCGATAACACCTTCCGACGCCTGCAGAATCTCGGGATCTCCAACTTTCGTATACAGTATGTAAATTATAAATTGGCAGGTACATAGCGCTAATATTAGGCAACCTCTTTTTTCCAACTTCGAACCTCGTTCTTTCATCCTGTATCTAGTAAAACATTACGTTGACCTTTCGACTTTGAAAGATAACTCACCCTTGGCACACACTTCATTCTTTTTTTAAAACTCAGCCTCATAATCGTCGCTATATCTTCGGCGCAGATCTGCGCCTAGCTTTTCAACTAGGCACTTTCGTCACCCCTTACTAACTCGCCTATCTTACCCACCTACTGCTACATAAGAACGTACATCAGATCACCTGCAGTCACCCCTAGATATATTTATTTAGAAACTACCTAAACTCCCTTCTTTTGTCTTCTGACACGTTGTAAATCGTTCATTATTGCTGGTTGTCCATCGACCTTCCTTTGTGTAGCCAGCTCCGATCGCAAACTGTGCGAAAATACTCACGAATGAGCAAATGAACTTTCCAAAATGCTCGACGAGAACCTACCAACTTTCTTCTTCCGAAACTCGTCTGGTAACTCGCTCCTGAAGATCCTGTACTTCGCCCAGAATGGCTCCGAACCTTTGGCGGAATACTCACTCCAGAAGATAAATCCGGACCTCCCCCAATCCAAAAATAAGTATGCTATCGCTTTGGGGGATGCCGCTATTCAGGACGTCATTTACGGCGAGGTCACAATCGAGCCCGAATTTCAGCAACCCACACTTTCCGCTGCCGAAATTAGACAGCAGAATGGCGTTCCACCTCCTCCCGTACCTATGATACCCGACGGTTTCACAATACAACTCTACAACCCCGAACAGAAGGTAGTTGTGAAGGGCGAAAAGAGTACTTGGACCGGAAAAGAGTCGTGGGAGTTTGAGATGCCCCAACAGAGTTTCCGCATGCCCTCCGTGTCTAAAATCGATCGCGCGCAATCCAACCCGACCGCAAGCGTACTTACACCAAAGATCATGTTCAAATGGAAGCGCGATAGCAAGTTTTCCAAAGATATGACATGCTACATGACAGGTACCTCTGTAGGTGGTAGAAAGAGCAAGGATCCGGATATCACCATAGCAATGTACAAACACGGTCGCGAGCCGGCTGTTACGATTTACGAACCAAACCTGCAAAGAGTAGATATAGAGGATCGCAAGGGGTTGGAAGTGGTGCTGTTACTCGGCGCAGAGGTCATTCGCGAGATATACCTCTTCCCCAACCGAGACTCCTTCAATATCGCCGGCGCGCCCTCTCGGCGCAAGAATTCGCGACCTACGGGAACTCCAGCGCCGGCGTCTACATCGCCAACACACATGCACATGATGACCGGCGGGCTTGGAAACGTGCCTCCCGCCACGAGCACCTCGCCTATCAGGCAGCAACCGACCCCGCCCAACGACGCAAGACTAGAGGCCGAGAGCAGGCGCCAGAAGCAGGAAAAGGAAGATCGCGCAGAACAAAAACGCATCAAGCGCATGCTCGAGGAAGAAGAGGAGCGCGAGCGTCAGCGCAGGGACGCAGAAGTAGCGAAAGAGACGGAACGGTTGAGAAGGCAGTTCGGCATGGAGGGCCAGGACTTCGGTCGCAAACCCAGCTTACCGCCTCGGTCACACGCTACTGCGGGTCCCAGCACGTCACTACAACCTCCCATTCCACCCCCGCGGCCTCTAAGTGCGGAGCCCAGGCCCCATGGTAATGGGGGCAGACTTGGGAATTGGTTCCATGGCGTCGGGACCAGCCCCGGTATGCCCATGATGACGGGTGGATTCGGCTACGGGTTCGGCAACGGCAATCAGCCGCAGAATGGTAGTGGGGGGAGGAGGAGGGGTGGGAGCGCGGATTCGGGGAAGCCGCAGAAGAAGAAGAGTACTTTCTTCTAAGTTGATAGAAAATAAGGGAGAAGGGGGGAAAGCAACCAGATTGAAGTCCGGAAGTCCGGACCGGAGAAGGTGCGATGGAACCTATGATAAGGTACCATGTATAAAAATTGTGGTTCATAGCTCCGGGTTTCCAGGCATCATGGAATTTGGCGCGTGAGTTGGCCGATCCGGTGCACAGCACGGTCTAGTAGCATAGAAATAGGCAATACCATTCCAGCGCCGCAGGTTGATGGAAATGGGATTGGGATTGGGGAGAGGACAGGGCAGATTCAGGCAAACTGCTTAGGTAGATGTGATTTAATGATACCCACGAAATGATCGCTTTTAAAGTACCAGTTTTTGTTTTATGTGTCATGATAACAGCGTAAATTTGAGTCTAGGGTTTTCATGTTATGTTGGTTTTAGCCGTTGTCTTCATTGTCATTGTTATTACCGCCGTCTTCTTCTTATTCTTCTTCTTCGTCGTCGTCGTCTTCATCATTTTCATCGCCATTACCGTTTTTTCTTCTCCTTTTTGCTAAGAGAAACATATGACTAACATTTCGCCAATTAGCAGATATCCACGCCTGTTTTATTTTATTTTCATTTATTGTTGTTTCCTGAGTATGGCCTTTCGTTCTTCAGTTATAGTTAGGCATTTCCATTTATCCTCTTAGTCGCCGTTGTCTTCGTCTTCAACACTTCCGTCGCTTCGCTCTTCTGCCCTCGACACTAAGTAGAAACAGTCTTTAGTGCCGCACATTCAATTTATCATTTTAGATTTGACTGTGCTTAGTTGTTAGCCATTCATTCTTCTCTCATTCTCCTCATATATGCCTGTAAAGATTTTTCGCCTCAGTCATTAATTTTAGCACATGCTTGTCTGTATGTGATTGCTAGTTCCCGTTTTGCTTTCGTGTAACTCTGAGAGAAGACTACGGCGATAGTAAAAGGGGGTTTAGAAAAGGGGCACATAAGTTTATATTTTAAGATGTTCTATCAATTTCTTCTCACTAACTATAGCTGTCGACTGTAATTCAACATCGTGCCGACGATACTTACTGAGTTAATACTATTCAATAATTGATAACACGTTTCAACGATTGGACCAGCTGACGATTACCGCAACTATAGCGACTGTAGTCTCTCTTAAACACAGCTTTTCACATTTCATAATTATTTTGAGACTCAAAGTATGGGTATGTAATAGTTCGATCTGTATATTCAAAGGATATTGTCAAAGCTATGGCATACAAGTGAAGCTTTGTAGAACATGTTAGTCTCAGACCATCCCTCTTATCTGTATGCGGCCATGATCTAGACTCAGGGGAAATGACCTCGCCGTCGTTGTCATTGTCATTACAACCGCCGTAAGCTCGCTGAGTTCAACTTTGTAGTTCCCCCGTTTTCCTATCTCCCAGTGTGAAGATGTTATTTGATACTAAGCTCTTTCCCCTCCCACTCTTGCACCCGCCATATCTCCAAGCATGCTGTCGTAGTCAAGCTGTTACCGGCCACTACTCGTTGGGTATAGAGTTTGCACTGTTCATAGGTTGGCAATAACCTCTTTCAACAAAACAGGCGATAGCACCCCCTTACCTGCCCTAATCTTCACCCCCAGCTCTCGCCATATCTTCAAATCCTTTACTGTGTTCCTACCTAGGTACCTGATAGCCGGCTCTTCACAACCGAATCCGAAAGCTTAGGAACATAGATACCATGAGAATAGAGCCAGCAGTAACCCTAGACCCGCGTGTAGTTTCTCGAAATCAAATCACCACCTTCACCCACCTCCATGTCTAGCAAGACCCAGGTTTCCTCTAATTATATATCCCAAACTCTCTACCGCACCCTAAAGTTTCTTCCTCCACATCACGTTTCCATCATCACCCCCGGAGTAAACCATCTCTAACTTTGCTCAACACTCCGCTGGTCTCTCTCTTCGAGACTGGTAACGTATTTCCTTTACTATTTTCCTAGTCTCCTTCACTAAACCTCTACCATCCTGTCCCTTGCCGGTACTTTCTTTACCCAAGCACTTCGGGGCGTTTCCCCTTTTGTACCACCACACACAACACTATTTGATTCCATCATAAACACTTCACCATGGCGAATCAATTCTGGCATCACGATATGATTCCCTTCAAGGGACGTCGAATTACCGTCGACGTTGGTGGTGGTAACTGGCAGCGATTCCTTGGGTACGCTATCGAGCTCGGCCAAGGTCAGGTGACAGATGGCTACGTCCATGTCGACGACCACTACCTCGTGGTTAATCATGAGCAATGGGGAAAGAAGACTGCCTCGGTTCAGGAAGCAATTCGACACTTCATTCCTATTGTAACCCCGAAATTCATCAAGGACGCATGCGTGAATAGAGAATTGCGTAAGTATATCTCCTTTCTTATTACATCTACTTGACTCCCTCTCGATGACTACTATCCCCATCATCACATATCCCCCATTCAAACGACACGATGATTTTTATACTAACATGACTGCTGCAATAGCTGATCCTGAGAAGTACCATCCCAAGCACAACACCCGTGCAATCAAACGTGCTGATGACGCCGTAAGTTCTACCCCATACCTCCCGACAACTACATCTTACTCCTAGTACCTGAACTAACAATATCCCCTTTATAAGATTCCTGCTTGGCTCTCTTGGTACTCTGACGTTAAGACGTTTTACTTGACTTTCCCTGAGGAACAGAACTCTCCGCCTGCTCCCGCCAAAGAGACCAAGACGCGCATCAAGAATATCAAGCGCGAGCCTGAGTCCGACGATGAGGACGACGGCGGAAAAATGGCATCTTGGAACCCTTTCAAGCCTCGAAAGCATTGCAAACTCCTGCCTAAGCCCGCCACGCAGCCTCAGGAGTCTCAGGGCATCAAGGATGAGTTTGACGACGCGGACGACGAAAATGACGGGCAGTCCAAGCGTTCCCAGCCGAAAAAGTCTCGCAAAAGCTTGCCTAAGCCTAAGACACAACCTCAGGAGCCTCAGGGTAGCGAGCATCAGCCTGGCGACGCGGCCAACAGCGGAAAACGTGGAGGGCGTGCAAAGCGTGTAAAACACGACCGCTACCAGCCTCGAAAGTATTGCAAAATCCTGCCTAAGCCTCCCGCGCAACCCGAGGAGTCTCAGGGCAGCCAGTATGAGACTCCGACCCTAGCACATGGCGTGGCAACCAAGGTCGGCTCTGCCTACACTTCGTTCGAAAGCCCCACTCGCCGTATGTCGCAAGGCGGCAACAACATGCTACCTGCTCAGAACCAGCTGGGTCGAGGCTCCTTTGGCCAGACGTCGGCAGGCATGGCACAGCCTCGCGGCGCCGTGCTCGGCAACGAGACCTCCGCAACCGCAAGCCTCGCCGCCGACCCTCCCATCCCGTTGAGACCAGTTCTACCGACACACAATGACAATGAGGACGAGGGAACCCTCCCTCCTCCCATCCTCCCCAAGACGCCCGACCGCCCCATCTCTCAGCCCCAATTTTCCTCCTCGAGCACTGGAAGCACGGTCTATTCCCTTGACGACTTCATGACGGTCGATCGCAAGGGACGTCTGGATATCGAGCCGAACCTACTGAAGACTCCCAAAGACGGGCAAGTCTGGAAACCCAACGGACGCGCACGCAGAAGGGATCCCGATTTCAACGACTAGAACTAAGGGCGAGACCGAGGAAGACTAGGAGGTTGGCCGACCTACGAATGCGATGATTTATCGAAAAAAGTCCTGGCGTCGACAACCCATTGCCGTAAGACCAACCCACCACATCCTCACTCGACAAACGTTCGACGATCAGCATAAGAAGCTTGATGACGTCTCGTGTTTTTTTTTTTTATCTTTCGCATTACCTGGAGGTCATGACTACAAGTCAAATTTCCTCCTATTGAACGGCGCAGTGACATTCTACATACCACTCAACTCCACTCATAGTCGAGGCATTCGCCTCTCGCTTGCCTTCGGGCGGGCTTGATCGAACCTCGATATCGCACTGTCACCGTAACCGTAAGATCTCTTCTCAATGCAATTCTGATTTTCCCAATTCCCCATGCAAGAGTACCTATGTGACATGAACGTGACGCCTTACTTGCCAAGTGACCAAACGACCTCCTCCAGTAGCCAGAGCCATGCAAAAACGTAACGTAACGGCGGCGGACTTCGTAACATCGTAACCTGTTGGTCGTCCTAAAGACCTCGGGAATCTTAATCCCTCCAATTCTTAGAACTCCCTTTGCATTTCACTTTAGTTATCCTTCATACGTCCTTTCATACACTCCGTTACTTTACAATCACGCCTTTCCCATCTCTTTTCATCACTCTTCATTATTTTCCTATTTTCCCTATCTCCCAACCCTAAAACCGCAGCTTAGGAAACACAAACACCAAAAGCACCGCGAATACCGCCAACCCGGCGATATACACATACAGCAATATCCTCCCCCACCAACCCGTGCCCTCCGTCAACCGTCTCAACGCCCCCATTCTCCCCGCCACAGCCCCCAAGCCTCGCTCATTGCGCTCGAGGTTCTGGCCCGCGGAGCGCAGGACGTCTGTGTCTTCTTGTAAGGACGTGGCGAATGCGCGGGAGGACTCCTTGAGGGCGCGCGCCATGCTGACCATGGACTCGGTGAGCTTGTCTTGCTCGGCGCGGTGGTGGTCGATGATGGCTTCGGTGGTGGCTGTTGCGGTGGCTGGGTTGGTGGAGTCGCGGTTGCCGAAGAGTTCGTTGCGGAGAGCTGTTGTTTGGCCCTTGTCTGTTGCTGTTGCTGTGGAATCGGGCTGTGGGGCGGTGCCACGGGCGCGGAGTGTTTGTGATGTGCTTGTTCCGGCGGGTGTCTGCTGAGGAGCGGGATCTATCGTCGAGGTTGCTTGCTGAGAAGAGGGTGATGTGGTGGTTGCGGTAGGACGGGGTTCGGGTGCGAGAGTTGACTTTTCGGCTTGTTCGGCTGCGTCTGCATCGTTCTCTTGTTCCTCCCCAGCACCACCCTCGTCTTCGTCGATATGCTGATCCGCTGCTTCACCTGATACTACGCTCTCGCTCGGCGTGTCGATGATTTCGCCCAGTAGATCTTCGCCTTCGGAGCTATCCTCGTCGCTATCCACACTGACATCTTCAAATTCCTGAAATCGCTCGGCGACTTGCTCGAGGATCTCTCGCTTCTGATTTAAATCGGCCTGAACTTCTTGTCGTCGTGCGTGGACCTTGATCGCGAGTGCGTCCTGCTCCAGCTTCGTTACAATCGATCGGGCGTACTCGATGTTCTACAAGCAAATGATCTACAAGTTAGCATTCCACACCAACCTTAATTTAACGACTAAGAAACGAAAATTTTGGGTGAACACGTACGACTCTAGCTTTACTCCGCTCATACTCGCTAGCCCTCAGTCGCCGTTCCCTATCGGCGTCTGCATGCAGGATGTTCTCCTGCAAACGAGCGAGTAGTCGGTTGAGGTCATTCAGGGCATCCGGGTTGGATATCACCCTATTCTGGGTCAAGGGCGCCTGGACTAATCGCGCCATCGTAGAAATTCGGCAGTGATTTTTAGGAAATTCGGAGGTTCTGGAATTTCTAGGGTTTTTAAAATTCACTTTGCGAAAGGTGAAGAGGACAGCTTAGAGCCAAAGGCAGGCTTAGAATGATTTATTTCTATTTTGGAGGGGTCTTCGTATGGCTTTGTAAGTTCGTCAGCTTGAGGTAGTGTCAAGTTACCTACGCCGGAGGTCAAAAGCTAAGAAATGTTGAAGTTGAAGAGTTTGGGGACACGAAAGCACGCGCTGTTGCTGTTGCTGTTGCTGTTGCTATGATGTAGTCCCCTGCCTGTGACTGATCCCGCCGTTGCCAGTGGTTGTAGGTGGGGCTACCTGTAAACTTTAAAACCCCCCCTATGCTACCCCTGTTAGCGGTGTTTTAGCAGGCATCAACCTAGTACAAAGGACTGGACCTACCGGTCGAGATAAATAAACAACATTTATGAGTGTTTACTCCTTTTCGTAAGAGTAGGCATGTGAATTATTATCAAGGATTAAAGAAGCAAGGTGTTTATTGATGATAGAAAGTTCTTGACCACCAAATCAGGTAGATATTAAATATCAAAGCCCATAACTAACGATAACATAATCTTCTGAACGATCACGATCGCAGCCTAGGTAGACATATCACGTAACACATTGCGGACGGAATATGGTAATCAAAGCACTTATTATACGATGGAATCACTGCGACCAAGGGTATACTAGGAACTAATGCAAACCCGTCCATTCGTTGCCTTTTATACACTGGCGCCTTAACCTGGACGCCTTGACTTTGCCACTCATTCTTGTTTCTTCCTCCCCTAATTCATCTTTATTCTTCTGTCTTAACTACCACCACTATCTATCTTCGTCCGTCCCCTTGTATCTCACTTCCATGTGAACTTTCACCTCCCTTCCTTCGTTCAACTACCCGGATCGCATGTCCGATTTAACGTCGTGCGTTACTGGAAGCATTCTCAAGGAAGTTGAGTAGGAATTCCCTATCGGCAGGAGAAAGCGGCGTCTGGCTACCACGTCGCGATGCACTTCCTCGCAACACCGGCTTGCCTTCACCTCTGCTAGAAGCGACCGAACCCAAGCGAGAACGAGGATCACTTGCGGAAACGGACTGGTCGGGGGCGAATGCCGCTTCTTTTCCCTTGCCCTGGTCGAGGTTCGACTTCGTCTTGCCGAAAAGCGAGAGCAAAGTGTTCTTCTGCTCTGCTGTAGACTCCTGTCTAAACTGAAAGCTGCCGGGGATCGGCAACGAAGATGCCGCCGGAGGCGTGGGGAAAAGTGACAATGGATTGGGTTGCGTTGACCCGTATGGATAAGATTGGCCAAACTGCTGGGCCTTCGCAGACATTAATTGAGTAGGTCGGGGCGAGACCTTCTTAAAGGAAGGTGGCGATCGTGGCACTGCACTCTCGCTCGATTCCTGTCCTGGCTTAGGGCGAGATAGAATCGTCAAAGCCCTAAACGGAAGGTTCGCCTCAGGATGAGTCTGCATGGGGCCGCCGTTTTCATGAGCGGCAGCTTGAAGAACGCTAGCAGTCGATTGAACTTGTGTCGACTTTTGCTTCTTGGTGTCTTCGCCAAAGCGAGAGGGTCGGTGGGTCGTTGCCTCTCCGTCGAGTTGACTCTGAGCGATAGGTTCTACCTTTTTGAACATCTCCAGTAAACCCGCACGATGCTTGTCAGTTGGACGAAGCAGTCGTGCATCGGAGCTTGAAGGTTGAACCCGCATGCCATTCACCGGCATAGAACCGTAGTCTGACGGAATAGCCGATGATTCATACTGTCCACCAAATGATTTGCCTGGCACACTAAAGTGGTGCTGAGAGCCGTTCTGGGGCGATTGGCTTAAGGCTTGATTGGGTTGCTTTGGCATAAGGCTCTGGCTTGCATTCAACTGTGCCACGTTACCCTTGAGAACATTCAGTAAGTTGGCAGAGTGTGCTGGTAACTGGCGTTCGTGTTGAGCACCTGGGGCTCTGTGGCCGTAAGCAGATTGGTCCTGGCCAGCATACTGACTGTTCGGAGGGAACCCGGGGAATCCCGTTCGGCCGGCAGAATGCTCCGTAATTTGTGGCGACGATGATGGGACGTCGCGAAGAAGCATCGCTTTCTGTACCTGGGGCGGTAGAGGCTGCGGATGGACAAGCTGCACAGGCTGAGACTGGTGAACATTGTCGGATAATGCATGCTGGTAGTTGTTCTCAGGACCAGTCGTATCATAAGTAACGTAAGGCCGGGGCCTTACCTCAGTCGAGAATTGAGACGGCTCAGGCCGATGGTAATAATGGAGATGACGATGTTGCATCGTCCGACTCGCGGCGTCGTTCTCTTGCGCCTGCTTATGCATCTCATTGTTGGCTGCCATTCTAGGCTGGAGAAGAGACATAATTGCCTGTCCGGCATGTTGATCAGTTTGAGGCCTCACTCTAAGCAGGCGCTTCAATTCTCCTGTTGCGTTATCGATCAACTCGGAGTACGTAGCGGTTGGTGCAGTGGATGGTTGCGCCGGCTCGTGGACGACGTTATCGTCAGTCGTCTCTTCGTAAGATGCGTGGGGGTGGTGATGGGTGTTTGAATCCCCGATCTTTCGAGCATCAAGCTTCTTCTGCTTCAGTACCCATTGGCGCAGTGGATGCATAAAGGGTGCCACCATGTAGAACTTCTCATTGCCAGGTCCGTTCGCCTTGCCACCTTTCTTCTTACGGTAGGTCGGTAACTCCTCAACCTTGTACCATTTGATGGCACCGATCTCCTTTCGGGTACGCGTGTTGAATACGGTATTTTCCGGAATTCCACGAAACACATACAGCTTGACTTGTTGGCCTTGCATAGTGACCTCGAAGAATTGAACTGGTGCGTTTGATTCGATGATCCCGGACTCTCGAATATTGTATCCGATCTCTTCATACACCTCTCTGACTGCACAATCAAGATCATCTTCATCCATGTTGATTTTGCCTCTAGGGAAGCTCCATGTTGCACCTTTCTTGAATCCTCGGACTAGGACCACAGCGTCCATGCTAGTGTTGAGCAGGATTGCTCCTCTAACAGGTACGCGTGTTTTGTAGATCATAAACTGATCGAAAGCCGCAAGATGGTCTTCCTCCGAGAACGAGGTGAGGATGGGGCAATAATCGAACATTTTGAGTGTGAATTTGCGTAAGGACATCGAAGGCAGGGTTGGGTCGATGGGTCGGATGAAATCTTCGTAGAACCATTGTGCTTCTTCAATTTGGAAGCAGATGCGTGCGACGGACGAGAGGTCGGCGGTGGGGAGGTTGATAAGGAACCGACAACACAGCTCGTCAAGCCCTTCACAACAATGTTAGCTCATATCCATCGTATCCAAAGGCGCGAGGCGCGGAGTAGCTTTCGCGGCTAAGCGCCCGTGTTAAAGTAGTAAATATAATATGAAAGACGATAAATATGAAAAAGCAGATCTCACAATCTTCAAGAGTTAGTCGATTTGATGCCATATCGACTACGATTCATCTGCATGACCGAGGAAATACGAGAGAGTGGGAAGTGGGTGTCGTCTCGAGAGGCGACCAATAATAAAGATGCGCGCAATGAACCGAGGGAGGGGTGACGACGGTCAATCTCCAGTTGATCAAGCCGGTTCGGTGCACGACTAAAAGTGAGGATGTGAAGTAAAAAGAATTTGCGTAAAGTTGAGATGGTGCGAATACTCGTCTACTTGCGAGGTAAGGGCTTAGTCAAATAGAATGAGTATGTTGTGGTTGATATTTCTCAACTGGCGCAGAAGTGTGAAATGGATGATGGTTTGGTTGAATAGAGTGGACGGTTGAATTGTTTTGGGAAGATGGAAAGTTAGTGGTGAAGTGGGGATCTAAAGCAATCGTGGCTGATAAGCCTGCAGCTGGCTGTTCACATATGTGGTCAGTGCTGATTGAAGCACTGTACATATGTACTCTGTACCTCCACTAGCGTATTTTCAGATAGCCCCACATTCACAGTTGAGGTAACGGTAATGTGAAAAAGGTGAAAAAGAGTAAGAAGGCAGGAAGGTTAAAGAGAAAATCGTTCTGAGAAAAATATTTTTGAGGACACACAATTATTTCTCTGATCCATCCGCTATGAACTGTTAAGCACAGCACTGACCGCCCAATTTTGCCGCCGCACAATCAAAGTACTTAGCTACTTGTTCACCTGAGTACACAGTAGTGTAGATACATAGGTACCTAAGTTTAAAACATGCATGCGCTTACATAAGGTACATACAGCTAGCAAGGAACCTCCATTATTGCCATTATTTTGGTAATTGTCATGGACATTAAGTTGATTACCTACCTTCGCATACACTCTATGAATTCTCCGTAGGGGAGAAAATAGTTGCAATGTTCGCGACTGATATCACATGGAAGATCTATCCTCACTCAAGCATTAATGAACAGTGGTTCGGTTCTAAGCTACCAGGATCACCCATACAAGACCATGTGCAAGCGTAGTTCTCATGGATTGGATACGTATTTCTGTATGGTATCACTACATATCTATTTGAAGATTGTTCTAGTTGACATACGCAAATTGCACCTGAGATGCTTCTCATAGAGACATGATCGGCTTTGAAACACCAAGGTATCTTACCTAGGTACTCAATAGGTCAATGATCAATTAGCAATTATCGAGCTACATATTTGATAGTTATACCAGTATTTTAGGCTTAGTTACATCTACCTGCGTCTGATCATAGCCCTTGCGTAAAGCAACTAGACCTTCTAGTCTTCGTTCCATGATCTATTAATAAACTGCCGATCCTAGCGCGAACTATTTTCGATTAAGCGGGATCCAATTCCACGGTCCCGGGTTAGGCGTGGGGGTCGCAGTACGTACATCTTCAACAGGGGCGTTTTACATGGATTATAGGAATACGTACTGCATACAATGTTTTACACACTTACATAGGTCGGCAAGAATCAAGAAGAAATGATGGTGTCGATGGAATAGATTGCACTTTGCATTCGTTAAATGACTGTTGCAAGTACCTACCAAGAAATACAGGTGGATATGACCAGTTCACGTCACATATGTAGCATTTGCAGTAGTAAAAACCATGCGAGGACTAAATACAACTGTCTCAAACCATACGCCTTAAAAGAACTTCAGCCCTCAATGATCAACCCATTCGGACACCGGGATATCTTAAACTCCGCCTAACGCCTCATTATGCAGGCAGTGTAAATGATAATAACTCAATCCTTGAACGCCGGAGGAGAAATGTGTAGAAACGGCAACGCGAAAGATAATGAAGCAACTCGGTTGTCAGTGGATGTCCTCAGTAACGATGTTAGCCCCTGCGTGTAGCGAAAGCTAGGTACTTAGTTTCCATCGTCGTTTCCTTCGATAGCGAGCGATGCGAACCGATTCGAAATCTTGCGAATGGGGCTTTTAGCCACGGTAGTGCCATTGTTGCTAGGCTGGCCTCTCCAGTTCTTCGACAGCATGTCTTCCTTGGCTGTTGTCGGCGATTGGTCGCATTCACCGCATTCATCGGCATCCCAGTACATCGAAAAGCCCTTGTACGCCCTATGCAAATTTTGTTAGATATTACAATTTTCTTCTCTACCGACAATGCTAGAAAGAACAACTTACTTTCGGCTCTGCATGCATGTTCGGGCATATATTGCCAACTGGATTGAGTTGGTCTTGATGTGGCAATCGCCGTTGGGGTCAAAGTCAAGCTTTATAATGATAAGGCCTTCGATATGCTCGAGATCCTGTCGAATATTCTCTCTGGTCAAGTATGGAGCGCACCCCTTCACGACCATGTTTCGAGTCGCGCCAACATTAGCCTTGTTGGATATATATTGGGAGACCACATGCTGCTTTTCCGACCATTTCAGAGACACCTATATCTTGGTAAGCCGACTAGTATGAAGATAACCAACTTCACTTACCATCGTGTTGTTCACATATAAACCCTTCTTCTTTGACTGCTCGAAGAAGTTTGCGGCACTGTCTGGAGATAAGAACGACACTATGGCCCATCGCTTGCCTTCTTTCTCTTTCATTGCAAAGTCGACCAAAGCCCCACCACAGATGGCGCTGGTCACGTCCCAGCAGGTGGCATCAACTGGAATATTCTCTAAAATGATCGTTCTCTTCGAGTGCGGTAGCTGGAGGGACTGTCGAGTTAGCATACGTGAAGAACCACCGTTGCCTAGATGAGTTGTAGCCTGAAGTCTTGTGGTAGTAAACATGACTCGCGATGCAACTGGTCGTTCACTGCGGTCAGCCTTGTCGGGCTTCTCCAGCTTGTTAGACATATCTGGCTTTTCCGACTTGTTGGGCTTTTCCGACTCGTCAGACCTTTGGACCTTGTAGGGCTTGTAGATATTGCTGGCCTCAACAGGTTTAGCCTGTCCAGTTGGTTTGTGCTCTTGCGAAGCAATGTGGATTGTCTGGTGACTTTGCGGAGGCTGGAGAGTTTCCGCTAAAGCCTATGTCAAGTCAATTCTCAAATTCTATTTGGTCCAAGTAATGTCAGTGGATGAACTTACCCAAACATGGACTGGGGATACACCAGTTGCTATGAGGTTGCTCACGAGAGTTGCTATTAGAAGGTCAGAATAAATTGGATCTGGGGTTGAGTAGGAGTAAACTATACTATATTGGGTTTGTATCTGAAGGAAACCCTCATATTCACTCTTTGTGATGCAGACCATAGATTCAAGCTTGAATAGTCATTAGCAAGTCGACATAATGCTAGGTTTAGGGTGCCATGAGTTGGCTAGATAGTATTTGTAGCTTACCATGTTGGCCCTGTGTAACATATTAGCTTTGATGAAGGTAAGATACAAAAGTGACACAAAACATTATCGAAGGGACTTCAGCTCGATTATTGGGAATAGAAATGCCACCTGAACTCACCGTCGCGTAAGGTCCTCTAGATATACTCTCTCAACCTCAATGAACTGAGGTTGAGGCGGAGTTCCCTCCGGAGGGTTCGCAAGAGACTTGGCGAAGTCCCCCATGGTTCCAGAGTTCAATACGAGCTGATTACTTTATATTAATGAGCTCTGATTGAAGCGAAAAGCAACAGACTCAGCAATAGAATAGTTGTGTTAAAGAATAAAGCAGGTAAGGGGTTAGGAATTGGCAGGGTGGAAGTTCTGTGACCGGAGAAGAACTAATTACCTACCTAGCAATAGCAGTTGGATTCTGTTTGTGAATGGTTTGGATAGATGTAATGAAAAGGAAATGCAGAAGGATAAATGGGAATCGCCACCTGTGTTTAAATAGTAATCGGGACTGTATGAAGAATATTGGACGAAGGATGTGACCAAGGACCACCAGTAAATCATTTTAGAAACGGCCACCAGCTACATATCGGATGGCTAACGCCGAACAATACTCATTGTTTCCTAGATAATACAGATGAAGTTAGAGATAAGAAGCTACATGCCTATTGTCTACTGTGCAGATAGTGTTTAGGGAGATATTGACATCGTTGACCTAGAGAACCGCACAGCGTAGACCCCTACGACTCTAGGTATATTTGGAAACTCTGGGGTAACTATTACGCTAAGATAACCTTAAATTCCTGGCAGGTAAGACTTGAAAAGGTCATGATAATTAATATGTGATTTCAATCTTAAGTGCGTATTATAAATATATATAATAGGACGATATGCACATCACAGTGCCTTTAAGAGGATTTGATAAGGGAAACTGAATGGACCTACCGGGCATATAAAACCCTGAAGCAGACGCTATTAGCACGTATACGGTAGCAGGTAGTGCTGCCATAACTCAATACTGAATGAATATTAGCCACATTATGGAACAGCGAAATATTTATTGTTATGATTGGCTTAGAAGTGCTCATTCAAGCATCTATTAGAAGCTTTTGCGAAGACTTAACTAAGTAATATCGTGAACCTATGCAGTACGTTCCAAGACCCCATTGATCTTGAAGGCTTTCTTAAGCTATAGGTATTCATATGAACTCATGCTATTTTGCGGGTACCAAAGCTATAGTTTACCTAAAATTCTTTAACAGTCCTTATAACAATTTATTAATTTCGAAGTACCTATATAAGCTTGCTAGCAAATGACTTGAAATTCGGATTCAAAAACAGCATTTTTGGCACATGAGGCCAACTAGTAAATTAGACCTCTCAGTGTTAAATAGCTATGTATATTAGATACCTCACTGCAAGCTGAACCCTTCTCTAAAACGTGGGATGGCTAAATTCTTTGTCTCGAGAGACATGGGCTAGTTTGACGATACCAGGGCTGCTTAGCTTGAGGCTGCTGGTCTCTTTGAGCGCCCTTGCGATGAATGCCGTAATGCATTTGGGTACATGTGTGAGTTTCGGTAAACCCCTCTAAGGCTATGAGCAAAGAGGTAGGTTTGCTATCGTCTCTTTGAAGCAGTAACAGAACTGTGCAGCGAAATAATACGAACGATACGAGCTAAACGAAAGAGTTGTTAAGATGATTGACGTGTGAGTAAAGTTTATACAACGGGTTTCTAACATTAAAGTTTGCGGGTATGTGAGAATGGCAGAAAGCTGTCTATTTTTAGTCTATTTTTAGTTGCTGAGAAGAAGCAAACGTCGCTGCGGATCCACTCAGACTCGCTCAATTTTAGATTTAACTTTCAGGTGACAGAATTGACAAGTTCAAATGTTCTAAGTTTACTAGGTAATGTTCTGTTGCCATCTTATCTTCACCTCACAAACATTCAAAATTTGTCAAGTTTACAAGAGTAATCCAAAAGCCATTATGTATTATTGTTTAACGACCAAGTCTAATTATAAGATCCAAGAATGATGCAAAACAAAGAGAAGAGAATGCCGTCAGATTTGAGGGCAGCCAGGGTAATCATGGTACGTGATACTAGATTTGGCTACTGCAGTGATTATCATCTGAGATTCAGGTTCTGGCCCTGCTGCTGTTCCGGGTACATCCCCCCTCGCCACCACTGGGGATCTCACTAGCAACCACTGGTCGCCTACTACAGTCGCTGAAATGCAACGCGATTACCGCACCTGCCGGGGCCGCCAAACCGTTTTAGGTACAGCGTCCCGTGTTGCGCTGCTGCCAACACTTCGTGTTCAAGGCGAGCATGACAGGCATGGCCAAGCATAGATGAACCCTAGCCAATAGAATCCTCTATTCCAAGGGTTTAGCGGGAACACGCTAAAGTACCTCGTACCTGAGTTAGGTGGTGAACCCACTGGAAGTGAACCCATATGGGATCCATTCGTCTTTTTTTCCTTGTCATTCTTCCAAGGTTGTCTTCTCACATCCTCGTCTCTCTTCCAACCTTCGGAAACCATCTCACTCCTCGATGAATTGATGCCATCTCATCGTCGAATCAGTCATTCGCTTTAATACTGCTAAATATACTAATAACACTCGCTTAGTTTTGCAGACATTTACCACCCTATCTACTCTTGAGTTAGAAGAAGTCCGAGTTGTTTACTGCGTTTGATTTTTGTTGCTTTTCTCGGGATCCACACGTCGTGTCAAGTGGGAGAAAAATAGGGGAATAGAGCATACGAGACGGGAAGCGAGCGAGCGAGTCATCGAGCAACAACAGCCTCTCAAATCACTTCAATCAATCAACGTCGAAAATAGATGATAATTGTTGTCGTTGATTATTGAGAGCGTTTATTTATTTGTTTGTGGCGTTTTGTCCGCTGCATTGACCCCAACTCGATCGACCCATCCAACCCTCCATTAGCATTCCATCCTTCGAAACAACAACGATGAAGGGAACACGAAGTCTTGGTCAACTTTTGACCCTCTCCCTCGCTTTGACTCCGATGGTATCTGCCTGGCCAGGATGGCTTCCTGATCTAGACACCCTCGTTGTCCGACAAGATGATAGCTCTTCCAGTATGTATTGTGTTTTGGAGATATGTTATACAAGTTAGGGTGAAAAGAGTACTAACAATTTCAAAGCACAAGAAGTCGATGCTCCATCGACAACGGCAACCGAAACCGCCAAGTCAACTGCTAGTGCGACTGCCAGTGCAACTGATAGTTCGACTGACAAAGCCACTACCACCACCGACAGCAAAGACCCGAAAACGACGAACCTTAATACAGCTAAGATAACTTCCGGCACGGCTACCGGCAACAGCACAACTACCACTCACAAGACCTTTGACGCGCAAGATGGAGCCGGTGGTGTCGCCATGATCACACCTGCCACCACCGCAGGAACGACGCTTTACAGGATTGGAGATTCGACACCAATTACTTGGGTCTGGAATTACACATCTCTCCAAGCTTCGCCCACCGCCATTGATGTCTTGGTATCCTGCTCTACGGCTTCAGCTACCTGGACCCTAACCCAGAATATGACATTTGAGCCGACTGCTACCTTCAAATGGGACACCAAGAACTATTCAGAAAGCGCCGTGGCCAGCCCGCTACTGGTTGCCCAATATACGCTGCTTATCCACGACTCCGACTCGTCTCAGGACGCTACCGCCGAAGCCGGATATCTCGCACCATATGACGGTTTCACGTTTGGTCTATACACTGCTAGGCCGTACCAGGACCTCGGCGAGTGGAAGTGTGCGACGTGCAGCGGTGCGTTAGGAGAGGCCGACCGCCAAGCCTTGGGTTTCGCCGTCACGATGAGCATCATCACCATCCTCAGTTTCACGTGGTACGTGACGGGATTTGCCACGTTCTTGTAATCGCAATATATTACGCCCTCTAGATATTCGAGCAATAGACGAGGAGACGGTTAATTTCTGAATGCACATATTTTGGAGATATGAGACAGCATCTTAATGGACAACTATTTAAATACGGTAATCTGGGATTTAGGATATTACATCATGTAGTGGCGTTTATTGACATCATGCGTTTGCAATGGCCGAAAGGGGAGGGATGCGTTCTTCTGGCGACGGATCGAAAATGGCGACAACTATCTTTAGAAGTCAAGTCTACGGCATCGGAAGGGTTATTTTATCAGCGACTATATAGCTCTTAATGACACAAACCACATATACCTAGTCAGGTCAAGGTTAAACCCACGATCATTAGTAGCTTATGAGTGTTATTGTTCTGGTATCATGTAATTGTAATGCTTCATGTGGCCTTCTAATTCGATTTTGTGTTCATCCAACTTAATGTTTATATCTCGCGTATCGTAGATGATAACTATCATACCATTCTCAACGCAAACCCACCACCACGCTCCTCCTTTTCTCTCGCAGCGAATATCCCGCTAAAATCCACGGCTCCCAATTCCGCCGCCTTCTGCCCCCTACCCGGCGCGTTCGGCGTCGACCGCCTCCTCCGCCTCTCCTGGCCCGCCTTGCTAGGGAACGTAGGGAACATAGCCTCGTGCTTGGGCTTAGGGTCCTGCCTGAAGTACTCATGCTGCAGCATTTCTCTCGCCGTCGGCCGCTTCTCCGGATCCAGCGACAACAATCCACTCAACAACTCACAGCCCGCCCCCGTCAACAACGGGAAGCGCGCGCGGATCACCGGCCCCGAGTGCGCCGCGGACGCTTTCGGCAAGCGTAGGTGTCGCGCGTTGGGGAGGCGACGGAAACCGGGCCACGAGTCATCGGACGGGATCCCGCATAGCTCGAAGATCTTGGTTAGCTCGTCGACTTCGGTTTTCCCTTGCAGGAGCGGCTCCCGCGTGAGGAGCTCCCCGAAGATGCAGCCGATGCTCCACATGTCGATGGCGGCGCCGTAGATCTTGGTCCCGAGGAGCAGTTCGGGGGCGCGGTACCATAGCGTTACGACGAGCTGCGTTAGCTTTGGGGGTGGCGGGTCACCCACGTACCGCGCCATGCCGAAGTCGGCGATCTTCAGCTGGCCCCGGTTGTTGAGGAGGAGGTTTGAGGTTTTTAGGTCTCGGTGCAGGATCCAGTTTTCGTGGAGGTAGGCGACGCCGCTCGCGAGTTGGAGGAGGAGGGTTTTGACTTCGGAGGCGAGGAAGGGCTCGGGCATGTCGCTGAGGATGGACATTAGGTCATGTTCCAGGAATTCGAGGACTAGGAAGACATTTTCGATTCGTGAGGTGTCGTCGCCGACTACGACTTCGTGCAGAGAGACGATGTTTCGGTGTGAGCAGTCTTTGAGGATTTGGATCTCGCGCAGCCCGGTTTCGGGGAGGCCAGCGGTGTCGTTGGGGTCGATCTTGAGGCGCTTGAGCGCGACAACTTTCCCTGTTTTTATCTCTTTTGCTCGGGCTACCCAGCCGTACGCCCCTTCCTCGATGTCGTTAAGTTTATCGTAGTTCTCGACGCTACGCGACTTGCCCCAACCACCAGCCTCGAATCGTAGTAATTTTGCATTTTCATTATTCGTCCCATCCCCCTCTTGGCCTTCTCTCTCGGGCGTTATTTTCCGTCGTTTCGCGGGCGGTCTGTCTTGGTTTTGTTGCTCTTGCTCTTCCGCGGCTCGTTGCCTAGCTGCTTCGGCTTCAGCCTGGGCGCGTTGTGCTTCTTCTGCTTTTCGTGCTTTCTCGGCTTTTAGACGCTTCTTTTCTTCCTTCTCGCGCTTTATTTTGGCTTCGTAGGCGACGTCCTCTTCGGTGTCCGCCCAGCGAGATTTACTCGCCATGGTTATCGGTGTCCCAGTGGTAGATTAGGTGGTGCGATAAGAGTCGGTAGGCTGCGTTTTCATCCTGCTTCCTATGCGTTCCCAGTAATCGAATTGAGAAAAGGGAATCGAGTAATACGAATATATAAGAGTTTAAAAACTGGATATGCCTATAGTTTCTTGTCCGATTAGAACATGGACCAAGTTCGTTAAAGAGTAGTTGCGACGTAGCAAATGTTTGCAACTACGTAATTGGTAACTTTTTTCTATTCGGTGGATGCTCGGGGCTAAAATTTAAAGCTTTGAAGCTTCGCCTCGATTGGGGAAATAGCTTAGACCTCAAGTTCCCATGTGAACGTTAAGCACTAATTTATGAATTTCATAATCCATTCACAATGAATTAACGAATTCCTCTAATTGACATCCAAAGATGAAATCAAATGCATTAAGATCAGCTCAGGGTGGGCTGAGATGCCTGTCAAGAAGGCAAGCCTTTCATAACCCGAAAGTTGTGTATCAATGCTATAGAAGTTTTGCAGCAACAGCCCCATGTAGGGAAGAGGAAAGGAAATGGACAACACCCCTAGCCAAGCAATTGACTGAAGCTATAAATGTGAGATCATAACCATAACCTTTCTCAATTCGATACTCAATACTCATAATGCATAGACAACAGGACCAATTCCTTTAGCTAGTTATATGCGCATGTGCCTTACATCGGACACTGGCGGATATTATACGGGAGCTTTAGAAAAGAGTCGTGATCAATTTGGCCGGAAAGGAGATTTTATTACCTCACCGGAGATATCGCAGGTTTTTGGCGAGCTAGTTGGTATCTGGTTCATTGCAGAATGGATATCCCAAGGCCGACCAAGACAGGGCGTAGAGCTCATCGAAGTTGGCCCAGGTAGGGGAACATTAATGGATGATATGTTACGGGTAAGTGTACCTATGCCTCAATTTGAAGCTCGTATGAAACTAAAGCATAGTAGACTATGAGGAATTTCAAGGACATGTCTTCCAGTATAGAAACAGTCTACATGGTTGAAGCAAGTGCGGAACTGCGCACAGCTCAAAAAAACTTGCTCTGCGGTGAGGACGCCACATTGACAGAATCAAAGATAGGCTGGCATAGCACATGCAAGTACTCCAGCCTACCTATTGTATGGACCGATTCCATCAAGGCCATTCCCCAAGACCCCAACAAGACCCCTTTTATAGTGGCCCATGAATTCTTCGACGCTCTACCTATCCACGCCTTCCAGGTCGTTGAAGTGCCACAAAACCAGCAACCCGCGCCAGCGGATAGCAGTGCTACCAAAGTCTCAATCTCACGCCCAGGCTCGCCATCCAGCACCAAATCATCCCCCTTCCAATGGCGCGAAATGGTCGTCTCACCCACCCCCAAAGGCACAACCCACGCAGACCTCGGAACCCCTAAATCGCAACACCACGACCCCGTCCCGGAGTTCCAACTAACCCTAAGCCCCTCCCCAACCCGGCACGCGCAATACCTCCCTGAATCATCCCCCCGCTACCAAGCCCTAAAAACGACTCCAGGCGCCTTAATAGAAATATGCCCCGACGCCTCCCTCTACATCACCGACTTCGCATCCCGGATCGGCGGCTCCCCCGACGTCCCCAAACCCCGACCTTCCGGCGCAGCCCTGATCCTCGACTACGGCCCCTCCTCCACCATCCCGGCGAACACGCTCCGCGGAATCCGTCAGCACCGCCACGTCTCCCCTTTCTCGTCCCCGGGGCTCGTGGATCTAAGCGCAGATGTAGATTTCACGGGGTTAGCCGAGTCGGCGCTGATCGCGTCGCCGGGTATCGAGGTGCATGGCCCCGTGGACCAGGCGTATTTCCTTGAGACGATGGGGGTAAGGCAGCGTGCTGAGATGTTGGTGAAGAAGCTCGAGCAGACCCAGGGACAGGGCGGGGATAAGGATGGCGTTGAGGAAAAGAAGAGGGAGATCGAGCGTTCGTGGAAGAGGCTCGTTGATCGGGGGCCGGGTGGTATGGGGAAGGTGTACAAAGTCCTGGCTATCCTGCCCGAGAACGAGGGTAGGAGGAGGCCGGTTGGGTTTGGTGGGGATGTCAGTGCTTGATTAGGAGTGTTAAAAAAGGGGGTAGGTATGCAGAATGACTTGTACTATATTTACGGAACGTAAAAAATGTCGGGTCGATCGATAGACTTGAATCTATGCATATGCACAGTTGAATAGAATACACATTCTTGGTTAACGCTTCAAAGTTGTAATAGATCATCGCATGGCATAATCTTATTATCAGTTACAATTCAAAGTTCTTTTCGTATCTCGCGCTACCTGATGTAATAATCTCAAATGAAAAAAAGGCCTACCACCCTTTCTTTCAAGACCGATTCGTGCAGACCCAGACCTCGAAAGGCCTTCCCGGGTATTTTCGGTAGTTCAGCATCCAACGCCGTCTATAATAGTACAGTAACGAAAGCGGGTAGCTCTAGATACTACAGTTGATACCACCCATGCCTCGCCTGATTTCATGGTTGGGAGCAGGTTTACTTTTTCTTTCCACTGACGAGCTTCGATCCTTCTCCCCTTTCTTCCTCGTCGTCGTCGTCCTCTTCATCGTCATCATCTTCGTCGTCGTCACTAAACTTGTCGCCGTCTTCGCCAACAGCAAATATCGTCTCTCCGTCGAAGGAATCTCGCGGCGTCTCAGGTTTCGCCGGGGCTCTGGTTTGTAGTGGTTGAGATGCTGTAGATGTAGCGTTCGCAGCCGGCGCTGAGCGCGTTTGGGCAACCTTGGTGCCGATATGCGCTTCCTCGTCATCATCCGAATCATCTGGAGCACCGACGTCGGCGAATTCGAATCCTCCATCCTCGTCCTGGGCGATCTCATCACTCATCGCGAATCGTCTGTTATTCGCTGTAGGTCTCCATACGTACGCGATCCAGGCCACATCAGCGAGATAGACCAAGTTTGGCCATCCGTCAATAACGAACCACCGTGACTTCCAGTGGAACGGAACGTAATCGGGATCAGACGCTGAGGCGAACGAGAAGGAGTTGAAAAAGAAGAAGCCGAATGTGACAAGAATGCTGATTAGAATACACCACCAGAGCTTCTTGTACATGGTTTCCTTAACGGTCTGCTTGCGCTCGCGCAAGTCCTTGAGAGTGAAGTTCAGCGAGTTGAGCGTCCACACGTAAAAGGCAGTCAATGTACCCGCTAACGGAAGTACGATGAGGAGAAGCCAGGGACCTGAAGATAAAGTCAGTATCGATGTGATGTAGATCGTTGGTGGGAAGGTCCATACTAGCTGTATCTGGAGAAATGAGTAGACTGGTAATAGCGTAGCCCAATCCAAACAGGAAGTGGGCAATCGCCAACCATCTAACATATACCATCGTTTTCCCTAACGAGGGCTTCACAACGCCATAACCCATACATACGATGAGTAGTAAGAAGAAAGAGAATGAATTACGGAAGGCGTTGAGAATGGCTACCAAGACCAGGAGAACCTTAGCTCCGATGTTGGAGCCGTTCCTGTTCAAGTAATCTGCGGAAACAGTTAGACCTACACTCTTGCGAAAGACGACGCGATTAACTTACCATAGAACCCCCATGTCATCAACATCTCAACACCCAAAAAGACAAGAATAGCAGTGATGTAATTTTGCACGGGTACTGCAGAAAGGTTAGAATTAGAGGAAAATTGACACATTTCTAATCTGTAACTTACAGATATCGTATCTGTGTTGGTAGTAGAGGAAGCCCCAAAATCTAGCAATTATTAGTAAAGAATCCAACAGGGAAGAGCTTCAAAACATACACGGCAACGAGCGCATAGACGATAGTTATACCTCCGTAGAAGGGAAGTTTAGGGATCTGAGTTGCAGGAAGTTCACCGTAGGCCTCACGGAATTCGACAACTCCCATATAATCTTTGGTGTTGAAACCATAGGCGGCAACGCAATAATATCCCGTTTTCTTGATAGGGTAGTTGATGGGCGGCGCAGACTTGAGGTGTACGGCTTGAGTGAGGATGAAATTCTCCGACTTCTCGGTCGCATTGGCGGACAGGATCCATTCGCCGATATCTGTTTCGTTGCACAGGCTAGCTCGAACATTCTCCTCGTCGCAAATAAGTTCTTTCTGATTATATAGTCAGCTTTATGTGTTAAATAGCAGACGTTGACAATCGTACTTGGAGCGCGTCGGAACTTGGATAAACCCCAATTAAATCTTGATCTTTCCATTCGAATATGACTAAACTAACGATAGGATCGTCGTCGCCTTCAACGGTCTTGTTCGGGAATACTGTGAGGATGAATGGATCTACCGGACCACCCCATGCACTTCTACTATACATGCCTGGATATGGCGGATCAGTAAGGCTCGCGCAGGCGATCGGTATATACTAGGTTGGTAAGACATACCAGCACATTTCTGCTGATTCTCTTCGGTGTTGTCCTGAACGGAGGTATAATTAGCTTAAAATTGTAGTTGGTGAATAGCGATGCTTCCGTACTATCTTGACTTCCAATGCTTGGGCCGCCCATATGGAAGTGCCCAGAAGGGCTAATGTAGATAACCAGCTCTTCATCTTGGGTTGGTAGACGTTTCGTTGTCGCCGCGCGAGGCAGCCTCGGCAGGTAAATCTGTCCTCACTATTCGAGATATCGAATATATTTACCAAATGCAACACGGAGGCAAATTGGAAAGTTATTCAAAGTTGGACTAGAACAAATTCAAAGTCCGGAGAAGCATTAGGGATGGCGTGGACAGGAGAGACGTGGTTGAAAACGGTTCGCGGATTCAATGTTGTATAAAGGAAACCTCCTAAGCTTGGTGATACATGGATTTGGTTGTGTTTGCTCTCAAGTTTCGCTATGATTTATTAGAAACTTAGCAGAGCCACTGCCTGCCCAGGTGCTTTTCGCAGCTAAGGTTAGGCGCATACGTATATGCTAGGTAATTACGGAGCAGTCGGGGGAGCTGCCAAGGCTCTAACCAGGATGACGATAAGATAAAGACACACCGAATGAGCGCTACACCTATCAGCTTCGAAGCTTGCTTGCCAATTACTCAATTACTGAGGAAACCGACACTTTGTTTTTCTATATTTCTACTTTTTTAACGTTCATTTTCCTCGTCGCATTAGGAACCGTTGATGAGCCATGGGGAAAAAGACAGATAAATTGTATATCACCCATTCCGAGTGGTCATCTTCAGATGCCTACTCGGCAAATACCGGCTCGCGTGCCACTCAAGACGCCGGCGCATCGTTCAAACGATTGCCCTTCAACTTTTGCGCTGCAAGTCTCCAACCCTTCAAGAGCCCTGTCTGCACTCCCAATGGAACGATATTCGACGTCGAAGTTATATCAAAATGGCTCGAAAACCACAAAACCAATCCTGTAGATGGAGAACCTCTAGCAGTACGCGACCTCATCAAACTCAACTTTGCGCGTAACGGAGATGTCGATTCCAAGGCCGCAGATGGATCTGGTAGTGACGGGAAGGGCGATTTGATCGACCCCGTCACTTTCAAGGTCTTCACCGATAATACGCATATCGTCGCGATTCGACATGGGACCTATGCCAACGTCTTCGCCTGGGAGACCGTCGAAAGGATGAACATCAAAGCAAAGATGTGGCGCGATCTAGTGGATGATGAAGAGTTCGGTCGCTCCGATATCATTACCCTCCAAGATCCTCAGAATATTGCAGGCAGAGACCTCAGCAAATTCCAACATTTGAAAGATGGCGGAGATGCGCTTTTGACGAACGAACAAGAGGAAGATCAAAAGGCAGGCAATATCAACATTAATGCTCTAGGCAGAGTTGGCGACAAGGTCTTAAGGGCGAAAGAGGCTGTCGAGAAGGCCAGGAAAGAGCGTGAAGCCAACAAGGATGTCAATCGCTCATCCAAGGCAGTCACGAAGGCAGTATCCGGGAATAACATCGCTCGGCCATCTATGATCCAGGAAAAGAAGCGGGCCTACAACGCGGCAGCATATACCACAGGAATGGCTGCAGCAAGTTTCACAAGTACCGGGTTGACTCCAGAGACCAGTGGCGAGCGAGCCGTTCTCACTGATGAGGAATATATGCTTAAACCGAAGAGAGTGAAGATAAAGGGATACGCACGAATTGAGACGAATTTGGGTGACTTAAATATAGAATTACAAACCGAGTATGCGCCGAAGGCAGTTTGGAATTTTACTCGGCTAGCTCAGAAAGGTTACTATAAGGGCGTATCCTTTCACCGAAACATCAAGAACTTCATGATCCAAGGAGGCGACCCTTCCGGGACTGGACGAGGAGGCACGAGTATATGGGGCAAGAATTTTCAAGACGAATTCGACGGGCCGCTGACACACGACTCTCGAGGCTTACTCAGCATGGCCAACAAGGGCAAGAATACAAATTCCAGCCAGTTCTTTATCACTTACCGTCCGGTAAAGCATCTCGATAGGAAACATACTATATTTGGCAAGGTCGTCGGCGGCACGGACGTATTGAGCAAGATGGAGGCAGTCCCAACAGACGGCTCAGACCGGCCCCTGAACAAGATCTACATCAAGGACGTCGTCGTGTACCTCGACCCGTTCGACGAATTCCTAAAGCAGAAGGCCGAGCGCGACAAAGCCGCTGAGACGAAGGCGGAAATCGAGCGGACCGGCGGGACCGAAGATGACCGGATGACGTGGACGGGGAAGCGAGTCCGGCAAGACGGCACAGTCGACCAGAACAGCAGTGGAGGGAACGTGGGCAAGTACCTCCAAGCCGCTATGAAGTCGCAGAACACCGAAGACGAGATTATTGAGGAGGATGTTGATACGTGGGAAGAGCCGGTCAAGAAAAAGGCAAAGATGGGCGGGTTCGGTAATTTTGATAATTGGTAAAAATGAATTGCATTGCGTGGCGTTCGGCGATACCCAACGGGTCCATAGCTACCTAGACACTAAGTCGGTATATAATGAATGTTTCTTCTGATATACAATAATGACATAAATATTATGATGCAATCAGAAAGAAATATCTTAAAATATCCCCAGCGTATATATCTTCAATATTCACTGGACGGTTTCAGTCATCCTTGGAAATTGAATTTATTGCATAAACGTTCGACTCACCAACTCAAAGTTTTATAATAAGGGTCCTTCAGATTTAACATAATATTAATAATTTAAGGAATGCTATATGGATAGATTAGGATAACATCTATGGATATAAGGAGAATCCTAGGCCGTATCCTTAGGCAATTTAACTATAGATTAAGACTACCTAAATCTACCTATACAAGATCGACCTGCGTTAGGACAACGCCCATTTGTTGCAAGAGCCCAGGTTCTATTACAACGCAACAGCCGCAGCATTGTGATATGGCATTACGAAAGAAATCAGGGTCTTTCACACCAAATAGCGATTTATATCGTGGGTCCACGTAAGAAAATTCGCCCGAAACGACATCCTTATACCCATAAGCATATCTATTTCTGTCATTATCAAATTTCTGAACATATCGAATGTCGTCAGGGAGAGGTCCAAGGAATGCCTCGTCGTGCATGTAGCCAGGCATTATACACGGACCAACCAACTTGAACTTCCCATTGTCTTGTGGCCGCATCAATAGGGGGCATCTACAGCCAGGTACAAAGTACACCTCGTCGCCGGCCTGGGCCGCTCTTGGAGCAATTGCTATCGAGCCGTCTTCTGTCTTAATGTATGGTTGTCCCCATATATTCATTGTCATTAATAACTTCGCGCATGGAGAAGGCCAGATAAAGTCCTTGTCATCGAATTGATGTTCGCATATGATTAACGCGATGACAAGCCGAGCTTCTTCCATACTTAGATAGTCATCGTTTGGTGGTTCAAAACGATCAGAGAATGAGTATCCGACGACAGCTCGAGCAAAATCGTCAACGGTGACTTGACGTCCAACACCCAAAGCCAATGCCACTGCTCGTAGCATTACATGTGTCAAACGAGGCATGGAGGTGTTTAACGTTGGGACCCAATGACACTCTCGGACTTTCGATTTAAATTTACCCATCACTCTCATCACGCCAAGCTCAGGAAACCCAAATTGAGCGCGAATTTGGGACATAGTGTTACAGAAGTTCTCAGGTACGTGGCCATCCTCAGTATTGATTGATGACCAATCAAAGACCCAACTCGGACACGGCGAATTATCTTGAAGCTCGCAAAGAACTAGAACGTTTATATTGTTCATAGCCGTAAAGCGTGCGATCATGACTTGCGTGTAGAGCTCGGCGTATGGCTGAGTATAATCCGGAGGTGGAATTAATTTTCTCTCCTCTTCGCCTATCAGGGTTAAAACGGCATAGAGGTGGTCCCGTGGATCGGAGCAGTGGAAATCTCTCAAGGTAGTTCGCAGATTAAGCATAGAAAAGTCCGAGGTGACGAAGAAACCTCTGAGAGAACTCTTGATAATCATTTGTTTTTGCCCTTTTATTGCACTCGCAGGTATGACTCTGCGAGTCTTTTCGCTGACATTGACGGTAAGCTGCTCTTGTTTATTCGTTGCACCCGAAGGTAAAACTTTCCCTCGCCTCGTACCTAGATAAATATAGGTCCAGGCTCGCACGAAATTAGACCACTTAGTTTCATAGAGACCGCACTTGATAATTGCTTCTTGGTTAGCCAAGCTCATTTCCTGTACGACCCATAATCTGCTAAACCATCGTCGATTATCCAAATGCCTGATCGCAGTCTCTATATGAGGTTCGATAAGTAGGACGGTACCTGGTTCAGATAAGGCAGGCCAGATACAATCCTTTGAGACTATTAATTCCGATTGAAAAACATTGTATTTAAATTCCAGTTGAGAGCCAAGATAATCGAGAAACTTCATAGCATCGTCACTGTCGTTCTCCTCTGGTCCGATCCAGGCTACTACTCGATGGGCAAGTCGAAATATGTCGCCCATCATTGCAACTTGCGAGCCTTTCTCATTGTCATCTGTTTGATTGATACAGAGTGCATCGATCCACATAATACGTGGATTATCGACATAACGCAGGTGCCTCAAAGCAATTTCCAGATTAAGTTGGGGCAGGATGCTTTGGCCATCTCTCAATGTTGCGGTCGTTAGAAGGTCATCACTACTAACATAGACTGGCGATGAGCTTTTTTCCGTGCCCCATGTGTATGATAGAGCTTCATATCGAGGCGGATCATTGTCAGAGAATGAGGAGATATGAAACGAGACAGCGATGTCATCTGCGAATTGGCCTGGGTACAGAGTAATGAGTCTGATGTAGGCTTGCCCTGGGAGGGGATCATATTGGTATGTCGTCATGGCGTAGGGCTGAGACTATATCTGGAGTACCTAGTCTATAGATCTCTCGGTTTCGGGAATAAGAACGGGATGAACACGGTCTCGCATTCGCTTAGCTATAGTCGTAAATGATAAGCTAGCAAATGCAAGTGACTTGGCTTTAACACTATTTCATAGGAGATTGAGGACAAGGTGACGATGCGTCCAAAACTTGAAAGATATATCTCATTTAAGGAATCAGAGATATCCATGCACTGCCATCTAAACGTACAGCAGCGAATCGCTTCGCTTCGTCGAAGCGATTGGATAAACCGGGCAAGCCATGCGGCTTGATATTTGATGCTACATTGAGAAGAGTATAAGCCGGGCACTTGTGCTCTTAAGATATGAGTCGTGCTTATTTTTCAGTGAGAAAGTAAGGTATAGAGATTACGCGTCTAGAAAATGGATTTTCTAGAAGTAAGGCTGTGTCATTACCGCATATCTCATGGGCAAAATATCTGCGGGATGGGGCTGTGAAGGCGGTTGGAAAAACATCAGACAGGGAACTAACAGGCGCTGCGCCGTTTCAACCCGAAGATAGAAATGTGTAGCAACTAGTTTCCCAACCCAGCACCTCAATTGTAAATTTCGACCTAATTAGTCAAGACACCTTACCCGTTCTCCGCCTTTCACACGTCTTACGCCCGCCTTATCATGATATTTTTACTATTTATGTCATCCATGGAAATTATAATTTCATTTTTTATTCGAATCTCCACTCTAAAAGCCCATATCGGTTGGAGCGGCCCGGAACCTACTGTCGGACTAGTACCGGCTTGGCAAAGCTTGTCGAGGCTTAGTCACATAGCTGAAATGGTTTGTCCAATCAGAGCAAGGGTCCATGTATGGGGGTCACAATTTTCTGCAGGACTTTCATCGCTCGCTCTCGCTTTCGTCAAAAGTCCTCCAGGAGAGGGTTTCAACGAGAGAGATCCATCCATGCTCGTCACTAGGTACGCAAATATCATATCAACGTAGTAGTAGAAAGAATCATATATATGTAAGTTGTAAACTCGAGGAATCATTGTTTTAATTCGAATCATCTCGTGCTTCAATAACATCAATAACGACAATAAGATTAACAACAGCAACAACAACAAATTTAGTAGATCATCTGGTAATACTCCACTCATCATCTCGTTTATACACATTCGCCCGTCCTCACGTGCCTCAACACTCAAGATGGCTTTGAACGAACACAACAATATTTCCATTGCACAGATCATTATCTACACACCAGCATTATTCATCGCCGTATGGCTGTCCTTCAAACACGGTTTCGGTCGTAGCGCCGGCTGGCTATACCTAATCATCTTCTCGCTCGCCCGCATTGTCGGAGCAGCCATGCAATTAGCCACTATCGCGGACCCGACGAACCTTAGCCTCTGGACCGGAGCTGCCACCTTGCAAAATGTCGGTGTATCGCCCCTAATCATGCTCCAGCTTGGCCTCCTCGGTCGTGCTTTGGGAAGCATACGGAAATCAACCACGTCTTTGGTGACTGAGAAACGACTGCGTCTGGTCCAAGTCCTCGCCCTCGTAGGTTTGATCCTGGGTATCGTCGGCGGTACCCAGAGTTACACCAGTACGGGATACCAAGTATCCGATCTCTCGCAAGCCGGCACGGGCGTCACAATCGCGTCCTTCGTCCTCCTAGTTCTTTCCACCGCCGCCGTCGCAATGCAGCTCTCGTACATAGAAGACGGCGAGAAACGACTGGTTCTAGCCGTCGGCCTCTCTCTTCCCTTTATTCTTGTTCGGTTGGCGTACTCCGGCGAATCGGTGTTCGGCAACAACCCCGACTTCAACCCGTTGACGGCCAATGTCAACATCTACCTCGGCATGGCCGTCATCATGGAGATGTTCGTCATCGCCATCGTTGAGGCTATTGGTCTGACCTTGCACAAAGTCGCCAACAACAAGAGTGCCCCAGTAGCAACCGGCTACCAGCAGCCGTGGCAGCAGAGGGAGGCTGACCACGAGATGGGTGGATACAGGTCACACTAAGGGCATTTACACTGGGATCATTTGTTTTAGCGTCGGTTTAGTAGCGTGTTATTTGGTTTGGATATAGACACCCATGACTTAGGAAATATTTACTTCCATGACTTTACTTTTGAAAATGCATAGACTGAGTGAAAGTGATCTTAGAAATACTCAAGTGATGTTAATGCTGTAGTAGACTTTTAATAGGCTTCCAATTCATTCAGTGCTCTGTGTGAGTGAATCGTGTGAGGGGTTCGTTTTGATTGAGAGACTTGTCATATAGCAAGGCCTTGCTTCTTGTTGTAATCCATACAAGTATAATTGGAAAATATCTTAGTAAGAATACAGATACAAACCCATTGTATGATGAAAGGCATTTTTTGACAAGGTTTCGAGATGTTGAACAATTGATGGATGAAAGAAGGATCGATAGAGAGTAGCGTACGCCTAGAAGAACTCTAAAAAAAGACTCAAGAGCCCCTAATGCAAAAGTTTCCACGGTCCCGGATTACGCCAAGACCCCTGTGCCGTGCGCTACCGTAGCGTCTTTTTAGCGGGATCTCAATAGACACAAGCTTAATCGCGGGGTACTTTCGCAACGTCAGAAATTTTAATGACAAGCTCTGTTATCCAACTTCGTTGATCGTTTACTCAACCACATCACAATGCCGGTATGTAGTTGCTTCTAAATCGATGGGCTATATACGTTTCAATATATGTTAACCAGAATCATTAGTTAGTAATAGTAACGGGCTTCCCCACGTCCGGCAAAACCACACGCGCAAAGCAACTTCACAGCTTCCTCGAGGAGCGCATACAACAATCCTCCTCCTCTACTTCCACAACAACCCCGCCTAAATACCGCCTCCACCTAATATCAGACCAGACACTCTCAATATCACGCTCCGTATACGACCTCTCCTCCACACCAGCACACGTCCGATCCGCCAACGCCTCCGAAAAGGACGCTCGCGCGAGCATATATGGCGCAGTGAAGCGCGTGCTCAGCGACCGCGACATCGTGATCCTCGACGGCCTGAACTACATCAAGGGCTGGCGGTACCAGCTTTTCTGCGAGTCGAAAGCCGTGCGCACGCCCAGCTGCGTGCTGCAGATCGGATGCGATAAGGAGAGAGCCAAAGCCGTTAACGAGGCCCGCTTGAAAAAACGGGATTGCGCTGGTACCGAAACTGAGAGTAAGAATGGCGAGGAAGGTAATGGGGGTGAGAAGGGGAAGGGGGAGGAGGATGTAGAAGGCCCGTATGAGCCGGAGAATTGGGAGAACCTTGTTTTTAGGTACGAGGAGCCGAATTCGATGACGAGGTGGGATAGCCCGCTTTTCACGCTTATATGGGAGGATGATGAGGCGAGGGCGAGACAGGTTTTTGAGAGTATGTGGGATACTATCGCGGGTGAGGCGCGGAAAGTGGTGAGGCCGAATCAGGCGACAGTGCAGCGGAGTAGAGATGCGGGGGGAGATTATTTATATATCCTTGACAAGGAGACGCAGGAGATTGTTAAGAGGATATTAGACCAGCAAAGCGATGAGGGTGGAGATGATATAAGTATTCCTAGAGGTGGTACGAGTGGAGGCGACGACTTGATTGTGGAATTGCCAGCTGGGAAGAAAGTTGGATTGCCTCAATTACAACGCTTACGGAGGGCCTATATGGGCTTGCATAGAGGCGGTATTGGTCTTGAGGGAGTCGGGAATATGGATTCGGAAAGGATACGAGAGACATTTATAAGTTACCTAAATGATGCGTTCGAAAGGGATGCTTAACTAATCATCTCTATTTTCCATATTGACTTCATCTTACGCTTATGAAGGACTGTTGCATCGAAAAATGCATGTCAGAATAACCTAACGTCTTCTAATCTTATAAGTGAACCCAATGGCACATTGATTGAGACGATCTTTGAGAGATTGATAAGTACCTACTTCTGGAAAAACTAGAAACTTGTGGTTGGTGGCTCAATGTATACGCATCCCTCTGGCTTAACCAATGCTAAAACTTTCCCATCCATAGCGACCTTGAAAGTAGACCAGGATGTTTCGTCGAAGTCGTAGCGACAGTATTTTTGGCCATATGTAACATCCCTAAACCACCCAAATCTATGGAGGTCCTGACTTGGGACATGTCTCCCTGAAGGTGTGCTGTCGTTCGTGCTGTAAACAAGCATAACACCTCTCCGATATTTTGTGTCATCACAAAAAAATTGAGTATTCTGTAATACTCTCGATTTGGAATCCTCACTGTTGTAGCGACCTTTGTCCTCATAGTATTTTTCATCACGGCGTCTTCTCATTGCGGATTCAATTTTAAAGTCAGGTAAATGTGAATATACCCATTCGATGTACCTGTAACTTAATCGGCCGTCTTTGCGGGGGGAGCGTAACAAAATTCTGCTTTCTTCTATCGGCATGGAAAAGATAGCTCGTTCATAATTCATAGCAAGTGAGCCATAATGATCATCCGGGAAGGGCCCATCCGGAAAAGGATCATCTGAAGAAGCAGAGGGTCGGGAGATATATGTGGCAGATATGGGCAAAGAAAAATCGGCGGATGCATCTGATGGCGTCGATCTGAGGTGGTTGGTATGCGGTCTCAAGTAGTTCGCGTAATACCTACATGTATTTATAATCTCAAGCAGTAGATCCGAGGTAGTTGTGTGGTTTGGCCAGTAACCTTCTGGCAGACCTGACAGATTTGCTCGTTTCTCCCATCGTAAGATAAAGTCTAATTCAATTCGTTCGATAATGTCTTGCATCAGGTCGTCTTGATTATATGAGGCTTTGGTAGATTCTATGTCCCCTGCTCTCTCTCTAGTAGCAGTCTCGTGGCCTGAAGCTTCATATAGGAACTCGCGCATTCTCTTCTCTTGTAATCGAATGATTGTTCTATGAAAGTGCCTTCCCGCGTTATCACCGTTTAGGGTTATTTTATGTTCATTTTCCAACAAGACTTTTTTGAATTCTTCAGCCTGAGAGTTGAGAGCCCGGAATGTTTGCATGGAATGTCGCCATCCAACTTCGTCGTTTTCTAACATGCGGCGTCTATTGATTCGTTCTTGTTCCTCGGGTGTCAAACTCATTGAATTCGATGATTTAATCTGAGCAGGCGCAAGAGAGTCTAGAGGTGATTGCTTCGCGGGCTGGCGTTGCGTAATAGAAGTCGTGCTTTCACCATGTGAGCGCCGCGGCTTATCACTATCAGAATCGCTGCCGTCATCTCCATTGTTTCCATTATTTAATATTTTTCCATGATTAGATCGTTGATATTGTGCTGGGCGGCGAGTTGATGGTGCAGGGGCGGGAGGTGGTTCCGCTTCCACGTTCCGATCCGACCGACGGCGGACATCTCCAGCAACCTGCCGGAATTTCGGCTCTGGTAGATCATAGTCATTGGGAAGAGACCTTTTGGCTGCTTCCTTGAGCTTCTTGAGTTGTGCTGAATTGGACGTTTTTTCTCTTGTTGGGTCGTTCATGGTGTGGTTAGGAAGACCTGAGGGATGAAGAGAGCAGTGTGAATTACAAATGTCAATTTTTGGTGGCAGTGGTGGTATACTTCTAATACAAGAATGGGTGTATGAAGTGAAATTCAAATAAGGCACCTACCCACAGCCACCCTCAAAGGTCCGATGGGTAACATCAGGGGTTCGTGATTTACTTATACAATCTTCAAGCCCAGCTAATATCAATATATCCCTACATCTCCATCTGCATAAACCCCAAGGTTGATTTTTAAGGCGGTGTAAAGATTTGTTTCTACCTACCCAATAAAACAACCTAACCCTATCCCGCACACTCACCTCTTTGGGTAGTGTCGAGCCCCCAAGCTTCATCTGCTCAATCACAGATTTGTCCTAATGGTCGCGTGGTTGGCATGGTCGGTTGTCCCTCTATAATGTTAAGCATGACACCGAGGCCGTATCTACCTATGCTTAATGGGTATTGAGAGTTTTCAAACATTGGTGAAAACGGTACGCTCTCCTCTTTGGCTGTGGAAGTCGTTGACTAACGATGTTGATAAGAGGACAACTGCTGTGGTATCCATCATATGGCGCAGCAGCGCACTCCGTTGTAGCGCATTACTTCATAGCCTACATCGTTTGTATAGCCACAGTATGGTTTAGTAGTACCAATAAACGAGATACTGTTACCTAAAGCCATATGTTCCAACGGGAACACCACTTCCAAGTTCCCTTTGCTCCAATTCATTGGTAGATATGGCTTAACATGTGTTCAATGATACCATTTGGTTGTGTCCGGATAACTTTATGAGAGCGAGGTGAATTCGCCGTAGAAAATGCCTCGTGTGTGGTGGCACTTGGAGGTAGTTCCACTTCTGCGAGGGGAGTTAACCATTCAAGGGTTTGGTTTGAGGAATAATATAAACACAGTACTTACCTAGGTACCTACTTAGGTATAGGGATGCAAAGAAGGCACAGAGGAACGTACCTAGGTAGACTAGGAGAGTCTCGATTATGTAAATAACTGAAGGAAATTTCTGGCTGAGACTAATGAGTCTTCGCCAACGCCCCCAGAACAGCACAATAACCTGGCACTCCTAACGAACATGACTACCACGGCCACTAATAATGACCTTGATGCCATAGCTGATAACCCGACAGAAAAAGATATTTTGCGTAAACCTTGGAAGTACGTTGGCTATAGAGGCTACTCAAGTTTCATTGCTTCTGATGATGAATTCTTTGTCCTAAGGCGTTTTAATACCCTTAACATCCGGATTGCTTTGGTACTTCAAGATGAGATATCCGTACTAGAGAACGATTTATTGAAGATCGAAAAGGACAGTAGTAAAAAGAGTGCTGCAGATATCAACAACGGAACGCTAAGACATGACGAAAGAGGAGATCGCGTAGAACTATTGAGTGAGATCAGACAAAAGATACGATACTATAGTGAGTTCTAAGGCTGTCCTAATAAGGATAGGCCATTAGGGGCTAATATTTCTGAAGATGATTTCATCATACAACAGGCGGCGATGAATAAATATCATCCAGCACCAAAACGTGTAATTAAATCGATACGGAACTGGCATTTTAATCACGGCGAGTATGCAATAGATAAAGATGAGCAGGATTACCTGGACACGGAAAAGGAAAAGGACTTGATGTCGGTACTACCAAAAGACAAGTTGCCCGTACGACGATTAATCGATCATTCGCGGCGATTACGAACAATTTCATTATGGAAGCGGGATAGCCAAGACATACCAGATTATGATGCGGAATTCGTATCATATTATTCTGATGAGCGCATCGACTCATTTGCCTCTGGTCTCATCGTGGTTGTAGGGATTATCATGCTCATCGCCCCTATCTGGATTCTTCAGTGGCTTGAGGATCAAGTATACAAACTCGTTGTCATAACTTTATTTATATTCGTCTTCCTCCTCACACTATCGCTGGCCATGGCCGCAAAGCCTTTTGAGGCCTTGGGTGCAACCGCTGCGTAAGTAAATCCATTCCCAACGGTGTTTGAGATGTTGTATTGATATTGTAATAGGTATGCCGCGGTCTTGATGGTATTTTTGCAACTTGGAGGCCCTACTTAAGGATAAGGACATAGCGCAGGAATCATTTTGGGAATATTTGGGATGAGAGTTAAATGTAAAATTCGTAAGCCATAGCTATGAAAACAATGAAGGTGTTGATTCGTTTTAGGGGGTTACCTAACCCAAGTCTACCCCACAGAACGCTAAACTTTACCCTGTAATTTAATTACGGGGCCTTGAAATCGACCTACACTTACTATTGACTTCCGCAATTCTCCATATAAAGCAACACCATTTTTCTTAATCATTCTCCTTGAGCAAGACAGCAATACGGAACCAACAGCCACGATGGATAAATCCGACCTCTTGGCATACGCCAAGGACTATGCGACTACACAGGATCTGTACGAGTTGCTGGGCGTGACGTCCGACACGCCCAAAGAGGACATTCACCGTGCCTGGTAAGCCTAATTCCTTCATTCCCATATCCAAATCTTTATGCTTGATGAACTAACACCCGTTCTTTCCGCAGGCGTAAGCGAAGTTTGAAATACCATCCAGACAAAGCGGGAGCAAATTTCGATCCGGCAAAATGGGAGCTATTCGAGCGAGCTCGGGACGTGCTGTCCGACACGGCGGCGCGCGAGGTCTACGATTCGCAGCGGTCCGCCGCGCAACTACGCGAACAACAACGTCGCGCTATGGACGCAAAGAGGCGCGCGATGGTAGAAGATCTCGAAGCGCGAGAGCGCGGGGCTGTCAAGCGCCCGAGGGACGATAATAGTGGTCCTGCGATGAGCGAAGCGGAGAGGAGACGGTTGGCTGATGCTGGGAAACGCCGTTTGGAAGAGAGACAAAGATTGATGAGAGAGGCTGAGGCGAGAGAGAGACAACGAGAGCTAGAACGAGAAAAGGAGCAAGAAAGCAAAGAAGACCAACAGAAGTCGGATCCGCTCATATCAAAACAAACGGGCCGTGGGAGGACCCCTGATGCTTCTAGTGCTGCCGAGCCGAAGATGGACTTTGATTCGGAGCCACGAGCAGCGGATGGCGACGCCTACGACGACCAAATTGCGGACATCGAGCGAAAAATTCGAGAAGCGCGACTGCGTAAAGCAGCAAAGAAAGATAAGAAAGCAACACGGAAGAATGGAGCATCTGGCAACGACAAGCTAGAGGCTCAGCAGGCTAAACCCACTCCTGACATACCGGAAGAGCTGAAAGCTGACGAAAAGAAGGAACCCTCGATATCGTCTTCAGGCACAACAAAATCTTTTTCGTTCACTCCGGCTACCAATATATCCAACAACGGTGATGCAGCGGCAAGCAACAAACCTCGAGCAAAGGGAGACTTCTCGTCCACCATGGCCAGGTTGCGAGCCGCACAGGCAGAGAAGGAAGCAAGGAAGAAGGCGGAAGAGGCCGCTGCTGTTAGTATTACTGGTGCTGAGGTTAGCAGTTAGTGGCGAGTATGCGGTTTACTGCCTAGATGCTATTGCTCTTTTGAATCTTAATATCATGATACCCCGTAGTTTACGAAAGAATAGACGATACATCCAAACTCCAAATAGAGATGAGGTACACCGTAACAGAATTACTAGTATACAAGGTGATGGATGCTTCTTAAGTCAAGGCATAATCCAGGTACCCTTTCACATATATATCCAAGGAACGTCAAACGAATAGGTAACCTGTTTTTTGTCTCGAATTGTTTGTGAGCTGAGGCCCTCTCTTTAATCATACATCTGCTTCAGAGTAGTGATACTATTATTTCTAATACGGACGAAGACCTCTGCCATGTAGTTCGACCGTGTCTAATCATGTTACAAACCTCACTCTCCAGTCACAGTGCCTTAGTGTTCTAATGTTCCTTGCCCCCATTCAACTTCTCCCGCAACCAGTCCGGTACGAATGCCTTGATCTTGACTGATTGTCCACCGTTACCCTCCTCATCCGCCCCCCATTTCACCAAAAACTCATCTTTACTAGGATCGAATGGTGCTGCCGCGGTTTCTCCCGGAAGCTCCACGTCGGTCATGATCTGTAGGCGACACAGCGCCAATCCGACATTGCCTACGCCTCGTAACCAGGTACCGGCGCTACGACCCTTAGCACCGTCACGTCCGATGCTGAGGTTTGAAGGAACGTCTTCTGCTGATAACTCTTGTCCTTCGCTTGGCTGTCCTTGTCCGATGTAAGGGTTATAATCAAGCTTTTGTGGTGGCGGAGAGGACGGATACAGAAGACAGGGTAATATACGCTTGCGAACAACACCCCGATGCCGCGTCCGGATCGTCAACTCTTGACCCACGTAGCATCCCTTGCGGAAGTCGATGCCTCCCGCGACGTCCATGTTAGCCTCGAGAGGCAGCGCCTGTTCCCTCGGGATCTCAGCCTGGCCTTCCGCCACACCGAGGAGATACCGATGGATCCGGTATGCCGTATCATCGCTCTTCTCCACATCCAACTCCAAATCCCCCGTCCCGTCTCCGAGCCGCAAGACCCGGTATCCCATCCCCAGGGCCCGGGTATCCGGCAACGTAATGCCATCCTTAACCTGCGGCGCCGCAGACAGCGACGAAGCGCTATCCCATACTTGCCACGCAGCGCACTCCCCCTCATCCAGCACCCGACACGCGAGTTTGCTGCGCAGCTTATACCTCTTGATATGCTTAGCCAGGACATCCACCTGCGCCGCATCAACCTCAACCACGAACGCCTCTCCCTCCGCGCTGGCCCCGCCGCTCAACCCCAGCGTATCCCGGTACACGAACACATCGTGCAGCACACGCCCCGTCGCATTCAGAAACGCGGCGTAGAACCCGGGACTCCCCGCCGTTGAGTTCGCCGTGCTAATCGCCGAAGGCGTGTTGAAGCGGCGTCCCCCGCTCGTGCTCGGCTCCGCGACGACGGCTTGCGTGATGATGCCGTGCAGGAACTTCGGGGCGTCGGGACCGGCCACGCTGATCAGCCGGCGCGACGACAGATGCGCGTACGCGGACTTAGGAGGAGGAGGCGTACCCCCTTTACGGGCAGCTGAGGCGGAGAACCGGCGCAGCGATTGCCGGCACGACGGGCATACAAAGCCACCCCAGACCTTGCGGCCGGGCGATGCGCGAGGCAGGATTGGGTGCATTGCGCGTACGGTGGTACTATATGTACCTCCCACACTATCCTCTACTATACTTTACGATCCGTTAAGAGTATGTGCACGTATCCATGGATGCGTATAAGCGACGCGATATCGGATCCTAATTTTCTCGCTCCTACGTCACGGTGCTCGACCGGGAATCCGACATGCGACCAGGTTCGATTGCCCAGATCTACGTTGTCATAGAAACATCGAAACGTGTTTTTCTCGTCCGTCGGGTCGACGTGTTACCGCGGCTTCCGGCGGATGGACTGGATGCGCGATATGATATGATGTAACCGCAGGAAACTTTTTTCGCCCCAGATTTTTTTTCTTAGCGGGGGGTAACTTTTTTCTCGCTGGGTAACGAAAGGAGACGGGGAAGCTTCGGGCTCGGTTTCGGAAGGTCGGTAAATTCGGATTGGTTCGGCCCCGAAAAATGGCTACGGTGCACAACTGTGCTGGGTTCTTCCACTATTGCCGTGGCTTCCAGGCGTTCCTGGCGTTCCTACGGGGCGGTTACAGGGCGTTTACGTGGTTAGGGTTAGTGCGCCTACCCCGCGAAATGCTTCTTGTTACGGCTGTTACGGGCGTCTAGTCACTGCCACAGGCATCATCCTGATGCACATTTTCCCTATCTCCATATTCGCCCGAACGTCGCGAACTTTCCCGTAGCCTCGGAGCGGGATTAAAAGTTACGAAGTTTAGTTAAGATACGATCTGTTAGGCTGTGACGACTATAATGACTCTTCTTCTGCCCTTGCGTCTAAGGCTTTTTTTGCTATACCCGTATAGAACTGGTCACGTTGACGTCCTCAGGATTCCGCGCCACCCGTAGCTTCAAACAAATGTTGGTGCCTTGTCTCGTTTCCAATTGGGATATTTTCCTTACTTAGCAGCCTAGACGGTGCAGATAGATGTGCCGGCTCCGACTCGCTCAGGAATCCCTTCTATCCGAAACAAGCCACGACGACGAATATGTTGTTGGCGATGCTGGCTTGGTACCTTAGTTAGGCTGGTTTAGCCTTGAGAGGTTTACGTGCGCATCATTCCTTAGACACAAGGACCCTTACTGCATCGCCCGGTACTCCGTTCGTTCCCACAACGGATATGCGCGTCGCGGGCTTAAGTTATCACGTCAGCTGTAGCGTTTTGGAATCCGTACCTGTGATCTTCGAAGGATAATGTCTAATACGGCTGACGGATTACACTGACTTAGCTATGATACCACTTCCCCGGAAGTCCTCGGTGATTTGGAATATTGCGTAGGGCTAACGGGGTCGATTTAAGGTGTGACATATTACCATACGGGGTAACAACACTATCATGAACTATGTATTTTATGCATCGTCCGGGTCGAGGAAATAATCCGCGAGCGGATCTGCTCAATTCCTAGGCTAAGTACCCTATACATGGCATTTGAGATCATATGGACGGTACTTGTCAAGGTGAACTACATACATAAAGTGCTCTTTGCATACAATCCCGAATATGCCTACTTACCTTATGATCTGCTTGCATGCAGCAGCATAAGTTGAAAATCAAAGCCCGATTTTGTGAAACCACCTGTAACGTAGCCATACGCCTTACATCTGTGTATACATGGTATACATGGCCTATCTGGCTGGTCTGCAGTCTGGCAATCTGGGTATAATGTTAGGTACCAACGTGTGGTGTGTGTATGAAGTGGCTTATACGCTGGCAGCGTGCTAGGACCTCTAAGGGCCTCGAGAGCTTCCCTCGAGACCAATTGCCAACTAGTTTAGTCATCACATGAAATGTCATACGCAGGCTAGGCCCTACGCATGTGCGTGTATAGCGTATATAGCGTATCTAGCACTATACATCGTATACAAATCGGCAGCGGGACCAGGGTGGTTGGAATCTCGTTCTCCTCGACCCAGTCAGATCTCGCATAGTCTCTCCATATCGCGCGGCGGGCTTAGCCAATTGATACGCAGCCCGCAAATGATTCACACGGTCGTTGGACGATGCGCGGGCGATGTAAGTATGAATCAGCGCGCGCTCCCCGCCGTCTTCCCCTTCCCACCACACGCTGCTACACGCTACGCTACACTACACGCTTGTGTGTCCCAGTGGGTGTCTGGCTCGTCCCGCCAGTTTGCAAAGATCTCACCGCTCCTCTGGATAGGCCAACCTCCAAGCGAGCGAGTCCGTGTGGCTGCTTCGCGGCCGCCCCTCCAGCTTCTGGCGGTCGGCCAGCAATTTAGTTGCATCGGCACGGCGAGATGACTAACTGGGCCAAGTCGTGTAGCAGCCAGCGACCATTGATTCCCATCCCACTATCGAAATCTATCCGTCGCTACGCGGATCCCCTCTAGCCACACACACAAATGACGGTACTTAGCCTTTTCCGAGACTCGAGCAACCACGGTTGCGGCGGTCTTAGCCCTGCAATATGCATCTTCACCGAGTGTCTTAGACATTGGGCCATTATGTTTGTCTTTGCTGTTTTTCGAGTTTTGTAGGCTACCCTATCATGATCCGGTCACGAGACCTCGGGAGAAGCTCCTGGTTAGGGCTTCTTGACTCAGGGCTTTTTTCCCTTTAGGCGGCTCTGGTTTAATTACTTGCGCCCGCGCTCATACCGGGCTTGTCTAGCAGATCATCTAGGCGTGAGGCGCGGATCTAGATCACCTGGGTTTCGGGATTCGATGCAAGCGATTGATTGTGATTCTTTGATTAACCTACTCGCGATCGGGACATACATAGGGCAGTATGAGACATGTGATTACCAGCTCCAATAGGCAAATCGCGATGTTGGCAGTATTAATGTGAGGATTATTGTAACTTCGGCGATTACCTATCTGTCGATTATGGTCCGTTTGACAGCGACGACACGGCTACATCAGCTATGCAAATCATATACGCAACTGCGTGCGACACCCAAAAGAAAGCAAACGGCATCGCATGTTGGAAAGGCGAGAAATTGCGATGTCGAAAAATATCGTGATTTGAGTCTCTTAAATATCGGGGTTTGAAAGCAACAGCGACATTCGCGATCTTACATGCCTGGCAAGCCAATATATCGTAATTTAGCGTAGACGGGTAAAGGCAGGCGTTCCATTCCAAAGCCTGAGGCGCAGGCTAAGGCACAGTCATCTTTCACCATTATCGTTAGATGGGCAGATGAATAGCCAGTAAAAGGGAGCAATGAAACCCAAGAGAGGCAACGGCAGCGAGGATGGATGGTTTTTACTGGTTATCTCCTACGACTGGCGGTGCATCAATTGGACATAGCGGTGACAGGCGTAAAAGCTGACCGCAGATTTGGGTTACTTATGCGGGAGAGCAAGGGGTGGTCCAGCGTAGGCGTGGCCGTGTTAGTAGGTCTTTGCATAGCTAGGGTCCACGGCTTCTGCAATGGAAAGACGATAGAAGGCCGTATTATCTCAGCACCGTCATCAATCAGTTCGTGCTTCTCCGCTGCCTTTCCCTATTCCGGAAAGAAATAAGAGCTCAGGGTTACACGGAAGCTCTTTGCTTCTTCTGCATTTTACGAATTGATAGGGCAATTGACGAACGAGGAATGACATGCTGCATAGCGCCCCTCGCCAAACAGCTCCCCAAAAGATGATAGCTAGGTAGGTAGGCACAGGTAGGTAGGTGGTATGGACCAGACTGGCGGCGCTGACGGTGTAGAAGCCGACCTGATGGTCCGCCAGCTCTTTCGTGCCGGATGCGAGGATAGCTCATCCGTAAGACAATATGGACAATATGATTGAGATTCGGTGGTTCAGCTTAGTAGGGGTCCAGATTGTCGAAATTGCTTGCCCTTCTCCTTAGCTTCGTAGTAACTTCATTCATACTATGTAGCTTTCCCCTTGCCCTGAAAGGTACTTCTCCGAATTGCCTATTTACGTACCGTAGGCGGGTTTCGTAGGCGGGAGTGATAGCCGTAAGTAGCTGTTTCGGCGCCCATCGTGGAGAATCTAGACCTTGCAAAGGAGGTAAAAGGCACCACGTAGCGTCCGAAAGGGGAGTCTTAGCACCTGGAAGCTTCTCCGAGCAATGCGGGTTATCAGACGATTTAGTACGGATCATGACTCAAAATGAAGACTTCCCGAACGGCCTAGGTTTAAGGAGGTTCAATATTTTGTGATATTTGAAATATTCGAGACCGCGCACTTGTGAATTGATTTGATTTAATGGTGAAAAATATAAAATACAACGGAAAATATCCACTTAGCTTCAACTATTTTTTTTTCAGCCGGTCCAGGGGATTAAAGTAAGTACGGTAAGTGCGGTATCCATACGAACGGTAAACGAGATTGTGGGGTGTGTCACAGACTTAAAGATCGCGCGGCAGGAATTGATTGGACAACGAACGGTTTTTACCTTTGGCTCTGCGCGCGGGAAGCCCAGACAGTTGGGATTTTCTTACCTGGACTAAAACTGGAACTAACACATTTCTAGTTAGTGTCCGGTATCTACCTTATATCTTGTACATCTTGTACCTTAAGTCTTGTGGATCTAAGATAATCACCCGACGACCCGACAACAAGGTCCAGTGCCCTGTGCACGGCCCCCCCTCTTTGCTTTTCCCCCAACGACGAAAAGTACAAGTTTCCAAGTTGTGCAGTTTGTGTGGTTTATGTGTACTTACAGCCAAAAAGCCAAGACTTTGATGAGCAGGCGGAAGCCTCAACTATCATGTCTGCCTGATCTGATGAGCAATTGCCCAGGTGCCCAGGTAAAGACTCAAGCCCTTCGCAAGCCCCTACCCAATTGAGAGACAGGGGTAGGCGAGACAATCTTGCTATGTACCTTGACATCAAACTCATGATAATCTCTTTTGAGTTTTAATTCCGGCATGCTTCGGATATTGTGTTCGAATTTACGGACGTAATGATTTCCTCATTCCCCCTTCCAAGTTCCAACCTTTTCCCCCCCTTTGTTACTTAGGTACCTAGAAGCCTACGTACAACGCATGCCCGACATCATATACACCAAACGATGAGAGAGCTCGATTGACAAGCAGGATTCGATTTCTACTCCGTCGTCATGATGTTTTATGAAACCTTTTGTTTCAACGAAATCAGGGTCTTCGGTGTTTTTCTGTGCGCCGGACTTTCGTTACTAAGCTAAACCGCTAGTCCGACCAAACCGACTAAACCAGAAGTTGACGAAATATTTTGACAAAAATTCGGGAACCGGTACTAACGCGGGGTTTGTCATCTCTCCGAGTCCATACGTTCCTGGAGGTATGTTACTTGTAATGTATAGAGGTACCTTTATTGTCTACCTAGGTCCGATATGGAATCTAGCATTGCGACAATTATTAGCTGGTAACCTGGCTTTGTAGTAAGAGGTGGATTGAAATTCCGTAGACTTCGACGATTAGTTAATTAGGATAACCCTGATATGTAGCCAGTTAGTAAGATCCCCTCCCACCTCGGCATCGTAAACCCATCCTCGAGTGCGCATGTGTGTGATGATGAATCAACTAATTGATTACCGATATCGCGGCATACACGGGAACGCTTTATTCCTCACCCAAACTCCCCCAAACTCCGTCGCACATGACTCGAATGACTTAGAATTAGAAATCTAGATCGAATAGATAACTACCGTTGGTTTACATAATCATGTGACGGTATTGAACAATATTCACGAGGCAATCAATTAATCACTTGCATGTTAGGAGAAATAAGAGTTGACTAATTATTTGTATTTTTGATTTGATGGGGCTTTAACTGCGTCTGTATGCGTATGCAGTGTGTGATGAGAGCCTTCGCTATGTAGCAATTGAAATTCGGTGAAGCGAGGCCACCATGTATGTGTTGTTCCACTCGACCTTTGAGATTCGAACCCAGCATATTTTTTTCATGCGTGCGAAGCCGCGTGCGTGGGTTGAATACCAGGGAGCGAAAGCAAGCCCCGCTAGCCCAGTCCTAATGTTTACCGCTTTCGGTAGTGCCCTTTCAATAGTCCTCCAATAGAAAATAGTTTATGAGCGGTGACATATGCCTCCCAATGTGAACGCCTAGTCTGGTTCTAGGCTGCGGTGATACCCGTATTTTCCCCTTATTCCTCCTCAGGTAGTCGTTAATGACAAATAAAATAAAAATGAAAATTCAAATGAAGTCGCTGCGCTTGAAAATGCCATGCCGCTATTGGTATTTTAAAACGCCGCCCAGATGCAGAAGAAATCACATTATGTCAACCCAGACCCGATGCTGATGCAAGCCGTGAAAGATCAACAAGTATTAAGACAATCCTCCTAGTAGACTGATATCGCGGATACTATCCGTGTTGGATTCCGCGGCGGTAGGTAGTATCCGTCATTGTAGAAATCGGCCTTGCTGTTGTCTTCGTCGTCTTGCCTCGGGTCGTAGTAGTTGGTTGTGATTGTGGTTTCCTTCTGCTTCTCTGAGAATGTTGGTATAGTTGCGGCGGGTGGTGAAGGAGGCATTGCCTCGTCTTCTGATGAGTCCGAGTCGTGCTCTAGCTCAGGTGGTGATGTGACTAGGTGTGACGGTGATCGTGTGAGTGTTAAGGCGTCGTAGTCTTCGTCGTCGTCCTCAAAGTCCTCGTCATCCTCTTCCATTGTGTATAATTGGGGAGATGGTGGTACAGCTACGTTGGAGGGTATCCGTCGTAGCGGTGCCGCATCGATCATCTCCACATCTTCGTCCTCGTCTTCCGTGTCGCTGTCGGAGTCGGAGGAGTCCGCCTCCCAGTCGTCCTCCATGGAAGTGCTGTCGGCCCATTGCACGTGCCTGTCTTCGGTCTTGGGTGCGGCTCCTCGGACGGATTGGTTGAACCAGCTCTCTTGTTCCTGTTCGGCCTCCGCAAGGTCGAGCATCAAGGAGTCCAGTAGGTTGGCGTGGCCGACGAGAAGTCGGAGGTTGTGGTCGGGACGGGCAGCTTCGTTGGAAAGCTTAGCCCGTGCCTTGTGGGCGAGGAAGTAAGTCTGTGTGATAGACATCTTCTTCCTCAAGGGTGATGGTGTCGATGGTGTGTATGGATGATGGGAAGTAGGGTGAAATGGTGACGGTGAGGTTGTGGAAACCATTTTGTATGATGTTGCTTGTCAGCGTCTGTGTGTTTGTTTTGTATGATAATGGTGCAATAGCAGGTAATAATTTTTTTTTTGTTGCGTTGTGTGAGTCAGGCACCGATATCCGGCCAAGGGTAAGAAGAGCAATGACCGAACAGCGAAGGCTTCTCTTTTATGTGCAATTACGATCGTTGAACTTTTTTTCGGCAGGCGTAGTGGGGACCGGGGGGATGGGGGGCTCTTCAAAGGTACAAAGGTACAAGGAACGTGGTACCCTATACCGACCGCCTTTGCTAAATTTCGAGGCTTGCGGTGTGGAGTTGTAAGTGTTGCGTTGGTAGGGCGCCGTGCCACGATCTCAATGTCTGTGAAGTATTATATGCTGGTATTGTTACTAGGTACCGTGATCACTGGTCACTAGGTCTGGGGAACGATGTTGGTTAAGATGATCTTGTTAGATTGTTAGAGGAGTGGAAATGTTGAATATGAATATGAATTCAAGCTGATGATCCGGAGAACTGAAAGTGGAAACGGGGGCGAGGGCTTTCTTTTGTAATATACCCGCTGACTAGATCGTCTGAGAAATAGGTAGTAGGTGGTAGTATTGTAGTAGTGCTCGATTTCAAAATACATACATCGAGTTGTAATAAATGCGATGATGGACTTTTGCTTCGGGCTTAAACGGTGACGGGGGTTCGGATCATTCGTAATGGGCGCGCAATTGATTAATTCTCCCTGGTTCGGTACATCGGTACTTTGGTACATCCAGACCCTCCTGGAGGTCCCATCCATTCATCCATCCATGGATCGGTGGATATGTAGTGTATGACAAGGCAACCAGGCAAGCCCCCTACCCCTGCTCCTTCTTACGCACATGCATCCTCTCACCGCAATAAAAAAGTACAGGATGTACCGAGTTACCTCCACGTATTATGTGTACACTTATGCGTACTAGCGGGCCAAGACAGACTTGCACAAAATATCGAATCGCAGACTACCTGACAACCTTCGCCGACCGCTCCTAAGGCTTGCTTAAGTCATAAGCCCGCATTCCTTTTGTCCTCTCAACCCGCGCAGTGTCATCGGAAACAATCAGTCAGTCGATCTAAGCATCTAAGCATCCATTTGCGAGCAGGGATGCGATGCAATGTCTTAATGTCTTATATCAAAAAAATAAATGCCCACCTAGAAAGTCGGAATGTCGACTGCTGACCGTTGTGGCTCTGCTGCTATGACACTGCACATAATACCTGTACCTAGTAGTATCTGGAGACATGATAGACCGCCATGCTATCTGGCTTGTCTGGCAGTCTGGGCATGTTCAAGAGATTCAATGTTGATGGCTAGCGGTTTCTACTATGTACATAAGGTTATTCAATTGGAACACGTTCGGTCGGTTACATAAACCCATAGACCGGTGGCACGAGACTCGCTTTCGGATTGAAACCCGCCTCCCGCCTTCCGTTCTCCCTAGGCAAAACCTTAACGGTTCATAATAATGACATCAAACCCGCGGCGTAATACCTGCATAATATTTGCATAAATCAATTATTGCAAATTTTTATAGGGGACATCATGGATATTGGGGATATTCTACGCGATACTAATTGCTACTATGGATTTCAATCCATTGCTGATGAATCGGATCTCAGTCGGGATTGCTCAGCATGGGTTGACATAATACGGCAAAGTTAAATCGGTAGTCGGGATAGAATTAATAATTACGCCGTATCGCAACGTTTTACCACAATGTAGTGTTACTAGTACTACTAGTATAATAGTACACGTCGGCGCCTTCTCAACAAGGCACAACCATATCGCCGAAGGAAATAAAAGTCGGCTTTTATTCATCCTTGATTTCAACTAGGTATAATTTGGGTTGGCATAAATGGTACGAAGATGATTCATCAATCAATCATTCATTATTTTTATTGATGATCGTCGCAATCCGTGACTCTTTCTTTTGGACATGGTCGGACACGGATTCTGGCGATAATGGTTCTGCTAATACCCTAATATCCTTCAACGTTCCTAATGACCACAAAGTCCGCGATCTCCGTGACCCGTAGTCGCTTATCGCACAGATCGATCACAACTAAAAAAGCACATGCATATATAATGGCAATCCTAAGGAAACCTGTAATAAGGCAGAAACACACCGAGCCCTATTTTCTACATCGACTAGTAGGTATATAGACATGTAGTATGGAGACGATTATTGACAAGCCGTCATGCATAAAATGACAAATCCACAAAATCAAGACATAAGGCGCAATTGCAATCCGTCCCCAGCAGTAAAAAATCCATTACTGCCCGAGCCGTCGCGACCAAGACTTGTCACAAGGATGGGCTAGCTGGGTCACAAGATTACTGGCAAGGGCCACTGGGAACATCGGACTTGGGAAGCTCTTTTATTTGGCCAACCCCGAAGTCGCTTCCAGGTTGGACAAATTCGGAGCCGTGCCAATGCCGCCCGTCCCGTTAGTATATTCCACAAGAAGAATAAAACTCAAATATGACTAATCCGAAAACTGCCGGAGCTCACTTGAATTGACACAATTGTGTGAATTTATGCGGGGTTGTAAATAACGGGATTCTCTCGGTCTGGATTCGCTACCGAGCTAAGAAGTACGAAGCGAACTTGCATAGCGATTCGTTCCCGTTCCTTGACTGACTCATGAGAGAAGCGCGTTCCCGAGTGTATTTGTTCACATGGGCGCAGTTGATTAAGACGAATGCGACGCAGCTAATTTGCGAGCTTCATCACGAGGAGGAATTTAGGCACCCCGTTTGCGCACTCAAATGCACACTTGCGTCGTAACTAGACACATACGACACATAGGCTTCTTTAGCATTTGTGTATGGTATTTGCTTTATGAACAAGATTGAATTGATGTAAGGCTGCATATGGGAATCTGCGCCAAGGTATTCGATACATGATTGTTCGCGTCCAAGCGACAAAAGATGGACGAACGAGAAGCGGTTCCACCATTGTGGACTTTTGTTTATGAAACCTCTAACCCCATACGATTCCGAGGTCTTTGTTCAATATGGAAATTTAAAACGATGCTCGCCAAGCTTGCATAAAAATGCATTGTCTTCGAAGGGTCTTGGCAAATTGCTTCGAGAAGATTTCCCTTTTGAGACCATACGATATCATCAAATAACGAGGCTTGGCGCTCTCCTGTTGAATGATTTGCGAACTCGAAACCAGCTATGTAGAGCTGGTAAGACCGAGGTGACAACAAGAAAAAAGTACAATACTTTCCTCAATTGCGTATCTGACAGCATAAATTATGAAAATCACATACGATATCTCAAAAGACCCAGGCAGCCCTTAACCTTTAACAGCCTGGTGCCTGTCAGCTTATGTTCCATTCTTATGACAATTTTGCTGGGCAAGTACTGTACCTATTTCATCCCTTCTGTAGCTTCTGTAGGGCTGAAATTACATTATTATGTAAATATATGGATAAGGTTAGTGCGGTTAGAACGGCTAAGGATTAAACCTTGAAAATCTTTAGTCCTTAGCGTACAACTTACCGCACTTACCTTGTAAACGGCGAGTTCAGGGTTACCCAGACTGCCGGAAGTGGAAGCCACGGTTTCACGGACCTTGGTAGATAAAGTAAGAAAAGAAATTCTAATAAATATTTTCCCCAGGATTGCTTGATCTTACCTAATTTCAACTAGATTGAATCTCTTTCCTGGCAACTAAGCCACTTAGCTAACCATCTAATCATCTTATCCTTGAGGTTCCTCGCGAATTTTTACCAATGCCATTCTCTCGCTTCGGTCATCTCCATCACGACAAGCCACCGCACACCAAGGGCTACCAAGGGCTACCATTGGTCTGGTAACGTAGCATCGGAAGGGGTTTCGACGAGATTCTCGATATTACAGTGTGTGGCTTTGCAATATCGAAATGCTTCATCTTGAGAGCCAATACGATTCTAGAAAAGATCTTGAACCTTGGCACTGAGAATAGCACGGTCTACCAACCTCGTAATATCCAACTCTGGACAGACATACAGATTGTTGTGTGTTACTGTGTGTTGCTATGACGACGACATGAAATTCATATCAATTCCTTCATCGGCAGATGGAACCGAGTTGGCTGATCATCACGATCTTAACGGATTTTAACCCATGCTAACAAGATATGCAGTAGCCTATGGTGATCTCTATATTGGCATCTTAAAGACCGTAGCACGGATCATGTCCCTGCCAAGAACTGAGAATTAAGAATCCTTCCAAGACTATTTAGTGATTAATATCGCGAGATCAAGATTAATCTAGTCCCTGAAAGAGATAGCAACGGGTCGGTAATTGGTCCATCATCTCCTAATTGTGTCCGATAATTCGGACGGGATTTTCGGAGACATTATGACCCTATCCCGTACCGTCTGACTGATGGGTCTTGGATGACGGAGCAAATTCTTCAATTACGACTTTACTACTATTCATGGATGAAGGATCGGACCTGCATACTCTAGATTAATTCATCTCGAGTTGGAGAGTCAACATATTCTCAGAACCTTGATGCGAGTCTAAGGAGGGTTACAGACAAGAACATTTTCTTGCATTGCGACCTTCTAGAAAACCTTCTGGAAGGTTTCTCTTGCGTCTTACACGTGGTCGAATATGCAGGAGAATTTGCTGACGGTAGCAGTGGTTCTCCCAGCTGGAGACGAGCCAGCCAGTCGAATTGCGGCGTTGGTCAATCGTTGTGCGGATCTGATACAACGTATAACCAAGCGATGATACCCAATGTCCTCTAAAGATGCGATAGCCTTTTTACTATTCACTCTCATGCAAGCAAGCTGACATGAAGCTTTTCCGGAAAAGGTTTTGTATACATACGATTTCCTCGCTCTCAGTGGGTAATCGTATAGATATCAGGTCCCCCTATCCCGCACAGCTGCGGCGCATTCCCGCCGCGATGCATCGGCCGCTACTACGGTAACTATGACGATATGAAGATAGAGCATTCCAAATCCTTCAGCTCTACTCCGTGTGCCGACCATTTCTTCGCGAGTACCTAGCTTATGCACGACGCCGATTGGTGGCGAGCGCGCGAAGGATTCATGTGTGCAACCCTCCTTTTCGTACAGAAAAAACGTGGCATCCACGGTGCCTGGTTGCAACCCCTTCAAACATTTCGGCAGTCCAATCTCCCCTCTGACATCAGCAGCCACACACCCTCACAAACAAATTCCATCGTGTTTGGTATGTTGGAGAAGTTGCTGTTAGGACGTCCGAACCAACTAAGTCCAACTAGCACACACACCTAGGTCGGCTGCCTTTGCCGAGTTGGAAAATCAGGATGCATCAGGGCACGCACGCGACATTTCTGCACTCCTATCTGATACAGATCCCTATGTCTATAGGTTATGTCTTCGATGATTCGTCTCAAACGGCCGAGTGCCTCCGAAAGCCTGCTTCAAGATCGACGTGCTGCAGGCAAGACATACACGACCTCGTGCTATCTAGTTCCTTCGCGTGATGACGGATAGGAACACAACCGTTTCGCCATATGTATATGTCTCGGGTTCGTATGTTACCGGCACGGGTTTGGTCAGCGTGCGATTTCCGAACGACAGCACATTAGGACACGGGTATCAGCATGAACGGCTATTGATCATGTGCAGGTAGTTATGAAATTGTTTTGTTGATCGTTACCGGGAAACACGATCGAATAATGAAGCGGCTTTCGCTCTCGGTACCACGCGTATTCGCGCGAATCCATTCGGTACTTTACGCCATAATACGCAACGAGGGGAGATGAAATACGCGCGGGATAGACGGCATGGGGGTCCAACCCCCCTTCCCTTCTCTTTAACCCCTTGTCCCTCCGCACGTGGCTCTACAGCGTCCCACCCCATCAAGAACCTTGCAGGGCACGCGTGAGATACATACTATGGCATGTAATTCGCCCAATTAGGCAGGTCAGCTCTCGATTTGTCAACACTAGGTACCTTTTCGAGTTAGAGGTACTTATGTAACAGGTACTCGAAAATGTAAGCAATATTTAGCTCTGTAATCATCGATTACTTGCCTGAAAAATGTCAGTAATTTGCGAGACTACCTTGTTCGGGGGGCAGATCGACGGGTGAGGGATAGCTATATCGAGGTAAATCACCAATAATTTCCTATATAGTTCAGGTACCATAATATGAGTTAGGTAAACATCATCTAGCGTTTCTAGATGAGTTTCATCGACTAGTAGACTAGCTCGAGCGTCGTACAGCTCGTTACTCGATACAATAGAGGCTCATTCTGCTTATGACAAATCCCTTCTGTTCCACTAAGGGCGCAGAGACACGGAGTTAAGCTCAGCCGCGCCATCAGCGGAACATGGCTTGACCTTGTCTCTAATCTACGACCCGTTCCCTTCTTTCCTTTTTACTAGGTACCTACTATCCACTGTCATATTCTCCATCCCGATGAGAAGAACTGTGTTGGTAGTTCACGATCCCGCTTATAGTAGCTAATTTCCTTTTTCATACCTATTTCATTCTCGAATTGTATAGTGTCATCATCCGCCAAGTCCCACCAGTTCGCGGTTTTCTTATGTCAGAGTAGCGGAAATTGTACGGTAGGTCTGTATGCACATACTATCAGTTATACCATGTCCGTACATATGAGATGCAGAGTAGCCGATCTCGGCTCCGTCTTCCTGGGTATCTGGGTTCGGTAGGGCATATACATATGTACCTAGGGCATAGATCGCGTAGGCTAAAGGATATATTATCACGCTAGGTATCTGAGTAATATAGGAGATTGTCCGTTCCAAAACGGAGATGCCGTGTTAATCATACCAGAGACTGGGTGTGACGGTCCCAAGAGTCTGGTATTGGACGAGCTTACGGCTGGTAGGGGTGAGAGGTAGCGATACTTTGGTTGACGAGTACATCGTTATGCTTGGACGGGAAATGTCGATTACATAGAGCCTATTGCGACAATGGGATATATGGCGATCCGCAGGACTATTCGTGCTATATGCTTCTTATCTTAATGCTCATCCCTCTAGATCTGATTTCTCATCTTGGTCTAGCAAGCATGAATGCTTGACATCGATGTGCTGTCTTCTGTACGTGGTATGCTTTGCCGAATAATAGGCTAGATGTAAGCCTTGGTGAAGCCATTGGCTACTTCTCCATTGAAAACTCACCCAGGGGGGTAAGCCAACTCATACTTCCCCTGTTCCCCCTCTCCGGACGACAACCAATCCATTCTGTTAGACGAACTGGGGTGAGCAGGCAGGAACAAGTCCCTGCCAAGCGACCACATGGCATATTACTCAGGCTGTCTATACCGTCCCGAGTTTTCGGGTTACGGCACTTTGGGGAAATTGCTGGCTTCTATTCTTCTAGAAGGATTGTTTTATTCCATACATAATGGCACTCTGACACACCTCATAAGTAAGAGCTATAGTCAGCTTCATTTGACTTCCCCTTGAAGAGAGGTATACAGCGCTATGCTATAATCAGCAAGAATTGCTCAGGGGCACAAGTCAATGCTAAATCTCCAACTACGAGATTCCCGAGCCCTTGTGGGAAGATAGAGAGGCATCATTGGCCACTAACCCCCGCGATAGGAGGGGGATATGAGACTTAATGTACATGACGTGTGGGTGAGGTTGTAGTGACGGCGCCAGCAAAGCTTAGCTTGATATGTTCCTGCAGGAGTACCACGTAGAAGTGCAGGTTAGTGGCGACAGCCAGTCCCAAGTCCTCGGGTTCCAGCCCCAGAAACTACCGTCCCGTGTGTGTCTGTTCCAACCCAGTCCAGCCCGGTTTGACCGGGGTGACAGTTGGGGATGTCCTGGGAGAGGGGCTTAGGGTAAGCCTCTTTCGTCGTGACAGGCCGTTTTGGGTAGATATTTACTCCGATCCTCTTAATTCTCGTACCAGTTAACTAGGCACTAGTTTAGGCGCATAGTGTCTAAGAGCATCGGCCGTGTTTGGGTTCGGCGACCAGCGAAAAAAGCAAGAGTGTCGAGGTGAAGAGTAGCGTATTCTTCGCAGCTCTAACCGGTCCCGACAATCTGTTTCTCTTCAGCCGTGGCGTAAGTAGCTTGATATTCAAAGAAAGGTATGACAATGGGCTTATCTGCCACTCGGCCGATAGAAGGCAGTTTGCGCCCTGGATGATGGTGAATCGTGGTAACGTTCCTTTTGGCGTTGTTGATACTCTCACTCCCTACTCCACGAAACAGATATGTCCGCGCCACATGTAAGCCACCTATGGCCTAGAATTTGCGGAGGAGAAATAGTGTCGTCATTCTGCAAGATTAACAGGTAGTTTATGTGAGTCTAAAGAAGAAACGCACCTTATACCGTCATGACATGAAGAGTAGTAGACAAATGGTGTCGTCACAAGCTAAGTTAGCGAGACACAGAATATAGCCAAAGACATTATTTCTTTTTCTATCCATCTAGAGCTAGGCAGATTAACATCTCCCTTATTGATATGACGACTATTCGAGCCGGAGCTTCTTCCGCTTCCTCTTTCCTCCAACTTCCCGATACTCCTCGATATTCAATAGAGCTTCCCTCTTCTTTTCGCCGACCTCCTTCATGTGGTCGCGGATGAATCTAGTTTCTAGGTTGACACCTTCCTCCTCCCACTCCTCTAACTCCTTACCCACACGCGTTTCTATGGCGTGGATACGTTCTACGTCTCGTTGCCCAATGAATGTGACCGCATCACCCTTCCGTCCCGCTCGAGCGGTACGTCCCACACGGTGGATGTAATCATCCGGATCCTGTGGTACGTCATAGTTGACTACGAGGCTGACTTCGGGGATATCCAAACCTCGGGATGCGACGTCTGTGGCGACGAGGATTCGTGCAGCTGATGCCCGGAATCTTCCCAGATTATCGACACGCTGTCTCTGGGGTAATCTGGAGTGTAGGGATGTGACGCGATGCTCGAGCAAACGTAGTAAATGGTGCAGATACTCGGCTGTAGAGGTCCGATTACAGAATATGATAAGTGATTTTTCTACATTGGCTTCCGTCAGGAGGAAGGCATGTAAATAGTACTCCTTATGCGTGACATTGACTTGTATGTACATTTGATGCAGAGTCGTTGGGACGGCAAGCTTCTGGGTATCGACCTCACATACAAAAGCTGGCTCCTTCCCGGGTTTTGGTGGCATGTCCTTAAGTGCGCGGACTTCAGGTGTGATGGTAGCGGTGAATAGAAGGGTCTGTCTCTGAGTTGATGGTGGAAGGACAGCGAGACATTCTTCTATATCCGGTAGCATGCTTCCAGGGCCACCGGCAGATAGTAATCGATCTGCTTCGTCGAGGACCACAAATTTCGCACGCCGTAGGCCGCCGATAGTATCCTCACCGGAAGAACGGATATGGTCAGCTAAACGACCGGGAGTTGCGATCACGACATGAGGTCTCTGGGCCAAGGCGATAGCTTGGGGCCGCATATCAGATCCTCCGGTGACTAATATCACTTTAAGAGACTGAGGCGACGATATCGCTTTGAACTGCTCAAAGATCTGTAGCGCTAGCTCTCGAGTGGCAGTCAGCACCACGGCGTAGATGGAACTTGGGTCTTCAGCCCATTTCTGCAGAATGGGAGCGGCGAAAGCAACCGTTTTTCCTGAACCGGTTCTGCTTGTTCCGATACAATCTCGGCCTTTGAGAATCTCGGGAATACAGGCTTTCTGGATTCCTGTAGGCCTCTTGATTGCCATGTTGGCGAGCGACTGGACAAGCCATGGCCTGAGTTTCAAAGACTCGAACGTCGTATGACGATCTACGGGTGCGGTGACTGAGCTGATCGCCGAAACGGCCGTAGGTGTTGAGCCTTCCAGGGGCTTGGTTTGCGCGATAGCGGTATTCCTCCGCTTGATCCTAGATGGTACATTTATAGACGATGTACCTAGATCGTCAATGATGGGGGCTAAATCACTAGAAATCTTGCGTCTCTTGCGAGAAGCCGCACTGTCGAGCGAGTCGGATTCGGCATCAGATGCCGACTCGCTTGTGTCGGACTTGGCTGAGCTCACTACTTGGTCGCCCGACTCGGATTCTGACCCAGACGCAGCGGCTATGTCGGCCGCAATCACGGATGCCGGCATGATAATATTAATATGCAGGTTGAGCGTACGCAATCGGGTGATCTAATTTCTCATATAGGGAGACGCATCAACGAGCATTCAGCTAAGCGCTACCAAAAATTGAAAAGAGGATGAAAAAAAAAAATCGAAAGCCAATTAAGACAGGGGTGCTAAATAATGTGGAGAAGAGCTAAAAAGTAAAGCCAATCAGATCAGGTGCCTTGAAGGATTAGAGTCACACTAGTAAACGCGCGGCTGTTGGTTCACAGATTCGCAGGTTCGATCCATTAGTTTTACTTTTCTGGCTGTTACATCTTTACCTAATCTTTGTTAATCTTTCAAGGTATCGGTCAGTGCCTGGTTCCTTCGGCTCCTTTGCTTTTCTTGCTTCTTTTATCATTTATCATTCTTCAGCTTCAGCTCTCGTGCTCTCGGTTTTCCCCTGCATATACTATGTAATGTAATCGCGATCGACGATGCGATTGTATCAAAGCTTAAAAAGAAGGCAATATGTTTGCATAGTCATGCAACGTCTCCCACGTCTTCTCTAGATGAATACCGACACCCTAGTCCTTACTCGTCGCCGATTTTATCTCATCACTTATTTGTCACCCATATCTGCCAATCTTATATTTGTCAGAACCCGAAAAATGAAATGAACGAAATAACATGACTAGTAAAATCTGCGGCCCTTGGCAAGCCCCGGCGATGTCTGAGCGCAGATGTTCCAGCCCAGCCTTATGTTGTGATGAGTTCGAATCGGACGAATACATACATATATTCGGCTAAGCTGTAGCTAATCTCTCATCGCAAATGCTTGGCAAGCCTGGAACAGGGTCTTAAGCGGGAAGCTATGGTATCCTTGTGAAGAGGTATGCATGCGGGATATGTTATGTTTACCGATGCTTTCCTGCAGAGCTTGATTTCACGAGCTTGGTTACTTGCCTACTGCCTAGGCAGGTAGGTAGGTACCGACTTACCTACCTCCTAGGTACTAGGTAGTTTGTCTACTTACAGTTACAGGAAGAGAAATGAAAGGTGAGGACAATAGGACAATCACAAATGTTTGGTCGAACCACCATCGTTCGGCTTCTTTATCCAATATCCTAGGCACATCAATGTCACGATCGGACACCGCTTCGATCCTTTGGACCCCAAGGTGAGAAAGGCGAATAACTCCAAAAACTGAGGTCCGGGCCAATCTTCTCTAGCCTCGTGTTGCTATCAAGAATTGGGGTCTATGTTGTCTCACCCCAAAAGCTGGACCCCAACCCCAACAGTCTAAAGAGGAGAGAGGTATGCCTCATTTGATGGTGGTTAGTTCCGCGCACTACTTACGCACCACGCATGTGCAGCCGCACAGATTTGGGGTACCTGGCCTAGAGCATAAGCCATTCGGGGTTTCATACATACCAGAGCTTCGTACGGTTGCCGTAGTGGCTGGACTCCTGGGCTTCTCACTATTCCTTCCTTGGAGAAGGGCTCCTGACAAAATTTGAGATAATCTCGCCTACTCCGAAAAATGCGTAGAGGTGCATCAACCTACCTCATTCCTATGTAATCTGGTCTGACATAAAGATCAGACATGTCAGCAAGATACAAGACCCTATGTACATTAGCATTTTGCAAGTTGCAAGTTTCATCAAAGAATTGGTTTAGACGACATCAGATCCGGCTCCGTGAGTGGTGGAAATTTGCAAGGGTACGGAGGGTATCAAGGATAGCTTAACGATGGGGTCCTAGGCCAAGGCTTGAAGCGTGCAAGCGTGGTCAGGGGTTCGACGTTGGAGGTGCCAATGTTCCACGATTTGCACGATTTGATTCCCTGGGACCATTGGCATCAGCGGAATCAGTTGAAATCAGTGGACAGGCCGCGAGATGATCGCTCGACCCTTGAGACTGCCTAGGTGGTCTGCTGGTGCTGAGGTGGTACGGTACGACTTCAAGATCACCCCCTTGCGCGCAACTACTTTACTCTTGCAGTCTCTTGCAGTTGATGCCTTTTGATTGTCCATTCATATGGGTGCGATGATGATCCTTTCAGAGTTGAGAAACCGTCACATTCTGGGGTGCTGGGTGCTGGGTGCTGGGGGTAGCAGTAGGGGGCGAGGCGGTTGGAATAGGTATTGTACATTGATTACACTGATTGTATGCCATGCGCATGTGCATCTGTACAAATGTCTTCTGTGCTCTTCCCTCTTCGAGTTTTCCTAGCATGCCTCAAAACCGAACCCCTCCAACAGGTTACCTTTCCTGTCTCTTCGTTTGTCTTTTTTTCTCGTCATTTCGGTTTTGTTATTTGTTAACCGCCAGACACTTGTCTCGTACTAAGACTCGAAACTAAAGTGCTGCTCACATTTTTCACCTGACGCCAAGACTTTTAATGATTCCCTGACTTTCCAGTTTTCTATTTCGTATATTTTATATACCTAGGTATCTACCGGCGCGGTTAATTTCTAGGCTCGGGCCGGTCTTGTCAACTTTGCGCCTTCTGATATCATCTTTTTACGTCTAAGCGTTTACATAGCTGCTTGATAGCTAAGACTGGGGCTGCTTAGCTGCTAAAAACTGCTAAAACTGCTAAAAAACCGCCCCGCTGATCATCTGAATACCCGACACAGGGAGTTGTACTTCTCCACCTATCTGCTTATTTCAAATACATACCCGTCCTGTACACATCTGTGCAGCGTGCACCCTCTCCACCCTCTACATATACAACTGATTTTCACGCCATAACGCTTCATACAACATAAGCCATAAGCCATACATTGGAAACTAGCAGCAACTCGAATAACCCAATCAGGCTATTCCACATCGATTCCCTAGCTTGTTTGGTTGCTCAGTCGTCATTTGTCGACCAATCCACCGCAGTTTTGGCGCTGGGGAAATTGGGGCCTCAGTGACAGGAACTGGTATGAAAGGGCTTGTATCAGAATCCCTGCAAGAAGAGTGTGTCGTTTCTGGTTCATTGTCCCGCCTTTCGACCTGCGTTGGCGATAGAGGTGACAGGAGAGAGAGAAAGCATATCAAGTCCAAGCGAGCTTCCAGTTTGCTTTACTTGCTTTACCATCAACGACTCGGACTTGATACCCGGGTCTAGTACAAACAGCATTTCCACCTTTCCACCTACCTAAATTCTTAGCCAGTCGCTTCTCCGCTCCCAGAAGAGGCACTAGACAAGGTACGTGGGCTTCGCTGGGCATCGAACCTCGTACAAGGGGGGGAAGAGAAATTCATCAACTACGCGCGGCACACAAGCAAAACCTCCTCCACCTTTCTCCCTGGTCATTTTGGTCCATCTTGGTTCACTTTAGTCAACTGCTTCATCACTCTCCCACACGACTAAATCAACGACTTGGGCATTTTTCGCTCTTGTCAACCAACAGAGCTTCCGAGGAGATTCATTCATTCATCTCATACGATACTAAAACCCAAAATAAACAGGATTATAATTCTTTCTTTTTTTCTCAAACAGTAGCACCAACGGTTTTAAGGAAATAACGTCACTTCGAATATATCACCTACTACCTATTACCTATTCTTATTTCTCATTGTTTGATACCTACCTATCTCCTCATTACCTGCGACGGCGCTGTGTGCTGCGTGACCTCGTTAGAGATATACATACTTGAACAAGTCCAGTGACTCCGGTTTCCCTCTCGCTGGTCGGATTGTTACATACAGCTAGCTTCGGCCCTTTTATTTCCTCTTTGTACTTTGCTGCAAGCCCGACCGCTTCCTCGGCAAACTACACCAGGAACCAAGGACCAAGAACACGCACCACGCATACACCCACAGCCACAGGCTTGCTACGCAATCTCTCTAGCTGTGGTGGAGTGAAAACCCGGACTAGCACAAATGCCCGACCACGAGAATCCCGCACAGGCCTCTGAGCCCGTGACCCAAAATGTAAATCGATCCCTCTTTTCCTAGCTTCATATTATTTCATACGTAGTTGTCATATTATAGATTCCTTTATTCTAATTCCCAACTGCGGTTGGGCAAGCTTCTTTGCTCGTGTGCCTGCGATGCTAACATTCGTTCACTATGAAGGCCTCAACTACAGCATCGATAGATGCGGCAGTTGGCACCCCTCCGCCCGTCTCGACACCCATTCCCATTATGTCCTCCTCCCCCGCTCCTCTTCGACCCGCACTCGGCGGCGGTAGACCAAGCGGCGGACGAACGCCGAGATTAGGTCTAGCCATCCCTCCGTCTCCCAACGTCAAGCCTGTGGGCGCTGCCGCGGGCGGCCCCTCGCGCCCTCAACTCACAGTCCATGTTGCTACGCCCATGGGCAGCACCGTAGCGCCCTATGAGCAACATCGACCGACCATTCAGCCAGGCCAGTCGGCGAGCGGCGGCAGCGAGAGCAGCGCGGCTCATTCACGATCTGGCAGCTTTGGACCCCTCGATGGCCGAGCTAGCAACCCGACATCCGCAGGCTCCCAGTTTTCTGCCCTCTCGTTCGCATCGCAATATGGGATCGGTTCGAAACCACAGGGAACGCCTGATCCAATATCAGCCGTCGGTTCCATCTATTCCGAGCGAAGCGAGGGAGGCATCGGGATGGAGCGGGATGGCAGCATGCAAGGGCTCGAGGATAGTTTTGATAAGCTTACCTTGGAAAAAGCAAGGACTGCTGACGTAGAAGACCTTGACGACAACGGGTGGAGAATTGCGAGTGCGGAGAACCGGATTGTCGAACTAGGCAGCTTAGGTGAGGGCGCCGGTGGTGCCGTAACCCGTTGCCAGCTGAAGGGCGGCAAGACAGTTTTCGCATTGAAGGTATGCCGCTGGGTTTTCTCTTGTTTTTAAAGGGCATGAATAAGTATTAATTCGCTTTTTAGGTCATTACTACGAACCCGGATCCGGACGTCAAGAAGCAGATTTTCCGTGAGATCAATTTCAACAAGGAATGTGCATCGGATCATATCTGCCGGTACTATGGAGTTTTTGGCGACCCTGCTACGGCCACTATCTCTATTGCTATGGAATTCTGCGAGGGCGGATCTCTTGACAGCATTTACAAGGAGGTCAAGCGGCTCGGAGGCCGAACAGGCGAGAAAGTTCTAGGCAAGATTGCCGAGGGTGTCCTACGAGGTCTAACGTACCTCCATAGCAAGAAGATCATTCACCGAGATATCAAACCGTCGAACATTCTGCTTGGCCGCAACGGCGAAGTCAAGCTGTGCGACTTTGGTGTTTCGGGTGACTTCGGAACTAAGGGCGAAGCCAACACTTTCATCGGCACAAGTTACTACATGGCACCCGAGCGTATCACGGGCCAAAGTTACACCATCACCTCAGATGTCTGGTCCACCGGAGTTACCCTCCTCGAGGTGGCTCAGCACCGATTCCCCTTCCCGGCTGATGGAACCGAAATGCAGCCCAAGGCAGGATTGATCGACCTGTTGACATACATTGTCCGACAACCGATACCAAAGCTGAAGGATGAACCAGATGCCAACATATTTTGGAGTGATAGTTTCAAGTATTTCATCGAGTGCTGGTAAGTTCTAAACTCATATCGTACTTAGTTTATTCAATGATGAATTAAGGCTAACAAAAACAACAATAGCCTCGAGAAAGAACCAACTCGCCGAGCAAGCCCGTGGAGAATGCTCGAGCACCCGTGGATGGTGGAGATGCGAACGAAGCGGGTCAACATGGAGAGATATCTATCGCAAGTTTGGGGTTGGGACGAAGAGAAGTCGTGAACGACAAGGATATAATTCGAAACATGCAATCTTCCGCCCTATATTTCTCAACGAATAACAGGCGGCAGGCGTTGGAATGTGCTACGATACCCACCTCAATCTTACCCATTCCCGTCTAGCAAATAGACGAGAAGCCAAAACCACCTACTTAAACGTCGCTACAAATTGCCGACAATTAAAGCGCGAAAGCCAGCTAAACATACCTAACCAACAGAACATCCAAATTGCCAATCACGAATTGGGCCACGGAAACGGGAGACAACCAAGATGGAAACATTATTGGGATACCCGGGTTTTTAAAAAGGGGGAGGGAAACGAGGGAGAAGGGAGATGAAGCGAAAGTATATTATCTTTTTTATATATACTCACATATCCATCCAGGCACTTTTGGAGTTTGGGAATGAACGAATATTGTCATGGGAGGGTTACCGGGGATTAGGTTAGGTTAGGATACGCAAATATCAAATAAAGAACGATATCGAACGAATGGGTCTTAGTAGTCTAAGTGTGTGGGAGTAATATGATGTGATCTTGGAGATGCTTGGAACTATTTAAGTTTACGCCGGCCTTTATGTTGGGGTCGGGGAAAGGGAGTTTGTCACTAGGTATGATCTCGGATAGAGAAAAATGTAGGCAACTAATAGGTAATTTACGTTAGTTTGCAGTATGCATCGAAATTTATTCTTATTTATCAAATAGGGGGACTTTATTATCTCCAGTACCCCCTACTATCAGCTCATGTGTTTCGTCTTACATCTCAAGAACTGGTCAGTTCCTGTTTCCAGTAACTTATCAACCAGCTTTGAGCTTTTATCTCTTAAGCGTCTTCTGCTTCTCCGCCGCAACCCTCTGTCCTCTTCCCTCGACAAGCAAGCCCTTTCTTCTCCTGACGCCGTCCATGTACCGCTTCGCCACATTCTCCCTATCGGCAAGTTCGCCTAGGTCCTCTAGATCGTCCTCGGTGAAGGGCTGCCAGAAGGGGTCTTCGTCAACGACGACGTCGAAGCCGGCGAAAATGAGCTGCGGCTGCGCGGCACCTGACGTGCGTTTACGCATCTCGTCTGCGAAACCAAAAGACTCGGCTGCTGGGATTGTGGATTGGATCGTAAAGAAGGGGGTCCCTTCTTTCATTTGTTCAGAGAGGACACGTCCGCGGCGCCGGGTGAGGACTTCGTAGACGCGGCCTAGGACCTCGGCTATTCTGCGTTAGTAACGTATCGGAGAAAAGGGGAGGGTAAATTTATAACTTACTACTGGCCTGGATCTCGCATGAGTACATTGCGAGCATTAGGCGTGGGGACCAGTCTAGGAATCCTTGTCGGATAGATTGTTGCACCGTCTTGATGACTTCACCGGTAAGTCTGCCGAGCCGGTCTCGAGCTGATGTCTCTTCTTCTGTGGGCGCTATGGTAAGGTCTTCGATGATGACTGCAACGCCTTGTACTGGCTCGTTACATAGAGGTCCTTGATTCATAGCGAGTTGAAACGCATACGTGACCTTGTCACATAGGTGCTCCGCGTGAAGCGCTTCACCAGCTTGCGGCCGACTTCCATCTTCTTGTGTCTCCGGAGCGAAAATCTTTGGAAAACATCCGTCCTTCGTAGCATCGATCAGCAAGTTTGGTCCTACTCGCCGTGGTCCAAAAGCTGTTATTTTATCAACGACACCTTTCCAGACCTCACGTCCTTTTCCGGTCTCAAGATTGGTCTGGAGTTGCTTCTTCAGGTCTTCAAGCGAGAGGCCTTTTCCGTCTAGCAAATCTTCGTCGTCCTCAACACTCTGTTGTTCTTCATCAACCCCGATCTCTGACTCCGCCTCAACCTCGTCAAGTGCTTTTCGCTCTGAGTATAGACGTTTGACAGCACCGGGATTCTTGATCAGAAATTCCGTGACCTCCGTTGGTAACGGCCGTACTCGAATCGTAATGCTGACTTGCTTTGAGTTCGTCACTCCGACAACAACACCTCTTCCTAACTCCTTGTTTACTGGAGGTCTCATCTCATCTGCACGTACTATCGTCTCTCTATATGGAACGATAGGTGCACCTGCCTGGATGTCGCATCTTGCAAACCTCTCCTTTAGATCTGTTAAACATCTTTCCAAATGCAATTCGCCAGCTGTGAGTAGTACATGTTCTCCGCTTCCGAACTGTTCGTATTCGGCACACGGATCGCTTCGTACAAGCAACTTCAGCCCTTCAATCATCTTGTCTAAGTCAGCTGGATTTACCGGCTCAAGAGCGACTCGAACAATAGGCTTTCCTGCCATATGAACACCCGCTAAGTTCACGGAACCTCCAAGCTGGCTACAGAGTGTTCCAGACTTTAAAATACAGCCATCAAGGCCACCAATACCAAAAACGACACCAGCCGGAACAGAATTGAGTGACTCCAAGTTACGACCCATGAACATGTACAAAGCCGTCACGGTCACCTTTTGCGGTTCAGGAGCTGCGTGAGGATTTGCCGGAGTAAACTTGGGCGGCAAGACGTATAGTGTATCGCCCACGGATAGTGTGCCAGAATACATCCTCGCAAATCCTATTAGATGCTCGGGATCAATCTTTTTTTCCTCGACCTCAGGTGTAAAATCGTCTAGGTTTACACTGTCGAGCGCCGAAGTAAGATCATCTGTTGCATTGCTTTCTGCTGCCTGAGCACGAGCAAATTCGGCTCGTTTCTTTCTGGCCAACTCTCTCGCTTCTTCAGCACTTAGTTGGCCTGTTCGTCTCTTATTCTCCGGGAGTTCGCTTTCGGGAATAGATACTACCTTGCTAACATACGCCACGACAGGATCCGACTTGGACGTCTTGAAGTTCACCATGACATCCTTCACTGACGGGTCGATGTGGGTCGATCCAGGAGAGTCCTCTAGCATTTCGGGCAATCGTTCTGCTTGCGCTACTTTTGGCGACGGAAGAGACTCCACAACTGAGACTAGCAACGCAGTAGAAAGGGGTAGCCATGATGAAATAACCGTTATGAGTAGTAGCCGGGGATCCCGTGATCGGATGATATGTGGCGGAATTGAAATGTTTAATGACTTTGTAATCTTCTCAAGTAAGGCTGGGTCTCTGCGCTAATATTAGTATCGTAACTATGGTTCAAATAAGAATTGGCTTACCCCTTTCCGTGGTCTCCTCCAGTAGTTGCCTGGTATACAGCCCAGACTTGTTCTAGAACAAGCTGAACGAACATGGGCTTCAAATTGCGGCCTTTCAAATGTTTTCGCCCAAGAACCTTCTTCGTCTTCGGGTCCAGGTAGAAATCGCCCCACAAGACTTTTTCCATTATAGTTCGTTTGATACCAAGCTTCTTTTCGTATAAACTAGCAAATTGTCGAACGGTGAATGCCCACCCGTCAATTGCACTGCTGAAGATGACATTGTTCTTTTCAGGGGCGAAATACAACTCTTCATCATCCCGTTCTTCATATTGAAAGTCTCCGGCTTCACTCTCAAGATCTCCGACCTTTGCTTCCTTTGCAGCGGCTGCAGCAACTCGTTCATCCATTCGCTCTCGCCAGTTCAGATCTTCCTCCATACGCTCGCCCTGAAAGAAACTTCCTAAAACAGCGTTCACTTGTTCCAGGAGCTTGCTTAAGTGGATATAAGCTTCACCTGGCGTCATCTTCAATTCCGTAATTAATCGGTCCAACTTGTTGATAACCAGGAGTGGTTTTAATTTCTCTGTCCAAGTCTGTCTGAGAACTGTGACTGTTTGACTGCAAACCCCCTCAACTGCATCGACTAGCACAACCGCGCCATCGCATAACCTCGAAGCCGTCGATACTTCGCTGCTAAAGTCAATATGTCCGGGTGAATCTATCAAATTGATCAAATATTCCTTTGGTATCGGCTCAGCATCCGGCGTTGGCCTTCGAAGCATAGAAAAGTACAAAGAGATGGCGGAAGATTCCATGGTAATACCCCTAATCTGTTCATCAGGGCGAGAATCAAGATACCGGATCTTGCCGGCAAGTTTGGGTGAGATAATGCCGTTTGTAGCAAGAAGAGTGTCTGTTAACGACGTCTTTCCATGGTCTACGTGAGCCAAGATGCAAATCTAATAATTGTTAGCATGAGCACATCTAAACGGGGTGATGGTCGGTGGGGCGAGTACATTTCTTATATCGTCGGCATGCTGCTGCAGAGCAGCGAGCTTCTCTGGTGTGACGACAGGCATCCCGACGGTGAATATGGCGAATATTTCACAAGTGAATATGAGCACAGCCTTTAAATTGTCGAAATGACCCAAGACGATATGAGCAGTCAAAACAAAGGCTTTATTTGAATTGTATGTAAGTCAAAAAGCGCATCAAGATGGGAAGCTGATTGGATGAGAAAAGTTATAAATAAAATGCTTTGTATCCCGGCAAATGACTAACTTTTTGTGACTCGATATCCACAAGCTTAATTGGATGGTTCAAGATGGCTCATAATGACTCGACGCTGCCAAAATCTGAGCTTCTATTGGTCTGTCCATAAGGAAACCGCCTCAGTAATACCAAATATTGTTCCTGCTCTTTATTTCTAAGCGACGTCCAGATTGGTCTTCAACTTCCTTCGTTGATAGCGGGGCAAAAAATTGACTTTTGGTAGGAAGATATCGATAAGGAAATTAATACCCCGCCAAGCAGAAAAAAATGAGGAAAGTCCAACATTGACGTAGACTTTAAAAACGAGGGGTTGCGAGGGGCATTCAGCGCAAGGACCACCTGGAAAAGCCCTAATCCGGTAAATCTTCGGCTCTTGGATCAACTCATTTCTCCTTCGCCTGACTTTTGCTACGAGCCAAAAAATTGCGACTAGCCCCTCCGCGCTTTTCGAAATTTGGGATCCCCCACGATATCATCGCGACAACGCCTATATCCCAGACCCCATTACCCACGATGAGCGGACTACGAAACGGCTCGGCGCCTGTGCGCTCCATGGAGGATGACAGTGATGTTGAGGAGGAGGCCCTTGTGGCAGACTACCGTGAGCAGGTGCAATATGAAGATGGAATGGAAGAGCTTGAGCAGGTGAACTCCTTGACAATGGCTCAGCAAACCGACGACATTCAGTCCCGACTTGTCGCCGCTGCCCAACCTCTAGACTTCTCTGCACCTCTCGAAGTCAAGTTCCAGAGTTACGATTCCTACTGCAACCTGTTCCACTTTATCCTCAACTCCGATGGACCTGTCGATCTGGAGCCTCCTTCGGTAAGATACCTAATATCACGAGTAGTTTGCGCTGAGCCATTATACTGACAATATTATGTAGCACTATTGGGCTTGGGATGTTATCGATGAATTCATTTACCAGTTCAACTCCTTCTCCTCGTACCGCCTGAGAATCGCCAGGCAAGCTAGAGACAACGAGGAAGAGCGACAGATTCTACGCGAGAACCCCAACACCTGGGGATGTTACAGTGTTCTAAACGTGCTGTACTCCTTAATCCAGCGATCTCAGATCACCGAGCAGCTGGCTGCCATGAAGCGCAATGAAGACCCCGCGGCCGTTGCCGGAGAGTACGGTTCTAAGACACTGTACCGTATGCTCGGTTACTTTTCGATTATCGGACTGCTTCGCGTCCACTGCCTGCTCGGCGACTTCAGTCTCGCGCTTAAGACGCTCGACGATATTGAGCTCAACAAGAAGGCCATGTTCGCGCGCGTTATGGCTGCTCATTTCACCACCTACTACTACGTAGGTTTCTCCTACATGATGATGCACCGATATGCCGACGCCATCCGCATGTTCAGCCACATTCTTGTCTACGTATCGCGTACAAAGAACTTCCAAAAGAACGCACAGTACGATTCTATTACCAAGAAGAACGACCAGATGTACGCTCTGATCGCCATCTGCGTGGCTTTCCAGCCTACCCGTCTTGACGACACCATCCACACCGCTCTGAGGGAGAAGTACGGAGATCAGCTCCTTAAACTGCAGCGTGGCGGCCCAGAGTCGCTACCCATCTTCGAAGAGTTGTTCAAGGCTGCGTGCCCCAAGTTCATCTCTCCCGTTCCTCCCGACTTCGAAAACCCGGAGGCCAACGTGGACCCTATCGACCACCATCTCTCTATCTTCATGGATGAGGTTAAGACAAACATGTGGAACCCTACCGTCAAGTCCTACCTCCGCCTCTACACAACCATGGATCTTAAGAAGCTCGCTGGTTTCTTAGAGGTGCAACCAGAGGAACTGCGGTCTTGGCTCCTAGTTAATAAACAGCGCACTAAGCAGCTACGGTGGACCGACCACGCCCTCCTGGAAGGTGAATGGGTCAACGTCAGCGACTTGGACTATGCCATGCAAGGAGTACGTATTTCTCATTTTGACACAACAGGTCAAGCTTTATTGTACGACTGTGCTAACGGATACTCGCAGGACCTAATTCACATCTCTGAAGCTAAGGTAGGACGCAAGTTGGTGGACTGGTACCTCCGCAACTTGTCACGGACGTACAACTAAGTACGTCGAGGAAACTTTGCTTAATCGAAAGTTTCATCTCTTCGGCAGGGTACGGCAAGGAAAGGAATATCGAGAGGATGAGACTCGTGGGTTTTCGTAGTCGTCGGTTTGCATTGCACAGGCGTCATGGGCTATATCTATGTCACTCTCAAACAAAGGAGACGGGCGAGTGACTGGCAAAAAGAAAGATACTGATTGCAGGAGTGAGGGCGGATCGTATGTCCTGGTCTTTAGTGTCATACGAATAGATAATCGGATAAGATCTTTGATTCGTAAGTGCAACGCTGCCTATCTTTTCTCAATAGGTGAATGGTTGCGACCCATTCCCCGCGTTTCTGCGTTATATGAGATGTGAGAAGTGAGGTGTAGGAAGTACACATCGGTATCTACCATCTAGGACTTTTTCGGGCCAAGACCCCTAGTTTGCGTATACGCCGCGGCTTGATAGGCGAGTACACAGGTTTAATGTTGGATCACACGGGGCGGCGCTCGCCCCAAGCTATACAACCCTTACTGCGTTTTTAACCCATACGTAGCTGGATTTGCGCGGAGTCGGATCGACGTTACAGCACATAGGATGTGGAGGGCAGTCCCCGCAGCTCTTTGCCAGGGCCGAACCGAACTGACCGAAGCGGACTGTGGGGTGGGATGGGCAGGTCTGGTCAGCCTCGTTGGGCCAAGATACGCGGTAACGGGGACCGGTGAGCGGGTATAAGTAGCATTAGGAAGCGCTGGTTTTTTTTTTTGGGTGCTTGGGTACGTGCGTAGGCTGGAGCTGGAGGCCTCCTCGGTGATCAAGTGAGGGTATTTCGTGGTCTGTCCTAGGTCACGCCGCCAAGGTGCCAAGCGCAGCGTAGCGCGCTGTGGGATCTGGTCTAGAGGAGCGAGAAGGGTCTTGGCTGTCAGCTGTTAGCGCCGCGCGCGCTAGGTATGTATGTAGGTGTCTATATGCGCATGTAGGTAGGCAGGTTGGACCTGGTAGGGTTAGATACCGCACATGCGTAGATAATGCACTTCGCGCATTTGAGGAAAGGGTTCTGCAGCTGTTTCGTCTCGTGTCGTCCCGTCGTGCTAGCGAGATGTGACGAACGCGACTTAGCTCGCAGGGCTGAGGAGAGGCCAAGACTTAGTTGGGGGAGCAAAGGGGGTCGTCGATGGGGAATATGGATGGGTTGGGGGTCTGGGAGATTGAGGTAGATGCTGCAAACTTGACCACGCACATAACCAGAATAGGCAGCGAAGACGGCGTCGCTCTCCTCCCTTACGTGAGGACTAGCTGCGGGCCCCGGCTACTCTCCCCATACCCACAGCTGTACATCCCCAGATCGACCGTCCCGCATGCGTTTGTTGGCGACCAGCCGGCAGCGGATGGATGATTGCGACCTGGTAAACTGGTTACCTACCTGGTCACCTACCTACTATGAAGTTACCGCAATTCAACGCCGTATATTCATATGTCTCCTTACATGCATAAGGGACGTCGGTCAGCCGCAGGGCGCGCGTTGTGACACCCTCGCACCATCGCCCATCGTCGTCGAATGCAGAAAATGTCTGGGCAAATCGAGCCAAGTACGTGTATGTATGTATGTGCGTACGTATAAGTAAGCATTTTTTGGCTTCGGCGAGACAGGTGAGACAGTGACGCAGATGTCAGATATCACGTTTCGCACCCCCCATCATCCGCGGCCGCATATGCGTTGCCGAAATATGCGACGACGAGGCCGGATAGTCGGCATCTCTTGGCAGCACATGGTTCTCCTGCAATGGACGTGATTCTCGTCTGAGCGACGGAGGCCAGCTTTCTTTTTGGCTGCGCGCTGCGTTTTACGGGTTGGGGACGTTGTACACTGAGTGACGCCGCTTAGGTCAGCCGTCATGTGTTGTTCGTTGATCTCACGACTGTGCTGTTGTCTAGGGAGAAATTGTGTCTAAGGCGAGACAGTATGGTGTTTAAGGGATACTAATGGCTAAAGAACGAGAAATCAGGGTTAATGATCAATTTCTCGTGGGCTAAGCTGGGTGGGACTTACTGTCTGTCGAAGTGAAGGATACACAGCTAAGATGAAATGTTTCTATTCCTATCTTCGTGCTCATTGGTTACCTGATATGTGTCCATGATCTTGAAGTAACCTTGGAAGTATAACATCTGTGCCGAAGATCCATCTCATCCCTGAGAATACCGCCGACGGTAATATACTAGACTGGTTTTTGAGCTGACAGCTAGACTAGTAGAAAGACTTGGCATGAATATTGAATATGTTATTTCTATAAACGAATATTTTAGGGGAAGTCGGAGGTTTTCTTAAATTGTAATATGATCGTGTGACCATGAAAGCCCTCACTCTCTAGCCCCCTACCCAGGCTTTTCCCTATCGGAAAGTGGGTTGATATTCGTGAGAATTTACCGCCATTAAGTAAATGATATGGTAATATGAGAAAACAGATATAATACTTGAATGGTCCTTTTTGTCGCGCGTGATCAAATGCTTTGGAAATTGTTCGCGATGTTCGTACGCCGGCAGACTACCTATTGGGTGACAATCCCGGGGCATCACAAGTTCCATATGATCTTCGACTCTCCGGAAGTCCAACATAAAAATGCTAAAATATCAAATCTCTACCTTCACAACTTCTACTAAGGCCCCTAGCATCGGATAGATGTGCTTGACACTATAAACCAAAGCCAGGCTAACCCGCCCAAGCGTGATGACGTCTGGAATGCGATGTTATAGACAACACGGGAGAGGTAACATCCGATTGGAGGACGCACGACGAGATCCAAAAGAGCTTCTTTTTATCTCGTAAGCCAATCGGACAGCTCAGAAGCGGGGTGCTGCGTGCTTTTGCTTTTGAAAATATGTAGCAGCTCTAAATAAACCTTCATTTGGGCAAATACCGCGTTGCTGCCGCAAGCCGTGCCACCTGTGCCAAGTAGAAGAGCCAAGGTGCTAAATCTGTAACGAGGGTAGACTTGCGCGTCTTGGAATGCTTAGCACGCCATCCCTAGCTGAGATGGCTTGAGATGGGTTGACTTCCCTATAGAAAAGAGTAAGCAGCGATTCCGAATCGGGTTATATCAACAATTTTCCCAGAGTGACACGGAAAATCTTGTTGCGCAAACCGGGTTCACTCGGGAATCCGCGGGGCTCATGGATATCTCGTCATCATGCCCTGCACTTCGACGAGACGAGACGGATAATGGGTTCCAAGTTTCGACCGGGGTTGCCGGCGATACTATCTGGCCTTATCAAAGTGCTATGCGAAGTGAGCATGATAGACGATCTATTTGCCATCTCTTATGTACCTATATCGGTAAGCATATCTGACAAATCAAAACGTGTCGTCGCTTTCGCCTCTCTTGCATTGCAAGGCTAGTAGATAGCCCATCAGGATGAAGAAGATGCGCGTACAAGGACCGGGCGGGGCCGAATCACGCCGACGGGACTTATCGTCATGCCCGTCCCCAGCATCGTTATCGGCCGACGGTTGGTAGGTACCTATAGTTGGCTTAAGAGCGGTCAAGAATCAAGATACCCTAGCTCGAGGGGAAACAATAGCTCAAACAGTAGCTTGTTGAAGTGCAAGTCGGTCAAGAAGGTGAGAGATCTAGACATTCTTATTATTTGTACAATGTGGAAGCGAACCCGGGGGCATGGGAAGCATGAGATTCGCCAATCTCTTGTGCGTTGTTCTAGCGAATAATCGTTGGTTATTCGAATTGGCTAATAGTGTGTTAGAGGTGTGCGGTGAGAAAATAGAAAAAAAAAACCCTTTCCAGGACCGTTGGCGTAGGGGCCACACGGTTGTAATCTTTAGGGAAATGCCGGGTCGGCGTGAGCAAATAGCCGGGCAGCATCGTATCCCGTGTGAGAGCGACGATAGCTGCGCGGTCCTGAATCTGCGGTGCATTCGACGAGGCTGCAGGTCGAGCCAAGATTTCGTGCGTCCAGCGTGGCTGACCTGGCAGAAGGGACAGGCATGGGAGACATGGATCTTTATGTCGAAGCAGCCAAGGTCAGGGCGCTGACTTCATCATTTCTGACATTTCACCTCGTGCCATTTTAGGGTTGTCTGTTTCGTGGACTTCGTAACACTTGACATGTGAATAATAAGACCATTTTGGCCATAGCCTCGTCCGAGTTGGAATTGTGCATATACTAGAATCTTCGCGAACCGCGGATAAGTTTTTTTTTTTTTTTTACTTACATGTTTTACCTACATACGCATATACTTGCCTACATGTCATCATATATACATACATATCTACACAATATATACATGCCGAACGTGAACTGTCGATCGCTCGATACGGCGTACGTATGTATTACTATGTATATACTGCCGGAATATAGCAAACTCACCTAGTATAGGTAGGTACCTGTCCAGTCCTAAGAGAAAGCCATGTGACCTTTTGTTGTTTCTATACTACAACAACATGGAGGTAGGGATTGATTTCCCCCCCTCCTCCTGATTTGTCTCGCTTTCGACGGGTAGCAGTGCCGATGCGACGAAGATTCATCTACCCTATCCTACATCAGCAATCGGGGAAATGTAGCCTAAGTAGGGAACTGCATCTGCCAGCGTTCGATCTTGTCCATCTTGGTGGATGGCTAGGTTTCGAAACGGCGCGACCCGTTGGCTCCTCAATTCCCATCCCCCATCCCCCATCCCGCTACTTTGGGGTGGCTTACTTTCGGGACCCGCGCCTGGTAGCGTCGACGTAATGCCAGGTACTGCTACGTTATGGTGGAGGTTGGAGGCGGAGATGGTGCGTTAGATTCCGTCCATAACCCGTTAGTTTAAAAAGCACCTAGAATCCTCCTAGATAGGTACACTACTAGCATACGTAGGTGATAATGTAGGTAGGTATAATACCTGGGTATGTAGATCAGGAATACAAACGGAGATATGTCGTGTGGCCTTCGTCTGCTAGAACGACTGTCGTGCTACATAGTACGTGCCCAGGTTCAGAGACCTAGCAGAACTAGCAAAGCCACTGAGGCCATAGAGGCCGCCAAAGCCAGCAACCTAGATGTTTCCCCGTTATCTTGTCTTCCGTAGGAGTCGCACAGATGTGTCATACAATGTATAGTGTTGGAAAGGAAAACAATCCTTGCCCATCACTTTGCTCTTGGCTATGCGATGTATGCGCCAAGTTCGCCAAGCGCACGAGATTGTACCACTCCCGTATGTCTTGTCTAATTCGAGTCGACTCCCTACAGCTTCCTACTATATTCCTAGTATTCCCCACGGTCTTGGTTTGTTGGAGTACATATGCCCTCTCGGCTAGGAACGAAGAGCTTGCGGATCTCGACTATCACTGGACAGCATCATCATACATATTATTCGAGCATCTAGGAAGTATACCTAGTATAGGTACTAGGTAGTAGGCAAAGATGGTAAAGTAGAAAAAAAAGCGGAGGCAGGTTGTGCGCGCGGGCGTAGGCGGGCGGGTATGTGTAAGCCACACCATGGCATCGGTAGTTAATGTAGCCGTGACGCCCTGGATACCCCTGGTACATCTGATTGCGTGCCTGATAGGAAGAAATTTACAACCCGGATGTACACATAATACGTACATATAATTCTTGGTGCTTTGATCATTGGAGTTACCTTCTGATTATGGCGACGACGGGGCAAGAGAAGAAGCTTCGAAGGATTGGAGGAGGAATAAACAAGGCGAGTAGAGGGGTGAATGTTCCTTCTTGGCCCTAACCCGGAAGTCTGGGAGTGCGGTTGGCTCCTAGACTGGAGGCGTATATGCTGTGGATGTTGTGATTGTTGTGGATGCTATGTTTAATATGGATACGTGGTGTTACAATAATCTCGACTATCGTGTTGATTATCGATGAAGAGTCATAGGTCATAGCATGATGACGAGTACAGAAGTTGGAAGGTGGACAGATTGGAGGATAATCCATAATCATCCATCATAATCCATCAATAATCAGGCTGTCCAGGCGTCCAGGCTGTCGTATGCCCACTATCCCACTATTGCCCGCTGCAGGACTCGACCGGAATTTTTCATCTGTAGGACGTATTTCATATGTACGTGTGGTATGTGAATACTAGTTAGATACCCTTTTTGGATACGGGATATCGATTCTCGACAGCTTCGCTGGCAGATCTGACCATTCGACTAGCCTGACGTAGCATTGGAGAGTATGCCGGCAAGATGATGTAGATGTCGGGGAGTTTATAATCGTTTGGGTGATTGGATGATTGAGTTGATTGGGCGAGGGAGAATAAGAAGGGGTTTAAGGGAGATGTGATATTGTGGATGGTATGTGGAAAAGTAAGACGAAAAAAAAAAACTAAACCTTGACCCTGGGATCGTCGAAGTTCGAGTGTGTTTTTTTCAAAAAGAGGCGTAAGAATTTATTAGATTAGAGAAAAAACGGAGGCAAGATGACTTACATGCATGGCCCCCCTGTTTCTTTTTGGGCATCCCTCCAGGCCTTCCAGGGCTTGCACTTGCACATCTTTCTCTTTCAACTTACTCACATAATAATAGGTACATTGTTGGATACATTAGATACCTTACAAATAAATAAAAATGCTTAAAGTGAATATGTACGTAGTGCCAAAATAGTGACTCGTGCACAGGGTGTACGGCACCACGGCAGTACGGCAGGCTACCTAAAACTCAATAGCAGAAGAGTGGGTAAGGAATGTACCACTACTGTACCATGTAAAAATAGGAAATTTCAATGGAAACGCGCCGTCACTACCGCAAGGTTTATTTTTCTTGGCTTCTTCCAAGAACGTCTACGTACCATGGAAGGTTTATGAAAAAGAGCTTTCCTCTGGGCAGCCACAGCCTACCTACCCTACCCTCTTGCCATCCATGGATCATATGTAAATCTAGCCGTTCCTTCCAAGGTTTCCATAGTTGCCCAATCCAGACTTACTTTGATTTTTTAATCATCGTCCAAGATGTGACTAAACTGAACTTGTTTCCCCAACTTACCAACTTATCAACTACCATACTTTCTGATTTTCTGACCTTGAACGGCTGAATTTCATCACATTCCTACGTTCCACGCCATTTTCTTATTTCCTAACGCGACTATCTTTCATCGGCGTTACCAACAGATACCAACTAGACTACAGAAGCTTGTGCCTACGGTCCCCACTTGTTTCTGTAGATTGAAAACGGCCCTAGAAGTCTATCTGTCTCTGTCTTTACCTGTCACATTGCGCCACTTGCAATCCGTTCGTTGAAACTTAACACAGCCAAGCTTTCAGTCAAGACAGGCAGGCGAAGCTGAAAAAAAACTCTTGAAACCTCGCCAGCTTAGAAACAGGGAAAGAAGAAAACGTGCCTGATCTGATCTATATTTGCAGTGGGAGCCAAGCCACCCTAGCAAAACATACGACATCATCCATATACTGATGATACCCTATCTATTTTACCGACCTTGAGAGATCAAACACCTCTTCGTTCTTAATAGCATCGTCAAAGAGACAACAACCAAACAACACTCGTTATTTGCACACTAATACTTTTCCTCTCTACCACCTCATACGGTACAGCTTACGCCTATATGGCCGCCACTTGACCAAACACGAAATATACTATACCATTAGCCAATCAGCCAGACTCGTATTCCACAACCAAGATCTTGCCATTTATAACCCATCCTTGTTTTCTCACGTGTCTCGTCGGATCGATCATTCGAGACCCTCTAGGTTTACCTTGTCTCTCCACACGGCCGTCAGATCACCTCGAGAACGGATAGCCCCGAGCTATCCCTTTGAATTTCCCATCGATTCACCCGCGCTCAATGCCGTTGGTACGATTTTGCCATCTCCGCCCTCTCACTGAGGAAACGTGAGTTAGGTATAGACACCACAGGTACTAGCGTCACTTTAATCATCTTAGTCTATTTGGGAGAAAGCAAAGAAAAGAAAAGAAGAAGAAATGTCTGGAGGTTTGCCTTCCCGGGTTAGAACCCCCGGAGACGGTGTTTCTCCTAAGTCGCAACCGATACTTAAGAAGACCGATTATTTCAACCTTGAGAAGAAACCGACGCCGGCTTCTCCGGTTTCCGCTCCCGACTCGCAACATAGTAGTGGCAAGAGCACACCTCGAGCAGAGTCGGCGCGAACAGCAGTGGTAGTAGTCGACGTGAAAGGCAAGGGAAAAGAAATCATCGAAAGTACGGGAGATGCGAGCGCGACGACGACGCCGGGCGAGACTGCTTCTAGTACGGGGAGTAGTGGTCCCCCATCTAGGAAGGGATCTATCTCGTCAGTGACTTTTGCACCGCCTCGCAACCCATCATTGCCTCAAGGCCTTAAGAAGCCACACGCCGCAGGTCGAATTCGGGCGGCTTCACCACCGCATCGTAGGTAAGTTCACATGTTTTTTTCCCTTTTGCCATTCTCCCATACATACCACCGTCCACATGAGCACACATATGCAACCTTTTCGCTGGTTATGGGTATCGTATCCAAATGCGTATCGGTGTGCAGTCGGGAGGCTGTTACGCTGTCGTCACCAATAACGGCCGTGCCAAGATGCCGGCGCAACCATATATCACACAGCGGGGAAAGTCCTAGACGACAGAAGAGTCCGCTTCGTCTTACCCATTACATCATACATGCGCCTGGGTCTCTGGTTACTACTCAAGTAGTGGCTTGGGGAATGATCACCAGCTTTGCTTGGGTTAGAGCCCCGACGCTCCCAGTTGCTTTGGGTTTGCATGAATCGCCGACGAAGGACGATGATTGCGACCTGTCTTATGTGGTCTCAAGAAGAAAATCAGGACAAAGATTCGGTCTTCGAATGTGGTCGCATGTCGTTCCAAGTCAGGATCATCAAGCTAGTCCAATTTCGAACCGTATCGCCTTACCTAGGACCCCTAAAAGAAGCGTCATTCGTCGACTTCCCCCCGTGCTACCCCGCTCACTATAAACCCCCACTCCCATTGTTTTCTCCTTGGGCAAACCCCGTACTTCTGCCCATGTACCTCGACCGAGGATGATGAAGGCGCAGCATTCTGGGCATTAGTGGCTACTGGCTTGAATTTCCCAAGACTCCTTACTCTTAGCTTGCTTGCTCACTCAATTTCGCGCAAATGGTGTCTTTACGAATCCGACCTGCTGTATCACCAATCGCCCTTCCCTCTTCCCTGTCATACTTGCGGCATTCATTTGTATTGCTTTTCTATTAAATAATGACAACGGAGACGCTAACCGAATCGCCTCGTTCGCAAAGGTTCGAGTCTCATGTAGCATTCGACAATATACCTCTCGGCGAATCAACAGAGTACAACCCGATCTCGTTCACTCTGAACCACCGACATGCCGGTTTTCAGTTTAGACGGCGCCACCGGACTTTCATGGTCGGTGTTGACGACAATTCATACTCCGACCACGCTTTACAATGGCTATTGGATGAGTTGGTGGACGACGGCGACGAAATAGTATGCGTCCGCGTTATAGAGACGCAGGTCCGTCTCACCGACAAACAATACCAAGAAGATGCGAAGGCCTTGATGGAAAACATTCAGGCGAAAAATACGCAGAATAAAGCGATTGGTCTAGTTTTGGAATATGCTGTTGGGAAGCTACATAACACGTTCCAGCATCTGGTCAGTATTTCCAACCACTTGACTCACCAGTTTTATGCATGCCCTAATGCAGCTCGTTGTATTTGGGACATTGTTGCTGACTCATAGTGCATTAGATCAAAATCTACCAACCTTCCATGTTAATCGTCGGTACGAAGGGTAGGAGCCTTGATGGTGTCCAGGGGTTCCTCGTGAATCGTAGTTCGTTCTCGAAGTATTGCTTGCAATATTCGCCCGTGCCCGTTGTTGTCGTGCGTCCCAATGAGAAGCGCGAGAAGAAGAAAGCTAAGCGCGCGCATGACCCCTCTAGGCAGAGCTATGCGCAAATGCTTCTTGGACAGCCACATGAGGCCGACAGTGAGAATAGTAGTGTATACGAGCTGGAACCTAACCTTACCGCGGACGAAGAGGCACACCGGGTTGCGGTAGCTGTAGGATTACCGGCCGCGTACGACCCGACAATAAAACCTATCGACCCTAGCACCCTGCTGAAAAACCACCCCCGACGATCTATGCTAGACGTATCTAAGGAGGCTATTGCGATCGTTAATAAGGGAGGCGTGCCTGCTGAGAAGAAGTCTTCTCCGGACCGCGAGGATTCGGATTCGGACTCTGAAGGGGAGTTCGAGGTTACGCCGGGTGAAGAGGCGCTTAGAGAGCGACTGCACAAGATGGAGTTGAACGAGGGAGCCGCCCTCAGAGCTGAGGGTAGAAAACTGAGTTCTGGGTCTGCCGATAGCGACGAAGATCCGCCAGGAGGAGGGGGTGCCAAGACGTGATTCAACCACCACGCATTGAGGAACGGATGCTTGAGTACCTACCTATCACGTGAGCGGGTCGTCTGCATATTCCTATTAGTTTTCATTGGCGGTTAACCAAGGAGAAGGAGTTGGGTCGGTGGATGATTTAACAGAGTTTCTCCAGCGTTATCGTCATCCTTGATGGTTATATTGAGCAGCAGCATTTGGGCAGGAATCTCTACAACAAGCAACGGCGTTTTGAAAAATCATATTATGGAGGTTCGGGCAAATACCCAGGTTGGAATTTTATAAAGCGTCCAAAGTGCGTTATGGCGCCAGCTACACGAGCGGCTCTAAGCAATAAAAACAACTCTCCTCCATGCCTGGACTTGGTGCAATTTACTCACGTGTGAAGGGTCTGGATATTTTCTGTGGTAGATCTGATGTACGTGGGTGCAATTAGATTGGGAGGGCTTCGAGACCTATGGGTTGGGAAGAGCTATGAACCATATATCGACAGCCAGGATTTTATCTCAATGTTCTCATTCCAGCCCTTTAGAGACGAAGCTTAGCCTCCCCGTCGCGACTGGTCATCTTACTGACAGATCCCAGATCATATGATTCTCAACTTCGCCGTGGATATTTCTGTTTAACGCTGCTTATCTAATCATATTCGCCAACTCCTTATTCGTCAGATCGTACAAGGTCGTTTAATAGCCGTCCACTCAACAAGGCATCGACCATATACAAACTCCGTTCCGTGATAGCGTCAGCGGCTAATCGCTTAGGTATTCTGTGCTCGTTTTCAATATACTAAGATATGAATCTCTCGTCGAAGAACCATTGTGAGCTGAGGGTCATCAGGATGTTTCTCCCGCATATAAATAGTTCAAACTCTCCGCTTCCTAGCTTCAAGCAAACAATGCTTTTCTCGTTACCTTTTTAATTCGAAGCCGTTTGTATAGTCCCCCCAAAACGGATTCTCAGGGCGACCGCCTTCTTTTTTTTCGACTCGGTGGGAATAGCAACCTTCCACGCAAATCATAAAGATGAAGTTCCTCGCCATTCTCACTCTAACCTCTTTCACGGCAGCACGGTGGATCTCGGTCAGCCCGTCTGCCTGTGCTGATAATGGCGCTTTCACGAATATCACGGCGCCAGACACTTCTGATTGTTTTGGGCTTCCGTTGGCTGCAGAGTCATGGATCCAAGACGGTCCCGGAACGACTTGTGTACTCTATACGGAGTCGGGGTGTGCGGGCAATGAAGCAGGCTTGGAGGGCTGCAACCCGAGCTCGACTGCAGGATGTTGCTTCGACTCGGTGAGGATACAAGGGGCTGTTGGTCCGGTAGGTGTTGATATTCTATTTCATATCTCTGCTACTGGTGTTCTCCCAATTACTAACTCATATCTCTTTCCAGTGGGTTTCGGCACGGTGCGTCTCAACAACTCAGTGATAATTTACTTGGTAGTCAATGGTGATGCTTAGGGATGGGAAAGAGACGATACTAAATGTAAATTCGCCCCTTCTCATACATCAAAAATCCCATTTCAATATTAAGGACTGTCAATTTGAGTTTCATTCGTCTCGTGCGTTGGCTCCTTGTATTGCAACTTCGTTATTAAGAGCTACTTGCTATTTTATGATGCCAATATGTGGAAGCAAGTAAAAGAAATGTGTATACAAGACTCAGCGGTGGGTAAGTTAAACCACCCTACATTGCTCCATGCGGACCTATCATCTTCACTAGATCCATTTATAAGAAGTCTTGTCCTAAGTTTTTATGCCTAAAATAGAAGAATCCTGTTGTTTCATAGGGCCTTTTTAGACATTCTTCCCTCAATACGGATGATTTCGTCCGCATGGCTATAACAGCATATCGCAACCCCTGGAAAAAGGCAGGATTCCTATTCGTGCGGTTGCTGGTATATATTAAGGCCTTGACCTCTCGAATAAGCTTTTCAGGTGTAATTTACACTGGAATAAATATCTTGAAAAAGCTATATTTGCCTTAGGAAGAACAAAATTATAGGCATGCTACATGCTTCTTGAATGACCGAAAGCGGGACTACCGCACAAATAGGGATATATCATTATATTACAGGGGCCAGCTGATATTAATATCTAGACGGAGAAATTCACGAAGCCACGAGATGTTGGGTGATCTGATCTTTACTCACATTCGGTCAACCACTTAGACATGAATCTTTTAAGGTGTACAAATATGGCGGCGGTCCGTCTAGGCTTGCTGGTTTGAGTCCCTGTTGTCTAGTCCTTCCCTTCCATATACGCTCTCAGCAATAAGGCACCAAGATGAGATTCCTATCAACTGGCACTGCGCTTCTTGCGTCCGCGGCTGTCATCACCGCGCAAGACTGCGATCTCCCTTCATCATACAAGTGGACATCGACAGAAGCCCTAGCGACCCCTAAATCGGGCTGGGTCTCGCTCAAAGATTTCACCAGCGTCATGTACAAGGACCAGCACCTAGTCTACGGGACGACGCACAACTCCGGTTCTGGCTGGGGCTCGATGAACTTCGCCCTCTTCTCAAACTGGAGCGACATGGCAACTGCAAGCCAGAACGCAATGAGCACAGGCGCCGTGGCGCCTACCCTCTTCTACTTCGAGCCAAAGGACATCTGGGTGCTAGCCTACCAATGGGGCACAACAGCCTTCACCTACCGCACGACAAGCGACCCCACAGACGCGAACTCGTGGTCGGCGCCGCAGGCGCTGTTCAGCGGGACGATATCCGGGTCCAGCACCGGGTGCATCGACCAGACGGTGATCGGCGACGACACGGACATGTATCTGTTCTTCGCGGGGGACAACGGGAAGATCTACCGCGCCAGCATGCCCATCGCCCAGTTCCCGGGGGATTTCGGCCGCACGTCGACGGTTATCATGACCGACTCGACGAACAACCTATTCGAAGCCGTGCAAGTGTACACCCTCCAAGGCCAAAAGAAGTACCTGATGCTCGTAGAAGCGATCGGCTCAAATGGACGGTACTTCCGCTCGTTCACGGCTGATAGCCTGGCCGGGGAGTGGACGGCGCAGGCGGCGAGTGAGAGCGCGCCGTTTGCGGGCAAGGTGAACAGCGGTGCGACGTGGACGAATGATATCAGTCATGGCGATTTGGTGAGGAGTAACCCGGACCAGACGATGACGGTCGACCCGTGTAAGCTGGAGTTGCTGTACCAGGGCCGCGCGCCGGGTAATGATGGGAACTACGGGCTTTTGCCTTACCGTCCGGGTGTGCTGACGCTGCAGCGTTAGCTGGGATTAGGGAAGGGCTGTTGGGATGAAAGAGTTTGTAGGTAGAGATTGTAAATATTGAATACAGATTATATTGGCACCAATCTTGACTCATGTGATGGAAAGGGGATACTGTAAAAGTGAAAGTCTTTCTGAAGCAAGAAACCTCTAGAAAAGTGTAGGCATCACGATGTCTCTCGCCTCACGACCCCATTCTAAATCTGAAGGCGATTCTTAGGCCGCACAGACAGCGTTCCTTTCCTCGAGAAGATCTAGAACTGGTTCCGGCGCGTCGGGACCGAATCTCGAACTCGGCTAATGGAAATATACTCGACCCTCCGGAATGCCAAGGATTTTAAATGAATGTTGACATCTGAAGCGCTCCAATAGGGGTTAGTGTTGATTCACTTCGGACTTCGGTAGAGAAGACGAGATACCAAGATGAACGAAGACAACGCCTGGCAAGCATGTCTTTAATATTAGAGAGAGAAGTAGTAACAGTTAAAGTTGGGTTTCTTGGGGCGTTTGGTTATAGGGTAGGGAACACAGAGGGTAGCGTGGTGGGATGTGTGATCGGTCTTAATCTTCACACTTCTGACGATATGTATACTTAACTGCTACGTGGAGAAGGGTGACGTGGAGGGTCATTTCACCGAAATAACACGATGGCAAGCACAATATTCGTATGTTTTGTTTTATAAGTGTTTATTGAAAACACTACGCGGTGCCTATATAGATAGGTAAAGCTCTCCCATACCTGGCATAGTAGGTTGGAAGAGAATGCGCGTACGCTGGGCAGTAAACCATTTCCCCATCTGATATGGACAGCGCATCCATCGACCGACCAAACCTATTAGATATGACATGCCAACCACCAAATGCAACCAAGCCATGTTCATGATGATGTGCCCTAACGACGTGGAAATCAAGCCCATGGGAATCATACCTCCTACCAATCCGGCCCATCATTGGTACCATTCCTGACACAACGCCAAACCATGCAAATATGAATCCTAGAGTGCTGTGGCATTATTGCGAATGAATCTCAAAAGGATATCCAGCCTCCTTCGACCTGCCGCAGTCAAACTTAGTATAATCTAAGATTGGCGGGTGACTAATGTGACATCACATGAAGATGCCAACCCAAGCTGACTTCGCACTAACGTCGGTCTCGCAGTCCTCGACGGCGCAAAGTATATGGTTCTTGACCCCATTGGGATTCGGTCGAAATCCTACGGGGACGTGATTTTTGCCCACAGGCTTGCGGTTCTCATAGCATGATCGGCAGTATACCTAGAGATAGGTTAATACGAATAAATGGAAGAGAAGTAATAGAATGACAACTTACATGCCCGCAAGCTTTGACGGCCCAGAAATGATGTTCAGCCTTGTCCTTCTTCGTACGAGCTTTCTTGGCCGGGGGTCCATTATTATCACCATCGTCCGGGTCATAAGCTAACTCGAACTCGCAGCTTGGGCATATGGCGACCACGTCCTCGCCTGTATTTCGCGTGAAACCATCTCTCGTATCCTTGGGAGGTTCATGCGCGGGTTTGTTTCCGAGACTGCCAGGAGCGTGTGGCGCGTTCGCCCCCATGGGGAAAGGGTGGACACGAACATCTAGGTTCACGGGAAGTAGGTTCGGCGGCGGTGGTATAGCGTTCGGTGTGAGGTGGCGATGTCCCATTATGACAATGTCCTCCTCGTCACGGTCGCGGTCGTGGTCATGATTAATTCCTATGGATTGACTATTGAATATTCGAAATACGGGTAGCTGGTTTAAGAGAGTACGCAACGCGGGATTGGGATTCGGGGATATGTTGAAAGGTAGCGCTGGCTGCACATGACTTGGTGGTCGTTGGTTGTGGGGAGGCTCCTGGGGTGCCGGACGCGGTCGCGAGCGATGAGAATTGCGTCTCAAAGGTGGCATGGCGACGGGCTCTTCGTCATCTGAGTCTGATATTAAGTTGATAACGTTGCGTGGTTCCATGTAGCTAGCGTCGCTACGATTAAGTCGAGGCAAAATGCTTCTTTGCAGTGATCGCTGCCGTCGGGTGTTCTGAGAATGGTTTTGAAGCGCAGGTTGGGAAGGCTGCGGAGGGCTATCATTGTCGCCTGTCAAATCGATAACCTCCGGTTGTGCCCGAGGTTGCCGCTGTTGATGTCCCTGGTTACCTCTGGGGTTTTCTGCAGGAGCTACCTCCATTGCCACTAATTCATCGAACTGATCGAAGTAGTGGCCTGCGTTTCTTTGTCGGTCCATTCTTCCAAAGAAGGGGTTTTCATCAAAGGAATCGTCCGAAGGAATCTCTATCCAAGGACTCCGTTCTCGAATCTCTCTATCCCCAGCTGGATTATTAAGGCCCTCGCCGTCGTACTCGTCCTCGTTGTAGTCAAGGTCCTCTCGGTCACTAACGAAAAGACTCTCTTCGTCTTCGAAGTAATGCTCTAGCTCATCATCACCTGCTCCAATCAGGTTGAGAAGATCGTGGTTGAGAATATCGTCAATGAACGCGCCTGCCTCTCTATTGCGCGACATGGGAGGCGTCACTACGGGTGAGGGACTGCTGCTGTTCCAAGATATTTGGCGCTGATGTTGATGGACTGGTGTTTGTCTGCTGGAAGATTCGGATGTCAAAGAACGGGAGTCGGAAGTTGTAGAAGGTGTAGAAATAGTGGAAGGAGAGGAAGGTGCGAGAAGTAAGTTGGGTCGCGGTGGTGACGACGATAAAAGGTACGATGAATCGGAATTTTGGATTTCCGCCATATCAGAAGTGCTGAAATATAGACCAATCTAGATTGGTTAAGTTTGGTAAGCTTGGATAAGCGACTAGAAAAATGTGTATGGTCAGTGAGCGAAAAGAAGTAAGATGGGGACAGTAGCGAAGGGTTTTTCGAGGCCTTGGACTGTGCAAACATGTGAACCATTAAACATACCTATCATGCAGGGGAACGTACCAACAACCAGTGTTAAGACCGATTGAATTATTACTGGTCGACAGTTAATCACGAATGATCATTTTGCCGAACATGCATTCGATTTATTATCTCCTTGTCGCGCCGCAGGTTCGGGATCGAATGCACTGCTCGGTATTTTAAAAGGTTGACGTATGTTCAATGAGGAGACTTAAGGTGGTGTTGAATGTTGTGTTTATGTGTCTGATAAGGCGACGCATAAATTGCGATGCTTGTTGCGTTCAATTTAAAAGACTGAATGTGGAAAAGAATGAGAGAATGGAGAAAGGTTTAGAAAGTAAAGTGAGTAAGTAGAAATTGGCAAAACAAAAAAGGTTTGGAGGGTTTAGAGTTTGGTAATCAACTGGGTAGCAGCTGTAGCAGCACTTGAGTGATGGCAAAAATCGCATAACGCGATCGGAAGCCTTGTGGTTGTTCCTGCCCACTGATGTTACTAAGTTTCTGTAACATCTTCACGCCGACCAGGATCACAAGGATGACGCCTCATTACATAAGAGCTCCTTAATACCCGCTTAACTCTGGCGCATTAAATTTTTGTACATTGTTACATATACATGATGTACCTATGTACATGTGTTTTATGACCTCGACACACGCAGTTTAATACATACATATGTAATTGCTAGACACAGCTAGAAACCTCTAGTCCTTCTAGGAGGTATCACAGTTCATTTGATTGCTGTTTTCTTGTAATATACATTGACATAGCCCGAGATACCAACTATGATCTTATTGGCTACAATGAACCTATGTTGTTTTTGTGTCCGATCAAGTCCTCTCGTTGTAACCATAGCCCTCGAATATGAACGCCGTTAGCCCAAAATAATTACTCCTTGGCAGTCAAAACACTAATGACTCCGTCTCCGTTGATCGCCACCAACTTATTCGCACTCGCCGTCCACTGAACGTCAACCGCGCTGACAGCTGCACGTAAAGGTTCAGACCAGGACTTGGCAGACTTGTTGTAATGCTGCACCGTCACCCCAGAAGGGCCACCTGTCGCGAGGAACTGTTGCGATTCGTCCCAAGCCAGGCTCTGCACTGCGTTGCCGGTATCAAGGACTTTAGCTTGTGCAGCGTCACCCGACTTGCGCAAGTCGAATATGGTGACGGTGGTCTGCCCCTTACCCGTGGCTGCGAACCAGTAGCCATTCTCAGAGAAGGTAATTGCTTGAACGGGGGCTCCTAAGACGAATGAGGCACCCTCAATCCCTGTGGTCGTAAAGTAGGCCGTTATTTCTCCCGAGTTGGTGCCGCAAACAAAAAGATGGCCATCGGGATGGAATGCACATGTGGTAAATACTATAAAACGTGGTTAGTAAATATGCTTGGCAAATCAGATTGTGTGCTCTGCTATAAACTTACCAGAGTTGGTGAACACGCGTCTGACGCGACGCAAGTTGACCAGATCGTAGAAGATAAAGCTCTTATCAGAGCCGATGGATGCCAGTATTTCTTTACTGGGGTGAATCGAGAGACCGGTAACGGGGCCAGCGTGATCCGAGAAAGATGCAATTTCGCTACCATTCTCGAAGACCTTAACAGAGCCCTTGGATGTCGCGAAATAGACCCTAGTACCATCCCATATCGATTTTGTCACGGGCTCGTTGATTTGTAACGATCTCTCAACTGTGTCGGAATCAATCGAGTAGATTGCTACATCGCCTTGTAATCCGCCAACGGCAGCATATCCCTCCGACACGCTGACTGTTGTAGCCTGGGAAACGGGAAGAGAGTTTGTGGTGCCGACGGCGAATGAAGCAACGTCATCTGCAGTTGCCCATCCTTGAGGAACAGTTCGCTTCTTCCTAGTCTTAGATAGCCTATCCATATATTAGCCACGTCACGTTCCCTATTAACCAGGAAAATCGAAGTACGAACCGAGCATGGAATTCGTCCACCTTAGCTGTGAGGTCCTCAGGCAAAGACTCGGGGTCAAGGGTCATGGCATCGCCTCCGCCGGTGCTGCCTGCCGATACAGTCACCTTAGATAACGCGTCCCGAGCTTCATCACGCTCTTTCGTTAATCTTGCTATAACACGAACTGCCGCATCTTGTTGGTAAAGGGCCGTCGCAAGCTCCTCCCGCGTTCGCGCTAATTGCTCTCGAACGTTGTATGTTTCCAATGCGAGGGCATCCCACTCGTTTTGGAAGGTTGAAAGCAAGGAAGGTATAGAGGTGAGAGTGGGCGGTCGGGGTCTGACGATTCGGGAAGATCGTACGGGAAGAAGGTCATCGAGAGTTAAGTCTTCGCCACTGACTGGGTCTTTTCCATTTTCCTCTATGTATTTTTCTATCAATCGCTTCTCAAATATAGCGCCTATGATGATTATCCGATTAGAATTTGAAAACCCAAAGAAAATGAAAAGAAGGGTTGTCGCTATAAGACTTACCAGATAGCTTAGAGACGACTGGCTCTTGAGGAGCTTCGCCAGAAACTATTTTACGTTAGAATTGGGACATTAATAGTGATCAAAGCTGTGCTGGGGGCTTACGAGCACACAACATCGTGAATAGTCTGAACTCGGCAGTGATGGCGTTAAACTGACGAGGCTGAACTCGATGAAATTTCCCAGGTTCAAATGTTGCCTTGCATGCGCAAAGTACATATAAAAGCTTCGTAGAGTCAAACGCGCTATGTTGACTTTGGATTGATTGGTTGAAAATATAGTCGGGTCCGCCAAAATTCAATTGTTACAACTACAAAATATTTAGACAATGGACCGTCATTTAATCCGAAAGCCAGGCTGCTTGCTAGCTTTGGCTCCACCAAAAAGTTGAAGTGGATCCCACCTATCACATGCATCCGTGATGGATGTAAGTGCCTACATGTAACTACGTACCTTAACCCCATATTAAACCCCACCACAAATCAATAGCTCGAATTCAACTTACGCCATTACTGCACACATGTTCGCGGCACTCCGCGATGGAAAATATTACAGATAACAAGCTCAATCGAGCTCAAATAATTATCCATTAGATATATGCCTACTCCTAGCCATGCATGAAATACGATAGTACCCGTCCTTCGTTATCAAAACATACACGATTCTTTATTCTCACCTTTAGAAAAAGGTAAAATGACGTCTCTAACAACTTTACCGCTTCTCTCCTCGTTCCCTGTTGCTGATGACGAAATCATCAAATCTGCTCTCGATACTCTCTTCGAGCCATCCGTAGATCTTCACGAGCTAGCGATCCCATCAATTCACGACAGCCCTCCATTTACCTCGTACGCGTCCTTGATTAAGCATGTTGGAGCCATCTTATTACAACTTGCGCAATCTTCCAGCTCGGATTCTCGGAAGAAGCTACACGGGATACTAGGATCGCACCCGCGATTAGGGGAGAAGAAAGTCGAAAGCGCCCAGAGTCGAGCTGAGCAGGCACACCTCAATGCTGGAAATTCCGAGGAGAAAGAGGAAGAGGCCATCAAACTTAAGGCTCTGAACGACGAATACGAATCTAGGTTTCCCGGGCTACGATATGTCGTATTCGTTAATGGCCGGAGCCGAGCAGTTGTCATGCAAAATATGCGAGAGCGTATCGACCGTGGTGATATCCGGGCCGAAGAACAAGAAGCTATTCAGGTAGGTTGAATCATGCATGCCTGCCGAGGCACGCTCGTAGGTGAAAAAAAAAAAAATAGCATGCACTGACAATTATGGGCGTGGGTCCTTTCCTAGGCCATGGTCGACATTGCTATAGATCGAGCGAACAAGCTACAAGGCCCCATTTAATCTAGTGCCCGTTTATTCAAGGAGATCGTTCTCTAATACGCACCCTTTCAAGGGTCGAGTAAGATTCAATACCAAGTAAAGAGATCAGTTCATATCCTAGGTGATATGCAAAAACAAAATTATATTTGTCATATATTGCACCGAAAACTGGGCGTGCCCAATTTCTATGCTCCCTAAGATACTCAATCCGCCTTCATGGAATATTCTCCATTAAGACATCAAGCAGAGTACAAGCAACAAACCAGTCCTAAGCTATTGTATGAAAGCTAGTTCGTGGCTATATATCCAAGTGTGTATGCTAGAAGCGTCCTTTCTCCTAGTAACTCTTCATTCGAATGTTGATTCACCCGAAACTTGCCGTGAGGCCACAATAGGCTTCTATTCCCACGAACAAGGTGTTTAGTATCCTCCTTTTTCCAACCCAATCCTATTTCCATCGCTAGTAACCATTGCGCCGTCTTTTCCTTCTTCTGTCGAGTTTCAAGAATGCCCAGTTGTCCCAAAAGTCATCCAAGCCAATAGCATGCCGATAATCATACCCATGATCTCCCTATGCTATCCAGCGTATCCCATCTAATTCATCCAAGTATTCCTCATAGAAGTGCTCTCCACTAATTGCCTCGCCGCTTCCGTCACTACCCTCTGATGACTGCGCCCCAGAACCAAATAACACCCCGAAATCGGCATATACATCGTCCATGTCATCATCTGAGAGATCTGCATACCGGGTCTCGAGGTCTGGTGATGGAAAGGCAACTCCCTCTTCTTCATCGTCTACCTGCAAAGGTATGTAAGGGTGCCTTACAGTGATATTTGACCGGGGAGGTGTTGTCGTCGGACTCGGAGTTGACTTCTCCGAACTGCTCGCAGAACCGCTTTGATCCGGAGGGGTCGAATTGGGAGGTGACGGGTGGAAGGTCGTTGTGTGTGGCCGCCACGCTGGTGGTATTGGATGATCGTATGGGTTAGGTGCGAGACCAGGATACCGCGCCCCGGTTGAGCTGTTCGAAGTGGTCACTAATTGTAAGCCATGGCTCAACATATTCCCTCTCGCAGCCATCCCCGCAATTACCGTGTGGCCCCGAAGTACGGCGGCATGACGCACGCCAATGCGTACCCTGTTTAGGATTGCAGCCTTACGCACGAGCGCGCTCTGATGACCAGCCTTTTTCAATACACCAAGAGCCGCAAACTTAAGGAATCGGCTAAGTACAGGAGTATCATCGCCGCTTTCACGATTCAGTATGTGAGTTGCGGGCCAGCTGAACGGCTGTGAAAGCCGACTGGTTACCAGATGCAGTCGCAACCGCCGTTTCTTGCACGAAAGTTCCCCGGTGCCGGGTCCGTCGACGTCATTTAACGCCCGTCCCCGCTTTTCTGCCCGGAGGGCAAGAGCGGAAGGGACGGCGAATGCTTCGCGGGGAAAATAGAAGGTCGGCGGTACCTTCGCTCCTTCTACACACGGCCCCGCATCAGACGTAGTTATCCGTAGGGGACGGGAAGACGGCACGTCTATCCTAGCCGGGGACGATGGAGTGCTGTTGCTACGCTCTTCTCCCGCTTCGCTATCAAAGCTAGGCTGGGATTGAGAATGTAGAATCTCGGGAGCCGAATTCGCCTTCTTCGGTTTCGGCCGACTGTCAACCTGTGCCGTTGCCGGTGGCGACACCGACCTCGATGCCGGGAGTTGACATGGCTGAAGCTCTATCTGGATCTTCGCTAAACGAGGTCTAGAATTAGCTATCCTGCGGCCCATATGATTATACCCGCTGGGGCCGGCGCCACTAGTTCCGCCGCTACCGCCATTGCCGGCTTTCAATACCTGGTAAACGCTTGGCGGCGAAGAGGGAGCTGATGCGCTTATCCTGAAATAGCGCGACTTGCTGCTGTTCACGAGACTCTGCTCGTCGTCCGGATGATGCGCATGGCAGGAGGTCCAAGGGAGTCCAAAGGTTTCCAGGGGCGTCTGGTGCGTATCTAGCTTGACGACCATAGTCACCCTGTCCACCTAATGCTAAAAGCCCTTTTATTACCATACGAAAGGGGGGTAATTGTTGAACAAATTACCAACAATAAAAAACTTTCGAGGAGGGGAAAGGGGTTGGTTCAGGTTGGGAAGTATGTCATTGTCGCGCAACTAAATCTTAAATTCTTCGACGACTCCAGGTAAGGTGATGTTGTCAACGATATCTCGCAAACTAATACCTATAACACACCCAAGTCGGAACAGTTTTATTAGTTAATGATTATCGTAAACGTCCTGCGAGTCGCGGAATTCCGGGGTTTGAGATCATGTATATCTCATCAAACTCGAAACGCCACCGACGTTAGACAGGTGTACCGGGACAAAACAGGATGTCTTCTTTTCCGTGCGCGTGCCGAATGAACGTGAATTATATTCAGGTTTGTAAGTAGCGTACAATTATCGTCGCCGAATCCCAAGTCTCCTCGGGATGAAGGTATACAAATGCATGTATGCAGTTAGCCAAAGGACGATGAGGAGGAGAAAGCCCCGGAACAGGTGAGATTGGCTGGGGCCGCTTAATAAGAGAGCAGGAGGGACGGAAAGTAGAAGATCGTCAGTCTGTCTACGTTAAACCCGGGGAAGAGAATCCTAGTAAATACTAAGATGGAAGTGTTGGTGGATATTTTCGGGGGCGGGACGATCCCGACCGCGGTACCGTGTCGCTCTCTTCTGTCTCTTTTTTATTTTATTTCTTGGTCTCGTCTCTCCTTCTCTGCTCGCCTTAAGCTACGAAAATGCTACGTACGGATCAGGCTAGTTAGGCTAGTTTAGGTATCCCAGACCCCGGCTACGAAGTACCTACCTATCCTAGGCTATGCTAGGGGCATGCTGCAAGTGGCACGAGGCGCAGATCCGGCATGGGTTAAGAGCGAGAGACAGGATGGATGTGTGTAAGTGTGTACGTAGTTTCAGCGCCAGGGTACTTGGATAGTTGGGTCTGTCAGCCTCTTTTACGAACGCGACGGACAAGAGATCAGCTGTGTAACTCACGGCCCTAAGCACATTAGCAATTGAGAAGGACCGAAGTCGTCGTCAGCGTCAGCGTATGATGGGTTAGGTATCGCGACGGCAGTCAGACGACTGTTTTGGTAGCGAAAGGTCTCTTCTTCCGGTGGGATAGCCGTTGGTGGTGTATCTATGAACACCGAGGAGGCATTTGGCTGGTAACAACCGTACCAGGACAAGGTGGGAATGCGACAAGTACGTTCATTGGTGTAGGGGCTAGTCTGCCGGAACGATGCCGGGAAGGAAAAGGGAGGAGCCTCTTTTGCGCATCATACACATGAAGGCCGAATCATGTGGATGTGGGTGTAGATGTGGATGAAATCGAGGCGCAACGTCAGTCGCTGAAAATAAAATAATGGAAAGATAGAGAAATACATCGTGCAAAAGAGCCAGGGGGTCGAAGTGCGGAATAGGCAATGTGAGGAGTCCAAATCGTAAGATCGGAAATAGTATTCTAATCATTAATAAGTGACAAACGGTCAAATTGAACAATAGCCCCGACGTTCTATATGGTTATTGGTGACACGTCTTTTTTCCCCCTTCTCTTGTCCCTCTTCTCTCGTGAACAAAGTTGGGGATATTCCCCAAGTACTGATTGGTACATATGCAGGGACTGTATGTACGTGCGGCTTTAAGAGACCTCGCCAAAGCCGAGGTTGCTGTTGGACGATTACAGTGTCAAGCTGTTCCTGGAAACCCTTGTTAAGTCGTGTCTTGGGTTGAAGAAAATATGATGGGCCAAGAAAAAACCTGCAGCAAAACTGTTGGTAATATCGTGAGATGGCTTGAGATGGTCTGCATTCCTTCCTTGATCAGCTTCGCCTATTACAGCTTAGAAACCATATGCATCTCGCTGTCGCTGTCGTATCCATTGACGTACACGAGAGGTAGAACGGTCAACGAATTGGTACTAGATTCACCGAAGTCCAATCGCGTTTAATTCCTCGTAGGAACGGCACACGGCGCGCGAATAAGTAACTAGCGATGTAAGCCAACGAATCCCCCCTGACAGACATAACAATTTTTCTTTTCTTCCCCCCAGCTAAAGCCAATGATTGTACAGCAATTCTTTTCCCCTCAATTGGTATATGTACAGTACCTGCTTGTCATCCCAGACTGCGCTGAAGCACAGTCCGTTGGCCTGCAATTACGATTCCCCAGAATTTGTGAGAGCGCAAGCTTGCCTGCCAGCCCTGCCTGTGTTCGATTTTTTCCTCTCCCCACATCCTACCTCACCAACCCTCGTTTTCGCGACGACACGAGGTTGCGACGTCGTATATATATACATACTATCTACCTACCTACTTATGCATGTACCACTTACCTACATCGTACTGGTATCCTCCTCGGCTTAGGCAAACGACGGATGTCGTGATAGGTAATATTGCGCCTCAAAACAGCAGCAGCCAGGATAAGTAATTACTCCCGTCTGCTTGGAGAGCAAGGGATTCTGCATAAGATGTTTTGTATGGGTAGGTAGTATCCCATTGACATAGGGATCGTAAAATTGGAAATGATGGGTTTAAGATGAGCTGACTACCAATTAATCATACACGGCATGATGAGCATGATTGACGCCCCTAACTTCTATGTAGAGACGTGTATCATACTCTAACATGTTTAACTTACCGAACGATAGCACCCTACGGAAATAGTTAGGAACCACGATTCCTACAAGTGGAAATCGGCCAGATCTGGGGGAACGAGGATCACCGCTGAAAAGAGAAGAAAGCGGGGATATCATACTAATACTACCCAGCATGTAACAACTATGTACAGTACTTTTACCAATTACTGTAGGTATGGTAGGTAGGTAGGTAGGTACCTAGGTATGTTATATTGTCTCTTCGGCGTCGGCCATGATCTCTTTACCCCAGACATCGACGAGAAGTGACTGACCAACTCACAATTACTTCACTTCTCTCCCCTGACATATTTCTCTATATTATCCAGAGGGGTAAGGGAATTTTTCGGCCATCATCACATAAATGTGTGCCAACGCCGTGTGATGAATGCCAGTTATGTGTGAACACGCCTCGCAGCACAGCTATTTAATATCTAACTCCCATCAATTGATGAATTGTCGCCGGTTTCCTTTTGAGAGGGGCCAATCGTCGGCGAGTCGATCGTCAGCATCACTTCTAACAGAGTAAAATTGAAAAGGTCACGCGGTCGGAAAAGGAGCACGAAATACAAGAACGAGAAAGTATGGGAAGAAAATAGAAAAATATGAATGGTCGCTCAGATCCTAGTTGTCCTAAAGGAGGATGCTTCCATTCTCGCTTCTATCGACCTTCTTCCAATCAGACCCTGCCCATTCATGGACGATGCGAAACGAGTGTGACGGGCCAACAGTTTAGAGAGGTCGCCTTGCAGCCTGCGCTGGACTTAGCACATAAACTACATCTTCATAAGAAGAAAAGGCTATGTATAACCACGTTTATTGATGTATATCCTTCACGTATTCGTACTGCCGGTCTAATGTAGCATCAGCTTTGAGGGGTACCATGGGACGCGACAGTTCGCCTAACGTGCTTAATAACGCTGAATATACTTCGATATCTGTAATTTACCTCCTAGTTTATCTCGGCTCACTTCATCCAGACCACTGGGATGTTGCGAACCCCAGTAGGACCAGTAGGACCAGTAGGAAAGTTGTACCACTGAAATCAGCCCTGAGCCTTCCCACTTTCGGGACTAGTTGACGAGATGACAGCTGTCTCTCACCGCCGAATCGTGAGAACACAGCCCTGGAGGGAGTCAGCAATCTTGCCAAGTCCGGAGATCAAGATTCCCCATGGGGAAGGGTCATGCGCATTTACGATTGGGCACCGATATTCCTCAACCATGATTTAATTATCATCGTGTCTAATGGCAGCGCAAGACAATGTCTTAGCCTTGTTCTGTCTGGACCGCTCCAATATGTGCCTACTATCAAATAAACGTCCGTTAATAATAGCAGAAAATAACCCTTATGTGATACAGCATCCCCTGTGCTTAGTGGACAAGCCCAACCAGCTGGCACGGCACGTGTACGCGGGAATAACGCCAAGGTTGATCTTTGACTCACGATCCTTGGCCCACTTCCCCGGTCTCTTTTTCGAGGTTTAGCTTTCATTATCCCTTTCGAAAACCTATTGATCGGAGACAATCCTGTCAAGCCCTCGGCTGAGACGTCAGTACCTAAGAATTCAGCGATAGTAGCGTTCCTTAATATATTCGTCATTGTTTCACAGCAAGAAAAGATGGCTGATATTTCCCCCGGTTTCACTAGTGGAGTAGAGATTATGGATCGAAAAGAACTTATGCAAAATGTTTCAAGGACGCTTCCAAAATGGCCTCCCGGGAACCGCGGAACGTGTATTTTGAATGAACAGAATGACGAGCGATGATGGTATATTATAAGCGCTAGTTACGGCATGTTTGAGACCGGATAAGTTTCCCTAGGCATGACTAACTACTCGGAGTTGATGTTGACAATGCAAATATGGTAATTCTAGCCAACTGTCGAATCTTATTTCTTGTAATCAATGTATTTCCGAGTAATACCATAGCCTTCATATTCTCTTACTTGGTAGGTAACTGTGACGTTGACTTGAGCAAGCATTTCAGTCATGGGGTCATGATATCAGTCCACCAAGAATTCCCGTGAACAATGATTGGATGAACAGAGTCTTTAGCATCTTGGACCAGGTGTGATTTATTACATTGCTCAACCACATTATGATAATGGAACACGCAGGCGAGTAGCCAATTGCATGAACTAACTTGATGTAAGAGCCCCGTGGAGAAGGGTGAATTCCAATGGAAACACGTGATACTCAAGGATATTATGGGATTACCTATACTACTAGGTAGATACCTAGTAGATATGTGGCTGGTAGTTGCCTACCTAGTAGGTACCTGGTTCAAGGTGAATTCATGAACCTCTATCTCCATCCCTATTCCACATCTTAATCTTTACCAGAACAATAGACAACTTCTATCATCTAAAAGTTATATCTCTGTCATTCCCGTAAAAGTATCCTCATCACCACGGCCTCCATCCTGGATCTTGTTCTTTAATGAACGAGTATGAGAAAACCAAAGTAAGATCGCGGTAATGGCACTGAGGCCAGCAAATGCGATCAGAGCTTTGAATTCCAAGTCGAAGCCATCACCATATACTCTACCTACCCTGACTAGCTGTTCAGGAGTTAGCACCTGCGCTGCTGACCCTGAGGATGCAGATATGGCTTGTATTTGCTCTGGAGTGAGGAATTCTGGAAGTTGTTTGTTGAGTTCAGACTGCAACACAGATCCACATATCGCCAAACCAATACAGCCCCCTAAAGTCCGACCCACTGAAATAATAGGGGTTAGTAATTTCTTCAATAAGAACACTTAAATGTCACGTACTGTTTCCTACACCCATAGCACCAGCCATTTCTTTCTCCGGAACTTCGATTTTCAAAATATAAAGCAAGGTGGGCGTCATGAGCCCAAGACTCATTCCAATAATTACTTGGTATCCGAATTGAGCTCCCGGGACGGCATTGTCGACTGGAAGGGTGCTCATTAAAGTAATTCCAACAAGATTCAGGCACCCTCCTAATATAGTCAGGCCAGGGGCCCAGAGGCGGTGCCTCCCGACTAGAGAACCAGCAATCATTGCCGTTGTAGGAGATACTAATGTCAAGGGAAGAAGGAGGATGCCGGCGCGTGTTGCTGTCTGGCCGTTCACATATTGGAAACGTTGTGGTATCTGAATGACTGGAACGTAGAAGGTGAAGCCGAGAAGCAAGAGATTCCTGTTGAACGACCATGTGGTTAGCTACATACTATGAAGAGATGATATAATAAGAGTATTCTCACAAGAATAATAGTACGACTACAGATCGCTTTAGTAGGCCAACCGGAAATAGGCTATCCGTGCTGGTGTGGCGATATGCCCACCATTCCCATAAAGCGAATACCATGAGCATTACGATACCACTCACTAAAGTTCCGATAATGACACCGCTGTTCCATTCGTAGGCTTTACCACCTTCTTGAAGAGCGAAGATGAGAAGAATAGCCCAAGTAAGAGATAGGAAAGCACCAACGATGTCCATTGTCTTCATAGATGTTCGAACTTGCTGGCCTGACTTTCCGCTGTTCATGAATTTACCAAGGATTACGGACGCGACGGCAATCCCAGGAACGCTGGTGGCAAGATATCAATCACTTGTTCCTATGCGAAACATTATCTGACGAAGGGGGCTTACTTGAGCCAAAATATCCACTGTTGCGCTGTGACATTAATAACTTTCCTCGGGTGTATAAGAATAACGGTGGAACGTCAACTTACTCGCCATGTACTCTGATCTGAGATCACACCTCCAAGAATTGGACCAAGTAAACTAGCTAGCGCGAAAACAGAACTGAGAATACCTGTGCAAATCCCAAGCTTGTCCATCGGGACAACTTGAGCCAAGATGACGAAAGTGAGGGAGTACATCCCAGAGCCTCCGATACCTTGAAATGCCCTAAAGATAATCCTAAGAGAATATTATCTTAGTCTTAGATTCATACCTACATAAGCATACCAGCTATATGACTTACAATTGGACCATGGTCTTGGAAACGGCACAAGCTATAGAAAAGATGCAAAAGACAGAATTGGCACTGAGTAAAAGCCATTTCGTTCCGAATGTGTCGCTCAACTTAGACCAAATAAGTATGAACGCTAGACAATAGATTATTACATGCTTCTTTTTCGAGGTAAAAAGGTTATGTATATTCACCATTGAATGTCAAAAGATATGCGATAACAATCCACCCAGAGTTCTTCAAGTCGTCGAGGTCGTTCGCTATGTGAATAAGGGATGTGCTGACAATGGTTGTCTCGAGTGAACATAAGAAGAGTGATATCCAGAGCCTGTAAAAAAGTGTTAGCATACTAGTCGTATCGAAGAGCTCGGGGCGATGGAGTTACCCTAGAATAACGAGGCCTAGTTGCGCATTGTGCAGAACTTCTGTGGAATCGGGCGTGTAGTTGGCAACGATCGTGGTCTCGTTAGATTGAGGCTCTGGGGAGGCTATCTTGGTCTCCGACTCGACCATGATGAGAATTCTGTCTCAATTTCTACTCTTTGTGTCATTAAATTGTCATGTTGGGTGCTGGGCACTCCAAACTGTGGGAGCGGGGGAAGTAAAAAAGACTGGTCTATAGTAGTAAGTGGTCGGAGTTGAGATGTCATGTTTCCCAACGAGGAGTTGTTTGATAGAGGCTTGAGAAGGATCATGTGCATCTTCATCCAATGGCCTCATTGTCCCGACTGCGGTTGTTTGCCAATTTTCAATTCCGACTCGAGCTGAGTTGTGGATATCCACACAAGAGCTGAAATTAGCTGCATCGGCAATATTGAGGGATCGTAATCCAGGTCCTTTAGAATATGCGCGAGTAGCTTGGCTTACAAGAGGCTTAAATCTATCGAACGATACCGGACCACTGGCCCCTGTCGAACCTTAACATCAGATCCTAAAGTCCTGTGCCGCCTGTGGATGTCGCCTAAGACGTTGGTTGTAATTGAGAAGTAGCGACAAGGCTTTGTACTTCGCGAGTACTTTGAATCCTGTCGATACACTATCACCATGTTTGATTCGCTGTCGCGCCAACATACGATAGCAAAAGGGAAATAGAATCACTTCTAAGAAGCATTGACGTCTAAAAGTCGCATAATGCCTTCAGATACGAAGTATTCATACCCAAGTATGTACGAACTCTCATTCGTACGGACAAAGTTTTATTCGAAAGAAAATGGCCCCAAAGAGCAGTGTTGATGATCTCGAAAAGCCAAAGCCCCTCCGAGTAGTAATTATCGGTGCGGGAATCGGGGGTCTCGTTCTCACCCAGCTCCTTCGAGGAGACCCTAAATTCTCTGTCGCTGTTTACGAGCGGGGAGGTAGAGATGAGGCAGCAAGCTCTTTGACTGGTTTTCGTATCCTGCTTTCGAAGGAGATGCTCGCTGCATTGAGAACTCAACTACCTGCATCAGTTACCGAATTATTGGAGAAGTCCGTCGGCATTCAACCGCCTCGTGGTCAGCATATTGCCTTGCTAGATCACAAATGTCGTGTGAAGTTAGGCATGACGCCGCCTGATTTCCGCGATGCAAGTTGCGTTTCACGATGGAAACTGAGGACCGCTTTACTCGAGGGCCTGGACGATGTGATCCATTGGAAGACCGAGTTCGAGAACTTCCAAGTATTGGAAAATGGTGGTGTTAAGGTTCATTTTACGGACGGAACCTCAACAGAATGTGATCTTCTTGTCGGAGCGGATGGAGCAGGAAGTAAAATTCGAAAGCAGCTTCTCCCTAGCTCAAAGAGGGATACACTTGGAATCACCGTCCTATATTTCAAGATGCCTCTTACCCCAGAGACAGAGAAGATGATGCCGTTCGGTTCAGGTTGCCTTGTAAGTCTGCAAACGTTGAGCTGAGAGGTCGCACCGTAATTTCTCGATTAACATGCGGACAGATAATGGGTCCCCGGAGTTCCATGGTCGTCTCATACTATAAGGACAAGGAAATCCCATACGGACCTTACGATCTCGACACTCTCGATCCGGAGGGGTCATACTTGATGTGCGGGCTGGGCTGCTACACAAATGAGTTCATTGACCAGACCAAACATCCCGATGAAATGAGTCCAGAGGAATTGAAAGCAGACTGGATGATCAGGACCAAACATTGGCATCCCCTCCTCCGCTCGTTGATATCAATGGCTATTCCAGACTCCGTGTATGTGGCTCACGTCAAGACTCAACATAAACTCAAACCATGGAAATCTCAGAATGCCGTCCTGCTAGGAGATGCTGCACACAGGTATGCAATTTTGAAAAGGAAAAAAAAGGAGAAAGAAAGAAAAACCTGTCCTTATCTAACACTGTATTTAGTATGACGCCTTATCTCGGCAAGGGCGCCACTTCCGCCATAGCCGATGCGCTGTCGTTAGCTGAGCATCTTAGACGACTCACTGCGCACAACACCGAGAAACTCCCTATTATCCTAGATGATTACACGACGGGTATGCTGAAGGAGGGATTCAGGATGCAGAAGAAGAGCAAAATGGTCCATGATGTTGTCTTCATGGGTAGAAACCCGTTCCTAGGTCATTGCCGAAATGGTCTTCTTAGATTCCTGGGTCTGTTTGTCGGGAGCAGTGATGATAGGGGTACAAGAACAGCTTAGGGGGTTGGGCGAGAACAGGTGCTGTAACTGGCCGCTAACTCTACTCACTAGTAGTCCATCTGGATGACGCATTCTAATTTTGTGTTATTTTATGTACCTAGCTGCCTCTCTAATTATTTTCTTTCGTAAACCAATTCTAACCCATTAACTGAATGATACAAATTTCAATTTTGATGCAATGGATCTGAATGGCTGAATTTCTAGGCTTGTGTAAGGCCAGCGCTTCCAACGCCCCGGCATTTAGAGAGTCAAGGTTGCCCGTTGTAAAAATAGCCCGAGCCCTGTAGCTTCAAGGTTAGCGCACTAAGTGGCTGCGCTACCTAACCCATAGAGTCATGCTGCCTAAGTTATAGCGACTATCCAGTAAAATGGGTACCTATGGATCACTATCAGCCCCAAACGTCTTTAGGTAGGTAGGTTCTAAGGTTGATATAATTATTGCTGACAATTCCGAGGCAGAATTCTCTATGAAAATATTGTACATCTAAACTTGCTTAGAGTTTAGTGGCCACACATAGCTCTCTCTATACCCTTCTGTATAATTCTTGCCATATCCTTCGTCACAGCTATCCCGCGTGGAATGTCATGGCCGCTGCTGTGGGCGTATTCCAACCTGTTTCGCGGCTCGCACATGTCTTTGAGATTTAGACTCTCCTGATAAGCCGGGTCTTTGCGACCATAAATATGTACCGTGGGGATCTTTATCCTTTTATTTTTGCCTTCAAGATCCTGTGGATTAATGCGACTCCACCGACTATCAACCTCGGAGACGGATAGCGCACTGCTACCGCAGATGAAGATTGCAAGACGAAATGGCGGCGGAGAAAATGGGTTCAGAGCTTGGTGGGCGAGCAAATATGACGCAAGAAGGGCTGCACCTTGGGAGAAGCCTATGCAGCCATCAAATGGCCCGTCTTCGTCCACTAATTCACTTAAGAGCTCTATGGCTTTACGGTGTGTAGATGCGCCTGAGCAGGGATCGTACCATGCTTTATAAACCTCACATTTGAAGACTTCATGAATTCCTAGGGTAAATCTCTTAGTATACATAGTGACAAGTTTTAATTACTTAGGTACCTAGGTAGGTAAGCTAGAATATATCTACCTGTTGCTGGTGGAACGTCATGTTCGCCTTCATAGAATTCAAAGTCATGGTTCTTGCCAAGAGCTTGTCGAAGGGGATCTGCAGCTTTATCAATATTTGCCTTGGTGATTCAACAATCGGATCGTGCACACACCGGTCTGTGTTTCGAATATCTGTACCACCGTCAGTATCATGTACCCGGGTAACAAAGACATCAACAGTTATCCTGTCCCTAACTAACTAACCTCAGCACTCGTCCCCATTCCATGCAAACAAATAAACCTCATTCTTGGATGTTATTAGATAATTTCTTCCTAATTTTCAATGACAGTAGTTGATACTATCAATCTACAAGTGTGATTAGAGCAAGAGAGATCACTTATTAAACTTGATGTTACACCCGTAGGCAAGGGAAACCCCTGCAAGTACCTATGTGAATTGCCTAAAGTGGTAGGTGGGTCAAATAAGGCTGAGCTAGCATTTTAAGGTTGTTGGATCGAAGGTTGCCTTATCTATTGGTTACACGACCAGCTGTACGGATAATAATTAGACAGCTCCAGCTCTCTGCCACGAGCCTATGAAGCCCATGCATGGCTTCAGAATCGTTCGACCAAGACTTAGAAAACAATCTTCTTCTCTTAAATCTAAGTAGGCGGGTGTCGCCTAGAAAACCATCAACACAATCCTTCTCGCTTAACCGTCATTTCCTGGCAAATTTTACGTTATGGAATACATCGACGCCGCATGAATGCATATGTGACATTCTAAGCTCGTGTGCGGAGCATGTCAACCATCGTCCAGCTGAGGTATCCCGCGATCGCAACCGATGCTACTGCAAGACTTGTCAAATCCCAGTTCTGGGCTTTCCATGCAGACATCCTCGCATCAGCAGTTTGCAGGTGCATCGGCCGACGTCTGTGACCACTTTCACCAGCCGTGGTCCCGGGTGGTACTAAGCTGAACCGGTGGTCGTAGAGCACCTCCTCAATCAGATCGGCTCCGAAATCCTTCTTCCGAGCCGAGATTTGAGCAACATGGCCCATGCGGCGTACATCCTGCGCGATCGTACCATTTTCATCTTGCAGCAAAACACGCGACTTCTCCAGGATCTCATCTTCGGAGAAATTTGCCTTGTCAAGCGCTAAACCTATCCCTGCCTCTTGAATGCGCAGTCCATTCAATAGCTGGTCAAAGAAGAAACCCAGGCTCAACATGGGTGTCTCGTGGAAAGCAGCCTCATTCACACTGCTACCTCCCCCATGCGTCACGAATAAGGTGGTCTCACGACAGGCAAGGACAGACCGTTGAGGCGCAAAAGGTGTAAAGAACCATGCCAGATCGCGGTTATCTAGGATATCACCCATCCTGATATCCCTGTAATAGTGCAGTGTTTGATCAGGATCAAAGAGCTGACGCTGAGCGTCATTGGCTGCCCAGATGATACCGTCGATGAGCCCTTCCTCGAGAAGTTTTGAGAATGCCCCGACAAATTTCTCGAGATCACGTGGTGCAACTCTGATATGCGTCCCGAAAGAAACGTACACCACATGATGATGGTCTGCGAAGAACTTCTTGAGAGGGTCACTGAGGGGTTCGAACTCTTCGGATAGGATAGGTCCAATAGGAGCAACAAGTGGAGGTAGGTCCTTCGGGGTTTCGAGACCCCAAAAAGAGTTGACGAGTACGAGATAATCTGGCTTCTTCAAGATTGGCAAAGTGTAATTGAGGCCGGCTTTCCTCCGCATTTCGCGCACGAACCTAAGATAGGGAATGACGGCTGACAGTGCTCGTAAGGGTCGAAAAGCGGCACGAATCCTAGTCCAAAGAGAAGCATACTCGCTTGTTAAGGCATCCACCTGAAATCCGGGAAGTCCTGGGATATACGAGGCGCCCACCATCGCGTACGGCATTTGAGGCCATACGGTAGCAATAGGGATCCCGGTCTGATGCTTGATATCCCTGACGGCAGAATCAACGAAGAAATCAGCCACTATCATGTCAGGCTTGAATTCTTCGCAAATATCCTTGAGAAAGGAATAATCCGAGGCCCAGAAGGCATCCACGTTAAACTTGGGGCGGAAATAATCCCGGTAATTCTTCCTGATGTCGGAATTCTGCATCTGTAGGTAGTGCGCAGTCTCAGTTTCGGGATCCATGGGCAGACCCATCGTGAAGACGCCGGACAGGAAGCCGAACGAAGCGTCCTTGACCCATTTTTCCTGGCCCTTGTGGGTTGCTAATGCCACGCGATGACCACGAGTTGATAAGATGCGGCCAAGTTCAAGGACGGGTGCTATTAGCCCAAGGTAGATGAGGGTACCGGTTAGCGTGCGATATCCCAGGGGTTAAAGCGGGATAAACAAACCTGCGTGCGTAAATCCTCCGGTCCCAACAACTAGGAGGACAGCTGTATCAGTCCTAGCTCTGCCGCCTTGGATATCGTCCGATGTGAAAGTCATAGCTGAATGTTGGCGCGAAATGATATGGAATCCTTTCAGGCGTTGTCCTTTGGTGTACCTGCCGAGACTTCAAAGTGTTGAAGGTAAGCTTCTAGGCTAATCTTTAAGGAAATATGGTATTTTTAAATATTCTACACGCCATTTTATGTACTCATCGAATGTTCGGAAGATGAAAGTTCGGTTAATAGCTTAGCTATTAGATCAGCTTCAAGTAAAAGTGAAAGGTGGTACGATCTTGCGGGAAAGGTTCGCCAAGCTTCCAAAGTCCTAACGTCCTCTATGTGGTATCGTAAGATCTATAATCGAGCAAGGGGACCACGCGCCAACGGCTTTCAGCTTGACACAATGCAACATTAAGTACCAGAAGCGAGGTTATCAGATCCTATTCAGCTTGGATCTCCCCATTTTTACATAGGCTGTTATTGGCTCGAGAGGCACAGTTGAGGCTGATGACATGATTGGATATACCCTAGGAGTAACTATGCCTCCCATCACATACAAGTCACAATATGCTAACGATAATCGTATACTAGGACTTGGATAATGTTAGTAGAGAAGAGGGGATTCATTTTGATCACCCTGGAAGTCCTCATCCTCTGAACGAGTACCTCCAAAGTACCTGTAGAGAATGATACATTCGCGCTGGCGAACATCGGATATCGAAAGATGGCGGAAGGCGGCGACGAAGAATTCATTGAACGTACGAGAGTAAGTTGAGATGACTCCCGTGTGTATGAAGTCGATATGGGCTTCGTGAACATATTTCGAGAGTAGATAGCCATATAATCAACGTCATCCCCAACGTCTTGAAAGGAGGCGTGAGCTTGCAAATCATACTTTTAATCTAATTCAAATTCCTTGATACCACTCATTTTCCTCCATTAGCTAACTCGGCCAACCATTGTATCAACACAATGTCATCTCAAAGAAGCGAGACACTCAACGCTATCGGCCAAGATGGCCTCCCCCCTATTGCCATCGTTGGTATGGCGTGTAAATTCCCAGGTGGCGCCTCTAACCCGAGTAAGCTCTGGGATATGATCGCTAGAAAGCAGTCTGGACGGTGCGAGATTCCTAAGAGTCGCATGAACGTCGATGCTTTCTATCATCCAGACCCAGATAGAAATGGGACAGTGAGTTGACACAATCGACTTTATTTATAGTAACTACTAAAATTTCTTTGTAGTTCAACATTCGGGCCGCCCATTTCTTGGAGGAAGATATCTCCGCTTTCGATGCGGCATTCTTCTCCATTTCCCCGACTGAAGCTACCGGGATGGACCCTCAACAGCGGATGATGATGGAATCTGCTTACGAGGCGGTCGAAAACGCCGGTGTCCCGATGGAGGACCTATCGGGGTCTAACACTGGGTGTTACGTCGGCTGCTTCTCCCGAGACTATAATGAGATGTTAACTCATGATCCCGAGACATCACCCGTATATGTCTCTACTGGAAATGGAGCCGCTATACTCTCGAACCGTGTCAGCTATTTTTTCGATCTCAAGGGACCCAGTCTAACAGTTGACACGGCCTGTAGCAGCAGTCTCGTTGCTCTACATCTAGCATGCCAAAGCCTCCGCAGTGGCGAAAGCAAGGCAGCTATCGTCGGAGGAACTAATCTCATTTTCAATCCGGATGTTATGATCGCTATGTCTAACGTACACTTCTTGGGAGCAGATGCTAAGTGTCATACTTATGATGCTAGCGCAAATGGATATTCTCGTGGGGAGGGAATAGCCGCAATTTACATCAAGCCTCTAGAGGATGCTATTAGGGATAACGATACCATTCGCGCGGTTATAAGAGGAACAGCCTGCAATCAAGTAAGTGAAGGCACCATTTTTATGAGAAGCAGCTGCTTGAAAGCGGTCTGCCCCTTGGAAAAAAAAAGTGACTAATTTTGGGATACGTATAGGACGGAAGAACTGCTGGTATAATGCTTCCTTCTCGAGAAGCGCAGGAATCTTTAATTAGATCTGCTTATAAGAGCGCTAAATGTGACCCGGCCGCCGTGGGCTACTTTGAAGCCCATGGCACAGGAACACCTGCTGGCGACCCTCTCGAGGCCGGTGCTATCGGTTCGACATTAGGTCAGCACCGTGGCCTAGGAGATGGGAATCGCCTTTACGTTGGCAGCGTTAAGACCAATATCGGACATCTCGAAGGCGCTAGCGGATTAGCAGGCATCATCAAGACTGTTCTAGCTCTGGAAAAAGGCTTGATCCCACCCAATCTATACTTTGAAAAAGGAAATGAGGCAATTGATTTCGAAGGCTGGCATATTCGCGTGCCTACAGAGTTAACGCCTTGGCCAACGCATGGTATACGAAGAGCTAGTATTAACTCATTTGGTTTTGGTGGAACGAACGCGCATGTCATCCTTGATGACGCTTACCACTACCTGAAAGCGCGAGCCTTAAGAGCGTCTCACTGTACTTCGATCATACCCCATCATCCGGAGCACTCGCCCCTCTCTGACCTTGATACTCCGGGCTGGAGTTCTGGCTATGTGTCAGCAGAAAGCGACGAATTCTTCGACGCTGGCGCAGGGGGTAACCAGTACCGTATCTTCGCATGGTCTACTCACGAAGAAGGTATCGCGAAGGACAGCGCCGCAGCCTATGCAGCAGAGCTCAGGAACCGAAAAGATGTGATTGAAAGCCGGTTCCTTGCAGATCTTTCCTACACTCTATGCCAGAGACGCTCTCGCATGGCATTGAAGTTCTTCATTGTCGCGAATTCTATTGATGACCTGGCTACCAAACTCGAGAATACCCGCCAGAAGCCAATCCGATCCAATGTGAGTTTATTTATTTTCAGCCACGAACAGAAGCGTTCTAACAGTATATAAAAATAGGCTCGTCAGGCCCCTCGCGTAGCCTTCGTGTTTACCGGTCAGGGTGCGCAGTGGTGGGGTATGGGTAGAGAGCTTCTTCAGATGTATCCCGTATACAAGAAATCGATCTTGTCTGCTGATGAGACTCTACGGTCGTTTGGATGCCAATGGTCTCTAATGGAAGAGCTCTCGAAGGATAAGAGCGCATCCCGAATAAACGACCCTGAGATCAGCCAGCCTGTTTGTACAGCAGTCCAATTATCACTCGTCAATCTGCTAGCCGATTGGGATGTGATACCCCAGAAAGTCATTGGTCATTCTAGCGGTGAAATCGCAGCGGCATATGCAGCCGGAAAACTTACCTTCGACTCAGCCTTGAAGGTGGCTTTCTTTAGGGGCTCTGTTTCAAGTCACGTAAAGCGGAACGGAGCTATGTTGGCTTGCGGACTTTCCCGAGAAGATGCTGAAGCACGGTTCACGCTTCTAGATGCCTCTCTCGGAAAAGTCGTCGTCGCTTGCGTGAACAGCCTGTCTAATGTCACTCTTTCTGGCGATACGCCTGCTATTGAGCAAATGGAGCGGATACTTCAGGACGAAAAGGTCTTCGCTAGAATTCTCAAAGTCAAGACGGCTTACCATTCTCACCATATGGCCGATGTTGCCGATGAATATCTACAACACCTCACGGACCTGGAGGCTCCTGAAAGCAACACGCGATTTGTTAGCGAAATGATCTCAACGGTCACTTGCACTTCGGTAGCCGGCATGGAGCTTGACGCTAAATATTGGGTTGATAACATGCTCTCACCTGTTAGATTCTCGGAAGGCTTGCAGCTACTTTGTAGCGAGAAATCAAATGTCAAAGGCCGATCTAGGAAGCTCCGTACGACCGATTCTGTCAATATTCTCCTTGAGATCGGGCCACACTCTGCTCTAGCCGGTCCTATTAAGCAGATACTGGCGTCAAATGACCTTCAAAAGAGCTCTATCGCCTACCATTCTGCGCTTGTCCGAGATAGAGATGCTTGTCTGACAACATTGGAAGCGACAGCATCTCTCTGGGCTCGTGGAGTGCCTGTTAAATTGGAGAAGGCTAATCGACCTATCCAAAGTGGTCCTCGTCCACAAGTTCTAGTAGACTTGCCTTCATACCCTTGGAATCATAGCAAGCAATTTTGGGCTGAATCACGTCTCAGCTCTAATTATCGCTTCCGTCCCACGCCTCGGAATGACTTCATCGGCGCCCCAGTAGCGGATTGGAACCCTGCTGAGCCTCGATGGCGAAACTTCATTCGTGTATCTGAACAGCCCTGGGTTAAAGACCACCAGGTTCAAGGCTCAATTATTTACCCAGCCGCAGGATACATATCAATGGCTCTGGAGGCTGCAAAGCAGATGGTTCCGGTTTCGGATGTCGGAAGAGTTCTTGGTTACACCATCACTGAGATGCTCATCACCAGGGCATTGGTCGTACCCCAGACAGAGCTTGGTGTTGAGGTGATTTTCCAAGCGCGACCTTTTAATTCTAGCAGCAAGTCATCTTCGGATATCTGGAAAGAATTTCGCGTGTTTTCATATACCTCCACCGGACCGAACGAGCATTGTCGTGGTCTTCTATCAATCAATTACACTCAGCCGAACAGCGAGGTAGACGTAGACAGAGAATCTCAAGAGGCCCTTATTCGATACGATAATGAATTTGAAGACTCTAGAAACTTCTGCAAGACGTCTTCCACGCCAGACAAGGTTTATGAAGGCTTATCGAAAGCGGGCCTTGAGTACGGTTCGACATTCCGCAATCTGAAGGAGATCTCCTACGGACCTGGCAAGGCATTAGGAAAATTGGAAATACCCGACACTAAGTCTATCATGCCATGCGAATATGAATACGATCACCTAGTACATCCTGCCACCCTCGATACCTTCCTACAAATATTATTCCCGGCTTTGACGCATGCCGCGGCGAATGTGAAGGAGCCCTACATGCCGACTTTTATCCAGGAAATGCATGTTTCAAGCGATATCTCAAGTGCACCTGGTCATCAATTTGAGGTGATCTCAGAAGCAGCATTTGTGGGGTTCCGAGAGGCTGCTGCTAGTATTGTTGTGCGGGATAGACAGGGAGAAGCACCAAAAGTCAAGATTCAAGGTGTCAAATGCACGGCACTGACATCCAACTCAACGGACGGTGCACAAAATGAAGATGTTAAGCAGCTTTGTTTCGATGTTGAGTGGGAACCGGATCTTGATCTCCTATCCAAAACCGAGACTGAAGCTGTACTCACAGCTACAGGCGTGGAAGACACGCCTTCCGAGTATATTGCGACATTGGAGATGGTCGCATCGTACTTCTACACTCGAGCTTTGGAAGAGGTATCGGAAGAGCAAGTTGTGCACCCGCATCACCAGAAGTTCTTCCGCTATATGCAACACCATCGCGAAAAAGTACTCGCAGGCGAAATTGAACATCAGACCCCTGAATGGTTACAATTTGACTCCCCAGCCATGAGAGAGAAGATGGAAAGGCTCATTTCTCAGATCGAGGGAACCGACTACGAGGGTCAGCTTTTATGTCGCATGGGCAGAAACCTGTCTCGTATTTTGAAGAATGAGGTTGATCCACTCGCCATGATGCTTGAGAATGAGCTCCTATACAATTACTACGCCAACTCCCTAGGAATTGCGACTTCATATGCGCATTTGCAAAAGTACATCACAATGCTTTCGCATAAGGACCCCAGTCTAAAGTACCTTGAAATAGGTGCAGGGACAGGAGGTGCGACAGTGCCAATCCTTAACGCACTAGGTGGTGGAAACGGCACGTACCCTCGGTTCGAGTCTTACACGTACACAGATATCTCATCCGGTTTCTTCGAAAAGGCAGAGCAGAAATTCAGTGATTGGAGTGGCCTTATTGATTATCGCAAGTTGAATATCGAGCAAGATCTCCCCGCTCAAGGTTTCAAGGAAGACGAGAAGTTCGATGTCATTATTGCATTCAACGTTCTACATGCGACGACAAACATGAACCAGACCATGTCGAACGTGCGAAAACTGCTGAAGACTGGCGGAAAGCTCCTTCTTCTCGAAATTACGCATGTACTCAATCGAGTCTTCCTCCCTTTTGGAAATCTTCCTGGTTGGTGGATGTCTGAAGAATCGTTCAGGCAATGGGGTCCGACAATGTCAGAAGACACGTGGATATCTGTCTTGAAGAATAGTGGATTTGGTCAATTGAAATCGAGTACTCCGGATCATCAAAATCCACGGGATCAAACAGGTAGACTTATGGTCGCTGAAGCTGTTGATCCTAGTCTTCGACAAGACGAACCTGCAGAACTTTTGCCACCCATCACAATAGCGACATTGTACGGTGTAAGCGAAGACCGAATAGTTGCCGATGCTTTACGGGATAGACTCCAAAGTCTGAAAGTTTCAGTAACTATTAAGCCTTACACGCAGCTCACAGAAGAGGATTTGGCGGATAAAGCATGCATTTGCGTCGCAGAGATTGGGCAACCGCTGTTGAAGGACATCAGCCCGCATGACCTTGAAATACTGAAGGCTATCTTGCACCAGGCCAAGGGTCTATTTTGGCTGACCCAAGGTGCAACCCAAGACTCCATCCACCCAGAATATGCGCTAATTCACGGTCTTGCGAGAACGCTTCGAGCGGAGCACGAAGGCTTTCCTCTCGTGACATTCGACTTCGACGCCAAGCACCCCCTTTCTTGGGAACAGCGCATCGAGAAGCTTATCCCGGTGCTACAACGGACATTCCCGGAAGAGTCTCTAGGGGACTGCGAATATTCTGAGAGGGAAGGTTTGGTGTACATTAAACGTTGTATCGCTTCCCCCGAGCTCAATGACAGAGTCGCGGCGGTGGGACAGACAGCCACTTCTACTCGGGAGTTGGAGCCTTTCAATCAACCAGGACGACCATTGACATTGGCGATTGCTACACCCGGTCTTCTAGACACGTTATGTTTCGTTGATGATCCGGAGGCCCTGGCGCCACTCCCATCTGACTACGTGAAAATCGATGTTCGCGCCGTCGGATTGAACTTCCGCGATATCATGGTCTGCATGGGCCAGCTAGTCGACAACTTCCTCGGGTGTGAATGCAGCGGTGTCATTACCGAGGTCGGCACAGAGGTATCTCACCTCAAGGTAGGCGATAGGGTATGCACATGGACTCTTGGAGCGTACTGTAGCTCCCTCAAGAACCCAGCCAAGCTTGTTCAGCCGATCCCGGATGACATGGACTTTTCAGTCGCGGCATCGCTGCCAATCGTCTATTGCACCGCGTACTATGGATTGGTTGATCAGGCAAGAATTCAGAGAGGCGAGAAGGTTCTCATACATGCAGCTGCCGGTGGTGTGGGGCAGGCTGCTGTCATGCTCTGTCAATTGTACGGCGCGGAGATCTTCGTCACTGTCGGCACCAAAGAGAAGAAGGAGCACATGATGGCAACATACGGGATCCCTGAAGATCACATCTTTTCAAGCCGTAACCTCAGCTTTGCCGATGGTATAAAGAGGTTGACTCAAGGGAAGGGTGTTGATATTGTTCTTAATTGTCTTTCTGGGGAAGCTTTGAAGGCAAGTTGGTCTGTGATCGCGCCGTTCGGACGTTTTATCGAGATCGGCAAGAAGGACATCGAGGATAATACACGTCTTGGAATGGCACCATTCATTAAGAACGTTACATTTGCGTCTGTCGACTTGACGGTCATTTTTAGACAGAGGAAGGCTCTCGGCGCACGTCTTCTTTCTGAGGTAATGGATTTGCTAAGAGATGGAAATATCGGCCAAGTTTCACCTATCACATTGTTTCCATTTTCCAAGATTGAGGAAGCTTTCAGATACATGCAAGCGGGTAAGCACATGGGTAAGATTGTTCTTACTCCCAGCGAGGACGATACGGTACCGGTAAGTCGCTCTGATTTTGCTGGCCTTAGTGAATATTAATACCTGACAAATCATAAAGGTCGCTGCGAGGACGGGCTCTAAGTATCGAATTGTACCCGATGCCTCTTACATGATTGTGGGGGGATTCGGTGGACTTGGTCGAAGTCTTTCCCGTCGTATGGTATCCCAAGGAGCCAAGAACCTGATCTTCGTGTCCCGATCTGGGGATAAGAGTCCAGAGGCCATATCTTTGGTTGATGAACTCCAAAGTTCCGGTGTTACAGTCAAGGTTTTAGCAGTCGACATCACTAGTGGCGACAGACTCAAGGCTAGCCTGGACGAAACATTGAATAAGATGCCACCAATTCGCGGTATTATCCAAGCGGCGATGGTCTTAGAAGATCGAATTTTCGTCAACATGTCTCACGAGACTTTTACTAAGGTGATCCGACCAAAAGTCCAAGGATCGTGGAACCTTCACGAGGCGACGATCGACCAGCCGCTTGATTTCTTCATCATGCTCGCCAGCGCAGCCGGAATGGTCGGAGATACGTCTCAAAGCAATTACGCCGCAGCTAATGCATTCCAAGATTCTCTAGCGCACTACCGCGTCTCTCGCGGCCTTCCAGCAACCGTAATCGATCTCGGCATGGTCAAATCGGTTGGGTACGTAGCCGAAAACGAGGGTGCGGCTGAACGTAATCTCGCTCGATGGGGATTCCTGCAGATCGAAGAAGAAGAGTTCCTTGCTATGATCGATATTGCAATGGAAAGCGGGAAAGAGCAACGTCGGTGCCAGATCGTGACCGGCGTAGGTACACAAGCCGACTTCGACCGGAGCCAGGGTGACGTGCCACACTGGTTCCGCGACCCTGTTTTCTCGCATCTGCACAACATGCGTGCGCGCCACATCGATACGAGCGCTCAGTCCGGTCCCTCGTTAGCCCAACAGTTAAAGGAAACAGTGTCGGTATCAGCGGCTGCCGCCATCGTATTAGACGCCCTAATGAGGAAGCTGTCTAAGTCGTTAATGATCGCGCTAGAAGACATTGATGCCGCGAGCCCGACTTCCGTGTATGGTGTCGACTCGTTAGTCGCGGTAGAGGTCAGGAATTGGCTGCTAAGGGAGGTCAAGGCAGATGTTCCCGTTTTCGAGATTCTACAGGCTTCCTCGCTTCAGCTACTTGGGTACAAGATTGCGGAGAAAAGTAGCCTTGTAAGCGAGAACGCTGCAAAAGAAGAAAAGTAACTTGCATGTAGTGGCGTGTTTTGTTGGAATTCTTGGACGCGAGGCGTTTTTGTGGCGTTCGGCGCAGTTTGGGGTTCCCCGGTATTGGATTATAGGCGTCCGGCAGGAAGTATTAATATGCTGCAAAAAGGGCTTTTAGTCTACGAAATACTCAAAACATATCAAATATCATCAATACCTTAACGTTTGAATAGATGTAATTTTTTTCTGGTGAATTATCGTCTTTGTTTGTATTTTACTAGGTACGATATGGGAAGCTTTCTAACATTACATTACATTATTGGCTTCAGGGAAAAAAAAGGGGGCGGGGCACGGGATCAAGAGTGGAAAAGGGGCTAAACAAAAAGCAAAATTCTGGATCCTTACCCTCATGGAAACACCCTCAAATATTGGTCTTACTTCCTCTATTAAAAAACACATTCAATGTATAGGTACCTACCTATACCGGTACAATTGATTTAAACACCGAGATACTACCTTGACTTAATATCACGGGAGTGTAGTAGTGGCATGTTTTTGGGTCATAGGATTGTCCCCCGCTCAATCTAAGTAGAACACGCCGTATGACAAAGCTGAGTATCGCCGGCTAGGTTGGTCCCTATCATATGTGACAGCGCGCATTTAATTTGCATGGATGGAACATGCCAAGCTAGCAGCTGAATCTCCCAGTAATTCTATCGTTCTAAACCCAGCAAACACCACCAAAATGTAAGCGCCTCTTTGCTTTTTTTGCGACATGCTGCATAGAGGGCTATGTGAGCGAGCCTTATAGGTAAGGTTCCGCGCGGTTAAATCAATCCTATCTGGCCATACACACGGAAAATTCCGAGTCTGACCATCCCCTTATCACACTACACAGCCATCAGTACTGTTGTGTGAATTTTTTACTTTCATTCTTTGAGGTTGGTTCCATCTGCATTCAAAGCCATTCGAAACCCCCGACGAGGCGTAAAATTGGTCTATCTACCTACTGTTTGCTGATTATGCCTGGCAGGTTGATTCCGCCGTGCCAGCTGTGGCTGAGACACACGTCAAGCCATTTGAGCATTCTCCGCTACAACTCCAACTTGGCTGACAACCGGTGTAGCAGCATATGTGTGTAATACAGGGCCATGGGTCAAGGCACCCATTATTGTCGGAGCAAAATGCTCCAGGGCATCCAGAACCGCAACTGGCTGTCTCCAAATAATCCTTCAAGCACCCGTACGTACATGTGTCTGGTTCTGGCGTTGTTGTCGGGGCAATCTGAGAAGTTGTCGAAGATGTCGCGGCTGTTCCAGAAGGGACATTTCCCGGGGCTGGTGACGTACTCGAGGATGGGCTGCTGGAGCTACGTCGGCGTTAACAATCGTAAATTCATTGGGTGGAAACCATCTTGGGATCGCTGAATGCAACCTCACTCACCTGTCCTGTTCATTCCTTCCCAGCGTAAGGCTTAAAGTCAATATCAAGGCTAACACCACTCCTACAACTGCAATTATTCCAGTGATTGATGCCTTTCGATGGCCCTGGAAACAATTGCGCAGATCGAACTTTATCCCGAGAACTTGATCCCCAGACCCATCGTTACGGTTGCCGTGAAATTCCACTCTCTGGTCGATTTGCGGTGTCATTTGTCCGTGCAACGTCAAGCTAGTTCAAATTTTTGAGTCTGCGAGAGGACGGAAAACGAGCAGGTATATTTATAAATCTGAAGCTAGAACCGGATCTTTTATCTCAACCCTTCTACTCCTGTTCACATTTCAGCCCTGGGAACTTCTCCGAGAACTATCTTGGCAGTTAAGGTTTGTATGCGATGTAACACCCATCTGATCATGGATGCCTCGAAGAAATCCTTACTTTAACAACCCCACGTGGTGAGGTGATTGATCACATGAAAAATACTATTTCGATACAACTTCCAAGGGTCGATTTCAGCTGCCACATTGAACTTCCCTATATAGGTATGGATTTCCAAGTAATCCTATTGACCGGTTAACCCAATCAACCTCGACAAACACGCTTATGTGATAAAAGGAAGGGGGTCGGGGGTAGAAGCAATTATGATATCTAGGCACCGACGACTACCTGCCTTTCGGTCCTTCGGAGGGTGACACGTAGGAATATCGACAGTGCGGCGAAGCACATCTCGACCTTATCTCGGTTTTAGAATAGAAGGCTCTGTCTTTCATTATATACCTATATTAAATCCACTTAGAACATGGAGACATGCTCATGTTTGAGGTCCTCTGACTGAAGTCCTATCTATCTTTACCACACGTGCTTACTCGAGAACAGAACTTCAGATGGCAGAATTGATAGGGACTATTGCGGCCGCTTCGCAAACGGCGGAATATTGCCTCAAGCTTTATGCCTATCTTCAAAGGGCTATAGGGGCTATCACTACTCTCCATCGATATCGAGTTGTGATCCAGGAACTTCACCTACTTCTTGAAAAAGTCTCTGAGAACTCCTCACTTCAGACGACTGAGATCCACAACTCTACCAAGACACTTCTAACTATCATCGAAACCATTCGAGTGCCCGACAGCCCCGAGAAGAGGAATCGCCTTTTGACATCCATAGTCTTTGTATTCAGGAAGAGACTCTATGATGAGACATTTTCCATGATCGAGAGAGAGAAATCCACCTTATCGCTCTATATAGAGAGTATAAACTCATCTATACTAGATGAGGTTCGGAGAGATGTTCAACGCCTTAACAATGGACCGACACACAATCCAGTTGGTAATTCGAGCGTTTTCATCAGTGGCAGCGAACATAAAGGAACCGGTCGCCAGGTGCTCGGAATTACCGTCGAAAAGCACAGCTCGCGAGTTACTGACCAAGAAGCAATCAAGCTCAACGTGATCAAAAACAGGCACACCGGCGATGGGGATCAGATCGTGGGCCAGGTCGTAGGAGAGGGGCGCAAGCCTGTGAGGTTCACGGGCAAGTTTATTGGTAATGAAAAATCGAACAAGGGCGACCAGATTATCGGACTTTGCTTGTAATGACGAGAATAAGTTTCATTCAAGAAATTTCGGGATGCCATTGTTTACTACAGTTCAGTTTCCAGCAATCAGACTTTCCAAGGAAGCGTTAGGGAGTAGAAGAGTGCCGAATTTAAACTAGTTGTGATTTTCTAAGGGGTAACATGGTTATTTCTTACCTAGCATAGGTACGTTCTTATAGATACTTGATGCTTTTAACATATATTCCTACGGTGTACTAGTTCTCATCTCGTCGCCTCCTAAACATCAGAAGAGTTAGCCCTTATACCTAGGTAGGTAGATATTCCATTATTACCAGGGCTGCCTAGTAAATAGTACCCGTGATTGTTGGTAGCATGGCTGGGAGTGGGTAAGATCTAAGTATTACATAAGCATACCCCTTTTCCCGTATTTAGAGCAATCATAACACTCAGCACAACCAAGGGGAGACATCCATTCAAACGACAACAAATAAGTGACTGAACCTTCCTATCAATGTACCATCTGAATTTTCCGGTCAAATTTTTTTGAGACTTCAATCCGAGGTTTCTACATTTTTCTGCGCATTTTCAACTTTGCAGTTGTAAAAGTTCTGTTTTAGATAAGATAGTCCCCAATTCGGAAAATAGAAACGAGAACATCGATCCTCATATGCATCCATCGTCTAAGGGGGCTAAACGTCATTTTCAAAATGTCATATTTGCTTTTTCTTACGCGTCACCCTCTCTCCAGCCTTTCGTCGGAAATGTGCTCCGGAAGCCTTCAGCATCGCAGATGCGTGAGGCGTAGGCAGCCGACATATGCATTGCGACGTTGAAAGTAAACCCTAGCTGTGTTACCGCACCATCTCCTCGACCGCAATATCAAGGTATCTATAACGCCGATCATGTGGCTGAAAAGGTATGCTGTTAGTGGTGCCCGCCTAGGTAGGTAGGTAGGTAGGTAGGTAGGTAGGTATCAAGGTACGCAAATAATTAAAGTAAACTGTTTGAACAGCTTTCTTGTCACTTCTTTGAAAGTACCTAGTTTTCGGATTCCTACCATGCGTTACTTTTTTTCGTCGACCAGTCTGCCTAAAGGCGCGACGAGTACTAATATTGATCGAGATGACGAATCTAACTTGATTTCTCCAACTGCGGTATATGTCTTAGCGATGAGTTTATGCTCCAAGGTTGCTGACTAGCTTTATTCAGGCGGACACCCTGGGGCTTCGAGTAATCGCTCCAGCGCCTATTGATGCCAACGTTGATGTTGAGTAAGTCTTCAAATATCTCTCACGTCCCATTTGACTGACAATCATAGTATTGTGGCTGTTCACGGGCTAGGAGGCGATGCCTTCAGGACGTGGACTGCGGGTGAAACCATATGGCTTCGAGACCTACTTCCTGGTCAGCTCCGGAATCCACCCGACGAGTTCAAGAACGGCCCGAACGACACGAAAGTCGCTCGAGTCATGACCTTCGGATACGATGCTAGTGTATTCACTGACTCCCAAAACACAAACGCGTTTACAATTGCCAGAGATTTGCTTGACGACTTGAAAACCATGAGATTGGGTAGTGTGGTATGTGAATGGATGTATTCATGTGGTGTTGTGCTGATATAATTTCAGAGCACACGTCCATTAATATTGATTGGGCATAGCCTAGGGGGTATCGTCATTAAAAAGGTATCGGTCTACTCACAACTTAGTCTATAATTAACTTCATGGAAACTTACTGACCTTCATAGGCCCTTACCTTTGCTCAAATGAGGCCTGCCCTCTATAGCAGCCTACTCCATAGTATTGTGCATCTCTACTTCTTTGGAACTCCACACCAAGGCACGGATCCAAGTTCGATGGCAGGATTACTCCGTTCACTAGCCCAAGCACTCACTAGACCGAACCAAGGGAGTATCATCCAGGAGCTTCAGCTGTGGTCGTCCTTCGTTGTCCAGGAGAATGCGAGGTTCGCAGAAATTGCGGAGGCATTCACCATAACCACATTTTTCGAGACCAAGAAATTGCATGGTGTTCTAGTATGTCTTGTGCACTCTACCATCCCCTCATAGTTTCCTAGTTAACAGTCCTATCAAGGTTGTGAATGAAGGTTCGGCAACATTGAACAAGACGAGAGAGGCCGTCGTCAGCCTGGACAGAAATCATTCCACGATGTGCAAGTTTACTGACACCGACGACGTGGCTTATCGGCGAGTTTTTAGCCGTCTTCATGCAGTTATCTCTATGATCGGCTCTAGAGAACAACTAGAAGAGAAGGAACGGCGGCTCCGTTGCCTTGCATCATTGCCAGCCAATAGCGAAATGTGAGAGTGCCTATCTATGAGTCTTGTTTTTCAATTAGACGTACAGCTGGTGATCTTGTGGAATGGTCATCTCGGAACAGAATGATCAATTGTTTACTACTCTGAAAGTTCCAAACCCGAGAATATATCTAACAAGATCACTGACAGTATGCTCTATGTTTCTCGCTGTCTAGGATTCGATGAACTAATGATGCAATTATTAGTATGTCCCTGGATGATAAATGGTTTGAGATGTTAGACTGGGTCTCATCTATTCGATGCGGAGAGCATCACGATGAAGCCAAATATGCCAGAACCCCTAATACATGCGAGTGGTTGTTACTAGACGAGAGATTTCAGCAATGGGAGAACAGTGATTCGCAATATGCAATCTTGTGGCTTCAAGGCTCACGTTAGTCCAGTCCCATTTTTGTGGCCTTACTCGAGACATGAGACTAACCCCCATAGCCGGCGCTGGAAAAACCTTTCTCACCTCTAAGGTCGTTGACCACATTCAGGATTCGTTGATTAAGTCTTGCGATGAGGATGCATTTGCATTTTTCTATTGTGACCGGCACGAAGATGAACGCCGAGAACCCCTATCGGTTCTAAGGAGTTATGTTCGGCAACTGCTTGCTGGGGAAAGGTATGCTCAAGAGATGCAAGAGAAATTCTATAGTCTCTATAGCGAAAAAAGGTGTAGCGCATCACACCTTACCATCGTGGATTGTTTCCAACAATTGCTCAAATTGATGAAGCTTCACACCAAGACCACGCTCGTACTCGATGGGTTAGATGAATGCGAACCAAGGTCGCGCAAGGAGCTTATCAGGACCTTCCGGATTCTATTATCTGAATCTAAATGTACATTACGTATCTTCATTTCCAGCCGTCCCGACAAGGATATTCGGGATGAATTCCTTTCTCAGCCAAACATCGAGATCCAAGCAAATCACAACAAGGAGGACATACGGATGTATGTCAAGGAACAGATAACCAAGTCTGAGAAATGGAACAGCATATCTCCAACACTTAAAGATGATATTATTCAAGTTCTTCTTACCCGTAGCCAGGGAATGTATGTGACCTTTCAAGTATTGATTAAAGACATCGCTAATGAGGAATAGGTTTTTATGGGTATCTTTGCAGATCGAGCAGATCCTAGAACTTGTATCAGAGAAAGCCATTCGAGACCGATTAGGCAAGCTTCCTGCTAGCCTTGAAGATGCATATAACGAGCTATACGGAAAGATAGTTTGTCGCCACGAATACGACAGGTATCTAGTGGATAGTGCTATTATGTGGGTGATGTGCGCCTGCAGGCCGCTAAACAGATATGAGCTCCTGTGTGCAATCCGTCTAAATCCAAGAAATGAACCCCTAGAACTGTTAGGAGAATCCCTCTCCGAGTCTAAATTACTTCATCTCTGCAATAATTTTCTCGTCCTCGACTCACAGCTAGGTGTCTGGAGGTTTGCACATCTCTCAGTGGCAGAATATTTTGAGAAGGGTCACATGAACCTTTTACGGTCGCACGCTTTCGTAGCCAAAGTTTGCCTCAAACTGCAGATGGAGCCATCATACTTAATGACATATGACGAAATCGCCAGCGACGATACCAGTTTTAGAGCACTAACTCAACTCCGAGATTACTCTCTATACCACTGGGTTACTCATGTTCAGGCTCAAGAGGGGCATGATGTTGACCATCAGTTGGCCTACTTGTTGAAACGGTTCCTAGGATCTTTCAAGCAGAGCAGTATACATTATCGAAGGTGGCATGATGAACTCAACCAAGTCACCAACTTAGAATGGGAAGCGCCATCAACTTCTATTTTTAGCCATCGACATAACAACTACGTGAGATTATCAGAGATTTCCCTAGGAAAAACAACCATTTTTGCTGTCTGTCGATTTTCGATTTACTCCCTTTTGGCAGACTGGTGGGTCAGTACAGCGATCTTTTTTTCGCAAAGAATAGCAGATTACGACAATCTCATGATGCTCGCTACTGTGGCAGGTTCTAAACGCATTTTAGAGTTCCTTGTAAGCCGAGGAATATCAATTAACATCTGGAACAATAAATATGGAGGCCCCCTTGCCTTAGCAATACGACAGAATGACCTGGAGCTTGTCAAGTTCTTAGTTGAGAAAGGTGCGGATATGAACACGGGATTCGGCACTAACTTCTGTGCCCTCGAAAAAGCAATAGACAAGGGGAATGTCAAGATTGTTGAGTTATTAGCCCAAGCAGGCGCAGATGTAAACATGAGATTATTCTGCACCAAACACAAAAGCGCCCTCGCAACGGCAGTGCACAACTTGCACAGCATGCACAACAGAGACAACGAGAGAGTCAACATTGTTGAATTCTTAGTTCAACAAGGTGCGCGCATGAATCCATGCCACATTGCTCTTATAGAAGCAATGCCTAAAGGAGTTGATGACGTTGTTAAACTCTTCATTTCCGAGGCTTGTGAGCATATGATGACAACCTATGACTACATGAAAGTCCTTGAGGAAGCAATATCACTTGGCAAGATTGAAATCATCAAGCTTTTGTTGCAGAAAAGAAGAGTAGACGTGGATACTGTCTACGACGGTGGTACCGCCCTAATGAGAGCAATATATCACGGGAATACCGAACTTGCCAAATTCTTAGTCAAGGAATGCAATGCTGATGTGAACATTCCTCTCAATTATCACGGTCATGGAAACGCCCTCTCAATGGCAGCATACAGACGGAAAACTGCAATTGTCAACTCGTTGGTTCTAGAAGGCCGAGCAGATGTGAACGCGACTCTTCAATACGGATTTTACGGCAACGCTCTTACCGCGGCGGCAGTATGTTTCAGAAATGCAAGAATGATTATTTTCTTGGTTCAAAAAGGCAAGGTAGACGTGAATGTTCGTCTCAAGAGGGGAAGGTACGGCAGCGCTCTTGCTGCAGCGGCATACTGGGGCTTGAAAGACAATGTGGATGCTCTTCTTCATTGCGGAGCAAACGTAAACCTCATTCTATCAATTGGGTCCTATAGCACTGCTTTACAAGCTGCACGAGCGGATATATCTGACAAGGACATAGATGAGGCTTGGTGGGATAACAGGGATGGTAGGGAGCGCAAACAAGGCAAAGCCGAAGTGGTAGAATTGCTCATACGTCACGGTGCAATAGAGTATTAACTTTTGGCTCGGTAGCCCTAATTTCTAGTTCTATATATCATGAAATTATTCCTAGATTCAAACTAATAACGAGAAGATGGTCACCAAAACAATCCCTGTCTTTGGTGAAGAGGCTTAGATTAATTCGCACAATGACTTTGCGCGATATTTTCGATATGTTAGGCTGGGCAATTCGCTTCACACAACTATCTAGGTGAGCTACCCAGATAGATACTCAGGCAAGCAGCTGAAACTTCATGAAATTCTCTCATTGATTAGGCAACATTTCCTAGCCATCACCCTATCTTCTCCCAATCTCCTTCCTCAGCTTCCCCGCCGTCGTAGTCGGCGGCGGCTCCGGCCACGATGCCACAGCATCATCCACCTCCTCCAAGAACGTCGCCGCGTTGTGAACACTAGTCCCTCCAAGCACAACCCTGATACCAGGCGACGACGCATTGATACCAGCAATCGTCTTTGCCTCCTCGTATGTAGCGCCGCCGATGATGAAGACGACGATATCCTGCGGCTTATCACGTGTCGTCCCACCGCCCTCCACGAACGGATACTGCTGCTCGCGCAGGCGGCCCTTGATCAAGTTCTGAAGTGTCGTTTCCAGGTGTGGCGAGTGCTGCGTGTAGACGTTTTCGACGCCCTTGAGGCCCTTGATGGCGCGAGCTCCGGAGAAGATACCTCCGGATTCAAAGATATCCGCGATGCCGCCTGCTGCTTGTGATTGCTGTAGGGAATGGTGATAGATGAGAAGTTTTGTTACTAGGTCTGCTTGTCGCGCTGGAACACCGCCTGCGGCTGAGAGTAAGTCTACTAGCATGGCTAGCGAGTTTGATGGTTGCTTCGCATATCGCAGAGCATATAGAGCTACGAGCCCCACCTTGTTCTCGCTGGTAACTGATGGGGACTGTATCAATTTTTGAACATTCTATACTAAATTAGCATCTTCAAGAACATATAAGGAAGCTGTGTACCATACCCTTAGATCAGCAGCATGATTATCATTACAAGCCAAGCTCTGCTCGACTTCGCTGACTTCCAACAAATTTTCGGCGCCCACCCTCCGGCTAAGTTCCGAAACCAAGGTAACATGTTTGCTGACATTTCCGGAGAGTTTTCTGAACTCCGGGTACTCCTCAATGAATCGCTTCATATCCGTGATAGATTCGATATTAGCATTGTTCTTCGTTTTAGACTGGTACTGCTCCACGTAATCCTTGATGTTGCCACCAAGATCTCCGAAGTTCAGATACATGTTCTTCTTGAAGAACGGATCCTGATCTTGTGATAAGACGATCTCTTTGAGTTCTGGTCGGACTTCTGGAACATCGTCTAGATTCACTCGGCCGTTGTGAATGCCTAGTAACTGATGCACCATTGCTTGGTACGTCCATTGGTTCAGTAGCGGTGTGGCAGGGTCTTCTCTCCGGTCCAGAATGAGCAGTATTGGTGGTGTGTCAACTTTTCGGAAATCAAATAATTGCTCCTCCTGCGTCATATGATATCGCACTTCGGTAGCCAACTTTTTGGCTAACAAACTATTCCTCTCATACCGAATGAGTGGCTTCTTTTTGAGTGACAGTAGGATAGCTATTAGTCCATCTGTCGTCCGTTGCAATGAATCCGGATTCCACATATCCGGGCTCCCGTTCCATATCCTCTGTTGTGGCAGGGTGAGGTTAAGTGAGAAGAGGTCGGGGTTAATGACGAGATAATCGGCAAAGTGTTCCTGGACTTGTTTGACAACTTCATGGTCGTCGGCTTCCGCCAGCCTTTCTAACGACGACTTCTTTACGACATTGCTGAAATACAAATAATATTCGCCGTACTTAGGATCCCGCAATTCGTCTATCAAGAACTGAATTGATTCCGGCGATGGCCGGACGAAACATAGACATCTGAGATGGCGCATCTTTTCGCGGTTCTGATTATCCAACCTGTCTGTGAGGTATACCTCATGATTGAGTAAAGATGACTGTGTGATTGCCGTAGAGACAATTGGTACCGTATCCTTGTCTAAAAGGAGTATCTTCATCTTCGCCGATGGGGTCCCCGCTGCGCTGTCTCCGGCCGACACCATTTTGGAGATGTAGCCGGAGACGGCTTGGACGACATCCATCTTGTTTGGCTCAGTGAGGGACAGATGACAGCTTTCAGAACGCCGGCGTGTTTATATTCAGATTATATTCAGTTCGGTATAATCAGGTCTCGATTCTCTCTTCTGGTGAAGCTATAGACTTGAAATGATATAATCCGTCAAGTTTCGGGGGAGTGGTTTAAGAGTTGATTATGAAATGAAATGAAACGAAACGAGGCGATGAGACTTCAGTTTAAGCTTTAGGAAGCTCTACCCTTCAATTGAACATGCCGCCTAGAGGGTAGTACCCATGTACCGCTTCAGTTCGTCACAGGGCAGGGGTTCGGATGCCAGATGACGTTGCGGTACCTGATACTTTTCTTCTCTCCTTTCATTGGTGCGGCTCAAAGTAGCTTTTACCTTTACCGATAAGATAAAGAATTATACATGTACCCGTACATAAACTGACAAGCTTCTAAAGCTCGAAAAGTTCAAGAGCCAAATGCTTCATTCCTACATAATTCCATCAATTTCTTCATTCTCAATTTCCGATTAGATGTAAAATACGGACCAGGGCACCCGACCCTGGAAGCCATAAACTGAAATGGCTACGACGGAAATGTGTCCGATGAAACCTGAACCGACGTGAGAAATCCCGCTAACTTTCTGGCTTTGTACCTTCAATAAGCCGCGCTGTGATTGACTAACATGAACGCCCAAACAGTCTGTCGTTCACCCAAGGACTCATCGTCGGCCAGATCTCCGTCGTACTTCTCATCGCAGCCTTCATCAAGTTTTTCATATTTGGCGATGCCCCCTCTCCCGAAGTCACCGCCACCATCCGTGCGGCCGAGCGTCGATCCCGCACCCTCGCTCACCGGCAATCTTTACTCACATTACGAAGCACCACGCCGAACGCCGCGAGACCCGGTCTGCCGACGTTAAATAAGAAAAAGTCGAGCATATTACGGAGTCCCCCGACGTTGACGATTGGTTCTATCCTGAATAAGACGTACTACAACGTCGACAGCCATCAACCCGAGTCGCTAGACTGGTTCAACGTGCTGATCGCGCAGACGATCGCCCAATTCCGCAGCGACGCCCAGCAGGACGACGCCATCCTAACCTCCCTCACCAAAGCGCTCAACGGCACCTCGCGGCCAGACTTCCTCGACGAGATCAAGGTCACCGAGCTGACCCTCGGCGAGGATTTCCCCATATTTAGCAATTGCCGCATCATCCCCGTCGACGAGGACGGGCTGAGCTTAAATACTGGACCGCACGGGGAGAAGCGTTTCGATGCGAACAGTTCGCGAGCGAAGCGCGAAGGCTCGCGTCTGCAAGCGCGAATGGACGTCGACCTCAGCGACATGATAACGCTCGCCCTCGAAACCAAGATCCTCCTAAACTACCCCAAACGGCTAACGGCCGTCCTGCCCGTCGCCCTCGCCGTGTCCGTCGTGCGGTTCAGCGGTACCCTCAGCATATCCTTCATCCCGTCCAACCCTTCCCAATCCACACCCACGATGATGACCTTCAGTTTCCTCGACGATTACAGATTGGATTTCTCGGTACGTAGTCTGGTGGGCAGCCGCTCGCGCTTGCAGGACGTGCCGAAGATCGCGCAGATGGTGGAGTCGCGGCTGCACCGCTGGTTCGATGAGCGCGCTGTCGAGCCGCGGTTCCAGGAGATCGCGCTGCCGTCGCTGTGGCCGCGTAAGCGCAACACGCGCGGTGGCGACGAGGCCCTCGATGTCATCGCCACATCTGCCTCTTCTGTATCTAGCGGCAGTGCGGGAAAGGGTAAGGGCCGCGAGATCGCGCGCGAGCTCAAGGAAGAAGCTAGGAAGGAGGTCCGGGCCGAGGCTGCCGCGGGCCAGCGGAGGGATATACGGGATAGGGAACTCAGTCCCCCGGAGAACTTGAGGTATAGACGACCGAGGGGTCAGCGCGATGGCTCCGCGATCAGCGAGTTTAGTATGCCGGGGAGCTTGCCGGGGATGGCTATTGATTTACCGACCTGAAGGAAAGGATAGAGAATGTTGAGTCAGTTACGAACGAGATGGATGTGAATTATACGCAGGACGACGTTATCGAGAACTACAAATACCCGAGGTCATCGATCCGCCTCATAATGAGAATGCCGGGCTAGTTGACGAAAGTCTGGAAAAGAGAACGAAGTGAGAGTAAGGGGTACGGGCACAGCGTCCCGTAGTGACTCCTGCCGCCTAGAAGCAGCGCGTACTTTATGAGAGGCGAGGCGTGCAGGTCAAGTGCTTGGTCAAGGGAGTTGAGATATCGAGCACTTTGTACGATTGGTCATGCGGTATCAACAGAACGCAGACCGCACCTCTCCACCAGTTGGGTTATGTATAAATTGTAGACTAAATGTAGCCAATACATACTAGAACAGGCCCGACAATGATCGGAGGCAGATATATCGCCACTAATATAATATACCAAATCACAAGACTTCAAGTTCGATATGGGGATTAAATTAGGTTGTATTAAATGTTTATCATTACTACTCAGTTCGTGATCATGGTCATCATATTTTCATAGCAACCAACGCATTAGAGCTCTCCGTCAACGAGCCCAAATTGACATACCAGCCATAAGCACCCGCGACAAGCACCACATAATAGACTACAGTCCACATTATCGAAGGTCGGTACGATTTCCCTTTAGTATCAACAACGGTCTCGGGTAGTACACGACCCCAGACGCGCGGCAGACCCATGCAATTGCAGAAAGCGTGCACGGCGAAAATAGCCAACAAACTTCCGGAACGCAGGTATAGGAAAGTTGCATAAGCTCCGAACAATGTCGTGAAACCTAGCTGGAAAAGAGAGCGCATGAGCAGAAATGACGTAGGCACGTTGGGTAACGTGACACGGAACTCGTAGAAATGGTGCAGATGCGAGAGCCCGAAAACCAAGGGTGAGAGAAAAATGGTTGTGGTCACGGGCGTCTGAGCTGCGATCATCAAGGGCACTGCGGCCGAGCGGAATAGCACTTCCTCCGTAAATGGACCCTATTTATTCATAAGTATGATCTCTAAACAAATAAATTGTCGTGAAGATAAACAAATAGGGAATGGAATCAGAGTTGCACAGAGTGCTATTGTATTTGTCCTCATCTGACAGGTCTTGAGTCTGCTCAGAAACACGGACCAATGTTTCTCATCATAAAGTAAGGGTAGAGTGGTTTGGTTATCCAACCACAAATAAATCGACAATATCTCAATGTCTCGGATAGTGAAACGTATGGCTAGACACTAGATAGAAATAGACTTACCGCGACGATGTTACGCCATGTGGTCCATTCGGCGAAGAGATCCGACAGAGGCCGGAGAGCCAACCATTCTCGCCATCCTTCGTCAACAACCAGGTATTCGTACAGCGGACCAGCAAAGAGGGTAGCGGTGAGCAGCAAACACTTCCCCGCCTCCACTAGGCCGATCGGCCAGTACCCAAGTGCATGGAGGGCTTCAGCGGCCGTGGCCCGGTCTTGGGAGGTCAAGATCACAAAAGTAATGGTAGAGCAGATGGCAGAAGTTAGAGTGACAGACGCGATGCGCGCGCGGATCACTGACGGCGCGTCCCGTGAAAGGGTAGCAGAAGGCCTCGTCTTGGACGACAAATAAAATGGCACCACATAGATGACAGTATATATTACCTGGTTATATGTTAGTATCTGCGTCTATCCGCATATGGGATTGGTACTTACGAGCAAGAAGACGGCGGTTCTGGTGCTGATTGGTGGTGGTTTTGCTGGCGCGGCTAAGTTAGAATTGCTACCTAATAGAACAAATGAGCCGAGCTGTACGGATTAGGTGGCACATACGTTCTTCCTTGAAGTAACGGGTTATGAAACCCGGTAACGAAGGCATTATTTTGCAGAACTAGGTTTGTTCTGACGCCTTATCTGCGTGATATTCTCAGATTTCCCGGAATCACGTACGTGAGGCTGAGAGGCTCGGTTAGACGGCGACAACCTCAAACCGATGAACCTTGGCAGTTATCTATAAGCTGACGAAAGGCTTATGCTCCGCCACTCTCGATCGAGATATCTTTCAATCATATACCGGAAGCTTATCTCAAGCAATTGTTAAGGCATGAATATGCTCCCCAGATATCACATGGGCTTAGTGAATCGTCGGGAATACTTCAAGGAAATTATCATGCTCGATCGGATTATGCCTTAGAAGTGTGTGTGGGCAGACGAACGTATGGCCCGTGGATGATTTACCTTCCCTTACCCCTTGACTTTGTCGAATTCTCCGGTTTCCCGCAGATGGATTTGGATTTGGGAGTTGGGAGTTCGAATTGGAATTGAACTTACAGGTCAAACTAAGAAGTTTGACTAAATGACATATTATGCTGTTCAATGTAGCAAGATTCGGCTTGCTGCAGGAATTGAAACCAGAAAGAGTATAGAAAAATCTACATTTGTCCTCTAAAAGAGAATAACAAAGAGAACGGGCAGCCCAAGCGGTTACTAGTACTGTAGGTTGGCCGCTTTTTTCGGGTCCCAAGCTGGCGCTTCAAATGCAGGAGGCGTCTTGTCAACCTACAGAATCGTAGCGTAAGCGCGTGAGGCTCTTGAACCCTAAGGTTTCACGGTTTTGAGTCAAGACACGAGTAGTATCAAGGATAAAAAAGAAATCAAGAATAATTGATCAAAAAGTTGGAATTTTTCTTGTGGTCCGACAGTTGGTGAAAAAGCCCGAGCTTCAGGTTCAGGTTGGTGAGAGTTAATTTTTTTTGCGCACGCTAAGCAAGGGACCCCTAGGAGCTTCCCCTAGAAGGTTGGCAAGTGGAGGCTGGTACGCTAAGTAGCTGCCCTGGCTGGCCGCTGGCGAGCTGTTTAGTTGTGAAGCACGGTCCTTAGAGAGATCCTCAAAGTGGAGAAGAGCCTACCCGCAGGTCTGAGAGTTTGCGAGCGCCAAAAGACCCTAAAGAAAACCAATCGACTAAAAGGGTTTAATTGAGATACTTAGTACTAGATGGGAACAAGGATTGCGAGGCGAGCTGCGAACGTCATATCGCTGACTATTTCCTTCAATTCGCCTGAATTCCAGCTGCATTGAATAGTAAACGTGGAAGCGGGATTACTATCTCTTTTTGGCGATGGATGGACTATTAAAGGGAAAACGCGACTATGCGAGTCTTCCAAGTCCTCCAAGTCTTTTCTACGCGTTTATCGCTTGCGTCGCGTTGGATTCTTGATAAGAAGGAGAATATACGAGGTACAAAGTGTACAAAACGTACAAAATAAGAAAATTATGAAGGAAAAGTTGGCACCTGCATCAGTTCACTATCGGTCCACTAAAGACTAAGCCACGTTCTTTTTCTGGCACTTGCTCTCCTGAATCCCCTGCTACGTCCTTGCCAAAACCTTGCTAGAGTCTAGACTAGCCAGGGTTCTAATTCCCTATTACGACTTAGCTTGACTGTTTTTGGTCCACTTGGCCCTGGCTCCGGAATATTCGGTTGGGTCCGTGATCTATGATTTTCTGGAACTTCCAGGTCCCAAACCCCAGATCTCATCCAATTGCACTTCGCTATGGTCAACGTTTAATTTACACATCTCTTCACCGATTTTTTGCCCTTGCTGAAATGTTTCGACTTCAGCTAATCTGTCCATATTGGACAAGTGTCTCGGTATTCGCTGAATTATTGCTCAAGTACGAAGTACTACCCAAATACAGCACTAGGACTCTAGGAGAACAGAGCAGCGATAGTACTGTACAGTACTACTTCAGCGTCAGAGCGGCTCCGCAATGTCTCTGTCGGGATATTATGATGGTAGGGCCATGACGCTATGATTGCGGCCAAATGGGAAAGAAACAAAATAAACAACAGAAAAACAAATCTCCGTCTGGCAGGTCTAAGCAGAGACAGAGCAGAAAATATGTAGCGGCGCCTTCTGAGACGAAGCCAGCCTTTTAAATGATTATCACCAACGAATGGCTCTTCAACTACCAGGCAAAATATTAGGCGATGGGACGGTTGTGCGGCGTAACCCCCTGGCCACATGCTGTAGCCTCTAAACTGCAACTGGGCTGCAATTGTGGTAGGCTCCTCGACCGCCTCGCCCCATATTCTTTTTTGACCTCATTTCAACATACGTCGTGTACTGCAGTAGACCTGCATGCTGCAGGCGGATCCTGGATCCGCCGTGATAATTCCTCTAAAACTGATAATTATACTGGCTGACTGGATAAACAAAGACAGAGAGAGAAACCCTAGTGGATCTCTTGCACATCACTATTGTCTCCGGCGTCACTGGGTGTCTTACTGCTTCGATCGCTCGAGTTGATCAGTCACAATCATGGCATATTATGGCATATCTAAGGAATCTAGAAGAGGTAACACCTTACGCGGTGAGTTGTCAAGGGGTATTATGTACGACTAACTGAACTAACCGGTACGACTACCTTGACTACCTTGTCAAATGTCAGCCTCCGGGGTTTTTGCTAGACCCATTTTGGTACCTGAGCTCCGTGAAGCTTCCTCCCTGTTCGTTTCCATCAGTTCTTTCGATTCCCCCATGTCCACCTTTGGTTCGTTCGATGGTACCCTAGCGCTCCTTTTCGGCTGCATTGCATAGTGTAGTCCATATGCAGCCGCCATTAGATGGCTGACTCCAGTCGATAGCCAATCGATCATGACTCGGCACTCTGGGGGAACATTTCAAGAAATAATACCCTCCTGTCTGCCCTCCTACCAGCTTCGCTGTCTCTCCCTCCTTCCGATCTCGTTTTGCCTCTTGCAGATGTGTGTGTTCTGTATGTAGCGTTGGAATTGTCTGTCTTTTCTGGTCACTCTTTGTCGACCTAGTCCACTCATTTGAAACTTCTATTATTATTCATCTAAAGATCTGGAGTTTGCCCGTCTTTTTCGACCTTTACTTAGATCTCATCTCATTGTCGGTCCTCTTTGATAACTATATACCGATATTTTTTACTTTATCTCCAAAATTTCACGTCTCTCTTTAGACTCCTTGACGACCTGTTCTGATCTTATGACTTCTTTTCCACGACCTACCGCGCTCTTACATTAATACTACACGCTGCCCGTCCTTTGTGACCATCACGATCTCCGAACCGCTCGGACTCCACACTCATTATAGTACCCGCTTAAACACGTTGAAACGAAAAACGAAAACGAAAAATCCACATTGAATTTTACGCCGAAATTTTGCTTTGCAGTTCATGAAAATAGTTATGGCATATGTCGAAACGGTATCTTAGTTGCAGGAACTTAGGCAATTACTAAGAAAGAAAAAAAATTCCGAGGACTTGTTCCGCAACTCCGGGCCGGGCCCGCGGCAGAGGATGTCATCTTCGACCTCATCATCATCATTATCCTCCCAATCGCAGAGACCGCCGTTGCAAGAAAGGTCGGAAGCAGAAAAGAATAAGCTACAGATTCGCATCGTCCCTTACTCACCACCGAGGCCTGGAGATGACGAAAGTGGCAGTAAGTCTCACGCGCAAGGACAGGAAGCCGGAAATGAAGATGTTCAGAATAACCCGGACGCGACCAATGATCGAGAAGTTATTACGACGCCACAAAGGAGGAGAGCCACGAGCTACGGGACAGATGAGTATGGCGCAGATTCTCAATCTTCATCTCCGTCAATTTCGACACCAGCCTCACCATTGGCGAGAGTTAAGGGCAAAGGTGTTTCAGGGACGAAACTCGCTTCTGACTCGGCTGGCCTTGGGCGCACTGCCCCACCATCCCCTGTCCTAAACAGGCCATCGTATGGAAGCTATAACAGACCAATTAATTCCCAGCCCGAGTCGTCGTCGTCGCGCCACGATGACAGATCAGCTTTGTCAACGTGGAAACGACCCTCGTCGAGAAGAGAAACTTTCATCAATGTCCACGCCGACAAGACTTTCTCAGTTGTGCTAAAGTCTACGCGTCCACGACAGTCCGACAGGTCGGAATCGACTAATGTGACATCTCACCCCTCCGATACATCCATTATCAGCTCGCATGAAGAAAGCTCATTTGTCGCATCTACCGAAGATCGTCACGGCTCCCCATTAAGTTCCGTCCCCGAGCGCAGCGTCTCGCCTTACACGTCAATTACCCCATCTACAGCCACCGCATTAGCTGAGGACCAAGAGAACGAATCTCCTTCGCCCTGGAATTATCGCATGGTTGGTGGCTTACGCAAGGTCCCCCGAACTCCTGATCTCAAAGGCAAAGGCAAGGAAAGGGAACTTTCCGAATCACCTCTCCCGCCGTTACCATCCAGGACAATTGTCGCGCCACCGGAGCAGCCTTCTTCTCCTCTCGCAGCGAAACCGTCTTTTAGTTCCACACAAACCGACTCGACAATCGAAGAGACGGCTAATTATAAAATTATTGGTCGCAGCTCTCCGCCTTTACCTGACACCGAAAGCATCGAGGCGCCTCCCTCGTCAAGCAGCTCAAACGTCAAACTCCTTGGACAATCATCTCCCGCTCAGACTCTTGCCTCCGCCCCGGGATTCGCCGACACACCAGGAAGCAAGAATTATATTGTCCACGGCGAAACCTCACCGATATCCTCATCAGACACTCCTTTCCGAGGTCACTATTACCATTCTTCCGACGAAAGCTCCATACGACAACTGCGGGGAAAATACTCACAGGAAAGTCTCGTCGTGCCTCCGCTTCGGCCGCACAAGAGATCATCATCCGAAAACTTGGGATACTATCACCAGCAATCTAAGGAGGCTCATCGAGGACGTGCGAATTCATTTTCGTCTCTTTCCAGCATAGTTAGCCAAGATACCGCATCCCTCTTCGGTGGTAACACTCCGAACGTTGTTCGCTTGGCTCACACCCCTTCCACCTCGTCGATTCCACGATCTACATGGGTAGGAACAGCAAGCATACCACAACAACGGGTACGGATGGATGTGCATCAATGGAGCTCACAGCTCTCGACTGTGATGTCCGAATACGAGGGCAGCGATCTGGGTTCCCAATTGGCCTCCCGGTCAGGCTCTCACCCAGATTCGCGAGTTGCTTCCATTGGTTCAATGCCCGAGCGAGTTAGTAGTGCTTTCGGAAGCAGGGACAGCAGACAGATGCGAAGTATCTCGTCCTCGCTGGGCCTAGACAATATCGATGTGCGAAGATCATCACACTCGAGATCCCATTCGAGATCGAATTCCCAAGGCGATTCCATAGAACGACCCGGACCCGCGTATACAAGGAATGGGCTTCCTAGCCCTCACATTCGTACCGTTCGGGATCACGACGAACATGGCGACGGGTTGGCTGATCTCCATCAATTGGACCACAAGCCATCTCGAACTCGTCTAGGTTTCTCCAGGCAAGCCTCGGATCGGAGTCTCCGCTCCTCAGCTAGCTCGCGTGCCGGCAGTTTGACCGCATCCTCCCTGCCGACTTGGGCAAGACTTTACTATGGTAGTGGCGAAAGACGTTGGCTCGCCCCCGCTTCTCTTAGATCGATGTCTGAGGTCGGTGATAGTCGCCCTCCAAGCCCTTGGATTGGTGGTGGTGGTTCTCCAGCTCACGAACAAACTATCTACAACCCTCGTCGCAGACCGATGGAAATCGATATCCACGGTCAACGACGTGGTTCAATGGATATCGAACCCGTTGGCGAGACCGGTGAGATTCGGCTGGCCCCTAAAAAGAAGCCTTCAAGTATCTGGTCGCCTCATCTTCGTCTGGACACACGAGCTAGCGGCTTCAGTGCATGGAACGCACCATCCGTCACCTGGTCTGCTGACAGTGGTGTATTTGGGAGACGCAACATTCAGGTAATCCTGTTCGTGGCGGGATTTCTTTTCCCATTTGGTAAGACTCGATTCATTAAAAGCCAATATGCAATGACTAACAGATAAAACAGCATGGATGGTCGCGGCATTCCTACCGCTACCTCGGAAACCAACCCTCGCCATGGAAGAGCGAGACCGAAGCACGACAGAATTTGCTTCCGAATCAGGAGAAGGTCCACGACATATTCTTGTCGACGATGCACGATACCAAAGCGCGAGATGGTGGAGGAACATAAACCGATTTATGGCCGTCGCCGGACTATTAATCCTTGGAGCAGTCGCTGCTCTTATAGTAATAGGCGTTCGGCAGAAATGGGGGCGATAATGAACGATAATGGTGACGAAAACGCTCGCGCGCACAACCCCCGAACCCACGACATAACAGCATTTCCATTTTTCATCTTCTCAACAACGACTGTACGATTTTCTACGTAATATGTAATGACGATTCACGAGCCAATACGGCTACCACTTCCGACCTTAGACACTCCGGATCAACATCCGACACTTCACCGTTTTTTGATGCGGATTTACGAAAAGCAACGTTCTCGCTCTTACGCATCCACGATCTTTTTCACAAATCTGCCATCAAAAAAAGCTTTGCCCTCATTTATTTTCACCATATACTTCGCCACATACTCATTAAACGATCTTACTGTACTTGATCTGCCCGCACCCTCATCTTTCGCTTCGGATTTACCATTCTGAAAAAACCTGTATAAACACACCTTTGACATTTACCACTTCTTTATTCAATCCTTATTACCTTGTATCTTTGTATTAAAAAAATAGATGGGAACAAACGGGACATGATACCCCCAAATTTTCAAATTGCTTGCTTGGAGTCTGGATTGCGAAACGGGGAACCGAATCTGATGACGCAGTCTCCACGGGCGCATATTTGCTTTCTTGTCGGGACAGTCGATTGATTTGTCCACGTTTATTGGAGGGGATGGAAAGGGGGGGGACGGAGGGAGGAGAGAAGGATATTGATTCCCAATTGAACGAGGAGTTTTGATGGGAAGATATCCACACACACACTACGTCTGTCTCGCGGAGGAAATGGGAGGAAAGGGGGAACGCGGACAACACAATGACGATTTGCCTTTGCACACTGAAATATCTCGGAGCAAACTGGATGATATATAAAAGTTATTCGACGACTTGGGAATGTGTAATGTCCTTCGCGCTTGGTTCTAGCTAGAGATAGCTGCAGACAGACGACATCACGCCTGCGATGACGAGATTTTACGAATTAAAAGTTTTTGCAAGTACTTAGATGTGCTCTATAAATTTTGTGATATGATATGTGACCTGACGAAATATCCCGCAAGTAATTACAATCACAAACTCGGAGAAAACGAGTCTCCCTAGGTAATTTAAATCATAACCAGCTTCTTATCTCCTTGCGTAAAAGCTACCAAGCTGTTAGGTAATATTGTAAGAAATACGGTGTCCTGTAACATCTCACCATATTAGGTACGTGATGATTTGGCGGTAACTGCTCTTACATCGGGCAAGATGCTTAGGTCTACTACACATGTCACTTATCTAGCGAAACATCTGTGAAAACGCCAATTGGTGTGCCCAAACTCGGAATCAATTAACCTAGAGTATTAATTCTCATCTACTCGTATCCATAAAACATGAATGCGTCTCGGCTGTCTCATCTTATCTACACTCCCTACCTATCCCGAAGCCGAAGGCCTGAATCCTGGATTCTGATCCTGAGCCTCAAGCCCAGATCCAACAACACTCAGTCTTCTCGTGAACATACTTACAAGTAAGCAGCTTAGTAACTGCGCAAACAGTCCCAACTACTGCTCCTTCCGACTATCACTCCTCCCCCTCCTCCCCACCTCCAGGGACCCCGTCCTCGCCCTCTCAACCTCAACCCTAATCTCCTGAATCGCCTCATCGATATCTCTCCCGGGGTCCTCACTCACACCTAGCACAGGCTCCCTACCCCGTCCCGTAACACTATCCGTGCTCGCACTCCTGACATACTTCGCGCCCACATCCTTCGTCCTCTTCTCCAGCATAGCCCTAAGTTGTTTCTTCGCCGGGGACGCGAAGAACGCCATACTCGCGCCTGTAGATAACACGGCGTAGAAGTACACGCGGCTCCAGGCGAGGATCGACTGGTCGAAGCGGAGGATGACGAAGGGCGCTACGACGAAGGAGAAGGTCGTCTGTGTTGCGAGCCAGGAGGCGAAGTCGTAGTACTTTTTGCTTGGGAGAGGCTTTTGGGTTACTGGGTCGAGGAAGAAGGGGCGGATTGTGCGGCGGTAGTCTAGTGGTGTTTGTTAGATACGGATTTACTAGTTGTATAGGAAAGCAAATAAAATGGAGGTTGGGAAGGGGAAGGGAGAAAGGGAGGGGATGGGAACGTACTCTTCGCAGCCTGTTGCACGAAACTGGCAAGCACGAAAGACAAGTAATATCCGGGGTAGAACCCGTGCCAGAAAGCGCTCGTCACGAACGTCGCCATACTAGCGCGGAACCCAGGCTTCCTGTTGCGCGGCGTCACGCGCAGATAAACATAATACCTAAGCCACTTGTTTGTGTTCATATTCCAGTTACCAAGGTAAGCGCGGCTATTCTGCGCCGTCTCGACACCCCAGGGGTTAATATTTTGCAAGCGGTCCCAAGAGATCTTGCCGGTGACCGGGTCGACGCCATTATACCCCAGCCCCGCGAGGATGCATGAGCCCTCCGCCATCGACCACACGCCATAGTACTTGGTCCGCGCCGTGAAGCCCACCATGTGCATAGTGAAGATGCGGCGGAGGAGCCCCAGCTTCATAAACTGGTCGTCGAGGAGCACCTCGTGGCTGTAGTACTTGATCAGGTTGAGGAAGAGGTACACCCAGATGCAGCCGCTCGCCAGCTTCCACATGGCGGGGGTGGCGCTCCTCGGTATCTTGCGCTTCTTCCTAGTAGGCGGCTTCTTAGCGGGATCGATGGTCGCAGGAACGTCGAACATGGTGCAGTCGAGCCAGCCGCGGTACTCGTTGTAATCGAAAGCCGGTCCGGTTAGCAGAGACGGGAAGAATAACACATATCCTGCATAGTCTAGCAGGCTAGGCAGCTTGAGTATCCTTCGAGACTTTTGAAAGTCGCTGAGCTGGTCTTCGGGCAGAGTACCGTCCGCCACGTTCCAAGCGAAGGCAGAGAGCTTCATGACGAGAACCATCTGGGCGCCTGTAATATCGATCTCGGCCGGGTTATCGGCGAACTGTCGCGTAAGTTGGTTCACGGCCATGTGGCCCATAAGGAAGATGAAGGTGATCCATGGCATGTACGCAGACGTTCGCAGGTAGTGGGCGAGGGCGTAGGTAACGGTGGAGGAGATGAGGAGGGTTCGAACGCCGGTCCATAGCGAGTATAGGCCTACGAGGTAGAAGAGGCCACCACTATTATTATAAAGACGATTAGTCTCTTGATCATTCTGGGTTTCTCTAAGGCCAAGCGCTGTTTAAGGGGCTAGTTTACACTCCATACCTAATCACGAAAGCATTTTTGTATTCAGGGCGAGCGTCTGGGACACGTTTCAAGAGGCCGGCGAGCGGATACGATATGAAGAATGAGAATATGAGCTTGACTGTTCGTTGGTTATGTCAGTAACTTCGTCGTCGTCGATAATCGGATGGGAGAGCCTACGTTCGTCTGGTGAAGCTCCAACGATTCCAGACAGGAACTCAAACGCTACAGCAAGTCAGCGCAATGTCTTTGACACCAAGACTTCTCATTTAATCTCACGTTTATTTATGTAAGGAAGCATCCTGTGTACGCGCGATTCGTCTAGTTCGAGTATCTGTCATAACTCTAGTAAATCGCCAACGGTCTAGTTTCTCGAGGGAAAAAAAATCTTAGAATTTAGGAACAGCAGCGAAACACGGCTATGGACAAAGTGTACACATTATAAATATGTAATATGCAATAACATTTACAAGTTCGCAATATACGAGGAAGGGTTAAACGAGCAAAGTTAGGGGGCTTCGTCCCGAAAGCATAACCGGAAGTTTGGATTTTAAGCTGGAATTCTGACTTTAAAGCTTCTAAAGTTTAATGGGTCCTAGGATATAGAAATGTTGAGATGCGAACTTGGAAGCTTGGTGATGTCACCCGTAATTGTGGGTACCGACCATGTGCCAGTTGGCATGTGCTCGCTTCACTGGCTACGATAAAAGGAGGTGCTTATCAGGTACAGATGTACCTCGATGTACTTCCATATATGCACACAAATGGGTGTGCACAGCAGCTGTGTAGGATCAAGTCAGGAGGCCATTAAAGTCGACCATACAGAACACAGCATATGGATGCTCTCTGCATGATGCAAGTAGGCATCCACGGATACATATTAAGTGGCTTAACCACTTCATCTAACAGAAGACACATAATTAACAGTAGGCAGATAACCCGGTTTATAGCTTCTTTATTATGACTGCTAAAGTAGACAGCTCACGCATATTCATTCGCATAGGTTATATGATGTGATGTGCCTGTTCACCCTTCAACACCGATTCAACATGCTTGATTCGCATAGTCAAGAATCAAGGCCGTGTATCAGCCTCTTCCCCGAGTCTCTGGCTATTTCTTGATATGATGATGCCTCGAACCTCTAAACAGATCTCGAGGTCTTCATTCCTGTCTTGCGCCGTCCATAATATGATGAATGACTTTCCCCATATCCGTAAAGCTCCGTTTTCTCATTATAAGTTAAAAAGTCTATACCTGAAATCAACAGCCCTTTCGTTTCACACCACCTATTTGAAGAGGATGGGTAGGTAATTATTATACAGTAGTAGTGGCCGAAATAGGGGGGCGTTGATGCATAGGCGCTTGACCGTCTCGCAGTGTATGCTGCCCGTTTAGAATCGCATTGGGTCCGATCGGCCACGGCTTTCGCTACTGGAAGCACGGCCGTATCACTCATAAAGGTAATATTATCTTCCTATTTACGAGTTTGCAGCGTCGCGGTTGCTCTGAGAGCTCGCGCTCATAGTAGGCTGCGTAGTCGGTAAGGAGTTCTTGGCCACCTGCGACTGGCGCACCTTCGCCCAGGCATACACGATACCACTGACGAAACCAATGAAGATAGCAGAGACACTGCCGACGGTAACGGGCGCGGAGAAGAAGACGAGACCGCTGACGGCGATGGGAAGCTTGTTGAGGGCACCGACCATAGAGTACGTGGTGGAAGACGTCACTCGAATGCACCACGCTGAGCAGTACGAGATGAAGATAGCAGCCATTCCAGAGTAGATCATGCCGATGAAAAGAGCATTCCGAGACTCGACCGGGAAGTTCTTGCTCAAGTTCGCGCTAGACCAATCCTCGGCGACGAGGGAGCAGATGATTAGGACAGGAATGGTGAGGAAGTTGTTGTAGAACATGGCTATCACACAGTTAGCACGCTATGAGACACGTTGGTTAGTGGCAATAAGACTTACTGTCCCAGTCCTTGAAGTTCATGTTCTTGATGACCTTACGCATACCCAGAACATAAGAAGCAGTGCAGAAAACGTTCAGCCCCATCCAGGCGTAGCCAGCGTTCAAGGTAGCGAGAGCAGCAGCAGCCTCGGCAGTCTGAGCAGCGCTACGGGTGTCTGCCCAGGCCGCGACGACGGAGCTAAGAACCATAAGACCGAACGAGAGCAGCGCCAAAGGCGTGACGCTTCCGCCAAACCATAGAACCTCGCCATAAGCAATGACAATGATAGTCAAGTTCTTAAAGATTGTGTACACAGGGACCGACAAGAATTGTAGCGATTTCGTGCTCGTGTAGATCATACCGACGAGGAGAAGGGAGATGGGGAACCCTGTGGCTGTGTTAGTATATGCAAGGCTATCAGGACAACCGGATAAATAGACACGTACATCGCTTTCCCTTGTTTATATCGAAAGGTGCGAGGTTCTTGATTAGACCCAATTGCTTGCAGGCTTCGATCGTCACTATACAAACGATTGACTATCGCACAATTAGAAAGCTGGTCTCGTGCATTTTGCCAAGACAATAGGATATAGTACCTGAACTGCAAGGTAGAAGAAGTTCAAGTTCCATTCGGAACCGGACACGACATATTTGTTGACAACCGTCATACTAATCGAAGAAAGACAGTAGGCGAGAATGGAAATAGCCGGGCTATTCTCGATCTTGGCCACCGAGCTGGACATGTTGTGATGAGATGCGGCTCTCGACGGGCGAGGCGGGATAAACGGATCTTTCTCTCCTCCATAAGGACTTCGCAGTCCCGAGTCGGGCATGCGAACGACGTAGTCTTCGTTTTTCTTGTCCGACATGATTGCGGTGTTGATGGTATTCGCCTCGAATATAGAACCTTTCCGCGATTGAGAGGTTGAGAAGTGGTTTTGTTGGCGATATCGTATTCGAGGGTTAGGGCGAAGAAGTAAGATCTGGGAGGATTGACTAAAAATCAGGGGGAAAAAGAAAAATAAGAATGGGCGCTATCTGTGCTATCTGTTAACAGTTAAAGCGTTAAAGCAACCTACGACGCTGCGCCCGGGGCTGTGGAGCCAACTAACGCGTAGATTGCGACAACTTGGCAGAATGGAAGCGACTTCTAGAAAATCGATGAAAAGCCAGAAATCGAACTTCGATGGAATTTCCAATTGCCTCTTCCCAGAAATCGATAACTCGATAGCGGGTTTCGAATCGAAGATAATGACACAAGACCTTGAGAAGAGAAACGAAGCCTTGCAGATGTTGAAAAAGTCAAAGTCTCAATCTTCATAGAACGCGTGTCGAAGTATTATTTTTATTACCTACAAAAGTTTAATCAAGGGTAATTTGCCGTAGGATTAACATGGGTGGTGCTGGAGTTGGCTAGGACCGCTAGGTAAAGCTGGTAAGGCCAGGCAGGGCAGGCAGAACTTAGCGATAAAAAGACAGGGTAGGCAGCTGGAAGTCGAAAGGGTATTAATTGCTAGATTTCGTTCAGATTTCTATGTGGTTTGAGCGGTATGCAATCTTAGTACGGTCTTGGCAAGGTAAAATTAGAAACTTCAATGTGCCGTATTCCTGGGCCAATCAGAAGATACGGATTGGTCTTTATTGAAATGCATACAACACTGAGTTTCTGATATTTGCATAGATATTTGAATAGATAGCTGCATATTGCTTATTATTTCTCGTCCGAATCGCGACGGGATCGGGAGCTGTTCCCTTCAGATGAATTGAAGCGTTGAAGCATTCAATACCCCTGAAAAAGGCAAAGAGTTTTTTTTTCTTAGATTTCATCGTCAAAGCTCATATCATAGCCATAGAACGTTTAAATCTTGGAGTCTGTGCCATCGCCGCCATGACAATACCTAAATCATCCCCTGATCCAACGTTCTAGCCAAATCCATAGATGCCTCATACATTAAGCAGAGTCTAGATGGGCAATAGGTCAAGTAGTATCCATTGGTTCCGCACCCTCGGCCGTTGAATCCCCTTCTTCGTCTTCTTTCTCTCCCTTCTCCTTCTCCTTATTTGCGTCTTCCGCCTCAGGGGCCGCTGGGTAGTTTAGATGCTTCCAGTCCTCGAGCTCTTCGGTAACAGACCTAAGGCGGTCTCTAATGCTCTCAATGGCATAACTTCCAAGCACGAGCCTCAATGGCGGGTATGAGCAGTGCGCAAGTTGCCAAACCAGCTCCGCGCACTTAACCGCACTTGTCGGCTGCCGGTCCCCGAGCCATTGAACCATGCGCTTGGCGTGCAGCGCAGGCGACGTCGAATGTCCATATGCCTCACTCGCCGGTTTAATTAGGAAGTGTCCCCACGTTGGCAATGGGTTCTCTTGGGAGTCCGGCTCGTCTCTACGGACTAGTCCTGGCTCGACGAGGGTTGCCTTGACGTTGAAGGAATCGATTTCGTAGAGCATAGCTTCGATGAGACCTTCTACAGCGTACTTAGTAGCGCAGTAGGGGCCTAAACCAGGCACGCCGAGAGCGCCGCTCGTGGAGCTGAAGATGAGGTAACGGCCGCCGTTTTGTTGGCGGAAGTAAGGGAGCGTAGCTTGTATTATATGTAAGGTACCCATGAAGTTGGTCTCAAATTGATTGCGGATTTCGTGTTCGTCCTGGTCCTCGCATGCGCCAATTACGCCGTAGCCGGAGCAATTGACGACCACGTCGATACGGCCGAAGTGGTCGAGGGTCTTTTCGACGACCTGCGACACGCTCTGCCGGGCGCGGACATCGCACAGCAGACCGAGACAGTTTTCGCCGTGTTGGCTTGCCATCTCCTCCGGCGTGGTTTCGAAGGTCCGCCCCACGTCCACCACAAGATCACCCCGAGCCAGCGCGCATTTCACAAGCGACCGACCCATGTGACCTGTGCCACCAAAGACCTTGAAGATTCATTAATTTAGCCATTATTAAATAAACATGCAGGCGCCACAGATGCACGAAGGGCAGCAAACAGGATATTAAATGATATGATCAAGATTTTTATAGATAAGATGCAGAAAGCAAGAAAAAAAAAAGGAAAAACACTTACAATCCATACAAGCTGTTTCCTAGGCGCGTTCGGCACCGGAGGTTCGCAGCTTGCGGGGAGCAACAATTTTCCTCTGGGCGCGCTGAGAGAGCTTCCCGCCGGCGACGTGTGGGCGACTTCAGAAACGGCTCTAGAGTCCATCCCTAAGTGCCTGGTAATCTCGATTTTTTTTATTATTGTGACCGCGACTGCCACTGTATTAACGAGTTCGTCATTTCGTATACTCTGCCCTTATTTCATCAGTTTCCCCAGCGAAAGGCATCATTCAGCAAAACCTCTAGTCAAGGGTTCGGCAGTTGTAAGAGAGATGGAATGGGGTCGTAGGCGGAGTTAGGTATACGAAAGTAATAATCCCCGCAAAATGGAACTATGGATTAAATAGACTACCGAAAGTATGGTTCTAGTTCAATTCTCCGTACTGGGGGACGGCGATCCTAGCCTTACCCTTAAAGTCAGATGTGTTCAATTAATTGAAGGTTCGATCCGATGTCATTGTGATATCTGATAACATTATCCGATCGGAAAAGCATGTGAGACTTGAACTTGTTTTTATTTCTCTTCGTAAAATCATTAATAAGAGACTTCTATTAACAAAAGGATAGTCCTATAAAAGCTTAAGTATTGCTACTGCCAAAGATCCGCTAGATCACCCTTAGAAATGTTTTCATCGACCCATATCATAGCTCTTTTATCTCAGCTCACCAATTTCCCGCCATTTTAACTCAAGTACTGCGTCACATACTCCTTACGGAACTGGTTCCCATCGAGCTCGCCCGATCGGTTCAGTGGCGTCCACTTGGGCTCGTCCTTGAAGAGGCGCATAGCCTGGATGTACTGCAGCCACACGTCAGATCTGCGTGACGCACCTTCATCCATTCACGATTTGATCCCATGCATGGATAGATCGTAGAAAAAGAATAGGGGTTAGGGGGTTAAAGAACGTACGTTACTCTCATCCGTAGTGAACCTGTGGTAGATTCCGGGGGGCAGGATAATTAGGTCATCCTTCTCAAGCTGGATGCGCACCCACTCGTCGCCCTTGCTGCGCACGTCGAAGTATCCCTGGCCGTCGCGAATATATCGGATCTCCTCGTCCTCGTGTAAGTGCTCGTGGAAGAAGGACTTGACCTTCTCCTCATAAACGGCGCCCATCTTCTCCGGCGACACCGTGATTTCGTCCCGGTTCTTGTACCCGCGGTTTCGCGCCAGCTCGTCCACGTCGGACACCTCCGGATACTTGAAGTACAACACGCCCAGCTCCTCTAGCGCCGCGGCGTTGACATCTTTGCCCGAATCATGAGGCAGGCGTTGGTCGCCCTATGGCGTTGTTAGTGCTGCCGGTGGGTTGCAACGGGCATGGTTGCGTATGAATGCGTGCGAACGCTTTCGTGAGAATAGCTTGCGATGGTGTGATGAGGGGCAACTTTTGCCGGTCTAGACACTTACAGGAGAGTTGTCGTACCAATACGCTCTCATTTTGAAATTCGTGTTGTCGCGTAGTTCAACAGAAATGAAAGTATTAGAAACGAGAGATTTACGGATGTTATTTCAAAGACGGGAATAAAAAAAAGAAGCCAGGGAGGGAAGCTTGTTATATAAATATTTTCCTGATAGTCTCTTGCCTCCGGTGAGTGCAAGGTTTGCGGTTAATAATTGGTCGATTGCGATGGCGCCAGCAGCTTAAGGGTGTGACGTCGGCCGCTTGGTTTAATTTTTTCTTGGGGTCTATGGCGGGGTATCCACGTTGCTAGCACTTTCTTTACAAAACGCTCTCAACTCACTGGTCGAATGCGCTTACTCACCCCTTTACATATAATAGGTATTATATTATAGCGCCCGCAGATCTCGACATATCAACGGCTATCGCAGAATGCTTCCTAGTCCATAGATCCGTTGTAACGGTGTCACAAACATAGAGTTAATGTTTTATGATGATCATAACATTGGAACAATACGGTGAGGCTAACTTTATATATCGAGAAGGCTTTAGCTTGGTAAGGTTGTGGTGTGATATTGGGGGATCGTCACCAAACTTGGGGGCATTGTCATCAATATTTGATAGCCTACTTCCAAGACTGTTTAATGGAGATATAGATAGGATATTAGAATGTTGTATAGGTAACAGATATTTTAACACGCATTGCTGAAGCACTTGTTATCAATCTCCGAATAGCGAGGGACGTGTGTATTCCACTAAGTACTTCGCAAAGTCTAACTAGTGACTTAAAGCTTGTCTCCAGTCGGGAGGACTAAAATAGAACACCGTTTTCACATCCCCATGTTCGATAAACATGAGCTGCGAAGAGTGTTTCAAGCGTAGTATGTACAAAAACACCCGAGTTTCGCCATGCTCCGTCTCAACCATAAACGCCGTTATACTGTGCTAAATGAAGAGCCGCCATGATGATCGATTGCCGTCGAATCTGTTCCTAAACGCCATAAATGAGGGTATGATAGTCGTAAGTACCATCGTCAAGTCTGTCCTCCTCTGTCTACGTTTATCGCATGTCTGCCGCAGCAAGCTCCGGGCCTCCCGCTACCGCGAATTCGTTATTGATCGTGTTAGCCGTGTCGTCCCTTGGCTGCCTACGCTCAAACAGGCGACGCCACCACATTGGCGGATCTAGAGGCCTCGAGCCGTTGTGCATCGGGGGGTATACGTCGGTAAAGAAATACCAGATGTGGCCGATAACGACGCCCATGATCTCATCCTTAGGTACAGTTCCGTGCATAACGAGGCTGAAGGTCATCAGAACCCAGGGAAGGTAGGGTGCTGTGAACTCCGCTAAGCCTAGGAAGCTTAGGCGGGTGTTAGGGTTGCGTCGCGACCAAATGTAGACCAACGTCGATGATAGAGGGTGCCCGAGGAACGGCATGGACACCATCGGCGAAAGAACAATGAGGAAGGCCATCGAGTACATCAGGAGCCACGAGAAGTGGGCTGGTGATCGACCGGAAGACTCTTCGAGGAGACGGGCGTATCGCTGGAGGAAGTAGACATGGAATAGGAGGTCGAGGGAGAAAGGGCCGAAATATAAGAATGTGGATAGTAATCGCCAATACTATGAATGTCAGAAAACCGGCTCTCTCGGTTTCAGGGTACGAAATTCGGGTTGCTTTCTTACCTCTCCCTTCTGGAATACGGTGCGCACGCTATAGAATAGCTGGAATGGGGTGACCATCTGGCATTGAACCAGCGCGCTCGTCACCACCGTTGCGGTCGTCCACCATCGCGTGCATATTGGCATCTCCCAGAACCAGGCCTCTAACGGGTTGCGGCCGGCGCCATCGCCCGGCATCATTTGGTCCATGGTGATCGCGTGCGGGAATGGTTTACAAAGATCAAATAACTACTTGGGTCAACTTTTAATATCAAAGAGACTTATGAAAGTGCTGTATTTCAAATCAAATGCATAGGTTGATGAGCACGAAATACGGACCTGTAAGGAGAAACAAAAGGCTGAAGAGTTGTAGGAAGTTGATGGCGAATTGGAGGGATCGACCAGCTCTCAGCCCACTATGTATCAACCTACCAGCACCTTCGCTGCTAAATCTGGCCTTATCGGAGGATTGATTGACCTGACACGATGGCCAAACTTGATTGGTGGATGTGGGCAGTTTTTGGGACCCTTAAGGCAATATTGACGGATAAATGAATTAATACTCTATCTTTCGTAGATGATGACGTGATCATCAATCAAGCCGCGTAGCCCTTTAGCCACAGATGTGGCTTGAATACGGAAATTCCTTTTGGGATTAGTCGAGGACCTGGGGTTCCAATCCAGCCTCGACAGGGGATGCCACTAGCGCGTCGCAGGGATTTTAATTGAAATGGCTGGTGCGCGTCTCGAGGGGTCGTGCTTCCAGTCGCGTCCCGCCAATTGACAGGCACCGGGAAGTTACCAGTAAACCTTGAAGCTAATTGAACGGGAAACGGGAAATGGGAAAGTATCCCCCAGCCACTTAGTTTTTCGCCAATTTTCGCATTCTCATTATTTTGACCCGTTGGCCGGGTGCGGTTCTTTCTCCCTTCTTTCTTTCATGGGAATGCGCTCCTTTTAACATTGTTCGATCATTCAATGTCACCAAACATTTACGCTCTCTTTCACGAATAGCTTGCAATTGTCTGCAATTAACTATACTTCGGTGCAATTCGACATCACCAAATATCTACCGACTTATTGTAATCAGAGACATCACCGATACATTACATCAAGTCGCACAACTTCTATTGTGTACTCGAGGCTCCTATCGGTTTCCTTACAATTACTTGGTTTTACAAAGCCTACCCGTCGCATCACAATGGCGGGTCGCGGAAAAGGGGGTGGAAAAGGGGGAGCAGTAATGCGTATGTACACGAATCATTCCCTACTTCAACGAATGATGCTGACTTGCTACTAGCTGGTGATCCAATTCCTTATCCTCGAAGGAGAAGATACAGGCCAGGAACCGTTGCGTTGAGAGAGATCAGAAGATTACAGAACAACACCGATCTACTCTTACGAAAGTTACCATTCGCCCGATTAGTATGTCGCTCCATCTGTCTCGTCTTGTCCATGAGTAAAAATGCTAATTGTAAGAAATAGGTTCGCGAAATAGCCTTAACCATGCGTCCGGTTGATGAAGGCATGCGATGGCAATCGCAAGCTATCTTAGCGCTTCAAGAATCTGCCGAGGCTTTTCTCGTCCATCTTTTCGAAGACACAAACCTGTGCGCCATTCACGCAAAACGAGTCACCATTATGCAGAAAGACATTCAACTCGCTAGACGAATACGGGGAGTCTGGGGTGGTCTGGGCTGAGCAATGCGAGGACGTCTAATATCCATCATCGCTAATTTTCGCATTCGACCTTTTAATGCATTGGGATTCGGTAGAGCCTTCCCAGCCGCCTATGCGATGGCGGGTGGTCTGTCGTGGGTGGCCTATACAAACAAGGAGGTTGCCAGGGAAACTGAGATACCATAAGTGTGGCGTTTAGCCGGGTTGGCTAGGTAAAAGTGAGCTGGCGTTTTGGGAGTTGAATGAGCCGATTAAAGAGGAATTGCAGTCTTGCATTTGATTTCGATACCACAATACTATGCCAGAAGCTGCGTAGAGCTAGAACTCATCAGATTATAAAGAAGAAATAATAGTAAAAACTTTGCCAAGTATCAAAGAAAAGCATTTTGAGGCTGAAGTTGTACACGGGTTGTACGTATGCTAATAACTCCGAAACTCCGTGAATTTTGGGGCACATGTGGGTTGATTCAGGGATCCTAGAGGTTCTGTTAGCACCTCCGTTCAGCGTTTTCTTACATGCATGTACAGCTGTAAATTCGTGACGTCAATGGCTAGGGAGGCGCTCCGGAGCTCCCTTTTTAACAAGCCAGCCTGTTAACTTTCGTTGCCTATTCCCTCAATAATTTGTATTGTAGAGCCTAGCAAATTCAATCCAATTGGTTCTTATACTGGTAGACACATCCGTCAACTTCTATCTCACAAGATGTCAGCAAGATTAGTCACAAGAGCCCGCCTATCGAGACATGCTCTCGGTGCTGGTATAGTCGGTTTATCCCTAGGCACAAGCCTATCGTTCAGGCAGCCTAAGCTCCGACTAGACGCGAGAGAAACGCCACGGCCCATTAGTAACCTCCCTCCTGTTAAGGAAAGATTAGATCCCGAGCTCTTGAAGCAGCTTTCCGGCGGTAGTCTTACGGGTATGTCAGGCTTGAATGAACACATATGACCCGTGGCTAACAAAAACATAGGATTCGTCTCCGGAGTTCTCATCAGCATATTCTCACGTACATTAGTCTTGCTTTTGGGCCTTTCAGTAGTAATTGTACAGGTATGTGACTGATTATTTTCCTCCGAGCACGTCTTCGGTTTTAATGCTAGTTAGGTGGCCTCGAGATATGGCCTCGATCTCGTACAACAACTGAAGTTGAAACAACGACTAGGAAATTCACGGATTTTGGCTGCATTGGAAAAGGACCCTGCATTTAAATTATCATTTGGGTTGTTCTTTGCGATGTCTGCTTTTATGCAATTCTAGTACCATAGGGCCTAGGTAACCTACCTGGTAGTCAATTGTAACAACCATTGCAATATGAAGATAGATAACACTAACGATGCTAATTGAAACTTTGCGTTTCTCTCTCCAGCCACGCCAGAGTTACCTTGTCGTTTTCGAAATATCCTTTCGTCTTCTCCCATATCTCTTTATTGTAGTCGGTCAACCAGGTCTTCTCTGCGTCTGTCAAAAGGGACTCATCAATGAGCTTTCGACAATAAGGGACCATAGTGACGTGCTCAAATCCAAGGTACGGCTTGTCGCCAAATTTGTATTTGGTCTTAACTTCCTTAACCATCACGATGTTCTCAATGCGGATGCCGAAGGAGCCGTCCTCGTAATAACCGGGTTCATCGGAGATAACGTTTCCAGGGGATAGAGAAACCTCCGAGTATTGTACCCTAGTACCGATACCAATTGGTCCTTCATGAACATTCAAGTATGACCCAACTCCGTGACCGGTGCCGTGACGGTAATCGAGTCCGGATTGCTAAATTTGTTAGGTAAGCAAAGTGTGAGTGAATACAGCTCAGAATGAGACGTACCCATAAATATTGGCGTGCAAGACTGTCAAGAGCAAAGCCTGTTGTTCCTTTGGGAAATACAGCCATATCTAAGGCCATATTGCCTTTCAACACAAGCGTGTAGGCTTCAATCTCAGCGGCAGTAGGCTCGCTGAAGTGCAATGTTCTTGTCGTGTCTGTAGTGCCGTCTAGGTACTGGGCTCCGGAATCGCATAGATAAACTGCATTGGGGTCGATCACCGAGCAACTTCCACGCTCGGGCTTGTAGTGAATGACAGCAGCACTGATATTTTAATTAGCACAGTAAAAAGATGAGATTCCCGTAAGTTTGGTAGACTTACTTTGGCCCCGTTGACGAGATCGAGGGAAAGGAAAGACCAACAAAGTCCTTCTGCTTTGCGCGCAAAGATTCGAGCTTATCCGCAGCTTCAACCTCGTCAAGAGTCGCCTTCTTTACTATCAACTCATTTTCAAGCCATGCGAAAAACTCGATCAAAGCAGCGCCATCTCTGATGTGGCATTGTCTCATCCCTTCTAGCTCAGCCTCATTCTTCACAGCCTTTGAGTCGCCAATAGGACTTCGAATTTCCTCGACCATGCCATCTCCTCCAAGTGCTCGTTTCAGAGCCCATGAAGCCTTATTTGAAATCAAAAACTTCTTGTTCTCACTACCTTCTTCCTTCTTCTGAACCTCTGCTGATTCGCGAAGGGCAGAAGCATCGCTGAATATGTCATTATACGGCTTGATAGAAACACCATTTTCCGCAAGGTATGATTGACATTCGGCGCTTAACTTGGAAGAATTGACGTATAAGGTAGCGTCATCAGCGGTGACAATGGCGTATGAAAAGAAGACCGGATTATAAGGGATGTCATTTCCTCGAAGGTTGAAGAGCCAAGCAATCTCATCGAGCATTGAGACTACAAAACCAAGGGATTTCTTCTTTTTAAGCTCGGCACGAAGCTCACTTAGCTTTGCCTTCGCATCTTTCCCAGCAAACTTTTCGTCAAGAACTATTATAGGTTCTTCTGGTTGAGGCGGCTTATCCTCTCCCCAAACTACGTCGACTAGGTTCTCCTCGATGCCTGCCAATTCCTTCCCCCCACTCTTTTTGATCTTCTCTGAGAGCTTCTTGGCGGCACCGCTTGTTAGCAAAGTCGGATCCACAGCTACGACTTTACCGCCAGAAGCTTGATCTGCAGACCATTCTTGCCAGGTTGGAACGTCTACTAGGCCTTGCTTCAGAAGTGTCCAGTTAGTGTCAAGCTGGTGGGAAGCTTGGTTGAAGTAACGGCCATCTGTGGCCAGGGCAGCCTTCTCATGAGTGACAACAGCACAGCCAGCCGAGCCAGTGAAGCCTGAGATGAAAGCACGACGAGCATCAGCCGGCGCAATATACTCGGATGCATGACTATCTTCAGAAGGGACGACTAGGCGAATGTTAACTAGGTACTAAAACTCGATTCCAGATTATCTATCTAAAGCACGCAAACTGGCTTACTGTAGACATCGACCTCGTGCTTTTTCATAAGCTCGCGAAGCTTAGAAAGGCGAGCGGTGGTGTCGACTTTATCCATCTCGATAGTGACCGCAGTGCTTTGGGATCGAGAAACAAGATGTAGTATGACTGGTGAAGCCCTAACGTTCCACAGTCGAGGCCGAAGTTTGGGTATGACAGAAACGGATGAGAGGGCAGTCCTTGAAGTCACAGATAGAGTGGAAAGGGGTGAGGGATATCTCATCAGGAATAGCTATGGCGATATCGACGGCGTTGAGCGATCAGCATGTAGGTAATAGGTAACCGCCGCGTTGTCAGGGAATCCAACGAAGCTTGAAGGTTTGCAAACTTGCGAACTTGGGCACGAATAACTCAGACAAGTCCCTAAAAATACCTAATCGATATCAAGGAAAGACATCCATTGGAAGCAAGCAGGCTAATTAATGATGCGCTTGCCTTAATCTTAAGAATAATTGAACTTAAAAAAGTTGTCAAGATTAGAGATTTAAACATTAGCAATACGCACGTAGCACAAAAAGAGTGGGATTGAAGTCTGGTGGCTTGCCGTTCAACGGCATTTGAAGAACCCTGGTGGGGTGGGTGAGGTGTATTTTCCAAGTACCCAATTCTCAGGGGGTACTTTCCAATTAAACAATTCTGCAACTGTGCGCAGCAAATTTGGGTGGATATCGGAGAATATCCTGTTATTTTTAGTGTATTTGTGTTTAGTGATACGTGGAAATGTACCTGGAGAACGCTCACGCGACTGTACACGGCATGCACAGCAGTTTCCAAGCATGGCCGGCAACGCTCCACCCCACCATCGAAATTGGGCACTGAAAGCTGTGAGTTTCGGGAATGACGTTTGGAGCACATCCGGTAGCGAATTCCAATCACTCAAGGTCGTTGCTATTTTGTAGTACATACGCCATATACAGTGGTAATTACTGATATTCATGTCTTACCTAGTACTTGCCTAATGCTTTTAATGAGTTTGAGGTTAAATTTGAGGTACTTGCAACCGACCACATCGATCTAGCCTCATCAGATCTAACACTTACCACCTTTCTTCTGACCGACATCTATAACTTTAATCAACATCTATCACCTACTAGTGTCTATTCATGCATCAACCTTTTGCAAACATTTAGTTTCCTCTTTGCAACTCATATCAAGCTTACCAAATTCTCGATATGGATGAGATACCCCATGGTCATGGAAACAAACGCCGCCATGGAAGAAGTATCTATTTCCACTATGACTCTGCCTGAGGCTGAGAATGTAAGTTGTGCATCGATATATTGAGGTTTATATATTATTAGGACTCTGGAATAATATATATATGACCTTAGTAATCATATATTTCTCCTGCTTTGGATTTTATTGCCGCAATATGAACTTGTTTCTAAATACTGCCTTGGTCATATATTTTAGAGTCACATCGCTAATATCTCAATAGTTGGTTCACGAGTTGTACAAGCCGAACCCCCCTCAGACTATCTCCCACATCCAAGAGATTCTCCAAAATCTCCAGAAATCTCCAGGGGGATGGCAGCTTGCGGATGGCTTACTTAGCCGACCTAATGACAATGTCAAGTTTTTCGGTGCCTTGACCTTCACCGTGAAATTAAACACCGAAAGGTATGTACCTATCCATCAAACTGCTGAAATGCTGGAAGCCTACCTAGTTACCTATATACTTACTAACTAATCTCCCTGCCTTTAGTTTATCTGATGATGATGCCATTTCAGTTCTAAACAAACTCATCTCATTTCTCATAACTTCTTTAAGAGACGGAACAGCTGGTTTTGTCGTGAAGAAGATCTGCAGTACTCTAGTCACGTATTTTGTTCACTACTCACATACGTGGTCTAAATGCATACGCCATCTCTCGTACAGCTTAGACAAATGCACAAGTGTGCCAATCGATGGGATCGATACCACTTCTCCTTTTGACAGCGTGGTACAGTCCTTGGAAATTAAGAACTTTTATGCCATTACTTGGTTTGCCCGATTCCTAGCCAATGAGGCAGAGAAGATTGACACCAAGTCCACTAAATATCTTCCCCTTCATCAACGGCTCTTAGACAATGCCGGCGATGTTGCGACCCTTCTAGCCCACGGTATTAAGCCTGTCAGCGAGCAGAACACACACCCCGAGGATTCAATAGGTTGCCTGATGGCCTGGCTTCTATATGGTCAACGCCTTCCAAACCAGACATTATGTCAACAGCTTCGTACACTCATCCACCCTGTCATCAACTGTCTCCCTTATGAAGAGTTGTATGAAGCCGCAGTTGACCTTCTTACATCCGTCTTGGAGGAATGGCACCCGTTTCTACTTTCAGACCATATCGAATCCTTGTATACTGTCTTTGAGAGTGAGTGGGGCCAAAATAAGTATCGTCAGCTAGTCGAGAACGACGACGCGGATGACGAAGAAGCTCTATTCGGCTTGTTTATGTTGGCTTTTGCCAATGCCCAAGTAGTCGAAATGATGGATGAGACTAATGTAAGAGCTCAACGCTTCCTCACCAGCATTGCTGGTCTGTTCGTCGCCAAAGGATATCCCGGCGTAGATAACAAAATATTTGTTCCGACTCTTGAGTATATGGGCTCTTTCGTCGAAAACCTGCTGGATAAACTCTACGAGGAGGATTCGACAAACAAGCTGCAATGGGACAAGCAGCCTGTATGGCAGATAATGCAGGCCGTCTCGGAGAGTTGGCGCAAGATACAGTACCCGACTCTCGCTATTTACAACTCCTGGGACTCCACTGAACGGTTTGCATTTTCTGAAGCGAGAAAGGATGTCGCCGATTTTATGCAATCCGTTTACTCCATAATAGGAAAACAATTAGTCTCTATGTTTGCAGACCATCTATTAGAGGCGTTGCCAAGATCATCTTGGGCGGAACTCGAGGCGGCTGCCTTCTGTCTTGGCGCCTTATCTGATTGTATATCGGACGAAAGCTCGTGTGATGATATACTGACCAAGGTATTCGGCTCGCCCTTATTCGATTTGTTGCGTCAGGGTCATAGTGTGGTGCCCGTCCGCGCGAGGCAGACGTGCCTCTCTCTTATCGAACGCTACTCAGACTACTTTGGTAACCACGCAGAATTCCTTCCGGCCGCCTTGAATCTACTTTTCAGTGCCGTAGGTGATAAGCACCTCGCAGTCCCTTCCTCTAAATCGATTTATACACTATGCTCCTCTTGCCGAACCCTCCTTACACCAGAGGTGGATGCTTTTCTAGAGCAGTACGGGACGTTGCGCAACCACGAACTCGACTCGCTGGTAGAAGAAAAAGTTGTAGAAGCGATCGCATCAATCATACAAGCAATGCCTGGAGATGACCGCCAGGCAAGCGCCTTTAAACGCCTACTTACAATGATTGGTGTGGATGTCAATGCCAGTCTGCAGCTCTCGGCATATCCTGAAGGATCTGTTCTACCTCCCTCTGATCCGGTAAGTCCCTGCTAAGTTCAATTGGAAGAAAGTTCCCTTAATCTGTGTATTGACTTTTGATATAACATAGTCGCTAGTAAGAGCATATGATTTAGCGGAGCGTCCTGTCGAGGCAGTCCCAACATCAGAAGTCGCTCAGCAGTTGGCCATACGAGCTCTTCAGTGTTTGAGTAGTATTGCAAAAGGACTCCAATCGCCTATAGAAGCTCCTATTGACCTAGAGACTGATGATGGAGGTAATCAAGCACCTGTCAGCGCCGATCTGAACCAGATACAAGTCGACATCATGGTGAGTACATATTAAACCTCTGTTTGCCTGCTAAATATTGTGGTAAGGTACGTAGGACTAACTTCTCTATAGAATCTCCTCGTCCGAATTAAGGAAACGTTCTCGAGTAATAGCGAGATCGTTGATGTTATTTGTAGTATCCTTCGTGCTGGCTTCTCTGAATCAGAGCCAGGCCCATTTGTATTTCCTCCACAGATGGTGACCGAATTCATGATCAGTAGGTGGCACCAACGTGTTGCTGCGGTAGTAAACACGGCAAGCGTCTTTGTGACATCATTGAGTAGTGGGAATCAAAAGAGATATGTTGGAGAGGTTATTGGGCAACTATTGCCCTGGGTTTTTGGTTTATTGCACCAACTCACAGGTGAGTCGTCTTGATCCTTGATGATTTCTGATAAATCGCTAATGAGGATGAAGAGCCTGAACAAGAACCTGAATTATCACAGTATGGCCTTGAATTTGCCTACAGGGTGATGGCTAGGCGTCCGGAGATACTTATGTCTCAGCCCCCTAACGTGCTCGAGTTTCTCTTCATGTTTGCCTTTAAGCTGCTAAATGGAAATGAACCATTGCCCAAGCAGACGGCGGCAGAATTCTGGGTAAGTCTTTTAATCACCATGATTGAGTAATAATAATAATACTAACTATTAAACCGTCAGAGCACATTCATCACACTCACCACAGATGACCAAAATACACAAAACATGGTCAACAATGCGATAACCTATCTAGGTCCAAAACTAGCCGAGTCGCTTATCCAGAATATAGGAGGAAAAGCAGCGAGAAGTGAGCTAGACAAGCTCAGCGATCCGTTAAAGAAACTGGTGGTGCAACATGCCCAAGCTCGCCAGTGGTTGGAGGCGGCCCTGCAAGATCCGTCGTTCCCTAGCGACAAGGTGTCCACAGAAGACAAGGAATTATTCCTGAAGAAGGTTATCATGTAGGTCTCTCTTTCTTCTGTATTTGAATCACCGCGACTAATATTTCGGCTTAGGCTCCGAGGACAACGCGCAACGAACCAGGTTGTCCGAAATTTCTGGTTGGAATGTAGAGGATCGAACTTTGCATATGCATCGTGATCACCACATCGTATGGCGAGTTATGACTTTTTCAAAACTGGCTGATGTCCATACTAGCTAGGTATTTAGAAACGAAATTAGAACAAACCGTGCGCAATTCGATCAGAATTACAATCGTGACTTAGCATTCCCGTGTCTTCTTAAGCTCTCATCATTTAATTTTGGGGGACATGTACAAACCGGATGATGTTACACGGAAGCTATGTAGAACCTACTAGATACAACCTACTTCCGATTCCCTAAACCAACCGCATGTCTCACCAACTTCATCGTCGCCTCAGCATTCTGCCGCGCGACCTCCGCCCCCTCCTCCTCAATCTCCTCAATCCACTTCCCACCCTTCCGGTGCAAGAACTCGTTATACCTCTCCCGCACCCCCGCCAGCTCAAGCACAACCGCATCCGCAACCGCGCTCTTCAGAAACTTCAACGAGAGCCCCTGGAAATTCTCCGCTAGCTCCTGGGGCGTGGGCCGCTGGCCGTCGGGGGAGGCCGGCCCGCATTGGGAGAGCAGTTCGAGGAGGTTGGAGACGCCGGGCCGCGTCTCGGGCTCGTAGGATACGTAGTTCTCGCTGTCTGTCGTGGCGCCGGAGATGCGTTGGCGGATCTCGGTTTCGGTGTACGTTATTAGGATGCGCGAGCGGTGCTTTAGGGATGATTTGGACATCTTCTTGGTTGGGTCGATGAGGGACATTACGCGAGGGGAGGGGGCTGGGCGGGTGGTTAGTTATGAGGGAAATTCAGAGAAGGGGGAAGGGGGAGGGGGGCGTACTGGTCACGGTCTCGGGCGGGACGAGGATGGAGGCGTTGTAGGCGTGGTTGAAGTTCGTGACGCACTCTCGCGCGAACTCGAGGTGCTGGCATTGGTCCTCGCCGACGGGGACGTGGGTTGCGCGGTGCACGAGCACGTCTGCTGCTTGCAGCACCGGGTACGAGAATAGGCCTAGTTTTAGGGTCGTTGTGGCTAGCTCGTCGATGTTGGCTGCGTGGTTTTGTTCAGCGAGTTTGGCCTGGGTGGTCTTGTTAGAATTTTACATTGTCCGTTGTTCATATATAAAAAACTTTGTTGGATTCTCTCGCTTGAGTGTAATTGTGAGAAGGAAATAAGAGGGAGAACAAGCACACCTTCCACTGCGTCATCCGACCCAAGTATCCCATCGAAGCCGTACAACTGAGAATCCACATGAGCTCGGTATGCTGGGGCACGGAACTCTGGAAGAAGATGGTTGACCCCTTCTCCGGGTCGAGGCCAATGGCTAATAGCGATGCCAACATCTCGCGTCGGAGCAGGCGGAGTATATTGGCATCCTGAGGTACAGTGATGGCATGGAGGTCGACGACTGAGAAGAGTAGTTTATCATTTGACCCGGACGCTTGCGCATCATCCTGAAGTTTCTTCCATTGCCGTAGTGCTCCTAGATAATTTCCTAGATGTGGTGTGCCTGTGGGCTGGATTCCGGAGAAGACAACCTTTCCCCTCTTCGTTTCCTCTGTTGCCTCGTTGGTGGCGTCGCCACTATTGGTAGATTTATTGCGCCTCTGCTGCTGTGAAACTGGACGCAGAATATGCCTTCTGGCTTGACCAACTAAGGGCCTGTAGCGGGCGCAAATTGTTGAGCGCATCTACTCCAAGTTTTTGGCACCTAGGCCTGTTCAGAGTCTATGAAGCAATTTTATAGTTTTTGAGATTTTGAATCCTTTCTATGAAGATGAAATTTACCCCTAGGTGACCAATTAGTAAGAAGCATTGTCAATAATTAAGTAAGGGTTTCAATTCTCACAAATCTATTTCATTTCACTCATTGACCTTTCTATAACCTTGGAAGTGTGACGTCTTGTAGTCTATTTCAGCGAAGAAGATGCTAACCAAGTCTGATAATTGAAAATATTCGCAAATGGGACATATTGAAGTTCTGACCAATCAGAAACCTCCATTTTCACATTTCCCTACAACTCTAAATCGGAATTGTATTACATAATCAAACATTTGCCGTGAGAAATATATGAAGATATTCGCAAACACATTGAAGTCATTAAAGATTGGTATACATTTAATTGTATGTTACAATGGCCAAGTATTGACGTCAATGTACAGCTAGATAGAGATAGCGCATCTATTTTGTGTGCCTGAATCTCTCGCTTGCCAAAAGTTCCTTGACCTTCTCTACCGTACCCAGAGTGTTGCGGCTTCCGAAGTGCTCCATCTTCTTATTGACTATATCCTGCAAAGACTGAGCCTCAGCATCCAGCTGCTTACCAGGATCTGCACATCTATGTTAGCCAGTAATCATCTCATGAATCCGAACGATTTGGACCTACTAAGACCTGTAAACTCCCAGACGTTCGCTTTCATACCAATTCCGTAGTATGCGTGCTTCTGGAGGTATGCCAGCCAGATCTGTACAGTCTCCGGGTGTCCGTCTCGGATCTGGATCAATCTCCTCCTCGTTACTCTCTCGAAGTTCTCCTGCGCCTTTTTGTAAATGAAATGACTCCTGGGAACCGTCCATCGCTCTGTGATTTTCGGTAAGGGCACTGGTCCAAATGCTGGGAGGTTGAGATAATATGCAGCTCGTAGCGCAAAGTCGCAGAAAAACTCGAGGTTAGGGATACTATACGATCGCAATTGTAGATCGCACGAGGGAACACCATATTCGGCTTCTCTTCGTAGCGGTTGGAGGTAGATGGCTTGAACTGATCTGGGAAGTCGGACGTCGTTCTCTTCGCGAGGATCTACGAGCTCATTCCTATGGTTCATGTAAGCAGTCGCATATCGTAAGTGCTGAATTTAATTTCATACACATATTGAGGAGGCTTGGACAGGGATTCGGGAGTTTCAGAGGGCGTAGAAGGCGCAGAAGATTCTGGTGATTCAGATTTCGGTTCGGGGTCAGATCTATCGAAAGGTCAGGTCTCTATCGAACAGCGCAAATCCATCAGAGTGGGAGCGAAGGCATACACAGATGCTAATGACCGGATGCCAACGAATGGCATTAACGCATTTCGCGGTTGTTGGACCTTTTCATATGTAAGCTCGACGACGTATGATTCACTCAGATATTATAGCATACCAAAGGCACTGAAAGTGCCTGCCGTATCGGCCGCGCTATTAATCGCGACATTTTGTGACAATTGCTATTTTCCCCTCCACCAAGAAAATAGAATCGCGATCTTGAAGACCATTTACAAGAGTGGGTCTCCGGCGAATGGAAGACTCCAAATTTGTGGTCTTATCGATAAAAACTAGATTGTGGAGATATGCAAGTAATCAGTATTCAGTTTTACTTTATGCAACTAATAGCTTACTTAACCTTATCAAAGCTTCACCCCACGTTTACCTCCTGGTACCTTAACTAAGGTTCATCAATCTACAACTTCACAACGGCCTTCCTCTACACTGCTAGGTATTTACAAGATTCGAGTCTTTCACGAAAAAAGTAGCCAAGATGGAGGTGGCTATGAAATCATGGGGTAAACATCTTGTCTATCCCAATCCTTTGATACATGGAGATTCAATGCTAACAACCTGCCCCGCCAGAGCTCGACAACGACATCAAGCTCGTTGACCCCACACGCGACGCCCTGTACGACTACAATCCCGCCCGCCAGGAATCAATCAACGCTGCCAAACCCTGGAAGGACAACCCTCACCACTTCCAACATGTGCGCATCAGCGCCGTCGCCCTCATCAAGATGGTCATGCACGCGCGCTCCGGCGGCTCTATCGAGATCATGGGCATAATGCAAGGCTTCACAGACGGGGACACGATCGTGGTAACCGACGCCTTCGGGCTGCCCGTGGAGGGCACAGAAACACGCGTGAACGCGCAGGAAGAAGCGGCGGAGTACATGGTTGCGTACGGCGAGCTGAGCCGGAGCCAGGGCAGCCGGCAGGAGAACCCGATCGGCTGGTACCACAGCCACCCGGGGTACGGGTGCTGGCTGTCGGGGATCGACGTCGGCACGCAGAGCGTGCAGCAGAAGTTCAACGACCCCTTCGTCGCCGTCGTCATCGACCCCGACCGCACCATCAGCGCCGGCCGCGTCGAGATCGGCGCCTTCCGTACCTATCCCGACGACTACAAGCCCCCCGCTACCGCCTCCTCCGGTGGTTCGGCTGCTGTTCCGCTCCACAAGGCAGAGGATTTCGGCGCGCACGCGAGCAGATACTATAGCTTGGAGGTCTCGCATTTCAAGTCTACGCTCGACTCAAGTCTGTTGGAGCTCCTGTGGAGCAAGTACTGGGTGCAGACGTTATCCCAAAACCCGCTTCTTACGAACCGCGATTACGGAAACAAGACCCTGCTAGATCTCGGCTCCAAGATCCGCGATACGACGACTTCGTACCAGCGCGCGGCTAGAGGCGGCGGCATGGGCTTACATGGAAATGGCAAGGGGGCTATTGATCAGGAGATCGACAAGTTGGCTCGAACAAGCCATCTGGTCACCATGAATGAGAAGCAGGGACTTATGGCTGTTGAGATGAAGGCTAAGATTTTCAATGGTTTGGGTGGTGGTGCTACGGGTACTACTGCTTCGACGACGGAAACGATGACGTGAGATATGCGTCTTTAATCGGGGATGGATGGGAATCGGTTACCAGGTGTTTGTGGGTAACTTGCTAGCAACACTCTCATGAGATACGAAGCATTAGGAATGGCGTTATTATTTACAGGTGGGTAGAGATTTGACAAAAACGGGATAATAAATACAGTAGCACGCACCATGTCTTGCATTTGATACATCGTTATGTACACGTTCGTCTTCACTATACATTTTCCACGTGGTTCTCTCCACTGAGTTTACTAGACCGTAGGCTTGAAGCAGTCTGTTTATTCACCATCCCCATGCCTTAGTGTCCTCTGATTCTGATTTAATCTCCTCGGCCTCATCTGATATACCATCAATTTCCTTTGCAACCTCCAACGCGGCCTTTACACGTTCGAGCGTCTCCCTCTTACCAAGAAGCACCATGCTATACTGCAAGCTAGGTCCACTCTTCGTCCCCACCATCGCCCATCGCAGGAGGTGCCAGCCAAAGTGTTTGATCTTGGGTTTTTTCTCGTCATAAGGCGTAGGGGCGATCTCCGCCACGCAAAACACGGTGTTGATGAAAGTTTTCACAGCCGAATGGATATCCATTTTTTCGTTCCAATTTTCTTCTGGGATGTTGCGAAGCATATCTAGCAGTTTGGTCATAAGGATGGAAATCTTTGTGCGTGTCCCTTCCGTAAGCTCCGGGTCTTCGGCGTCTTTGCTTCCAGGTATATTCTCTTCGGCGATGAGGTGTAGCTCAAGGTCGACTATGCTCTCTTTGTAGCTCTCGAGGTATAACGGTGACGGTACTTCCCAGATCAGGTATCGGATCCGCTCTACGTATGACTTGTCGTTCTTGTAGTTTGACCCGTCTTGAGTTAGGATTCTGTTGAGGTAGTCCCTGGATATGAGTTCACCTGAAAAGGGGCTACCTTTGGCCGGACGGGTGATGGGCCCTATCTGCGCAGGCATCTCGTGGCTTTCGAGCAAGCGACTTTTGCGCCGTTCTTCAACCTCCAGGATCTGTGCTTTGATACCGGGTACTACCACGTCGCAGAATTCGGGGACGTTGCGGCTGAAGAGGCGTTGCAAGTGGCCCTTCTGAAAGAATTCGTATTTGTCGTTCACGATGATGTTGCCCTTGGTGAAGTGGAGATTGAACTAAATGTATCTTTTAGCGCTTCGGATATCTTCTAAACGTGTATTGGCGATATTCTTACCTTGCTGATCATCTCGTCTAGATCCATGAGCTCGCTTTCGCCCTGGACACCCTTGCCCGTGCTCCAGCCTAGGACCAAGACATAATTAAGCAGCGCGATCGGTAGGATTCCGCGAGATCTCCACGAGGCGATATCCACGTCACCTTGGCGCTTGCTTAGCTTCTGCTTCTGCTTGTTCGTAAGGAGACCGACATGCGCGAATTCGGGGACCTCCCATCCGAATGCTCGGTAGAGCGCTACGTGCTTGGGCGTAGATATGAGCCATTCCTTGGGTTATATAAGTTAGCATGTCAGATATTTTCGGAGAGATACCCGGCGTAAGCTAGACTTACTGCTCCTCGGATCACGCACGTGATTCCCATCCGATGATCGTCAATGACATTTGCGAAGTGGTAGGTGGGATACCCGTCTCTCTTGATGAGAATAAAGTCATCGTCGGGTTGGTAATCTAAAGGTGCCTTGTATACTAAGTCGTATACCGCGTTGTATCCCGGGGCATCGAGGTCACGCTTGAAGCGTATGCAGTGTTCGTGTCCGTCTGCCGCCCTTTGGGCCGAGACTTCGGGCGAAATGTGTGAGCAGCGACCATTATATATGCTCGGATTACCTTCGCGTATATTGATAGACCTTAATTGATCTAGCTCTTCGGGCGTGCAGAAACACCGGTACGCATGACCGGCATCTATCAACTGATTCGCATATTCGGTGTATAGAGGAAGATTTTCCGACTTATGGATAAGATTAGTATTATCAAGTGAGTAAATGAGTGTATAATATATTTATAAATACCTGTTTATATGGGTTGCATGGTCCTCCAATATCGGGACCTATGAGACGCTGTGAGTGAGAATGAAAATCACGTATCGAAGAATCAGTCCACAAACCTTCGTCCCAACTAAGACCGGCCCATTTCAAATCTTCATATAACCTTTGCTCAGCATCTGGTACGATTCTCGCCTAAGTCGTCAGAATGTCGAACGGATTAGCCTGAGGAGGTAGAGGGGTTTTAGCTGGAGCCCACCTGGTCAGTATCTTCTAACCTCAATATGAATTGGCCACCGGTGGCCTTCGCAAACAAATAATTATACAATGCCGTTCTCAACGATCCGATATGCAGATACCCCGTTGGCGAAGGCGCAAACCGCGTCCTAACTGTCCATTGGGGGGTAGGTTCTGAGGTGACCGAGGCGGGGTGGAAGTCTGAGCTTTTGGATCTGGAGTCGCGAGCTGAGAATTTATATCTTTTCAAGATATGGCACGGCTTTACCGGTAAGGAACGGCGGAGGGAACCGCGTATGATATAAAGACTGCTCATTGCCAGTCATGGATTCCTTTCGTCATCATATCACAAAGTTGTCGTTCGTATATTTAGATTAGGTAAGTAATCTAGATCGAGGTATTGAAACTTTTACTTTTGACGTAAAAATTCGTACTCGCTTATATAAAATTAATTGTATTTAAACAGTACATTGATGACCACGATAACTGCACTATCGCAATATAACAATATAACAGTGCAAAAGCTAATAATATGATTAACACTCCTTCTCGTTCGTTCTTCAATACTACTTGGTATCTTTTAAGGTCACATAGTGTCTCTATATGATCGCTTAGAATAGCCTGTCTCTTGTTCCTATACTGGGAGAGAACTGATACAACCAGGTATTGCTGTTTTCACAACGGACTGTCCCGCAAGAACTAATACCAGGTTCTCGGCTTAAAAACGAAAGTAAAGCCATCAAATTCGCAGAAGTCAGTGTAAGAGATCAATTGATGGTTGTATTGTTTAAGTTTCTCCTGCAAGTTATGTGGCTCGAGAAACTTTACAGCGTGACTTCAGTTCTAATGATGACTAATTATTATCAATGACTAAGTAAAGTTGATGACTAAGTTGCTAATTATTGCAATAGGATGAGAAAAAAAGACAGATTGTTCGGGGTTCCAGAAAGTTGTATTGTCTATGTAAAGGTGAAGAACCCGACAGACCGAATGTGTCTTTTTTAAGAGAAAAGGTTCATCACTGGAAATGGCAACTCGATAACCAGCCACCTGCATTCCCTTTCCCCAATATTGAATTTCGTTTCGGAATCCGAAAGTTTAAACGACATGAACATAATAAACCGGGAGGATTTTATCAATTCCTCAGTAATGGCCGGAATCAGTCCTATTTCTGTGCAGCGAATGGTTTCGGTGACCAGCCACGAAGGCTGTCGCCCAGATTTAACATCTCTAGATTTGAACTGCTCGAAGAGCTCTTTAAGAATTAGTTACCGTATAGGCCTCACAGCGCGTATGGCACTTTCCTTCGAAGTAGACCTGTGGGAGACAATAGAGGAGGAGATAGGATATTATATTGTAAAGAAATGGTCAAAAACCACTTTTAGAGTAGAGAGTCTCCTTATACACTAGGGTAATATGCGTAGTGCCTTCCTTCCCATAAGACCCCATCTGTAGGGATGTCAGGTGACCATTACGTGTTAGATGAATTTTGATACACGATCACGTGACAGTATCTACAGAGCTTATGCGACCCACGTGACAATGCCGTATCTGTTTGAAGTCGACGCTTTTTCTCGAATCTCGAAAATGCGAGAACTCAGGAACCAGGACTAGAAGTGGGCGACTGAGAGCAACGATGTATCCACTGCATCCCACAGCAGTGGATCCCAAGTCTGGGTGGAAGGATTTGAACCTCGCGAATGCTCCTCTATCCACCATCCATCGATCCCGCCTCCCTCATTCTGTCGCTGAGACGTAATCTTCTGGCATGGCCACCCTAGAAGGGTGTGATATACCGTAGACCCAACAGAGATATTCCAGGCACTGACGAAGCTCGTTGCAATCGATTACCGATTACATATAATCATCGGCTTGGCTTCAGAAAACCCATTCCTATCCATAAGTCCAGGCCACGGGAAGAAACTGTGACTTTCACCAACATTGCGTCTATGGGTGGAACTCGCCCCAAACCCCGTAGACTTGCTTATGCCGCTTTGAAGTTTTCACATATCGAAAATCTCACGACAGGTCGAAGGCCCTTTATTGGCCTTAGACTCCAAGCCCGGTGACTTAGGCCCCGGCTCCTTAGTGGACGTAAGAGCGCGTGTGGTTGTTGTAGACCTCATCCGGCTCTCTAGCGGGGAACATGTTGAGGACCAGCGCCTTTAGGGCCTCCCTGTTAATAGGGAAGAAGAGGAATCGGAGTTGGAAGCACTCCTCGCTCTCCGGTGCCACGAACATATAATGGGTCCATGTCCGTCTAGGTACAGGGATCCTCGATTAGCTCCGTGAATTCGTAAGTATATTACTCTTGTTCTTCTTCGGAGAGGCGTCCTTATCAATCTTCCGACTACTTGCTCCCAAGACCAGGCTATAGACACCGGAAATAAAGGTATCCTAGATGGCGGAGTCGACACTTTAGACAAGACGCTGAAGTATTCACGTCTTTGCGTTGCTTTAACTGCAGAGCGCCACTCCTCCATGGGGAGCTCTAACACATCTCGTCGTCCGGCGGCTCGGAGCCTCGGAATGGGAAAGAAACTCTGTCTCTTGCCCACATCGCCCATTCTCCGTTCCTGCCCGTGCATTCTTGTTGGGATCATGCCTCCCCAAGCTTGGGCAAGGGAAGAAACCCTCCTTCCGCTTTCTGAGGTAGGCTATAATAGCGACCGAGGCCCCATGTCAACCTCTGTCGCCGTGTCCCAGGAAATATTATGATTTTATCTTCTTTCTCGACGTTGATGTTAGGAAACGCCTTCCCTTAAGGATCCCTTGAAAGGTGGTAAAGTAGGAATGGTGTGACATGGTAGAGGATGGTGGGTAGGGGGTGAGTATATCGTTCTTGTATTATGTGACGATTGAATTTACATGATAAGTAAGACTTGAGACTTGTAGCTACCTAGACGATATGGTGCTTCAGATGACTTCCCCTGCTTCTGTCATAATCACAGCAAGCGATGTAAGGATTAACTTGGGAAATTGGCTAGATCGGCTCAGTTGCTGGCGAGCATGAGCGCGTCTGCCGTCTTGATCTTGAGGTATGGCTACCTAGTAGTTGCCAGCGTGCTCTGTGTGGTAAGCAAGTAGCTCGATTATGCGTTCCATCTGGTAGTTTTTTCTCTCTGGCCTCGGCTAGATCTTTCATGTTGACCCTTAAACAATATGTGGAAGAACAATGGTGTCTCTGGCAGCGACTGATGATAGCGTTTAGCCACGCTCAGGTGACGTCAGTATTAAGGGTATCGACACATAACGGATTGCCGTCTCCTCCATGGCCGATCGTATGTAGCTGAGGATTAACTGCAGAGATGTGGTAACCCCATTGTCTGGCGAAGCCTTTCTGGGATTCTTCGTTTGTTATATCTGGAAAGGAAGAGGTTGTCAACTAATACAACCCGTGGTTGTGGGAGCTGCCGCGGCTCTGCCACTCGTATCAATCCCAGTAGTCATCTAGCCCGTAGGTTCGTTTCAGCACAACGTCGCGGAAGGTGTTAAACCTGAAGTGGAAATGCCAGGCCGCTCTGGATGGGAGACGGTTGTGCCGCTAGTAAGCAACGTGATACTCCAACCATGGTCTAGGCAACTTGCTGTGGCGTAACTGGTGAAGACGATGAGGAGCACCCGGACCCCTTCTTGCCGGAATCTCCGATGCGCTTTTTTCCCGCCAGGGCAGTTATAAAAGTCCCGATATAAGGCGTTATGCTTCAGAAGCAGGCATTGTAGCCACCTGCCAAGCATCTGCTGTCGATGTGATGAGAGAGAAATACGTGAGTGATAGGTTGTAGAGGTAATATATAATTATATTGATTATATTATATCCCTCCGATATGAAGGAGTGCATCAAGGTGTTTAGAACTTCTCTTGTTAGTTGCCTAAGTGAAAATAGAGGTGGTTGAGAAAACACGAACAGCAGCGAGACCCCAAGTTTATTTAAGAAAATGGACGCACTGCCTATTAGTAGAAGAGCAAGTTTTTCCCTAGGTACCTATATAACCGTAGTTTGCTTTTGCGTCAACCTTAACCATAATACATACTGTGTGACGCTCACAAGCCAGTACCTATAATGGATAATAGAAGCTAGGGAGATTTCATCCCATATTTCTTTGCGGCATTTTTATAGGAGAGCAGATTAATAGAATTTATCGTCTAATATTAGACTTCGGATTATAAAGTTAAGATTTGAGTTATATTCGAAGACACTATGGGGAATTTAGATGAATATACTCATGCGTTCCTTCTTGATATCAAATAGCCTGGGAGGCTGTTGGGTTTTGGAAGTATTACTTCATAAGATCAATTTCATCTGAAGCATCGATTACTTAAGATCATGAACTTGAGAAGGTGGAGGATGAAGCGTAGCTATTTCTCATAAGAATCATATCGTTCTTGTTTCCTCAAGTTCCCCCTTTTCGGGTACCTACCTAGTTAGATGTCACATTCAAGGGGGCCCTTCTTACGGACTCTTATAGCGTGAAGCCCCTGAATAACCTGTATCGTGTGTATTGAAATTTTTGACACTTTGAAGAGAGTATACTATTCGAAGGATTGTGGTGAGGAGGGGCTAATATGTTAGTAGAAGGGAATGGGATAGTGTGGTGGCAGTGGCAAAGGGATGGTGTCAAAAACAATTTTTAACCTTATAACGGTGTGCGACCTACGCATCATTCACGCTTCTTTGAGGGGTTATACATTAGTATAGTCACCTAGAAAAAGAGTCATGTATGATAGCATAGTAGAGTGTAAAACGGCAGGTTGGTTTCTGTGACCTGTACAAGATAATACAAATCATAGCCAGCAAATGAATCTTGGCGTGGTAATCCTTGTTCCTACCCCCCAAGCGAATCCATCTGTAAAAAACCCAACACGTCTCCTGAAACAAATCCTTTTCACCGATGCAAACCTCATTGAACCCCCTCATCATTAATGGGAACTCGATGCTTTGAAAAGTTAGTGCTGTGCCTTCAGATTGGAAACGGAATTGATACTTACCTTTTGTGATAGTGTGTAAAAACAAGAATGATCAACTTTTCGTGTATGTGCGTATAGGGAGTCTGATTCTTCCCCCGGGATGTGACAGTGATGACTGTTTGCTCTCCGCCACGTTGTCCACTGGTACTGCTCGAATGACGTGGAAATCGAAAGAAGTTGGTAGACAGTGTGGTCTGATCTTGATTGATTCTGGGTGCCAAGAAATCGGGACCAATTAAGACCGTATAGTAGATATAGGGGGTAGTAGCTCGTATGTGATCCCCTGAAGTCGTTCTCCCGTGCCATGTATAAACAATCACAACGTGTCTCGGTGCGCATGATAGATGTCTCTTCACTGCGTTGTTCTGAGTCTTGCCGTCAAACGTGAACAAGCTTGCGCAGGAAATGGGTTTGGGGGAATGGTCCGTAGACCATATAACTCTTCGGATACTTGACCCCGTAGTCTGTAGAAGTGAGGTCCAGCTTTCGCTGCTTCGCGCGAGAGAGATCTTCGGCCGATTCTGTATCCGATTCCTCGGAGCCCACAAGGTCGCAGTACGAGCGCTTAGTCCCCAAGGAACCTTGTGACTTCGCATATTTGGCATCGATAACGGTCACCAAGCTGCTGTTTCTTGTGGTAACTGGGGTAGGCGATGCGAAATCCATGGAGCCGCGAAGTCCCTGTCCGACTGCCATGTTTTTAGGTGGAATGACGACGGGGACGGGAATGTCATCTTCCGCGATGGAATCGTCGTCATAATCGACTGCTTGGTCGCGAGAAAGCTCAGCTTTTGACTGACGTCCGGTGGCGATGAGAGTCTCGTTGCTCTTTCGTAGCTTGGGAAACTCAGTGGCGACTAGATCCTCGATAAAATCGTAGTCATCGGACTCAGAATCGCTTGATTGGCTCTTCTGCTTGCATGGAGTATCGAAATCGTCCCAGTCCCAGTCATCATCCGAGTTGCCTTGTCCGATGGTGTAACCATCTTCGCCGGGGGGGTCGCCTTCCGAGTCGGACAGAGCCGTGATAGAGGTTGTTTTGCACCAGCAACAACAGTCTGTAAACTCGGTCCATGCGTCTGTCATCCACTCGAATACAGTCGACGAACAGGAGGGTTTAGTGTTGGCGTATTTGCCTGTGTCGCCGTTGCTTTTAGAATGGATGTGCTCGTCTTCTATCTCGCTGTCGTAGTAGAAGGCCTCCTCCCCGTGTAACGTGGTCAAGGTGAGAGTTCGGGGGTGTTGGAGGCACTTCATATTGAGCTGGCTAGCAGCATCTGTAGCTTGATAGAGATGAAGCCAGTTGAAGAGGCAATGACTACATGGTTTTCGCATTGGCCATCGCACTGCGCCTTTCGCCGAAGAATTCTCATGGAGGGCGCCCTGGGTCGCGAACTGGGGGCCGTGGCAGCGGCAGATTTGCGAGATGTTGCATTTTCGCTGGTCACACGGTGGCGCGGCGATCTGGAGGGCTCGGTTGCGGTATATTACGAAGACTCCCTCATCGGGGAAATCGACATTGAGTTTATTGCCCGAGACTAAGTCATTTCGTAGTTGGCTGTCGCTATCGTACGAGGCGGCGACAACGGTGGTTGGTCGTGAGGTAATAGCCTTGCAGGCGATGATACTGTGCTGCGATGGCATGTTAAACTCGAAGCAGGCTCCAGCTGTGAATGGCGACGTAGATTCTTTCCTCTTCGCTCGAAGAGCAGCCGTGGGCTTAACGAAATCGTTTTTTCTGAGATGAATGGCGGATAGCAATTTGCGGGACCTTTTGCGAATTTGTAGGTGGGAGGAAGAGGAGTTGCGGGAAACACGGGTACGATGAATTTTGAAGATACGCCCCAGAATCTGTGATGTTAGGGTTTTCTCTTGCGAGTTGTTCTTAGTGTATCGACAATTCGGTTGATATGATTCAGATAACTGATGGTCGAAGCAAACAGTGGCACTAGAGCGGTGAGAGTCCAGTGGCAGAAAAACTGTCTGATTTGAGAGATCGGATGGAAATGAAGGTATCAGACAAGAATCCGATAGGTGGCCATCTGAAAAGTTTTCTTAGTTGAACCCTTAGGATATGATAGAAAAATGTCGAAGTCGTACTGTGTTTAGAAGACAAAGGTGCCATGGTTTATTATTGTTTCCAAAGGATGGTTTCCCCTGGATACAGTATGTTTTGCAGATAACTTTTTAGCGGACGAAGGTCAAAATAGAAGCAATATTCTAAAGTTCTGTTCATCAAACAAAGAACTCTTCAAATATGCTAAGCAGACCGTTCACCAGAAGTAGGTACGCAGCTCACTTCTGATTCACCAGGTGACGATAGTGGATACTGGATATTCGTATTGTCTTCTGGAACAGATGGGGGTTACCTGGTTGTGTCAGCCTCTTTTTGTTCGTATCCTTTACACTGCGTGTACGTGGAAGATGGTAGAGTTTACCTGTACGTTGAGAACAGCTTTGTTTTAGTGTTAGAGACATGGAAAATCAACGAAATAACCGAATGGATAATTAAGAAGTCTTGTGCACTAAGCACTATGTAGTATTAAACGTCCTAGACGTCTGGGGAGACAGATAGATAAAGATAGGAGACGAATCGTAAAGTAGGTACTATATAACCCGACGAAGCAAGTGTATCTTATACAAGTTGCTTCCCTCGTGCCGTCTCGGTATATGTTGAGACATCTTACCACGACTCTGCAATGTAATCCATTTATTTAAAGGGAGGACCTTGGATAATACGAACCGGAAGTTACCATCTGTTGCCTTCCTTGGTTATCACTGCCCCGGCCCCTGACACTCTCTGGCGCCTGTGTAGGTGTTGGATATGTTTTTTTTTCGAGAACTGAAGTAGGTGAAGTAGGTAGGTGGACTGCCACCAGAACTGTCCGACCTAGATGTTAACAGACCTTACCCTTGCTTCCGCGGATGAATGATCGAAAATGACAACAAAAGGTCATTTTGAAGTACCAAATTGAGATACCCAGTCTTGGAAGTTATACAAAATGCGGACCTGTCCAACATCAGCTGAAAATGATTTTGCCATCTCTCGGGCCTCGGTATGATGTTGAATCAAACGCGCTACCTGTGAGGCTGTTACTACACGTGTCGTCGTGTAACTCGCAGCCTAGGTCACCGTGTGAGAATGTGATTGGAGGAGAGCGTTCACAGCCCGAGCCTAACATAAAGTCGCGTAAGAATGATCGGTTTGGGAAAGGAAAATTCATAATACGTGTCATCGTAGAAGGTGTGTTGTATTTCCTAGCACGAAATACATGCTAGCTCGAATACCCGTCCGTAGACCATAGAGCGCAAAACCCTTCCCATGCATGCAAATAGTTGCCGAAAACGAGAAACCGGACCCCATTTCATTGTCACCTTCAACACCAGCCAACTCCTTAAACCTCCGTAGTAATCTTGGCCTTCGGGTTGGTGACCTTGACGCCTAGTTGCTTAGCGCGAGAGATGATTTCGATTCGCTTTCGTGACGAGACGTTGTGTGCGATCCTGCGCCTATGGTTAGCTAAACTGAATCTGACTGGTTCAAATGCTCGTCTGCCCAATCTGCGCTAGACTTTCGAGAATGTGAGGACGTACTCTGCAGCGAAGGTACGGTTGTGCATTAACAACAGCTCAACATCCTTGGTGTTGTTAACGAGGAAGGCCTTGTGGCCGGAGGGCATCATGTGACGAGTCTTCTTGTTGGAACCGAAACCGATCTGTGTCGCGAAAAAATATTAGTCGACCGTTCCTGATTTTAATTTCTCGCACAGAAGTGGGCATAACGTACCGAGGGCATGGTCATGTTGCCTCTGAACCGTCGTCGAACTCGGTTGTCGATACCCTTAGGCTTTCGCCAGCTGGAGGCAAGGCATTTGAACCGATCACTTTGGTGACGGTTGAAGCTCTTGGTTCCTGCAAACACATATCCATTAATATCTCATGCTAATAGCTTCATCATGAATTTCCACCATCGAGACCCTCTACCAATATCTAGGGCGTGTTTCGTATCAATCGGAAAATGGGTGCGGGTTCGAACATACGCTTCTTGACGATCGGGACGTGCTTCTTTGCGGCGACCATCTTGGAAAAATGTTAGTTTCAAACGTTAAGTTTTGCGGAAAATCATGTCGGCGCAGAATGGTAGGGGTATAATTACCTTGACTGATTTCTTGTCGGTGTCTTGATGGGTGTATCGTGATTTGGCTGGACTCAATCGCAAAATTCAATAGAGGGACCGAAAGTTTCCAATGGCACAGCAGCCGAACCCGAATTTTTGCGCTAAGGGTTTTCGTTAGGGCTGTTGGTCACGTGGATAATTAATTGATAAAAAGTTCGTCTAGTTGGTGGGCACTGGGCGCACTGGGTAGGTCACTGGTGGGGTAGAAAAGTTCAAGTGGCTAGTGTTTTATGTAAGAGAAGCGGAACCCTTGGCACGAGCCACAATCTTAACAGCAGCCGTTTTAGCCTCAAGTGGCTGTAAATTCGATTCAGCTCTCAAGGTTCTAGATAATGTCTTAAACTTGGCAACATTTCATGGTGTTTGGCACTTTCAAGATATTCGTGTTGTTTGGTATCATTAGATTCACTTGGACTGCGTCGCCGCGAAATCCTAGCATCTTTGTGCCTATTAATTGGTGCTTACTAGCTTTCATAATGACACTATTTTCACTAGGAGGCAGTGTCTGGTCTATGAATTACGGAGTATCAATGGTAAATGACCCTTAAGAGGTCCTGTCTTACCAAAGTTCTCTGTTCATGTAGAGAAGGAGATGTGCCGGTGAACTATCCCTCGAGGGAGAATCCTACCCGAATTCCCCTCTAACTTGCTATTCTTTATCCTATCACCATACCTCACCGAGTCTTGTTTATGGCAAAACCAAACCAACTTATAGAGATCCCATGTTCCATTAAAATCTATGGCTTGCGTCGGGCATTCTTTAGTCTGCCGAATCAAAGGTCATAACTCATAACTCGTTACTGCTGCGCACATTGAGGCTGTCCGCCAGCTTCGTCATCGTCATCCTCCCAGCCCTCTGCAAATCGCGGGTCTCCAGAGTTTGCACCCATCTAGTACTAGGTTAGTATCGTGCACTATCTCTCAAGTGATAGGGAACATGACATACCTCGTCGATGTCAGCGTCGTCGTCATACGACACCTCGTCAATTTCCTCAGCCTTGATCTCGGGCGGAGGACCTGGCAAGAGCTTCTGAAGGGATGCATACGCCGCTTCATCCTTGAGCCACCCATCTTCGGGAAACTCAATCTTGACGATGAGATAAAGGTCACCCTTTTCTTCCCCTCGCTTCTGCGGCATACCCTCTCCCTCCACCTTGAGCACCTGTCCTGGGTGTAGGACTCTGCCTTGTGGATGGTCGATATGGATACCTCGGCCATCGAGATGCTTGACGACAACGCGTGAAAATCCGCACAGGGCTTCGGCGACAGTGACGTCCAAATCAGCAGACAAGTCGTTACCGATCCTGTTGAAGATTTCGTGGGGTTCCTCTTCAAGAACGAATACGAGATTACCAGGAGTCTGGTCAGGGTGCTGATCTGCTTCGCCTTCCAACACGATCCGCTCACCTTGACGCGAGCCACGGGGTATGTAGATTTCGAGCGGCTTTGTCTCTGGGATGGTTCGCTTGCCTTTGCACTTCTTGCATCGGTCCTTCTCCTTAAAGTAGTTACCGGAACCCTGGCACCTATCGCACACAGCAGATTCGCGGGTGACTAGACCAGGTCCGACTTGGCGGAAGGCTTCCACAACACCATGTCCCTTGCAGCGATCACACTGTTGAGGCTTCACCTTCTCTTTACCGCCAGTACCTTTGCAGTTACTGCAGATGACGTTCTTGTTGGCAGCGAATTTGACGGTCTTGCCCTTGTATAGATCTTCCAGGCTGACGGTATATTTGGACTCTTCGTCGGGGCCCCGCCGAGGTCTTCGGGGACCAGCTCCGGGGCCACCCATGCCGCCGCCCACTCCCATTCCGAACATCTGGGCTAGTATATCATTGATATCCACTTCTTCACCCATGCCTCCTCCCCGCGAAGGGTCGAATGCGGCCATGCCATGCTTGTCATAAAGCGCTCGCTTGTCCTCATCTCGTAGAATCTCGTATGCCTGTGTGACAGACTTGAACTTAACTTCGGACTCTGCTCGCTGCTCTTCGGGAACCTTGTCGGGGTGATGTTGAAGCGCAAGCTAGGAAAAGGTATTTTGGTTAGTTTATTTAATGGAAGACTCAGACGATTATGACTACGAATGAAAATTGCTTACCTTTCGGTACGCCTTCTTTATATCATTCTGGCTGGCGCTCTTGTCGACACCAAGAAGCTCTGAAGATAGGGAGTCAGCAATGGGTCCTAAGCAGATGATCGCGATCGGAAGTAGTGGGCTTCTTACCGTACAAATCGACATCTTCGTTACTTTCACCTGGTCCCGGTGCAGCCATGGTCGAAAATGTAGAGTAGAATGAAGAAGATTGGTTGTTGTTTCTTTTGGAAACTTTGAGGGTTCTGGATTATGGCGTAGATGTTAAAGTGGATTTCAGGGTAGGAAAATATTTGGCGGGGCAGTAGCTCGTCCCTTCCACTTATTCTGAGTGTAGGGAATGGTTTCTCCGTTACCTAGGACTGCGGTACACTAGGCGGCTTACAAAGATTTAGGTTGCTGTTCCTGATTCACTTGAGGAACTAAAGTTTAAGAAGCCTTCTAAACGACTAGTAGAAACACCTGTATTGACTTAAAGAATGAGTAAATTTTGATGAAAGAAATTTGCAAGGCTGAGGAGCATAACAATCCCGTCTCCAGCTATCTACTTCTGTTATCGCTCACCCACCTGCGCTCTTTGAAGTACTACGTAATTTTTAGCGCCTAGGATGGTTCATGCAGGTATCCAGTACTTAAAAACCTACCCATATCCCTCCCAAATTCAGGGTTTCGGATACCCTGAGCGCGTAAGACAACCTGCATCCGAGCCTACAATGGACAAGAAGCCCCAACATGATTATTAAGGCTTTTCCTTGCATGTATTGAATTCATATTCTTTTGCATATAGTATGAAGTGTATTCAATGATTGTTACCATGACTATCTGCTTTTAACAAATACAAACACCTGCAAATCTATCCTTTTCTAATTCGCGCTTCTACCGTAAACTTAAAATGTGCTGACAAATTGGAGGCTATCAAAAAAAAATCAACCAAGATAAACTTTTAGAGTGTCACGCCGTTGAAACAGCGTAGATGTCGGTACTAGAATCTCGGGATCTACCTAGATCTTACCCCATACAGCACTTGGCAGTAACATCAATTATGTAAGCACCCTCCACCCAGATCGGTCAGGGCGTGCACCAATAGCTAAATTCAAATGCTAACACAACTTCGTTAATATTCTTAGTCTTCGTTAATATACGTCTATATATCTCGGAAATCTTATCATAACTCCTTATTCCTATTTGCACTCTAAGACCGTAAAAAGCCGATGTCTTTCCAAGCCTGTACATACCTCCTAGCTATCTCCGGGCTCACCGGCCCTTGAACTGCAAGAGTCTGAGAGTGTTCCTTAGCCTTAGTGGTATCTAATATGAGACCTCCGCATGACATACGTAGGAAGTTCTCATCTAGAAAGTCGATAAGTTTGGCGGCTGGATTATCTGTCTCTGCTTGCAGTGGCGATCGTCTCACCCTCTTCACCCATTCTTGAAACGGCACGATGTTCTCGCGAGGGATATCTAGCTCGTCGGCCAGCAATTCGATCATCTCGGTCCAAGGCTGACCTACTGGATTGTCGATATGGTAAATGGGATAAGAAGCCGAATCGGACAAGCTAAGGTCTACTATCGTCGTAGCTACGTCGTTGACCGGAACCCATTGGAGAACGCCATCGAGCGCAGGAAGAGCCATAAGCGATTGTGACGATTTTATCAAGAATGAGAAATGCTCGACTGTGTTCCAAGATCCACTAGTCCGTGAACCAGCAATCTGCCCCAATCGAACTACCATAGGACGGAAATGCTCTGGGTATTTATGGAGTGTCTCATCGAGAATACGTTCGCAAGTAAATTTGGCTTCGCAGTACCCACTATCTAATACAGACTTCATCTGCATTCTCTCCTCGGGGACACGAACATTACCGCTCCATAGTGGATCATGTCCGACAACACCAATAGACGAGACGAATTGGAAATTGACTCGAAAGCCGGAGCCACTGCGCCGAGAGGCGATGGCGTGTGCTAGATCGATTAAGATGCGTAGCACGTGAAAATGGGGCTCGAAAGCGTCTATAGGACGTGTCCCACTCATCGGCCAAGCATTGTGTATAATGTGAGAAACATTTTCAGTAAGCCATATGTATTCGGATTCAGGAAGCCCTAAGTTGTGTTTGGCGGCGTTTGTATCGAGCACCCAGAGTTTAGCCTGTGCTTCCGCTGACAGACAGATCCCTCTTGATGAAAAGGCTTCCTGTTGGCGCTCCTCGATTGGCTTTTTACTATGCCTGTTCAGGCAAACGATTCTTTCGACATCGGAGCGAAGAGAGAATTGCTCAACAAGATGAGATCCAAGACTGCCCGTGGTGCCTGTTATGAAGATGACAGATCCACTTGTCATCTTTGAATTCATTTGGATACTTGGAGGAAGGGGCTCACAAAAGCCCGCAGAGTATTTGGTGACATATTTTTCAGCCTCCAATTCTCGTGCAATCACATCATTCTTCGCTGGAAACTTCTCGGGCTTTGGAAGTCGTTCTACCGCTGGACCGGAAGCTAGTGCGACAATTACCTTTTGAATATCGGTTTCGGGCAAACTGCCGTCACTGTAATCAACATGTCCAAACCCTACAGATTTCAAGCTCTGCTCCCACCTCAAGAGATCTGAAATCGCATGACGTCGCCCGTCGTTAAAAAGCCACCAACCTTCTAAAAGACCAAAGATTAGTTCAATATGCGGGAGTATCTGTGTCATTTCAAGCATCAACAGGAATCCATCTGATCGGAGAGCCGAATGGATATGTCCTCCTGATACTGTTAGACTGTGGGTAGCGTGCACGGCGTTGCTAGCTATGACGATGTGCTGGCCTTGGAGTTCCGGTGCAGGTGGCTTCTCAATATCGTGCACCGCAAACTTCATGAAGGGATATACCTTCTTATATTTGAGTCGCGCTTGTGCCACCATAGAGGCGGAAAGGTCTGTAAATGTGTACTCAACAGGTACGTCCAGGGTGGCTAAGAAAGGAGCAAGAACTTGTGTGGTCCCACCTGTACCAGCACCCATTTCGAGAATTTTGAGCGGACCCTCGTTAGTTGGAAGGCGAGAGACGAGGCGACCGATGAAATCCTTCATCTGCTCGTACCCCATCTTATTAATCGGATGATCGCAATAAAGCCCGGAAACGAGTCTCCGACCCTCGGCTGTGCCAAATATGAGCCCAATACCGTCTATCTTCCCGAGTAAAACGTCTTTCAAGTTTTTCCCAGCATAATGTGTCAGCTGGTGGGCAATTGTCCATTCGGGATGGGTTTTCAAGAGTCCCTCAAGCAAAGCTTCACTTGACTTCTTTGGCGCTGTGATACCCGTACGCACAATCAACGAGCCACGGACATCAATCAAGCGCGCCTCTGTTTTTAGGAAGTCATAGAGATATTCGACTAACCGACCGTGTCGTGGCTCATAATTGATGCGTTGGAGGATTTGCCCCTTGGTAGCAGTTCTTAATGGGCATCCTAGCTGTTCGAAAGCTTCAACGATGAGTGCTACACAAAGCTTGTTGGATTCCGAAAAGACAACTGATATGAAGTCATCAATCTTATAATCGCGGACGAACTTGTCGGTGAGCATCTTGGATTCCCCGAAAGACGCAAGGATATCATGTCGAGATAACTTTAGCTCACTATCAGCCACAACAACCCGTTCCGCGGGTGGGCTAGAGGCTGTAGTTGCGATCTCGTCACCGATGTCATCTGGAGTATTAGAATCACTGTGCAAGTCAGACGTGCTCGTAGAGTCGTCTCCAGCATCTCCATCGTTGGACCCATACAGAGCTAGACAAATGCATTTGACAAACTTCCGGAAGCTTGTTGCCTCAATTAGCTGGTCCTGACCCAGAGTGCATCCAAACACTGCCTCTACTTCACGATTTAATTCCATTCCCATAAGCGAGTCAATTCCAAAATCTGCAAGCTCAGAGTCGTCCTTGATGTCACTAACTTCTAGGCCGGAGACATTGGCAATGAGATTTTTGACGTCCTCGCTGATATCCGGTCTAGGCGTTTTAGCCTCTCTCTGCCCCTTAGAAAAAAGCTTCGGAGTGTCGTCACGAGACAGACTTGTGGTAACTGGAGTGGAAGTATCTTTCTCCTGAGCTATTCCTTCGTCTAATTTAACCGCTGCTGATGGGTTTGCTTTTGCAGCATCAGCCGCGGTGAGTCGAGTTAGTATCCTCCTCATAGATACCTTTGCGATCTTCATGTATTGTATGCCCAATATCACTTCAACCAATTGTCCATTGGTAGGGTCAAACACGAAGACATCAGTCAAGTATGACTTCTCTGTTTCGCGATGATGGCGCGCGAAGACATCCCAGACAGCCGGTCGCTTGTAGTCTCCACACACATTAGGAGAGCGCATGATTAACTCGCACCCGCTCGCGATGTACATGTCTGCACGGTCTATATCCGTCATACAGTTCACCCAAAGCCCGCCTACCTGGCTAAAACAGTCCGATAAAATGGTATCAAACCATGTCTCTCCCGTGTAGCTCTTGCATATTCGGCCAGCAGTCTCGTTGCCACGACCCACAACTTTTCGGACACCGCGATGTATTTCCCCGTAATCAACAACTGGCGCAAACGACTCATAAACATTGCGTCCTTGGATGATGTCGTCGGCTTCGTCGTCCTCTAAGATTGCGGTGCAGTGTTTATGGGCAACTAAACGTTCAAAACGCGCGAATTCCGTTTGATATTCTTCTTCAGCGGGGGCCCGAAATTGGATGCGTCCTTGGACATGCTGTGTCTCGACTTGCCTCCCATCAGGCGTGCTCACAATTTTCCAAACCCAGATATTGCGTCCGGGGTCTACTAACTCATAATCCAGCCAAACAAGTCGCGACGGGTCCACGCATATAGGCGAATGGTTTACCATTTTGAGAATAGTTGGCTGAAGGCCTAATTTTGCGTAGTCAGCACGCAAGGCGAAGAGCGCTTCAATCGCTATGTCTACTTCCAGAGTTGCCGGGCATATAGGCGCTGTTTGAGCAATTATGTGCCCTGATACGAACTTTTCATATTCTTTCGTCATCGTATTGATGCGGAAGCGAGCCGAGCAATTTGTGGCATCTTTATACCCGACACACGTGAATAATCCCAGCGCTGTATCCTCTTTCATTTTCCCCTCCGGTAACATCGTGGCCTTCACTGGTGTTTTAAGTTCCAGCCAGTGTCGTGAAGTCTCGAATTGATACGGCGGTAGCAATAAAGGTGCATATTCGCAAGTTTGTATAGGGTGGTGTGGCCAAAATGAAACCCTCAGGCCCTCTTTCCACAACGACACAGTAGCATCTGTGAGATTTTCGATGCCCTGGTTGTTCGTTAAGTTCATTGCCTGGAAGTATTGTGCTTCTGGAGAAGATCCTAGAGCACGATTTGCCATGATAGTTATTGTCGAGCTGGAGCCGGCTTCGAGCCAAATGCAGGAAGCATAATCTTTTGCCAGCCGTTGAAGAGCGTGGTTGAAGAACACTGGACTCCTCATATGGTCCGCCACGAATCTAGGTGTAAATTCGTGAGATGACGTTTTCGTTTCGGTTGCTGTCTCAAGCCGGATCGCTGGCTTTTTGAATTCCAGTCCCCTTCCAACTTCCTCAAGACTATCTAACAGAGGTTCGACGAGACTCGAATGAAACGCGTTTGTAACGTTGAGCTTTTTACGCCTTAGCGATGAAAATGAAGCTTGGGCGATTTTATCAACGATATTGATGACCTCAGTCGATCCTGCCACTGTAAGGCTCCGGGGACCGTTATAGCAAGCGATACTTGCTTGATGTTTGCCATCGTATCTCTCATTAGCCTCAATTAAGAGTTTTGATACGGTGGTTTCGGGCCCCTCAATTGCCATCATAGCTCCGCGATCTTCTCCCCACATATCTCGAACGACTTTAGCACGTCCGACAACTAGCTTTATTGTCTCGTAAAGGTCGAGAACACCGGCGATGCAAAGTGCAGTAATCTCGCCAAAGCTATGACCCACGACGGCGTCCACCTTCACTCCGCAATCCATCCAAGATTTCGCACAAGAATACTGCATCGAGAACAGCATTACTTGCAATCTGACGGCATCTTCGATTGGGGTCTTCTGGAATATATCTGGGTATATACTGTCCAACCCTAAAGACTGGATGAAATTATCGCATTCGTCGAGGTGGTTCCGTAATATACGGACGTTTTCGTATACAGAGCGATCCAGGCCAACGAAAGTCGAAACCTGACCTCCAAAGCAGAGAATCACTGGCCGAACAGGTTTCACGGCAATCGATGCATTAGTCAGCCTGTCTTGAAGTTCTTTCATCGTACCACAACTGAATACTAAACCACGAGAAAATGAATGATTAGATTGGCGACACACGTTAAACGAGAGGTCGGCTAGCGTGGTTTCCTTGGTAGAAGCCTTCTCGGATTTAATATACTTAATAAGTTTTGCGCAATGTTCAACAATGCTACGTTCGTCAAGGGCCGATATCCAGAATGGATGCTTGATTCCTATCGCATGGATCGCCGTCGACTCTTGGGTATTATGAGGCGATTGAGTGACTACCATTGAAGCATTAGATCCGGATGCGCCATAATTGTTGATTAACGCCGCCTTTTGTCGCCCTACCCAGGACCTAAGGGTCGTTGTCACCTCCACTATAATCTATATCAGCTTATGCTTCTTTCGCTCATGAAGCTGGTCAATTCTACATACTCATGTCAGAAGCGGATGCCTTGATATTGTGGCTTATCTTTGAAAAGCTCGCTTGCGGCGGTATGAAGCCCTCTTGCATCATAACAAGGACCTTAATGAGAGAAATCACGCCGGAGGCGCCCTCTGTATGCCCGATGCAACCCTTAACCGAACCTATAGGCAAAGGTTTGACCCGAATATTCGGGCCAGCAAGTGCGAGTCGAATACTCTCATATTCGGCAGGGTCACCTGGATTAATAATGAGAAATCCGTTCAATGAGTCCAAGTCCGAGGGCAGGCATCTTACCAACTTGTGTTCCTGTTCCATGCGCTTCAACCAAGGAAATCTGATGAGGCTCAAGACTGGCTTGACGAACCACGTCTCCGAATAATAGCGACAATGAGGGCGAATTTGGTACAAATATAGGTGTACAGTTCTGGTTTTGATAGACGGCGGTGCTCGCGATGCGTCCGAAGATTTGGTTTCCATCCGCAATTGCGCTTGTCATTTTTTTCAAGAAGACGCAGGCGATACCTTCACCGCGACAGTATCCGTCTGCTAGTTCGTCGAATGGTTTACATTGCCCGGTTGGGCTTAGGAAGGTCGCTCCAGCCAAGTTTTGGAACCAAAGAGGGTTGGTTATGGTCGATACTCCGCCAACCAATGCTGCGTTACATTCCCCTGTGAGGATGGCTTTACATCCCATATGGATTGCAACGCCCGAAGACGAACAAGCTGTATCGACGGTGATACCGGGACCCGTCCAGCCAAAATAGTGGGAAACCTTGCCGGCTATGAAACCTCTCTGATTGCCTGTAGCAGAAAAAGCGTCTTAGACGATTTGGGTCAGCAATGCTTCAAGCAGGGGAATTATAGGTTTTACATACTAGGAGGATGACATGCGATATTTTGCTCATAATCAACAGAGCACACACCAATGTAACAACCAACATGACCATCCGCACAAGGGAGGTTGAAATACCCAGACTGTTCCACAGCTTGATATGCTGCCTGCAGCATAAGGCGTTGCTGGGGGTCCGTCGATGCAGCTTCTCGTGGACTTTTCTTGAAGAACTTGTGGTCGAATCCATCCACGTCATTTAGGAAATTGCCCCACCACTTTCGCTCAGTATCCAGATCACGCCAGTGTGTCTTAAATCCTATCCGGCTCTCGGGAACTTCTTGATGTTGCGATTGACCCTTACTCAGGATCTCCCAGAACTCATTGGTGTCGTCGGCCCCAGCAACTTTAATCGACATGCCAACAACCGCAATGTCATTGTCGCCAATGGTCTGAGTGTTACCAGAATCTGCCTCTGGGGCGTCCTTGTCGAGATCAGCGAAGTGTATCAGCCGCGGACCCAGCCCGTGCATTAGCGAAGGTGGTACGAATCTGTCTAGGCCAAAGGAGACCACTACTGAATCTTGCTTGTTGAGTTTGGATGCCTGTAAAGCGGCAAAGGTCTGATACCATTTCGACTGTTCGACAAGGATTGCACGCAAAGCCAATTCATGCATTTTCCCATCTTCGATTTTGTCGCCGCCATTGTTCGCATAGGTTGACAGGGCCAGGTTACTTCCATCCGAGAATTGGAAGTCTGTGTTTGAATTGCAGAACTGTACGAGGGATTCGACGTCCTGGTTATTCCGCGCGTAGTGAAAGCGCCCCTGGAGTCCAACCTCTGTAGCGGCTATACCAACTTCTTTCAGTTGCTGTAGCAGGGTTGGACCTGTGGCTTCCCGTATGGTGAGTGTAACCCTTCTTTCATCGTATTGAACTGATATATAAGCCTAGGAAACCGGAATGTCAGCCTACGATCCTTTTTTAATGCCGCCACTAGCATATTTTCTTAAGGCTGGGAGAAATATACCTCAGGAAAGCCACCGATGACCCTCCTCATCTCCGTATCCTGCTCATCATCATTCCATGCCAAGGCATACGATTTAGCACTCCCATAATCGTCCTCGGAATTGTCTCGAACATCGAGGAATGCCCCAATCAGCATAGCCAGCCGGATTGCCACAGCACCGTATTTTTTTAGATCATGCTCATTGTAAGAACATGATACGGCAAACGCGCTCAGCAATCCCGTACAGAATCCCAATGTTTCTACATCCTGCTGTATAAAGGATGCGTGTAGGTCACGTGTTCCTGGTCCCGCAACCTCTTTGAAATTCAACTCGAGGTATCGCCAATATTGGGTGAGCTGGGCAATGACTACTAGTGGTGTCAGAATGATATTTGGCAGTTTCATGTCCTGTCCCTGGTCTATGCCATTTCTCAGCCACTTTTCAAGATCAGAAAGGAGCTTTTCTCCAGGCAAGATGCCGAGATCGGGAAAACTCTCGATGATGACACCCCAGAGACGCGGTAGATCTGCAACTGTATCTTGCATCCAGTGGAGTGAGGTATCTTGTAACAACGTCTCTCTGAATCTATCGAGCGACAGCTTGCTGGATGACACAGCCTGTGGCCCAAATAAGACCACGGTAGTTCCGTGATCCTTATTATCGCTCATTATCGCCATCGTCGATCTTTCAAGTTATACTGAAAGAGATAATACAGAAAAGTTGCTCAAGCCTTATTCAAGTGAAACGAGAAAGCGTAGAAAGATAATTCAAGGCAGGTATTTGAAGTCAACTAATCAATCGACGGGTTGTAATCGATGTCTTGATCTCATTCTATATAACGGGGGATTATCCCAGCTTAAATACCTAGTTAGCGCGATCCTCCATGAGACACAGCTAACCATCATGGAGAATAATAAAACAGAGTTTCCTGTTCCCATTCACTAGTCTACCCCTTTCCTATACTGTCGGTTCGTAGAACATATGATATGATGGTATATGATAGGATGCCCTTAGCGTTCAAAATTTAGGCGAGCTGAAATTGCCTGTCGAGTCCGCCTCTTCTCCTATACCTTCAAAAAGCTACGCTGTGTAGCATGGCCTGCAAGTTTCGGTGATGAATTCAAGCGCCCTAAGATTGATTTGGCTCTAGGTCGAGCAAAAGTCCTATAGATCGACGTCGTCAATGATCTGATTCGAACCAAATCTAGCCTCGACTGAATCCCTCGCAATACAGAATGACAGCCGGATCCTGTTCTAGAGGGCCGCAAAGTAAGCAAGCGACAGATAAGTAAGCGAACAAGTAGATTATGATAGAAAACCGGAGGCCTTTTCCTCATGGAGTTCCTGTAACAACTCGTTCGCATGCCTAAAATTCCCAAAGCACCCCCATTGTGCGAGGCTCACAGGCGTTAAACTGTCAAGATCATGACATGTATAAGCACTGGTGGCAGAAGTTGTGCGACCCTCACCACGATCCTGTAGTTTACTGAACTTGTTCTCATACTCTAACTGGGATGCGAGTCATTACACAGCATCGGAGGAATAGGATTTGGACATATGATTCTGAATTCCCCAGGTTTCCGGTCATTTTTATGCTGACGCCGAAGGGAGCTCAGCGGTGTGCACCCCATATCCTTTATACTAGCGTTGTCATCACCGCATATGCCGGCGCTAATTCTGTGTCACTTATTTATCTCCGCATTGTTCCGTGTCTAATTCGCTTAAAGTAGTTTCCGATGTCTGTCATTCGTCGTCGCAGCATAGCGCATACTAGATCGATCCAATACGGATCTTGCTGAGGGAACATCTACACACATGATCACAGTCTTTATATAAGCTTATAGGATTCGGTACCAAAAGCTTTCACCGAAAAGGGGGTAGGGAGACTGACAATGTGATAAACACTCGATTGACGTCAGGTCGACATTCCACAGACACCTATAGATATGCTAATAGGCACTATGAGAGCAATGGCTTTTCCATTATGCCCGAGGAATAGGGGTTTATTTTTCGAGGCATTTTTAGGGTTGAATAGGTACCTACTACCTACATAGGCTATCAAATCTCTTAAACATCCGTCTATCGAGTTACAGTGAACATACTATCATTAATCTCATTGAAGTCCAATAGATCCCCCATACTGGTAGTAATGATGTTCAAGCACATATAAGATCTATATTTGCTCAAACTTATATCATAATACGGAAAGCCCCTATTCCCATTCTTGTGAAATATGACCTTTTGAATGACAACATTCGAAGCAATAGAGAAAAATAGGGATCATTGCACATATACCTGTGATGGCACATCATGTTAGCTCATGTAGAGGTATGCATGCTGTGTAGTACCTAGCTGTCCGACAAGCCCGCATGATCGTAGGATCGTAGCTAGGTCTAGGGATGGCCGAACCAAAGAGTTGGGTCACACAGATATTGACAGCATGCGGTGATTGTGAGGATGTGTAACAATTGTACTACCTCTAGAGGGATTTTTCCCATTTAGAAGAACGTTCGAACTATAATTTCCTCCCGTGAGGTCTCTGGAACGCTTTGTGACAAGCTTAGGTTCTTTAAAAAGGCGGCATCTTATACCAGTGTGATATGGAAGGCGGTATGGCACACAGGGGCATGCTCATGAGACAATTCTTAATATCACTTATATGAGATAGAATTTTGAAGTGATGGTAAGATAATACTGCTATGACAGATGTTATTCTGAGTTGTCCACACTCCACGTTTTATTTTCAGGGGCTCTCCTCATCAGACATTTTTCTATTCCCTCTCAGCATCTTCGAGGGTCATACATATTCACTATATGTTTTTCGAATATTCGTGATATGCAAGTCGGCATCTTAGAGAACGGTAGATAACTATATTACAATTATAATGGTAAGAAGGGAACTCCAGTCCATATGTTGCATATCTGTCGGGGCCCTTGCACGGTGCTTATGGTTATGTAAGCAATCATTGAAGCTCAGATGTAGGGCTGGAGAGCGATCATTGCCGCTAAAAACTAGTAGATAGGCGCTAGCCCTAGGAGTCGATCACCACTGGAGGGCTTCTTACAGTGCCAAACTCTAACATATACACGGCTTTATTTCATACCGGAAAGTCGTTTATGTGTGTAACTTTACAGACGATCAAGGTGCATAATAGATCCTAGATCATCTATTCAGCATTCTACTATGAACGAAATATTTTGAAAATATGAAATATCGAGAGAGCTGCTTTCGAAGCCATTTACAACTTCAATCTGACTAAGTCAACAGTCGCTTACCTAAAACTCTTAGTGGCTTTGCCATGTGATCCTGACTCGCTTATTCAGCAGTGTGATTACTAATAATATGTCTAGATAAGTTCCAATTCATATAATGCTTAATCTGCCATGTGTCGATCGGACTCCAATCTCGACCAATTCCTTCCTAAGGCCGCTATACACAGCGCATAACTAAGTCTACTTTGACGAGACTAAATAGCCCCAGTTAAGACAATGGTTCTTGCCTCAAGTCTTCCTCGCCTCGTGTTAGTTTTGCGGCCTTTTTGCGCTTTTAGGCGCTTTTCTTGGCTCCCGAAGCTGCTAAGCTTTAGCGACCAATAACTAAAATTTAGCGAAAGAGCCACTCTAATTAACGCCCTAAGTTTCGGCTCGCAGGACTACGATGCATTTGATTGTTGACTAGGTAGGTAGGTACTGGTACACCATTCGAAATCCTTACATTACTAAGCCTATGACTAAGCTCGGCCTTTCAATGTGAGATGTTGCCCCTATTCATTTTCTAACATCTTAAGTTCGAGAGTGTTTCTCTAGTCCTCATCCGAGTTTTCTATGCTATAGATTATAACACGAGGATGAATTAAATGATAGAATTCGATTGCCTACATGTATAGCTGCGTGAGTCATCCTCGTGGGGATTTTACTGAGGCTGCCAGTTCTAATAAAGTACCTAGGTACATTAAACTCTGACAGAACCGAACCCTTGTATCTATTTAGGCATAGCTTCGTCTTGCGGTACTGCTTCTACGCAAAGATAAGCTATGCATTTCTGTTCAGTTGACTCAATAGTCGCCCAGCTACCTAGGTGACGTATATTCAATCGGGTGACCTCTCAGAGGCAGCTATGGCAACATCGGTAGCCTTTCTCGAGGCGCGACCCAAATTGGATCACAAAGACATATGGACAATCTCAACCTACCTAAGTAATATAACGAGCTACGTCTATAAGTTTATTGGCCATGGGTAGATGATGAGAAGACCCAGAACGATGATTTGAATGCATGCGGTAGGTAAGTAACATACCCATTGTGCAGTCAGCTCTTGCCTACGCTTTTATTACATCGACAAATCTTTAAACTATTCTCCTCCTACCTCATATAATTTGTTAATATATACAGTTTCAATTTCAAGAGACTCTGTGAGTACTGCAGTCTCGTTGACGGCCTTTAATATATCACATTTCGGATGCCCAGCCATTGCAGATGAAAAGAGACAGTGTAGCTTCTTTTCCTTGATAGCTAAACTCCCTAAGTCACGGAAATTACCTTTCTCTTATGTTTCTCTCGATAGGTGTCAATGAACTGAACGCCTTACAAGGGGTCATTCGGTGCCTTGCGCTTAGCTATTTCGCAACACTGCAACCTGGTAAAAGTTAAAGCCAAAAAACCCTCGTCAATTACACGTTGTACTTGATAGTTTAGCTCCCAATGATTATACTCTATTAAGATTGTCTCCTCTGATGACCTATTCGCTCCTATCTATTAATCATATGCCGCTGTTGTATTTACCACTATTACTATGGAGAATGAGGTGTACTTATGAGATAAGGAGTCCTCCAAAGTATTTACTGTCTATAATTCCAGTGCCACACCGATTTGTTGGTGTAATTTGTACTCGAATAGCTCATCCATGAGGCATGCCGTAAAAGTGCGAAGCACTGGTCTGATAATCCTACCCCTTGATAGAGTGCATAGCCAGCAGGTACACACGATTACCATCAGCAAGGCAATCCTTTTAATGATTAGGGACAATAATGAAAAATTTACATAGGTTAGGCGAGCGAGCTATTTAAAGTTGGGCTTGCTGTTGCCTGCTTGATCATCCCAACGCTTACCACGTCCGTCCCCATCCCCCCTTCATAGGACCGCGGAGATTCGAGATGCAGGGTCATTCAAAGTACACATTCAATAGCTCACACTCTTTCTAGGTTTAACTAGGTAGCGAATCCATCTCCCTGCACATAAATGTAGTAATACACACCATGGAGTCCGCGTTGGAATATTGAAAGCATTTGATTCCTTACAAAGGAGGAATCTTGAGCACAGTACTAGGTACGAGCAGCTCGCTTATGCTCTATGCCTAATATTGACACATCTCTACAAGAATAATATATAAAATCCACGCTCACAAGATGCTACTAGTATAAGTCGGTAGAAGCATACTTAGCTTACTATCTAAGGTACATATCCCATGGTCTGGACGTAAATAGTACCTAATCTAAATAATTGCACCCTAAGGTTCTTGATGGCACATGTTTCTTCGTAGATCTTTTTGAAAAGTCACCGGAAGTAATCCTTAAGTTCCCCGGTGGAGCCATCGATCGATCGTATCTTTAGCTAGATGAAGTTCACTCAGAGCAATTCTAACCCCCATGTAAGAGGCAAAGACCATAGACGTCAAATCAATGGAGAGCCAGCTTAGCTATATTACACCCTTGATAATACCCCTGAGTCTTGTGATTTGCACTGTCTTGTGATGCCTTATGCCCCTGGCACCGCACTTAATCAATAAAGTTATCAAGTAGAGGTGATGAAGGTGATACTGTCATGTGAAAGGCCTTTCCTACCCATCACGAATTATTCTCAATAATTTCTCAATAATTCAATACTACCGAATAAAATCAACACGCAGGCTAGTATCAAGGCATGTCTGAATTACTGCCCGACTCCTACCGTCTTATGTAATTTGCCTAGGTAGGTACACCTAGTGCTTAAGGTATAATATATTGCCAGCAATCAGCATGGTTATATTACTTTTTAGGCATATCTCAATAGATAAATGGGAAAACAAATCCAAGAATTCACTCTTTAAGCCGCCTCCTATCTTAAGGATAAGCGTGATCACAAAGGTCTGTCTAAATAAGTAGGTAGGCAGGTAGTTATACCTACATAGTCCTGAAATCTTAGAAGGTATTAAAGCTGATTTCCAGCAGGTCCAAGCTGAGGGGAGTAGACTGGATTCCTACTCAAGTTCAAAAGGAAGAGAGAACTAGCCAAGTCTAACCTAATAGTAAAATGTACTAAGGAGTCAGTCGATATTTCTTTCAAGCTTTTCTGTTGAATCTCAGATTCATGAAAAGAGTGTCGCTTGTTGTCTTTTCTTGCATTGACATATGTAGAACTCGTAAGTGTATATGCTAGTATATCAACTTACAAAACGCTCACTTTCGAGTAGCTCGGCTCCGAAAAAAACAGTTAATTATAAGCTAAGAAAGGAATTACGTCAAAGACACTCAATGACTTGTAATGACTATTTTATCCATAGACCACTAGGTTCACGTAGAATAGGGGCGTTTCTACCATTTACTACTTAAATAGGAGGTAGAGAACTGGTTTTATCATGTATGAAGTTTAGTGTTGGCTACTGAAAATTCCCCCTTGAGCTCTAATTGTCTTAAGATCTAAACTAATTAGATTCAAGTTCTCTAGAGGCTATATGGTTTGATATCTATTAATTGAAGACATAGTCGGATCGGTGTTGATCGGTAGCCTACATGGTTGGAAGAGGATTTATCGATGACCACTTAGTCTTTGGGATAGGATAGGTAAAAGATTACGGCTTTCTGCAATCATATATCAAAAATTCTCAAGACTCTTTCATTCTTTAGTGAGACATTTAATTGTTAGTTAGGTTTCAAGTGGGAGGTTGATAGGTATGGAAAGCTCACAAAAACAGAACTTGTTGTCAGTAGGATACCAAGAGCCACGACCACCCGAGACTCCCCAACTAAGAGGGTATTTTTCTTATGTCTTGCATAAGGTATTGGATAACTTCTTATAGAAAACTCATGAATTTCAGAGCAAGGGTACTGATTAAGATGATCTTATATCGTGCCTTTTAAGCTCATTAAGGGTGGCGAAGAAGACAACGAAATCTCCATTTTGGGTGAGTTCGATTGAGATTGTAGAATTTAAGGTGTGCAAGCACATCAATTCGCATCTTCAAAACCACGATGCTGCAGCTACACGTTCAAGAAAGATGGAGGGCAACAGTGCAAATGTAGGGCTGGGCTCAATGTACTGTGGCTTGCATTGTGATGAATATACTTGGGTACATATGTACGTAGATTCAAGGTTGTCTGCCTGTTTCGAAATGTACCTGGATACCTACTCTAATGTACAAAGATTCCTTATAGTTTAACACCCATTTTTTGGAAATGCACTGAAATGACCTGTCACAATATACTAAGTATCGCTGCAAATGGCGTCAAAGTTGTCTTTGTGTAACTCACCCAGCCACCCTTGTTCTCTGCAGATGTGCCAGCCCTAGAGGCTGCCAGGGTGTGAACGCCCCTGGCTCCTCATACAAGGGGATAGGGGTGCTCGATAGAGAGGCGTTTGCACACCCACCCACACCCATATCCGTCATCATGGATAAGTACCCATGTAGGTATCCGTGTCTTAGTTGAATCCCCGGCTCTGAGCATAGATACCCACCCACACTCCTATACCATCACACTATGCATCCCAGCATGCTCTGGATGTCCCATCTGTGTAGCCCTCCATGTACGTAGTCTTGGGTAGTGAATTTCCGTAGAGGCGTTTTTAAGGCACGCTGAGCTAATGTAGCTAACCGAGAGCACGGCATGTGTTGAGTATCTAGGTAGGTAGTTGCCTACCTAGGACCTAGGTATATATAATGTTCAATTTCCAATTCTCAAGGTTCGTTCTCCCAACCATACACACATTCATTCGTACTACTTCTATCAAACATATCATAGTATCAAATTCCCATATCTTTCTTCTATCACAACTTAAACCATGACTGAAGATAAGCCCAAGCTACATGGAGTCACTACCATCTCCTTCGAAGCCCAAGAATTAGATTTCAAGTCTGCAATTGAGTTCATAAAGAAGCAACTCAACCAAGACTTCTTGAAGAACGAATGGTCTGATTCTCTGGCTGATGCCATCGGAGCATCAAGCATTTGTGAACAGTTTGAACGCTATGAAGACTGCAAGGGATCGTGGTCTTCCCTGTCTGATCCTTTTGGCTATGATGATCCCAAGATTTCGATTTGTTGGTTCTCAGTCAAGCTTCTCAATGTACTTTGGGACCTGCTTTGTGGGTTATCTACCTAACGGATAGATCCTCTATTCAATCTTGACTAACTTACTTGTACCAATAGTTGGTAGGACTACAGGTGCTGCTCCGTGGAAGGACCGTAAGTAATCTCTCGGTGTTTAAATAGAATTTCTCAAGGAAAAGTTGGGAAAAAACATACGTTGATATTGATTATCACAGTTCTGAAAGGACTTGCGCCTTACACGGCAAACGGCAGCGCTGATCATATAATGACTATGGAAAAGATTAGAGAAGACATATTATTCAAAAGCCTAAATGATGTGGAGGAAGCCTTGTTCAAAGCTCTTGGGAAATATTTTCCAATGAAGATCTTGATGCCAAAAGTCATCACGCCACAAAAGAGCTCCCTAGTCAGTGTTCCTACCCACCTCTATTGGATCAAACGAATGCCCGCATGTTAATTATAGATAGAAAACCACATCCAATAGTGCCAGTCAACCACCCGTCAAGCAGCCAACTCAACCGCTTCCTCAGTACCTGTCGCTCAATCAACCTGCGCCCCCTATACGACTTCAAGCGCCTCCGCCGTCGTCTCAGCCGCCTCTACCTCAACTGCCCCAAATGCAGATGAATTATCAGCAGCAGTCCATGGCACCAGATTATTGGAATCAGAAGCACATGTGGGATGCAAGATACGGTCAGCAACCAATGGTGCAGCAATACTCAGGTCAGCAATACTCGGGACAACAATACCCAGGCCAGCAAGCCGCGATGCCGCAAGCCACAGGGCAGAATCTCACTGTGCAATACCCCACGATGCAACAACCCATGACGCAGCAGGCCTCAGGACAGCAGCAAATTCAGCAACCCCCTAGTAGCCTTGCCTACCCCACCAACGGTCAACATTGATATCAAAACACGTGGTGAACCATAGTCAAAAGATAATATTTTGTACAATGTCAAGAGTGAAGGAGGGAAGGCAAATTCAAAATTGACTTGATGGAGATTGGTTGGCTGATATGTTCAACGCTTGGGAGCTCGATGGAGGTGGTGCGGAGACGGAGGTGTGACTAGGGTTTTCCTAGCAAGTCATTCATTATCGGGTTACGATGAAGAGCTACTCCGTGGCTCTGCCCTATTATATTCTTTTCACTCATTTTATCCCACTATAATAGCTTGAGTAAGCCAAGCTTAATATAGGCACACTTGCCCCAAGAGACTGTATCACGTTGAACCCCGTGTCTATTGACGTACGGAAGAAACTCATACTTGAAATAGTGGAACAGAAACCGTGAAATGTGAGTCTATAACGCTCTATCCTCTATCCTCTATCCGCTAGCCAGGTGTTCCTACGAACCCAGAATCTCTACTCTAGTCTATAAAATTCTATCGTGCCCAATGCTCAAAAAAACATGATACTGTACAACCTAAGAGTCATGTCGAAGCTAAATCAATAATGATTACCTAAATATCCTCCAAATCCGCGCTAAATGACTTCTAGTATACGCGTGTCTAGAGCGAAGGCCCTAAAATCTCGAGATGTCCCTCCCGAATAACCATGAGATGGCCCAGTAGAAGGGCACGGTGATCTTGTTCCGTATGCTCATGCTCCTGGTTAGATATGCTGTACGCCAAAGGACCCAGGCCATCCATCCTTTCATCTCATCTATATTGCTCTGGTGAATCGCCGTCCAGTTGCCGAGGTAAGTCATGGTGCCCAGGTTCTTGAATTTGAAGGGCTTCTGGTCCATGTCGCCCTTATTCAATCGCTTCGCAAGGTACGATGCCTGCTGACTGGCGACTTGGGCGGTGGCGGGCAGGCCGAGCCCTGAGATCATCGTGCAGTCTCCGATGGCGTATACGTCGGGTAGTATTGAGGCCTTCTCTTGTTGAACTTCGGGTGACTCCGCTGCTGCGTCGTTGGGAATAACGTTCACGCGAAGCCCGTTTACATCTGTGATTATACCACCGGTTTTCGGGTTCCTGTGTAACAGCATCTCGGTATTCGAGCCAGGTATCTTGAAACTCTTGGCCTCAAGCTTCTGGATTAAGGGGTTCTGCATCAGCCCCGTACTCCATACGACGATACCGGCGCCAACTTCTTCATCTCCATACTCCTTAATCCTTAACTTTAAGCAGCCTTCGCACTGCTCATCGGGTCGCACCCGCGTGAGGTGGTGTCGCGTCTTAACCTCAATGCCTCCTCTGGCGAACCGGTCCATGGCATAATCCGCCAAGGTCTTGTCGAACATAGGGAGTACCTTTGGCGCAACATCATACACAGTAATTGCGACAAACTTCATCAACTCGGGGTAAGTCTTCACGAGATCGTCGCGTATCAAGTCGTGTAACTCGGCAGCGAACTCGATGCCTGTTGGTCCGCCACCCACGACGGCAAAGTGCAAGAGCTTCTTCCGCTCCTCATCGGTCGTGATCGGGAGTGCGGCTTTCTCAAAACTTTGAAGAATTTTTATTCGTATCTTACGCGCGTCGCCGACATCCCTTAAGAAGTTGGCGTGTTCGCGCACTCCCTCGATGCCAAACGTCTGGCTGTATGAACCTATATAACACGTGAGATTTGGTCCGGGACTAAAAGGGCTTGGCGTGATTTATTACCAACTGCGATGATTAACTTATCGTATTCAACATCAAACATGGCCCCCTTTTCTCTATTCTGATCGAGACGATGCTTCATGATGAGACGTGTCCTCGAGGCAAGACCATCTGTGATATTTGCCTCTACGCGAATGACCTTCCGGGAGAAGTCGATATCGTCGGCCCACCCCTGATGAAACTTATCTGGATTAAGTCTCCTGACCGGCTCAAGCACGGTACGGAATTCCAGAGTCCCAACTGCTGTACCAGCGAGCAAAGGTGTGAAGACGAAGTAAGAGCGAGGCGAAATCAAGATGCGCTCATATTTGTTCGGATCGAGGCCACGTAGACAACCATACCCAGCCCATCCCGACCCCAGGATCACCACGCGTTCCTTCTTGCGTCCATTGCTCGTCGCCGTGCTAGCTGCACGCAGCCCGCCGTACGAGAGACACCGTAGATTATCGAGGCCAGAAGAATTTAGGAACGTGACTGGCTTTTTGGTTAGTAAATGGCGGCTTGCTCTGACAGCACAACTCATTTGAGGTGTTGCCATGACAGGTCAATCAAGACACCCTACGTTTTTTTTCTGAGATTGTAAGAAATCACAATCACGAGCAAAAAAACTTCAAAGTGGGGATGTTTCCAGGTTCTTGAGGCTTAAGAAGTAAGACAGTGTCTTATTAGTCTTACGGCGAAATGTCAACAAATTGAGGTCAACGTATTACAAAAATGACAAAAGTGACGTTTGGATGACGAAAAAGAAACGGCTCGGGGTTTCCACTTTACATCCATCTTAAATTTCTTTTTAGGCCAAGTCTCCGCTGTCCGCGGGATGGTGGATGAGTGAGACTAAGTAACATTCAGGCCTTAGGGCCAAACGCCATGCGCCATGTCTCAATTGAATATTCCGAGGCTAATATAGCGGGTAGCTGCTTGGTAGGCTGCTTACCGGATAAGCCGGTCGCAGCATCTCCCCCGTTGTCCGTAACCCTCCGGCAAGTCGGGATTTAAGTGGGGGCAAATCTAGTCCGGTGACCCACAGCATCATCTCGCTAAGTGAAAATTTTGGTTATGACTCTTCAATTCGAGCTTCTTAAGTCCGAAACGCTTGCACTGACTTAGCTAGTACCTAGTAATTTAAGCAAGTCCCCCGATTTCTTCTCTATCGTAGAGGATCCATTTCAGGTCCATTTCAGGTCTATTTTGAAAATGCCTCAAGTTAGTAATGGGTCATCCTCCTTTGGATTACCAAGGTAGGACGTCGTTTCATGGTTAAGCTCGGTAAATCTAGCGAATCTATAAATCTAGTGGTCTAGTGAGTAAGCGTATTGTTGGGAAAGGAGACCGGTCGTCTGAATCTCTCAACCTTATCTGTGGATCTGATCTACTTAACCTAGGTAGTCTCACCGCTAATGGCTGATGCTTACACCGAGGGCTTGAACCGAGACGGGCATACGGACCGGACTAACTACTTTTGTTGAGCTCCTTGTGAAGCCATGGGGATATCGGCTTCTCTCAAAAGTATATATAAAGGAGATACTCCCAGGCCTCAACGGTCGTGTAAATGCTGACCCGTCATAGTGATGACGAGTCGTAAAAAATACCGTTCGAACTAGCGATGAGGGGAGAATGCAAGCTACCACCCCGCACTTCGTGCATACTTCACCCCTATCCGGCAAACCCCTTTTGATGTCGGTATCTTTTAAAGTCCGTCGATGACGATGGACATCTATCATTCTCCCTCGTGGAGTGCGCATTCCTCAGCTTCATAGTTCCAATGTCAGAAAAGGTAGACGTATTAATCTGCGGTGGCGGTTCCGCCGGCCTTTCAGCCGGAGTCTGGCTTGCGCGCTGCGGTATCTCCTTCAAGATTCTAGAGAAACGAGCCGGTGCTCTCGAGACGGGTCAAGCGGATGGCGTTCAATGTCGGACCGTCGAGATATTCGAGAGTTTCGGGCTCTCGGAAATCCTGCTCAAAGAGGCTTACCACGCCATCGAGATCGCTTTCTGGGTACCTAGTATCGACGAGAGCGAACGCGGAATCAAACGTACTAATTATACCGCTGATACTGAACCCGGTCTGAGCCACTTACCGCATGTACTCCTAAGCCAGGCAAGGATCAATGAATTATTGACCCAAGAAATGGAGAGAGCGGCAGGGAAGTCATATGTAGAGTATGGCTGTGAAATCCAGGGGGTAGAGGTCGACAATGAGAGCGCAAAAGACGTCAATGCATATCCTGTGACTGTAAAGGCATCGAAAGATGGAGCAGAGAAGGTTTATCGCGCCAAATATGCCCTGGTAAGACGACCTGTTGCATTTGCATTCGTATGCAACCTCTAATATGCCGGTACAGGGCAGCGACGGAGCTCATAGCGTGATTCGGAAGTCGCTCGGGTTTAACATGATCGGCGATTCCAGCGACGCCGTTTGGGGAGTGATGGATATCTATCCGCGAACAAATTTCCCAGATATCCGCAAGAAGTCCGTTATCAATTCGGAAGCTGGAAATTTGATAATCATCCCTCGTGAAGGGGATTTCCTAGTGCGTTTGTATATTGAACTGAAAGACGTAGTCGCAAAGGATGTCACGCTGGAACAACTCCACAATCAAGTCCGTCTAATTTTCCACCCCTACACCTTTGATATCGCAGAGACGGCCTGGTGGTCGGCCTATTCAATCGGCCAACGACTTGTCGATAACTTTCATAAGGACTATCGAGTGTTCCTCAGCGGAGACGCCGCGCATACTCATTCTCCCAAAGCTGGCCAGGGGATGAATGTGAGCCTTCAGGACGGCTACAACATAGGCTGGAAGTTGGCGGCCGTACTCCGAGGACAAGCCGTACCGGAGCTAATTAAGACGTACGTTTCAGAGCGACAAAAGATTGCTGCTGAATTGATCGAATTTGACCGAAATTGGACCAAGCTCTTCTCGTCTTCATACCGTAAGGAGCACGGTATCGTACCAGAGGATGTCCAAAAGCATTTTGTGATGGCTGGTCGCTATACTGCGGGCCAAGCAATCCATTACGACGACTCAATCATCGTTGACGCAAAGACGAGTCATTCTGAGATTGCTGCTGGCTTGACCGTTGGAATGAGATTCCCTAGCGCCCAAGTAATCCGACTAGCCGATGCGCGCTCAGTGCAATTTGCTCAGGTTTTAAAAGCGGACTCTCGGTGGCATATCGTCACATTCGCTGGAGATGTAAACCCGAAGAACCTGGCATCATTGCAAAATGTTCGTATGCGTTCTTTTTCCAAACTAACCACTGGATTAGTATCTTTGAAGAATTCTAACCACTGTAGCAGCTTTCAACTCGTCTAGGGGAGGTCGTTGATGCCTATACGCCTTCAGACGTTGACCGTGATACCATCATAAACTCCATTCTGGTGCTTTCTTCGAAGCGCACAGAGATAGAGCAAGACTGGATCCCAGATACCTTCACCCCAGTCGTAAGCAAGTGGAAAATGAAATGTAAGAATGAGCTTAATCCAATTGATTTCGAGATACTAATTTTTTCAGCGCTCTTCAAGGTCTTCGTCGATGATGAAGGTTATCACTCGCCTCACGGCCATGCGTACGAGAAATATGGGATCGATCCGAAGAAGGGTGCTTTGGTCATCGTTCGGCCAGATCAATGCAAGCAAACTCTCCCTCGTTCAATTCTCATTGAATACTTATACTGAATTAGACATCTCGATGATACTTCCATTCGAAGACGTTGGCGCAGTTTTTGAATTCTTTGATAAGTTTATGAAACGGGTAAGCCGTTGAAGCTATTAGGAAGGTCTTGGTTAGCGGGGTATGTGATTATATAAGGAATCAATTAGTGGTTTTCAAATCAAATAGGGGTGGCTCTTCAGTTAAGACTTAGTGAATAGTCACTATAACTTAGGGAACTGTTCAGAACAATCCTTAGAGGCGCCCTGCAGTGAGGAAAATTTCAGAATGACCCCGCCCGTTCACTATTATATAACGAGCTAGTAACATAATCAGCTTCGTTAGTCAAGATTTACTAAGCCCCTCAATGACATAATCAATTTCATTTGTAAGTAATTACTAAGTATTGTACTACATCAAAAAGATTCGGAGCTGTTGACGGAGATCTGCTAAATTTTAGCGAATAATCGCTATATTATAGGGAGATAATCCCCCTGAAAAAGTTGCACCGCGCTGCGAACGCGCTATTTTTTAAGGCAATGACAATAGAAGCCTTCGAAGCGGTACCCACCTAAGACCTAGGTACCTACCTAGGTATATCTATTAATGCTTTGCTTCGTACGAAAGCTCCAGCTAAAAGTCTTGAACATTCATAAATTCATTTATTACATAATTAAATCTTTGAGTCGGTCGACATTGTATCGATTTTTGGAAGCTTAGTAGGGATTTGGTAGCCATTATTTAGTGGATGAATCCGCCATATTTTAGCGCAATTCTAGCCCTGGAAGCAGCTGGAGTGCTTCAGATAGCTAAACCACTGAAGAATATCCCCTACGCGGTGCAGCAGCAAAACTTTTGGTCGGACCCTTCGTACCTCAACTATAGAAGAATTCATCAATGGCACAATAAGATCGAGATGAAGAAGATCAAGAGGTGAAATTAAGATCAGTTTGTTATTAATAAAACTTTATACATAGTAAAATCTATCTACAGCTAGTCGACTCCCCTAAACTCTAGGTAGTCCCTAGGTGGATTACGTAATACGAAATCGCCTTACATAATCCCCCTTTCCCCCTAAGAGTTCACCTCCGCAAACCAAGTCCTCAGCAATCCTGCGAGCGCACCAGGTAGATCCTCGAGATTGTGCACGATGAGGTAGTATTGGAAGGGGAACGTATCCAAGTAGTATTCGGTGCGAATTTCGTCATTACCCATGAACTTGACTTTCTTGAGGTTGATGACGCTTTGCTTGTCCTTGCTGTTCGTCGTATCGTCCATGATGATAAACACGATCATGATGCGTTCCTCCATCGCTTCTCTTAGCATTAGACGGATATTTTCGTGTGCCGCTGAGGGAGTGAGGCCGTCGGATAGGATGAGGGCTAGTTGCCAGAGGTCTTCGGAGCCGCGGCTAGTGCTTTGCTGGCGAGCGAGGCGGAAGCGTTCGATTGTTTGTTTGATGAGGAGCTGGATGTCCGTGTGGTCTTGCTGGAACGTAAACTTCTGTAGTACCTTGGCGCCGGCGTCGTGTGATGCGAAAGGTTCGGTGAACTCGTGTGCCATGAAAACGTTGGCTCCGAAACCGAGGATACCGATCTGGCCAACTTCAAGCATAGTTAAAGCTCTTGAAACCATGACGAGAGACTCAAGTGCCAATTCCCCAGAGCTAGATTCACCCATACTCTTACTATCGTCAACGCAGAGTAGGATTTGATAAGCTCGCTTAGTTGGGATAGCTCTGCGCATCCAGATTTTGTCTCTCTTGTAGCTAGAGGCAATGTACGGGATGATGCGCTTGATATTGAGGCGTTTACCGGTTCGGTACGACCCAGACAGCTTTGTCGATTGGGATGGGGTTAGAATTAGCCGTAATTGAGAGGTCAGCGAAAGCGAAAGAGGATGTGTTTTGCCTTGGAAGGAGGTCCACTGGCGCATAGCATCATCGAAATTCCTCAAGTCTGTACTTGACTCTGATAAATGGGTTATTGACAACTGCGTAGACGTCTCCTGAATCTCTTCTTCGACCTCTTCTGGAGCTAGTTCTCCGTTTCTTGGAGGGGTCGCGTCGCGATTATAAGTACCTTGGCGAGTTGATACCCCTGTCGGTTTCTCTTCTTTCTCCTTATTCCGCTGGTCTTGGTGGTCGGGAGGTTCTGATGTATCCATCTTGTCACCGTCTGCATCATCCATTTCGATCTCTTCTTCAGGAATGATTCGCTCGTCCGTGGGTTGCTCCTCATCATCAATCGCCATTGATTCATCGATTTGTTGTTTCTGTTCCTCGTTGGAAGTGCCCATTGCCTGAGCCTCCGCAGACTGGTCATTTTGAATATGCTGGAACTCCCGAATGGCGGATTCCTGTTCAACATCTGGTGGTTTATCTCGGGACTCCTGTTCCTGGGCTTCTTTGATATCTCGCTGTTGTCTATGCCACTTCTCCAGAGCGTCGCCAAGAGCCTTAAAAGGTTGTGGAGTTGACGAATCCTTGGCATCGTCAAGCTCTGTTTGAGAACATTGCTCTTGAGCTTGTGCAATACTGCCCTTTTTACCAGACGATGTCTCTTGGTCGGCTGCATTCTCGCCCATTTCCCCATCTTCACGCTGAGCATTGTTATCTTGAGCGTCATTAGCTTCCTCGGTTTGGTTGGGATCTTGGTCTTGTCCGCCACCCTTGACGTCACTTGGCGCAGTGTCCTCATTATTGGCATTGGCTTCGTCGTTAGACTTGAGCTCAGTCGTCTCATTTTCTTCCGTTGGATTTTCTGGCTCTTGGTCTGCGTTCTCGTCCTCTTGGATATTAGCCTCGTCTTTCTCCGCACTCTCGTCCAGCTCTTCATTATCATCTGCTGCTTCTGCAGGTGCCATATCCATTTCAGTATCTTCTCCATTTTCACTTTCTTGGTCGCTCGCCTGCTTTTTGTCCACTTCCTCCTGGTCCACGTCCGAAAGCTTATCTAATTCGTCGTCGCTGATTGATGACATGGATTCATTATCATTTCCGTCCATATTCATATCGTCAGGCAACGCCAAGGTATCTTGTTCCTGGACGTTCTGATCTTGCTTATTAGCTTCATCTTGTTGCTGTACGTCCTCTTCTTCTTCCGCGGCAGGGTCATCGTCCATATTTTCATCGGCTTGCTCTTCGTCTTCTGTAGGTTCAAGTTCTTGAGCATCAGGTTGTGCGTCGGCGGCTACTTGTTCGTCCTTCTTCGTCTGGCCTTTAGTGTTCTCCCCCTGCTGATCTTTTTCTGCATCCTCTTCGTTCTCTCCGTCCCACATTTTCTCGTCGACGGCCGAAGGATCGAGATCATCTACTTCGCCAGCCTCTTCGTCCATCTCATCACCACTCTCTTCCTCATCGCCAGATTTCGTATCTTCCTCTTTGTCTTCGCCGCCATCTATGCTTTCGAGATCACCCTCTAGTTCCTGATCAGCCATATCAACAGCATCTTTCTCGTCTTCCATTTCCTGGCCAGGTTCTTTATTAGCCTCTTGCGCCAATTCGGATAAGTCCTCGTCGGGCTGGATATCCTTGCTGATATCCTCGGCGCCCTCTCCATCTCCGAGACCCGTCCCGCTCTCGAGCTGGCCACTCTCACCAGATGTTTCATCAGATTTTTCTTGTGGTGTGCAGAATCCTTGGGATGCTAGTTGGGTGAAGCTCTTGCTCAATTTATAGCTAAGCTTGCATGTACTTCCGTGAACGCGAGAAAGTGCATTGATTGACTGGTTGCATGTAGCCTGATATTGGTTGATAATAGGGGCAAGTACTGCCATCAGGGCTGTTGAGAGGTTGTTGATAAGCGTGTTATCCAAATCAACTTGGCTGAAAAGGGCTAGGATTTCCGAAATGCTTTTTTCAATTTTGCCCACGCGGAGAACCCGTAAGGCTTCAGCCATAACCTCGCCATATTGAATTAGCCATCCAGGTTCCTCTTGCGAAGTAGGCAATTTAGCGACCGTCTTCTTGAACTGCTCAATGGTAACAAGGATACTATCACAGAGATCTTTCGCGGCGTTGAACATAGTGTCAACTTGTGCAGTTGCTAGATGGGAAGTGGACATCCACTGTTCATCGATGACCGTCCAATGCCGAATTTTCTCAAGTAGGAATGTTAGTGAGGGCCATTTTTGAGACGCATTATTTAGATCATCCTGGAATTCTTTGAATGAAGAATTGACAGAAGCTTCCAGTCGTGACATTTCATGCGAAGTGAGCCACTTCGGCAAGTTCGGTAGCGAGCTCCATTGGATAGATAAACTATTCATTCTTTCCAGCCAGGTGTTCAGCCACTGAAGAATGTCATTGTTGTCGATGCTCCCGAGTTTACTATGCAATCCGACGAGATTTATACCGACCTTGATGATTTCGACTAGCCAAATGGAAGCTCTCTCGTGATTTCCTGAGAGAATCTTGGTCTTAATCTTGTCGCCACCTCCAAGATTACTAACGGAGTTTATGTGCATCACACGGGTTGATAATGCGCTGTGGGCGTTGATTGCTGCTGCTAGATCATGCCTTTGGCCAAGGGTGATGTGAATCAACCCCTCAAGTAATCCGATGCTCCTATCAACTTCTGCAATAGTCAAGTCGTCTGAGTGGTCTTGGGAAGCAGCTCGGACCTTGGGTGCGAGATCAAGCATTTTGTGGAAGTAGTAGTCTGTGTCCCCAAGCCCCTTGAACGATTCTAGATCCAATACCTCTGAAGAAGCCAGAACTGTGGAGAGTGAATTTTGTCGAGATAGAATATCGGTTCCGAGGTTGTATTGGATCCCCATCTGCCTAGCTTCTTTGAGAGTCTCCGCGAACAATTTTCGTTTACGCGATTTCAAATGCTTCACTAGGGCCTTATTCTCATCGTTGAGGACGCCAGGCGTTTCTTTGCGGAGCTCGAGAGCTGATGACTCCAAGTTAGAGAGGAAATCATCGATAGCTTCACTGGCATCTAGAGAAGTCTCCGGAATACGACTCAATCTGCTCATAATATCAGTCGTCCTTTGAACATTGGCCAACCTCCTGTAGTTATCGTTCCAGCCAGCAACGCTTCGGGAGCACAGGTCAATCGCATTTTGGTTAATAATGATGGCCTTTGCTTGAGTCTCTGCGGATCCAGTTTCGCCAAGAATTTCGTCCTGTAGGCCACCTTCGATGATGGGTTTCATAGGTTGACCAAGAACTTCCCTGAATTTTCGTACGATTCTGAAAAGTTTTTGGTGCGACTTTCGGGCGCTTTCTCGCAATGCAGCAATGTTCGTGTCTTTCCAACTCGCCAAGAGGAGAACATCTTTCATCTGCTTCTCGAGTGGGGCTCTACCAGCGCGAATTTTATCGTCGACGGTCTTTGCATATCGAGAATAAAAGGATATGAAGTTTTGGAGACCATCTCGGACAACAGACATCGAAGGGTAGTCTGTCGCAAGTAACTGCAGTTGCTTGTGGAGTTGCTTAAGAAGACCGAGTCGGCTAGCAAATTGACCAATAGCTGCGGAGAAGAAATAAACTTCTAACTCCTTCAGGAGGCCGACAGCATGCTGTGCAAGATCTTCTCCAGCTTGAGCGAGAGTTAGTGGTACGGCGATGATAGCCTGGTAGGCAATAAACCACCAGGAAGTAGCATCCTCTTCGCTCTTCTTGACCTCCATGTCAAATAACTTGCCCCATGTGGAAAGCTCGAGGCGTCGCCAACTAACAAGTAAATCTGTTAGTTGGTTGTACAGCGGTAAAACGCCATAAGTTTTGCTTGCCCAGCCCCCAAATTGCCATTCGTACACAAAAGCATGCAGCTGCTCGACCTTAGATATTAATGCAGCGAGTGGGTCAGAATGTCCGAGCTGGAGAATTTTGTCACACGACGCCACCACATCAGTCAGTGGCTGCAGATGACCAATTTCGTCAATTCTTTGAAGCTGACGAAAGCTTGTGCGGATTTCATTGACCAAGGTGACCAATTTTCGCGCTTCGGGAAGGTTGCGATCCGTATAGAAGTTATAGTCGGCCGAACAAGTATTGGAACTTATTTCTTGTAACTTCTCATCTAGAGCTAAGATCGTCGCAGGAAGCAAATGCTTATCCTCAATAGCATGATCGATGTTAGCCGATGCTTTTGCAGCAAAGAGCTTGCTAAGGTCCGTGATGCTCTCAGGTGCGTCCCGCGGTGTGAGGAAAATGTCTCGATGCACCCTTGCCAATTTAATAGCCAATGCTCGAGCGTCGCTGATCTTCGGTTTCGGCATCTGATGACGCTCGTCACCCTCCTCAAAACTTGGGAATAGTTCATCAAACGCTTCTTGCTCTGCAGCTTCTTCCTCAGTTAACCCACCCCGATAGCGGTACCAACTTTGCTTCGACTCCTCAGCTTTCTTGTCTGCTTCGAGTTTCTGCGACCATTGATCATATAACGAATGTATTGCTTGAAATGTGCTTTGTTTGACTGTTTCCAGTCCTTGCGGGCCCTCCACAGCCGTGACCATGCTAGCATAGTTGAGGAACTCAAAGCTATGAGACACAACCGACGGCATTGCAGAGACCTCTAGTTTCCCACCAAGGAAGGGTGCTAGGCCGATTAGTGTAGAATCGTGACCTGAGCTTTGAGAGCCAGCCTCCTGTCCTAAGTACAACCCGAGTTCTAGACAGCGGATCATGTTTATGACTGGTAAGACAATATCTTCGTATGCGCGATATTTCTGGCTCAAGCGGAACCCAATCCTCGACACGTTCTCGCGGATGACGTGTAATTGTTGTGTGGCCACCTCCGAACCCGAAAGATGTTGAAGGAGAAGTGCCCTAATATCCAGATAATGGATAGCACTCAACAAACTCTTGAACTCTGCTTGAATCTTCGGGAGCTCAGAATCCTCCGGGCGATACACAATCTCAACGGCGCTAGGAGGAGGTCCCAAAGCTGCGATCTCTTCTTCTACCAATTCACATCGGAGACTTGTAGGTTGCCCCGTGCTGAATTTCTCAAATTGTCGTAATGATTCCAGTTTTTCTTGCAGACCTTGTAAGAGTTCCCCGTAGCTTTCCAATTCGAGCTGAGGTCGTAATTGAGGATCATATGCCTTGTCGGGAACGAAGAGCTTGATCAAAGCCTGCGAGAATTGAACCCAGGCGGCTGCAAGGAAAGCGCGGCGATTAGTACTCTTTGCAGACCAGATCAAGTACCCGAAGGCCGGAATTAAATGATCATCAGCAATCTGAGATTCGGTATGTATCAGCACATCCGGTAAAAGCCTGTATATGTTATCTGATAAATCGCAAGGCTCATCTAGCATGGCGGACGCATTCCGTGCCGAATCGAATTTCGCAACCAAGGATGGATCATAGATGCCCGTCACATCCATCATGAGTTGCCAAAGTACTTGAGTGAACTTATCAAGTCTATCAGCTACAATTGCCTTTGTGTTCGCGCAGACTTGCTTTGCCAATATTGGCAATTCTGCCTCAAGCAAGGCCAGAGAACTGAGGCTTGTAGAGTCGACAGCTCCAAGTTGTGATATGATCTTTGCGGAAAGATTTTCGTCCCAATTCTGCCGTTGGCTATCGTTGCTGGACAGGCTTTCCATCGATAGCAAAAGTTTTGATGTGTCGGAGACACTATTGATACGCATCTGGGTGACGAGCGGAATGGTAGATAGTAAGGCTACCTCGTTTGACGATTGAGGAAAATTGACACTCCGCGATATGCAGTTGAGCATAACGATCTGTCTCATGGTTTCAAATTCGGCGGCCATAAATGGGAGAGTCGGGGCATCGTTGTCCGTTAGCTTGCTAAGCAGCTGGTCAATTTCGAAGTTTAATGCCTGCAAGAGATCTTCTACATCAAGCCCGCCCAGCCGAACAAGCCGATATACTTGGATAAATGAGTCTATCGTCTTAGCAAGATCATGCGTCTTAGTTTTGGACTGCCACTTTATCGTGTCAAACTGGGAAGCTAGCTGTTCCATGCGGCAGACATTGTCGAGTAGGGATTTGTTTCCTATCGGGATCGGCCTCAATACCTTCCAAAGGACTTCCATGCTTAGACCGGTTGACAGCTTGAATCCGGAAATAAAGCTTTCTTCCAAGCTATTGCGTATACGTGAAGCCAATTCATTTGTCTGGCCACTTGCAGGGCTAGTAATATAGCTGGACAATGCATTTGAAACGAGGCTCAGGTGAGCTTGGAAATACGCTTCGTCAAACCGAGGGGCAGTAAGATACGCAGCCGTCCTCTTCCAATAGTGCATAACGTCTCGGCAGAGATATTTGAGTTCCTAGATTTATTAGTACATATGTATTTACGAAATTGAAATTTGGGTTGATTGACACTTACTTGCCAAGAGCCGGGGTTTGAGAAAAGGGGGCGCAAAAACGAATCCATTTCATGGAGAACGCCTATCGCAAATTTTGCAGCCCCAACAGTGGAATCTTTCGACACTGCAGCAACGCCACTAGAAATAAGCGAACGTTGAAAGCGATTTAATTGCGATACTTGTCTGCCAGCCCCGCGCATGTTTTCGAGTGTTATTCGGTCCCACGCTCCGATAATATCAACATATATCTCGAAACAAGCAGCCAACCAATACGGAAGTTGAGAATATTGTCTTTGAAGTAACGGAACCATTACTGAATTTTGCAGAGGATGTATCGGCTAAGGATTTATTTTATTAGTCAATTGAATTGAAGAGCTCCAGCCAGAGAAGAACTTACCTGCATACTATCAAGGCCGAGCGATGTGGTTGACAGAGTTGCATTCAAATCACGAAGTGTATCTTGGACGTCGTCTGCGATAGATGACTTGAGGAATGAATAATCAGCCTCCTGAATAGCTCCGAAGCTTTCTCTAAATCTTTCGAGCAAAGGAAGATCCTTAAAGGATATAGAATCCAAAGCTACAGATCGTAGCACTGTTCCCTGGTCAGCATCAATGGACGCTGCTGAAAAGAGTCTCTCATATCCCTTCAAACTTGATTCTACCTCAGTAACTCGGCTTCGCCAAGTTTTCAGAGCTGGACTGTATGGTTCGATATAGATTTCGACTGCACGATTTCTCATTGCTCGCGAGAGTTCTCCATAGCGAGGATCTACAGTCAAAAACACCCTAAAGTCAGGATGTGGTTTGATAACTCGAGGTTCGCCATTCGGTCCGCAATGCTCATTGATGATTAGATGACCGTCTGGTTCGAAGAGGGAGTTCAGCCTGTCAAGAACAGAGGCGCTACAGAGGTTTGCATTGTCAAGGACCAGCCAGTGTCCTTTCTGGAGGGCTTTTACAATGATTCCATCTAACCATTCGAACCTAGGATTCGAGATACCGCTAGGTTTTTGAAGAAGCGTACGCGCATTAGAAAGCATGGTCGCTAATTCTGTGTCTGCGGAGACTTGGCTCTGAAGATTCTCAATGTAATCTAACAGGCTTTGGCGTTCATTCATCTGGTCCGTCATAGAGGTAAGGAAGTTCAGCAAATCAATTGCGGAATCTGGCACGCCTTCAACTAAGGCACCCAGAGTCAATAGCTGTAGAGCTTCTTTTAGCTCACTTAAAGAGGCATTTATATCGCGCATGGGATCTGATTGTTCGAACCCCCCAACAAGATCCATCGCGTCTATGTCAGCGTTCATGGGGAATGTGACAAGCGATTTACCAGACGATGCAGCAACATGCTGTAATAGCATCGACTTCCCACTCCCGGAGGGCCCTACAAGAATGCATGGAATATTCTGCTTAATGCAGATTAAGACGGATTCTATCTCCATAAGCCGAGGAACGATATCCATGCTGGGAAATTGTGAAGGCTGGATGAGCACATTCCGCTCTCCTAACGCAAGCCCAACTTGAAGTGAAGAGGAACACATGTTATGGTATAACTGGTGGCCTTTCGGTGGTACGTCGAATGCTTCAACGAAAAGCTTATCTACTTCAAGTCTGTCCCTCTCCGTTCGGAACCGTTGCCGGATTGCTATGTTGAGGTAATCGTCGACCTTGCCAGTACTAAGCAATGGATCAGGGGATGTAAGGAGATGTAGCCAGCGCAGGGTGTCACGAAGATTGAATTCCCACGGACTTCCTTGGGATCCAAAAGCCCTTTCAACTAGGATGCGCGTCTCAATATTAGAAATGAAGTTTATCATTCGTCGGACAGTGTCGGCAGATATGGTAGGGAAGTTGTGCTGGGCAATCAGCAAGAGGTCCTCTTCGCTGAACACATCAGCGTATACCACGATGAAGCGGTTAACAAATGAGCTAGGCAGCCCCTTTCTTCCTCCGCCTTGATGATGTGGATTTTGCGCAGCGAAAAGGCGAAATTCTGGATGTCTCTTGAAGACTTGATCAAGTTCGGAAACATACACCTCTCCTCGATGATCAAGGCATGCATTCAAACCTTCTAATACGGACTGTGATGCTAAATTCATCTCATCCAGAAGTACCCATTCTCCATTTTGCATCGCACGGAGAAATGGTGCATCTCGCCATGCAAAGTGACCAGCTTCAGCTCCCTCGACAGGCACATCTGTTCCAAAAAGATCCATAAGATCAGTTTGATCAGAAAGGTTGATTCTTGTTAATGGTCGACCACATGCTCGCGCAAGTGCGCTGACCAGTGTGGTTTTTCCCACACCTGGGCTGCCTTCTAACAGGATGGGCTTTTGCACTTGAAGCGCACGGATGATTCTCATTGCGTTGAGCTTGGTAGTAGGTGCATGTAAAGCGAACCCTGTCTCAAAGTTCTGGTTGGTAATTCGTTCCATTGAAAAGCCACCAATCTGCAGTTCATTCGCTTGAACAGTCAATTCCAGTGGCGCTCGGTAAACCATTGTCGCATCACACCCAAGCAGTTCGCTCAGCTTATCTAAACATTTTTGTCGCTGACTGTCCATACTCTTAGGGTCAATTGCAATCAACGCTGAGGGGTTTGCGCCGAGTGTATCAATAAAAACTGTTGCTGCACCATGAATCACTGAAGAAGCCACATCTCGGCCAGAGCTCTCATTGACAAATTTAACCCAGACCAAGATATCTCTAATTGAGAAGGCAGTCGAAGCTGTAGACCGGAAGTATTGCCCAAACCAATAAGAGAACTCGACAATGACCTTAGCGCACGATTGAAGTTCTGGCTTTAGTTTAGAAGAGACGATATGAAGCACGTCTTCATTTTCCGATAAAGCTGGAACCCAGATTTCGGTAAATCGATTTCGCAGTGCTGGTGATAGTTCTTTCTTGCCAAAATCACCACCAGGGTTCATGGTTGCTAGAAACTGGAAGCCGTCAGAAGCTTTGACAAACGAATCGTCGATACCCTTTTCTGCAAGTAGTAACGAGCGCTGAGGCTCAAGAACAGAATTCAATCTTTCTAACACAGAATCATCTGCCAGCGATATTTCATCAAGGAGGAAAAATTGGCCATCTCGCATAGCATGGACCAAACTTCCGTCTGCCCATTCGAAGAGAGCTTTACTCTTGACTTCATTATCGGAAATTCTGTGTTGTAGATCAACAGGTACCCTGGACCGAGCTGATTGATCCAATGCATGATATTTCTCCAGCAAGTTTTCTAAATCACCCTCTGCACTTTGTCCGAATTGTTGTAGAACATTGATGAGGTCCTGGGTTAATACATCCGCAATAGCACCTCGGTTCCTGATTGGTCGTTGAGATCCAATCAGGTCGCCTGTTTCGGTATTCTGGTGAGCATTGACGATATGCAATTCCTTAGCAAGGGACTCGGCAAGAATTTGACAGACGGTTGTTTTGCCACAACCAGTCTCCCCAACGAGAAGTACCGGCTCATTGTGACGGAGCGCACTTGCGACAAGAACATACAAGCGGCGCATAGCGTGGGTCCATACTACACCCTGGCCGTTGTTGGGCGGTTGCGTTCGAAGATATGGTGAATTGTGAATATCATAGAGTTGGTTTTGGTCGATCTTGACCTTGAATACCGTCTCGATCACTTTCTTGACAGCCAACCTCTCTTCCTCATTTCGAACACGTTCGGCAAGAAGCATAAATCCATTAGCAGCGATTTCCTCTCGGGTTTCGGCTCCTCTCAGAGCCCATCTGAAAAGATCTCTCAATGTCGCAAAGCTGTCCTTATTTTCGAATAGTCGACTCGTCTGTCGTAACCTTGAAAGTTCTTTATACACATTAACTATTCTCTTGCAATCAGAGGGAGCGGTATACAGGCTTCGTTTCTGCAGAATTGTCTCGAGTTCTTCTTCTGGGATATCATCGAAGTGAAGCTCGAGGAATCTGTTGCGAAAGGCACGTGAAAGGACTTTCCTACCCCCATATAGGCCGGGTGGGTTTTGAGTTGCGAACAGCATGAAATTTTCGTGAGGGCGCACGACCTCCTGGGTCTCTGGAATAAGCAATTCGCGATTATCATCGAGAAGACGGTTCAGCGCTTCTAAAACATCGGTCGGTGCAAGATTAAGTTCATCAAGCACAATCCAGTGTCCTTGTCGAAGAGCTTGTACTAACAGGCCTTCCTGGAAGCGTAACTTGCCGTCGGCATCAGAGATGTAGGTTCCGAGATATTCCTGCAGGTCGGTATGCTCGTGATTGTTAATGCGTACAAATTTGTTGCCGCTAAAGTTCGCAAGATACTCGATCATGCTTGTCTTTCCTGCCGAGGTAGGGCCCTGAATGAGAATCGGGAAACGCCGGGTCGATGTAGCTCTCACGAGGTTCAAGAGATTGCGCTCGATATAAGGCGTAATAATATAATCAGTCCGTTCAATAGGAGTTTCATCGCCTTGCAGCAGCCAGTACTGGCGGTCCTTGTTCTTATTCACGAACTTAACGTATTGTTTTCCGTCATTAGGATGTCTCGGCGGCTGTGAAAGCAACGATCTAGCACCGCCCTGCTTGTCAAGTAAGTGATGGTGGATTAATGGAACAAGAGTCTCCTCAGATGCTCTGTCTAATAATGTCAAGAAACCCATGGAAAAGCCCTCATATAGGGCTCTCCGCAGACCATAAAACGGAGAAACGTCATTAACATAGCTTAAAACACGAGTTAATGTTCGCAGACTGAAATGTGGCACTTCATTGGCCCCATCAACCAGCCGTTTCTCCTCTGCTCTCGTTTTGGTGTTCAAATAAAGCCTAGCAATGTCGTCCGCAGCTTGCTCGTCCTTCGCGCTTTTCCCACTCAGATAGGCTTTGATAATAGTGAGAAGATCCTTAAGATCCTTATCCGGACTGCTAACATAGAATTCTGTGAATCGCGACCTAAGGCCAAGTGGAAGATCTCGTTTGCCGATATCTGTGGCTGGGTTCATGGCGCCGAATATGCGAAAATCGGGATGCGCTTTAACACGTTCGATGTCCCCAGTCTCTGATAGTAGGATTGATGGCTCATCGTTTGGACCGGATGAAAGCAAATCTGCTATGCTTTCCAGAGTATCAGGCGAAGCCAGATTTATTTCATCCAGTAACACCCAATCTCCATTTCTTGCGGCCTTCACGATATTACCTTCAACAAATGCGAAGGCAAAACTTCCCGAGCCACCTGCTATTTGTATGTCGAATTGATCCAAACTCTTAGAAAAAGCCTCCCAGCGGGGCTTCAAGTCAAGTAGGGATTGTAGTCTCGAGACCACTTTGCGTCTCTTCGCAACCGGTCCGCCATCGGGGTCATCATTAGTGCGAGCTTCGGCTTGAGCTTGAAGGTCGCCAATAATCTTATTGAACATCTTCGGCGCTTCTCGCCAGAGCTTGGATACTCTTGTCCATTGTCCCTTAGCAGTGCATTTTCCGATTTGCTCCATATACTTCTGGTTCTTGGAGGCAGATATTCCGGTCGATGCAAACAGATCTTCAAACTCCTCTTTTAGAGGGACAGCCAAACTTCGCGCATTTATCGGCTTGAAGCCACCAAGGAGGTCACCAACTTCACTTTGCTGCGACAAGTTCACTGCCACTAGCTTATGGCCAAGGGATTCGGCTAATTGCTGGATAACAGTCGTCTTTCCAATACCGGTCTCGCCAACGAGTAACACCGGTTCACGTAGCTTTACAGCCATAGAGATCTGCTCGAGTAGTCTCCTAGAATGACTAGTGCTGGCGAACGGTTTCTTCGACTTTACTATTCGATTCGCATGTTTCCTCCTCGTTAGCATGACCCTCCCGATTTTAAGATTGCTTGGGCTCTCGTCAATCTGCGGGACATGGGCTTTTAGGTAATGTTCCATCAGCCGTTGGGAAAGGTGCATCTCCTCGGCAATACAACTAACAAGAGCAGCCCTCGCGTCCGGTTTTGGGAGGCTACCGGAGAAGCAATCGGCTGCATCCATAAACATCCAGTCTCTCGTAGTCTCGCTTATAGGTTCATCGCCAGTCTTGCAGCCCGAGGCCACCAAAGTTTCCTGGAGACGCCGGCACCATTTTAACACGTCCCTGGGTGTAATCGATCGTTCTACAGTACTTCGTCCAGCACCACTCACTGGTGAGAGATTGCAAAGTCTCCTATAAACCGACATGATCGAAGGTGTATATTTGTGTAACAGAGGATAGCTCCCAACAATGATCTGCTCTAGTTCGGAAGGAGGAGGGATCTTCACATTCGACAAATTCCAAAACCGCTGGCCTAGCAAACTAGGGAGATTCTCGTGTCCGTTCATCCCTCGAGTAGTTCGAACAGTTGCGAATAGCCGGAAACTTCTTGGGGCTTCCACAGTCTCTCCGCGACTTGGTATCAACAGTTTTCCATGTTCCACCAGTGGTAGCAGGGTACTCATGACCTCATTCGGAGCCCTATCCAAGTCTTCGATCAATACCCATCGACCCTCCCGGACTGCCGTAGTAAGAACGCCTGGTCTCCATGAGAACGATCCAGGTTTGGAACCAGTGGAATATAACCCAATTAACATTTTAGCGTCGGTCTGCTCGTTAAGATGTAATGTCACCAGACTTGATTCCATGCCAAGCTCTCGAGCAAGTTCATGCACAACCGATGTCTTTCCAGATCCGGGCAATCCATGCAGAAGTATCGGACCCGGTTTCCGGAGATTCTGCGCGAGATGATCTAGGTTACTTAAGGTGGTCTGGGTGTAGACCAAACTGGACTGTGAATGAGGCTCGCCATTTGGTCGGGGGAGAATAGTTGTATTATATTGAGTGACCAACTTAGTGAGTTTTTGGATAGGAAACCGCTCCCCTGTAAAACTATCGGATTCGGCCTGCGATCTAAGTCGAGATTTATCTAACTCCTCAGCTCGTTGACGTTCATGTAAGGAGAGGAAAATATAGTCAATCTGGACTCCGTCAAAATCCCCAGTTAATGATTCCCGGGCTTTAACGTATTTTTGAATAAGTTCCTCTAGTTTATAATCGGAGGCATTAAGTTGGCAACAAAACACTCTAACAGCAAGATATCTGACCAGGGCATGATCATGCTTAAATAGAGCTTGTATTTTAGATGGCAGAACTAATTGACCGAACGTCCTCTTGTCAAAATTGAGGAGTCTCCAGAATGCAAGTAAATTGAGTAATAATTCCGCCTCATGAAGTTGTACCGCTTCGGGGGAACTCAGTGAGTTGATCTGAAAAGGTCGTAAACCAGAGCCACTTATAAGTGAAGTTTCACTTATATACTGTTCTAAGAAAACAGATAAGTGAGGCGCAAATGGGAGGATTCTTGCGAATGAAGCGATAATTCGATCCTCTTGGCCTGAGATTCGAGGCTGCAATAGCCATCTTGCGCATATGTCGGCGAATACGTTCTCGAAGTGGACGAATATCAACCCAGTAATTTGAGGAATCAGCGCCGCTGAAGCAACGGCATCGAGAAAGTCCCCAGGGGTCTGGCCACGTATAATTTCCAGTAAGTCAGGCGGTAATTCGTCAAGCAGCTTCGCATCGTTCAATAGCCGCGCTCTCTGCGAGCTTACATCGATCCCCGCCATGATTGTTATGAAATTTTGAAAATTGTGATGAGAATATGGAATTCTTCACTCACTTTTGCTCAGATCTATACCAAAATAGTCCAGTGAAATCGATAAGAGCTAGCGATCGCCGTAACTTTTTTCTGCCGCATCTAAAAATTTACCTAAGTAGGCGGTGAAGACCCGGATCGGGGCTGCCTATGGCCGACACTAAGCAGGGGTGACCCACCTGTCCCGCTAATGGCAGAGAAGGTCCGAGCTTCGACAATTCGTGAAATCGAAAATCTTTGAAAGATATCACGAACTGTACCGCCTATAAAAGAGTCAATTTCGTCACCCGGTCCACCAAGGGAGTTGTCAACGATGTCGGCACCTTGCAGATACGCGGCTCGAAGCTGCGCGCGATTAATTCGCCCTAGCACTTCTTTCCGAGCCTCCTCTTCCTTTATCCAGACCACAAACCCCACGATACAGCGACGGCACGAGACGACAGCAGCGCCTACGAACCCTAAGATCGCCGGTATCGTTGACCAAATCAGCCAATTGACTCTTCTTGAGACCGCCGACTTAGTTTCCAGCTTAAAGGTTGGTGCTGCTATGCTTAGCTAAGACCATTAAGCCAGGAACCAAATTTGCTAATAATTAATTTATAGTCGCGACTTAACATCCCCGATCTACCTATTGGAGGTTTCGCAGCTGCCCCTGCCGCCCCCGCCGCTGCAGCGGAAGAGGCCGACGAACCTGCGCCGGCTGCTCAGGAGAAGACCCTATTCAGCGTGAAGCTGCAATCCTTCGACGCAGCCGCGAAGGCGAAGGTCATCAAGGAGGTCAAGGGCTTGCTAGGGTTGAGTTTGGTCGACAGCAAGAAGTTCGTGGAGAGCGCGCCCAAGATGATGAAAGATTCGGTACCAAAGGAAGAGGCCGAGAAGATCGTAGCTACCATGAAAGAGCTAGGAGCTGTTGTCGTTATGGAGTAATCGATCTATATTTCGAAAACTTAAACGACCATCCAATGTGTATACATATGACATATACTGTATAACAATACAAAAAAAACCTGGACAATGCTAGGACCGTTCATGAATTTCGGACATTGTTGTATGAAGAAATTCAAGTGTATAATCTATCAGAATACCCTTCACTGTGTTTGCAGGGGAAGCGATATTCAAGCAAGCGACATTTCTATAGAATCTGTATTGTGTTACTTCGGACAATGGTCTCAGATTTGACGCCATAGTAACACAATAATTCTACTTCCTCCTTTCTAAGCTCAAAGTAGTGGATATCTCCAACTCTAACTCTACCATCATCTATCCCACCCTCTATTTCTTCGCAAAACTCTCACTCAAACCATTAGCAAGCAAGTAAATCGTCTTCAACATCGGCGTAGGCACCCCCTTCTTCTTTGCCAACTTGACTGCGTTTCCCACAATAGCATCGACCTCAAAACTCCTCCCCTCAAACACATCCACCAGCATCGAGGGCTGTACCCCAGGCAAATCCCTCACAGCCGCTCTACCGATCTGGAAATCCACCAACTCCTCATTCACGTCCGCGTACCCGTACGCCTGTGCCACGGCCGCAATCTCCATCATAACCTCCTTGATAAAGTCCAGCCCGTCCCCTTTCCCACTCCCGCCTAGATCTAGGTCCCGATTCGCATCGATGAACTGTCTATCCCGCAGCCGCGTGAGCGCACACGTCGGGTTCCAGACCCCATTAACAAGCAGCTTCCCCCATCTCTCCCTCTGCACATCATCGTGCAACTTTCCCGTCGCACCGCCCCTCGTCAGAAGATCCACGAATTTCTCCGCGGACTCTTTGTGCGCGATCGGTGCCGAAGCCGGGTATGTGCCCACATGCAGAGTTTCAATCTCCCTATGCTGAATAACGCCCGGACTAATCTGCGTCGCCGGGAAGTACGCCACAGTACTCAAAATCGGGTTCTCGGGGTACAATCTCGCGTACTCGTCCTCGATCGCGATGCCGTTCTGGATAAGCACGATCCCCGTCTTCCCGTTCGTGACCGCGGGACCAATAAGCTCTGCTGTGGACGGGCTGGTGGGAAGGGCCTTGGCGGCTATGACTACGTAATCGAAAACGGTCTTCTCACCCTCACCTTCACCAACAGCATTTTCTACGGCTTCTGTGATGGTCTTTGCGACGCGGGGTTTGAAGTGCAGGTTATCGCCCCACAGCTTAGAGTGGATGGTGAAGCCGTTGCGGGACGCCTCGTCGTAATTAGACCGGCACACCGCGGTAACATTGTCCTGCCCTATGGCCTTGGATAGCACCCACGCGTACGGAATCCCAAGGGAACCGGCACCGAATAGCAATATTTGCGGCATGATCGAAAACTGAAGATGCGGAGTGGGAGGTGGATTAGCGGGACCAAGGCAAGGCGTGCTTTCGGGAGATATTGCCGATCGCCTAATTAAGGTAGGGGGGTGGCTGTCGGCTGCTACTACGCCCAATGGAACCAACACGTTATTATACAAACTACACATAGTAATCACGAAAGCAATGTAATGTATTCTGAAATCAAATCGATTGAGGTATCATCCATGAAATGCCAAATTTCTCATGACCAGACCAGACCGAACATCCTCTCCGGGGATAGACATGGTAAAATCGACCGTGAAGACCACATCACGCATGCCTCGCCCCATGAGAATATCGATCGCATGCTATGTAGAAAACCCAGTCATGCAAAATGCCACGCAATGCCGTATGAATTTCCCATTGGAATAGCCTCAACGCCATTGCAAGATTTCCCTTCCCACTAAACGCCTCCAGGCTCATGATGCATTAGTAATCCCCTGGATAATGCTGCTTTTTCCGCGTGATTGGGTCCCCCATCATCTGGCAATGCCTGTGGTAGGCCTGCCATCTTCTCTCATCCTCGTCACGTTCTCTGGCAGCCTCGGGATCTCGCTCATAGTTACGCCGGCGTAATGCTCTTGCTTCACTTCTTTTCTCATGCTGAAATATTCTACGTCTCGCAGATCCTGTACCTAATGTAGGAACAAGGGTTGATTCCCTTGGTGCTTTCCGCGCCTTGCGACGCTGATTTCGGCGGAAATGTATGCCACTCGAGTGAACGCTAGCCTTTTTAAGCCTCTTTTGAAGCACCTCGTCAAGTTCGTTATCAAGCTCATCATCACTGCTTGAGCTATCTGAGGAGCTATCTGAAGAGCTCTCTGAAGAGCTACCTGATGGGCCGTCTGGCTCGTCATTAGGCTGATCATCGTTGGGCTGGTCGTCATTGCCCTCGCTACTAGGTTCATCGCCGTGCTCGTTATCGGCTTCGTTGTTGGCTCTTTGATCAGAGCTGCCGTTGCCATTAGGGATACTGGAAGATGAGGGTGCCGCTTCCTAATGCGACGAGGCCCCGTTACCTCTAGCAGCCACGGCGGCAGCCTCGGCGGCTTCTTTGGAGCGAATGTGATCGCACTTATTCGCCTCAACCTCGCGCAGAAACTCATCTCGTTCCTCGCGACCGAAGGTTTCGTCATCGTCGCCGTAATCGCTGGTCTCATCGAGTATCTTTGTAGCCTCTCCTTCAAGGGAGGCAGGGACGACCCACATACTCTCCCGCATGCGCTTGTGCCGCTCTCTATCCTCTTCGATTCGCTGCTCTATCTGGCGCTTGTCGAGTCGATTGGCAGTTGAATTGCCATTGGTAGTGCGAGAACGATAGGTGTCGTAGTCATTGATGGGCGAGGAGAAACCGAGATCGGCGGATATATCACGCTCCTTCAAGCAACCCTCTATTTCGGTCACGGTTTGTTCGAGCAGGACGGACTTGGTCTTCAGGCCTTGCAGGACCTGTTGATAATGATGATAATTAGTATACATTCAAACATGCATCAATTGAAATTGACATTAAAAAAAACTAACCTTTCTGACAACCTTGACATTTGCCGCGCCGGAGCCATCCTCGGGACAAACTGCATCAACGACTCTGAGGATGTCACGTTGCATCATGCGCACATAGTCGTTCTGTCGTTCTTTGGACGCCATCTCCAAGAGATGTTCAAGGAAGTACATAATGTTCGCTCGGGTATTCATGCTCGTCTAGAATTGAAGGTTAATGATTGTTCAATATGAACTCAAGCCATGGAAGAAAGCTTAGACGATGCGAATGACAGCAAATATGAAAAAAAAAACACTAGGAAGATTGCAGAAAATCGAATATAGATATAGAAAATTGCTTACCTTCTCGAGCTGTTCTAAGATACAAGAGTGTAGATCCTCGTCCATGTCCTTGTACTTTAATGCGAATTGGGCAGCTTTCTGGGCGGATGTCGTGCTGGCATTCAGATGCTCTAGCTGAGAGCTGAAGCGCATTCGCACTTCGAAGGGATCGGCGGTCGCCATGGTATTGTGACAAATAGTACAAAGTCAATTGATTGTTTATGGAAACGAATAAGGTAGGAGAAAGAGAAGAAGAAACAGAACAATTGAGAATGGGAGTGACGAAATTAAGAAAGGTAAAGAGGATAAGGCTGATGGTGTATCGTTTTGTATGTGAGGCTTGGAAGGTGAAGCTTCTAGAGCTACTGCACCCCAGTATTTTAATAGGTAGGTAGGTACATAGGTTCACGGAGGGGGGCACAAAAAAGATAAAACTTGCAGGTGTGCCCCACCATTGATTGCCATGCATTGTACACATTTCCAATTTAATACAGCACGGCAAGAACAACGTGAGAATAAAAAAATTTAGGACATATTGCAGGGATCACCTGCTTATTCAGATATTTTACCCAGATGCTCTAAGGCTAGACCAGAAATGGTTAACGGTGAAGGTTAGCGTCAACGGGTAGATCAGGTTATTCGGTGTCACTTCGGTAAATGGGTACAAAACTGTACCTGGGCTGAGAAGTTCAAGCGCCAGCATCGGCACAAGAATGTAAAAAGAATCTGATCAACTTCGAAGCGGTTCTTCTTCGTGAAGCTTAAGCACTCAAATACTTAAGCTTACTATTGGGGGAAACGTGACAGGGTGTCCTGTGATGCGGTGGAACGTGCTTTTTACTTGTTTAATCTGTTGATTTGTTTATATAGCTCTGTTTTGGCGAGAGAATTAAGAAGTTTTTTTTTTCTCCCTTCTTACCTTGGGCAGCCATCGTCGTTGTTATATACAATTGACGGTTGACGACTGACTTTCTCCGTGTTTCCAACCCAACCGTGAAGATTGAGGACAAGATCAAACCTACATAATACCAAGCATCAAGACCAGTTAGTCATACATACCAAACCAATTTATGGCATAAATCGCCGATCACCGGTCATTAACATGTAATTGCAGAAAAAAATCGACAAGATGTTGGCCCTCACGCACCATGCCCACAGCGACCACAGCACCCCCGAGCTGACCTTGGCGGTTCTTGGCTGCGGTATGTCTCACTTGAAACTCCGTGTCGCACAGTTATGCAGTCAGCTAATTGGCTTTCCTTAGGAACCATGGGAATCGCAATCCTGTCCGGAATTCTCAGCTCCCTGCAGGAAATGTCCGGTCCCAAGCCCTTGCAGACACCATCCGGAAGATCGACCCCCGCAGACGAGGTCCCCTCCCGCCTTCCTTCGCGCTTCATCGCATGCGTGCGCAAACCCGAGTCCGCCAAGCGCGTAAAGCAGGCTCTTTGGGAGCACAGCTCCTCCGTCAAGGTCGTCCAGAAGGAGAACGTAGCCGCGGTCATGAAGAGCGAAGTCGTCATCCTCGCTTGCAAGCCCTACATGGTTGAGGACCTGTTAAACGAGCCCGGCATGGCCAAGGCTCTCCATGGCAAGCTCATGATCAGCATTTGCGCCGGTGTCACCGTTCCCCAGATCGAGAAGATCCTGCACGGCGCCGTACCCGAGAAGGATCCCGAGATCGATGGCCGATGTAGAATTGTCCGAGCTCTACCCAACACGGCCAGCATTGTCCGACAAGGTATGACAGTAATTGCAGATTCCACCCCTCCCCTACCTGCCCACACCTCCAGCCTCGTGACTTGGATCTTCAAGCGCGTCGGCGACGTTATCTACCTTCCTGCCAAGAACATGGATGCATCGACAGCGCTCGCCGGGTCTGGTCCAGCTTTCTTCTCACTCGTGCTCGAGGCCGCTGTTGATGGCGCCGTGTCTTTGGGCGTGCCGCGAGCAGAGGCTCAGAGAATGGCAGCCCAGAGTATGAAGGGCTGCGCTGCTTTAGTCCAGAACGGAGACCACCCAGCCTTACTCCGCGACAAGATTAGCACGCCTGGCGGATGCACCATCGAGGGCCTCCTAGTACTTGAGGAGGGAAAGGTACGATCAACCGTCTCCCAGGCGGTGAAACACGCCGCCGTCGTCGCCAGCCAGCTTGGTAAAGGCACCTAGGATAGAAGGAGCCCTATATACACTCGCTACCCAGCAGAGGTGAGGAATGATTCTAGATCTGCATACTGAATGGAGTTTACGGCGTTTTCATGATAGATGATAGACGAAGGTCACAATTGAGAATATGAAGACAATGAACTTTTATTCGGTTTTCTGTACAGGTGCAAATGTATGCAAGGTGCATGTGCCATTGTAGCCGTAACTTACGCCTACATGACTTCCAACATCCCTTAGAAATAGGGACCATGAACCCTCATCCCCAAGTAACCTCCACACAGGGTATGCCAACCCCCTCGGAAGCATCAATGCAAAGCAGGTATCATAGAATCAGCCCAAACTCCGTTGCCATATGACCAACCGGAAACCTCAACAGTACTCGAAGGTGTGCCCAGCCTATTCGTAACCCCCATTTATGCCTCTAAAACTCGTACCTTCTTGCCCGATCGACTCTCTGCGTCAGCCTCGCTGTCGGGTTTTCGCTTGCCACGAGACACGCTGGTCTCGTCGGAAGCTACAGGCTTCGACTCAACACGATCAAGAATTCGAGCATATTCCCACTCGACGTTATCGAGGGTCTCGTTCAACTTGATGATTCGCTCGGTGATTTCAAATTCACCGAGAATCGAAACGTTGCGGCGGTAAAGACGCTGCTTGAGAAGAAGGCGCCAAAGACCATACTCATGCTTGTCGTCCTTTGAAGCGGCTGGCTTCTTAGCTTCAGGGTCCGATCGTGGTCGGACAGAGTCGGGCAACTTAGACATGAGTTGCATTTCGACGAGTCGCGAATATTGTCGCGGCGCAATCTTGTTCTTAACCCGGATCTTCTCGAGCTTCAGCGTGTCTACGATTCCCTCGCTAGAACGGCTTCCATCATTAAGGGATATCTGGGTGTTGTCATGTAATAGGCCACCCTTTCCAGGAACAGAGACGTCGGTATTCACCTTCAGTTCCGCAAACTCAGGTACGTTCTTGCGCAGATACTTAATATCACACAAGTCTCGCAGGAGATCAAAGTCCTCGTTGGGATCCTCAACCGTAAGTTCCGTCGTCGTAGGTGAATTCATAGCAATCTCGTAGATGGTGCTGTAGAGGAAGGAACCGAGGCCCTTTCCCTGATAAGGGGGGAGGATTAAGAACTGAGAAATCCTCATCCTGTGGATCATCCCATTATTAGAGTCACCTTTGGGGAGTTCCCAAGAATCTGATTCCTTCTCGGAGCCAGGTAAGATCGTAGAAGCTGGTTGTTGAAACATCCAAAAGTCGTACGTGGTCGCGAAGCCCTGGAAAAAGTACTGGACTCTATCCTGAATAGGAGTAGTCTTGTAAACCCAGAACACAGACCATCGTGCAAGAGAGGCCTCTGCCTCGCCAACTTCATCCAGATCAATGATGTAGGATCCACCTTCAATGAAGAACAAGACCACAATCTGAATACGCTTCATCATCTGACGGACTTCGGGTTTGTCGAGGGTTCCTTGCCAGATTTCATAGATCTCTCCATCTTTCTCAATCTTCTTCACTAGTTCTCCAGGAGGCTTCCAGAAATCTTTTTTTGTTTGGACAGCCTTTGCGAATGAATCCTTGGATTGAAATGCGACTAGAAACTGTTAATAGCTACAACAGAATTATTCGCTAGAATGTAAACGTACCACCTGGTAAATATTCTTTCATGGTCTCTTTCACATCTAACGCCTCAACTTCACCAACAGAAGTAAACCTGCGGGATGACGATACTGAAAAATTAGGGCGAAAGTCCCTGGCGTCGAAGGCAAGGTTGATCTTGAGGCCCTTGTAGCCAAAGATTCGTTCCTCCTCGCCAAATATAGGGTATGTGAATTTCGGCTTGAAGGTATCGACGGCCGTGACATTAGATGCTGGTCCAGGCATGACGAGCGATAAAGTGATCGCCTCATTGGCGTCCACCGTCCCTAGAAAGAATAGGTCAGCTCTATCTTCTTCTCTTTTTGCGACAACGTAAATAAATCCACGTACACTCTTCCTCCATTTTGTAAGGCGACCCTTGATAGAAACCCTACTAGCGACACTATGAGGATACGTAGTTGAGAATCGGCTGTGTGTTGCGATAAGCTTACGACGAAGCCGAACTAACAGATTACTCTAAAATTGGGATTGGTGGAAGAAATGGGATGGATGCGACGTGTTATGCGATTGAATAATTGAATCAGATGCGATTGGTATCGTATCGCTCTGAGGATCAATGGTTAGTAGAACAGACGATGTTCAAAAGAAAAAAAAAAAAAAAAAGATTTTGAATAGTAAGAAGGCAGTCGTCGTTGAACAATTAACAATTAACGCGCTTCCCCAAGATCTGTGTATCGCGTTCTAGGTAGATGGAAGCAGCGCGTTTGTCTTAGTGGATCATGGCAGGAAGGTGCTTGTGCACGGACCAAGTAGCCAGGATAGAAGGGTTCCAAGGTTCAAAGTCAGATCGTTCGGACCTTGGCGTCCAATCTAAGTTCCTTTTGGGCCTAGCGCAGTTTCTAGACAGGTACCACTCGAAATGGAAAATCGGCAGTGACGTGCGACAGTCCCGCCTAAAAGCAAGTTGTAACAGGGGTTAAATTTAGTGGGCATTCGACAGGGAAACTGCTAGGAAACCACTAGGACAGGCTCTGACATTTTTGAGGCTACCGTCGCAAAAAGATGAACATTTGAACGTTTATCTTATTCTCGTCACTTCAAATTACCACCTACGAGGAACTTCATTATTCATAACTTATCCCTCTCCCACCCTCCGTTCCTTGAGGACACTTCTGTCCACAAAAAAACATCCAGATTGAGTCGAAATTCTCGCCAATGAATCGGTAACAAGCAATTATCTTGTTAGGTGCTCCCTCGAGGCGAATGCAGCAATCATGGCTGGGACTGGATTATTTATTCTACTCGCCTTAACGGTATGCTCACCAATTACCCAGTTATGCGTCATCTACAGCTATGTTTCCTTTAAAGTTGGACATAAAGACTAATATTTCCTCTGATTCCAGGTTGTTATGGCATTAGCGTGAGTGCTTCGAATACTCATATCCCGTCTCCTAAACCCGAAAGCTGACAAGAATAGCTCCTTTCTTGCCGGCGCACTACCACTATCCATGTCCCTATCGCAATCACAACTTCGATTGATATCAAGCATCGGCATTGGCATTCTCGTGGGCACGTCTCTGATAGTTATCATACCAGAGGGGGTTGAGGCGATAACCGAAGCTTCGATTCCGGCGCATTCTCAGAATACTAGAAGCTTGCGTAGTCTAGGACATATGTTGGCCCCCAGATTTGCACAAGATCCAGACACGATACCAAGCGATGATACAAAAAGCCCAGCGGGAAACCAACATGCTGATTTTGAAGTACCAACCTTCTATATCGGCCTTTCTCTGATTTTAGGATTCATTCTCATGTTCCTTATCGACCGACTTCCTCGCCATGCGTCAGAAAATTTCCAACCGCCTCCTCCGCCGAGACATATCAGTCTGAGCAACCTGGGTGCTTCATCCCTTTCTGGCGATGAGGAGGAATCCGAAGGTTTCCTTGGTTCTTTGACACCAACACCGAAACAGTCAAGGAGCCTCGCCACTACTACGGGACTAGTCATTCATGCCGCGGCAGACGGTATCGCGATGGGGGCATCGGCCACTTCGCCAGATACGAAGCTAGGTTTTATCGTGTTCATTGCTATAATGGTACATAAAGCTCCCGCAGCGTTCGGTCTTACCTCCATTCTATTGAAGCAAGGCCTCTCAAAACGTGCAGCTCGAGGTCACTTGATCGTGTTCAGTTTGGCGTCCCCGTTTGGTGCATGGGCAACCTTCATACTTGTCAGTTTCTTGGGCGGTGGCGGCGAGGGTAAGCTGAATCAATGGTGGACTGGAATGCTGCTGCTATTCTCAGCGGGAACTTTTCTGTGAGTTACAATATGACTCCAATTTCTTGCTTAATCTAATCAATATTCCTAGTTACGTTGCGATGCATTCTATGCAAGAAGGCGACTCACCTTCCGCACACGAACCCGGCTCAATTCCCAATGGCTATGCCGATGGTAACCAAAGAAAACATGCCCATCCTCAGATGCGAGAAACACTGGCGACAGTGATTGGGATGTTCTTGCCTCTTCTCACACAGTTCGGCCACCATCACTGAAAGTTCAGTAAGCAATGAATCGGTTACTTTCTTTTTTGTCTTTAATTGAAAAAACTGTGTTACTCCGACGCTATAGGAGTCGGACTTTCGGGATTGGATGGTCATCATGTCGAAGGGTCAAACCTTCTTATCCTCCTACATAAGTAGGTGGGTAGAGATATCAAGAGCGTGTCCAAAAAAAAAAAAACGTTCAATATTGTGCGATGGTAACGAGGCCCTCGTCGGAAACAGGGTCCTTCGAGTAGCTTCATGTACGGAATATACCCTCGGACTGTATATAGATCAACTGGTTGTTCATCTCTTTGATTGCATAGGTATTCAAAAGCGGGTTTCCTCACTATTCACTTAGGGCAGCGGGTTAATGAATGTATAAGACGAAGCGGCATCATTGGGTGTAATATAGTATTTTCCTAGCTAGTGTGCCCAGCTAGTTGACCGGATTTAAGATACCTCTTTTCAGTGTCATTCTAGCTGACGTTTTCAACTATATGAAATTTCTCGCGAAAATACCTACCAATGGGAGGTTGTTATAATCACTTGACCAGTTATGATGGTTTTTACGGGGCTCGGTGATTCTAATGAAACTAACGACGAGACAAGGAGGATTCCGATGTTTGAGTTGCTTGTCCGAAAATTAACCTTCTATGATAGCGGCTGAGACTCTGCAAGGTCGAATGTAAGTCGACGCAGCTCAAATGAATTCAAAATTGCTTAAGTGACGTCCTCGTAGTAAAATACCTAGGTAAGCAGGAAGAGGTATCGTTTACTGAAGGGTTAGTCTATAGGCCTCTAAGAAACCTTGGAATATAAGAAATCGCAAAAACACGCCCACTTACTTAGAAATAGACTCTTTACTATTATAGGTTACGGATGCTTCTCATGCGTGACTAGATTCAATACACATGAGCACCTGAGTGGAATTCGACATGACCAACGTACATAATAATAGTAATACTATTGTGAAATGTCGACTCAATTATAGGAGGCTCTCATAGGGCAATGGATTTGAACGTCCTCGTAGTAAACTCCGAAAGGGAAGTGCTTATATCTACAGCCATTTCTGACTCAGCGCATATGCCGCCTCGTCATCCCGACTTGACATTTGAAATCGTAGAAGCCTTTGGAAATACCTATACGTACGTCTAGTCGAATTTGGACACCGATATCATCCCGCAGTAGCAGGAGGAATGTATTCTACGTACATTCAATTATTTTGTTACTATTCGGATAGGCCGAGGTACTTGAATGTCAGGCATGGCTCCCACAAGATTTCAAAGTCATTTAGGCCGTTAGTTATGTACCGAGTCGCCACTACGTATAACCACCTATGTATGTCACTGACAATGTGCTGGCAAGATATGATAAGCTGGGTAAAAGAAGAAGAATAAAAATAGACAATAATTGATGCGATGCACACAATGTCGAACACGGAATTGGAACAGACTTGGACTTGTCCTGGTTGTCCAAATAGAGGCCCAAGATGCTATATGGTAGAGAGCTCGGGAGGTTAGCAAATGGAGCCAAGTCAGTGAGTAAGGAAAGTAAGTAATAGTCCGTATCTTGCCTTGCATCGTAAGTATATCTAGAAAAGGATTGGCCTTGATTGGGTAATTGTCGTAACGTGCTCAAGTCCCGAGTCATACATTCATCCACCCTCCCTCCACCACTGTTGTTGAGACTATCGAAGGTCGACTCTCCATCGTTCAGCTATCAATAATATTCAAGGATAGTGTTAGCGCTGCGGAACTTAGATGGGAATTGTGGATATGTATGGTACCTAGTATGTATGTATAGCAAGCACTAAAGCCTTTCTAAAAAAGGTAGACGGGGTCAGCGACCAATGGGAATCTCAGGTATATCCATGGATGTGTATGCTTAGAAGTATCGGTACAAACTTTATGGCTGGAGAGGAGAGTATGATGCACTGTAGATGTGGATGTGAGTAAGTACACAACTATCTATTGTACATGATTCCAGTACATCGTACAACGTGATCTTGACTTAGATGGGACAAGGGGTCATTCATTAGTCCCCCAACCTAGACCATCGTAGCCGCCGCATGCCTCGAGTCACATAGTAGATTATATGCATTGTTGGAGATGGCAAAATGACATTTGCTCTACAATACTATGTGAATGTATGTAAAACCGAATCATGCTATCGAGTACGGATACGGCCATATAGCAACCTCAAGTCACGACGTTTGACATTCACTGCCCGTTGTAGAAGCAGTTGCAGGGAGACCAAGCAGCTAAGTTTAGACTGCGCATGTACCTAGGGAGATCGAGGACCCTAGCACGACGAAACGTTTTAGATTCCGAGGGTTACTAATTCACTCACCCTATTAACTTCCCAGTTTATTATGTACCCGATCAATACAGGGTCTGCTATTATAGGTATCTATACGAACACTGTGCAAGACATAGCCTTTTGGCCGCCTAGGTCAATCTTCATCGGAAGTAATTATTTTTTATATTTATCGAAACAATTCAATATATAAGTAGACATATGATTAAGTACCGAGCTGCCCTGCCTAGGTACCCGGTACCTAAAATGCATTAAGGGTTTTAAGTTCCAATTTGAGCAACCTTGAATTTGTACTAAATTAACATTAACATTAAGTCACCATTACCTCGGGAACAGTACATGTACGGTGGAGCTAGTGTTGCACTCCCCCGGCGGGAGAAAGTGTATTATGGGAGTACTAAGTGTACTAAGAGCACTAAAAGACAGTGGGCACTGGGCAGTATGGGCAAGAGCAGGGCAGGCTGGCAGGCTATGGGGAGGCACGTTCCTGCTCATCTCTGCTTGGTGCCGCTCCTAACCCGCTCCTGGCCCCCATTCCACTTTAGAGAATCACATCTTACCATTCTCAACCGACTACTTCGACTACTTTAATTACACCATCATCATCATCAATCGTTCCTCCGCTCCAGAAAACCTTCGAAAGGTTTTTTCGACGACGTCCTTTTTGTCCATTTGTCCACACAATCAGACATGTTTGGTGGATCGTATTGTGGTTTATTATTGTGAAGTGTGCGAACAGTTTTGCATCCGTGTCGGTGTTCCCTGTCCGACGACAGCATCGAAATCTCGAAACGGTTTTAAAAAGACAACTTCGCCCTCGATGCCATTCTAAACCTTTTCGCGATCCATTCTTCTGTCGCTGCACTGTAACGATTTCCACCACGGCTTTTTGTGTCTCTGATAGCACTGTCGGTTTTGTTTTCGCAACTTCTATTTAAATGGTACCTTGGGTCGTTTGACCTACCAATTGTACCTTGGGACAACCTGTCTCATTGATCCGAACGTATGCATAACCATCCTTGTGTGTCCGTCCCTACTCCAACACCTGCACCGCCTAGACGAACAGCCGCCATATATAGTGGACCATCACCTTCACCTGCGTTCACCTTCCATCAGTCAATATAACAATACACCTTTGTCTTCATTCATGCTAATAACTCACCCCCGTCCAGGCCATACGAGTCAACACATTACACCCGGATCAACCGACGGCGATTCATTCATCGATCGTAACAGATAACCCAGACTGCTGGTTATCGTGGCATACAACAATACAACCTTAATAAATTACCAGACATGGCGGGCTACGGTCCACCGCTCAGTCTTTCGGGGAGAAGAGCTAGTCTTTTGAACTGCGGCGAAGAATTGTCTCTGAACACGACGAGTACCGGCCCGATGATTGTAAATCAGAGAATGGACAAGATGATTCAACAACCTCGACCACGAGGTCCCCCTACGCCAAGCATGAGCACGCCCGCCCCCGATTTCGACCAGCAAGTTACGGGATCTCCTCCGCCTCCTCCTACACCAGCAGCCTCCCCTGGACCAACAGACGCGCAACCCGACTGGAGCGATGCAGCCGACGACGAGGATTTCTTCCTCGCCCAAGTGCGACAGCATTTTAAGAACTGTTCAGGGCGACAGAGGAATCGTATCCTTGCGGATATGTTGAATATGTGCACAACCCAACAGCTAAGCTTCGTGCATCAATTCGTAAGTCCCTTGTTGAAGAAGGATCCCTTCACGAGTTTGCCAGACGAGTTATGTTTGAGAATATTATCATTCATCGACGACCCCCAAGTGCTTGCGCGCGCGTCGCAGGTTTCCAGAAGATGGAGGGATCTTTTGAGCGACGATGTAACATGGAAGAACCTGTGCGTCAAGCACGATTACGGTCGCCGCCTTTCAGAGGTCTCATACGGAATCCCGCCGTACGCATCGACTAGACCTGGTGCTTTGCCCTTAGCCGATCCCGAATACATTCACAGTTTCCCCGGAGCTCTTCCTGGACCCTCGTCGTTCCACGCGACTACTCGCAGCTTCGACACTTTTGCGGAAGGTTCGTCAGCCGTCGGGCGACCCAAATTACGATCGTACAAATCCCACTTCAAGCAGAGATATCTCGTTGAATCCGCATGGCGAACCGGTGGACGCAATACCACAAGAACTATCACCCAGGACGGAAGAGTGGTGACCAGTCTGCACCTAACTCCGAAGTATATCGTTGTAGCCCTCGACAATGCGAGAATTCATATTTTCGACAGAGAGGGCAACGCCCTTCGCACTCTCCAGGGCCACATTATGGGCGTCTGGGCCATGGTTCCGTGGGAAGATATTCTAGTCAGTGGTGGATGCGATCGAGACGTGAGAGTATGGGACATGACATCTGGGTAAGGCGCATTTCAAAAAGGATCTGATGAGTTTTTTTCGCTAACTCAATTATTAGGAGATGTCTGTACACTTTGCGAGGCCACACGTCGACAGTCCGATGCCTTAAGATGTCCGACGCAAATACTGCGATATCTGGCTCGCGCGATACTACCCTGCGAGTATGGGATATTCGACAAGGTGTTTGCAAGAACGTTCTTGTCGGGCATCAAGCAAGCGTGCGATGTTTGGAGATAAAGGGCGACATCGTCGTCTCTGGAAGTTACGATGCGACAGCCAAGATATGGAGTATTTCCGAAGGTAGATGTCTTCACACTCTCAGCGGTCACTTCAGCCAAATATATGCCATCGCCTTTGATGGCCACAGGGTGGTTACCGGAAGTCTCGACACTAGTGTCCGTGTTTGGGACGCCCACACAGGGTAAGTTAGTATCGGTATGGTCTTATTTATTGTACTAACATCGAAATAGGGAAGCTATTGCCGTACTTCAAGGTCATACTTCTCTAGTGGGACAGCTGCAACTCCGTGGGAACACCCTCGTCACAGGAGGTTCGGATGGATCAGTCAGGGTTTGGTCTCTCGAGAAGATGTGTCCGATCCATCGGTTAGCAGCGCATGACAATAGTGTCACCAGCCTGCAATTCGATGACACTCGTGTCGTCAGCGGTGGTAGCGACGGTAGGGTCAAGGTCTGGGACGTAAAGACGGGTCACCTCGTTCGTGAACTCATCACAGCCGAGTCTGTTTGGAGAGTGGTCTTTGAAGACGAGAAATGTGTTGCAGTCGCGAACAGGGGAAGTAGAGTCATGATGGAGGTAAGCTTTTCCCTCTGCTCATCATTAACTTTTCATTTTCTTACATAATAATTAGGTCTGGTCCTTCTCGCCTCCGGAAGACGCCTTCTGCGAAAGACCACTTTCTCTACCTCAGAAGCTCGCTGAACCATCGCCGACTCGACCTCTCACGGGCGATTTTCGCCGCTCTACGCTAGGTCTGCCTAACTCGGACGAAGATCCCAGTAGCAGAGACGTTGACATGAGCGACGCTGGCCCCTCGACTGCGCCACTTGTTGGGAACACGACATTTTTTCATGACGACTAGGTCTGTTGTATCTTGACCTCGGCTTGGCACGCCATATCATCCATATGATATATAATCCCCGGCCCTGTTTCCCGATCGTCAAAGTTCAGTATTTGAACAGTACTTAGAAGTATTGCATCTTCTGGGCGTTGAAGCATGGTGGCATTTATGTTAGCATCGGGTGCACCATTAAGGGGGTGCGGACGAGTGTTTATGTTAGGTGGGGAAAGGAGTGACCGGCGTAAATCATCGGGAGGCAGGTTAATCTTTGGCTTCGGAAGGCAAGTTTGAGAACATCGAGAGCAAAGGGTTTGATTGAATCTTGACTTCAAGAGGCGCTTGAGACTGGGAAACGAGAGACGGGCGTCTATCGATTTCCAGCTCTACTTTGTACGAAGGCATTTGTCAGGTTGCATGGAAGGTGTATTATTGAAGTGAAGCCGTAGTAAATATCAAGAAACTACATCTGTATATGCTGAGACGGGATCCCGGAAGGCATTCGAAATATGGACATACCCAGGACGAGCCGGGTCTTGAATCGATCCGAGTTGCTCTATTAAATATACTAGGCGGCTCTGAACTGTAGAGATCATCTAACTAGCTCTTTTGTATGTTGATTATGATTGGACATATTTAGGATTTCCAAAGCGTGGATGGGATCTTCTGGCTATAGTCCTACATAGTAGGTGGGTAAGCAGGTATTCACGTAGTAAAATTCGATTTATTTCATTTTGATATTTTATTTTGATTTTGTACATACCTGAGACCCAGGTACCTAGGAAGACACTATTTACAAAAGCAGGTTGTGTTCTTCAGGAACTTTTACGTCGTTCGAGCATCGTCATACCTAAGCAGCACCATACTAGTACCTAAAGTTTATATAGGTACCTAATTACTGAGGCGATCCAATTACGCAATCTCCTTATCCCCTGCGATCATCAACCACTCGTCCGCTAAGACCTCAAAGTCTCGCCGGTCTCTCTTGCTTAAGCCTGGCTCCTTGGCGCGCTGTTGCTCAATACGCGCCAATTCCCGCGCCGCGGGCGGACACACGCTGATCGCCGCCTGCTCAAGCAAATGCATGCGCTCCGGGTCAGATTCCGGTAGCAGCATCGCGTACGCATAGTGCACCTCCGCTTTATCGAACCTCTGCGCGTGCTTCTTGAAAAGCTCCCGCGCGAGGTCCGGCCGCTTCTGCCGCATGTAGATCTCGCTTTGCGCGAGGACCGCGCTCGCGTGCCACACCCACGGGATGTACGGTTTCTCGGCAAACACCTCTTCCGCCGTGGTCAGGAATTTGAGCGCCTTGAGGTCGTCCTCGGGCGTGTTCAACGCCCCGTAGGCTTGGCCTAGGAGTGTTAGTGCGTCGAGACGGTAGTTCGTGGTCCCGCGGGAGAGCACTTCAAGACCGTCTTTCGCGTACGCGAAGCGGATGTTGGAGAGCAGGTAGCCGCCCTTCACGGCGACGTTGGAGAGCGTTAGGATGGAGGGCGCGTAGTCTTGGCGTATTAGCTGGTGTAATATGTGCAGCGAGAGGCCGAATCGTCCCGTTGATGAGCTCATGATCACGCCGGCGATGTAGTGGAGTGTGAGGAATTCGGGGAGAGTGCGCGGTCGGGAGGATGGGTCCGCGGTGAATAGCGCTACGTACTCCCGACATACCTCGTCGCATTCCTCTGGCGTCACGGTGCCTGGAGGCACGAGGGGCGGCACGGCATATTTCTTCCAGAAAGTTAGGGATGGGAGCTCGGACTCGGAAACCGGGATGCCGGAGAAGGAATCTGCGGATCCGCCGCGTGATTTGTTTTCCTGCGCTGCTGTTTGCTTCATCGTGAACCTGGTCCTGGGCCCGTGGCGTGGAGGGGTAGAGGATAGGTGCCGCAATTTGGGGGTCCGGGGGGCATGGTGAATGACGTTGGCGCTGGGTCTTATGGCGGGTTGGAGGAAAGGGTGAAGAGATAGGCGCCGGAGACACCAGAGAGATTTAATAGACATCTTGAATTTCCATGAGCTCTCTTTATAGCTAGAGGTCGATCATAGTTTTACTAGCTGAGTTAAGTCATCTCATGGAAAATGGGTGAGACGTGAGTAAGTGAGGCTATAGTGGTCGATTAGGCGATACATTAGCCCGCGCCCATCACATACTCCCATTCAATATTAATACGAGCACTTTTCCAACAGCAACACCCTCCGGTGTATTTTAAATAGAAATTTTGCTTCAAATCTTAAATTGAAGCATCATAGGTGAAGACAGGACGCTTGATGATGAAGTGAAATGAGTGACCCTTCAAGCCGAGGATTTACCGGTGTTGCTATAGCGGGGGTTTTAATTGAATTTATTGGCCTATCAGAACTTTATTTTCTTATCGATCAACAAATAAACAGAAAAAAGTTTCAGAAGTCAAGAAAACATCATCCCACCGAGATAAAAGGACGACAGCTGCAGGCCACCTTCGAATTGAGACACCTTCCGAAACCTTCTTCTCTATCTATAAAGTACAATAATTCAGCAGGCGCAATGGCTCCACGTACTAGGAGTCGCGCGAAAGATCCGCAAAGCACCACCGAAGAAGAGACTGTGAAGACGAACGAAACACCTGTCAAAGCGAAGTCGCGCGGGAAGAGAAAGTCAGCTGGGGACGATATTGATAGAGACCACGACACCGAAGGCGAAGCTCCCCAGACCTCGGAATCAGAAAGCCCCAAGCGACAAAAATTGGCGGTACGAACGAGAGAAGATGAAAGCACTGCTACAGGACGAAAGACATATCTTGAGGTAGAAATACCTGTAGAGAGCAAGTCCCAACAGAGCACAATTCTTGATTCCCAAGATTCGAAGGAGGCGGCAATAGAGTTGGGGCCTGATGCTGAACCTTCAAGCGCTTCGAAACAATTAGAGGAGGAAGCGAGTCAGAGGCTAGCTTCGCAATCAATAGAACCCGAAGCGATGTCTATGCCTAAACCAAAGGGAAAGCATGTTGTGTTCGGCGACGATGACGATATAGAGACTTTTGTGGCTAGCGCTGCGGCGCAAGCGGATAAGAAGGCAGATGCGGCGCGTGAGGAAGAGGATAGCGACGATGACGATGCGCCCGAAGCAGTGTCCACACAAACCGCTGCTAAGGAAGTACAGAAGGCGAAACAGGCCGCTTCGGAGGCCGCAGAGAAGTGAGTCATCCCTATGGTTTCTTTCTTAATTTTATCACCAAATACTAACCTAGGTAACTTCAGGCAAGCCGCTTCCTTAAAACGAAAGCGCCAAGAAAAAGATAGTCTCTACAAGCAGCAAGCCGAGCGAAGAAAACGCTCGCGCCCAACGGTCGAGGTCCATCAGGGTAAAACTAAGTCTACTGGTAAAGAGCGAGCTCCTAGAGAGGATAACGGAGTGGCCGAGGTGGAGACAGCGGTAACAGCCGGACGTCGCCGGGCCCAGAAATTTAATCTACCTACTGTCCTACCAGCGGAATTTCTCACGGATTCATCAAGCGAGGATGAGGAGGTTGATGAATCTGCCCTAAGAGTCATCAAAAAGCCCAAGAAAATCAACTTTGAGGAACCGAAGAAGCCACGTGATCAGGTCGTGGGGTCTACGCGGTATAGAGTCTTAGCCGAGCAGGGCGATCAGAAGTTGGCTCCGAAGATACAAAAGAATGCGCGGTCTTCTAAAGAGGTTTTGTTGAAAAGGAGACGTGGGCGCGCTATGGTGGCTGGTGCAGGTGGGAAGAAGGGCTTCTTCGTTAGGCGGTAGGATGACTAGCTAATTAATAATGAACCCCAAAAGTGAAGAGATTAAAATATGAAGGGCTCGGTTCGCGTGATTTGCGATGTGATATTCCGTATATTCTTTGTATAATGGTGGTGGTTGGCCTTGAGATCTACTTCTATATCTCTATACTTTGCACCAAGGGCACGTGTGGCGCAGGACTGTGGCGCATAATATCGCCCCCCCCCCTTTTCAGGGGTATAGAGTCAGAAAAGGGGGGAGTCTTGCTTGAGTCATCATTCAGCACTAGACATACCCCTTGCTTTCAAAATAAATTCAGTAATAATGAAGTACTAATCTTTGATGATTGCGAAAGATTTTATAGAAGAATCTCAAGAAGAAAGTGGTTAATCACGTGCTCGTATAGCTCGTGTAGCTCGTATAGATTTTAGGTTCACGATATCAGTATACCATCAAGTACTTGTCACGTGTCCTTAACCATCGTTTGGTTCTATAGTGGTTTGTTCTATAGTCATTGCTCTTTTTGGAGCAACTTCCCCTGAGGATTATTTTGTTAGTCAATAAGACGACCATTTTTGTCCGTATAAATTTATCCCATAGACTCCCAGGCAAGAAGTTAGTAGCAAAATACATCTAAGCATACATTATAGTATAGCTTTGCTGGTATTATCTCCAGACGGTCATTTTGTAACTAGTATAACTGAAAACGAATACATTTGTAATACCTGAATTCTTTGAGTCTTGTAATGTTGTATTTTGGTTCTATGGCTAAGAGAAATTGCCAGTTCGCATGACATGTAAAGGCAAAGGCGGTATCTACTCAATACAAGAGTATACTAACCTAGTTAACCGTACACAATTATTTCTAACTAAAGGAAGCCGTATCTCAGGCATAGAGAGATAGATAGATAGCATACACCGTGAGATCCTCAATTACTCTCCCCTAAGGATCACATAATCGCTAGTCAGATAACAACGAGTGCAAGGAATTTAACAACCGTCTATTCTACAAGTTGAACAATCTTGTGTTGTTTGTATACGTACAATAAAAGCTATAAGCACCACAAGTCTTTCAGAAGACAAGGACGTAAAACCCATAATGAATACCAAAGTGCTATGCTACGATTCCAAGTATTGCATCATAGATATCACTTGACTCTTTTTAAATCAATTTAAAATTTCCTTTAATAATTTGTTTCACCAATTGTAGCTTCATCTACTAGATAATATTACTGACAATCACCACTCCTATTATAAAGCTACTAGAGTTTTATCTAACTCGATGCCTAATAAATATACTTGCACAATCTGAGTTTAATCATTGTGCCTATTCTGTAGTCTTTATTAGTCACGAGACTAATTGATCAACTGGATGTAGATCATACTACATCTTGTTTTATCCCAGCATCTCTTCAGATGTCCATAATACATTGCTTTACTTATTTGTTAACACAATGTAAAAAAACCACCCCAGATACCTACGAACCCTAATGATCTTGTATCCAAATTTTGCATCCAATGTCCTCATGTACAAGAGAACTGTCTTTAGGTAATAAGACCAGTTCAAGTTCCCTACAATTCCAAGAACTTTTGAGTTTGTATTAGATGACACTTGTGGTCTGACGACATAACTATTGCAAAATGTCTTTCCGTAACATGTCCATAAAGATAGACACGAAACTACTCAACCATTATTTCTCTTGCTGGCCCCGTCTCCATCAAGTCATTTACTATATCGGATCTCGGTTGTGCCACACGATACAACATGCACATTCAAATGCCATGTCATTGATGTTTAAGCCGTCAAAGAATAGCCTACTCCCGTACAGCCTTTGTAGAGTTTCAGGAAACAGATACATAACCCTCGCATTAAATACAATCTTTGTAGAAAGCTCCTTTAGGTATGGTCAGCCATTTCAATTTTTTGGTAACCAGGGGTTGTTCGTTCCTCGCAGACATAGACTTCTGTATTTTTCTCGCTCAGAGAACTCACGTATCATACAAATGGTACAATACGTAGCTACCCAACAAGCCCACCTGGACAACTAAAAATAACAACTGTTAGGCTTAGCGGTCACCTTAAAGACTAGACTCTCCGGTACATCAAACTGAAATCTATATTTACCTGATAGTCAGTATGGGTACCCAAGTACATGTTTACCTTTACGACAATGACTTTCGGGTGTGCCCCTATACCGCCGTTCACAATATACTCAATCAATCCTCCTAACCCATGGTCTAACTTCGCCGATACTGAAGAAAATACAGACCAAGGAATGAATTTGTGTGCCTACAGGGCATAAAATTTGCCCCAAAAGTATGGTTAGAGATTGCTAGACTAATCTGCTCAAAGAATATAGCGATTGGTCGCTCTACTTGGGATGATTATCTGATCACAGTATCAATTACCGCTAGAATGGAACATGTGAGATGATTCGTCTGATATTCTTCAATCTATTACTAGTTCATGACCATCTAGCAACTGAGCCTTGGCCGGCCTATGTCACCAGCTCAAGAAGCTAACTATGCAAACAGTCCCACGCGGCCAAAGCCGCAGTGTATTTTGCAGACGAATTTTTTTGTATACTGTGTTCATCCAATAATACGTAGCGATTGAGGCGAGGGTCATCGATTTCGTCTACTTAGCACTATGTTAGTACAGTAAATGTATCTGGGTATCCCCCCGTCCCAGCGCTTTCCGCTTAAACATCCCACACGCAGTCGATTACTGCCTTATATTTACAGTATTTTAGGCGCCTTCCAGCTCTTTTAAGCTCTTGACTTGAATCAAATGAGTCGCCTGTAGATGCATTGACCGCACTGCGCCTACCCAAGTTTACTGATCTTGCCCATAGCATCAGGATCTTTTGCCCACCCTACTTGATATTTAACCCGGAGCCCTCCTCTGGTTTAACTTCTAATCTTTACAACTACCACCCTTCCACAAACACTTTACCCTACGCGTACATCTTGACTCTCAATCCACTCTTTAGTATTGGACCATTGAACGTCTTGGTTCGATCTAGATCTCAGTACACCGTAATCATTTCCATCTCCTTCACCATCACACATTCTTTTCTTGTCTTTAACGAGAAGTATTGCCGTCGGGACGTCCTTGGTTCCATCGTCGAATTCCTTCTTGAGACACAGGTAATCCGCAACAAGCAAATTTCAGACCTTTTGGTCTTGGTGCGGATAGACGTCTTAGGGATCTCCAGGACTCGCGACTCGGTCAGTTTGGCAGTAGGTCTAGATTCATTAAATACGCTGGAAATCAACTGACTAATTCCATCTCCAGATAGTTTTTGCGCTGAGTTGGCACATTTTACCACACTACCGGGTTGCCTGCCTACTTCGCAATCCTCTAGTACAACCCAGCGACATCTAATATCCTACCCTCGTTAATACGTTTAGAGAGAAGTATCCCATTCTCTTGATAGCAATCTTCATCTCTCCAAGTCTTCTCATCACACAACGGTCACCCACGAGGTAAGTTCGAGATTCCTTTCCTTCCTTTTTGATTTGATTTGGTTCAATTCTATTATCTTTTCTCCACTATACAATATTCGTCCTTTCCCTCCCCCCTTTCCCCCAACTTCCATTACTGCTCTTAATTACCACTTGAGGGAAAGCACTGGCTATCGGTTTCTAAATCAAGTACCAATAACCTTGTCTCCAAGAGGGTTCCACCTTCAATCGATACCAGTATCTACCTGATACCAAGCATGTAATATGGATCCATGATATTATTCCTTCGTTCTTTCCTCAATACTCATAGGCACTAGGCAGAAAGGTTGTGCTACCTCCCATTACGCCGTTCCATTCTTCTTCTACCTTTCCCAAAGTTTCACACACCACTCTCAATCATTACGCCGCACCCTAAGTTTCACCGAGTACTAGGTAGACACATCTAGTCCTTGTTGATTCATCTTCTAAGGTAAAAGGTAATAGATAATCAAACACGCCTATGCTTCATCAAGGTGGTGTCACCTATTTCATCATCCTCCACGTTTTTCTTCTCTTCTTCACTTAAAGACTATCCCTATGTCGCCTTGACTAATTCAGCAATAGGTATACCTCTCTAACTTCGGACAAGTACGAGAGGTTATTCCGATACTTCAACCTGAACTTCTTAGTCTTTATCGTCAATCGAACATATACGATCCTGCCGTCGCAACACAAAGATCTCCCGGACACTAAACCGATAGCCATAGGCTCTTCTCGGGGCTCATATAACTCTTCAGAGTTATAGATACTGATCTGAGGAAGCCGGTTGTAAGTCATATTATTTCTCTTTGCTCCTTATTTTTTTATCACACGTTTAACCTTGGAGCGCCCTTCTCCCTATGAGCTCTAAGTTATACCTAACCCCTTGATCTCTTGAGTCTTGACTGCCTCATCACAATTCCCCATCCTAGAAAGCCCCTTTCCTTCACATGAGAAATTATTATCGCCGACATCAATAGGGGATAAGAGCCTTAAGAATAGTCTTGCCATCAGCTTCTTCTCCAGTCACCCTCCACTTACTATTAAGAGCGCTCCATTCATCATTTCATTGTTACTGTTTTTCATATTCTACTATTCTTTCCCGATACCAGGTCTTCTCTCTTCATTCTCTAGATGACACACCTGTATTATCTCCAACTTGTTCATAGAGCTTGGAGAATTTTGTCTATCTCTTTCCTACTATTTTCTAGGTCGCATCATACGTTCTTCTATTTAATCGCATCCGTATCCGACTAACACATTTGCAAGGAATTCGCAGTTGACATCCTTTTGAGCGCTGGGTTATAGATCCAGTATTCTGTTGTTCTATTTGAACATACTTCTGCGTATTTCAGAGAACAATTATTATCTTATTCAAGTAAGTGATACTAACCTGTGATAATTAATGATTTGAAGTATTACGAGCGAGAAAAAATACGATGACTTAAAGTTCACTTTTCTCATCTGACGTTTTATGTACACTCACTAATGTCGATTATAGGGGCCACTCCAGGCTGACACCTATCTGATTCCCTCCGGATGGCATTCAATTCTTCAGACAAGATGAGCATTCATCAGCAGGCCCGTGAGGGTCAATTCAATCCCGCCTCACCTCATTCTTCGAGCGGAGCTGCGGATTCTTTCAAAGGAACCCCTGACACTCGACTTACTGCGTTTTCTCCGGAAGATAGCTCTGCTCGATCAAACCGAGTTCTTGGTACACTTAACCGCGATGTAGCGCCACCCCCTCCTCAGTATGGCATGAACGCGCTGCAGTCTTTCGGGCAGTCGAGTATGTTCAATCTCAGCAATTCCCACGCCGACAAGGATCCGTTTGTTTCCCCGGCAGAATCTTCCTTCAAGGGAAATCAGAAGCTATCCCCCACAGCCTCTGTGTTTTCACCTCTACCCTCGGCGTTAGTCACTCGCGGCGCGGCATCTGAGTCGAAGCGAGCAGACACCTTCTCGCAGGGTCTCGGCCAGGGCTATGGCCAGATATCTGGACAAATTCAACTTCCACGACCGGGTAGTGTTCCTGCGTCTCCTGTCTTTGTCCATGACAAGCCGAGTACAGATTCTGGCATCTCTCGATGTCTTCTCATTTCTGACAAGATGGGCGGCAATCTAACTGCCGGAGAGGTGAACTACTACATATCTGTAAGCATGAGATCATTACATAAAAGGATACACGCGTAAGCTAACTATATCTAGGACCTCCGCCAGAGAGGCAAAATTTTCCAAGGAACCAACGAGATCTACGACTACTGCAACCAGGTTTTTGCACGATTTTCCAATATCCGCGATGCCTGTTCCATTTTCTCAACCATCTCTCTCGAAAGTCTTAAGTGGGATGTTCGTTCCATTCATCCTCGAGAATTTGCCTTAGTCGTAAACTCAAATGCGGGCTTTGTAACTGCCCACGAAGGACAGGTGTACCTAAGTGTGTTTTCACACTCGAGGCAATCCATCACCACTCAAGAGCTTGAGGAGTTTCTGAAGGCCCTTCTACGAACGGAGGGAGACTTATACGCGTTCAAGCCTCATGAGGGCGTGATAGGAAGCGCAATGAGTGTCATCGCCGAATACTGCGACAACGATATGGCCTTGCGCGCCGTGACAAAGCTCAACGGCGTCGTCGTCGATGTAAGTATATCTTCACTTGAAGGGATAAGTTAATCCGCTAAAACTATTATGATAGGGATTCCAGATCTGCATGGTGCTGTATCGACCTGACATGCCGCAACCCGCGACACAGCCCGGAATCATCAACCCAACTATGTCTCTTGCCTCGCCATCAGACTTGACTGCCAGCTTCCGACAATTGTCCATCGGCAGACAGCAATTACCAACCTCGAATTCATCTTCTCTACTGAGCACACCTGTGCGACCTACTCTCCCTGCCAGTAGTCTTTCGGTCCCCCAGTCTTATGGGATGCTTCCACTGATGTACTCGCCTCTTCCCATGAATTCTTCGTATTTACTAGACCAAGCAACGCCTAGAACATACGGGGGTATGATGCCACAAAGCAATTATTCCCTTGTGAGCCCTGCGGTGTCACCGCAAAGCTCTCTTGTTCCTTCGGATCTCTTGACTCCACGACAATTCCAGAGCTACGGTCGCCCAGACGGTCGCCGACAGCACGCGATGCGAATTCAACGATCGCCTTACTACAACTCGGCTAACCATCATAACCACGTAGACATCAACCGCATTCAGGATGGCATCGATGTGCGCACTACTGTAAGTAACCGACAGCCACCCAGTCCGAACGAAAGCTAACTTCATAGATCATGCTTCGTAACATCCCGAACAAGGTTCATCAGTCTATGCTGAAAGAGATTGTCGATCGATCCAGCTTTGGAAAGTACGACTTCATGTATTTGCGCATCGACTTTGCGAACGACTGCAAGTAAGCAATGCCATGACTTCGGGTATGAGATGCGAAGAGAGACTAATCTAGGTAATTTCAGCGTCGGTTATGCATTTATTAACTTCGTCGATGTAAGTTCCTCCCACTCACTGTATGTTTGTATTGACATGAAGCTAATCAGTCTAATAGCCACTCGATATCATTCCCGTAAGACCACTTCTAATTATGCTTACGATGGTATACGGTGCTAACAATAACGTAGTTCGTGCAAGCAGTAGGCAACCAGAAGTGGGGATGCTTTAAGAGTGATAAAGTTGCTGAGATTTCTTATGCAAGTAAGTTACTCATATCAATCCCAAGCCTATGTCCCTGGATGCTGAACTATAATCTAGCTATTCAAGGCAAAGACTGCCTTGTTCAGAAGTTCCGAAACAGTTCGGTCATGCTCGAGGCTCCTCATTACCGACCTAAGGTAAGCCGTTCCGAGGAAAACATGTTTAGAACGCAGCTAACACTTGTAATTCTAAAGCTTTTCTTCACTGACAACGGACCATGCCCGCACTTGGCAGGCCAGGAAGAACCTTTCCCTGAGCCGGACAACCAATCGAAGATGAAGCGAAGCTGTGAGAATGCAGAGCACGTCGGTAAGTGGTAGCGAATTAATCGAAAATGAAAATAGCTAACCGCATATGATTAGGTCTTTTCACACCTAACGCTGGCCAACACTTCCGTGATGAGCAGCGACGCCGTCGTTCCCAGTTTGATCGCGGTAACCCACGTCTCCAGGAGTATGAATACAACCCACCCGTCTATAACCAGGCCTACTACTCTCAGTAGGCTTTAGAGGCCTTTTACACACCACATAATAGGTTGCCTCATGGATATTCCGGTTCTCTTGATGAGTGGCGAGCTTTATTATTCTACGTTGATGGTTTTCTTCTCTATGGTCACGGAGTTCTAGTGCCCACTTCACTTCGATATGCTTGCTAGTAAGTGCCACTACGTTGACCCGGGTTACAAGTATTTGAAGAGTCTTAGCTAATTTCAACTCAAGCTTTTTCATGCCTTTTTTTTCCCATTTCCTGAGAGACTCGGTATCACCCACTTCTAGAGGGAAATTTTCCAGGGTCATTCGACTTCACGATGAATTTCCAGTTACGATGATTTCTCCCAAAATAATCAAGAAAATCCAGATCAGTATGGGAAAGAACTTTAAAAAAAATTCAGCAAAAAAAAAAAAACCCCCAATCATGCCATTTTACGATGAAATGGTTTGAATCTCAACTCATTTCCAGACGTTGTACAATTTCCTTACCGGCAATTCTTCCTATATCATCTGGGATACCTCATGGTGCTCAACGTCGACACGAAAAGATATCCATATCTCGACGCCTATTAGTCCTGAGGTTTTCTCTTTATGATAACTAGGAATTATCACAATCAGTACTCTCTTATTTCTCACATGGTATGTTCATACTCTGACTATACTTCATTAAAACGCTTGAGCTAATCAAACCCAGATTAATTCTTCGTCATTATACCAACAAGAGAACCTTTTGAGCCTCTGAACGACGAGGTATGGCATTGGTGGTCTTGAGGTGCACTTGGACCTGGTGCATAAATCAACGACAGTCCACCTAGACAACCCTTAGAAGTTTTCCTTCAGGAGACGCATCGACTCATTTACGTTTGACACGCGAACGGCAATCCTTTAGGTATTATTTTGACGAACCTCCAGACCCTTTGATCCACATAATCAACGTTGTGCGATGCGAGATTTGGTACCTAACCTTATCTCCGATGATAGTCGTGGCGGATATTCATTTCACGACATTGAAGGGTCGCTCATCTTCTAACCAACCGGCATCCAATGGGGAGTTACGCCTTTCAAATCCAACTTTACGATGATGCATTGATATCAGGTTAAGGGGCGGTTATCGGTCGGCTAGTAATGGGCGGAGAGAAAAATAGCATTAATTCGCGAAGCTTTTACATAGCTAACATCGATTGATTTCACTTAATTATATGTTGTTGAATTTTGTAGTGCATGTGCATTGCGTAGAAAAAAGTGACCGGCCTCCATACGTAGATTCAGATGGTCATACCTAATACGCGTGCCTATTATTCATGGTCTCATTATTCGTAGCTATCAAGTGCGTTTTACATAAACTACGTACATATGTATACATTTTTTAGTCAGGGTCCTCTGGTAAAGCAGGTAAGGGCTTCCGCGCCGACGTGCTATGCGTCAACGGCGGCCTACTCGACAGCGGAACGTACTCTGCACCATCTACATCCGAAGAAGGCGTCAGCTGTCTCTCCGACTTCCTAGCCAACGTCTCCGAGTAACTAGCCCCCATGCCGCTCTTCCCAGCAGCTATATCGTCACCGCTTGTCGCGTAGTAATCGCCCCCGTCGCCGTTCCTACTACTACCACCACCGTGGTTCTCGTCGCCTCTGGTGGGCGTCATGACGGGCTCGGAGTCGTAGCCCATATCTACGCTTGAGGGCGTCGCGGCGCGGAAGTAGCCTGTTGTTGACGCGGGCGCGGAGTCGGTTGAGGGTCTGCGGTGCCGCGTTGTGGATTCGGTTGATGTGGCGCGGGAATTACGCCGAGGGCGGTGGCGGAGGGAGGTTGATGAGGAGGATTCGGTGGTTTGGCTTGGGCTGCGGCGGGGACGGGATTCTGGACTTGCTTCCTCGACGGAGAGGAGGGGGACGTCGGGACCGCCGGGACGGTGTTGTTGTTGCGACTGTTGGCGCGGTGGGGAGGGGAAGAGAGGGGATGGGACGAGACGGGAGGGTGAGACGGCGCCGAGGAAGCGCTCGCTGGGGTAATATGCGTCGGCTGCGACGGAGGCGATGCCGCCGCGGGAGAAGATGACGAGCACGAGGCAGCCGAGGAGTAGCACGGATTGCACGATGGCCATGCGCTTTTGGAAGACGACTTCGTCGGCGAGGACGCCGAGACGCGAAGAAAGGGCGACGATCTCGCGCTCGGACTGCTCGCGTTGCGTCTCGAGGGCGATGACGGTGGATTGCCAAATCTGGTCGTACTGCGTACGCACCTCGCGCAGTTCACCCAGCACGGTCTTGTTCAGCGTATCGAGGAACAGGTCTACCTTGGCGACCTGTCGGCGCTCGAGACGCGCGAGGGCTTCTTGTAGAAAGCGCGACTGCGACTCGATGTACTGCAGCGACAACGTCGTGTTGGACTCGAGGGCTTGAATGCGCTTATTAAGCGCCTTGAAGAACGAGTCCTGGATCGTTGGAGCTGAGGCGGGTGATGATGTTGTGGCTGTGCCTGTTTTGTTGCGCGATGCCGTAGGGGAGCCAGAAGATTGGCCCTTAGACACGACAACAGACCGTGACGAGGGTGGTTTGAGAGATGTGGAGGCAGGAGTCCGGCTCTTAGGGGATGACTGCGCGTTGGCGGTTTTTGCGAGGGTTGGGGTGGTGATAGTGGTGGGGGTTGCCGGAGTGGTTACGGTGGCTGATCTTGCATCTGGGGTAGATGTTGTGCTCGAAACAGTCTCTGATGAGCTCTCAATAGTAGTGCTTGAGGTCATCTCGCCAGAATCGCTAGGAGAAGTAGTTCTCCCCGAATCGGTAATAGTCTGGCTGGCAGACTGAGTCGTTGGGGCTCCAGACGAAGACATGCCCGAGTTGACTGAAGATATTGTTTCTGTAGGTTGCACAGGTTGTGACGCGTTCATGACTGTGCTTTGGGCGTATTCTTCGCTGGGACTGGAAACAAACTCCTGCCCATCAGATGCGGCGCACATCAAATCATAGGGGTATTCATGGCTGAAATACGACTTATCCCAGAAATGGATAACAACACTCTGCTCCATGTTTACCACCTGATTATCGGACGGAGGAGGCTCTGCCACTTCGACTTCCTCGACCTCAACTTCAGTCACTTCCACAGTTTCCTCAGCGCCATCGGATACTGTCTTGCTCTTATCATCTTCAACTTCTAGGTCCGCAGGATCGGCTTCTTTCCATGAATCCAACATGCGCGTGCCATGGACTCGTAGCAAGGACACGGGACAATAATACTCATTACCATAGTGAGTCAGGATCTCGATCCGAAGATACTTAGCCCAAATTTGGGGGTTCTCGACTAAGAACGGTTGTATAATTCTGGAATTACGGGCTTGGAACGTGCCTAATACCTTCCATTTCTCCTCCTTCACGGGATAGCGATCGCTTACACTAACTCGGAAATGGCGTATCATGCTCGAGAAGAACTCGAAGTTAGCTATGACAACAGTATCGACTAGGATGTCATCGCTCAGCTCGACGATGACGAATTTGTTCTTCATCGCACACTCCAGGAGCATGTACGAGTCCTTGTTCTCAACCAGGATAGCCTTAGGGTTCTTAGCCCCAGGATTCGCCTTCTTGATCGTCGCACCAGCGTCGAAAGAGGCGTACGAAAACCTCTCTTTACACGTCGTCCCCGCATCTTTGCTACGATAGCTCTGGGCCAGCCCCTCGTCATAGCTTACTTTCTCGACCTGCCTCTCGTTATCCTTCTCTTTTTGAGATGGCTTCGTCGAAGACGCGAGCTCGGAGATCTTGTCCGAGTACGCGTCGAAGTCGAGCGACACCTCGCCTTCGTCTCCTAGACTGTCGAAGTCGTCGCCTGGATATTCGCCGTGCGTCTCTTTTGTCTTGCGGTTTCGCGGTTCGAGGGCTTCTTGGCCGGATTTCTCGAGCATCATGGCCTTCCATTCTTCGAACGACATGAACGCGCCCGTGCTAAGGTCGTTGCCGTCGGCGTCGAGCTCTTCTTCGTGGTCGGCATCGCTGGAGCTGGGAGTCGTCTCGGTAGTAGAAGATGTAATGGTAGCGCTGACGGACCCCGGAGTTGAAAAGGCCGGTGGCGCTGAGGTAAGGCACTGCTGAGGCAACGTGTGAGTAATGTAGTTCACCGTCCTCGATTCGCAGGTAGGCTCTGCCGTCGCCGTATTCGAGGTGGGCTTTGCGCCATCTTGGGTAATGGAAATGCTCGAGTCAGGTTGAGCCAGTGCATGGCTTGCTATTAGAAGCACGGGCGAAAGTATGGTAATTATACATCGCCTCTTCTCCTTTGCGAGCCACATTGCAAGTGTGGTGAGGACTCTTGTCGTACAACAGGATAGTCCATAGGGGTTATGTTATGGATTTATAATGGTGGTAATGGTGGTAAGTAGCAGTGGTAATGGTGGTAAGTAGCAGTGGTAATGGTGGTAAGTAGCAGTGGTAATGGTGGGCGGTAGTTGTTTGCAGGACACGGAAGCATAAAAATTACAGCTTGACGTAGCTATGAGTGGTAGCTCCCAGCGCTATTCCATGGGTCTAAACATAGAAACTTACAGGTGGTCGGTCGCTGTCGCTTGGGTCTCAAGATGCCCCCAGGCTATTTTATTGTTACTTAATCTAGTTTAGCGCAGACTTACATAGTGGATACCAGAGCAGATCGAACCTTAGTAACCCGCACCCTCCTACACTCCACTAATACTCCATCAACTTCACTAATAGAGGGCGGGTAGGCATGAAGTACCTGCATATTCTCACCTCCATTCCACATTCCACACCTCTACCAAGTTCAGGGTAAGGACGTTTGTCACGAAAGAGAAAGGGGCGGCACAGTAAGTAAATGCCAAGTTTGAAGGTGACCAGACTTTAACTTTGCAGATTTGCAGATTTAATCTGGTGGACCCATGTTTCTAACTTCTTCACTACACCAACTTCACCTCATTTACCAAGGTACCGGTACCAATTCGCTTCGAGCCCTGTGAACTCAACTCAACTCTCGAAGAATTAAGGAGAAAGAAGGAATGGTGTAACCAATTCAGTCGAACCAGAATTCTCAAATTACGAGATTCAATCATCGTGCAAAACATGGGGAATACCTATGAATCAGATTTCCCTACAGTTATGTCATCCTTGAAGGAGCTCGCGATTCGACCAAAGCCTTCGGGCTTGGCAGGTCCATGTCGGATACTAGACCTACCGCCGGAACTGGTCCTTCACATATTATCCTTCCTTCAACCCCCTCAAAACATCTTGTTCTCCTTGACTTGCAAGTCTGCCTATAGGCTACTCAACGGCAGTGCCTTCGGCAAATACTGTCTTTCGTATGTCAAAAAAGAGTTGCGCGATTGCAGTCGCCAACCCTTCGGCAAGGAGTCGGCTCTTGATATGAGATACGACTTCTTGCGATTGCTAGCAGATGACCATCTGAACTATTTCGTCTGTCTGCATTGCGCAAAGCTGCATCCGAACCTCACTGGAGAGAGCCGAAATGCTCACCATAACTCCGTCATAATTCGAGATCGACTTAGCGCACGTCCCAGAGGTGTCATGAGCTTTGGTCCCATATGGCCGAACTATGCCATCACATTTGACGAGGCTTGCGCGGCGGCCCAGAAAGGTAGTCCCGAAAAACTAGCAATATCGACCGACTGGAAGCTTGCCAGGCTATGGTCGTCCTGCTATAACCCGGACATGATTCACGGATATATCAAGTTGGATACCGAAGCAGTCGCCGTGAACGGCTCCTTGTTCTTCCACAAGGTACAACGACTACTACTTCGACCCGAGAAGGTAATGCCTTTCTGCAGAACCTCGAAATCGTATCTCATGGAAGAGGTGTTCAAATCCTGTAATCATAGCGGGCAGTTCCGGTACGCATTCCAACCCTCCCTGAGCGCCTTTGCGTGGGATAGACTAGACAAATTGAGTGTTCATAGGACGATCCAGGAGTTCATTAGAATGGCCCACTGGAAAAGGATGGTTGACGACCCCCCGAAACTCGACGGCTGGGACCTGGACAGAATTAACCTCGAGCCGCATATGTACGCCGGCTGCTGCCAATGTGTTACTGACAACACCATCACGATACACAGCCACGGGCGCGCCGGGGTCGAGATAATAGCCGACACCTACCAGAATTTCGGCGACCTGGCTGATCCGCAGAACCACAATTGGGAATCTTGCTGGTTTAACCAACTTGATAAGGTGTATCGATCCATTTTGATAAGGCGGTTAGATTATCCCCTTGTTGACCTTGCTATATTCCCTACCCCTCCCGGTCGCAGTGCTATTAAACACCCGTCAGCCCCAAGCGTCGACGATATGTGGGAATTGCATGAGCACGATCGTGCGGCAAGCCGAGAAGCCCGTAAGCCATGACTATCGAAAAACTTCTTTTAAAATGAATCGTGGAATGTGTGATGTTTAAGGAAGGATCTTAGCATCCGTTGTTGGGTTTCGAAATGATTCCTCGAAGGAAGGGAACGAGAAATAACTGAACGTTTGTACTCTATATGGGCGGAATCGCCTTCCTTTAGGTGGTATTCGCAGGGGGTCTCAGTGGGCATGTAGGGTTGATAGGCTCGATTTGTCGGTGCCAAGAGCTGCACTCACGATAGTTAGGTAGCTACATACTACCTTCTACTCAATGTCACGATGATTTCTATGACTCCTGATTGCTTCAAACTGTGGATTGTACCTATAACTGCTCAAGATGGATTTATATGTGATGACGTAAGCTATCATAGGGGAAGTGATGTCGGTCCAACACTGGGTTACAATCTATGGATATAAGTTGAAGGAGGCACATGTAGCCACTAATTGGCTACCCTAAGCAGGTGCTGGAGGTAAGCAGCCCGCCTGCTAACCAGTTCAAATACGCTGTAAATTAGGTAGGTAGGTATTGGATAGCCCTGGAGCTCTAGTCAGAACATTACCTACAGGTCTCTAGTGCCTAATGACCACTATCAAACGACACAACTGTTTCCCGTTTTCTTTCATTAGCCGGCAGGAACTAATTGCAGCATGAAATATACCTACTAGGACCTAAGTAGGTACCTACGTGGGTATAAATTAAAAATATAATGACCAAGTGATATAAACCGTTTACATGTGGTCACCTACGTGGGTTGTCAAATTAATCCCCTAGAACACGTACCTAGAAGAACCGCTGAGAGCATAGATCTTAGGGCTCTCCAATCACTGGACATCACTAAAGGAACATTGAATAGAACTAGACTGGTATGGATTCATAGGTACAACTCACTAACCTACATCGCCGCATACTAAATACATCAACTTCCTCCCCCCCTCCCAATACCAAAAAAGCATCATACTCCAAAAACGATCACGCGTAAAAAGCACATAGAAAACACCATAGTAACGCAAATTCATGTACTAAGAGCGTAGTTAATAGTAAGGGTGTAAGTAAGTAAGCAAAGGCAGCGAAGAAGCCCCGAGGGTATTGCTTTAGCCTCTCCGGAATAACTTAAGGTAGGTTTGGTGGATTGATTGTGGTACACGTGCCATTCGTCTCTCTCTCTCTCTCTTTCTCTCCTCTCCTCTCTCTTCCCCTTAGTTTGCCTGTTTAATAAAAACTAGTGACGTGAACCTGAAAACGCCTGAAACTCTCTCCCCTGTTCCTGTTTTGGGGAGATGAAAACTCCGCGGTCTAAGCAAATCTTTATGTCACAAAACAAGTTGGCATAGCCGCCCGAAGAGTAATTAACCACTATGAATCAACTATCGGCCACCTGTCTGGCCTTACCCACCGATCCTGGGTAATTATTGTTCACCGTCACTGAGGGCGCCGCCCGATCCCATACCTCCTTGAATGGCGCCGTTGGTCACCAGCTTTATTCTCGTCGTGTTTGCGGAGGATTGTGGTGTCCCGGCGCTGGTCGGAGGAACCGAACTATCCTTACCAGATGGATCTTCTAGCTCGCCCAGTTCCGGATGCTCGTTAATTTCGTCTTGCGCTTTCGCGTTGAAGAATTTCTACTCGCGTCAGTATGTATAATCAACTAAATATTATTGGTGCGATCAAGGACTTACCTCCATAACAATTGCGTCTGAATAAAGAAGACTGCCGTCTTCATTATAGGTTTTGCAATTGTTGCACATCAGGACGATGTCTCGGCGCATATCATTGATACTGTTGTACTCCTCCTTCTTAATCTTGGCTTGGATTTGATTCATGCAAATCGGATTTTGGATGAGGACATAATAGTCACCATAATCCCGTTTGGACGGTAATTTGACGAAGGGTCCAATTATGAGTCGTTTAGTTGGCTCGTCGTCGTCATCGTCATCAACCTGATCCTCGGGTGCGATATCGGCCTCAAGACCCATCAAACCATCATAAATATTCCGCAAACTTCTCTGAAGAACTGACCGCAACTCAGGGCTGAGACGTGAGTCGCCGCCGTTGCCAAATACTGCTCGCGGGCGTCCCTGAGGCCCACGTCGCTTCTTGGCAGGCGGTTCACCGTCATCATCCTCAGCCCTCCGCTTCTCATTCTTACTGCCGGGCTTACGGCCGCGCTTCTTGGGCGGTGTCTCTATTTCTTCGGTGCTTGCACGGCTTGCAACTGGAGAATTGGCACTTGAAGCGTTGAGCGCTGCCAGTCGCTTCAGCCTATTTGTTTCTCGTTTATCCTTTCGAGCCTGCTTCCGTGCCGCTGCGGCCTCCGGGGAATCCTCGTCGTCGTCCACAGCCATGAGCCATTGCTCTTCGGTCAAGCCGTCGTCATATTTGACTCGGGTTCGCTCACGGGCACCACGGCCTAGAACTTCCTCTTGCTCTTCATCTACAGGATTGCCTTCTGTCAGATAAATATCCGGAAGTTCATCTTCAGCCATGAGTCGTGGGACACGTTTCGAGCCTGGAGTTTGGCCGTATATGGGGTCCTTTGAACGTTCCTCATCAATTTTTTGGAACGTGGCAACCTCATCATCCGTTCGAGCGAGAATCATGTTCAGCTCCTCATCATCCATCTCGTCTTGATCGCCAGCATCAGCAAAATCTGCGGACTCTAGCAATGTTCGAAGCATAGCATCACGGTCGGTTTCCGAAGATTTGTTGTCGAATCGACCAGCTTGAATAACCTTGCCATCTATGTCAAGCTTATATCTGGCACGTTCTAAAATCTTCTCCTCGACGGAGTTGGAGCTAATAAGTCGCAAAATCCGCACCTCGTTCTTTTGACCGATACGATGAGCACGATCTTGAGCCTGCAAATCTTGATGAGGATTCCAATCGGAATCGTATATGATAACGGTGTCAGCAGTTTGCAAATTCAAACCTAGACCACCAGCACGAGTGGAGAGCAAGAACATGAAATACGGCGATTCAGGCGCATTAAATACTTTCAAAAGGTCAGATCGATCTTCAGATTTTGTTGTACCGTCCAATCTCAGATATTGGAATCCACGGAATCTAAGGAAGTCTTCCATGATGTCCATGATTGCAGTCATCTGGAAGAACATCAGCACACGATGGCCGGTGGCTCTGTACTTCGGCAAAATGCGGTCTAATAGCTCAAATTTGCCAGCCGTTCGCCAAAGGAGATCGTTGCTTGTGTTCGTAGGATTCATCTGGTTTTCTACTTCATCGAAAACGAAAGGATGGTTGCAAAGCTTTCGAAGCTGCATAATCATGTTGCTAAGACCGCGAGTCCCGGTCTTGCCGCCCTTTCCATCACTAACGGTAATCTTCTGGTGGGTGACCATTTGCTTGTATAGTCGTGTCTGGAGCGCAGAGAACTTGCATTTGATGACCTTTTCTGTCTTGTCTGGTAGATCTTTCTCGACGTCCTTTTTGAGACGACGCAACAGGAACGGACGCAACACCTTGTGAAGACGACGAATGACGAGAATTTGCTCTTCTTCATTCAGCTCCATCTTGTCCTGTCCACCGGTATTTGCGAAGGGGGTATTGAACCACTCGTCGAACGTCTTAACCGACTTGAAAATGTTCGGCAAGACGAAGTTGAGCATTGCCCACAGTTCACTCAAGTTGTTCTGAAGGGGTGTACCGGTAAGAATGAGACGGAATCGAGTGTTGTAGTATTGCGAGATAGTAGCACTCAGCTTCGAATTAGTATTCTTCATACGATGACCTTCGTCGATAATCATATGGAACCATTTAATTTTGCTGAGGATAGGGCGGTCCTTGATGATGTATTCGTAGGTAGTAAGTAAGACCTGGAACTTTCCTTGTCGAATCTTCTCTTGCTGTTGTTTTCGTGCATTCGGGGGGCCCTTGTAGACAACACGAGCGACAGACGGAGCCCACTTCTCAAACTCCAAGTTCCAGTTAGTGAGGGTACTCAAGGGGACAATCACAAGGTATGGGCCTTGTTGAAGTTTGCGTTCGATCAGGTACGTGATCAAACTAATAGTCTGAATGGTCTTTCCGAGACCCATTTCGTCGGCAAGGATACCATTGAGGTTGTTGTTGTAAAGGGAAAGCATCCATTGCAAACCCTTAAGCTGGTACTCCTTGAGGGTACCACCGACAAGTATATTTGCCTGCTCTGTAACGTCTTCCTTGATACGATGAGCCACTGCATAGTAGTCGATTTTCCGGTTCGCCTCTTCGTCCTCCTCTTCGACCTCGCTTTCCTCCTCAGGCACAATTTCGCCGCCGTCATCGCCATATCTTTGAGCGGCTTGGCGTTGTTGTGCTTTGACGGAGGAAGCGAGTTGATGCAAGAAGCCATCGGTCTGTCGGAGAAGGTGAGTGATACGGGTATCTTTAGCTTGGTCGAGTAGCTTAAGATATGCTTCTTCATCGTTAGCCTTAAGAGCTTGGAGACGTTGCTTAGCTGTGCGCTCAATCCTCTTCTGTTCTTCCTTCTCGATATTGAAGTGGTGCAAGTGCATAGCACGTCCAATACGGGACATCTTGTTCTTAGCAGTATGCGCCGCACTGAAAATCTCTGACTTGTGATGTTGGACAGATTGAAGGAAGTCAATGTGCTTCTTCTTCTCACGGGTCTCGCGAGCGTCCCGTTGCTGTTTCTCAAGCTTCTCGGTGATACGAGCTTCACGCACGCTCTGTTTCTTGGTGCGGCGATACTGGCTACGATTAGTGGTCATTGCCAGGTTATCATAGTGCATCATCGAGCGTCCGATTTTTTCACGTAGAGCACGTTGCTTGGCATATAACCCAAGAGACTTCAGCTCGATTATAGCTTTCCGCTTCAATGTATCATCGGGATCAAGCGACTCCCTAGTGGTGTCCCAATGGGAGATATTTCCCGGCAGCGACTTTAGTTCAGCATACCTAGCCTTCATACGATTGAAGATGATAATTTCGCGTTCGTGTCTTAATTGCTCAAAGTCAATTCCTGTAGGAAATATACTAGGGATGATGAGACGCTGCTTGCGTAGTGTGTGGTCGTGATAACTAATATCCTTGCGGACAAGACCACCTTCGTAAGGAGACTTAAGTGTCTTGAAGGTCTTCGATTTCAATGCAGAGTCTTTAGGTTCAGCACTCTCCTCAGGCGGGGCGGAATCAGCCTTGGTCGCCTCGGGAGCTGGTGTTGCTGCTGTGGACGAAGTGGGGGCAGGGGGGTGCGTGGATTGCTCGGCAACGGCTTGTCTACGTTGACGTTGCGCGTTCAATGCCTGCTGCATCTGGTAAGGTACACCAGCGTTTTTACTCAGCAATTTAAAAGCTTGGATCTGCTGTCTAAGGAGACCAAGTTGCTGGGGAGAGAACTGTGCAGCCATTGGGGATGCCGTTGAAGGCGATGATGCGATTGGTTGGGCCGCTGGCCCGGCACTCGTTGGCAGCGCAGAGGCATTCAGAGCAGCTGATGAAGGGGGTTGTGTGGTATGGGGGACCGGGTGTTGTGGTCGCGGACCTGATTGCGTGCCATTGATATTGCCATTAGGGGAATTGTGCGACATTTGAGCCTGCATCTGCATATAGTTCTGCTGCTGTTTGCGCATCTGCTGTTGCTGTTGAACGTTTATCAGGAATTGGCTCATCTTCATAAACTCAGGATCGGTCTGCGGAACGCCCTGTTCCTTCATCTGTCGAAATTTCTACATTATTGTTAGCATATATGCAACAATCGAATAGACTCGACGTGATACGAGATATATCATGGCATCAAGTCATTAATAGGGGGGCTACGAACCATGTACACTTCCTGCACCTGTTGCTGAGTCATCTGCGCCGCCATGGCAGATGAACCGGCATGGTGGATAGCCGGGGGGGCCTGAACAGATGCCATCTTGATTAATTTCTACCGCAACGTCTTTTTAAGAGTCACGACCAAGTGATTATTTCATCCAACCACTTTAGAAGACGTTCATATCTGGGGTGTCTGGAATTTCACGAATCGACGGCGAGGTATTACGCAGGCCCTTTGGATAAACCAAGGTATCCGGTATTACGTTAATATGGAATATAAAGAGCGACTAGGCGAAAACCAGGAGAAAAACTTTGATGGCGATGAAATAGAATAGAATGTGTATTGGGTTGGTTGGTAAACACGTCGCAAACTATTGGCAGATGCCAAATATGACGGTTGTTGCGCCGGGGTGTAATTATTCGGAATGGAATATTTGGTTGGGGATGACGGTAGTCGTTGGTAATGCGCGACAATTCCGTTTTCAAGTCGCGGTGCGCGGTTGTCGTCCGGCGGGAATGTGTCGAGAAATCGCGGTGGGGATTTAGGGATTTAGTTGGATGTGTAAAGCTAACTCAGCCTTTTTTTTCCAACTTCGCCTTTCGCGGTCGCGGGGGGAAGGGGAACCGGGAACGTGTGAGTCGGGAATGGCAGAAAGCGAAAGCAACTTGGTGGAAAAAAGGCAGGTGGTTGGCTGAGAGCGCGTAAAAAGTAGGTAAAGAGGGGCTCTTTTCCGCGAGAAAATCGCGTAAAATAAAAGTTGGAGGTCACTCCGGATAGTTGTCGATGAATTTAGACGGGGATGGGTGATGCGGCTCGCTTTTTTTGATGCGCGATTGATGGCGTGGAAAGAGATGGTTTGATGTGTGAAAGGCGCACAAACCGCACAACAAGACCATCTCCGTTTTGCCTGTCACCTGAGTTGGAAAAATGCGCTAATCAGCATAGCCCCATTATTTTAAACTCTCATCCAATCGGTTTAATTATCTCCCGACAAAACCCCTGCACAGACCACTTATGTAATCATACAATCAGCCACTCACGTTTCGCAGATTGTTCAAATGTCTCCATTGCGACTTAAGTGGGGCTATTTTCGGTGTACCTAAGTACTATACAAAGCGATGCGGACATTGATTAATGTAGCTATTGAAACCATCCATAGCATTTTAAAACAAGCGAGATCTTGTCCAGGTTCACTGGTTCCCTTTAGCTTATCCCATTTCAATTGATGTTCTGATGTTAAAAGTCTATGAAGCGCTTCTACTTAGCCTCAGCGTGCAAGCGGCATGTCCGTAAATGCTATGTCCTTGTAACGTATTTGACAATGCAATCCCTAAAAGACGTCCGGATCTTTTTTTGCCAATTGGTGAAGCTTAACAACGTCGATCAATGGACCTACCTTTCGTAGAGTCCCGGCTGTATGGGGCTTTAAGATCCTACTTAGCTACCGTACCTGCCGTACCTAGTTCCGTAAATAAGCTTAGTAAAACATCATCCATGGATAAGTACCTAGGTATTTGAGGTCATAGGAGGCTCCTTTGGTACCTGACGGTCTAGGTAGTTTTGGGCAAACAACTTTAATGGTAACCTTGGAAGTCAAGTAAGTCATCCTCAGGAACTAGCCTCTCAGAAGAGCCTTGGCACACCGGTATTTCAGGTACCTGCATATGTATTCGTAGATGCCGATAGTCTCCGGTAGCCTCTCTTATCTCTTTACTTTCTTCTTCTCTGGACCATCCTCCTCTTCGTCACTCACATCAGCATATTGAGTTACCGGCTGAGTATCCTTCCATGCCTTCGTAAATACAGGGTCCTTCTTTGCCAAGTCCGCATACTTAAGGAGTGCCTCTCTGGGATCCTCGTGCAACATTTTACTTAACGGGATATTCTGGCTAATATGCTTTTCATCAGGCTGGCTGCGCAGAAACGGTGTTTGCTGAGGTACATGTGGTCTTCTAGGGTCTTTCGATTTTCCAGATGCCGTAACCCCAGCGTTTCTGCCAGCTAAGGCACCTGGTGTCAAAATTGACTCCCCTGAAAGTCCAAGGGATTGATCGGTGGTAAACTCCGGATTATCATCGATATGTCTCCTCTTCGGGGCGCGCGACATGACATCCACAGCACCCCTTGTCGACATTGTGGGATTATATAAGATGCGCGTCTCCGCATTTGCAGAGCCGGTGATTATCTGATTAATCTTTGGATGCCAATCCACAGTGATCACAGGTGATCCAGGTGTGACTAGCGTCGTATATTCCGGACGCAGGTTCCCGGGATTCAGGATGTGGAGGTGACCGGTTGCCGATCCGGTGATGATGCTTGTAGAATTAGGCGCATATTTAATGTTGGTCGTCGGGTAGTGATCTGATGTAGACGGATGCTCGACCGAGACAAGGGGCACCTTGAATTTTCGCGTATCCCACAATTTGATTAGATTATCACCTCCCCTTGTTACAACCATTCGCCCGTCGGAGCTGATATCGATACCTCCGGTCCAGGTATTCGGTTTATGAGCTTCTCTTATCTCTCCGGCCGGCCGCGTGAAAGGACCATTTCCACCCCACATCACGAGAGTACCATCTAGAGCTGCGGAAATCAAGACATTATTGCCGCCTTGGACGGGGGTACCCCAAGCGACGGCGGTCATCCGCGTCCTGCCTGCGGCGCCGGCAGCTTTTGATTTGAATACTATCACTTCTTTTTGGCTGCGCTTATTGTTGATATCCCATATGCGTAACGTACTATCTGTTCCGGCGGTAACACACTGGTTCTTGTCTGTGGGATGCCAAGTACCTGTTGTAACCTCGGAAACATGACCCTTTGTGTTGTTCATATCTCGGAGGTACATGTCACCTTTGACAAACTGGGTAATTATATCGCCATCCCTCGAAAAGATTTTTGCTTGGGGATGCGCTGATATGCAAAGAAAAATACCGCCGGCAAGAGGGTTGAACTCGACGTGGTGGACTGGATGCGATTCCGTATTTGCGGCGGACGGTTTGGTTTCGTAGGGATCAACGCTCTTAAAAGCTCGTATTGTTGTTGGGGTAAGGGACGAAAAATCGTGAAGCTTGACGGTACAATCAATAGAACCTGATATTAACCGGCCACCAGCTGGATCTAATGATAGCGAAGTAACAGCACGATCGTGGGTTTTAATAACCATCTCGTGAGATGTTGGGTATTCGTCTTCGTCGTCCGAGCCGTCTGAGTCATCGTCACTATCGCTTGAGTTGTTCGAGTCTGAATCTCCTGACTTGGTCTTGCTTATTGTTGGCTCGTTAACTGTTCTCTTACTCCGGTCGATTTGCGCAGCGATGTCAGCCTCTTTGCTCTTTTTCCCAAATGAAGTAGGTAAGAATGCGCGCATAGGGTCATCCTCCGCAAGAATTGGTCCTTCGACCTGGATATCCTCGTCGTCACTCATTTTCGGCAGAAAGGCGTCGTGGTGTTAGGAAAGGGAGAGTTTGTAGAATGACAATGTGTTAGAGGAAGACAAGGCCGACTCGGGTAGAACTGTTGGAAATGTTGGAAATATGTACTGGCAAATTACACAAAAACGTTGTACTAATAAGAACCTTATGACCCAGAAGTGGAACTTTTTATGTAATTAGCCAGCTGTATAATGACGGAATCAACGGAAGCTTCGAATTGAATTTCCAAGCTGTATCTTGGTAGGATGTACAATAGCGATACAATCACAAGCATTTAGGTACCAGACTTGTAGGCATTCGCGATGGATCTAAGTTCGGGAGCTACCTAATATTAGGTAATACGTATAATATTCACAGTGTATTAAGGTTCAGACGCTTTCATAATCAACCTGGTGCTAAGCTCGATATATCCAATGTATCCAATGTACCTATATCCAGTAATTCGTAATTCCTATAATTCCCTATAATTTCCTAGTTCGTGTTTGTGTTTGTAAATCTTTAGACCATTTCGAAGGTCATTACTTTAGCTGCATTGACTTTGCTCGAAAATATCCAACCGATACTCTATTGGAAATCACCCGCATTCACTGACAACATCTTACTCGTTCCTCTCTACGCTGACAGCACTGTGCCGGGGGTGTCTGCACTCCACCTCACCTTTTGCGCCGATCATCGAGCTCCTCACGACTCACCTATCTACCTATTTGCCTTTCTGCCTTTCGACTATTTCTACTTTTCTATTTCTATCTAATGTCTTACTAACGAATCCGCTTCCACCGAAGCCCGATGAATCCATTCGCGACCGGCTCTGAACAACAAACTCGCCATAATTGGCGCAATCAAATAGCCGGCCGATCAACGAAATCCAAATCCCTTTGGCAGCCCAATACAACTTATTACAGTATTGCTACCATAATTTCGCCCGCCGCGGCCCGCCCACGCGCGGATGTCGATCGAGTCGACCGGTAGAATGGACATGGACGCCAACATGATCTGGGCCGCAAATAACGGGACAGGGAACGACCCTAACGACGACGCCGACCTAGGCAATTGGAGTTCGCTTATTGGTATCATTACAGCGATATCAGGCAATGTCCTAATTGCCCTAGCGCTCAACGTTCAGAGGTATTCACATATAAAATTACATCAAAGACGGATAGAGGCGCGGGAGCGAGCCAAAGAAGCTTTAAGGAAAGCCCGGAATGGTCATCGTAATGGCTTCGGAACGACCGACGTACCCGACGAAATCGTACAAGACCACGACGACGAAGAAGCTCACCACCAGGCAGGCACACATCCGCTTGCTCAGTCGATTCAATCGGTAGATTCCAATCTAACCGAACAAACATGCAACGAGTCCAAGGTAAACTCGTCCTACTTGAAGTCGACGTCCTGGTGGATAGGTCAGGTTCTGATGACCGTTGGAGAAATGGGAAACTTTTTAGCCTACGGTTTCGCGCCCGCCTCGATTGTGTCTCCGCTAGGTGTTGTGGCTCTTATCTCGAATTGCGTTATTGCGCCTATCTTCTTCGGCGAAAAATTTCGGGCGCGCGACTTCTGGGGCGTCGTCATCGCCGTGGGTGGCGCTGTGACGGTCGTACTAAGTGCAAAGACAGAAGAGACGAAATTAGATCCTCATAATGTGTGGGATCATATTACATCAATGGAATTCGAGATTTATATGGGCGTTACTTTCTTCTTTATTATCGTCCTAATGTGGGCGAGCCCCAAATATGGCAACCGGACAATTTTGATCGATCTCGGCCTCGTCGGGTTATTCGGTAGGTGTCATACCTTTCTATTGTTATAGTAAACTCTATACTAACATGTATTCAAGGAGGTTATACCGCTCTAGCGACCAAGGGCGTGTCCTCTATGCTCTCTTCGACACTCTTCAAAGCATTTACCACGCCAGTGACATATGGCATGATATTCATTCTACTTGCGACCGCCGTCATGCAAGTTCGTTACGTGAACAAGGCTCTACAACGATTCGATTCGACCCAAGTCATACCTATTCAATTTGTACTATTTACCTTGTCCGTGATCATTGGGAGTGCTGTCCTGTATCGAGACTTTGAACGGACGACGGCACAACAGGCAGCCAAATTCATAGGGGGTTGCCTGCTTACCTTTTTCGGCGTCTTCCTCATTACCAGCGGCAGGCCGCGACAGGATGATGAAGATCAACTATCAGATGATGAAAATGTGGAAGAAACCATCGGTCTCCTCGATCAAGAAAGAAATAGTCGCTACACTGACCATGTCGAGCATCCTGGACATGAACAGCTACCACCAACTCCGCCCCGACCTCGTTCGTCGAGACGTTCGTCGTATGCCTCGAGGCTGAACTTTGTAAATGCAAGTGCCAAATCTATATCGCATCCGCAAAGTAGAGCTCCCTCTACCCGCAAGCCTGAAACGCCGGCTAGAACTTCTCATTCGACGCCGGTGGAGTCATCGCCGCTTCTCGATAATCCATGGAGATATTCTCCAGAGGACAATTCTTCCCATCCCGGGTTGCCATTAAGGTCATCAGCGGATAGTGTACCTACGATTTATTCGGTAACATCCGTCGCTGTATCAGAGCCTGTACAATCTAATACAAGCCTCCCTAATCCCGAGGTCCCACCCCCTTCCCCAGACCGACCCTCAACTCCACGAGCTCATCCTTCCAGACCGCATAGTCATCACTTCTCTAATGCGTTCATTTCTCCGTCACCATTATCGTCAACCGTCAGCGCTGTAGTAGCAGACGCTCTCCTGCGCGGTGAAGAAAGCCCAAGCGGTCGAAGAAGATCCATTAGGCGAACGAGACCTAGTATCAGATCGAGCCTTTTTGTTCCGCAAAGCGAGGACAACATCAACTCGGCAGCCGAACCTCTTTTTGAAACTTATCGGGATGATGTTGAAGAACCTCCGTACCAGGATGATCCTTTGCCAACTGGAGATCAGAAAACACTACGAGGACGAGCACGCAGCTTAAGCAGCGCGCTAGGCGAGTTTTTCGGACGGAAGAAGCGGAGAAGGGTATCGGATCCGGAGCCAGGTCCAGAAGATGACAGTGGATATAGCGATACTTCGCGGCAAGACTAGTTGGCTAATAATTAGGTAAAATAGGGGAGGGTCGGTTTTGCGGAACCTTGTTGATAATGGGACAGCCCAAACACGCCGAAGCGCAATTCTCTTTTGTGTGTGGGGTTAAGGGGCATCGCATTGGATAGGAGTTCTCTGGTATTTGCCTGTTGGTACTGCTGCCAGGTGTGCGGCTCTGTTCATCTCACACATACCCAGTCGTATAGGATTCACTGGCCTTCGAAAACCACATAGATCTTTTATTGAATACGCTAATTGAGATATCCCTTCCGTTTGTTTGAGGATCGTCGTTTCTTCTGGGTGATTATTTCAGCGTGTATATCGAGACATGTCTTGCAACATTCGCTACCATTCCCTAGGACTGCTATATGCAGGCGGCTTATTTGAGCAGTGTCACAACATATCGCCGTAAAAACTGCAATATCCCTATAATGCCCCTATAATACAGGTGAAACCAGGTACCTACTTAGCCTATTTCTATGCCATTAGGCAATACCTAGTTGAGCATTCACGCCATGCCTTCCATCCAAGCATCGAGATGCATTAAACAGTCACATATACGTCACTTCACAACACACAAGGGACAGTTTAGTCAATCGTATCAGGAAACACAGTTCTGGAATTCGGTTCTTGATCTGAGACCGCCCGATGAAGTATGTAACCTCCACATCTGCATTCGCATCCCCAGTTTCAGCCCCCAAATTATACACAACGAGGCCCTTTCTTCTAGCTCGGGAAGGTAACGTACATAGCCTCTAGCAATACCACTCTTAATACTTAGTATATAAATACCGAAGCAGAAGGTAAGCGACAAGAGCGGATTGCATTTCCACCGGATATTGACACAACCCATCAACCGTATGTACGTCCTGTCGCCTCTTCCACAGAAAGGCGTGTTTTGGTACACCCCATATACACCCGCAACATACCCAGGTAGGTAAATATGCATACGACAGAATGTTTTACGCGCACGCCTCGAAATCGCGATGCGCGCGGCGTCCTATATACTATCCTGCCCACTATATCATACCCTGCCGTCAAAGCAACGCAAAAGTAGCAAAATCAAAAAATGATAGCAAAAAAAAGGAGGAAATTTTCCAAAAACGACGTGACGAGTTACTCCGCGCACCGAAACTTTTTTGCCCGTTCAAAGCCCTTCCCTATTTTTTTTCGGTCTATGGAAATCGAAAGGCGGGAAAGCGACAAAGGGAATAGGCGAGTACCAGTTGCCCGTCGCCGGCTCTATGATTTGGTGGATGTGGTGCGTGCGTTGAAAATGGGGAAAATCCGCGGTAACGACAGTGTTCGAAGTTTTGAGCCCGAGTATATCGTGAGGCCCGATGTCTATTCCAAACAATAAAATACGTCCAGGAAAAACGCCCGGCTCGGTGGCCGTGATGATGATGATGATGATAGTCTATAATGTCCGAAACCAGAGAACTTTTTTGTCCGACAAATGGAGGATGAGAGATACCTAGCACGTAGGTAGGTATGGTAAGGTAGTGGAAACAGTAGATACGTTGTAGCGAATGTGATGGTAGTAATTTCAAATATCGTAACGATTACATATATATACCTAGGTGTACATATATAATAATAATATAACAAGTATGATATGGCATGGTTATATGCTATGCTATGGTATAGTATGTATAGCATGGCACGGTATGACCGCTCACTTAGATGCGGTTACCGTGCGCGGTGGTGGCTGGGAAGAGGGCGAATTGGGGAGACGCGTGGCTGCGGCTCGTTGTCCGGGCCCGCCTGCGCGTCCTGATGGGCTCCTTTGCCGGCTTCGCGTCTGAAGGGGGAGCTGCTGCGTCGTAGTTGCTCCTCATTAGCAGACCGGCGTGGGATTGTGTCCGGGCGTGTTTCTCAGCTGGTCTTTCGACTGGGTTCAAGGTGATCTCATCGAATGTAGTGGGTGCTGTTACTGTGGTGGGAGAGGCCATAGGCGATGCGATTGCGGGCAATGCGCTTTCGTTAACCGCCTTAGGTAGCTGAGCTGTCCAGCTAGATGTGCTGCTGCCAGTCCAGCGTGTATAAGCCGTAGAAGTTGAGTTCGTTGATTTGTGGCGGCTGGAAGCCATAGAGTGCTCCGATAGAGTAGAGTTAGTTGTTGAAGAGCTAGCGCGGACATTGATGTCCTTGCCGAACTTCATGACGGGCTGGTCATCGAAAACGTTCCCCTGGATGAGGAAATCCTCGTCTTCACTGTCTTCTAGCTCTTCCCTCTCGTACCGCAGCATTTGCTGGTGGTAGTCGTTCGGGATCAAGAGCGAAGGCGACAGGCTGAAGCCCTGAGACTCCTTGTATGTAGTCTCCGGAGACTGGGTTCGCTTATGCACGCGCAGGAGCTGTGCTGAGCTCTCCCGTCGCGGAAGGGAGAAGTTGGAGGTTACCGGAAGGTTGGTGGGTGTAATAGCTTCGTGCTTCTCCATGTTGGAGGTTTGGCTTGCCGGGCTTAGCGCCGGGACAGAGTTGCCGGGAGAAAATAGATCGCACTCCAGACTGCCGCCGAAGGGACCGGTAAAAGTGATGATGGTTTCGGTCTCGCCTCCGCGGGCAATGTCACATGACGGCCGTTCCCAGGCGTAGTCGCAGTCAGCCTCAGCTTCATGCTCGTAGCAGTAATCGATATCATCTTCCCAATTGTCTCTATCCGCCTCATCATCGTAATACTCGTCGCCAGTACCAGTGCGCATAAGGCGCTGGGCATTGAATAAGCCCAGAGTATCAGATGCATTGCTGGGTGGTCGTTGAGGCGATTGGGTCAAAGACAGTTGACGAAGTAATGGTACAGATATGCTGCCCCTAAGAGAAGAGTGGTTGCTCGCAACGCTCATGCGCGACGGCCGAGATTGCGCGTGGTGCTCTTCCTCCTCTGGTACGTCAGGCAAGGCACCTATGCTGTTAGTCAGAGGCCATGCGGCGTCATCTGGGGTGCTGACAGCGCGGGGAAGCATTTCTGATTCTATTTCTTCCTGGACAGATTCCACCATTGGAGTGGCACGTGGAGCAGGAGGAGGTCGTAAACCCTTAGGTGAGTATCCCTTGGGCGATATATCTTTGGGTGATGTGGGTGCAGCTGCAGGAGCAGAGGTGGGTGCAAATGGCTCTGGTTTGCGAAAGCCGGTGCTTGTTGCGGGGCGGTCCGCCATCGCTGTGGCCGCCATTCTGGCCATGGTCAAAGAGTCATACCTCGCGTGGCGAACCGATATTCGGCTAGAGGTTCTCGGCGGTGGTGGGATTGGTGATGTAACACCACTATCGAACGGAGGAGACCGGGGCGGACGTGGAGGTGCATGGCGGATCTTGGACATATCCTGAGATTGCGATCGCTTAGCGTACCGCGCTGATGGCGGTGGAGGCGGTGGTGATGGAGGCAACGCTTTGTCTCGTGATTGTGCCCCATCGACATATAGACCCGCCGATGGGTCTTCTTGGTGATAGAAAGTCTCAGAAGGGAAAGCCGAATATTGCGAGTCGCTGTGTTGGTGACCACTCAATGACGCGTTAGTAGGCCGGCGGGGACGCATTCCTGAGAATTCCGACACCAGCTCCAGGTGATTAGATCGGTCGATATTAGGAACACTATCTTTTCGAGTGTGGGTAAGGTGCTGGAAGTTGTATGGTCCCGATATCTGTAATTTCTTTTGTGGTGCCGGCGCGCTCGTCTCTCCTCTTAGCGCCCTCCGTCGCGCAAATACAGATGACATGAATGGTTGGTCCTTAGGCATACCATCAATTGGCATCTCTGACGCGTCCAGTGAGCTATTCGAGCTGCTCTGGTCACTGCTTTCTCTCCGTAGTCTTCCTCTGCCGCGAGAGAACATTCCTTTAGTGAAGAATTGCACGCTGTCTGTTCGCTCACGTGTAGGTACACCGCTCGAGGCGGACCGTTGAGATGGGTTCCTCGATAAACTAAGACTTTCCATGCTTCGATTCCATGACCGTCGGTCTGATGTTCCTGAAAGACGTGACGACGCGCCTGAAGATGTTCCCCCACTTTGGTGCTTATCGACATTCGAGTGGCGCCTCATCTCGTTGTTAAGAGCACGGAGGTGCTCCGGAGACGGCGGTCCGTCAATCGCTGGTTCGAGAAGGTCGCCGAGTCCGTCCTGGATTTTGAAAACCGGCGCAGTCGGAGAGCATGCAGTCGATGGGCGGCTAGTCTCAGGGGGAGACCTCGCACCCTTCTGCGGTGACTCCTTATTATAGGAGTAAACGGGCATTGGCGAATACATGTTGTACCTAGTACGACCCTAAGGTAAGAAAGCACATCAATTTATTCTTAGAACCCGAAAAATCGAATAAACTCAACCCGGGACCGTGATTCCCGGGTCGATAGTTCATTAATTCTCAACTATCGTGAGAGCTCCCGCGACAGCGCAGACGGCCACAGAAGAAAAAACTGTGGGGGCGGTGTGGCAGACCAACAGCACTGGACGTTCCGTTAGGGAGATGGCCTGGAGGATATATGACACTGACGCGATGGGGGTAGTGGCAGAGTGGATAGTCTTGGTAATATGTACTTTGAATTATCATGCAAGCCCGTGTTGGGGGGTAGTATTGGGAGCAGCAGGGGGTTATAGACAGGGGGTTAAGGGACCGTTGGTCGGGAAAAGTGACCCTTAGTGAACCCTTTTGCTGTGCCTCAAGCGAATTTCCGGATCTCTACAGCAGTAGGTTTCTGTTGTCATATGCCACTTTTTGACGGCTATGTCAAATAAATCGTCATAAGTCGGACTTCCAAAGCTTTTGGCTCTTATACGATCATAAACAGAAATATGAAGTATGGATCTGAGTCCTCGGAATAAAAACTCATAAAAGAACCAAACTTGGTCTTCGCTTTTATGAAATATGAAAGGTCCACCGAGGAAGACAGGGTTTACCGAAAGCAGTCCAGGGTACTATGAAATAATAATTGACGTCCCGTCGACGCCAACGATGCACAACTTAGGCGAGAAGGTAAAGGCAGGCCGAGTGCTGCATCTAATATCGAAAGGGTGAAGTTAAGATGCAAAAGCAATGCCTCGATCTAAAACCCACTACTTTGCTGGGACCGGCAATTGGACCCAGGAGGGTGTGTCGAAATTGATCAATTGGCTGTAGGCTGTAGAATATGCAGGTACAGTTCGGGAGGCGTTCTATTAGGCCGGGAAACCCTTCGTATGGCGGAGGTTGGAATGGGTGTAGGAGAAAGTGTGATATTGAGAAATTCGGGCAGTTTGGCGGAGATCCAGGGTTACCGGCGCCTTTCGTCTTTCGTTTCTTCCGCAACCCTTATATCCGCTAAGCCGTAATATTGGGAGGCTTTTTTTGTCTTTCCTCGACAACCACGAGGTGTGGCGACGATACTTCCGTCTCTCGTCCGCAGCGGGTTTTTTCGTGTGCCAAATTCCTCCGAATCAGATAATGACGATTCGGTCAGGAAAAAGGGGATGTCTTGGTGTTGTCGATGAAGTCAGCACCGTCAGAAATCTTTATTTGGACTAAAGAGATTCTGATCAGCATGTAATACGTTGAAGCCACATCTTGAAACTAAAGGAATGGATAGGTAAGATGCGATCTATGAATAATCTAAACAATGTGGGCGATGTGGAGAGAGAGGCTTCTCGCGCACAACATCGTGACGACTACGCCTACGCCATTGGATAACCTTGGACAAGCTTGACTTCAAGTAGGATGCGGTTCTCGTTCAACTAGTCCCCGATGATCAGCATCTCTAACCTCCCTGCCATCCAGCCAGCCAGAAAAGGTCCGCCGAAACCGACCAGCATTTAGGGCTTCGCAGGGTTTCGCAGGACCTCGACATCCCCTGCAGCCACGGTCTCCCCACTGAGGATGAATCCTTGTTACACTGCAGATTTTGGCCATTGGCCACATGTTATTCATGGCAATACATGGTACCGGCTTACAGCACGAAACCAGAGCTCCCGAAACTTTAGCCATTCTCAAACCCGTTCGAACACTCATTCGACGGATAAAAGAATTTACCACGTATAAGAGAGGATTATATACGACAGGGTCTTATAAATATGTACCATGCTGCCATGATATGTGCATACCATAGTAGCCTTCCCAGATCGAAGCAGCTCGCGGGGCAATACTCTTCTAGGTAAAGTTGTACTAAAGACGTACCTTGATCTGTTCTATCAACCTGAAAAATATCCGGGCTATACCTATAACACCGTCGTAGTTGAGTATAGCGAAAAGGTGGAATCGTGGTCGAGTCGAGTATAGCCTTGCCCCTCCTGAGGTTCAAAGCTCGATTTTTTTGGTGGATAAAAAAACAACGCGTTCGGATATAGTAAAAGAGCGTGATATCGAATCGACTGTGCTTTCGGGGATGATCTGACCGTGACCGATCTTGCAGGCCAGCCTGTCGTAAGTGTCTTATGTCGATCTTTTTCTTCCGAAACCTACGAAGTACCGTTTCGAGAAAGACATATAAGCCTGTGCCGTAGTTATGGTGGTTAATGTCGTGAGATGCAGGTCGGCGGTTGGTATTGTTTGGAAGGTGAAGAAAATGGAATTGCGCAGGTACTCAAAGCAGTATAGTACGGGTCGGCAACGTTGCAAAGAGTGTCGAGACCAGCCGCGCACACGGAGATCCTAGTCGTAGAGGTTGGTATCGTCTGATGGTATCAGATGAATTGCCATGTGTATAATAACAGATGAAACAACCAAGAGTCACTCTCCGCCAGGAGGCTACGAATTATAACACAGAACGCAGATGTGAAGACAAACGAAAACGCAAATGGCTAAAGAAACAATCAATAGGGACAGTGCCAGATGACGGGGATGATAGGGGCGTCGACTAGTATCCATCGGGCTCGAAACACCAAACTAGATCGTCGTCAACAGTATTGCGTCTCTTCAATTGCCGTGGACCGTGGACCGTGTGCCGTGGGGCTTCATTAGATGCAGCTGGTGCAATTTACTAGTCAAGACAGTTGCTTGTCAAAGCTAGCTTCATAGCACTTCATAGCACTACATGACGCTACATAGCACTATGTTCAAAGCTGTGACGCACCAAGAAGCTCTAGAGTGTTCCCCGAAGACCCCAGAATCATTTTGTCTATCTTAGCTACGACGATCTCAAATGATCTAAAGTGATCTACGAGGTAATACCCAAAGTGAAGAACTTTGGGCATCGACGTCAAAGACTCGACAAAGTCTCTCAGATTGGCGCGTCAATAAGCAATTTTGAGACTTCACTATACAACGCAGGTGCTGGTAGGTACGCAAATACACTGGATACCATGTCATCGGGTTAAGTAGCCGATAAACGGTTCGGCTAAAGATTTATTTCTACGCGATTTTTTTTTCTCCCCTGAGTCTGTGTGTTTTACTGGTGCCCAGGTGGTTGGTACCAGATCGAGTTTCAACAGTTTGAGATTGCCCAGTGCCCAGCGCCTGGATGTGCCTGGAAGTATGGATACCTACTAGTATAATAACAAGGATATACGCAGTAGGTCCTACCAATTCGCAATCTTTATGTAAGCTACTGGAGACTGCTGGAGACAACTGTGGCTTTTAGCTGCTTAAGGCTTAAGCTCCATTCCCATCTCCTCTCCCCCCCTCTAATGTGCATGCAGGTGTTTACTTTTTAGTAACATGAACTACATGAACTACTTTGTACCCACGCGGTATCCAGTCAAGGAGCTCGGTGATCATACCTAAAGTCCAATTCGGTATGTTGGAGTGGTAGACTGGAGACTCTTCACCTAATCCACTCCGGTGCAAACTTGCTTCTTTTGTAAGCTGGGTTGCTGCCCTATAGGGACCTACTTTTACGAGTCGAAGATCTCAAGCATGTTGTATGAGAATCCTTATAACTCTCTGAACCTCCAGTTTATACGGGATGAACCAGTTACCCATCTCGTGTATGCATGGCGAACATCACCTTTAAAATTCTCTCATCTCATCAACGACGATCAGGATGACGCCTTTCAGTTCCTCGCATGGTCAACCGAAAATGAGGCTCGTGAGGGCGTATTGATAGCTACCTGCTACGAGATAGCTGCGAGATAGCTAGACAAGCTGCATACGTATGCTCTCCTCAATTGGCCAATGAGAGTATAAAATCACAGCTGCAGAGTGCAAGGTGCTGTGCTCGACGTGTGGGTTCCGACAAGCCACCAACGCCATTTTGGCGTCCCAAGGTTTCTTGGCTCATTGGTGAAGAAAAGAGAATCCAAAGATTCCAGGTCCTCCAAGTTCCTCCAAGTCGTCGGCGGAACATCCCATCGAGTGAAAAACGAGGCGCCATATCCACACCCACGCGCCTAGGATTAACCTTGCACAAACATGCGCAAGCATATCCCCAAAAGAAATGATGAAGCAAGATGAAAGGTATCTCGGCCATGTGTCCATCATGTCGGTAATGTGTCAATAGTAAGTAAAAGCACGCAGAGGACCCAAGAGCTTGGGACAAATTCGAGAAATGTCTTAATGAGGAAGCCAGCATCTCGTTTCAAGTTACTCAACTGCATTACAACGTCCAATCTCGGTAGTTACTATGTGATACGATTTATTCTAGCATATTTCCAGTTCCAACATTGACCCAATACTATGGGTACCCTTCCATAACATCCATAAAATCCATAACACGAGAGCACGCCAAAGCCGGTCTAGAGTCTACTAGTTTCAGGGCAATACGACACTCGTTCTTTTTTTAATGTGTTGTAGCCCTAATAGCATTATTATTGATATTTTATTTTTCGTCTGTGGTACGGGATACAGTTAATGAGGCCGGATTTTGGAAAATATTCAAGCCACATTCACAAGTGACGGCATGAAGAAGGCTTACAGATAGGACTTGTTATTGGACCGCGGAGAACAATCACGACAACCGGCCAAGCACCCGGACTAATAACAAGTCTCGGCAACCCTAGAAGAAACCCCTGGATATCATCAGAGAATCCCTACCTCCGCGAATTATTCTCCAGATAATGCTCTCCACGCTCATATATCAAGAAGCATCGGCCGGCTTCATTAGCTTCATCGCATACGGCAATGATCCTCGCTTCATTACCCCCTGAACCTTCGGGCTTGTGTTCCCATCGTTCCTATCCCGATTATGCAGCTTCGGAAGTGTTTGTCGATTTAGAAAGGTGGTTCGTACGACTTACGGCCTAGATATCCAAATAAATCTAGGCTTGCGAGGAAAAGACGACGAACGGGTGTCAAGCGCGCGTGCAACTCGATTCTTACAGCATCTGCACCATATCCACATTTGACAGCCCACCGGGACCAAGCGACGGTCGTTTAGGATTATCGACAGCTTTTAATGACAGGGAAGCAGGGAAGATGATGACTTGCACAGGAGATTCGGAACCGGCCGCCGCTCAGAAACCTACATAATATCATATAATATTATGATAATGTAAAGGAAATAAAGATCGAATCGGACGGCTCAGCAGAGGCATTATACATGCTATGCTCCAGCACCTTCAGCTCTTGTCATACATACGACACACATACTGCTATACCTACCTAACTTAGCGAAGAGTTGCATTGCAGCAAACGTGCCGTCCTCAAGTTTACTACCTGCTTAGTAGCGAACGAATCGTTGTTCAGCATCGGCGCAAGACGCTGCAGGCACTTTCGTCGGTGCCCCAACCCCTTACTGCGTACATATGTACCTGAAGTCCCCGGTGTTCCATAGATCGTTGCTGGAATACTAGAATACTTCAGGTCCCCGAAAATTAACTCGCTTGGAAAATGTTCCAAGCCGTCGGGATCTCGACGGGACGACTTGTCACTTTGCAGCCAGCAACAAACACATCGCTATCAAATACCCGACAATAGTCTTCCTAACATTCCTAACAGGCAATAAAATAGGTATTAAAAGTTTGCTAAGTTCTCGATATGATTACCGCCCTTGACCCTGAAGCAAACATAAAATACTTGTTTGGCAAGATCTCGACCGAAAAGAAATCGCATAGAATGGTTTACGAAATTAACGAGCGACTCGTATTTTATTCAGGTATTGCGTTAAAGCACACCCAAGTCGGATTTATGCGATATAGCTCAGCAAAATCTAATAACACACTCCGTCAAATTTAGGACCGAGTGATTTTATTATAGGTTTATTAAGATAATATGTTGCGAATCCTGCGTGAGCTTACTTACCATGCCGTGCTATGATCTGCTGCGAGTATTCCTCAAGCGCTTACCATATCCAAGATATCATTAATAAGCTAAGAATAAAAGAAGGATTTCTTTTCCTAATACGTAATGAACCATCTGGCGATCAGCCACTGTTAGATCTACAAGCTTCACTCCCGCTGTGGCACTGTACACGATCGTGTCGTAGTAAGTCGCTCAACTACCTGATCCATAATACATATATTATGATCCTGCCACTTTTTAGTCATCTTCATCGGTCCCGCGACAAATATCTTCTAACAGAGAATTGACAAAAGCGTCGACGCTGACACGGCTCGGGCCATCGAATGCGGTCATTATAGAAAGCTATACTAATCATAGCCAAAGAGCCAACGTCAGCAAAGCGCTGTGAATCCCCAGCCACCTGCAGGTTCCTCCACAGAGGCGTTTTCCGTCTATTTGGAGGTGGGTGAGGAATCTTGTGAGATCTCAGTCATGGCCACTAGTCCACGAAATGCAGATAAGCACATCGAAATGGAGAGCGTTAAGCCTCGCGCCCAGAAACATGGGTATCGTCTAAATAGGTAGATACCTAGTAGGTAAGTCGGGTTGGCTGTAGGCAGTAGGTATCCATTCAGGATTCGAGAGACCCCAATACCAATACGACCGCTAGGCGAACATTGCTTCCAACCTTATCAAAAATACGCCAGCCATGCCAATCCGTCGCATGAACCACAAGAACGAGGAGGCCGGGACGGTGGAGAGAGGGAGAACAAAGTCGACGATAGTGTGGTTTTGAACCGCGACAGTACCATGGTATACCTCATATTTGTTTCAATATGTTATCTCTCCAGGATTTATTGTCGCTCGATACGACTCTCAGAAGCAATTGCATGACTAGGAATCACTAGGAGCGAGGCTATCTCGTTATATTGACCAAAATATACTTACAGACCCTTCCTACTATGATACCCTCCCCTCTCTTCAACCTCTTTTTCTACATACCATACCGTAATAGTGTACATGATACCCTTGCGTCGGCCTACACGTGCACTGTCCCCAGCGTTGCATGCTAATCCCCACAACCAACCTTCTTTGGAACCCGAATCAAGCCACCAAGCTGCCACTCTCGAGGCGAGAAGATTTCCGAAACGCCCGTGGGTCGCCAGTTTTCGATTTTCTTTCCTTTTCAGCCTCGATACGGTGTTCGAAGGGAGATCCGGAAGTTCGCCCGATACGTCTGTGCGAAGACAGGTCTGTGTTCTCTATGTCTTACTACTATTAAACGGGCAGACGGAAAGAACATCAAGAATTTTTCTTAGAATACGACTGGAACCAACGATGCTTGCTTAGGGCGGATTGTTATTTTTTTTTTTGATAGTCGCGCTTCTGCATCTCGGATCCCATCCATGACACTAAGAGCTTCTGTGCAGTAGCGAGGGTTCTGTCGATTCGCCGATCAGGGGAGAGAAGCCACTCCGTCCAATCCATTATGTAGGTTATGTAGGTACCTACCTAGATCCCTAGCGATCAGAGCCTTCGATAGTAAGACCAACCTTCCCATAGAATCTTTTTCCTAGCCTTCGACGCCTTTCGTCTTTTCTGGACAATCTCCGCGTCAATCACCCGCTCTAGACCAGCCGGTATAAGCTTACGTTGTTTCATCTACCGTGATAGCTTGCAAGTAGCCGTGATACAGACAAGAGAAAAAAAAGAAAAAACAAAGAGAAAAAAAAACACATTTCTATTCGTGCCAGGGTCTACCTCGCCCCGACCAAAGCGGTGTGAAATCGGCTTCTTCCCTCGCATCTTGCCTCTCTAATCAGACTCCTTATCACACTACGACCCGACTGCAGGTTCCCTTTTCCACGCAGGTTTATGGCCTTCCGGATAGTGAGACATCCGTGGCGCGGACCGGATCAAGTTTTTTCTAGACTTAAACCGGCACCCGGCAGCCGGACTTCTTTAGCCATCTTGCATTAGGTGGGTGCTTGCGCGTGCTAGATGCCTAGGTGTCTACCCCGTACGAGAAGCGTGGCGGTTACAGATCTCAGCCAGGCCACGGGTCAGCATTGAGCTAGCAAGCAGCATCAAGCCAGCGTGGAGATAGCGGTAGCATTAAGATACCTGCTAGTAGGTAGTACCTACAGCACTCTTACGCGCATTCAATGATGCCTTGCATGCGCACGCATCTCTTTCCCATTTTCCCTCGATTGTTATCATTCGCCAAGTACCTAGCATTATCGTTCACTATTTTGGGATTATGTAACGCCCGTATAGTGTAGAGAATCGAATCTCATTACCGATTTGGGTGTCGCGATGGTCGCTCGTTCTTCTGGTTCGATCATCATGATTCGAAGCCGGGATGTTCTGAAACGCTGTTCGCTAAGTCGAGTAATGGTACACCGAATTGGTGAATACAAGTTTGTTGTTGTTATTCTGGGACGGGAAGGTAACATATCTGCCTCGGTACGGTTTAGCTGAGCAGCCCTTCCAAGGTTGAGAACCCTTGGGTGGGAGAGATGCATATAGACTCCCCCACGTTGAATGCATGACGATCGTATCGGACTCGTTTGCAACTCACGTCGAAGCCCAGTCTGTTTGGGATTCAGCTAGCATAGGCACCTGCCAATTGAGGAATTGCTACTGTGCCCAGGTATGTTTGCCTACGGTGTGCTTTCGAAAAAAACTTCTGCTTCTTCTGCCCAGGTGGTTCTCCCGCGCTGCAACACCAATCTCCCGGTTCCTTCGCTCATTCGGGTCCTCACGATGCTACGGAAATGCCGAAAGCAAGCAGCCCTTAACGGAATCATTATTAGAGCACATGCACCGCAGGGTATGGGAAAACATAGTAAGGGACCGGAGATAGTACTACACACGAACGCAAGGATCAAATTACTATCTCCCACGCTACAAATCCTATTGATCCTCCGACGTAACCCTCTGGCGTGCTGCTCTCCAGCAGCCTGGTGCCTGACAGTGTTTAAACTGCCGACAGCACAGCAACCGCACATGTGAACTGCTTCATAGCTTCTATGCGTGTCGATTGCCCGTCTGTCTATTGGACGGTTTCCGGTCCATCCAGCAAGGTCCTGAAGCTTAAAGTGACATATCGATATGTAAAGCGCCCATAATTACAGGATTATTTCCCTGCTCGTGGCCATTGGACGCTCGTGAGTCTCATTCAGATGCGCATTGGTAGAAATTTTAGGCGTGTACCCAGCGCCATCTGCGGTAGGGGGCGCTCTCTGTCGAATCCGGTGTCAGTTGATGACGTCGTAGCCAACATTGAACCGTGCGATCCTCCAAGTATAAGATGACACCTCATAATTAGATCGTCGATCCTATAAGATAGAGAGTTTCAATAGCTCTGTATTACCTCACGTTTCCTAGTCGACTATGCCCGCCTGTTTTATACTTACCTCGGTAGGTAGGTACACAAGGCCTAATAAATGCCCAAACTCTTCGTCGAATGCAGTTATTATACTGCCAACTGATAGCTAATAATCACTAGAGCAAAGCTCATTGTGAGACCTAGGTAGGTATTACGGAGTATCTCTGTGTAGGTAGGCATCTAGCATAGACGGGTAATCTTCCAGTGAGGTTCATTATAAACTTCACCTCCTTGTATTTAGTCCGAATAGATGATTTCGGATTGAGCAAATGTATTTTATCGGGGTGTCTCAGATCTTCTCAGCTAGCACTTCCATGAGAGTACATTGAAATTGACGAGGCTTTTGTGGCGTTATATGTATACTATAACTCCGTGAATGGAACTTTAGGCCAGGTAGGTACTTATAATCTATGATGTATTATACTCTATCTACTGTAGTTTGATAGCTACCAAGGATACCTTTTCGTGTTATAGGAGCCCGCAGCTCTAGGTGAAGATAGTCTTGTTTATCTCTTAGATGGTGCCTAGGTAGTTGAGACGTTAACTTCTAACAGATGCATTGTTCGAACTATAGCTCTTACAAGATAGTTGTAGCACATAAGACAACACCAGGATACCCCCTATCGGGCTGCTGCTGCCGCCTACAGCCTCTATAGAGTATTCGCAAATGACGGTGCCAGATACCTTTCAAACTGTATGGGTACCCCTTAAAGGCCGCGTCATTCTCAGTCGGTTCGTTACATTCCCATTCACGTGTATCCAGTAACCAAACTATAGAGGCCTATACGATTTCATCATAACCAGTCCGACGAAGCGGTGTCGTGGCAGTTCCACGCCTGACAGATAACCACCTCGTTGAGTGAGTCTACCAATTCGTTAGCACTGGGATTCTGTGTGGTAAAACCGGGACATGAGGCAGCAACGAACAGCTCACCCATATTCTAGACGTACCCCGGCAGTCTTATGCAGGAACTTGTTGATGCTCTATGCAGGCTAAGGGTATGACTGAGTCACCCTTCTTTTTAAGATAACCCTCGTCTCATTCGTTCGAATGTCTTCACATCGACTCTCGTAGATTGCTTCCGAAAGCCTTCACGATATGACTCATACCCGTTATCAGCAGCGGTTGATGGGTGTTGTAGGTGACAATATTATTGAACCTCAACTATGCTTCATGCCGAAGCACAAGTTTGATGCCCAATTGCCACTGTCAGCCACGAAATGTCATCGGTTCTTGGTACCTGACCCGGTCTCCTCGGCTCGACGTAGCCACTGGTGTTCATGAAACGTTCGGTCTCAACGTGAAGCATAAAAATGCGAGCAGTAGTGACTAGTATCTCGCCACTATTGCGTATGCTATCCCCTGAGAAGTTAGGGATGCCATTCTTCAATTCTTCCCACAAGGGGATGATTCAAGGTCAGCTGGCAGAAACTTTCACTTGTAGTGTGTTATCTATAGGGGACTTAGCTGAATGGCCAATGAGGATAAGACGGCTACCCGCAGTCGTGGTTGCAGGATATGCCAAAGAGACAGGAGTCAATTTGGATATACCCTGAGGAAACTCACGCGGACATTATATCAGGCAGCCCCAGCGTCAAAAGCCGCATGACATGAGCTTTCCCTAGGTGGCAAGTTGCAGGTTAGCTGACGGTGGCAGATTTGAACAGCAGCATATGCCAAGATTCTGCGGTCTTCCGTCAGACGAATCCTGAACGAATACCTATCAGAGGTCGAAGAACTTACACTGCATACCTGGACACTACCTATATACGTGGCGTATCCTCAGGTATATAGCAACCTTTCCTATACTCAAAACACCAACGATGAAGTAATGGTGTAGCCGTCTGGGCGCCTTCCGGCAACGGTGCGCGGGAGATATTAGGTCACTGACCGACTGCTTCTCAATAGGTCCCCTGCAAACGATAACTACCTATCTAACTATCAAGTTGTTAGTAGCTATCTCATGGCCTCATGCACAGTATTTCGCGAAGAAATGACTGTACTTTACCGATTTAACCACTATGTAAGTTGTGTATACTTGTTTCAAGTCGCTTGTTCGACGACTTGATCAATACATCACGACGATTGCGACCAGCGGGATTGAGAACGGTGACGATTCTTGCGCAGGCTTGTCGCTTGAAAACTTCAAGAGTCTATATCAAGATACACATAGCCATTCTGGCATACAAAAATACACTAGGTCTCTTTCATTCTGTTTAGTTATATTGGTGGTTATACCACAGAGCCGCATTTTCGGCAAAAGTAGTGAAGTCATCTACAGCCCCTTTTCAGCCCCTATATTGTAAAAATAGGTAGATGCATAGATCGGCGACAACTATAGTTCCATCAAGTGGGCACAAATCAAACGGTAAATTGCCAGATGATATCTTGCATGCTTTCGTCAGCTTGGTTCCTTATTTTGTCAAGAGTCTAATTATTCATTGACAATGAAACGCAGATGGGTGATCCTACGTCAGACCTAGAATAGGATAAGCTTGTTCGCCACTATAAGGTTAGAAACAAACATGCCCCCCCTAAACGGCATTGTTACTCCTTCTCGCTGAAACCTTTAATGCATCTTTCTATGGTGCTTATGCTTACAGTAGATTTGTAAACGGAAAGGATTGCATACATCGATTGGGGGAGGCTGTTCATTGGATCGTCGATCTGCGGCGCATTCCTCCGGAGCCGAGTCGCAATCACTACCTAATCGAACCGCACTCCGCTCTCTTTGAATCTTATTAACCCAATAGTCGGTTGCCATAACTCCAGGTCTTCTACATTCTAGCCCTAATCCCATACACTCCCTTGGTATCTACTAGGTAGCGATAGAGGAAACTGTGTAATGTCCTCCCCCCTAATATCTTGTAAACATTTCCAATGCTACTATCGAATTCAATGCTTACCCTTCCGTATCTCGTTTCGATGTTATCGATAAAGATGTCTATATGCGTATATCAAACTGTCGACTAATTATATCCCCGTCAACTCTGGTCTATCACTTTATGTTTCGACCTTCGGGACCGGTCACAGTGACGGATTCAAGGGATCATGGCCCAATATGTAAGAAAACAATACGGCCGATGACAATATTGCCTCCCATGGCATGCCCAGGCCCAAATACGCCACTTAGGTATAATTATATCTATAGAATGCAAGAGATGTCACAGAAGAGACTCACAATATGCCTCGAGCCAAATTTGGGTATCCGACTCTGTCGTCCATGGGCCTAAGGTAGGTAGAGGTATGCTAATCATAATAGAAACATATTTCAAAGGGGACAGGGTTAGTTTCCCAGCCAGTTGGGCACTACCTCACTTGATGCATTGAGCAGCAAGGATTTTCAGGGTAGTACGATGGCACCCAAGTAGAGCCTAACAGCTCAAGACCTTCACTATCTGGGCGTTTCGAGATCCCAGGAGGATCCCTATCAAAACAACAGCTCCCCGGGAAACAGCTCCCGGCTCTCTATATAGAAACCCTCAGTCCTTGAAATCCTACGTCGAACATACCCGAATTTAAGCGGAAATGGCCCGAACCACGGTTGAGGATGGGCCTGCTCTCGGGCAGTTGCATATTGTTCCGAATCTTCTATGGTTATGGTTATGGTTCTGCCCTACAGACCGAGAAAGCCACAACGCTGCCCTACCCTCCCCAGCGCACTATCTTCTAGCACGTGGCATGCCACCCTCAAGTCAATACTTCCCGAGCGCCTCCTAAAGTCGGAGCCCGGGTGTCAATGCTTGGGTTCATTTAGAATACCAGACATGTTGTGGCATTAGTTAGTCACAAGGTACTCTCTAGAGGCATGAAATTTTCCCAACACAATAGCACTTATGACCCTCTCGCCATGGTCTATTTAAAAAGAGCTGGCCATGTATCAAAGATTATTTGACCGAGTAGGTACCATCAGCCCTACCAGGACACTCCCGGGGTATAACTCCACGCTCCACTACAGACACCGCCTCAAGTTACATCCCTACCTACCTAGTATCTACTGCCGACTCCTCCAAGCTCTACTAGTTAAGCTTAGCATAAACTTGAGTCCAAGATTAGGTGGAACATGTCGTACAACGTTCAAGGCTATGATAACTCTGTCGACGGGCCGCTTCATGTAAGTTTCTAGCAGATCTAGATCCTACCAGATATAATTCAAAACCGAGGGCCCGAGAAGGGGGGGCCATCTACCATCTACCATATATTTTTACGGAGATTTACTGCTACTCCTTCCAGCCTTGTCGATTCTACAAGCGGTTCGGATGCTTCCGGCAAACGACCTAATAACAAATCGCTGTAGGACTTTGCGGTAAATAAAACCGGGCTCTCCGGTCTTTATTTCATCGTGTTAATGCTCAACACACTACTTCTTCCAACAACTACGTGAACTTCGAAAGGTGGCTGTTTCCCTCGTCGACCATATGGTATCATCAGAACACTCATCATCAACATTCATGTCTGACGACTCTTATTACAGGGGCCAACAGGCTTCCTCAGAAGGCCATCATGTCTCGTACAGTTCTTATCCGACAATCGTACCCAACAGGACTCCAGAAAGTCTCCTGGGTTTCCAGGGACAGTCACTACCCCCTGCTCCGGTCCCGAGCCATTCCCACTATGTCATGAGCAGTCATAATCCAACAGACGTGAATGTCGGATCATCTGGCGGGACACCATTCACTTCACATGCCCCGGATTCCTTTGGACTTTCATATTACCAGGCCGTGGCGCCAGAGTCTAGGACAGTCAACACTACCGATACATACCACCACCCTTACCCTCAAGGCTACGGAGCAGTTATGACAAGCCCTCCCATCTCTACGGTCTCGACCGGATCCGGCCACAAAAAACACAAGCATTCTTCAAGACCGAAGAAGTCAAGACAGCAATCAGTCCTCTCGCCTGGAAGCACATCCTCGGCATCGAACTCAAGCAAATCCCGGCTTCGAAGTGCGTCCCGTACTAGCAAGAATACACATCACAACCCCCCGGCTACGGTAGAGGAACAGAAGAGTCGAGACACGCACAACCAGGTAGAGAAACAGTATCGAAACAGACTGAACGCACACTTCGAAAGTCTCCTCGAGGCACTTCCTGAGACTATGCAGGCTGGCGAAGGGGAAGAGGAAGGGGAAACTATGGACCTGTCTGACCGCAGAGTGAGCAAGGCAGAAGTGCTCGACATGGCTCGGCGGCATATCCAAACGCTAGAACGCGAATGTGCGGCGCTGGAGGGGGAAAGAAACGAACTTAGGAACAACATGGAAAGACTACGTTGGCTGTTCGGGCGGTGCGAAGGCGATGGCTTCAACGCGCAGGTGAATTTCCAGGACCCGGGAGGGTTGCCATGATTACGAATTCGAGGGGCGAAAAGGGGGGGACCGGGATAAGGCGGAGATGCGAGTTCCAGACCAACCAAATTTCGATTCTTGTACCAGTATTGACCAGTATTAGAGCTGGTCTGGAGTTGATGGATGGATTGAAGAGTGTTGACAGTCGGGAACTGATTTCAAACTCAACATGTACTTGGGGTATATTTTTGGAATTTTTATTGACATACTGGCTTGTAATTGGGTTGTGAGAATTACTATACCTATGATTATCCACCAAGGCATACTCGGTATTGGTGCTGCAGATGCTTACTTGGTACCTATTACTGTTACCACCTTCAGGGCTATTGGATGACATATGTACGAACACCTACGGGTTCATCCATATCATGTTGTTTGGAATATGCCTTGTCTAAAGGCAACTGTGTGCGAATCTTGTCATGTTAAAAAATATTAAAAAAAGGAGGTTGGAAATGACCCCCAATTTTCTGAACCATCCAATGAGTTTGAGCGATTTACAAAATTGTTAAGTATATAACTATATAAAAATATATAAATATCTTGTTACACTTCAAAACCTTTTTTACCTGCAAGTTGATGATGATGTTCTGATGACGTTGACCCACTTCTTAAGCTACCGGGAAAGAGCGGGTGCTACCATCGACGGATCTAAGAAGTTAAAAGAAATCTCGCACTAATAAATTAAACTGAGATTCCTATATGTAAGTTAAGAAATACATATACAAGAAATACATGTAAGACTCAAGCTCGGTGTAATTAGGTGTAATTAATTACCTTAGGTCACATACATACAAGATCCATCCATCTCACCTAGGGTTAGCTGTACCATGGTAACCATGGTTAAAATGGCTAACAAAAGGATTCTCGTTATCGCGGGGAGTGATTCCAGTGGTGGTGCGTAAGTTCATGATCCCCCAAGTCAACCCCAACATACAGCCACTCATTCGCTGACGGCTCTTTTCGGCCGAATTCACCAGTGGCCTCGAGGCCGACCAGAAAGTTATCGCTGCTCATGGTTGCTATGCCATGACTGTTACCACTGCTTTGACTGCTCAAAATACGACCGGTGTCTATGACATACACCACGTCCCTCCTGAGTTCGTAAGGAAGCAAATCGATGCTGTTTTCAGGGATATTCAGCCCGGCGTCGTGAAAACTGGTATGTCAGATCATGTCGATATGCTACGTCCAGGGGCTTATCGGGATTCTGTTTAAGGGATGCTAGCATCTGCACCCACCATCGAAATAGTTGCTGAAGCGTTGAAGGAATATGATGTTCAGAGGTTGGTATTGGATCCTGTAAGATTCCTCGAATAGCATCGCTTATACCTACCCCGTCCTCGAGGCATATTAACTCCTGGGTAGGTCATGGTCGCGACGACTGGCGCCCAATTACTGCCCTCGAAAGCTGTGAACGAGCTACGAACTCTGCTGCTACCTCGGACCTACATACTTACCCCAAATATTCCGGAGGCCCAGCTCCTCCTTTCCGATGGTGGCAAAGAAATCATCGACATCCGACATGTCGAGGATTTGGAAGTAATCGCCCGAAAGATACTGGAACTAGGGCCAAAGTGGGTTCTCATCAAAGGCGGGCATATTCCCTTCAAGAAAGACGGTTCTGTAGCTGCAACCCCTGAAGAAAGAGAGCTGGTCGTTGACCTTCTATTCGGAGAAGGTAAGGCTACGAGAATCGAGAGCCCATACATCGAGTCGAAGAACACACACGGGACGGGGTGTTCGCTCGCCTCGGCCATCGCCTCTAACTTGTCCAGGGGACTGGAGCCCGTGGAATCCGTCAGAGCTGCTTGTCGGTATGTCGAAGCAGGCATAAAATCCGCACCTGGATATGGGAAAGGGAATGGTCCGATCAACCACTTTCATTCGACCTTGACACTGCCCTTTTCTCCGTAAGTCCGCACATTCGCCACAGTAAAGTTGTGTTGATGCTAAAGGCAAAAAGCGGTCATTTTATAGATTATCTTCTCGAGCGACCTGATGTATCACCGGTGTGGCAGCGTTATATCAACCATCCGTTTGTGCTCGCTCTTGGGAATGGGGAACTGCCGCTCGACTCATTCAAGGGTTATTTAATACAAGACTACTTATACTTAATCCAATTTGCCCGAGCAAATGCACTGGCATCATACAAGTCTAAGAACATGGAGGATATTGCAGCGGTTAGTGGTGGTCCGACATTGAATGTAGTTCGAAACTAACGTTGATCGTAGGGGGCGAAAATAGTGTCGCATATTCACACCGAAATGAGACTGCACATCGATTATTGTAAGGAATTTGGCATATCGAAAGAAGAGATGGAGGCGACCGAGGAACTCCAAGGTAAAGAATATCATATACTGCCGCCTTCTCCCTCACTGATTGGCATCTAGCATGTACGGCGTACACGAGATATGTTCTAGATATTGGACAGTCGGAAGATTGGCTTGGCCTTCAAGTTGCTCTCGCTCCCTGCCTTGTTGGTTATGGGGCCATCGCAAAGTATCTTCACGGCGACCCAAGAACAAAAATGGAGGGTAATACATACTGGAAGTGGATACTAAATTATGTGGCGGAGGACTATGTGCAAGCGGTGAAGACCGGATCTGGTGAGGATGCGACGCACCTGATGGAGCCAAGTGCACCTAATACTGACATTGATAGACCTCATGGAAAAGAATGCCGTACTGCAATCCCCAACGAGGATAGAGGAGCTTGTGAAAATCTTCATTCATGCTACTAAGGTAAGAGGTTTGATAGCTGGAACAAATGGTATGATGTTGTGTTAACATTGGAACAGATGGAGATCGGATTTTGGGAAATGTTTCCGTCGGCTTAACGAGTTGTGAAGCTCGTTTAATAGATTTGGGGTAGAGATGAGCATCCAGCGAGCACATATGGATAAAAGGTATTACTAGGTACCTACCTATGCATAATGGATTGAAACCACACGGACGGACTTGACGATATTATGGGAGTTGAAGTCACTTCAATACCTACCCAAGTCTCCGTATCTAAGACAATCCCAAGTCTTCTGAGATATTCATATCTCCCAAGCGATATCCCTGGATGTCCATGGTTGAATTTTTTTTCCGGAAGGCGCGTAACTTGATTAACAGAGTGCCTTTGTTAAGGTGTTCTCCTTCTATGACTTCATTTATGAGAGATGGCTTGAGCGCTAATGAATGCAGTGCACAATAGATGAGTAATACTGTCATTGTATCGTCGTACTCACGGTGTGCATCCTATCAGAATAAAGGAAAGTACAGCCAGCCGTCACCACCTTCAATGCAGCTGCCAAACTCCATAAAAATCACCTAATTCATCCGCTAAATCATTGTCCTTTCCGCTTTTAGGCTGGTACTTCAGTAGCGAGGCGAGGAAAAAATTGCAAACGCACAGGCCACATCACAAGGTAGCGTTGTTTAGCGTTGTTGGGCCTAGAACTTGCCCAGTGCCGATTTTTTTCTCTACTAGACTAAAGAAAAAAAATATTCCACTTGAATCAGGGTTTCTTCCTGTCTTCATAAATTCATCACCACGACTCTCTTTCCATCAAACACGAATCCATTTCGTGTCTTCCCCTTCTATTTACTTCCCATCTCCGCTCCTTTTTTACGCAGATCGCACGCTGCGTTAATACCCTATCACCCATAAAATCAATTCTCTTCCATCGGAAGACAAGTTTTCTCGTGTAATCAACTTTGCGACCAGCACTTCCTCAATCTGACACCCGAAGAAGTCTTCGTCAACACACGCGAAAACATCATGTCTTACGGCGGAGGCGGTTACGGCTCCCGTAGCGGTGGTGGCCACGGAGGTCACGGAGGTGGTTATTCCAATGGCCATCACAAGTATGGCGGTCACGGTGGCCACGGAGGTGGTCGCCAGGACTATGATGGGTAAGAATTCTCTCTTCAATCCCTTGCCATTTTATAACACTTTTATTTTCTCTTCCCTCTTTTTTCCTCTCCACCCGCACTTTTCATCTATTTTACTAACATGTCTACCAACAGAAACGGCTATGGTAACGGCGGCGGCTACGGAGGTGGCTACGGCGGCGGCGGTGGCGGTGACCGGATGTCCAACCTCGGCGCTGGTCTACACAAGCAGGACTGGGGTGAGTATTTTTCAATATCCTTCACATCTACCATTTAGCATTCAACTAACATATTTATTTCCAGACCTTAGCAGCCTTCCTAAGTTCGAGAAGTCCTTCTACAAGGAAGATGAGGCCGTTGCGACACGACCTGCGAGTGAAGTCGAGCGATTCCGCCGAGATCATCAAATCACTGTCTCCGGAAACAACGTACCCAAGCCTGTTGAGACTTTCGACGAGGCCGGTTTCCCCCGATATGTGATGGACGAGGTTAAGGCACAGGGTTTCCGTGCTCCTACCGCCATCCAATCTCAAGGTTGGCCTATGGCTCTATCCGGTCGCGACGTCGTCGGTATTGCCGAGACGGGCTCCGGAAAGACCCTCACCTATTGTCTTCCGGCAATTGTCCATATCAATGCCCAACCTCTGCTGTCAGTCGGTGATGGCCCCATCGTGCTTGTTCTCGCCCCGACGCGTGAACTCGCTGTCCAGATCCAACAGGAGATCACCAAATTCGGAAAGTCGTCCCGCATCCGCAACACTTGCGTTTATGGTGGTGTTCCTCGTGGCCCTCAAATCCGCGATCTTAACAAAGGCGTTGAGGTTTGTATCGCTACACCTGGACGTCTGATTGACATGCTCGAAGGCGGAAAGACAAACCTTCGACGAGTGACTTACTTGGTTCTCGACGAGGCGGATCGTATGCTGGACATGGGTTTCGAGCCCCAGATTCGTAAGATTATCAGTCAGATTCGACCTGACCGTCAGACACTCATGTGGTCTGCAACCTGGCCCAAGGAAGTCCGTGCTTTGGCCGCAGAGTTCCAAACCGACTTCATCCAGGTCAACATTGGTTCCATGGATTTGTCTGCTAACCATCGTATTACTCAAATTGTTGAGGTCGTATCTGAAGCTGAGAAGCGTGATCGTATGATCAAACATCTCGAGAAGATCATGGATGATAAGGAGAACAAAGCCCTACTTTTCGTAGGTACTAAACGAACGGCCGACGAAATTACAAGATTTCTCCGACAAGACGGATGGCCTGCGCTTTGTAAGTCTATTTACATTGTCCCCCCGATTGTGATACAAATCAGACTAACCTGTTATTAGCGATCCATGGTGACAAACAGCAGAACGAACGCGACTGGGTTCTTGACCAGTTCAAGACTGGAAAGAGTCCCATTATGGTTGCCACAGACGTTGCTTCGCGTGGTATTGGTATGATTGCATTTCCCCCTCCCCCTTCCTCCCCTCGTAGCAACTTCCAGCAGAGATATCATGTCCGCTGTGCTCTATTCTCATGTGTAGGGGCTTTCTCGATTGCGCGCATTTGCCTGATCTCCCATTGTGTCTCGTGGTTCTCATCCATCCAGGAAATTTGGGGTTAATAAGTATAACGGAGGCGCCATACTCGTGTTCCGCTGTTGTACCTTCATGTTCCCGTGGTACAATTGCGGCGTTGGCAATCCTTGATTCTTTCAAGCCGTCTCCTAACTCCCAGATCCTAGGACCCAGACCGGACAGTTGGAATTCACTCAAAATGGCATGTTGATGCAACAGACAGCCCCATTCTCTTAAGGAGAGAAAGCACGGAAAATATACTTAGGCATCGTCCGTCCGTCGCTGGGACTTGTTACGTAGACTTTCTTTTTGTTTCGTTTTGGCTAACCTAAGTCGTAATGAAGATGTGCGCAACATCACTCATGTGATCAACTATGATTACCCGAACAACTCGGAAGATTATATCCATCGTATCGGCCGTACTGGTCGTGCCGGCGCCAAGGGAACTGCCATTACTCTCTTTACCGCTGACAGTAAGTTATCATCTCCACAGGTTTTGTCTAGTCGCCAGCTAACACAATATTTCAGATTCTAAACAGGCTCGTGACTTAGTCTCGGTTCTTCAGGAAGCCAAACAGCAAATTGATCCTCGACTTCACGAGATGGCCCGCTACAGCGGCGGTGGTGGTGGAGGCCGCTACGGCGGACGAGGCTACGGCCGAGGTGGTCACCGAGGTATGTCATAATCTTCCGACTAGATTTTATCTTATACTAATGTATCTATTCTATCAGGTGGCGGTGGTGGTGGTGGTGGTGGTGGCGCCAATGCCATGCCCATTAACAACCGACGATGGTGATAAATTCAGCAACACACTGATTTCAGCATTGACCATCCATAACATGATGGTTGGGGGGTATCCGTGAAACATTTGCATTTATTTTTTCTTCCCCTGCACATATGCACAGATGGCGTTACGTCTAGAGGTACGGATGCTTAGATGTCGTTTGGGTTGACACTATCGAGAAGTTTTACGTATCTCTTCATTGAGATCTGCAAAATAGTTCTTCTCCTAATTACCACCAAAGATTCACAGGACCGACATGTGGTCCAGGTCAATGGCATCCCACCAGCCAGGAGCCACAAATCACAGGACATGTATCACAGTGGACGAATTCCGCTTAGCTTTTATGAGGGCATTTCCAGTCTCGATCTTCACATCGCAAGCCCACTTCTCGACTTCTGGGTCAAGAGAAAGGTATGTTGCTGACTCACCTACAGATCGGAGATGCTCCATAAACCTGCTTTTAGGTACCATTCACATTAGTTAGGCCGTTCCCATTCGTGGGTTATTGTCCTCATTAGGAGGCAATGCAGATGACTAGGTAGCATGAATGAAAGGATCTTGATAATAAATTGTTACAACACTCAAATGGTGTCCTCGCTGATACCTCTACCCTTCATACCACTATTATACAGTGTCTACTAAATGAAACCACTAGTTAGATGACCAGGCAGCCTTGTTCGCCTCGGCGAACTTCTCGAAGCTTTGCGGAGGGTGTCCCGTTACCCTTTCGACGGCATCGGATGTCCCCTTCTCGAAGTCTTTCGACGCCAAGAGCTCTAGATTAGTCAGGAATCGCGCGAAATAGTCTGATAAACCGGCGTTGACTAAACCCTCGATGCGACCAGCTTCGTCGAGCTTCACGTGCTCGATCTTGCGTCCGAGAACTTTGGAAAGCGTCTCGGCGATCTGATGCATTTCGTGTTAGTATCGAGTCACCTAGGTCACTCTCTATTTAAATGGATAGGGAGATAAGAAGGGCGAAAGGCGATCGTACCTGATCGTAAGTCAAGTTCTCAGGCCCGAGGATCCTCAAGTCGCAATTATAGGACTTGTCGTCCGTCAGCGCGTGATAGGCCACGTCAGCAATATCGTCCGCGCTAATGAAGGGGATCTGGCCGTCTTGGGCGGCGGTGAAAATCTTGCTTAGCTTGCCGATTGTGTATGCGAGGCCTGGTTCGATCAAGTTCTCTATAGTATGTGTCAGCGACTCAAGATCGGGATTAAGTATGACTGGCTAGAGACTCGTACCCATAAACCACGACGGGCGAAGCACGCAGTAATCAACACCAGACGCAACGAGATGCTCCCATACCCGGCCCATCCCGTCTTTGCCAATCGTGGCCGAGGTGCCGGCGCATAGAATGAATCGATCGACGCCTTGTGTCTTAGCGAAGTTGATAAACTTGTTCATCGGCACCCAAGGCTGATTTATTCGTGGCTCCATCATGTAGACGGCCTTGATCTGCGCGCTCGCAAACGGCAACTTCCAAGTTGACTCGTCGCTCATGTCAAATTTCACAGTCGGGTCGCCGTTTGTTACGGCTATGGCATCGGGTCCTTGACGAGTGCCCAGGAGGTAGGGCTTCTTGGCCCCGGAGAGGAGAGCAGCCACGCGAGGCGCCGTCTTGCCACTTCCGCCTGTAAGGAGAATCGACATTTTGAATGGGTAAAGAGGTTCTTAGTAATTATTACGTTAATGATTTGACTTAGTGTTTATGCGGAGGGACGGAGGGGGAAAAGAAGAGGGAGTAGAGCAAAGCAATTATATTATATACCCAACCTTCGCGCTCGCCGCCTACCGACCCAATACCTTCCACCTATAGACAGAGTCATCGATAGTCCGTTGCTTACCAACAACAGCCTATATCAGCCTTCGCCATAACCATTGTTGGTTTAGTTGTAGTTCCCAACGGAGATACGGATATAAAACATCTAGGCTCGGATTTCTCGCGGCGTAGGCTACTATATGAATGGAGTTTTCAATTACCTATTTTAGTTTGGTCTCCGCTCCAAAGACTCCCTAACGACTCGGTGTGTCAGCTTGTGCCGCATCCATGCGTGTCCGGGTTATATAAACAGGTCAAACTCGCCAGTGGGACTCAAAGCGACCCCGAGGCCGTGTCCGATATAAGGTTAAGCAAAGTTTGTGACACTTAATTACGGTGACGGCGGCTCTTCGTGTTGGCGGGTTGTGATCCCGGATGTCCGTACCCAGGTTGCCGGCGAGACTTACTACGTTCTCGCTTAGGTTGAAGCCACAACAGCCCATGATAGCTTAGGTTTATTCACAATACCGGCAATTTTCCAATACGACTTTCTGGTAACGCGTAAATAGTTACATTATATAATGTCACGGTGAACTGAAATAGGCAAAGGTGTGACCTCGTGAATAGACGTCCTTTGTCAGCTCCCGAAAGCCCTATCATGATTCTATTCTTAGATATATACGCCTACCTACCTACCTACCTACCCATGTGCGTCATTTGAGCGGTTTCTTCTGTAGTATTGCCGACTACATCTGCGATGAAGATTGCGTGGAGTCGTTTTGTAGGCTCCTGACTGGCTCTCCCAATATACCCGGTGATAACTTCTTTTTATCCGCAAACACAGGGGTGGCTTCCCCATACCCGAGAAACCGCAACGACATATTCCGTCCTCGGTTTAGGACTCGCAGAGTTCTGTTGCCTTGGGACACGTCGATAGGTATAAGATGACGGCCTTCCTCGACTTCGCGCCGCTTCGGCGTAGCTATTCTTGTACACTAGGTTCTATATCAGGATTTGTTGTTCATTTTCCCTGTTTTGTTCTCGTTTAGGAATATAAACTTGCTTTCTCGAGAAAGATTATTTCGAGGTCATGAAGGTCACCACTGCGTTTGCGGTCCTCGCGGCCGGCGTCCAAGCTGCTCCTCATTGTATGTGAACTGACTTCATTTTATCTCATATTTCATTCATGAACATAAATTATACCTCCTATATTTTCACGTTACATTACCACTTGATTCTCGTGATTTGTAAACTACGTCTCATACTATGTTCCCGTTTTATTTCATATTATTTCATGTCATTTCAAATCATATAAGAGGTATAGTTTAAGTCCACCTGACAAAATATCTTCATTTAATAGACACTTTCCCGAACCTCGCGGGCACCTCAGCATGGTCTTCAGTCCGACAAACGGCCAACTTCCAGTCCAACGGCCCCGTGACCGACGTCAACTCAGACGCAATTCGATGCTACCAGAGAGCCGCCGGAGGTGCTCCCGACACCACAGATGTTAAGGCCGGTGGACAAATCACTTGGGTTGCCGCTCCAAATATCTACCATCCTGGAGGGTACGTATTGACAAAACCCAGGTTGAGACTTGGTTTATGTCTGACTTTTAGGGTCCCTGGTGGCTGTTTATGACAAACTAACATGTTGATTTACAGTATGTTTATGTTCTACCTGAGAGATATGTATACGAAAGCTTCGATATCCAATATCTCAATACAAATGAAAATATTTGGATAGGATGAGATTAGGAAAATGAATTGTGTTACTAACATCGACGCTATCAACTAGCCCTCTCCGCGTACATGGCTAAGGTCCCCTCGGGCAAGACGGCCGCGGACTTCGACGGTAGTGGTGCTGTTTGGTTCAAGGTGTACCAGGACATGCCAACGGCATCAGGCGGACAATACACATGGCCATCAAACGGTATTGCTCTTCTTTTTCCTTACCAGCTGAGCATTACTTCCCACACTCATCATCGACCTTCCTCTAAACCTATATCTACATACAACTACAAATATCGTCGCCACAAGCATGCTTCTCACTTGAGCTAAATACTAACCTCATCTAGGAAAATCCCAAATCGCTTTCACAATTCCTCAGTGCCTGGCAGACGGCGAGTACCTGTTCCGAATCGAGCACGTGGCTTTGCACTCAGCGTCAGCAGCCGGGGGCGCCCAGTTCTACATCTCATGCGCCCAGGTACGCGTTAGCGGGGGTTCTGGCACAGCCCAGCCCAGCCAGCTCGTCTCCTTTCCGGGCGCGTACAAGGCCACCGACCCGGGCCTTATGATCAACATCTACAACAACGGGGGCAAGGAATATCAGCCGGCTGGGCCGGGCGTATTTACCTGTTAAAAGGGCGAGAGAGGCAAAGGGAGGGTGGACTAGGATAGTATAGCTGAGATTACGCGTATGTGGCAAGCTCTCGAAATCGGCAGATACACAATTAGGTAACACGAATACAAAACGATAAGTCGTGATAAAATTTTCGTATACTCGTACATCCCGATGTAATTACATCGAAGATCGAAGAACGATAGTATAGATAGCTGAATACCTACTCTCTTAGCTAATAGCCCCCTGGTGATCAACGACGAAAGTGATGATCTCTCGGTAATTTTTCGCATATTAGTCTTGTTCAGCGCCGCTAGTTCAGGAGGCTCTAGCGTTCACATGCTCTATCTATGCCCAGCTGTCCAAGGCCCTCGGGGACATATTGATTTGCCCCCAGGTACTACCTGGTATTTGCATGGCAGCTGAGTATCGACACGGTGGCGTCATGACTCTAGTCTAATTCTGTCCTCGAGCTTAAACTCCTATTGAAGTCATAATATTCTAAGTTACATCAGGGACGGATGCTGTAATTTAATAGGCATCTGGGCACTCATATCGATGCGGTGTGGATGATTATGAGCTTCCGTTTATGTCTATTCTTCGGCTATGTGGCCAAGTTTTCCAACTCTCATGTGGCTTTGCGAGTCAGCTTAGCCGGGTGTTACGATAATCTTGATATAATAGACGTACGAAAAATAATACATGATATTCATTTACGACATTCTCACCCGTTGGTTCACAAAGGTTGCTTGAGTCTTGAAAATGAGTATAGTGGGTGGGTTTTCACTATGAGCCCTAGAGTATTCTCTCAGGCGCCCTCTCAGGTGCCTAACAACCCACCGCTAGAAAACGCAAATTGAGCTTCCATATTCCATTACAGCCATTCGCTCATCTACCCGAGGAGATCTTCTTCACTGACACATTGAATTGACATAATACTTTTGAGAGTATAGAGACTATACATCGTATACTACATTTTCTCTCTATATCCATAATAGACTCCATTTCCCCAAAGAAAGTCCATTAGTTGCTATCGAATTTTCAAATTTATTAAGCCAAGGATCAAGGTTAATACCTAACCCACGAGAATCGAACTGTGTTTAATTTACAACCTTAAGCGTCTTCCACTAGACCACAGGTACCCGTGTGACTGGTTTTGCACTATCGTCTGCGTGGCAGAATATTTGGAGTACGTAGCCAAAAGGAGCTAAGGCACTCGATACCTGATTGATTCGGTGAATAATAATTGGATTGTTGGCGTTGGCGTTGGCGGTGTCAATATTGAATATTAGGACATTGAGAAAATTTCCGTTGCTAGCGTCATGCTATGCCCCCTATCTTGGTATTGGTTAAGATGAGTACGCCACCAAGGTAGGCGTATTTGTAATTGGCGATCTAGTCGAGTGAGTAGTTAGGTACATTTTACATCAGGAAGAAGAAATGTTGAAGGTACAAACATTTCTGTTGGCTTGGGATGGTTCGATTGCGGTAGCAAGTTACGATGAGTCTTGGTGCCGGATCGTACGGCTGACAAGTGAACGAAGTATATCTCCAAATATTTGACATGAGAGATAACAAAAGGATGATATTTGTTAGCAGGTCAACTGAAGTCTACTTAGGATCCAATAAATTAAGGTTAACTTTACCGCTGTGTGAGGTTTAATTCTGGGATACACGAGGTACCTCGTAAATTAAGTTTGCTAAGATATTAGGCACGACCCGAGAGTAAATATAGCTCGAGTTGGAAAAAGTAAGTTTATTCGCAAACTACCGGAGCTAAAACGCTAAAACACCCCCCAAGATGTCGGGAATGTCAGGATGTATTCTAAAATGTATTCTAAAATACCTTCTATACATGACATGATCGTACAACTAACATCGACATCGAGATTAATCAACATACATACATATATATGTGGTCATCATGGTCTTTCGACTTTAAATCTTACGCATCGTGTCATCTGAAACCGAAATGCTCACCAAGAGCCTCATCTGATTATGCCCACATGTCCACCCATCTAGTTTCTCTTAGCCGAGCGAAATGTGACAATTCCCTTACGCCTTTGCCGCCCTTCGGATATGGGACGGTAATGCGAAATGCTCGAATCTAACCCGGCCAATTGGCCTTCTTATCCCGTTATGTCCGATGGTGAGAGATTTCCGGAAACCTGGGGAATAAGAAGATCGAAAAAAAAAACAGCAAACAGGAGAGGATAAGCAGAAAGAGGCCAAGGATGTGTTTGCCTATGTTGGTTGCTGTCACATATCTCACCTGCAGAATATCTTACACTGTGGCTTTTGAAGCATTGACAACAAATAAAAAGGAAGGCATCTCGTAATGACCAGTCAAATAGACGCTTCAGGTTTTTCTAAGTGACACACCCAAAATTGTTGGCCTGAATAAGCCCAAAGCCTGTATTGTATATGCAAGCCACAGTGAATCCAGTCACCTCCGTCGACTCCTTCGCCATTGGCTGTCTTGGCTACCCTACTTGACACGATCTAGAAAGCGCTCTGGAACACTGACCGACTTTGTGCTTTAAAGCGCTGAAGTGACACGGCATAGACGAGCTGACAACTTACAATTGGGAATCTGGTTGGACGTACAGCCCAGATCTTGAGCAACGTCATATGACCTCGAGGCACCTCCACGCCACTCATACCGCTCGCCCGTCTCAAGCCAGGGAGAGTGCCAAATGCAATATTACGACTCATCTACTTACCTACAACCACTGCTACGGGGCGACATTCAGAGACTTGCGGTCGGTGTTTTTGTCTTTCCCAATTGCAATTGCAATTGCAATCGCCATAGACATATGTATGTCTTTGCTTCTTTGGAATGATTGCCTCTTGATTGCCTTTTCATGGTATCCCGGCCTCGGCATGCCCGTTCGGGCGATGGATCCGATGAATTTTTTTTTTCACTCCTTGGTAAAAAAAAAAATGATAGACATGAGCTGTGGCGTTGTAGAGCTGAATGGCAACAAAGGGGAGGCGATGAGTTGGAACGGAGCTGAAATAATTTCCTCGGCACTTTTTTTTTATTAATCATAAAATACCGTATCTTCAAAATAGGGGTTCCGATTCTTTTATGCTACTTGTAAAACTTTGATCGGCCCGGTAAATGGTCTTTCTCCTCTCTTTCTCAGCTACGTACGATGCAATTATGATCACCTAATTCTCCGCAATAGCCTAGGTGAGGCCCGCGACCCGGAGGTAAGGGAAAAATGAAAAGCAATGGTTTTGGAGTGCACATGTCGAGTTCGGGCGGGTTGTCCGAAGAAAACTAGGGAGAGGCGGAATGGCAAAGCATAGATGGCACGATATATCGGATTGTCTCCGCCTAGCAGAACTTGTCAGAAGTATGCAGGCAAAACTCAATTGCCAAACTGGATGGATGGCTTCGAAAATACCTGGCTTCCGTAGTAGGCAATTGGAATGCCGACAAACTATTCTTCGCTGTCACACGTCTGTAGAATTAGACAAGCCCCTCTTTTTTATGGTAGGAGTTATGTTTGAGGAGTTTTCCGTGCTCCGTATCATACCACGACCCGACTCTACGCAACCACTAAGGAGGTGACGTTCCTGAAGGTCGGAGTAGAGATACGACACGAGTACGTACAGAGTCATTGAATTCGAAATGGGCATGAATGCTGTTGACGTCAATGGCGTTCGAGACCGCTCTATGGGGTCCTAACACTCGTCGTTACCCTTGTAATGCTACCGGCTATTTCCTGCTTTTCATGAAATTTGCTATCCACTGTGGGAACATTCACACGCTGTTCGTGGGTTGCAGCTAGGGTTTTGAATTATCCAGAGGATTCAATGGTCCCAGCAGTCACGTCGTCAGTCGATACCCCTACAGCTGAAAGGTTCGTGGTTTAGAGTGATCGGCGCCTGCAGACTTGGCAGCAGGGTTGATAGAGATCTGCTTTCCGCATCGGTCGATCTGATATCCCCAATGAATGTGCTCTGTGTGCTCGCTTCAGAAGGAGGATTCTACTACGCAACTGGGCAACTGGATAACAGGCTTCTCCTCCATATTGCCGCCGTATGATTCATGTATCTAGATTTCCGAAATACCCCCATTGACTGGTGGTTGTGTTGGTGATTTACTGGTGCTATTTGCGGCTAAGTCGCGATACCGTGCCCGCGCGTATTGGCGAGTAGGATCGGACATGTATCGTCGCGATGTTGAAATTTATCCCTCAGACGTATCCGCAATGGAAGTATTGCGAACGGATCCGGAGGGGAGCCGGAGGACGGATGAGGTAGTGATTTGAGGTAGCTATTGGCGACTTTTAATTACTGCATCATTCAGCTGGCACCTGAAGTCCTTTGATTTCAATTTTGGGCTGTCGTCGCTCTAGGCGATAAAAGCGCTAAGCCGTTTGAGGGACATTCATCCAATCTCGAAATTCGAGAGAGCTTCATGGCAAAAACCCGACGAATGAAGCATTACTGTTGTCGATGCAGCTGGCTGCCGACTAGGTATAGGTTGTTACGGCTGAAACACTAGAACAAGCTTATTGCTTAAGCCTTTGACGCCCCGGATCTTGCTGCTGTCTCGAACGGTGTTAGCGAGACATTGCTCCAGGTTACGCTAACGCGACGCCATAACATTAACGCGACCCAGCTATGTAAGGCATGCGGAATCGACGCAGGACCCTGAGACTCCTCCGACCTGGAGTGGAAATACCTAGTTGGTGTGTCGGTGATGATGATGCGCCCTCGTAAATACAGTACGAGGGGACCTCTCAACCCTCAACACTCCCCAACCCTCGTATTCGCGCGTTGGAAATTGAATTATGTAACGACATGGGATCGTATCAGTAAGCACGGTAAGATAATCCGAAAGAGTCCACTCTCGCAGCTTGTTCGGGTTGAAATTAGTCCCTTTAACCCGAGACTTGGATGGCTGGTCCATGCACCCTGAAATCTGAAATGGAGCTCCCAAGCTCCAATTCTCCAATTCAGTCAAGAGTCGTGGCTTGCCGCTAGGCGCCAGTGGGCTTGACTGTCGTCGAATTTGAGGGCTTCATTTTGTTCGCTACCAGAGCGACGGGTGAGACTAATCAACTTGGCCCTGTGGGGAATGAAAATAGCCGAAGAGATAGATCCCAAAGTGATGTGACCCGATGCACGGGCTCAAGTAAAATGATTGGTATTTGGGGAATATAGTGCCTAGCGCCCAGTTGTAAGATCACTGATTTGGATGGATCTGAGATCTCTTAACCCAACTCAGACCTTGGGGTTATCACGCATTCCTATTCGCGACTTAATAGGGGGCTAAATCACGACATTACGCCCCTTATCGCCTTCGGCGATTGATGAATAATAGGCGCCATATTATGCCGCTGTAAATATGGGTACATATGTACACATACGTAGACTGGCAGCAGACAGTGCGCCCATATGCACTGTTGGCCGGAGAGTGTGCTGTTCGAATAGGGCGCAGCTCTCACCCAGAACGAAGGTGGAAAGATTTTGCACAGGAATACATCATGCCATGTCCCCGAAAATCTCGAAGGGATGAGTGCCGAAAAAGGCCCAATGGCCAAAGAAAAACACCTGGCAGCAGCATCACAATAGCATAATAGATAATAGAAATACGATAAGCTGGGAAGTATGATGTACAACACGTCACTTGGTAAAAATGCTGTCGGTATATTGTAGAAGTAACCAGTTAAAGGTGGTGGGCACCAATAGGAGTCAAACCATAATGGTGTATGCACGTAAGAATTGGCGTACTAGCTCATATTTGGGAAAGGTAACAGTTTTACGTATGTGCGGCGTAGCTTGTTAGCTTGGTAGGAAGATGACTTTTTAGAAAAGGGAAGGTTGTGTCGACGGGGTGTGGGATGAGAGGACTGAAAATCGGCTCGTCTGACTGGGATGATTCCTAACGGGGATGCCGCTTGGACATTGTGGGCGATGGTGGTAAATGCGGAAATATGGCCGAGAAGATTATAGCCTTCGACCGAGGTCAATCAGATGTTAATGACAAGGCATTGCGACGGAGTGTGTGGGATAAAGATGGCCTAGGCTGTGGAAATATCCGTGGATAGAATCCGATAGCATATAGACTACGTCGTAGGTACACTACATACACTACACACGACGTACGGTACGGCGGAGATGAAGGTGAAGAATGTGGTAAGTTTGGATGGAACATCAATGAATTAACTGAAACCTGATGCTCGACTAGGAGACTAGGTCGAACTTGGGTTCGACTTGGTTCGACTTGGGTTGACTGGGTATTTGTGAGGCTACCGTAGACGACCTTAGACGACCGCTAGCCTGTAGAAACCTAGAGCTCTACCTAGACCCGGAATGGGGATAGCTTGCAGGGTCGAGGCCCTGTTCTGAGCATGTACAATGCGTATGTATTCTCCCTCGAGCCCAGGTTCCTTGGGATTGTCACACTGCGACTCTGCAGCTTGGACGTGCTCATTTGGCGATCTTGGCAAGTCTGGGGGACCACTGTGGGCGACCGCCAGGGGTGCAAATCATCCACGTGAACGATGGCTGAGGTGGCTCTGCAGAAGAGTGTGGATGGGGCAGATGGGGGGTGCGACGACGTACATATGGGTACATACCGTGCAAAATCCATACAAATCCATACAGAGGGGCCTGTTCTGTACGGCGATTCGGCCGACAATGCCCGTAACCACATCCGGGGGGCAGTCGAAGGAGGGAGTTGCCATAAATATGTGCATCGGCAGACACCCACCGACGTCGCGAGGTGAAAAAGGACATCAGATTTGTTACTGGCGAGCCAATGACGGATCATTGACGTATTAACGTGCTTCTTAAGACCGCGAATATGATCTGGTAGCGACATTGGCATTTTTTGCGTGAACATGGGAAGACCTGGTTTACAGCATCTAGTCAGCATGCCATGCAAGAGGGGGCTGAGCTCGATATGATATATCTACCTTAGGTATACCTTTGGTAGGCTTTGTCAGGCACTTCATTCTTATTAATATGTACGGATGGTGAGTATTTTGTGTGTATTATGTGTATTATGTGTGTTGTATGTATCGTGCATTGTATATCGTATGTATTATGTGTATCGAAGTTCCCGTTTTCCGAATGTCACATGCCTTGAAATGACATTCAATCGTGCATATGGATGATGGTGTAGCATCCACTGGGTTGGGCGAAGGATGGCGGTGTGCAAGATAGTGGAGAGCAATATAGGATGCTTTTGGGAATTATAATATTAATACCTTGTATGGATGCTGGTATGCTGGTATGCTGGCCAGTATGTTAGTATGTCAGTGCTAGGTATGCGCATTGCGTGCGGATAAAGCAAAGCGCCCCATCTTCTCTCCCACATCACCATCGTCTATCGTCGTGGGGACGATGGGACGATGGGGAAAAGTCAAAAAGTCGATGTGAGATATGAGATATGTGACCGATACTGTCGCATGTGGTTGAAATACGGCTTAGTCGTCGCGCGAATTTGGGCTCTGGGCATGAATGATCTCTGTTTAGCCTCGATCCAAGCTGCGAAACATGGCAACATGGGAACATTGAAACATGGGAGGAATTGGATTCAACGCTTGTTTAGTCTATTCCAGAACTTCGGGTCGCCAAAGATCTGTCGATGTCCGGCGCCAGTAAAAAGGTACTGACATATACCTTAGCCCTTAGCGGGAAATCTTTCTGGGGAACCATGCCAGGGGGTATCGCGCGTATGTGTTGACTTAGAAATGTACAAGAATTATAAAATATTGAAATATAGGTTGGAGTTTGGGGATTTGGGGATTGGAGATAGGAGAATTAGGCGCAAGGTGACACGAACATCAAAAAGTCTAAGGGGTTCAATGGGTTCAGTGTTCTTTCCCATACCATGTGTACCTAACTTAACCAAAACTTAACCAACCTAACCTGGCTGTCTGGGCAGGCATATACCGGCGTCATGGATTGGGAAAGAAAGGGCACCCTCTGCGCCTCTGCACCATCCATTACACTATTCCACCATTGCTGTTACCTTGACCATTTTGAATCCATCGAATTCGTTGAATTGTCCTTCCGTTGGCGGCACCTACCGCAGCCGGAGACGTGAAGCTGAATTCATCAATGCCCCTTCCTTTACGTATGGGTATCCCCTCTCTACGCCGCTTTGAACGTCAAGCATGGCTGGTAAACTCCGAATACCGACGTGCGGAAAGAGCGCTCCTTCATATATACCATATACATATAATACATATAAGTACACGATCCATGATGCAAAATGCTTCCAGGGTCCCAGAGTTAATGTACTATGGTATAAAGGATGTAACGTAGCCGGGTTACTGGTTACGGGTAGTTACCGTAAGCGTGGGATGTTGAAAGGTGCTAAACTGGGCTTAACTTCTAATTTTTAACCTCGCTACTATGTATCGTTAAGCGCCTTAGGGGAAGAATATAATATGATATATGATTAAATATCCTATATTATAATTCACGATAACTTCCTTTGAAAAAAGAGACGTGAATCCCCTAAAAGTCAAGAATTACATTATCTCCGATCGGCAATTCTTGTCTTACGAGAATATGAAAAATTTGCTGAATTTACGTCGACATTTAGGAGAATCGACACGGGTCCCTTTCCTAACGATTAGGTACTGTACGTAATGTTGGTCACATCACGAGTCAAGAAGTCAGAAAACTTCTTACAATCCTCGCCAGCTCACAACCATGTGGATCATCCGCCTCCACGTCGGGATTTGCGAACGGCTTCCCAATTCAAAAATACGTCAAGCTGAAATACAATACAATACTTACATGCTGCAAAAGAAATCTCTTCGCTAAGGGAAACAATTTTCATCAGTCAGGTGGTCGTTCCACAATGGGGAAGGGTCGGCGTTTTCCAGGCGTGGAGCACAGTCCTGGTGCCCAGTCGGTATTTTTATGGATTCGTTCGGTACACACACGGTCGCCACGATATCCACATCCTTTTGAGGATATTCTTCATCATACCGATTTTTTGTTCCGTGTATGGAAAAAAAAATGTTTGTGTATTATAATAATGGCTGTAAAAGTGGCTGTATCGAAGTCCGAAACTTGAGGCTAGGCGCGTCTTTCCCGTGTGCCACAACGCGGAGAATATCCTTCGAGCCTCGAAGGCTAAAAGCCGTCTGACGATGTGAGGTTGTCGGTCCAAAAGGTCAGGTTCCAGAACGGTCGCAGATCCCTTCTACCTCGGCACAGTCTCTCGCGAGAAATTGACACGGACCGATTTGTTGTTGCAGGGGCCAATTCTTTACATGGTTCCATGCACCATTCCATTTTCTCCTATCCCTGTCGACGTCGACATGGGTAGGTTAGGCAATGGCACGCATTATCACCGCTCGATGCCACGCGAACCCGCCAATGCTCGATAGCTTCACCCATCGGGACACTTCACAATCGATGATGTTGACCCGTGTGTATCGCTTCTCTACATACGGGGTTTCAACGGCCGCAAGTCTAGAATATAATTTGGTGATACTATTACGCCGGCAATGGCCGCCTGAGTAGGTATCCTTTTTACATCGCGAACGATTGGCATGACATTTAAAGGCTGAGATAAACTTCTGGCGAATGATCCATGACTGGGCGGGCGTATTGTACCACGGTCAATCGCGGTTGTGTAATAAGGACCTTTTCGGCTTGCCATCTAGCCGAAGGGATATACCGCCTGCTCGATCATTCGGAAAATTCAAACCTGATATCAAGGCGTTTGAATCAAACAATTGTGTATCTCTCTCATAAGCCAATTGGTCCTGCGAATCAAACGTGCAGTGACCGACCGCTCGGATCCGAACATATGTTTATTACCTAGTGCTTGTACCAAGATTCACCTTTACTGTTCACTGATCCCCGCTGCTTTCATCTTTCTCAGCACCTGGGCATTGCGGAATGGCTGGGAAGCTCGGGCTCATACTGTGGCCCCAGCATCTGTCCACAAAAGTGGTTCCAATTCGAAGGTTCTCTCAATTCAAACGTACGCAGTACCTACGTTCATTTCTTTTCACCAGGCCCCGCAGTAGCTGGTTCTATTACGCAGTACATAGTACGTAGCGCCGTGATGCTATCGTAATGACGAAGCTCGCGGATTGCCCCTGTCCTAGCTCCCGATTTCGTCTGCTACTGAATTTCATTATACCCACCGAAGCTCGACAAGAGAAATCCCATATGCTTGTGACGATTCTGCCACGGTACTTGTGGGTATATCAGTATCACGTATGACAGGGAATAGACACGAGTCAGTACTTGCAAGTACCCCCATCACTTAGTCATGGGAGAAAACCGGCGGCATTGGCCTAGGCTGGCCGGCAAGAGGTTCATTTCTAGGCAGGCAATAAGGGTGGCTGACAAAGGAAATATATTCAACTGCGACTCTCGTAATAACATCATGGGAGCAGGCGATCCGTTACTTGATTACTTAAAAATGTATGGATATATTATATTTTTGTAACTCCAAGCTTACACAGTATACCGCACCCAACGTGAATACACGTATTGGATGTCGAAGTAATTGTCTTAGAACGAAAACAAAGCGCTAAGTTATGTTTAACGTCATGTTTTCATCTCGACCAACCAACTCTGTATGGAACTTTAGGATGAAAATGGTAGAACGACAAGAGGTTACATAATAACAGTATAACACATGAATGAGTAAGCAGACTCTTAGCGCTAAATGGCAGATCATGACTCTTGCTGGAGCCTTGGGAGTTGTGGACCATAGTTTCTCTAATGCAATCCGATTTCACATTATGCATTGTAACATGCGTGTTCGCATCAATTCTTGACTTTTGGGAACGCAGGGATTCCCACGGTTGAGGTTCTGATTAAGAGCTGATGATGATAATAATTATGGGTAGATTTTTTTTCTTCGATGGAAACCCGGCGAGCTATGGTAAGAGAATCCTTAGGACCAGGGGTCTAGGCAAGAACAGGCCGTGGATCCCTTCTCCTTGTTCTGCTCCATCCTGCCCATTATCGACATAATACCTACTGTAAGGTCACAGGTACAAGTTACGTAGGGACGTAGGCAGGTAAATTAGGGTAAGATAAGTACCTCCTGGTCCTCCACACGATTTGGTTTGAAAACAAATTGCGAAAGAACGTGGGAGTTCCTGGGATGCTGGGTAGAGACGGAGAGTTCCAAGTATCTTGGTATCCACCTTGCATAAGACGCAAGACGCAAGAATACGTATATTCTGTATTCTGCGGTATCAATCCCCATGGTACTTGGGCTGCTTGGATTCCCCTTCCCAGTTATGAACTAATGAAGATGGTCAAGGATTGGCACTGCGACTGGCTTTATCAGGGATGTTGGGTCTTTTGTGGATGGTTCCGCCGCCTCCTACTTTGTATACACGTCTCATTGGGCGCGGTGTACAGTACCAGAAGGTACCTACACCGCTTTAGCCTCTCCACATTACATGTACACCTTCGAACTCAACTTCAACCATCAAATATTGTGAGCACGGGGTACTCGGTACATGCCGCTTTTTTCGAAGTTGGAACTGAAGGTACCTTACCAACATTTACATCAATATTGAGCTCGTATCATCCTCAGAGCGTACCGAGGTACTTTTGAATAACATATTCGATAGTTGTTCTGCAATTCCTGTAAATGACAACTCGAGATCGATTCATACGGTACAGGTCGAAATAAATGGTTGTGGATCGCGGGTCGCGAGTAAGAGGAGAAACCGAGGAAGAGACGAGACGAGAGGCAATGGCGAAAGAGAAAGCAGAGAGAGGGGCCGAGGAACAGGGAAATGGGGGGTTATTATTTCAGCTGTATCTCGACGAGCAGGGAAATCCACCGAGTTGTGGACATTATCAGGTAGATAACAGGGAGAGAGGGTTTTTGCAGGTATTAGGATTAGGATTAGGTATTGGATTGTGGATTTTGCTCGAGTTCAATACTATCATACATACTTCAACACAGCAACAGCAACAACAGCTACAGCTAACTGTATACTACAACGTACGGCAGCGTTTTTGGTAGGAGTAGGTGGAAATTTTTTGTTTAGCGGTGAATTTATATTCTTTCATCATTTGGGATGATAGCTATACGACTTGACAATAAAGAAAAGGCAAAAGAGGAAAGGCTTGAAAAAATGAAATCATCATAGGAAAAAGAAATGTCATTGTAAAGGCAAAAAAAATAAAAAATGAAAATAAAAATTTACTTAGTATCGGAAATGACTTTTTACCAACTTACCTCATGTGGTACAAAACGTTTTCCGCAATCCCTCCTACTTCGTTTGCCCCTGCTGGTAAGTGCGATCGGGACCCATTCGTCCCATTGGTTACTGTGACCCGGCCCTTCCAAAAAAAAAAAAAAATACATGGCAGCAGGTACACACATTGAACTAATAATCAAATAAAATCGTACACTCAGAAAAATCTCCCCGAAACTTCCATTCTTTCCCCCAACCTTTATTAACAGCGCCCATATTACAGATTACCAAACCAGCCATTCATTTCAAAATCGTACATGCATTCCTCTATGCTGGTTCGGCAATCAAGTTGTACATTCAATCATCCCTCCACGCGTGTTCAAGCAGCACTGCAGCGTCGTGCCTCGAGCTTGCATCCCTTCTGCATATAAAAATTCACCATCTCCCATCCCCTCGGCACTAATTCCTCACTAAGCCCAATCTAAACTGATTGAGTCTGGACGCGAAATCGCTCGGGTCAAGACTAAAGTTTACGATTTGGCGCACCAACACGCAAAATTCTGTCGTCACCGGGACCCTAAACCGTGACGGTCACTAGTTCGATCAGCTCTCCAGCTCGATCAGCTTTGGCGAGGCACCGCCCGCTACCTAACTAAACATCATCCATACATCCATACCTCCATACTATCCCAGTGCCATACCTGTGCTATCTCTCTGCACGTCACTGCCTTAGGCCGACGATCGTGTTGTGGTAACTTATTATACTACCACCCAGGTATTAACTGCTGATGCTCCTGTTGCCTCTGTTGCCGCTACAGTAGCTGCCGACGCCAGTCCTCTCCACGGTCTGCCTACATACCTAAACAACCTATCATCCTATCATCCTAACACCTATTCCCTGATATCTACATACGTACTATTCACCTATTTACATAACACGCTTATACCCCATACCCATACCCTTTTTCACGTACTGTTCACACGAACAAGCCTGGTCACCACACGCACAGTTAACATACTGGGCTGCAAGAGTCGTGCGAAAAAAAAAAGGAAAGCACGCACCACACAACAAAAACAACGTCTGAATTTTTTTTATATGGATCCCGTCTGCACTGTTAGACTTATTCCGTATACAACGTCTACTACACACATCCGACGCGACGTAGGGAATCAGTAATAAGAGTCAGTCACGCCGACCCTAGGGTGTTCTAGCGGCTCTGTAATTCGACATTCCGAAAAATCTAACATCGCGCCGGGTCAAACTCTACGCAAAGGTCCCAGCCACCAATCGCAAACCTAGGTACCTCTGACAAGACACGCTAAAGTCTTCGCGGTCTAGACGACTTCGGGGATCGCTTGATTTTATCTAGCACTTCCCCCATTTTACTTCAGACTATTTTAGTCAAGTATCTCCCCTCTCCACCTCGAGGTCGACCATCAGACCTGAATCAGTCCCAAATAAGCCACTAGGTCGCTAGGTCCGCACGAGGTTCATACACTTAGGGATACCTAGTCTACCTAACATACCTGGTACAAGCCAGTACAAGGGGTGGTGTTCTTGATCCAAGGGCCAAACCAGATCGAACCCTGCACTAGATCGTGCGCATCAGCAGCAGTACTTGACAAGTTCCCTCCCTCTCTCATAATAAGCGCGACCTCTGCCTTCAGCCCGGGTGCAGCCAATCTGTTGTGTAATACACACTATCCTTTGGCGCCCGCGATCTAAGGAAGAACTCAAAAAGAACCCTGGCCCCCAACCCTCTCGCAAACTAGCTGGCGGCGGGGACCACACGCTTTCTTAGTAGGCTTCTCTAGTAGCGCCGCTCCATAAACCTGGACTTAACTTCTCCAGCGCAACTTCGGTGGCTGATACTGACTTGTGGGCTGGTGGATCTCCTCGACAGACTATTTCATCTGTAGAGCCTGGCAAGACCGGAAGATCTACGCTATCTCTTTTGGTTCGCTTTCCCGTCGTTGACCAAAAAGGCCGCCAACAAATACGCCAGTGCAGCCAGTTCGTCTGTCCCCTTGGTGCAACTCTATCCTTCTTCTCTTAACCGAGTAGCACCAACATCGAACCAAGACACCGTTCCATCCTACCCTGCCCTGAAGTTACGAGTGGCTCGCTAACTCCCCGGTCCGTCCACCTTACCATCGTCCCTGGTAGCAGTAGCGTGCACTATAGGTGTCAGCAAACATCAGCCTCAATAGGCGTTTGTTGACGACCGCGCATTACTGCCACGCTACCTTCGAGCGCCAGCTCGGGAAGAGATAAGTTTCGGGAGCAACCCATTGGGAGACTCGCCCTCAACGCCGCCGACGGCTTCATGGAACGGAGCGTACCCGAATATTCGCAGTCAGGTTTGCCTTCGCCCTATCCAAGCACCTACGGCGACACTCAGTCTGAAGCTTCCGCAGATCACACGTCTGCTGCACACTACTCAAGCAACCAGGAAGCGAGGGGGAACAGCTATCCTACGTCTGCAACGCCGACCTCAGAGTACGGAGCTTATCCGCAGTCTGCAAGGTCGACAAGTTCTTTTCCAGAACATAGTCTACGTCAGTACCATCCAGCAAGCAACCACAGCGGCAGCAGCGGAGGTATGGCGCAAACACCAACAAGTCCGTCCATGCCTATGCAAGATGGGCGCAACCATCAGTCCCAACAAGTCAAATCTGACACCGATGTACCCATAGATCCTTCAATTGCGGCACCTAGCCCTACGTACGCGCCTCCTAACCAATACTCGCCCTACGCGCCGCCTCCTCCAGACATGTCGCATAACTACCCGCAGAGCGCCGGCAGTCTGTACGCCCAGCCCCGACCTGACTGGGCAAACTATGGGCACCCAGGTGCTCCTGGGCAGATCCCTCATCCCCACTCAGTTTACCCTCACGCGCAATCCGCAGCCGCCCCGGGACGACCAGCTCAGGTAGGTAATTCTCTTTACACAGGTCGAGAGGTGGTGTCTGTGCCGTGTGTATGGTGAGAAGTGACATCGATCGCGCGAAGTTGCCCGGACCCGTCGACCAGACGGGACGTTCCTACTAGCCGGCTATTTGTCAATTGTGACGGGCACTAATTGTGTTCTCTTATAATTTTGTGTGAAGTAGCTGATTTCATTGACAGTATGGTGCGCAGCAGGTCTACTCCTTTGTCCCGATCCCTGGAGCCCAGCAGCACAAGCGACCCCGGAGACGATATGAAGAAATTGAACGCATGTACAAGTGTGGGTGGAACGGTTGCGAAAAGGCGTATGGCACGCTTAATCATCTGAATGCTCACGTAACGATGCAAAGCCACGGCCAGAAGCGGACTCCCGAAGGTAAGTTTTATCATCCCATTTCTATCTTTTTATAGCAATACACATGAGATGAACGCTTTGGTCTTCACCAAACGATTACTACTAGTTAAATGGTGGGGGACAGAGCGTTGTTTAGGCATTCAGTCGGACTCATGCCGGTCGATGACCTAGCTCGTGCTAGGCAAAGACTAACGCGATCCCTGCAAATAAAATAGTAGAACTAAAACACGGCGCGGTTTGCTAACTATATTCATCATAGAATTTAAGGAAATCCGCAAAGAATGGAAGGCTCGTAAGAAGGAGGAGGAGCAGCAACGCAAGGCAGCTGAAGAGGCCGAACGCCAACGTCATGCCGCCGCCGCTGCCCAGAATGGCGGTGGAGACCCGCAGGCTGGCGAAGCTGGGCAGGCGCCGTCGTCATATACGACTAGCCGACAGGTACAATTACCACCTATCGGCTACCAGCCGACTCAGTATCCCGCCCCTCCATCGGCGACAGTACCGCAGCAGCAGATGCCCGAGTACAGTCCTACCAATCACATGTATTCCCAGTATCAGCAGCCTGCGTCGCCGTACGGTCCTCAAAACCAGAATTTGTATGGCAGCCAGCGGGAATAGGTTTCCATACCATCTCCTCGGTCTAAATAGCTAGTTACTATCAGGTAGCAGCTGGAAGTCCTTGGGTCGATATTTATCAGGGTGGTTTAACTACACATTTTCCCTTTTTTTCTCTTAAGAATGGATCATCAAAAGTCTATAAAGTTTCGACACCCTGGTGTACGATACGCAGTGATTCCCCCCGCAGCAACAAAACTTTCGTCTTCTGATTCATTGGTTTCATCTGAAGTTAGATATTGGTGACGTTTTACGACAGCATTGCGTTCGGAGCATTTCTGGCTCGGATTAGTGTGGAAGTATTCGAAGCACACGCATTCTAATGACCAACATTGATTTCTCGCATACAGCATCGGGGACCGTGGGCGGCGAGGGCGGGAGATGATAAGCCTTGCATTTGGTTGGGTGTCTGGGAAGGCGGGTATGAAACAATGATACGGAGCTTCTAGGCTCAAGGTCATATTTGGTCATGGTGCGGCGGCTTTGTGTTAAAGGTCTGGTCTGTTTCGTGAAGAACTTTTTTTTTCCTCGCGGAATCGGCCCCCGGCATGCCTTCAGTTCTCTCTTACATATTTCGCCGGACATATCTATTTTACAGTACAGGAGTGGGTTCTCCTTCTCCATGAAGAGGAGGGTTCCGTCTTTCTGGCCCAAATTAGCAATTCGACGGCGCTACGAAGAACCTGCTGGTATAATCCTTCGTTTTTCGCCCGAGATATTCGGGTACTAATGAAAGTTGCGTTTGATGTTATTATGCTACGATTTTCTGTACTTGTGATTTCTCGCCGTCTTCGTCGTGTGGACATCCTTATATTTATTTGCCTTGGCCAAGCGGCCCGCTATCAGGCAGCCAGCCTACGAAACCCGGGGATCTGGAACACTACTACATCACCCATGCGTCTCTGATGTCAAAAGATGTAAGCAGTAGGGTAAAAAAAGACGCACTCTAAATTAGGGTGCCTTAGTTTCTTGTGACACCGTAGCCACGAGGAATCCATGTGTTGACAAGAAGGCTTCTATGTAGGGCTGCTAGTCTCGTTGGCAAGTCGGGGTTTTTCGTTAGGTGTGGTTACACAAGCCGTCGATGTACCAAGGTATGTAAGTCTATGTATCTATTCTGTAGACGCACAGCCGATCCCACCAGCCCATCGTTACATTCAAAATCTTCCTAGTCGAATTTCTAAAGTTACCAGGTACTCCTTTTCGTGACACCCAGCGTGTCGATATTGTGCTACTATAATACGTGTACCAATGTAGCTATCATTATTGCCGGATATGAAAAACATGACAGATAGGAGATAATGCTTAAGAGTTGGCAGATACCCCTGAAAATATGCGTAGTTGTGCCAAGCATAACTTGCATTGTGCAGCAATCCTCATAGAGCAAACAGTTGGACTTAGCCATTTTCACCACTTAGTCTTAGTTAGAGTCAACTAAGTGGCGCTATAACATCTAAGTGTCTTATAGAAAAGGTCTAAGCTATGGAAGTACTTACCTATAGTTTAAATAGTTGAAGTCATTTTAAACTATTTCTAGAAGAGCTTCCAGGAGAGTTTCCAAAGTTAAGCTCTTACATTGATTTGTGGGTCATGCTACTCTAACAACTATAGTTGGGACGAATATCGAACTCTCCTATTTTTAATGTTTGCTTCGAGAATACATACTACATACATGTATAAACTCAAGTCACCCGAGACTAAAAAAGCTTGTGGTGACATCTGCTAGGCTCGTACATTGCGTTAGTACCACACGATGCGGTACTTATAGTAGGCGTTCCAATAAACCACCACAGACTTAGTCGACTTATAGCAACTACGGACGAACGAGGTTATAGGCGAACCAAAGTTGAGAACCCATGTCTAGCCTAGATTCCCAGAGTCCGGGAACGGGCTTAAGCTAGTGACGTTACAGAGTGTCTCGCCTTAGTGCGTCCAAGTGTGTTTAAAACCTGGAAAATAAAAAATAGTAAAAATAATAAAAATATTAGAGGCAGAAATGGGGGCATGAGTTTAGGTAGATTCGGGAATCTGGCCTAGAGGGTCCTAAGGGTTGCGATTTTACGTTGGTGTGGAAGACAGCAGTCGAACTAGACAAGGGGTGTTAGCTCGAAATGCCATGCGGGAGCCGTTGGATAACGCTTGGGAGCTTGGGACGCAACCCCGGCCGTGGCCAATGCAGCGGGCCGCTAAGCCCACAATTAACGTTGACGTGCCTACGTGCCTTGTGCCTCGCGTGCTCTCCTGGTTCTCGGTGGCCTGTATGCGACCCGGGGGAGGGTTTAGAATATTCTCGATGTAACCTTGGGGATAGCGTCGTCCGTCTATTTTTATTTTATTGAATTATTCTTAATATTTTTTATTCTATAAATTCGGTCCTTAGTCTTATAAGTTTATTTAATTTAGTGTTCGTCCCAAGCTCAGATAGGTAGGAAGGTTTACCGTTGCTCTTGCTCTTTTAATTCTAGCGCCTGTTCGGATGAATAGGCCACATGTATCATGTATATAGGTAGTATGGGACTCGGGATCAACTCATATAAGGTTAGTCCAAGTCTAGCTTTTATGATAACTCATAACCTCACTTCTTCATACTTTGGTTCACCTTATAGTACATGCTTAAGGCTGATTTGTCGAATACCTAGTACTTATATAACTCCAACTTCTTGCTTATTCATGACCTGACCTTTGCTTCACCGTGGCTGATGGCTGGATATAGTATACGCATGTCTGACTTTACTACCGACGGATTAACAAGAATATGTCAAAGCCTTTTGACGACGAGATTTTACTCCATGAGACGAGAACGTCCGATTCAATGTTTCGAAACATGAAACTGACTAATGCTGTCAATAGCAGTTCATCGCCACCTGGCATCGCCTCTCCATCTGCCGATTCTAATAGAGACAGAAAGCGATTTAACTTAAGCGAACCACCCGACAATTTTATTGCGAGTGCACCATCTTATCGGTCATTCTTCAAGAGCCAAGACTTATGACTGCTCGGCATATCTAATACGAGGGATTCAGACGATTGATATAGACTATTTCAACAACACTCATAATTAGATCAAATGTCATTGCAGGAACAAACCTTTTATATCTACCAAAGCGCAGAATCCGACGAACAATTTCATCGATACCTACCTACCTATTTATACCGCTGTCACATGAAATATTAATAAATCTTCGGATAGATACACCTACCTATTCTTGCCAAAAGCAACTCCAAGGCTGCCCTGCCGTGTTACCCCGGAATCTCACCTACATACACCTTCCGCAGATGGTCTAGAACTCGTCGATGCTTAATGACAGCCCACGACGCGCAAGAGTGATTGAGTAACTTCTCAGTGGGAATACTTATCGTTATCGTGACTGCCACGGCGTCGGTTGTGCCCTCTCGCAAACAATTGCATTCGACGAAAGAGCGTGCGGCTATTGTAGGTGTTAGGACAGTGAGGTGCATCAGAGCGCGACTTATGACGTAGCGATCTTGTGAATTAACTTCGTCTAATTACCATCCCCTCCATATCTCCTTCCAGTCCTACCTAACAACGTCACTTTACTTGAAGAAGGACCTTGAGGATCAAATAACTCTTTTCCACACAATGTAGAATGCAAATGCATACACTATCAAATAGTAGACGGGCGGTGGTTGTTAGAGGCACCCTAGACGATACTTTTAGTGATAGATTTACGCATCCATGACCTTCGAAGTTGAGCTGGCCCCTAACTAAGAGACCTAACCTTTGCTTTTTTTCCAACCTACCGCTCCCGACGTGAATAATTTAACGACCTGCTCAAACCCGAAAACGCCTTCGCATTTTATCACCTCGCCGCGAGGAAATATGCCGTCTGCCGAAGGTGCATCAGCCGCCTCGGTCTCCGACAGGGATCTTCAGGGTATCAAATCAAGATCGGGGAATAGAGGTGGTAATAATAGTGGGGTGAAGACCCCGACCTCGATCTATCCACACCCAGCTCCAGATCCTCTAGATCCCTTTTCAACCACAGATCGTTTGTCACCTAACTCCAACCCCAACTCCAATGCCAGATCAGCCGCAAATTTAACGAGGCCATGTCTCCCTAACCGCACCAAATCCGTCGAATCTGTCGTGGCATTGGGTGCCTACCCTCTAGGATCCCTTCGACTCATAGGGTCTAGGAGGACCCCGGAGAGGTCCTTAGATCTAGACACGGTCATGGAATCCCTATCCGATCTTGATCCTAAGCTTAAGGGTGCTTTTCCTACGGGCGGCGATGTCTTCATCCTGGACGACTTACCGCCGAATTTCACAGTCGGCTGTGACACCATGTCCTTCTCAACAAAAAGGTCATTCCCGGGCTTTCGCGAAATCCCGCCCGGGGTGCATCTCATCTGGGTCGCACCCTCTGAAGCGACGTCATCGCGCAGCGCATATTGGATTGTCACACCCGAGCGGGAAGAGTGGGAGCAATCGGAGGTATACGTCAAACAGTGGGATAATTTCAATGAAATCCTAGGTGAGCCTGCAAGCCATGCAGAGGAGCGCTTCCAAAGGGAAAGGTTAAAAGAGGCATTTGAAAGCCTTTCTCCCTATCAATTCCGGGCAGTTGCTTCTGGCGTACGCCTCACGCCGCCCAAGCACGAAAACGACCTCCCCTCGTTTCTGGCCCACGAGACGATATGGAACCAATTGACGTGGGCAATCCATCCCGGCTTGTTGAATAGGATAACGGGCTCGACGCAGAAAAGTTGGCAAGTCACCACCTTGGACCAAGTTGCTGGCGATACAGAAATGGCCAAAGAAGCACGCCTCTACGCCACCGGAAAGCCGCAACTCCGATTCACCTTCCCCATGAACGCGCCTCTAATCGACCCCGCAGCGCAAGGTAGCGAGCGCACCCAGCAAGCCCTCGACCCTACCTCCTTCGTAATCTCCACGCTAGAAGACAGCCCCTCCGGCCGTCGTCTCGATGACCTAGTCGGCGAGCTCTCCATCGCCTTCCTAACCGGCATGCACCTAGGCAACTTCTCCTGCCTTGAGCAATGGTGGTTCCTTACAAACCGCGTCATATTCCGCTCCTTCGACCTCGTCGTCCAACGCCCCTCCCTCGCCCTCAACCTCATCCAAGCCTTCCACGCACAGCTCGTCTATAATGACCGGTACCTCGAGGGCGATATCCTCGATATGGTGCCCGAGCAATCCCGTAAACTGCAGCGCGCGTTAGTAACCTATAAAGCGCGTCTTGATGAACGCCTGCTGGCGCTCGGCGACCGCATCTCGTCGGCCCAGCATAAAGCCGGCGAAGCGTTTTCTGCGCTCGAGGCGTGGCTTTGGAGACGTGGGTGGGATCTTAGGGGTCAGTATGTAAGGGCTGGCACGCTGACGCTGGAGGATGGCGAGGAGGTCGAGGCGGAGATGTCGGATTTTGAAGACGAGGATGAGAGGGGCGAGTTCGCGCCTGTGGTTGTTGAGGTCGATGAAGGGGGGAGGGAGACGGGGTTGGTTTCGTGGGAGAAGTGAGGTACTCTGGTCCGAGATGGGCTATGATGGAATGGAATGGATAGATCGGTCGATTAATTCGAACGAAGCCCACGCACGATTTTTATTTAATTCTTTTACACTGGGAAGCATTACCCTCTATTAGACCCCTTCCTCCGCGACCTATCAACGCCTGCGAGTCTTGAAACACAAAAAGATTCCTAGGCCGTCAACTAAGTTTTTACTTCTATTCGTTGCATAACGTTACGATACAATACTTTACTTTTAACTCTTTGCCCACGAATACACTAATGCATCCTCGGTGTTCGTCTCTCCTGGTCTTGGTGGCTTGGTTATGCTTCCCTGTTGTATAATTACAGATACTATAGACTTTTCACTTTTAATGCTAATGGAGATGAGAGCCTCTTCTGATAAATCGGACAAGGAAGGCGAAATAATAATCGTCTAATCATGTATAGTATGAATGAGAATTTGGCTCTCGTAGTGGTTATGATCGAGCCTTGCTTGGAAGAGGGTAGAGTAGTATAGGTATATCCCTCTTCGTGTAGCTAGCATAATTGATGGTTATTATGTATATACAATAGCTAGACATAAAACGGTGATTAGTACTATGATATCAAGTTGTGAACATGGCTTCTAGGTTAGTTTATGAGAGGATGCTCGAGTAGATCTAGGTAAACCCTGCTTACCCTCGTGGTCTACGTAGTATGGCCTTGGTTTCTCACTATATATATTCGTTGGAACTTTGCCATCAGTGAAACATTCCGATGTCATAATCCAAAAATCTCATTCTCAACAAAGTCCCGACATCATTTTCATCCTTACGACAGCTCATTGTCAACACCTCACCTACGTCGAATCACAAGGTTCTAGACCAGCACAGATAATTTTAGAAGAATTTATCATTTCGTTCGCCTAATCCCTTTACAACCAGGCCATGCAAATGCATTGATAATAGAGAGTTCGAAGGCATCCTAGCAATAACAGCAGAGATGACCCTCGCAAAAGGATTTCCTCCTTTTTCAGGACTCCAGAGGTTTCCGACCAACCGCCATGAGCCGGCATCCCGAATTCGTTGCGCGAAAAGGGGAAAACCAGGCCGTGATGAAAAAAAGAAGCGCCAGCTGTTTCCCCGTGGCCGGTTTCTTTTCTCTTCTCTTTCCTTCCCCTTCGTCCACCGCAAAAGATTTTCCCGACCTTTCCGTACGTACAAGGCACGCCGCAATCCCCAAACTCCAGCAGAGAGAGTGGAAAAATCGTTTAACGGTAGGATTTTTGGTAGCGGGCACGGGCACCTGGACCGCCGAACTTCTTGGGCTCGCACCGACGGTTGTCGGCGACGAGGAGGGTGCGGTCGTATTGGACGAGGGCCTGCTTGAGCATGTTCTTGGAGTGCTCGTCGACGAACTTCTGGTAGTAGGCGATGAGGGCCTTGGCGATGGACTGGCGGATGGCGTAGATTTGCGAGGTGTGACCACCACCGGTGACGCGCACTCGGATGTCGACCTGGGCGAACTTATCGAGGCCGATGATTAGGAGGGGTTCGTAGACCTGACGCGTTGTTAGTTTTTGAAGTCCGTTTCAATATTTTCAATTTGATATATATCAAAATGTCTTTCGAGTATTTGGCAAAGGTTTATGTTTTATTTTTGAAGTAGAAGCAATGGCGCGAGAATTTGTTGAATGTGTGGTTGAGGGTGTATTGGATATCGGAATCGTGAAAGATGTTCGTTCGTACCTTGAATCGGAGAACCTCAGGCTGGACGAGAGATAGAGGTCGTCCGTTGACCTTGATGAGACCGGAGCCGGCCTAGGATTGAAGATGACCTCGTTAGCTTCCTGTTCATTATGATTTGAATATGTTTCCTCCTCTAACGGTGATAGGGTCGGGATCGACGTCGACATGGTTCTATCGCATCCCGCCTCCGTCCTTCGTGATTGACGACAATATGAACTAACCTTGCAGTGGGCGACGGCGGTAGCCGTCTTCTTCTTGCCGAAGCACTGTACGCTGTTGGAAGACATGGTTGCGATGTTGTCTGTGAGGTTGGGTGTGAAGGGATTCGCAACCAGAAAGTGCCTAGGCTTGAATGAGAGGGTACAGTCAAATTGGTGATGTTTCGAGAGTCTCAATTTTTTGCCGAAAAGTTGAAAAAGGGTTTGTGCCCTCGAAATACGCTAATACAATTCTGAAATGCGCTAAGGACGCTTAGGGAATAAGGTGTGGGAAGGTGAAAGTTTGACGAGCCGAAGAAAATCCGGTGGGGCTTGCACTGTATAAATCTTATGTAATCACGAGCGCTGTCTCCACTCATTTGGTGCTTATCGATAGCCAGCTTCCTGCCCCTCGGACTTGAAAGGACGTCACCGCGGACAGGCAATTGAAGGTATCTCCTGTTTTACAATAGGTACAACTACGATTGATGCAAATTTCATTTTTTTATACTAATTAAATATCTATCGTCAGGATCGTCTCCTCGAGACTTAGGCGTCTATGCAATGTGATTGTAGCCTTTATTCCTCATAGAATATCTACTCCTACTCCAGTAACACGCCAAGCCCCAACCCGAGTTCACGTGCTCCCCTGATCGTCATCCATTTCACCTCAGCACCGCTTCCCCCAACCTTAGAGGCTCGTACAACTAAACAACAAAAGAAAGAGGGAAGTCAGGCACAGCAAACAACCATGTCCCGCAAAGGCGTCGGCCTAGCAGCCTTCGACCGCTCCCGCCTAACCTCCGCGCAATACGCCTCCCACGGGAACACGCTCCGCACAAGCGACGCCGCCGCCCTCGAAACCCAGCTCTCCGTCTTCCGCTCCCTACTCCAGCAATTCGCGCAGACGCACGCGAAGGACATCCGCTCGGACCCGAGCTTCCGCGCGCAGTTCGCGCGCATGTGCACCGCCATCGGCGTGGACCCTCTCGCCTCCTCTTCTTCCTCTGGCAGCACCGGGGCCGGCATAGGAAGCAGTCTCTGGGCGCAGCTTTTAGGCCGCAGCGTGAACGACTTCTACTTCGAGCTCGCGGTGCGCGTGGTCGAGGTCTGCGGGGCCACGCGCGGGGAGAATGGGGGTTTGATCGGGGTGAGGGAGCTGCGGGAACGGCTTGGACGGGGGCGTATGGAGGGCGCGCCTGAAGTCACGGATGATGATGTGTTGCGCGCTGTCGGGACTCTGAAGCCCCTTGGTTCGAGTTACTCTGTTATAAGGGTGGGAAATAAACCGTATATCCGCTCGGTCCCGAAGGAGCTGAATACGGACCAGAGCGCGGTGTTGGAGGCTGTACAGGTTTTGGGCTATGTGAGCGTCTCGATGCTGATGGTTAATCTGCGTTGGACGAGGGCCCGGGCCCAGACTGCTGTTGAGGATTTGTTGGGTGAGGGAATGCTGTGGGTTGATAAGCAGGCTACTGAGTGGGAGTATTGGAGCCCTGGCTTTATGCTCGATGTCGATGGTGCGACTACGGCTGGGGGATGAGAAAATTTGGGTTGGTAGACAAAACTGTTCTACCTGGATCTTAACGTTATGAAACGCGGGCTATTGATAATAGTCGCCGGGACGGTACGCCCCTACCTATTGTGATGCCAGGCATCGGGACCTCAGTTATGTGGGTTGGGACGCAACCTAGGACATTTGAGATATGGAGGATATACTGCTTGGAAGTACGGAAAGACCAAGTCGTGTAGTTACTAAGTCCCCTGAAGATTATCTGACTGGGGGATATCAGGATGACTTGAATCTTCAGTGTCCAACACTAGATAGACATCATACAAGGATCCTGTCATGTATGAAGGCCAGGAGAGTTACGGACATAGGACGCAAAAATACGAATTATCACCAATGATCTTCACAGAAAGCGGCAGACAACACCATATCAGCAAGTAATTGAACTAATCTTCATTCACTATCAGAAACCCATTATCTTTATGTACCTGAATCCCACCCTTTCTATGCAAATGCTTCCACTGTAACCGCTTCTTCGGCTATACCCTCGCCCAACAAAAAAACAAAAAACAACGCTGGCGAGGGCGACACTTTTTTTTAATATACCACGAGCTATGCGCCGGTAAGGGGATTCCAAAAAAAATCTATATGTACTTGGTACGTAACCGTAGAATGGTTACCGGCTCTTAGCCAATTGTTTGCCTCCCCAAAACTCCAAAAACGGGTTTAACAAAACTTATAGTACTCGTAGCAAGTGAACAAAGTGACAAGAAGTTTAGCGACCAAGATCGACGTCGGTGACTCAAGCGAGTACCTTCGCGGCTTTGGAATCCAACTATTTCTACAATTCACCAATCCTCTCCAAAAAGAACCTTCGATTTATGCACAGGCGCATGTACATTGTACACCTTCCCGTCTCCGGGGAATATTATCAATTAGTCTATTCGATTATGTATGGCGATCGACCTGATATTCGAATCCATCTACATGCCCTCGTCCTCGTCCTCGTATTCGTACTCGTCGTTGGTGCTCTTGCTGTCGCTATTGTCTCGGTTACCCAACCGGTTGGTGAACGCAGTGAATTTTCCCTTAAGGAAACCGGTCCCGATCGACTTTCGCCTCTCTCTTTGTTGGGAGAAACCAGTAGTAACAGTCGATATATTTCCTGTTCTGAATGGGGTCAGTGCATGCCCGGTATGCATGCTGGCGCTGGTTTTCGGTCGAGGCATGTCGAGTCCTAGACCGGTACCGGTAGGGTCTATCGGAGTTGGCGGCGTCGTCATCTTGACGAAGGACGGCAAAGGCGGTGCTGCCCGGGTAGTGCTACTTTCTGCAGCTGCGCCACTTACGCCACTTGCACTATTTGAAGCCTTGCGATTGTATGAGCGAGACGAAGCGATACTAGAGCTTCGGCTGTTTGATCGCTGAGGTGCTGGTATGTTTGAATGCGCGCTTCTTATGCTTCTTGGCGGCGACCTCGAATAATCCACCGGGCTCGTTCCATACAAACTGGACGAATCATCACTATTGTCGCCATTGTTGGATGCAGACGGCGTGGCAAGAAGGACACTGCTGGTAGCTAGTTCGCGAAGTTTGCCTTGCTGTGCAGTGTTGGGCCGATGCTTGAACTTGTTGCTGATGATAGCTCCTGTGTGAGAGATGAGAGCCTTGACTACGCGACCTTTGAAGGCCAGGGCTAAGTCAAGATTGGACCATGTTTTATTGCGATATTCGATCGTTGGCAGTCGGAAAACAAAGTCGTGCACATCTTCAATATTCCGATCACTTTTACCCTTGTAACTAAGGCAAAGGACGACCGATGGTAGCTTGATATATGCAAAGGTCGTAAAATTCGAAGCACGAGTGACCATCTTCGTCAAGTCATCGGAAGGCTTATCGTCAGAGTTGGCGGTTTTTCGGGTGAGATTAAACCGGCCACCTTTCTTGCTTTCGCCGGTAACCCCCATTGTCGCGGCCCGACCGACAACTGGCTTTTGTTGGGAAGTATTGACAGATCGCAGCGACTCGTATGAGGGCTTTTTGGTCGCTGTCTTGGAGCCGAAGAGCCGGAAAACGCTGCTTCCTTCGCCTGAGTAGACACTAGGAGCTTTGGACTTCTGGCTGCTGTCGTCGTTGGGGCGAGGGTCGAAGGTAAGGGTAGGACGAAGACGAAGTTCTAAAGATCCGGCGCGCGTGGAGAAAGTAGGTTCCTTGTCAGAAGCTGCAGTACCTAGCCTACTAGAGCCAGACACAGAGTCATCTTGCGGGTCTTCTTCCTCTGGCTCGGCAGTAAATATTGATTTCGCAGCAGATGGCGAATCGGTCTGTTCATCCGTCTTCTCTTCGTCCAATCCTGGGAAAATATATTCGAAAAGTTTCCTTCCTACTTCGTGCTCTAGCTGAATCTTCATTGGGAAGAGGTTCACTTCGAAATGGTCCATCACCGGTATACCTGCGATAGCTTCTAGCATACGCCAATAAACGCGAATCATCTGATTGCCCTCCAGATCGGCGGAAGCGGCCTTTTGATCCTCGAAGAAAGGTGCAACCATCTCTGGATAAATCGCATCTGGCATAAGATTCAAACCAAGCACCTTGCCTACTTGCATCAAATTGATATGGGATCCATCCGAGTTGTCTGTTCGGTCGTATTCGACATCTCTTAGCTGCAATTCGACGAGAGGGTTGTTGTTGTCCTGAATGAGATGCCAGACAAGCTCTTTAGCTGCAATTGTCCACCTTAATAATGCGTTGCTCTGCGAAGCGTTATTGGTTTTGCGTTGTGAAGTGGTGATCGCCTTCATCATGAAAAACAGTTCATCTTCGCAGGCGGCGAGGTCACGCTCAAGAAGCAGCCTATCTTGCCATCCTTTCCTATCTAAATACTTAGAATGGATCTGGAAATGAGCCTTGATATCCTCTAGTTGCCGAATACGTTCTTGTAACCTGGTGACCATTTCCGGAGTTCCTCGGAGATCGCTGAAGTCTGACGCCAATATGATCTTCTCTAGCCTTTCATTTCTCGTCTTCTCTAGAGGCTCGCTGTACATTAGAAGGTCGAGAACAATGACGTATACGGCGTAATACTGCGATGAGTTGCAGAGAGCTCTCAACTGAGGAAATTCTACCCAGAGGTTATCCATCCTACTCTCAGTGCTCTCTACCGTTAGTGGGTTGGCCTCGGTATTGACCTCGTCGTTATACTTCAAGCGGAGTGTGTTGAACTTGTCATATCTCAGCATGGCAGATGTTTTCTGGACAACCCGCTTGAAGCCGAATGGATCTGACTTGAAATCATACATAACTTCCATAGGCACCCAAGGGGGCCACGACGTATTTGCGGGCGTCCCATATGTATTTCCTGAATACATTGAGAGTAGCTGGCCAGAGAACCACTTCTGGTGAGTTACAAAGAATTGCGCGCTGTCCATTTGAAGCAAGAAGCGTCGTTGGACTAGACCACTGACTTGGTCAAATAGTCTAGCTTTCTCCATAACTTCGACCACTTTAAGTTCCATTCCTTTTCCAGTAATGAGCACAACATGCTTTCTATTCTTCTCACTCTGAAGCTGGATTTGAGGGGCGATCAGCCGGACGTGGTAGGAATTTTGGGGAGCAAAATCTTCTGCAATGCCGCTAGTAATATCTTCCATGTTGGCGCTGGCAGGCCCTTCGGAACCAGCGTGTCCATCAGCGTTGACATATTTCCTGCCATCCTTCAGGATTTGGTTGATACGATATTCTATGTCTGGATCCGTGTCGCTAGTTTGTGCAGTGCTGCTCGCGGCCGACGATTGTTGAGCGTCCTCGGTTGATTTATTGCCAGATTTGCTGTTTTGCTTGGCTCTTGCCTGTTCCTCAACGATATCTAGAATAAACTTGACGGCAGGTCTAGATAGATAGTAGACAAAACCACGTCGCTGACTGACTTGATGGCTGTATCGCAGGATAATATTTCGCAACAGGTTATTCCACTTTAATTGGATATTATGGACGACAAACCTATTCTTGAAGTCACTGGCGAATTCTGTTCCGGATGGTACTTGAACTTTGCCGTCGCCGGTGTCAATCCACTCCCTGGATTCGTGGCTTGTAGACTCGGAGTCGTCTAGGCCACCTTGGGCATCCTGCGATGTCTTGATAGCTACTTGCTCCAGCATATTTTGCATGAATGCTAGCTTATCTTTGAGCGCGTAAGCATGTTTGCTCAGCATGTCAAATTCAGCCCTGATTTCAGGGTCTTTGCCATTATCTTCGATCATGCGCATTTTGGCATCCATAATGTTGCGTGCATTGGTGGTAATTTGAGTTTGTAGCTGCTCCAAACGGGATTGGATGAGGTCATATTGGACTCTCCTGGGGTCATCATCTTGGCTCATTATACAAAGATGAGTAGGCTCGTCCCCAAAAGGACTCGTGCGGTCCGGATCGCCATCTATCGTCCCGCCAATGTCAGTCTGTCTGAAGTAGGTGACACGCGGAGCATATGCCAGCGGCAATATCCTCGTGTCCGGATTTGGCTCCGAAGGGAGAATCCAGTCAAGTTCCACAAAATCATCCATGTCGACCCAACTATAATCTTCGTCAGGGATGTTAAAGTGGGAAATGTTTGTACTGTCGGTTTCTTGCTGTGTCATTAAAGTCGCAACCGAATTCTTCTTGATCGCCTCAGTAGTCGTGCCTCTCATACTAGCAGAAATCGCACGAACATCTGCGGATACAAGATCGAGTTGGGCTGCGTGGATCTTCATGCCGGTCGTTCGACCATTTGTCTTATGACCCATATCTCGTGTGTTGAACTCTTCTCGACGTTGGTGAATATCGAGCATGAAGCTGTCAAATCTTACTTTAATACCAGTGGCTGAGACGGAATTCTCGGAATTATCTTCGACATCCTTGTGCTTGTAAACATGGCTAAGGAACAAGGGGGCCAAGAGAAGGTTATACTTGATGGTTCCCAGATGCCTTCCGAATTTTTTACTATTCTTCTCCCGCCCAGGCCAAAGAGTTCCCTGACGGACAGGAAGTGACATTGGTCCACTGAACAGCGACCACCAGGCAAAGAAGTGAGTAAAAAATCGAGGGGTCAAATGTACGGTGTTATAGCTCCGCGATAATTGAGCTTCCGATGTAGTCCAGTTTCGGTCAACGGGCGCCCTTATAGCAAGGGAAAGATGGATGTGCTCGCTTCTAAAGCCACGGAATGCATCGTAGGGGAGCAGGTCGTTCTCGGGCTTGGCATGTTGGGGTGCTTTCAATACAACCTCGTAATGTGGCTTGAAGTCGAAATTCCGTTTTCCATCTTCAATAGCCTGCTCGAAAACGAGGCCAGCCATCCATTGAACGTTGCCAGACACCTTCATGACAACCTTCTTAAATGACGCCCCTGACTTGAAACTGTTCTCGCTCCTCACGCTATCGTCTTCTCCAATACGGCGTGATTCCTCTCTGGCCTGGTGGCTGTAATCTGGTATAGCGAGCACATACTCGCCGCTATCAACCACCATGAATTTCTTCGGGTCGTCGTCGGTATGCACATCCCATTTTACGTTGTTTCGCCAACACATCAAAAATCCAGCACCGTTTCCAGTGACGTTATAAGGATCTCGCGTGCCCTTGAGAGCAAGATGCACGTCGCCGTCTCCCTTCCATGCAGCTCGAAGTCGAGAGTGGAAATTCAGCCTAATTTTGTCCCAGAAACCAACACGTTCCGAAGGATCTAACTGCGGTTTCGTGAACGACTCAATAACCATCATCATGTCTTGAATAGCAGGCTGGTACGAAGGACCCCAAGTGATTCTCGTAGGATGTGCAGTGTTGATGTCTATATTCATATCTGAATAGGACTTGACTGGACCGATAGTGCGGCGAACATCGATGGCAAAACTTCCAGTCGACATCCCCGGCTCTAGACTACTTGGTGGAGTAATTTGGACTTTGATCCTGCGAGTAGATTCATTACCACGGAATTCTTCTGCAATGACAAAATCTGTCTTGAGAGATAGAGCCGCAAGTTTCGACGACTGCCCAGATTTAATGGCGGGAACATGGAGTAAGGGTAGAGGGTAGTCACGAAGACTAACTCGCACTTCACCCATGTTAATCTGAACATTCATGGGAACGAGAAGAGAATACTTCATATCCTTTGGCATCCCCTTTCCGACGCTGTGGAGAAAGTCGGGTAGTTTATGCATCGGGAATGAGGGCTTGTCAATCACGACGTGCAAATCTGTAATCACCGTCCCCATTAGTGCCGGTCGTTGCGGTACCTCAAGTATTTTCTCGTTGTCTTCGAAGTCGTCGGGGATCTGATCTGGGCCCCAGAAAAGACCACGGAGGTCTTTCATCCCATTCTTCGCCATCAAATAGTTACGGTCGATGCGCTTCTTCCAGCTTTGGGCATTGTGCTCGTGAAGTCTGAGTCTGGCTTCCTGAACTGACACATGGGCTCTACCGCTCATACCGCGAATAGTTTCTGGGTCATATCGAGGGTTCCTAGTCGCAGGAGCCTCGCTACTGGAGCGTTCATCGCGCCCAAATTTCGAAAGGCCGTCTTCACTCTTGCTACGACCCCAGGAGTTATTCGAGGTGGTCGTCCTTCCTCTCGTCATCACTGATCGATTGCGGATTCGCTCGGACTCCTTCCTCATTTCCTCTTCATGTATCTTCTTTACTTTAACTTGGTATGCCTCCTCTCGAGCAAGTCGTTGAAGTTGCTCAACACGACCGGCCCTGTAAATAATCCCTAATTTCCATTCAAAAGCACCGTCTTCAAGCTCGAACAGTAGGGTACGAGTTCTTAATGATATTTTCGGGACATTCTTCGGGCCTTCCGGTGCTTTGTCCAAGATGTATTCATTCGTTCCGGTTTTGAAGCGGTGATGAAGTTGTTCACTCGCCTTGATTACGTTAATGATGTTGTCAGATATCATATTGATAATGAGCTCATGGGGTACGGCTAATCGCATAGCATCGTTGACGATATCGAACATTTTTTCGTCATGAAAACCGCCCGTCGACGTCTTCCTTCGTGATTGGCGATAGTCCAAACGAATTGTTTTGATACTCGCGATGCGTGCCCAGACGCCACACATTCTAGGTGCACCAGCATAAAGGCGCACCAATTTCGAAAAGAAAAACGGCGGCGACCATCTGTGGCGACCAGCTTCCATGTCATAGATTTGTAGCATCAGAGGAGGATCGGAAGGCATTTCGGCCTTAATCTGAATCAATGCAGCCTTAATGTCAAATGTAACGAGCTCCTTATAATGTCGAGGAAAATCATCCATTTGGCCAGCAATAGGAGAATCTGGTGATACAAGCGGAGGGCTGAGGAACCCGGTCTTCGGAGTTTTCGGACTTGTTGGCGGTGCTGAGCGTTGTGGTACTGGCCCTCTAATAAATGCCTGGCGCAAGACCATAATAGCGACACCCACTGAATAATGTCGAAACAGTGAATAGCGGAGTAGGATAGTTCTTATGTGCGAATGAACATGTAATATGGGACCCTGTCCGTCACTATGCGTTGAGAGTGCTATCTCGAAGCGAGGTATTTGGACAAACGGTTCAACTTCCCATTTCTCAGGCCCTTCCACTATGAAAGCCTCCAGCCCTCGTGTATGAACCGTGAGTCTTCGTCCATCGCCGCTACTCTGTTGCTTTTTTCTTGGAGACGGTGGCGCAGAAATTGATTTCAAGAATTCCGCATCAGGCATAAAAGACCGGCTGGCCGTTCTTCTCCTAGAAGTTGGACGTTGCCGGAGTGCATCCAATCGCTGAGCTCGATACTCGGCCGACCAGGAATCCATCTGTAGCACAACGCCCCTGGTATGACCGGGGAAATCGTCATCAACGCCAGTAATTTCAGCGCTAAAGTCTTCAACCTGCACGTTAAAATGAAGTAGCCAATGTGGCAGGGCTCGAACCACATTCTTCTTTGGCTTCTGCAACCTCGATCCAGCTCGTTTGTCCGGCTCAACATCCAATTTAAGCTGGCGAACTATTTGACGCAAACCCTTCGTTATCTCCGGACGGGTCATACGAACCGCGAAGGTCTGCAGATTGCCGCTGGCGATGACGTGAACATCGGGAGTTGCCGAGACTTGAATCTTGAGGTCAAATGATTCTGTATCCATCAGGTCAAAGCGACTGCCTTGGGCGGTTTGATAGTACAGATTATGGGTTTGGAGGCGCACAGACGATACAAGAGAGTAATGCAAATCTTCGACAGCAGAGTGGAAAGACTCGAGGTCAAGCGAGATTGATGAGATAGATGAGATGATTAAGTCGAAATCGTCTGATTCATTGGTCTTCTTGACTGGAGGCAGAGCTATTCTTATGACTGGTTCATGCATGGAAAACTTAACGTTAGCTTTTGGCAGTAGACGGGAGATCAACCTATGTCTCTGCTCTACGTGCGCTTTCGGTGCCTTCGGCTGAGGACGAAGGATAGCGAGAAGTACCGGAAGATGCTTCGGATCCAGATCAACAGATGGCGATGTGACGACGGAATTTGCGAACAGAATATTGGCATTTCTTTCTTCAGCACTTCCAACATCCGAGAGTTCAACGGTTTTTGAAGGCAAGGTAGTCTTCACGGTCGTAGTAGCCATAGGGATATATACGACCCGCTCCGGTTTGCCGTTGCCATCGTCGAGTCCAATGGAGATCGAGAGCGCCGCAGCCAAAGCTTCGTGAGCGATATCCTTTGAGGGAAAGTACATGCGATGCGCCGGCGACTTGGGGTCTAATCGATGTAGGTCGATACCAACCTCTTTCATCGAGGCATTCAGGAGCAAAGGAGAGCCGGCCGACTTCACAGCATCCACCTTCTTCGTCAGACTGACAAAGCTCACCGCAAATTGCACTTCCTTAACCCCACGCAGAATAGAGCTCACAAACTCCTTGGAATCAGACACCGTTTGCATCAATTCCTGATCAGTACTGCCAGGCGTCTCAATTTCTTGAATGACCTTACCAACCGATACTTCAATAGACTCGACATTCTTATATGTAGGTGGATATTGACGCCTAGATTTCTGAAATCGTTCGAGACAAGTGCGAACATCGTCATAGGGAACATGCACCCTACCCAGTTTCAAGGCAATGGCCGCATCTCGGAGCCCGTCGAGCTGATCGTAGAGGAATCCATGTACATTCAAAGTAGCACTATCCAACACCTCAATGGCTTCGGTGCTGCCCTTATCTGTGAATAAGACGCTTCGTAGAGTGACGATCCATTCGGCAGAGTGTTGTTGGCGCTGTTTATCGGATCTGGTCTGGAAGAAGAAGCGTGCGCGATCGACCATACGATTCCTTGTGTCTAAAGCGATTGTAAAGCTACCAAATTGCACTTTTCCAGCATCCACAATATTGAGTGTTGAATCGGTGGCCACTAGATCGACTAGACGAATCCAACGTACATTTCGGTGCAGTTTCTTGATCCTGTCTTTGATTGTCATGAGTTGTTTCCAAGTAGCACTACGGGCGGCCTCGAATTTAACCCGCTTAGATTTATTTTTAGGCAGAGTCTTCGTCGATTGCGGTCCTTTGCTTTTCTCATCTTCGCTCTCGCTCTCGTTCGAATCGATTCCGGATTTCTTCTGGCCCTCGAGTACCTTGAAATCTAAAGTTACGGTGAGCTCGCTAACGACAATGCTTAGCCATGTGGGTTGAGAGAAAGTTGGGCGATGGAGATTAAGTCCAAGGCCTCTAATCTCAATCTTAACACCATCTTTAGGGGTATAAGCTAATCGCCTCAGGGAGAAATATCCTATACGCTGTATGGATACGCCGGAAAGTATTCGAATGACGGCGAAGAGGACAAAGGACGAGAGGTAGATAACGACGAGGACGCCGAATATGAAGGTTGGATTAAGGAGTGCCATGGCGAAGACGCCTCAAGCACGGCGCGCGTCCCGCGTTACTGGCTTACGAATGGAATATCAGCATAGCTAAACAGACAACGGTATCATTCTTCTCTTTGATCCTTACAATATCGCGTCAGATGCTTCCTCTCGCCTCATCATCCGAGTATCGGGCTCTGGTCCATCTCGTTACTTCGGTTGCTTGTCAGGGTCACGAGTACGTGTGGCGTTAAGACACGAATCAGCTTTGTTCCTCTACGCTCGCCCTTGCAATATTTGTACTGGATTTTATGGGGTGCGTGCGTAGGTGGATCGCGAAATAGCTACGAACCAACCGGACAATGGCACGAACTATTCTGTAATTGACAAAGCTATATTGTTGGATAAAAGGTAACGAATCGACAGGAGAAGAGGTTCTTAGGTTCAAATGTTCTTTCTGATAGGGAGGAATTACTAAGGACATGCACGTCACAATGCAGCCGCATTGGTGGAATCCTTGCGCTAACCGTTATAAGTGTCTTGTATTAATAACGGTAATAGCGGTTTCCCTCCCTGGATAGGTCCTAGATAGTACCTAACTGACCCTTATTTTAGAGGGTACCAACCGAGATCCATAGCTCCGGACCACCCCTGAAGGGATCCCTAGCAGCTGCCAAATAATCACAACCTTGGAAGCTTGAGGTCAGGGTTAATACTGGACATTTCTTTTCAATATTGGTAGTTGCAAACTCGAAAATTCTCAATTCAACAGTTTCATAGACAACTAGCGTGTGAATTTAAGTTTATTGATTACATCGTTATGAGGAACAAGTAGTACGATATAAAATGAGCAAACTTCGGTTACTCCCGTCCCGCAGTTTCCGCGACTCGATTCGATCAGTGGAGCCGTCCATCCCAATATGTTACAAGCTTCTCATTTCAGTTCGACCCTCTAAGCCTCTCGAAAGTCAACTTGCCCAACTTTCAAAAGAGCCTGAGTCGATGTCGCTGCATGTTACGTGAGCGTATAGCTGTACACCGCTGCAGCTTATAATTATACATTCTGGTTAATTCCTCATAATTCTTAGGAGGATATCCTTCGTGTATTACCCGAACCCATACCGTATAAACTCCTCGCATGCTTTCAATGACAACCCCAACTCCCAAAAGCAAATGCAAATTATTCACTTAGTTCTTATCTAAACAGCTCGGTATAGGTACGGCCAACACTAAAGTTTCGACCGAACCGCCTCTAGTCTATATTTGACGTCTTTGAGCGCCTTATTGCTAGGCGTCCAATCATCAAATTGCTTCAGCAACTCGGTTGTCTCCGAGTACAATTCTGTCTTGACGAATTCTTCTTCTAACAACCCACGCATAATCCAAGGTAATAAAAAGGGGTTGGGATTTACCAGTTTTTCGGGCTTCTGAATACGACAAGGCACATTAGAGACGTTAGTTGTCTCTAAGGCATGCGATATTGCCAGACTACAGTATCCACATTAGCAACATTTAACCCGAGATCGTCTGCTAAAACTTACTCGTAAACTTGCTCATCATCATAAAGCCGTGAGTGGCCCTCACCAGAGTAGAGACTGCCGGCAAGAGGGATTGAAAGCTCGCGAATAAGCCCATGATCAGATATCCCCAAGTTCCGTAATTTCAGAGCAAACCCTACTAGATGTGCGATAAAATCAGGGGCATGGACACGGCCGTCTATGAATACGGCACGGTAAATGTAAGGATGCGAGGCAGGCGTATAGATCGCCGACTCCATAGGAACTAATTGGTCGTCGATACTGCCAATATACTATCACACTTAGTATTTGCGAAAGACAATATATATGGACATATAACTCACTGTGAGACGAGCACCGTAAGACACAACAGCCTCGAGGGCATGTTGGTATCTCTTCGATATTTCACTGTCCGGATCGGCGAACTGCCATAGCTCAGCGGCAGAGCCCATCAACACTGTAACACCTTGAGTCAGAAATCATCGTCCCTCAAATACAACAAATACAGATCACTTGAAAGAGAATACTAATAGAGGTTGTGATATTGTTTGGTAGATTACTTACTACCCATGCCGGATTTGTAGTCAGGGAAAGGTCCAAGCGAAACCCCGGCTGATTATCAAATGTCAGTAACGAGTATTCTGTCGACTAAGGACGATTTGTTGACTAACCCATAGCGCAAACGCCAATCTTAGATCGAGTGATAATACCCAGATCGATCAGTTTCTCGAGCAGCATTAGGCCGACAGGTACTCCCTGTGAATGGCAGGCCAAAACGATGAGATCAGCGCAACGAATATGTTCTATCCAGTTCAAAAGGAGTTTCCAGAGATTATCGACTCGTTCAGCAATCTTGCCCTCTCCTTCAAGAGCGATCTTTTCGATCTCGCATTCACCACATCCATGGCTCTCGGTCCATCTCCGTATGGCCTCAGCACAGTGGTTTGCGAATCGGATAGAAGTACCCGTCGGCTGCCCGATCATTGGCCGAAGATATGAAGCGGGGAAAAGACCATCTACAATGTATTAGTACCTGTCACAAACCCACGATCTACTATGAATATGCAGAAAAGATGAATACATACTACGAAAGCGTTAGTCTCTATCAACCGGATAATATAAATCAAGTGTAAAATGTGTTTATACGTACCGTATACCAATAGCGACAGCTTTCTTGATCTTTGGCGGTTCTTTAACAAGGAAGACATGATTCGCAGGAGGTTGTTGTGTTCGCAAGAGTAATTGTGTGATTTGCTTTATGATTGATGGGTTATTCTTCATGTGATATGTATTACGGAAAGATGGCAAAAGCAAGTTTTGCGCAGAAGACTTGCTTGAGTTTGGCGTAGCCGGTTTTGCTGGAGCGGTCTTTGTAGAGATATCGGAATGGGGCGTGTCTGGTCTTGATAAGGGCTCATCCATATCCAAAGATTGAGGGCGTCCCCTTTTATTTCTCTTAATCGACTCTACCCGAAGAGGCGCTTCTTTGGGCACCTTAGAACCCTTAAGGGAAGGCTCCTTCACGGGCGGAAGATTTGCGTTAACCTCGAGACTGGTAGACCGTCGCGGGTTCGCCTCCGAACCATCGCCAATGACAGCCAACTCGCCTGCCTCCGGCGCAACAGCCTTTTTGGTGTTATTCTTTTGGCTTGTATCTCTCGACCAAAAAGCCCACGTCGAACTAGTAGGTGGCTGACTTGGTTCTGTCGGCTTCGAAGGCGGAGCATCTTCCATCGCTACGTCCGGTGTCTCCTCTGGAGTAGATTTCTGAACTGAACTAGTCTCCGTCGTCGTTTGTGTAGAATCACTTGGTATAGTAGGTGGCGTCGAATACCAGTATCCAAACCACGAGCTTGTAGGCTTGGTAGGTTGGGCAGGCTCAACAGATTCTTGACTTGGCTCGGAAGGAGGTTGTTGAAAAGTATCGGCCTGCGCATTCCCGGACTCTGCATTTTCAGGCTCTTGAGGCGGATCGATATCCATTTTATCGTCCTTCGGTGTAGCTATAGCCGCTTCCGGTACTGAGGGTCTACCAAACCATCCTCCTAACCAGCCCGAAGAGCTTGGAGGCTGTTGCGTAGCTTCTATCGGGGGTTGGCTCCCACTACTATTTGTGTTTGTATGTGTGTTTGGATTATCTTGGTCTTTTGGCAAGTCTTTCATGGCGTCACTTCCATGGTTCGCGTCGGGGTCATCAGTTTTACTTGTTTCTTGTGCCTTCATAGATTTGGCATCATTCTGCTGGGGTTGTATGCTTGTTTCGGATATCTTAGCTAGGGTTTTAATGGATTGGCTATCGGACTCGCTATTATCGTTGTCTTTCTTGGACTCAAAGCGGCTGAAGTCGGGAGATGCACGAGGACGTAGAGTTCCTCCCATTATATTCTGGTGTGAAACTTGGGTTGAAGCTGACGACTTAGGCACTCGTGGCCAAGAACCATACCAACTCCGAGACTTGCGTACCTACAACATTGCACATTTCAGTCAGTAACAGGTGGTAGGATATGATACGACTTGGTTAAATGATCTGTAGATTGCAGACCTGCTTTATGTCATTGGATTTTGTGGATGTAGATACATCCGATCGATTCCCCGTCGTGGACTGCATGGAACGGCCTGGAGCTCCGGATGCCTGTGACGCAACACTGCCGTTGCCACTGGCTTGTGATCGCAAAGTTGTAGGCAGGCTAACATTACTATTCTCTTTAACAGAGGGATTCGGTTTTGCGCGTTTGCGGGGACTCATGATGGTTCACCATAGAAACTGTGAATAATCAACTCCATAGAGGAAATACTTTGTTACTATGAGAGATTGTTAAATCGTTAATTTATTGCGTCGCAACTGGTAACGTCAGGAGTAAACCTTATCTAGAACCTATTGCGGTACCTATGCCTCGGAAGCAACACCTAATGGATGGATGTACTACAGTGAACACGTTGAGACCGCGGTCCTTGCAAACCAAAACAAACCGCCAATGGAAAACGAACAAGGGCGGATTCGGCGGGGTGCTGTAGACCCATAGCCCCTCTAACTAAGGACCCTAAAGTACGCTAATTTTTGTGCATTATACCTGGAAGGTACATAGTACCTGGTAACACAAAACTGCACTAAGCTTATCGATAATCGATAGCTTGCTACAGAGAAAAAAAAAGTTGTCTGGGCGGACAATCATGAATTGTATGCAACCTTGAACTTCCCAGGTGGGATCAAGACTAAAATCTTTAAATAACTTAAGGCCCTCAGCCGACGGGGCACAAATGAGCCGGCATACCGTCTTGATTTTAAGATCATGAGTTCACTCAAAAGGAAAGATGCCCCTGGGGCATCGTCAACTTCAAAAACTCCCAAGGCGCAAAGCGACTCTCGACCGTCCAAACGATCCAAGTCCGAGAAAACTTCTGCCAATGATGAGACGAAATCGAGCTCAAATTCGAAGTCGGCCAAACCATCCGCAGTCTCACGATTGAAGGAAGAGGAGCCCCTATTCCCTCGTGGAGGTGGAAGTGTTCTCACTCCTCTTGAGCACAAGCAGATCTCCATCCAAGCAAAGCAAGATGTTCTCTTCGAGCAAGAGTCAGGACAAGGCGCAAAAAAATCTGATCGGGTTTCCAAGAAGAAGAAAGCCAAGGTAGCTAAGGGTGGTAAATCTGGAAAATCCCACCATGGCGACGAAAGCGCAAAAATAGAAAATCTCAACTATAAGCGACTGGTGAAGGGTTCTCTCGTCCTTGGTCAGGTGTCCGCAATCAGTTCCCTAGAAATCACCCTCGCTTTGCCAAACAATCTTTTCGGTCACGTACCAATCACCGCCATCTCAGACGCCTTGAACGAGAGACTTGCAGCCGCAGCGACTGGCGAAGACGAAGACGAAGACGAAGAAGATACAGAAGAGAACGACCTTGATCTAAAGAACATGTTTAAGATTGGCCAATATCTCCGTGCCTACGTTACGTCGACTGTCGATGAATCAACCGCTCTTTCTGCTAAACCTAAGAAACATATTGAATTATCGCTGCGTCCTGCTCTCGCCAATACGGGCTTGTCCGAACAAGATGTCATCGAAAACTGTACGGTCATGGCAACGGTTATTAGCGCTGAAGACCATGGATTTGTCACGGAATTTGGACTCTCAGATTCGGATATTCGAGGGTTTTTGCCTCGAAAAGAGCTGGCTGAGGATATCACTGACTCGCAAATGCAACCTGGCAGTGTTATCCTATGCCTGGTGACGAAAAAGAGCTCTAATGGCAAGGTTGCGCAACTAACTACTCTCCCAAAAAAGATTGGGAAGGTCAAAAACTTTGCGTCAGAAGCTACTACGATCAATACATTCCTACCAGGATCTGCAGTCGAATTTATGGTGTCCGACATCGCCAAGCGCGGAATAGTTGGCAAAGTTATGGGATCATTGGATGTTACGGCTGATTTGATCCATTCAGGTCTTGGACCTAATGCCGTGGATCTAGAATCTAAATACAAAATCGGGAAAAAATACAAGGCTCGCGTCATCTATAATTTTCCTTTGGCCAAGGATCCGAAGCTGGGCATTTCTCTGCTGGATCATGTGGTATCTCTAGAAACAAAGTTGACCTCCGCGGATAAACTCCCCTTGGATGTTCTCCCAAGGTCGGCGAAGGTAGAAGAGTGCACTGTCACTAAAGTCGACCCAGAGATCGGCCTCTTCGTTGATGTTGGTGTCGAAGGAGTGCCTGGATTTGTTCATTCCTCGAAAGTCAAGGATGGCAAGCTTGTTACACTATCTAAGTCTACAGGGCCTTTCAAGACGGGCTCCGTACACCGTGGTCGGGTATTGGGTTATAACGCTATCGACGGCATATACCAAGTATCATTCCAAGAATCTGTTCTCAGCCAGCCATTCTTGCACATCGAAGATGTTCCCATTGGTGAAGTTGTCGACGGGGAGATCGAAAAGATCACAGTGAACAAGGATGGCGTCAATGGTCTGCTCGTCAAACTTGCTGAAGGCATCACTGGGTTTGTTCCCGAAATGCACCTAGCAGACGTTCACCTGCAGCATCCCGAGAAGAAATTCCGAGAGGGCCAAAAAGTCAAGGCTCGAGTTCTTTCAATTAATTCCATTAAACAACAAGCCAGGCTCACTTTAAAGAAGACTCTCGTAAATTCAGAGGCAATTCCCTTGAAGTCTTTTGACGAAGTCACCGTGGGCCTGCAAGTTCCAGGCACAATCATGAGACTCCTCCCCAACGGTGCAATCATACAGTTCTACGGCAGGCTCAGAGGGTTTTTGCCAGTCTCGGAAATGAGCGAGGTACACATTAAAGATCCGAAGGAACACTTCCGAATCGGTCAGGTAGTCAGCGTACATGTCTTGAATTTTGATGCCGAAGCTCGAAAGCTCTTCGTATCTTGCAAAGATCCAGCTGCTTTCGGTCTTGACAAGCAGACTGCTCTCAAGAAACTTCGACTCGGAGATATTGTCTCTGCTAAAGTTGTTCAAAAGACTGAAGACGACGTTTTGGTTGAATTGGTTGATAGCTCGTTGAAGGCCATTATATCGAAATGGCAGCTCGCTGATCGGCCCAGCAAGTGTCAATCTACTTTGAAACGCATTCATGTTGGCCAAACCCTTGACGATCTTATAGTCCTAGCGAAGAACGAAGGCCGTCGATTTATATCGCTTACTAAGAAGCCGAGCTTCGTCGAGGCTCAAAAAGACGGCAAACTTCTCACTTCTCTAGAGGGAGCCCAAGTTGGTCAACTCCGACAGGGTTTCGTACGGAATATTACTCCTACGGCAGTCTTCGTCCAGTTCTGTGGTCCGTTCGTTGCTTTACTACCAAAGTCCAAACTATCCGAAGAAGCCCGATACGAGAAAGACTTCGGACTCGAAAAGAACGAATCGATAACAGTTAGGATTGCTTCCACCAATAGAGAAAACGGTAGAAGAATTGTCGTTGCTTCACCATCGGTTGTAGACGAAAGTGAAGCGAAAAATGGCACTCAATCTACCACAACAGAGAAGCTGGAAAATCCAGTAGACGAGACTATTTCGTCTATGGATGATATTACCGTCGGAAAAATCACCAAGGCCAAGATTGTGTCTATTAGAAGTACGCAACTCAACGTTAAGCTTTCAGATAACATGCAGGGTCGTGTCGACGTGTCTCAGGTTTTTGACTCTTGGGACAAGATATCGAACCCGAAGTCGCCCCTAGATGCTTTCAAACTGAACGAGATAATCAAGGTCCGCATTCTTGGTATTCACGATGCCAGAAACCACCGATACTTACCTATATCGCATCGATCAACCCGCTCAATTCTGGAACTGTCGGCTAGACCATCCGATCTCAAGGACAAAACCCCTAACATTTTATCTTACGATAAACTCAAGCCGGGTTGGTCTCATATTGGTTTTGTAAATAACAATATGGAGAAGAACGCTCTCTGGGTAACACTTTCACCTAGCGTCCGAGGCAGGATTAGCAACCTTGAAATCTCCGACGACGTATCTCAACTTGAGAATCTTGCCGCAAGCTTTCCGATAGGGTCGGCATTGCGAGTTCGCATTCTCTCAGTTGATGCGGCTGAGTCCCGTCTTGACCTATCGGCGCGCTCCAAAAACTCTTCGCCAAGTCTCACTTGGAAGTCTGTCAAACAGAACATGGTCCTTCCTGGTCGGATCACAAAGGTCAACGAACGACAGATCATGGTGCAACTTAGTGATGTGCTTTCTGGCCCGGTCCACTTAGTAGACATTGCCGACGACTACAGTCAGGTGAACACATTGTCTTACAACAGGAACGATGTTATCAGAGTTTCAGTCGTCGAAGTCGATAAAAGCAACAAGAAACTTCGACTCTCAGCTCGCCCCTCTCGAGTATTGAATTCCGCTCTGCCCGTCAAAGATCGCGAGATTACTAAAATATCTCAAATTAAGATGGGCGATATCATCCGAGGTTTTGTGAAGAACGTCTCCGACAAGGGATTATTCGTAGGACTCGGAGGAAATATCACGGCAATGGTCAAGATTTCCGATCTGTCGGACAAGTTCCTCAAGGAATGGAAAGACGAGTTCCAAGTCGACCAGCTTGTCAAAGGCCGAATAATGTCGGTGGATTCTACCACGGGCCAAGTACAGATGAGCCTCAAGGCTTCAATTGTCGATGAAAATTACGTACCGCTCATCAATTACTCGGATCTTGAAGAGGGTCAAGTCGTTACAGGAAAGGTCCGAAAATTAGAGGACTTCGGTGCGTTTATCGTCATCGAAAACTCTACAAATGTTAGCGGATTGTGCCATCGTAGCGAAATGGCCGATAAACCAGTGGAAGATGCGCGAAAACTCTTTAGCGAGGGAGATATGGTTAAAGCCATCATCCTGAAGCTTGATAAGGAGAAGAAGCGAATTAATTTCGGCCTTAAGCCGTCCTACTTCGAAGACGAAATGGACGTTGATGATAGCGACGAAGATGATGAGGCTGGTGCTGCGTTATTGAGTGACGAGGGTGAAGAAGAAGATGAGGATGAGGCAGATGAAGACGAAGATGATGAAATGGAGGACGCTGGCGATTCGGATAATGATGAGGATGCTGAAATGGTCGATCAGGAAACTGACGAGGTGGCTCCTCTTGATGCTGGTGGCTTCGATTGGTCTGCCGGTGCTCTTGACAAGACCGATGCAGCGGATGAGGACCCGGATAACGATGCAAGTGGCGCACAAAAGAAAAAGAAGCGGAGGAAGCCACAAATTGAAGTTGACAAGAGCGGCGACCTAGATGCATTTGGCCCCAGAACAGCCGTCGATTACGAGCAACTTCTCAATCGCCAGCCCAACTCCTCCGCATTATGGATCGAATACATGGCCCATCAGATGCAAGTCAGCGAACCTGCCAAGGCTCGCGAAGTGGCCGAACGCGCCGTCGCGACCATAAGTAGCACCGAGGAGACCGAGAAGCTCAACGCCTGGATCGCATATCTCAATCTTGAGGTTCGTTTCGGCAATGACGATAGCGTCGAGGAGGTATTCAAGCGCGCCTGCCAGGTCAACGACCAACAGGAAGTCCACCAACGCCTAGTCAGCATATACATCCAAGAAGACAAGGCATCGGTAAGCTCATAGCCCACATATTCTTTTTTCCCTCGTATTTCCCTACTCACAACTTCGCAGAAAGCAGACGACCTCTTCCAAACCCTCGTCAAGAAATTCGGCGCCGAGTCCCCCGAAGTCTGGTACAACTACGCGCACTGGCTGCACTCCGTGCGGGACCAACCCGAACGCGCCCGCGCCCTCCTCCCCCGCGCAACGCAAGCGCTACCAAACCACGCGCGCTTCAACCTCATGACCAAATTCGCAGCCCTCGAGTTCGTCTCCGCGCACCCGAACCCGGAGCTCGGCCGCACCATGTTCGAGGGCCTCCTCTCCACCTTCCCCAAACGCATCGACCTCTGGAACCAGCTCCTCGACCACGAAGACGCGGTGCCCGTTGATTCTCCTAGTGCGGCGAACGCCAAGAAAGCTGCTGTGCGTGATATCTTCGACCGCGCGACCAAGGTCAAGGGACTTAAGGCTCGTGCCGCGAAGAAGTGGTTTAAGAGGTGGGCTGATTGGGAGGAGAAGAACGGAGATGCGAAGACGAGGGCGAAGGTTAGTGCGAAGGCGGCCGAGTGGGTTAAGGCTAAGGCTGAGGCTAAAGAAAAGGCTGAGAAGGAGAAGGAGGATGAGGAGGGGAGTGATGATGAGTAGATGAATAATTACTTGTGGTCTGAGGCTCTACTGTAGACCGAAGTCTGGGTAGGAGCAGTGTTGATCCTTAGATGAGCTGTATATCTATGCCAGGCGTACAAAAAAAATTCACATTAGTTCCAGTACCAGAGATCTTCCTATCCTTGCCCAAACTAATCACGCAGGTATCAAATAACCATACAAACTACAACATTTACAATGTGGTTCAATATCCAGTCGTATTTTTCTCATATCCTCCACACGGTTGATTTCTACTACGGATGCGATTCTGTTATGTACGTACACACTTTTGCTTTTGCTTTTGCTTTTGGTATTTCCTTGTTGTCCTATCCGTCCTTCCAAAAAACGCCCGACCGTATTGAGGATGGGTGTATATGCCAGAACAGACTTCCACCCTCTTCCCTAATCCCTCAACTCAACCAACAGTGAGATAAATGGGTACACCAACTCGAAGCCTCCTGGAGAAATCGATGGTATTCCAAGAGGCCAAATGTGATATCTTCAGAGGGTGGTGGTGTCATAGTACACTCAGGTCTGCCAAAAAAGCACCAACAGACCAAAAAACAAAGCAAAAGCAAAACGAGAATATGTATGACCTTCATGCCGTCCACCCGCCCCGTCCGAAATATGCAAGTATCCCCAATTCTTCCCCAATGCGCGCGGTTGCTATGATGAGATGATGAAACGATTTATCGAGAGTCATGTCGCGTTGATATTGTTACAAGTTGTGAGGATCGATCGTGTTAGAGAAGTAGTAGTATTTCGGTTCGCCGTCTATCGTCGTAATTTAAGACTATAATGACCCCATTTGAGCCTTTGCCGTTATCTTTTCGAACTCAGCCGGGTCGCTGATACTCCTCTGCCGCTCTGTTCTTTGCTCATCCCCGGAGCTACTTGCGGATTCGTCGCTACTTTCTTCGCCGAATACGATGTTCCTTAAGACACTTTTATCGAATAGTTCGATGACTAAATGCCGGTCCGGCAACCGAAAGTGATGGCATTCCATCATCGCCATGACCTTTCGGAAGAGCGCAGGGTCTCGGAATCCCGGTACTTTCTTATGTCGCAATTGGAACAGCTCAGCTTTGGCCTTTCTATAGAGTACCATGTTGCCCAGCTCGGTCATCAGCTCCAAAATTCGCTGGTTAGTCTCATCTTCTTCGTGAATTTCGGCAGGTGGCGGTTCTAGGATCGTTTTCTGCGTATCTAGAAGTTCAATAGTTGCGGGGACTTCATGCTTCCAAGGTTTGCATGAAAACAATTTCGAAAGGTTTGTCGGAACGCAAAGGCCTAGTGATATCCCGAGAGGTGTGGTGCATGATTCCCAGCCATGTTCCGAGAGTATCTCTAATCCATGTGTAGACCTGGATATCAAGCCCAATACGAAGAAAGCGGTGCCTCGGAGACTAAAAACATCGTGAGACTCGGCGATCTCGATGATGTGTTCCACAACATCGGTCGATTCTAAGAATGGCGCTCCGAGTTCCATAGAACCAACATTTCCTACTGCCCATAAACATCCTTTAACCTTTGTAATTAATTCAGGATCTTCCGACTGCATTCCATATTCCCGAATAGTCATTGCGAACTCTTCGAAGTGACCCTTATCCTCGAGCAGCTTGCAGCCTTCTTTAGTACGCGACAATTCGCGGTAGAAATGTGGCGGTACATGGTTGTCTTGATCTGTATCCAGATCGTCCTCATAAATGCTAAGGCGATGCGGTTGATCTTCTTGAGGGTCGGTAAAGGAGCGGGCTAGACTTGCTTCGATGAGTCCGACATATGTATCATTACGTCCGAGAAACCAGTCGTCCATCTCATTACTAATATAATCCAAGCCATCTAAGTAATGGTAGCCGATGGAGGTCGATAGAAATCGGAGCAACAAGGGAGCTCCTATCTCGCCGAGGTGGTCCAATGCAGGGCGACACTCCACTATGTATTCCAATAAGGCTTTGCTGTTACAGGCCTTTTCCAGAATCTTAACGGCTGTGGCGCAAACCTCTACGTCCGGGTCGTAAAGTTGTGTAACAAGAAGTTGGATCGCCCATTTTGAGTCAGACACGATCTGACCTGTTGGCGTAATTCGTTGTCTCGTCGCATATTTCTTGAGCGTGCTCGTAGCATGGATTCGCATTTCTTTCGTACCGGCTGTTAGTGCCTTTGATAGGATCACACGGGGATGACCCTGGATGCTGTAATCAAGGGTGCTGAGGAGCAATTTGATGAGGTCCGGTCTTTGCTTAAAGTCAATAATGTGATACATCATATTGAATATCCGCCATCTTTCGAGCATCTGGAGGCCCCTGGGGTCACTGCTTAATGCACCAATTAAATGGAAATAGCCACCGCACAAAGTATCAGTGAGACGATCCCTAGAGAACACTGGAAATTGCGCAGTCAAACCGCTGGTCTGTGAACAAAATAAGTACGGATTTTCACCAACATTTCACATTTGAACAAGGACATTCTTACCGGATCGCACTGAGCCAAGCATTCCGCGATCTGTCTTAGCAGCTTGTTATCCGAGAGATATTTCGTTCCTTCTGCTGTTTGCAACAAGGTATGGATCAGAGCGACACCCACTCTGACGTATTTCTGAGTGTTTCGTGTACTCTTGATTTCCGAAAATTTGAACTTAAAAGGTCGGTAGAAACCAACAAGTCTTTTCGCAAATTTTGACGCCTTAATAGCTTCTTCTACCCGCTTGCCGTTCAACAATGGGCCTTCGATAATCTTCTGAACCACGTCCCAATTCCACTTAGAAGGGTTTGAGTGGCCGAGAACTCCTGAATCTATAAGCAATTGACGGAATGTAGCATCATCGGCGTTAACCACGAGGTTAGGTTTAGGTGTCTCCTCCACATGGCTCATGTTTTCAAGCATGCTACTCGAAGGAAGGTAGCCAGCATGATAACCTGACGGAGACGATCGGTAAAGCGTTCGACTGACACTACTGATTTGGTAAACAATTCCGGTGGCATTAAAATGCGCCTCATCCTGGAATTGAGAAGCGGCTGCGAATAGCTCTGGGAGTAACTGAAGCTCGCTGCTCCAAGATGCAGGGAGAATTCTGCTAGCGAGTTTTAGGGTCTCGCCAATAAGTAAAGTAGTTTTTCTCTTTAACGTAGGATCGTCGGTATCCTGAGCTACTAAGAGCAAGTTGGGCATCATTCCAGCCTTGATGAAGATAGCTAGAAGTAGCGCTGTATAGTGCTCTACGAAATTCTGGTCTGTGCCATCATCCTCGTAAACAGCTTCTTCCTTATGGGAGGTTGTGCTCTTTAGTGTTGTTACCCTTCCATATGTCGTTAATCGTCGCCCGGCCAAATATGACGTAGCCCACGCAGGAGGTTTTATTCGAAGTAGGGAATAGAGCAACTCTATTATAAGGTCTCGAAGCGCCGGATTGGGTAGCATCAGGCTGGATATCAAGGAACCAATAGCTCTAAAGTTATACATGGATAGAGTCATAAGTCCAGGCCAACTTTTCAGAGCAGAGGAAATCGCCTTCGAGTTCTGTTTTACAGCACCCTCAAAAGAGAACAGTGCGTCGGTGAAAGCTGTAAACAACACCTCTAGTTCATATCCAGCTCGTAGATACTTGCGCGTATGCGGTGAATCCATGAGGTAAAGAAAAACCGAGGAGAGCGACTCAGGAGACTTGTAACTGCCTTCGGCAAGAGATTCTGAGAGCGGCACTAAGCCACCAGATGCTACAAGCAGTGCGGGATCTCGCAAGAGAATCTCGGCGAGGGTTTCGATACATATCGGCCGTAAACGATCTTCTACCTGCTCAGCAACTGCAGCGATAGTCCTGACTACCGCCCTTGACACTTCGCGAACGCCGTCTTTCACATCCAAAAAAGCACGAACGAACTTGAGAGCCTGCTCGCGTTCAACATCGGCCTTGCGATCCTTAGCGAGAGATACAACCACCATAAAATCAGTGTTTAAACCGCGGATTTTCTTAAGGGATGCCATGTCAGATATGGAATATCGCAACATTCGATACCCAGCCGCGACAACTTCTCTGCTATTGCTGAGCAACATCACCTGCATTCGATCACCAAACACAGACCACACCAAATCATACTTCAAGGTAGGGTATCGCTTAAATAAATCCACGAAGTTATTTGCGCGTTCAACGTAATATTCGGCCGTCATGCCCTCAACCTCAAGAGCTTGTAATATCTCAGCGAGCGCAAAGGTGGGGGATTCTGTTGGCTCTTCGATCTCCGATCCGGCGCCACTCCTAGAGGCGCTCGGTGGTGATCGCACGACATTGTTAAGCAAACCCTCGTTTCGGATCCTAGTGGGCGTACTAGGCACCGCCTTGGACCGTTGCGCGTCGGTGATTCTCTGCTTCAGTTCCTTTATTCTCGTATTTGAAGCTGTGAGCTCAGCTTCTACCCTTTGACGCTGTTCTTTAGTCTGTTTCGCCTTCTTAGCGTTCAGAGCTTCAAGCATGTTCTCACTCCCTTCCTTAATCTTCATCTCGCGACTCAGGGAGTCCTTGAGCGCATTGATGGTATTTTCAGCCATCGATTCGTCATCTTCGTCTAGTTTCTCGCGTACATAGAAGTCTGCTCTAGAACCTGCTCTCGACTGGATATTTTGACTGCGCAAATCGGAGCTGAAGCTCCCTGGGGCTTGCGAAGGGTTCAAGGAGGAGCCTCTCGGGGCGAAGGAGGAAGCGGCAGAAGTAGCGATAGATCGGGCACCATTGGGAAGGGCACCGGGTGGTTGGAGGCCACCGTCTCGATCGAGGCTCGGTCGCGAAGCAGCTATCGGGGAATTGGTTGCGTGTGTCGGTTGGGTGGCCAACGACTTCTGAGTCGGGGTCGCTGAGTTGCTCAGCATGGTGGAAGACCCAACCATATGCCCACTATTTGGGTCCAGTCCGCAGCTCCGTTCATGAGAGAAGCGAACGACTTGTTAGAAAGTGGTAGGTTATTGGGGGTTCTTGTTGTTTGGGTTCGTGTTCTGTCGTGACAAGTTGGACGACTTTGGACTGTAACGAGTGGGCGGGTCTAAGGGTTGATGAAACGGCTTGTCAGAAAAATGGCGGTCAATTTGGAGGATCAAAAAGTTATTCTCAATATAAATCTGACAAAGGCGCAAAACAAGTAACTAGCAGCGATTGAATAGGCAGTGTTGGCAAATGTTCGTTGTCGTATCTCGTAAAAACGTTGAGGTTTCTAAGTTATGTCTGTATCCGTCCATACTGTAACTTTAGCTTGCTCTAGGGCTGCTCAGGGCTGCTCCTGCCGCTGCTGGGTCTTGCTGTTTAGGTAGTGTTTTAGTGTTTAGGTCCACACGATGGCGGGTCGGATTGCGGTCGCTTGCGCCAAGACAGCAAGAGAGAGCCAGGATATTGGACGAAATGTGGAGTACAAAATGGAGGGCAGCAACGCGACTGGACCTTTCCCCAACTAAACGGAACCTTGGAACTACGAACCATAAGCATCGCATCGGGTGAGTTCCATTATCATATATTATGATAAGCATATCTTCCTTTCAATCTTTAAATAAAGTAATTTCTAGAATTTCTAAAAGAAGGGAGACGATCAGATATATTGTTTGCATATCTAAACGATGACTAGCATAACTGCTTGGGTACAGTTTTATGGAGTTTAAACCTTCAACCTTCAACGTTAGACATTTTGGATTAGGTAAACGATCTCAGAGCCAAGACTTAAGGTTTAACCTTGAACTCTGCTCTAGGCCCTGGGATTATAGGCGTTGTCTCCGATCTAGGGCTGCATCTCATAACCATTCGATAACTCCTATTGGTCGGTCAGCTATGCACGTATGTCAAGTATAGGCTATCAAAAGAACGATCGGATGTCTGGAATACGATTATGATAGATCTCCACCTGTCAAAGGCTTGGTAATATGAAGCTATAATGGAGTCTTCAAAACTTACCATCTCTATTCCTCCAACCCCTTAACACCAAGTGTCTAGCCTTTATCCCAAATGCCGGCCATTAGAAAGCGAGTACTAAGCTTAGATCGAACTTCTACAGGTCAACTTTTATGGACCTTTATCTTCAAACCAGATGGCGTTTAACGTATATGTATATCAAACACGATAGCCAATAAAATCTTTAGTATGAATACTAGGTATATATATAAGTAACGATCTAATTCAAACTATAGACAAGAAGGATATAAATGATATACAGAGCGATCCAGAATCATTTCACATTCATTTCTGGCTGGGGACGACATCATCATAACTCTTTCCAACGCTGATCTCATCAACCCAGAGCGTGCGAGTTCCCTGGCTTCCCTCGTTCTTCTTGTCGTCGTGCCAGCCGTTGGCGTATAGGCCGGTGCGGAACTGGAAGCCATACTTCTTGCTGTTGTCGTGGTACGTCGTGATGATGTTGGACTCCTCAACTGCCTGCTTGCCGTCAAGCCAGACCTTGTAGTAGCCCGTGGCATCGCTCCTCCACTTCGCTTGGAGGACCACCTGGTGCCATTGGCCCGGCTTAACCGTTCCGATCTTAAACTTCTTCAATGTGCTCTTGCACATGTTACCGCCCTTGCTGCGAATGTAAAGCTGATCCTTCTCGACCCAGATCATGCCCGAGGGGATCCAGTCATCCTTGCACGTATTCTCCGGCGAATCCTTGAGGTTGCTGATGAACTGCGCGATGTTGTAGGATTGTCCATGAGCAGTATCCCACTTCGGGTCGAGCCTAAAGGCGAAGCCGTAGAATCCATCGTCGCCGACCTTGTAAACGTCCTTCTTGTACACTTCCGAGTGGTATCGGCCAGTGTAACCAGAGTCGTAGATCTGAACCATCTTGATCGATGTATCCGGCTTGTACGACTGATCGGTAACTTGGGTTACGGTACCCTTGTGTTCATGGTTGACGCCGTCCCAGCCAGATATAGTCCCGTGGTTCTTGAAGGTCGGGGTAGCAGTTGGGGCAGCAAGCATGCCCTGCACTAGGAGTGCGAATGCAGCGATCTTGGAGGTATACATAGTGGTATAATAGATTTTCTCCTTTTAGGTAAAGTAAATGAATGTGATGGAGGATAACCTTCAATGATCCATCATCAGCTACCCCAGATACCCCGATCCTTATATACCTACCTAAAAGTCTATACTGAAGAGACAGCAGTTTTGCAATGTGATATGCCACCAAACAGAAAAGGGTATCTTCGGGTCGATCACGATCTCAGATACTAGATGCTGATGGATCGTGGCACAAACACAACCCCTGAGGCCGGTTGAAAACGCACAAAGGCATCAGCAAATGTCTTGGCTCGCCATGTTTAGGTAAATAGTCTCATAGGACTTGATATGACACGAGCCTCAGTTAGGAAATCTCAAAGAATAAACTCAAAGGAGGAGCCGAGATGCGGGTCGTTGATGGCGAGAGCCGTCAGCTTGAAATGCCGTATGCCCTGTAAATCATTTAACTCAGATCGCTCAGCCTTAAAAAGTGCATATTTGAAGGCAAATGAGATTCCTAAATGCTCCCATCTAGGAAAGAGGCGAAATATAATTTTGATGCGAAACGGGGGTGGCGTCAGCAACTCGATATAAGCCAAACTTCACCAAACTTACGCGCTGTCTTCAGCCTCCACTGTTCTATATTTAGTCATCATGCAATATACAGGGACCTACTACCTGGCGACTCTTCAGAGGCATTGAGTCGTAAACATAAATATGTCTCGGGACCCGTCGATAAATCTATAATTTGAAGTGTTGAAAATTGGTCGAACTTAGACAATTTGGCGGCCAGTGCCTCCTAACCTAACATTATGACATGAATAAAGTCGGCTAGAGATGGAGTTTCAACATGAAGTTGACTACTTGACTACTTCCACAGACCCGGACATTTTCAAGTCCTAAGGGGAAAATCGGGCGTAGAGCTTGGTGCTCGCTCGGCTGTCTGTGCTGAGCCGCTTCTGTCGTCTTCTTGGAAACTTCCAAAGTTGTTACGTGTTCATCGGGCGATAGTAGTCTGAGTATGGGGTATTAGCTTAGCTAAGGCTCACGAAATCCAGCTGAAGCGGCTTACCATTTATCATAGTTCATTCGTTAGTCAGATATCAATTCCTTACCTTCTCACCAACTCCGACTCGTCAAAACCCCTCTAATGACATTTTCAGCTTGCACAGCAGCCCAGCAGATCTCTACATTACGCGCGGGATTCCACGTTCCTCGAGGTTACCCCTCAACCTCGACGAATGATGATGACATACATGGTTTTGGCTGAGCAAGTGCGGAGTCAGGTTCTCTTGTCCTTGACGAATTCGTCCGACCTTTTTTGAAATGACACGATTTTACGTGGAGATCCAGGGCTCGGAGTCCGGACCGCCTCTTATATTTTTACTATACTTGGTGTACTTGGTGGCGTAGATTAAGATAAGGACATCGGATCATGGCTTAGGGGTAAAGATCGAATCATGATCTAGACGATCCCAAAGGCCATTACCCACTGGCCTTACTTGCTTATTCCGTAGAATTACCTAGTACCTGGAAAAAGTAAGCATCTTTTATCGGCGGGCGAAGAAAAGAGGATAGATAAAAAGAGATCTGTCAGATAGATTTTACATGATGCGTTCTGTAGCAAGCAAGGGTAGCTGAGTACCGAATTCGGTAGGAGGGTATATATCGAAATAGGGACGTCGGCGGGCTCCGCGAGGTGCAACGAGCCGCTAAATTGATTATCGAGTTGTCATTGGAGAAATTTAGGAGAGTTTAGGGGAGCTTGCGGCAATCTTCGACGTTTTAGACCCATCCGGAGCTCTTTAACTATTTTAACTGGGTCCGTTTTACTGGGAACTCCCCTCCTCACTAATACCCGTCGCCGTTTCTTGTACAACCACCTACCTCATCACTACACTTCCAAGTACTTCTTCCGCCCATATATTGTCTGGGGAAAAGCAAGTACTCTGTAAGCCTCTTTAATGTTTCTCTCTGTTTTTGTCTCTTCGCTCTTCCTCGCTTCCTATCGGTGAGCAGCGGACTTGGAAACTCACTCTTGTATGCACCCGCCTCAGGCGCTTTCCGATCTGCATCAGAGCCAAGCTACGGGATTTCCTAGGCCATTTCTAGCCATTCTTCAGGACCCTGATTTTTACGTGTTTTTGCGCCTTCGCCCCTACTCCCCTACGCCCCTGCGTTCCCATGCCCCCATTCGAAGTATGATTAGGTTGAGTATATGCACTGATGCAGCTCGGTTCTGGGGTGGAGGGTCGGTAGTAGCTTCGTTGGTAACTTGCCAGTGACTTCGAGGGAAGAGAGCTGGAGCTATGCTATCTCCAACTTAGGGGTCCGAGGTACATGGCTCCAGTTCCAGTTCCAGTCCATTACCTTTGAGGCCCACGCTGTATATAAATACGCAAGAGATTGCTATCTCCCCTTTTCTTATTCATGCGTCTTTTTCTCTTCAACTCATAAAAGTGACTCGATTACTGACTCACGGACTTTCTTTTACTCTTGTCCTTGTATTGTTCCAAGGTTGTCTCGGCTCTCTCTCTCCTCATCTACATACATTGTCTTGTCTCGTCTTGTTTAAATTGTGATTTCACAGGATAGATTCATCTTCCAATATTGCATCACGTTACACTGGGCCAGCCTCTATAAAACAGGATTCTCTGCATTTCAAGGGTCTCGGACATCCAATTTTTACGGATTTCCCAATTCTTATACAGAAGGAAAACCTGAAAGTGAAAAAAGAGAAAGACTCACCATAATTATACGGATTCAATAATATCATATACCATACCTACATACATCATGCCTGTCGTATCAGCAGCTCGCTACGGAAAGGACAATGTCCGCGTGTACAAGGTTCACAAAGACGAGGCGTCGGGAACGCACACGGTGACGGAGATGACCGTGTGCTGTCTCCTTGAGGGTCAGATTGAGACGTCGTACACGGTGGCGGACAACAGCGTCGTGGTGGCCACCGACTCCATCAAGAACACCATATACATCAAAGCCAAGGAACACCCCGTAAACCCTCCGGAGCTATACGCCAACATCCTGGGACAGCATTTCCTAGACACCTACGCTCACATTACCGCCGCCAACGTCAACATCGTCGTCAAACGATGGACTCGAATGGTTATCGACGGAAAGGAACACCCCCACAGCTTCTACCGTGACGGCGAGGAGACTCGCAACGTGGAGGCCCGCATTACCCGCCAAGGAATTGACATCACTAGCGGTATCGCGGGGCTCCTTGTCCTAAAAAGCACGGGATCGGCTTTCCACGGATTTGTCCGGGATGAGTTCACAACGCTCCAGGAAACCTGGGACCGCATTCTCTCGACGGACGTCGACGCCAATTGGAAGTGGAATACCTTACCAAACGTGGCGGCGGTCGAGAAGCAGGTGGCCCAATTTGATAAGGCCTGGGAAGATGCCCGCAAGATCACAATGAAGACGTTTGCGGAAGAAAACAGCCCCTCAGTCCAGAACACGATGTACAAAATGTCCGAGCAGATCCTCGATGCTGCGCCGGAAACTCAGTCGGTTACTTATGCACTCCCCAACAAACATTACTTTGAAGTTGGTAAGTACCTATTTAGTCCCTCATTTGCCTCCTCCAATGAGAATGAGAACATTTCTAATATTCAACCTCACAGATTTATCATGGCACAAGGGACTCAAGAACACTGGCAAAGACGCCGAAGTGTATGCTCCCCAGACCAACCCCAATGGTCTCATCAAGGTCGAGGTCTCGCGATCATAAATGTATTTTGTATCATGTCTCCGGCGTTCATGTTGGCATGTCCTTACTTTTTGAAATTGGAATTTCTCGGGAATCGACTTTTAGCCAGGTCCCTGATGTCTACATGATCGAAACATGGGCCACCTTCCCATCAATAGTATTAAACATATACCATCTAAAAAAAAATAAGAAAATCATTCATAATTAAGCTCCTGTCTTCGGATCGCATTGTTGTGTCTTCTCCCAACATATGATACTCCCCTAGGTGATTTGAGTGTAATCTTACCCGTCTACCCCAAATAGCCCCTTTCTAACCACGAACAATGATATATTCAATCATAGTACTTGTTAGATTCCTTATGAACTTTTCATATTGGTTGTCATGAGATGCTTTCATTATATGCATGCACAATATGGTACATGGCAGATATACGAAACCAAGCTTTCACTCAGCAGTTACTGCCTTCTCGGTGCCCGAGCTGTTCTGGCTCACGCTCTTTTGTTCATCCTCATACCCATCCTCAAGCCCTCTATAGCCTCTCCAAATCCGTCCGCCGAACCTCCTTAACCGCCTCCCCCCACCCCTCCTTCCCAACCGGCACTCCCGCAAACCGAATCAAGTTCTTCTTATACGGGTGCGCGTCGCCCTCAAACGCCTTCAGGCGATCCAACCTCTTATCCCTCAACCTGTTCTTCGGCAACATGCCGCTGACCGCCTTCCTCAGCACCTCCGCGCCCCCATGTTTCTCCATCAACACGTCCATAGTCACCGAACGCAGCGAACCGGGGCGCGTGTTGTGCCGGTAGTACGTCTTTTGAAACTTCTTGCGGCCGGTGACGTGTAAAGCGGCGCAGTTGGTCACGACGACGTAATCGCCGCAGTCTGTGGACGGGTCCCAGATCGGCTTGTGCTTGCCCATTAGGATCACGGCGATGCGGGAGGCGAGGCGACCCAGGGAAGGGGGAGTTACGTTCGGTTGCGTGGAGAGCGTTGGGTGTGGCGTTGCGGCGGAGATGTGGTGCCAGGCGCGCGAATACGCAAGCTTCGTCTATTTTGGGAGAAGAGGTTAGTGAATTACTCTTTTCTTGGTGTGGTGCTGAGGGATGCGGAAGGGGAGCTTACCAGCCCGATAGTCTGCGACATGATGACGGCTCTCGAGGGCTTTAGCCCCTCGTCGTCACAGATATGGAGTTTTGTCTTGTAATCCCTTTATTTAGGGACTCATAGGTCAGCGGTAGGTGCCGCTTTTAAGGTGCAATGGCACGTTGTCGTCGTCGAATTGGCGAATTGAAGGTATCTCGACTGGCTCAAAGTCAATGTTAATTATTGAGCGATGGCAGAATTCGATATTCAAAAATCACGTGCCCGGCGGCTACCGAACCCGAAAATCTACAGTCTTATCGATACGATTTGTGGAAAGTGGGGGTAGAATACCCCGCGCTAGTGACGCAAATCCTAAGCTCCGAAGACCGAACTCGCAGGAGCTGAATGAGGGACAATCGCGATGATGGATTTCAAAGCAGGAAGCTGCTCTATTACGTTATTGGTTTTTGATGAAGAAAAATGTGGATTTTAGATGGTGTAAGTGAATGGCTTCTAGTTTATTCCATCTATTCCATATATATCTATCAATATCATGAAATCCCCTTCCGTTTAACCCCTCTAGTTATGTGATGCTGAGATATTTCTCGATCCGTTCATTTACAACATATTCTGGGTTTTTAACTCTTGGTTTTATTGCCGAATCGTATTTCCATCGTAACAAGCGAGACGAACTGCTTTGTGTAAATAGGAATTCCGTCGCCACCAAAGATAAAATGGCGATCCAAAAAGTCAAGACTCCTTTTCAGGTTAGTCTTTCTATCTTCATAATCTGAGTCTACCTATCTGTATAGATTTGTATGTAGGCAATTATGAGTACTTAGAAAGGGGAAATAGGTGGATGGCATCAAGTAGCAGTATAGAACGATGAACTAATAGGGCCACAACTCAAAATCTAGACCTTATTCGCGGTGCCGATGACATGTGACAGCTGCGTCAAATCAATATCCGATGCGCTGTATAGCCTCGACGGTATCACCAAGGTCGAGGCCAACCTCAAGGATCAACTAGTGACAGTCGAGGGGACTGGTAAGAGACGATTTCGTTAACAGGAGACCTGGCTTGGCTCATCTTGTCTCATCTCGACTCATTTCACTTGAGAGGTGCTGTGATGAGCTAATATGACTTGATCATGAATAGCTGCGCCGTCTGCCATTGTGAGCGCTATTGAATCCACAGGTCGGGATGCCATTCTAAGAGGATCGGGTGCATCAAACGGTGAGTAGAAATTTCGTGTTTTTCCCTCCCCTACTGGCTGCGCTTTACGAGCCTGGATTCATGCAAGACATCGGCCTTTATTTTTGGACCGCATTAAGCAGACCCTGTCTTACCCTCATCATCACCTTCATCGCTATCCCTCCCCCCACGTAGCCGAATTACCGGAATATCCTAAATTTGGGTTTGCATCTCTTTCAGCTATCTGACTGAAATCCTTTCAGGCGCAGCTGTATGCATTCTCGAGACGTATCACCACAACCTGAAGGGTGGTGAGGAGTTGGTGCCTGCTTCCGCTCCAGAGGCGTCTACGGAAGGATCAGGAGTTAATGACAGGGAGGTCAGGGGCTTAGCACGCATGGTGCAAGTTGCCCCTACAACAACTCTCATAGATTTGACTGTCCGTGGTGTCGCGCCCGGAACATACGCAGCCAGCATCAGAGAATACGGCGACTTGAAGTTTGGTGCTAAATCTACAGGTCCGGTTTGGGCAGGAGGGAGTGGCACAACTCAACCTCGTGGTATACTAGGTACTGTACAGGTTGGAAGTGATGGTCGAGGCGCCGTGTTTCTAGATCACCCCTTCCAGGTCTGGGAGGTTATTGGGCATGCGATGGTTGTCTCTAGACAACACGAAGGGGCTACGGAGGCGGAGCTGAAGAACGACGAAAACACGGTCGTCGGCGTCATTGCGCGAAGTGCTGGGATGTGGGACAATGATAAGACGGTGTGTTCGTGCACCGGCAAGACACTCTGGGAGGAAAGAAAAGACGAAGTCAAGAAGGGTATGATCTAATCTTCGGAGTAGTTCGGTACGAATTCCGGATCGCCAACGTGCACTGAAAGAATAAAGATTCCCATAAAAGCTGTCACCATCCAGCCCGTTCTCTCATCGAATAAGACATCCTCGAACGTGCCCAGCTTTCTTAAGGGTCCTTCTCGTTCCCAAATAGTTCTTTAAGACATGCAGGAAAATTCAGGGACCTGTGCTCACATTCCCATCACAACGGCGACGCACAGAAAGTCGTCGCGGCGCGAGCCGCAGTAGTATTACATTATTAGCGGTAATCCATTCTACCAATTCGGCATATTCTTACAAGACAGACATTGGACGAGGTTACATTAAATCAGATGACAGATCTGCCCTAGTCATGTCATTCGATTTATTCAGACAAGAAACACTAACACTCCTTATCAATACAAACACATCTAGGGGGCTTCGGGATAGCGTTGCCGAGCAGCTGCCCAGAAGAGCCTTTACAGAATCGCGTGATGTCGGTTGCTAGGTGGCACGATACAACGACCCACGGTGGCACCACTACTATCCCCCAGCTAAGATCTCATGATAAATCGCCGCCAAGAATTACCTCGTTGGGATTCCATTCCTACAAAAGCCACTTGCCGTCCAATGGACTAAACGAAACATAGATGAGATGAAGCCCTCGACGGCCACTACGCCCCGGCCTTTACCCTAACCGTCGGCAAAGCGACAGAAGTGATCGTGGAGAAAAGACATGCGAATAATGGCAGATCTTCGACTTCTTTTGACTAGAGGGACTCGTGGGTAGGGGTTGCTCTAAAGCCAAGTCTGTCCGTCCAGAAGTAAGGTTAACATCTAGCCTCGCCGTTAACTCCCGAGCCACAGCCCCGAAGCATTAGAACATACGGGGTCCGGGGATTAAAGTAAAGTTAGCAGGAGGTGGCTTTCCCGCAATGCTTATTCCTTACTTTATCTTGATTCAAAGCAAAGCAAACGAAAGTCGTCATCACTTTGACCCAGAACGACGGGTCTGGATCTCGACCTTAGATAACCTTAAGGACGCGTATTTGATCCATCAACTCCTTAAGTGCAAAATAGGTAAATATTCGCGGATTATGTTAGTTCTAGTCGCTCAATACCAGGCCCTGTCGCAACAGGGTTGAAAGTCCCACTTAGTGGTGACCGGAAACACGTGGAATGAGACAGAGAGATCAGTTCAAACAAGAGCAAAATGGAAACCCAGTTACGGTACCTGCCGGTGCACGTATGCAGCAGGGATAGCAGGTAAAGCTTGCGTACTTCGTACCTGTCTACCTGCCTCCTAGCCCGCTATTTGACGAATTGTTGAGGCAGAGGCGTCGGATAGGCATAGCGGGCATAGGCGGGCATAGGTAGCTAGATGGGGAATCTGCAGCCACTTTACTTTAGCCCATCAGATATCACCCGCAGGCCGAAGGATCAACAAACGTTGAGCCCCGAAGAGCCCCGAATGACGCGTCTCTAACTTATTATAGGACGGACAAACACCAAATGCATCTCCATGGATACTATTGCAGTACATAACACTTTCAGTAGGGCTCAGTAGGGCTTAAAGGATCGATAAGGGAATCCTTCTAGTTTCGATTTTCAAAACGTCAACGAGCAAGATTCTCGCTCAGAGCCAGGCAGAGGCTAGTTGAGGCTCTCCCGAGGATCTGATCCGCTAGCGAGGTTCGATCACAGATGCCGTGGGTCTAGGGGGTTCGAAGACGTGAACACCTCGAGGTTTGAGGATTATCAAACACGACACCCTGTCGCTTCTGCCGAGCTAGAATACCGCATAGCAGCCCTTCAGGCTTCCTTCATGCAGCGACGCACCGACTGCGCTTGCTTTAACGTGGATTCCCTGGCCAAATTGAGGCGGGATCAGATCTGAAAAGCTGATGAATAAGGAAGACCGCCTCAAACGCATTGGGGAGAAGCGAGTTTCGTAACACACCACGATGCTAGTTCCAGATCTCGAGTACGTACTCTCTAAGTGATGTTTGTCTCATCCTAATCTAAAGTACGGTACATGATGTAAAGCCGCCCAAGGATCATGGTCCTGGGAATGCTGAGAATGCCATTACCTATCGCGATGAGATGGATTTTCGGGTGCATTGGAACATTGAACGGACATTAAGAGTGTGCTTCTGATATGTGAACCGGCGATTCGGCGAAGCAAGTGGAGAGATCTGACGGGCATCAAGCAAGCAATCGGCAACGATTGCGAAAATGCGCATATGCTTGCTTATATCGTCAATTCCTACATAATCTTATCTCGCGAACGTGTCACATCGCATTACTGCGAGTGACGAATAGTGCTGACCTGAGCTAGAAGGCTTGTCGGCGCGTAGATACAATCCTGAGGATCCCATTGGGGTAAAAGAGAGGAACGACGATAGACACGAATTCTTCATTCCAGGATTAAGATGGGACGACACATTGTCACATGAACAATTGGACACCTCGACTGAGGATGAGAGACGTTGATTCGTCCGTAGGGAAAGTTCTCGAAGGCATCACAATATCCTACCACTACCTTGATAGGTACATGGATACACCTAGGTCCCGGACATTCGTACCTGTTTTCCAACTTTATGAAGGGAATTGTGTAAGTGGATATGACCTTGGAAGTAGTACTTCACGATGTACTTCACGATTGAGATTTTAGGCGCCCTTGGAAACGCTTGGAGTCGGACACTGTGGGGCCGTTCTGAATTTCGTCGAACAGACGGGCCAATCATTACCCCTTAAACAGCATTTTTTGCATTTTGGAACACTTCTTGCATGAGGAGAGACCAGCCCCCTTGTTCCATGTTGCAACCCCCAAGGGCCAAAAGAGCCAAATGAGAACAATATCGACAACTATATTCACTGTATTTTCGGGTATTCGCTGTGTTCGCTACACTACGGAGTAGTAATCACAGGTTCGAAAATACAGGAATCAAGATCCAAGATGGATATTGAACATACGTTTCTTCCTTCTACCGTTACCTTAAAACACCTTAAACAAATAAAAAGTATATGGCCATATATGACCATCTAGACTTTTTTCAGACCTTTTTCAGGGTCTTAGGGGCTTTCTCATAAACCCTCCGCGATGATGAATTAGGAAAGCAAATTGGCAATAGTCAGCTGAGGGGTTAAAGGAGGAATTCATTCTACGCCCAGGCAAACAGCACTGCTTCTCAGACTTGTCACCTGCAATCCTTCTGTTCTATAAACAACTTTTCAAAGTTTTGAAGTCGTACATCAATTTCGTATCGGCGTCTAGAATCCAGGCGACCAAGATCGATGTGTATGCCGCGAAGGAGTCTGCCGCAGGGCGTAGGGCATCTTTTGCGCGCTTGTTCGAGGAAGAAGGCCTCAAAGCGGCCAACCTTTCGTTGCCAACGTATTCTACTTCCAAGAAGTAGTTAGGATGAGACGATCCTACACTCTAGCTTCGATGATGTCCGTTTAATCATGATAGGTCGAATGACAAGTTGGATGACAACTTTTTTGATCGCCAACCTCCTTGTCACTATTCTCTATTGCCAAAGGGAAAAAGAAGTGTACAACGTACTGCGTAAAAAAGTAGAGGATGAAATGGCTGGCGCTCAGTGCCCCTCCTCGCACCAAGCCCAGGCCTGTAGTCCAAGCCCTCGGCTGAGCGAACCCCTGCCCCTGTTTCTCCCTAAGTCGGTCTTAACCCTGGTTAGCATCATCGTCGTTTTGGCTGCCCGCAAAGAGGTACTCCGTATCCACTCCATCCACTCCAGCTACATCACAATCGCGAAGCGGGACGGGGTCAGAGTCACTGTCACCACTACAGATGTACAAAATGTACACAAATTGTACACGAATTGTACGGGCAGACGGGCAGAAAGCAAAGTACGTAGTTACCGTGTGGGCGTCCATACATACTGCATGATTCCCAGCGAAGCCAGAACGAAGTTCCGACTCTGATCTTTTCCCGTCCAATGCTTTTTACCTTGGCACCACAAGGTCCTCCGTCCTCTCACCCACTACGCCTATTACGCCCATTACTGTCTTTTCCGCCTTCTGCCCACTCCTAGTCCTTCTGTACGCGCTGGCTTCGTTGTCGTTCATCCACTCATTAACTCCTCACCCGAGCTGCAAGTTTTTCTTCTCATCACCGACCTAATCCATTCCTTGCAGTTTCTTGTCTTGCAGTGCGAAGAAAGAAAAGAGAGAAGAGAAGCGGAAAAGTTAGGCCAAGTTGATATAAGCCTTACTTAATTTTCCCTGGTCCTGTCGTTTTCCGATATATCCATATATCCATCCTGTTGGCCCACCCAGTTGGCTCGTGGCCGTTCGTGCATCCGTACCTACATATCTATCCCACCATCCACTTCTTCTACCCCCGACCTCGTTCTTTTTCTGCACTTTGCCTGCCACAGAGGAGCTGCAAGATTGTGTGTCCCTTGCACCAACAGAACATTCCGCCCCCAGGAACCAAGACGCCGCCCAATCCCAAGCAGACCGTGGGATCGTAGCTAGCCATACCACACCGGTAGACTTTCAATTGCGAAGGAAGGAATTTCGAGCGTCAGCTGCCAATTTCCGCAAGGCAAGGCGAACCGCCCACTATTATTAGAAGGTCGATAGAGGAGAGCTTTCAATATTAAGACACCATCGGGGATTAGTAGCACAAGAATCATTAAAGCCAAACACCAAAAGTCAAGAGTCACGTTTTCAACAGTCGATGTTGAACTGGGATTAAATCGAAATCAAGACCAAGAATATATCCGAAATTCGTCGGCATTAGCATCGCCGCAAGGAAACGGCCTTTCCTACCTTTGCTTTCTGGACAAAGCAATTGGTACTAATTAAAGGCCTATCCCGGCGACAAGATGTCTTTAAAACAGGTAGGTCAACACTAAGTTATGAGAGGGGGTTTTCTGGTTGAGGATATACGGGATTACAATGCTGACTCCCGCTCAAGGAAATAGAAACGTGGGTATCGGCCCTGAGCCGGTATGACAACAATGAGTTCGAGGAGGCGCTCAAGGAATTCGACAACATCTCGGATACGTCGAAGATCCTATTCAACATGGGTGTGATACATGCGACGCTAGGAGAACATGAGAAAGCTGTAAGCGGATATCCTCTAAAGTGGTCGAGGTTTATGAGTTGCTAAACAGTTCTGTCTTTAGGTCGAATGCTACCAGAGAGCGATCCGACTAGATCAATACCTAGCTGTGGCCTATTTCCAACAAGGAGTGTCGAACTTCTTACTAGGCGACTTCGAAGAGGCATTGGCGAACTTTAACGATACCCTTTTATATCTCCGAGGCAATACGATGATCGACTACGCGCAATTGGGTCTGCTTTTCAAGCTATACTCTTGCGAGGTCTTGTTCAACAGAGGTCTCTGCTATATCTATCTGCAACAGAAGGAAGCGGGTTTACAGGATTTGAATTATGCAGTGAAGGAGAAGGTAGTGGAAGATCACAATGTCATTGATGAGGCTATTAGGGAAGAAGCTGAGGTATGCTTCAATACTATTCAACCGTCAGATCATGAGGGAGACTAATTGAAATTCGATAGGGATACACCGTATTCTCCATACCCGTCGGAGTCGTGTATCGACCCAACGAGGCGAAGGTGCGAAATTTGAAGACTAAGGACTATCTAGGCAAGGCCCGTCTCGTCGCCGCTTCTGACAGGGCCAATGCTTTTACGGGCTTCGCTGGATCGGAGATTAAGAACGCTGGAAGAGCTGCTGAGAAGGATGACCGTCCGACGGAGAACCTCTCATTCGCCGCTACGAATCTAGTCAAGCCAGGTCTGCAGAGCAGGAGACAACAATCGGAGCCTCCGGCTAGCCGCAACGCCTTCCCGCCAACACCACCTCCCGAGAACGACAAGCCTGCGCAAATGAGCCGAGGAGCTTCGGTTCGCAACGGACCTAAGCCGATGCCTGCGAGATTAAACATCCCCGAATCAGGGAAGAGCAGCCGATACGACAAGACTAGCTCACCGCAGAGCGAGCGCAAGGCACCCTCACGAGCTGCATCGGAAGCACGGTCACCGCCGCAGAGGAGTTACTCAAGAGCTGAGGCACCTAGAACTCGGCGATCAAGACAGGAGGATGACGGGTATCCGGATGATGTCTACGACATGTATAATGGAGGAGGTAGTAATGCTGGTGGAGGCAAGTCGCAGCGCCGTAACCAACCCAGGTACATCGAAGAGGAAGAGGAAGCGAGCGATTACGACTCCTTCGACGAAGGCGAATTTGAGATGGTCTCGAACCGACGGCCCGGAACCTCAGTAGCCGGCGGCTCGTCGCGAGGTGGTTCGAGAAGACCTGATATCCGCAAGGTCAGGATTAAGGTGCACTCCGAAGACGTCCGATATGTCATGGTCCCTATAACGGTCGAATTCACCGACCTGGTGGACCGGATCCGAGATAAGTTCGGCCTGCGACGGCGCTTCAAGCTCAAGGTCAAGGACGAGGACTCGCCGGGCTCTAACGAGATGATCACGATGGGCGATCAGGACGATCTCGAGATGGTGATGATGAGTGTGAAATCACAGGCGCGGAAACAGAGACTGGACATGGGTAAACTGGAGGTGAGTACCACATGCATCTGCATTCTATATTTTCTATATGACTTCACTTGCTAACGCAATACAGATATGGGTGCAAGAAATCTAGACGTTTTCTTTCCTTCGTGTGCGGCAAATTACGATTACAACGATACCCAAAACAATTGCGATCTGACTTCATACGACGTAATGAAGAAGTCTCTATTGGCTTCGCTCGTCATTTACAATATACAATTTATCCCTATATCTATCTATTACCAATTATTACCTACTATTTTTATTTTGCAGTTCCCCCTTTATTTTGCATCCCATCCAATCCCATATACCTCAATCGAGTTTTTAAATACCTAGTTCCTAAATATCCCAAATTCGCTCGCGCCCGACAAAAAGGTGAAATCAAATCCGTGGGCTGATTTCAGATTTTGTCTGTAATGCGTTGTGAAACGAAAAGCGCGACAGTTTCATCATCGTCCGCTCCCCATCCGCCCATTCCCACCGCCAATCCCATCTACAAGGCGGGTCGAGCGTGGAGACGGGGGTCGTCGCGACAAAACTACTAACGGTCAAATACCTATTGGATCAGCCCGGCGCCAACTCTTTCACCAGACGTCCGCGGCAAATTTCGGGGTTCCCTTCAGATCATCTTTTTTTTTCTCTAGTCATCATACAACAGCATATTATATCCCAGCTTAGAATCGGATAACCGGCGAATGGATTTCACGGCCTTGATCGGGTAGGGTGGAGGAGAAGGAGTATTAGTGAACTTTTACCACTACATCATCATCAATTCATCTTTTTGCTTTTCTTCAAGTCCTTTTTTTATGCGTTGTAGTATTCATGGTCGCTGTCTTGAACAACTTGACGTTTTTCGAGGTATGAGCTAACGTAGTGAGCTATCGGGTTATAGTAATTGGGCTTTTTACCCCTGCTGCCGGAGAGAAGCGGACCAGTTAGGTACGCACTCGAGGAAGGTTTCAGGAGAATGGTGGTGGTTGTTTGTTTTCTCACGTTATTGTTCGTTCGAGACGGGGAGCGGGAGCATTGGAGTTCAGTTGACTGGACGGGAGTGGAAGATGGAAACGATATGAGAGCATTCAATCCGGCTTGGCTTGTAGGTAGATAGACAAAATGACCCGTCGTGGGCTATAGCAATTCATCACAGCAACTTCACATTCATCATTCTTGCGTTGGCATCGTCTTATCTCGTCTTATAAGTCTATTGGCTTTTATTCAAATCATTTGATGCTTTTTCGCAACCTATATTACAGTCCCCCTTCATGCTCAGTAATGACGGTTCACTGGCTTCCCTCCGTCGCCTCGGCCCGTCGGTCCTTCGTCTTGGAACTGCTGTGTGATGAGGAGTGGCTGCTTGAGTGAGACGTAGAATGAGAAGTAGAATGGGAGGTCGAATGAGATGTAGACGTAGATTTAGAAGTAGATTTAGAAGTAGTCGACGACGACGTCTTCGTGTTTTTGGTCGATGTCGAGGTTTTACTGCTACTGCTCCCCGTCTTAGTTGAAGTTGTTGTGATTGTCGGGGGAGGTGTCACTGTCGGAGTGGTGGAAGATGAGGTAGGAGCACTGGTGCTGGTAGGTGGTAGTGTAGTCACAGGAGGGGATGAAGGTGGTGATGGGTCGCTTGCCTGGCATCCTGATCCAAAGTCTGATTGGCATCCTTCGCCGCAGTAGTCGATCGTCGATCCGCACCAGCCGTTTCTACGGTGGGAGTTGAGTTAGTATAACTGCCCAAATAAATGATCGAATTTGCCATGTTCATGTCTCATGAACATGGAATCAGGGTCCAACCAACGTCATCCACAGCACGACCCCGATTAATTGTGGCAGAGAAATGGTGAGATGAGAGCTAACTGACACTGAACAGCAGTTTCCAAACTCCGAACCTTCGCAGGTGATTCCATCGCCACAGTTGCCGTCGACCGATACTTCCTGGGTACCAGTGGGAGCAGGTGCCGTTTTCGTCGTCGTTATGGGGTCATCGGGAACACTCGTAGTACCTGGGCCGCTTGGGAGGGGGAGGTCCGTTGGGATCTGCGAGTCTGCGGATGAGCAGATGCCAAAGTCGGGACGGCAGTTCGAACCGCAGTAATCGATCGAGCCGCCGCACCAGCTATTAAGAGAGCAACCTAAGGGCCGCAGTTAAGCCTATAGTCACAGAAATTAGTAGGTAGAATAGACGTACAGTTTCCGTACTCTGACCCGGCGCAAGTTACGCCGTCGCCGCACTTGCCATCCTGGCTGACTTTCAAAGTGCTAGTTGGTGTGCTTGGACGGGTAGACGTAGCCGTGGGATTGAGGCAGCTGAAAGTTCCCGTCGGGGCGCGGATGGTGAAGTTGTAATCCGGAACCGATCCTGTACCAGCACGGTACCAGTTCTCAGGGGGGTCGCCTAAGCATTGTCCCACTGTAACCGACCTGTAACCGTGGCTGAATAAGGATTCTAGAATGTAATCTGTCAGGTTATAGACGGTTTGATAGTGGATGTCGTGTTCGATCTCAAGATAGCTATCCTCGCATGGGTTGGACCCGTCAACCGCATCGTCCCAAATGTCCTTGCTAGTTTGAATCTGCTTTGCGTCATCGTGCAGATATCCCTCGGTGTCAAGGTCAAAGTACACGGCGTGGTATCCAAGGTTAGCTAATTGCGTCTGGCAACCGGCGGGGCAGATGGAATAGGGGGGTCTAAGTAGAAGTTAGAAATGCATGAACCCCTATTTGAAAAAAGTGGCTGATACTAACCTCATGTAAGTAGGGAAATAACCAAGGATGTCATTCAAGGCGATCTCATTCCATATCATCTGGTTTTTGAATTGTGTTGAAGTCAATTGGCTGTAATTCTCGTGTGACCAAGTGTGGCTTGCAATTTGATGACCTTCTGCAGCCATCCGCTGTTTTTGCTTGTTAGCCCTCCCTAATCCTTAATTCTTCGGATCAAACGGCATACCTGAATCACAGTAGCCCATGGATAATCAGGGTCATTGATCTGACCCTTTCCTAAATTGTTACCGGTGATAAAAAATGTTGCTTTTGCCTCGTATTTCTTCACTGGTGTTAGCTTAGATCCTATGGTATATGGAAGCTACAAAGCTTACGGCAAATTTGTCAAGCAAGTCGTTAGTATATTCCCACGGACCGTCGTCAAATGTGACAGCGATATCACCGTTATTCACACAGTCGTAAATACCAACGCCACCGTATTGTACTTTACCCAACTTTGGCCGGGCAATGGTGGATGTATCCTCTCCGCTGGGCTGTATGTTGCCATCGCATGCTGGCCCATAGTTGATCTGGCAGTCTGGTGAAGTACAGAAGTCTTCTCCTGTCCCGCAGTAGCTTTGTGGCGTCAGTACAGTCATCGGACATCCGAGATGGGGGCTAACCCTTCAGCCGAGCAGCATTGTCCCTCCGCACACTTGCCGCGGCTCGCACCGCATCTACTGGAACCCCTCTGACGCCTATCGAGTCCGCTTCGTCCTTGGCGTTCCTCTTCCTCCGGCCCTTCAACTGTCTCTCTTGCTTGCGAGGTCTGTTGAGTCTCCCACCTTCTCCTCCCCCTAAATTCCGATAAGAACCTTCGAGCCCCTGCGAGCTTCGGTACGCCTTGAGGAAGATCATCGGCATGTGCAGCTGCTTGGCTGGCGCAAGCAGCCACGATCACGGCGTTCCACCAATGCATTTTTATGAAATGCAATATGACCCCGTATAACAAAACGAATGTCAGGGCTGAGCGCAACGAATTCTCAAGCCTTAAGAGTCCCTAGCTTAGAGAAGACAAGGCGAATTGGCTGTCACGATAGATCTTCAGCCAAGGGATCGCACAGCGAGGACAGCTTCTTTAATAACTAAGGCCACGCGTAACCAAATTCCGCGAAGGGGTAACAGCCCAGAAAGGAGCTCTATTAGATGCACATGGTTCCCGGATCGGAGCATTGACAGGCCATGTGAGGAGCACTCAATATATACCCGGATGCTACCTTGGCGGCAGACTACCTGCGCTTAGGAACCACTCGTGGAAGTGGTATTGCAGACATCCTCTCAGATTTGCGACTGCAGTCGTCATGGCATCTTTGAAAAGGCTGGACTGGCCAGATGTGGCATTCTATGCGTGAGCAGGAACACGAGGTTGGAAGATCTCGACCGATATACCATGTTGATGGCCAAATCCATCATCCCCTTTACGAGAGGAAACATTGCATCAATACCCATGTTCAAGGTTCTCAAAATAGTTTGTTTCCACTATCTTAACCACGAATTGGGAAACCTTCTAGGTTATAGACAGCTAGTCTATATTGATGAGTAGGTACCTAGGTAGCCACATATGGAGCAATGCTAACATCTATTGAGGTTCTCATATACCTCAAATTTCGTTTGCTCTAAGGCGAAAGTACTCACCGGGTTGATCTATAAAAGACCTGATCTTCGTGATCGACCACCTAGTAATTCGGTGGAATTCAGAATGACTCGTCATCTTCCCCTTAGATTTTCGGCAAAGCGAGGGTTGTTTATTTGGAGATGGCAACGGCGACGGCATCAGAGATCAAGGTAACAGTGCAGCATGTCGGTTGTGGGGTCAGAGACGCGTCCCTGGGTAGAAAGCAATATTGGGATCGAGTTCCTTCGGTCCGCCAAGCCTTCGCCTCATCGTCCAGCCCTTCATCCAGTCCACGGTTGAAGTGACGGGGTCCGGATTGGAGGCGGCTATATTATGTTAATTTCAATATATCCTAAAAGCAACCTACCATCTGGTCTGCATTGCATAACACCTGTTCCAGACTAGCCGCAAATTTTCAACAAGCTCGTTTTCATTAGAAAGAGAAACGTGAAAAAAATTATATTAACTGCGATGGATTGTTACCTTGCCCTTTTTCTCAGGAACCTCCCCCAGATTCCCACGCGTTGACGTGCTCGGCCCACAGCCGGAATCGCGCGACTCGGATACCGGCCAACAGGTAGATCATTCAAAAGGATGACGAGTCCTCGGTAGGCTCGCTCCGCAGCAGTTGGGAACAGAACAGGATGGTATTCCCTCAAGGTGTCTCTTTCAGGTCTGTAACGTAGAGGAGAAACGTGCCATCTTCTCTCACGAACTGTGCTCTAGAATCGACTGCTCAGTGACGAGCCTTTATTTTTAGATGTCGTTGATATATAGGTACCTACTAACCTACCTAACTTATCACATGACCTCCAATACTCATTACTCAAATGTTACAGTAACTAGGTAGGTATCCATCTACTCATTATTGCCTCTAATAATTGCTTCAATGACTAGCCCCTTAGTCAGTAAAGTTGAGTTCCCCAGACTCCTTATTGAAAGGAGGCCCATCTAGATCGCGAAACCAGAAGTGATCTTAGGGCCTGCTACTCATTACTTTTAAACATTATCATTGGCATGAAGGTTAATTATAAAGACATCATAACGCTTTGAATACAGGTAATTACACCATTGGGTAGACTTCTCAAGCTCTAGACATAGAACATCTGCACAGTAACAATAGGCTCTGGGTAATTTAATGGATTCTGAGGCTAGAACTATAATAACCAACATGCTGTCCATATGTTGCTTACACCTGCGGTTACGAATCTGGTTTGTCCTACGTTACGGGCTTGTTGCTGAAGACAATCTGATATGGGAGAGGTAGAAAATCTATCATGAAACCAATTCGATCAACGTAACATGAGCCCAAAGAACGAATAATATCTCATAAAGTCACAGAATAGATATCACTCACCTGCAAGTCTGAATACCTCATACCATGCTTCGCGTTTGGTGTCAGGAGATGGTATCACGGGCTATTCCGTACAAACCTGGTGAGGGCTATCGCTACTGTACACCTACCTACCTAAGTAAACATCTGGATGAATATGAGCCAGGAGCCTAGGCAGGGATACAGGATACAGTATTGCTTATCATTGATTTTCTAGCAAAGCTCCATCTAAATAGATCTCCAGCTAAGACTCACGAAGAAAACACCTTTGACTCACAATAAAACATCAGTTCATTTGGTATATATACTAAGCCAAGTGGCTATTTGAGCAGAGAGTTACTACCTAAGTGCGTACGCATTAAACCTATATATATAGATGAAAAAACCAACTTAAGACAGACCGCTATTCTCGAATCTATTCATAACGAAAAGCCTTCATTGAGCAACCTAATATCAAGATCTCAATGTTGATATACAGCATAGGAAGGACTTCTACACGACTGGCACGGGAGGTAGTCACCACAAATTAGTTTTGGCCTTCGGTTAAAACTATTAGAAGATATGATGCAAGGATAGCAATTGAACTGATCAGAAGAGAACCCTAAGTTTAGGGGAGCCATTAAGAACAATAGTAGGTAGGTAACTATTGATTCAATCGACTTTGCCAATCTCAACATGTAACATCTGTATAGCATGGAACTTACGAACTGTTACGGAATCAATACACTCAACCGAGACGAATGGAACGCAGCTAGATAACGTTTCGGTCAAATATACAGAGATTCAAGCAAAATTCATAGCTGTGTATCTTACATAGGACTTGTCTTTCTTTTCGACAACTCCTCTATTTTACCACTCACGTAGCATAGAGCCATAATTCAGAAAGAAATGACTCTGGTACCAGGGAAGTACACAGCTCATCCCGCAAACTGTAAACTCGAGATCAGAACACAACTCAGGTTAAGAAAACCGGCTGGCGAAGCTTAGTGGCAGACAAATTATCTTGGGGGCGAACTCACCCTTGACCTGTTCCAACTTGTTGAGATAGTTGCTGCTACAGAAGTCACCAAAATAGGGTTCTGCCAGGGTGAAGAAGTTCACGTTTCTGCCGGAAGGCAGACGTTGGCGCAAGCCAATACGACTAGGCAACATCCCACAATACCGAGGAGAAGGGTACGATAACACCCTGTTAACTACCTGCCCGACGAAGAAAGGCCTGGGTTTACATGAAATGGTTATTTAAACGAAGAACCATTCTTTATCCCCGCCATACTCTCTGCGGAAGAAAGAGGAAGGGTGAAACTCCCACGCCACAGCGCCTCTCGAATTCTTGCTAGTGACTAATTACCAACACCATCAAATGGAGGTAGAAGAGACGACAGGGTAGACTGGCAATACAGCAAGCTCATAAACCCTGATTCAATGGACCATGCGAACGAAAATTGTCGCTGATCTGTGATCATGCTAGGGGTGGCATGTTTGGCTCGTCGACCCAAGCAGATTCTAGCAATCCCCTCAGTGCTTTGTTTACCAGTGCACCAGTCCGGCGTTGCCGGAATGGACTAAGGACTGGATTATGCGGATGTACAAATCCACTCCGTACCGATGGATTCTCCGAGATATCTATGAGCCGCTAGGTATAGAATGAAGAGAACTGTCGGCCGGGTTAGAGTAATCAACATCCTCTACAAGTCGACGGACGTACTGACGGAGAACGACTTTCACAACACATCTGCCCTTATAGAACATGGGGAATCGACGAGCGATCTACAAACCAGAATAGAAGCGGAAGCCACCACTCTTATAGGCGTTCCGCGCCAACCGCCCCAGCTTCCACAAAATTATCTGCGCTACAAAACCAACTTACACACTAGCGCGAGGGAAACCAAGGGGAAAGACATATGAAAGTAATTAATATCGTATTCGTAATAGCTGAGTGTATTTTATACATCGCACATCATACAGCCTGCGTCCCTCGTCTTCGTGACATGATCATCCAAGAAGCCATGCCATGTATGCGTAAACCTCGTTCCTCTTTTTCTCTTCGTATAGACGTGACATATAAATCCTTACAAGGCCTCGCCGACTATATTCCCGATAGCCCCGCCGATTTCGCCGAACAGCACGCCCTTGAAGATGGACTCCCCCATATCCTCGACCCAGTGGCCCGTCTTCTTGAGCCGTAGCTTCCAGACGTCTTGCTCCTTGGGGTCTAGGCTCTCCCACTCTACGGTGGGGCCGTGAGTCTCTTCGTCTTCCTCGCTGTGAGCGCCTACGTGAAGAGGTGGAAGACCATAAGCGTCGGCCTCCCCCTTCACATGTCGGATCACAACGGGTTGACCTTGACCCTGGGCATTGGATAGTAAGTCTTTGATACTATTGGTCTCAGAAGCCTTTCGCAATGGCGTTGTCCATGAAGTGGGTAGATAAGGCTTAATCCCAAGTATAGGCCGGCCGATATCTTTTGCTTCAACGAACGCTTGCCCAATTAAGGCGAGGATGAGTACCACTATTGTGAAGAGGGTGATGACGGTTAGGGGTGATTCGCCTTGCGATTTCAGCGCAACGACGTAACGCGATGGTCTTGGGGGTCCTCCTTTCCTTTCTGAGACAGATTTGTCAACGTGCTTTTTGAGTGGTATGCTATGTACAACAGTTGTGAAGCCAACACCTACGGTAGCCAGCTTAACTGTAAGTTCTGCGGTAGATTTTGAAGATTTCGGTGGTGTAAATGGTGAGAATGTAATTCCGGTGATATTGGAAGGGTGTACATTTTTGAGTACGTGGAATGGTGCTAGCTCCGCTAGGAGGTCGACGCTGGCTGCGGACTTATGTTCCAGAGTGAAAAGCGACACTGATGCATCGTTCCCGGCGACAGCGACTACGAATTGAGTTTCGCCTTGCTTTTCCGACGGAGAGGATGCTGGCGATAAATTTCGCACAGCAAGACCGGTCGCCTTAGAGACACCCTTGGGTAACCTAGCCTTTATCGCGAGCCGCGCATTCTCCTGTTCTTTGGCGGGGAGTCTGTAGCCGTGCAGGGCGACCCCATTGGAATTGGGCCTATTGACGACGGTTATGAGAAAACCGGGCGTCAGGTAGCGCAATGATTTGAAGGACGCCTTAGCTGTGGCACCCTCATCTGGGGTAATTGTGTATACACATTTCGGGTCCGATATTTCTGTCTTGGATACCTCGACAGTGAATATTTCGTGATCGTCGCAGTATGCTAACTGGTATGTGTCGGGACCAGTCTGAACGACGTCCAGGTCCATTGCTTCCTTAGGTATATCCAGCCTGCCCCGTGATTTCCACCGCCCGCCGCCTGCACATGGTACATCGAAGAGCGCAATTTCGGATTCCTTGGAGAGGCCCGTCGCGATAGCGCCTAGTTGTGCAAGATTTTCGTAGGGGTGGGACAGACGGAGGAGTCGCTGGTAGGCGCTTGCGTCCTTATGCAAGAACAGCGCATCTCGCGCGACCTCGGAGACCCTTACACCGCTAGTCTTGGCCGACTTAGCGGGTTGACTGATGCCGAAAACACGGAAATGTTCATTCTTTCCCTTTTTAATATCTTCCGGGCTGGAATTGACACCGGCGAACACGGTAAGGTTTCTGTCTTTTCGAGGTCCGGTGGCAAGGGTCGTGACGTTGTCTTCGTTCGCGCTTAGTTCGAGCTCGGCGACTTCTGATAATTCGTCTGGGTTGGAGGTATCAAGAACGGTCTACGAAACTACCCGGTTAACTCATTCCCATCCTCAACAACATCAACATAATACTGAAGTAAAAAATCAATAAAATTCATACAATTTTGTTCCCCACACCATTCCGTCCCGGACCGCCACCTCCCGCGACAATGAGTTGATTGGGATCTGTCGGGTCGAAGGCGCACGAGTAGAGAGGGTAGGAGAGTGTGATCTTCGCGGTAGGGATACGGTTCGCCATTGTCGCAATTAGGTTTGATTGACGTGTTAGGAGTGAAGAAAGCTTCGAGCTTCGATTAGCTTCGTGATGGAAACGACATGTTTAAATTGACATTTTGATAATAAGCGCAATGTGTCCAGATGTTTAATGTTGTTGTTCTGTTTACTTTGACTTTGGCTTTTTGCTTTGAATGACGAAAGTGGTATTCACCTTAATTTCTTAGTTCGAAGCAAGGCCAGGCAAGGCCACACTTGCATCTTCTCATCGGGGCTTCGGGGGTAAAGAGCTGCCCTGAAATTTTGGGGTTACCTCTTTTTTAGCGGGAATGACCGCTGCAGCTATAGCCCTGTTTAGGGAGTGCCACGTTTAATCCTTGTTAAGTGCCAGCGTGACGGTACGTACCGACCTATTAACCTTTCAGCTTTCGCCAGCTCCTGCTGCTCTGGTCTGGTCTCTTCATGATCAACATCTACGAAAATCATCCGCATGTAATTCGTTCAATGTTTTTAGTATACGAGTTTCTATGGCCATTGTTTGATTGGGTATTTGTCATAAATCGACTTGATCCAATAAGAATCGTTACCAGATGACCCCAACTCATCATACCTAGACAATGTACCTAGCAAACGATGCTCACAGAGACAGAGAACTACCAATTGCCCTTACAGCGATCTCTACGCACTAAATAGCAACCGTGGTTAAGAATCTTGGGATAAGAGGTGTAATATCTATATATGACCATCATATAATTAGGAACAATACGGGCAAACGATTCTCATGATCTCATCAAAAGCCTAATAACACGGTCATTCTACGTAGGGTGAGCAGGTAGGTACCAACCTAACCCCCTCACCCTCACATCTCCCCGAGCGCGAAGTCATACTCCAACGTCCACTTAGCCTTCTCATCCCCCTCCCTCCTCTCAAACTTAACCAGCAGCTCGTCCTTGGCCGCGAACACCGAATCGTTCTTACAGTACTCGTCCTCCTCGTCCATAAGCTGCGTCGTCAGCGGCCGGTACCCCTCCGCGCTGACGATGAAGTGTATGTGTCCGGGCCGGAACGGGTGGCGGTCCAGCAACCCCAGGAGGCGTCCCGCGGGCCCGTCGTCGGGCACGGGGTATGACGTGGTGCGCATAGCATAGAAATCGTACCGTCCATGCTCGTCAGTGCGGAACCGGCCTCGTAGGTTCATGTCCGGTTGTTTGTCATCCTGCTGTTCATACAAGCCATTCGGTCCCGCCATCCAGACGTCGAGAGTGGCATTTTGGATTGCTTTTCCAGTGGAAGTCGACAACACGCGTCCCGAGATGTGGGCAAGAATAGGTAGGGCATCTGCGTACCATCCAGACTGCGGTGACACGATGCTGCTACCGTTAGGAAGGAGCGGGGCGTTGGCGCGGTAGAAAGGCCCAAGGACGGCGGATGGAGTGACCTCCGACTTGGCGTCTGCTGCCAGGAGTTTCGACGTGATTTCGTCCGCGAGCGTTTCCAGGCCAAGGATGTCGGAGAGGAGAAGCGTCTCATTACGCTTGTCGGTGGACATGCGGCCGCTCTCGTTGATCTGAGATGAGAAGTTAGCTGATCGTTGGACCGTCATGACGAATACAAATACGAGTACGAATAAATGATGTGAAGATTGGCCGGGACTTACGAGTTCGATTCCGGTCATCAGTTCCGCCATCGTCAGGTCTACCTCCCGAGCGAAGTCGTGCAGGTGCCGCAGGAGACTCGGCATAATCTGCTTGAGACGGTGGTGGGCATTCGGGCCCGTGGCGGCGATGACCTCGTCCGTGAACTCCGGATCATACTCGGGCTTTTTGGCGTGCCCGTTCATTTTGTGTTCTTTCTTCGTGATAACCATACTGAGTTCCTGCTGATCTTAGCTGGCAAATGTTACGGATGTTTAGCACAGGAAAACTAGGATCGATGCATTAACGTCCTAAGTTAGGTGCAGTTTATGTGCTGCCCCAAGGCCTGGTTCTGACTAAGGGCCTTAGGAACTCGTATGGAATACACGTGAGGTCAAGATTACACAATTTCGAGGAGGAGAGTGAGAATGGGGTGTCACCCGTGCTCACATTTAGTCATGAGGAGACCGGTTTGTGAATCAATCCCTTACCTGGAATATCTATCTGTGCAGTTGAGACAAGATCGAGAGGCACCAATAACCTGCCTACAATTATCATTCACCTCGGACAGAGAAGACGTGGCAAGCCATGTATAGGTAGCCATAGACCCACGATTCTTGTAGGAGTAGCCACTTAGTAGTGCCCGCTAGGCATCACAGCAGGTATGTGTCTTACTATATTCGGGGAAAGCAACGGCCGCCAGCATGCCGTCTCGGGTAAGTGCATCTTCTTGCACAATACAACAGGGTCCGATCGACGCTTATGGCTTGAGAAAATAAACATCCATGTGAGATCTGGCATAACTCTATGGTGCTCAACGCAAGCCACTATAAGCTAATCTCAAAACATGCATGCAGAAGCGTTTGGCCGGTCTATATCCATGATTATATAGGGGTTTAGCCTCATTTGCCAAGTTAAGAAGGTATGATATTTATGCATTTCACACGTCATGAAGACTGCTCACCGTGCTGGTGGTGGTATATATGCAAATCAAGGTGTCTGAGGTGACACAGAGTGAAGACATTCAGATCTTCAACGAATAAACCTGATGACTACCTATATTAGACTCTAGTCTTGATATAGGTAGGGAGCTCGACGAAACATTTCATGATTTCTAATCATAACCCCTATCCAAGAATTTTTGTGACATCTCTCATTCGTCAATGACGTAACACTGGTGATTCAGCCCTACGCGTCATTACTCACCGCGTCAAGGCAAAGCAGACGTTGAAACACTGGAATACCACATTCCAATAACTATTTTGATATTTTATCGTAGGCCAATGACCATTGCAAATAGAAATCAACTACTTCTACACTCTATCCAACTCCGGGGAATCATGTCCATCTATCTGTACAATTATGTATATGTGCTATGCAATCCTGAAGCGTCGCCTCGCCCTCTTAACACCGTCAAAGACAGAAAAACAAAAACAAAAACACATCAGTCCTCTTTAACACCTTCGAACTTATCTTCAAGGTCCCCATCTTCAACAGCCTCCTCATCACCAATCCCATACCCCTCCTCCCCCTCTCCATCCCCATCACCACCCTCCTCACCATCCGGCTCCGTAGTCTCCCCATCAGTCGACCCGCCACTCCTCAACAAACTCTGCAAATCCTCCCTATCAATAATACTCTCAATACTGCCCCTCCTCACGCCCCCTCCCAGCGTCTCCCTCCGTCCCATCTCGATCAACCGTTCCACCTTCAGTCTATTCGCCACGAACTTCAGCCTCGGGAACGCGGACTGCTGTCCCTCATGAATCATACGCGCAAGCCGGTCCGGATCCGGGTCTGACAGAATATGCCAGAAATCGCTCGGTTTAGCCTGCGGCCATATCGTGATAGTGCCGCTGAACTGCTGGAGCCACAGCTGCGACCAATCTTGTCCCAGGGGGCGCGGGAGTAATTCCAAATGTCGTAGAACTTTCAGCCATTTGTTAAGATCTAGTTTGATATACTGTTCGGTGGCGGAACCGAGGTACCCGCCCCTCCAGCCGCGGCCCTTGCGGTGGGTGACGGGGGACCCGACGGTGCCGCGCGAGGAGAAGAAGAAGAGGGAGATGTGGGGGTTGACTTGGCTGACGATGGTGAAGTTCACGTTGAAGTGGAGGTTGAGCGCTTTGATTGGTATGTCGGTTCGTAGACTGCCGTCTTTCCACTTGTGGCCGAATGAGTACGGGACTAGGTTCCCGTCTCGCGTTTTCATCATTAGCACTACTGGGTTCTGGATCCCGGGCACGGCGGCCGAGGCTAGCACCGCGGACCAGATCACGCAGTCGGGCGACGTCAGATAATTGCATAGAATGGTCGGCGAGTGTGGATCAGCAGGAACGCAGGACACGTTCAGAATTCGTCCAGTGCGTTGGTAGGCTTCCCTAAATGTCATTGAGCCGCGGGACCACCAGCTGGCCTGGCGAGCCCAATCGACCGAGTCGAATCTCGCCCCGGTCTTCCACCACCTAGGGAACCATACGCTAATTGGCTCCGAGCAAGCCTTGATCTTGTGTGATAACGCCGGAATCAATAATTGTTTCAGTTCCTCGTTGGTCCGCGTTGCGACGAGTGATGCGACTAATGCGCCACCGCTAGTACCGGTGATCACATCTGGCACCAAATCTGCTTCGAGTAGTGCTTTGACGACTCCGAAATGGTAATATGCGAAAACTGCGCCTCCAGATAGACAGAGAGCGGTTCGTCCGTAATTCGCGTGCATTCGCTTGAACAGCGCACGTTTTTCATCGAATGGTATCTGATCTGTATGGACCAGAAAACGCATGCTTTTCTCCACTAAGCGATATTGTTAGTTCTGCTATATCCAGGAACATTACCGACTTTGGATCTGGCGACAAACCTTCATCTATGAAATTTTGGACCAAATTCTTCGTCCCGTAGTAGGTCTGGCTGTAAAGCCTCGGGTTCTCGACCCCGACAAAATTGTTCTTCACGCAAGCCTCCGTCAACGCTTTTAGCTCTTCCACCGCCTTGCGACTATCACCATCGCCCGGTGCCCTCCCATTCTGGTACCCAGACGCGCCCGCCCGTTTCGCTTCTTGCGCTTCGGCAGCCCTCCTATGTTTTCGTAATTGTTCCCATACGCGACGCACCGTTTTTGAATCGTAGTAAGCGTACTCATTCTCCTCTTTCCAATTTTGGTTCCCTAGAAAAGCATCCATCTCCTTCGCAGCCTTGACCCAATCGCGGTAGCTGCTCGTGGCTCGCATATTTCGGCGCAGTCTTTCCCTCGTCCCTCTCCAGGCTATAAAGTGTTCGTAGAGAAAAATGTAGAGTCTCGTCCATAGATAGGATGCGCCCAACCCTATGATCCACATTCCTACGAAGAAGAGAAATGGCCATTTCAGTAAACCATATAGATGGCCTTCCCGGGTCTCGTCTACTGTGCGACGGCCAAGTGCGGTCTTCTTCCGCCTCTTTTTTCGTCCGTGCTTGGTGACTTTTTGATTTACGGGGGCCCAGTCATTCTGCGCCGTAATGAACATGCTACTTTGACTGCCATTTTGAGTCGTTGCGCTTTCGGGTATTGGAGAATCGACGGAAGCTACTGATCCCGATCTCGTAATATCGAGGCTGTTTAAGCTCCTGGTAGGACTTAATAGAGAGGTGGTGTCGTTAGGGGAGTGATTCGGATCAGGGGCGCTCAGGGCTGATGCGAAGGCAGCAAGGTGTTCGGGTGGGAGAAATTCGCGATCGACATCGGGTAACCTTGTGTAATCGAAGGCTTCTGGAGGAAATCCGTAGTTGTGATGACGCCTGCCATTAAGGAAGGTCACTTTCGGTTTGGAAGATTCGCTTGCCATGTTCGCTGTCATGACAATCAATGCCAATGGACATGATGGAAGCGGACCTAAGGTAGGAGAATAAAGTTTCTTAGATCAGGAACTACCAATGGAACTGTCGGGTTCTACATGTCATGTTCATGGTTCATGTTCATGGTGTGTCGCCAGCCAATTCGGCGCCAGTCAAAGAACACGAAATGTAGCAGGTGTTACTTAGAGACTGGGGGTGGAATGACCAAGAGTGACCAGAATGACGTCGAGTTTCCCGCGCCACATTCTACAAGCCTAGGTACAATCTAAAAACGACCCCTATTGGTCCAAACGTCCCAACCATTACCCCTGCAAACCTTAGCGCTCAGGTACATGTGCTATGTACCCTTCTGTTAAGGAGCACGGAGACAGCCGGAGAATATCGCAGCATTGATCGTACGTAACATTGCCGCATTCTAGAAGACTCTTGGGATAATCATGAGCTCTGACGGACAGTTTGCAAGTTTCAAAATAATCCCGCTTCAATCTAACTCAGACATTTTGGCTCGTAATTGATTGGAATAAGAGGAGTTTCGAGAATCTAGTTGAACAACGCACTTAGAGAGGTTAGGATGATACACAGATAGTATGCAGACAGCAGTCTCATAAATAAACACCCTCTATCCAGTCATGCGCAATCACAACACAACCATCACTCAAATGTGTTAGAAAATAGCAATGCTCAATTCATTATTGCGATCTGGCAAATGCCTCTAGCCATTGACTCCTAAGAACTATCCCGGAAAACATCGACTTCGGTTGGTATGGTACGTAATAGTAAGCTGTCAAAAGAACTCCGTTGTTTCCCAGACGGCTATCGCATTCCTTACACCCTCGTACTCGTCCCCATTCTGCATCTCGACACCCCTATTCAACATCACATCCGATTACAGATAGCTTAGACATACTGAGAAAGCCATCTTATACCCTCGCCGTATCCTGTCTGATGTTAGTCTCCTCATAAAGCCAGCCAGGAATATGATAATATCTATTCATAGATATATAACGCACCTTGTCTCATAACCACAGAGCACATGAATACCTCGATGGGCCTGATACCCTCCAGCGGAACCTTACCCTTACCAGTTGTCTGGTACAGGCCCAACTCGTGGCGGAGCTGGTCCTCGGAGACGGCGTCGGGGTGGTCGATCTTGTTTCCGAGGATGACGAAGGGCACCTTGGCAAGCTCCTCCATCGACAGGAGGGCGTCGAGCTCGGCTTTGGATTCGGATAGACGGTCGTGGTCCTTGGCGTCGACGAGGAAAACGATTCCGTTCACTTCCGGGAAGTAGTCCTTCCACAGCCGACGAGCTAAACGAGAAAAGCGAAGTTAGTCAAAGCCGTGCATGCTGTAATAAGATCGGGATGCTTACCCTGCTGGTGACCACCCAAGTCAAACGTAGTGAAGCGCACATTGCCAATAGCAAGCTCTTCAGAAGCTAGGTGATTGTTAGCAGGCTGACACGTGCGCCTGGTTATTTATGACCAGATATGCGTATGCGACGTACTAGGGTGCAAGGTGGGCTGTAGGATAGCAACTCGGTCGTTCTACAGTTCCGTCTCGTTAGCATTGTCGTCCTCAACAAATAATAATACCATTTCCATGCCATGAAATATCTCCAAACTAGCACACGTAATACTCGTCGAGCAAGGGAAGCGGAAACGATGGAACTATGCACGAACCTTCAACATGTGCAACAAAGTCGTCTTTCCGGCATTGTCGAGGCCGAGGAACAGCAGCTTGGCGTGCTTGTTCATCAGCCCGAGCGATGAGAGGACATCGTAAACTGTAAGACCGGGGAGGGACAACGTCAGCGATTGTTGACTACGAGATACGAGGTAGCTGGAAGGTTAACTAACACCACTGTACAATCCACATCTTGGAAGGATTGGATAACGGCAAACAAGGGGTATATTCAAAGTTGGTAAGCGATAAGTCGTATGATTAATTATGGCGTTGGCAGCTTCGTGGAATGCTCGCAGAGACGGTGGACGATGGGTTGATGATATATAGTCCGGCGCTGTCCCCAAGAAAATTACTAGTATGGTCCAAACGGTTAAGGACAACCTGGAACACAGGCAGGTGAGAATCCACTCAGCCACAATGTGGCTTGAACAGATAACACTCAAAGTTTGAATGGACCTGTCACTTCAAACAGCTGCGACCACCCGACCGGGCGTATCAAAATGTACGTACCGTCACGGATGCTTGCGTTTTCCGCACTCCGATTCCCAACGTAAGGAGAAAAACATCTGATATCATCATCACTGGAATAACGTGAGGTAAGTTCAATTAAGGCTAGACTATATGTCATAATTGCGAACATTATAAAATTTATCATTTGCATGTATGAAAGTAATATGTATGGTTACAGATTGAGATTGAGCAGGGGACCACCACGGAATGTGGGATCTACTGTCGGCCATCAACACCAACTCACCCAGGTGATATATGCCTCATCACCAGAAAACATGTCTCAACTTTCGTATAACAGATCATCTTCCCATCACATATGTTACAATAAAATACAACAATCCAAATCACTGTTTCATCACTGACAAAATCAAATAAAGGTAAGGTAGATCGTAGATCAACGAATTTGTTCAATTTCAAGCATAGGTATCACCGGATCGCCGCCCCATGCTAATTTGCCTTTCCCAAGTGGTATCCTGAATGATCAATGCTGCCGCCCGATGCCGTAGAAGATAGGGAATAATGCGCTCTCATGCGAGAATGTCAACACGCCGGAATACATTGACAGCGAGAGAAAAGTAAAAAATATGTACATAGATGAGCTTCAGCAAATATAAGCCTGAAGCCCGACCTTAGAGAAAAAAAATAGGTGCAATGAAAGACAAAAGTGAGCAATGTTTTCAGTTGAGCTCAACAACTATATGCAGGGCCTCCAATCTAGCGTCTAGATGGACAGGACGAATTGGTCCGGGCCTAGCTTTCCAGCCATGAGGAGTCCAATCTCTCTCATCCTTTCGGCACCTTGGCCAGGTTGTGGCTTCTTCTCGGTAATCTGGCCCTTTCGTGCTTTATTGCAATGCATCTGTTGGTACTTCTCCTTGAATTTCTCCTTTCGACGTTGACGCTTCTGCTCGAGGCCCTTGACAATATCAATGGCACCTCGTACATGACCGTGAGTAGACGTGTTGGAGGATTTGGCTGGTCGGCGGTGACCCTTGAGATGTTGCGGGAACATCGCCGGAGCCCGCGGAAGAGACTTTGTCTGTGTCAGGCCAGGTCGGAACGCGAGACTCTTGACTTCTTGATTTGCGTGGTTTGGATTGTACACCAACGATGACGGAGGAGAGTGTACTAGGGGTCCAAGGGGAGGTGATAAGAGGTGACGGGGTGAAAGGTCGAAAAGACGCTTGGGTGATCGACCCCGGAGCTTCGGGGGAGAATGGTGGCGCCTAGGAGGCGGGGAGTGATATCGCTTTGGCGACGTCTGGTCAATCCTCTTTCGACGCTCGCGGCCCTTTGCATTGACATCAGATAGGTTATCATCACTCTCGTGAACAGGAATGTTCAGCTCGACATCCTCGTCTTCAGGCTCAGAGGTTGGGAAGCTTGGGTCAATGTCCTGTGGGATCGGGTGTAGCTTCTCTTGTCGCCTAGCCGTAATGCACGAAATATAAGCCTCCTCTAGAGGACGATCTTCATCGAGCGTGCCACAGACGAAGTCAGTGCTATCAGGAAGCTCTGGTGTTGAAGCGCGAATTTTGAATCGCTTAGTTCGCACTACCCTCGCAGGCGGATTGGGGAAGTCAGAGGAAGACGAGTCAGAGCGGTTACCAGTCATGGAAGGTCGACGACTGATAGCTGTGCTGCCGGATAGTCGAACAGCCGGTCCACGACTAGGAGTCCAAAGATCGAAGTTTCCACCATCGTCGTCATCGTCTGACTCCGCAAAACCAATTTCGTTATCAGTTTTATAGCCGTCCGAGAAGTCATCTTCATCTGATCCAAAACCCAGTTGGTTATCAACCTCGTACCCGTCGTCAATATCCTGAACGTCGTCCACATCGTCTCCCTCTAGGTTATCATCCGGTTGGTCTTCTTCTTCCTCTTCCTCATCATCTTCTCCTTCAAGATCTTCTTCATCCTCAAGCTCTTCCTCTTCAAGTTCCTCCTCTTCGGCCTCCTTTCCTAGCCGGCGGATCTCATTTTCCTTTTTCAGTGTGTCATTGATTGTCAACCGACGACCAGGTGGTGCATGGTTGACACGAATCCAATCCTCTTCTTGGGGCTCGTCACTCGCAAACTCGTGGAAACGGGAAGACTCGCAGTTCAAATCGGTCGGGTTCGCAGTTAGGTACTTGGCTGAGCGAACTGGCATCGGGCTTCGTGATACAGGTCGTGGGGTCATAGATCTTTGCGACCGACCACGACCGACCGAAGAAGAGCGGAGCTTACGAATGGTAGCAGGAGACCCATCTTTCTCCTTTGTTGATTCGGTACCGGCAGGAATCTCTAGCTGAAGTGCGCTTTGTTTTGGTGGCGTCCGTTGGACTGGCTTGGCAGGGCAAGCGAACTTGATGCAAGTTTTTCTTTGCGCTTGTGGTTTCTCGTCGGGTGTCGGCTTGGGCTCAGCTGGCTGTTGCGGAGACAACGGTTTTTTGACATCTGCTTTCGGCCCGCATGCAAATGATATGCATCGCTTCTTGGTCAGTGCTTCCACTGCAGGATCCTTTTTCTCCCCGGCGTTTCCAATTGGTCCGCGGGGTTTGGCCGCAGCGGTAGTCTGCTGGAGACCGTGAATTGGAGTCAACTTGGATTTCGCATCGAAAAAGTAATCCGAATTGAATCGTCCCAGTGAAACTACAGGCGGCGGTGGGCTGGGTGTGTTTGTTCTGGCAGGGCTTGTAAAGCCGGTGTCGCTGGTAAGGTCGGCGGTAGATGCGAGGCTAACGCTGCTGTTCATTGAACGGCGTCTTGACGATAAATCAAAGTCGAAGTGAACGGCTTCTTCTTCAGAATGAAGAGCCTTCGTTAGGAGAGATTCGGAGCGATCCGATATTTTCCGGATTTCGCTTCTCTTGAATTGGTTTCCCGGGCGTAAACGACGATTGTCGGGGGGCTCATCAACTTCAGCCGCAGCCTCGTCTTCTAACGCATGCTGCATGTGCGCTCCTTGCGACGGCAGCGCCAGCATCGTCGCATTAGCCGAATCGTGTATCAGATCGTTCGTCATCTTGGTGGCGATGATAAGTAATTATCCAATTGAGAAATAGAACAGGAACTCGATGGTTCAATATCATGTAGATGTACTAGAAAATAGATATGTCGAGAATGCGGGTATAATATCTTGATGTCTTGTAATAACGCGCGCGCTATTTTTTTTTTTATATTCGCGGATTCGGTGTTGAAGGTCGGTGACGAGTATCGGGAGTCAGATATGGGTTGCAAATGCTTGCAAGTGCCAATGCAGAATGCAGCAAATGCAAATTTAGACGATGAATGGGTGAAGTTATAAGTGAGTTTTTTGTGAAACACGTCTTATTGTGCAAAATCTAGACCTCAAGGAGGTGATTTTGTAAAATTGTCCCTAGGGACCGTTTCGCTATAATTGACGGCCCATGATGCCGTGAACCGAGTTCAAAAAATTGAATGTATGCAGGTAAATTTTAATAAGTCCGTTGAGGTCTCAGTTCTGGGCGAAGCCAAGAGATAGGCAAATAATGCAAATAATGTGAGTCGGCGACGGCGATGTACAATGATGTCTTAGGTTGGTGGCTTATTTGCCAAGGCGAGAATTGAGAGATATTCTGCTTCTTTTTCTCGGTAGAGGGATGTAGAGGGATCAAATGTAGGACAAACGAATAAAGTAAGAAAGGAGGATTCGCCCTGACTAGAAGGTACGAGGCGTGTGTACGAGGTATGTAGGGTGAAATTGCTCAGTCGGACAATGGGAGCAATGGGAAGCAATGGGGGCAATAAGAGGTAAGAGGCGTGGGCTTGGTAGGCGTGGGAAGGCGTGGCCAGGCGTAGGGGTCTTGGTAAATTCTTGGCCCTAACTAAAAAAGCTAAAATATGACGTCGAACCGGTACTGAGCCGGTACTGTGTCAAAGAGTTCAAAGACGGAATACAAATATATTCTCTGATTATTCGCAAACGTCTAAGGAACAGACTCAGGTACACAGACAAACTAGACAGACTAGACTATAGAGACCATAGACCATCTAGAGCCCGGGCCCTTAGGAGAATGTTTCCCCTTATTTAAGGACTCGTTGGAAAAGACTCAAACAACGAATTCCTAGAAATAAAGGAAAAAATCCAGATTCAACAGAATGTGGGAGAAGGAGGCGATAGAAATGGGAAATGAGATTTAGAGAAAAACGGGGTCAGAAAAAAGAGGAGGGGTCCTCTATGTAAGAGTGAGGGTGAGGGTGAGGAACTAGGTATAGGTATTAGGTATAGGTACGTAGTAGTTGTAGGCTGGTATAATGTATTAGCTGTATTAGCTGGTAGATGGTAGGGTGAGTGTGTGAGGGTTAGCCTGTTAGCTTGTTAGCCAGAAGTTACGGGATCTGGTTCTGAGAGCCCTGAATGGATTTGTTTGCATGTGGACACTTCTAGGATGGAATAGAACTAGCAAAGATTTGATCATCCATCCAGCATAGTAACGCTGGGCAACATCAACAAAACTACTGGACAACTTAAAAGCGGTGCAGAGCGGTGGGAAAGGAAAACGAATGGTCAAGATGATCAAGCAAGTGGGAAACGTGGGAAACAAGCGGTATGAGCAGCTATTACTGGTCTAAACATTGAACTAATTCTTAATCCGTACAATACATCAACTTATGTCTAGTCTATACGTACATAATGTAATGTAGATGTCAAAGTCAATGTAATAATAAAATGTAGGCAAATGGCGACTTCCACTACTTAGGTACAGGCTCTCTCCAGCGTAACGAATACATGCAACAGATACTAACAGAGACAAAAAAACGTACCGTGCCTGCACTTGTCTACTATTAGGACTCACATCCGAGACTACACTAAGTACGCAGGCAAAGCAAGCGCAAGCAAGCGCTGTACTCCGTATAACATCAACTGGCGTGATACTGTGGAATTGGCGGCGGCGGATAATAATGGCTTGGAAAGGCTTGGGAGGCTTGGTGCACCTTGGAAAGAACGCTTGGAATCTTGGCTCTAAATTGAGTTCCGGGCGGGGCCCTGGGATCTTCGAGTACCAAGACCCCCCCTGCCCTTGCGCCCTGCCCATGCCCGCTCTTTCACCCCCATCTCCCTCTCCTCACCCTGCCCTGCCTGCTGCTCACCCTACGCCTTCCAGTCTTTTTTTATCGACGTTGCAGCCTGCAGAATCAGCGACCAGCAGTTACGACCACTCATCGCCGAGGAACCCCCGGCAAGGAAGTAAGAAACAAAGGTTTTGTTTATACGGTACTCGCCTTACGACAAGTCGCTTACACTTTAAAATCCTTAAAGACTTATGGATCTCCATCTCACCGCGGACCGTGGACCTACATATTTGATGCGTATATCCATATAATTACATTAGTTCCATGCCTGGGTAATGCCTAGGTACGGTAATATGTAACTACAAATACGTACATAAGCGTGTTTACGAGATATTTACATACATTCACATACATTCACATACATTCGCATTTGTTGGCTTCTCTTATATGGATACTTTTACACAGACCGCACAGATAAACTTCACGGCGAATGGTATGAGGTATATAGTATGAAGAGTGTGAATAGTACGAGTAACTCATGGTAACTACTAGAAGACTCACTCGAGACAGCCCGGATGAGTAACTTGTCACTTTCCGATTTTTTCTAGAGTGACATTCCATATGCGTTTCTCTGGGAAGATGGGCATATGATTGCCGATTTCGCTTTTTACTCATCCAGCTCATCTTTGTCATATATGCATTGCGACACGGCTCCAGCAGGTGAGCGAGCACAGCTAGTGACACTACATGTATATCATTGTATATACGTACATAACACGCATAGTATCGTACCTAGTACCGTACATAGTATGTAAGTAAAGAGGATATACAGGGGGCCGAGGCCGCTCTGCGAAGATATGCGAAGACATGCGAAGACCGTCCGGGCGCATCTGGACCTGCAAGTAATTTCTTTAATTTTGTTAAGCTGTACATGAACGATGGGCTGAACGTCAACGGATCCGCATGTTGTGCTTGATCGCGAATTTCCACGCCTTCCACGAGCCACTTTTTCAAACTAAATGAGTTTTTTTCTCTCTTCCATTCCTTAATTTCGCCTGTCTTGTCCCGATTATTCGACGGTGAGGATGGATGGCTCGGTTGTTACCATGCGGTCTAGTTTAGTCGATCTACCATAGCATTCATAGTATAGCTCTGTAAATTTTTTCTCTGCACGCCTAAGGAGAAAAAAAGTTTTCTACATGACCGGCGTGTTGTTGAGAGCGCCAATTCAGCGCCAGTTCATCCCCCTTTACACGGGTATTTCTATATCGCTCACAGTGTCCGTAACGGATCGTAAAAGCTAGTGCTAGCCGTGGAGGCGTATCCTCTCTCGTACATACAATTCATACTTTTGTTGGTCCTGGCTCACTATTTCTCTGAAATTGTTTCGATATTCTTGTTCTATTACTGCCGCTCCCAGGGCTAGTTAATTACCGAGACTCTTACGGCTATCCTCTTCCTGCTTAGAAGACTCTTTGATTCAAGATACGATGTAGATGCAGATGAATGAACCTGGATGCAACCGTACATTGGGATCCAGTTGTTCAGGTTGCTCAGTCGTTTTACCCACCATCCTTTCGCCTATCCCGAAAGTTGTGTACCTACTAATCATCCTTTCAGCAGAGCTTTGTTTCCCTAATTGCTAAATCTAGCCAGCTGGATCGACGCAAAGGTTAATTCTACTCCCAACGCAGGTAAGCAGGAAAACCTAAATGGCTTTGTGTATCCTACCATCGCATAGTCGCACAAATACGATTCCTTAAAAGGATCGCTCGTTTAGTGAGGCGGTGAGCTCTCATCGATGATTACGGATGCCGCCTTAAGTGGTCAGGGGATATTAAGGTTCTAAAAGACAACTGCGTAAGTCCCGGACAGCGAACGGTTTGTTTGGGATAGCGGTAGCAAGTTCTTAGGCGACGGTAAATTGGAGGCTTTTTCAAATCTCCCTATCATGAGCCTTGTCAAAAAGACAACAACCCCTAGAGACCCCGTCTGTCAAGCCTGATGATGGCACGACATACATATTACTATGTACTACTAGGTATCTACAGAGGATTATGTTGTACAGTACAGCACAGTATTGCGAAGACAGCGAATACTTGATCCGTTACCCCGGTCTTCCTGGTCTCTCTAATTCGCTGCATATCGACTGGACATGCCTCAAGATGTCCTCCTGCGTCCAGCATGACATTTGGGACTGTTACGCAGCTAGCCCCCTGCACTCTTTGCAGCAGCGCAACCTAGTTCGGGACACGCGCGGGTACTCGGGATAATAAAAGCATATCGCCCATACCTAATACCTACCTAGTATCTAGTAGCATGTGGGCTTTTCGCTTCTTCGCTTGCCTCCTATGCAACTCTATCACTCACACCATTATGTCCTCTGACATCAGAAAACGAAGGGAGATGGCCGCTAACACCTCACCCTAATCTGTTATCGTTAGTCTCGAGAATAAGAGTGCAGCTCCCGTAGAACACGTGGTGTTGTTTTTCTCATTGCTAGGTGCTGGGACATGTGAGACTTTCGGATAATAATCGACGCTCTTCTGATGAGAGTGGCAACCCTTACGTGCTGGATGCTCCCTCTCCCAAATCCCACCAGCGGTCGCCAATGGAAGCCATCCTGCTGGAGCACCCCACGGCGAATGAAGGCGCATAAACCCCCCAACTAGCCCCTCTTTTGAGGAGGTAAGGAGATTGATCTGCTTTGACACATGGTATAGGTATAGGATGCGCTCTGTGTCGGCTTGAAGGGACGGAGGGGTAGCCTGACCGCGCCTTACGTACGCGATTCGTTGGATTCGCCATATACGATGATTAGGTCATAAGCTGAGGATTGCCCGACCGTCCAACATTGTGTTCATCTTTCCCATCATTGCTGATCGGTTTTTGGAGATCAGACATAATTGTATAATAGCGGCGTGGGATATGGACACCAGCCTGCCAGCCCGCCAGCCCGCTAGGTATGTGAGTGGTAAGCTAGGTCAATCTCGTGCTTGTGAATCTTGGCTCCTTTCGCCCACGGGTAAGAGATGTCGGAATCCCCCTCTTTTGACCTACCAGACCTAGTTACGCAATTAGGTCGCAGCTAAAATACGGTCCTTCTTGTTTAGATCTCCAAAATAGCGTACCATATCATACCAACCATACCATACATAGTTACCATATGTTCACCACCCCGCATTGAGGACTACACTCTTCGAAGCTTAGTACTTCAAACAGCGGCATCAGCGCGTGGTCGAAAATACTAAGCCTACCTAGGTCAATTCTCCGTCAGAGATTCGCACTTCGAATTCCTGTTATACACACAATCGCAACATTGACAGTCGAGACAGGGTCCATATCCCTGTTGCCATATGTTTCCAACTAGCGATGTTTGACAAAACGACAACCAATGGATCTGTACGACATACGTAGTAGTTTGTAGGATTAATTCAGGGTCTTCTTCATCTATGCCGTTTGACCGGCATCCTTCGTGAGTCCTGTGACACCTCCAAAAAGCTTGTCTTCAGCCAAGTTTGACGACTATGTTAAGAGTTGTGTCGCAAGATGGCGCAAGCAGATTCAGAAGTATGATGTAATGTTGGGATCTGCGCTAGGTAATTGTCAAAAGCTTCAATTATAGCCACACAGCTACCGCCTTAACATAGTTGCGCATCAACGCGATCAACCACGCCAACAAGCCAACAGGTCAACAAGCCTGACTGTCGCTCACGTCCATCAGAAGCTCACCAGATTCTTAGGTCATAGTTGGAGACCTTGGTTATTGTTTAATAATAGTTAGTAGCGCCGTAATAGTTTCGACGCACGACTCGGTAATCTTGTCTTGGCAGGGCAAAGTTCGCTTTAAAGGGTACACTACGTCCACGGTCCAAGCCGCGCTGGCCGTCGTTCTTCTTTACAACAGCTTGTGCCACTCTAATTTCCTATTACAGAGATTGCAGAGCGGAACCGTAGATGAGCGGGATGAGCAGGTGGCTTAGGTCTCCGGATATACCCGATGGCCGATGGCGACAACTTCCAGAATATGCTATAGAACTTGAGGGTCCCAAAAAGTGGAAGGGTAATATATTGACCTTATGTCATAACTGCTCATCTTAAGCTCATACTAGGTATTAATACTTGATTGATATAAAGTAATAACCGTATATGAAATGACAGTCCGAAGCAAGTTTTCGGACTTCTGACATTTTGCCACCAACATTTGAAGAATCATGAATACGTCTTCTTTGATTTTGATTGGTTAAAATTACATGAGTCTTCGCAATCCTCCGAATCCTTCGGACCATGAATTTGATGACTAAGGTGGGTGTTGAAATCACGTGAACTGACGGAACGGCTCTCAAAATTCCGAACTAGATATCTCTGTATCACGTGATAGATAACACTGCGCTATTCCGAATAAGGCTTAGAATTGTGTGAACCGAAAGCCCGATAACTTCAATGTTCTAAATTGTTTAATGTCAACGTTCATCGTGAGCTTGCTCTGTCGTGAATTCTCCAATTGACAGCAACCAGTCATTATGAACACCTTCCGCGTCGCTCGCGCAGCCCTTAGGGCCCGTCCCACGGCCATGCGCCTCCCCATCCAGCCCCTTCAGCGAAGGACCTATGCTGAGGCCGCATCGGACAAGGTTTGTCTCGATAATATTCTTGTGCTGGAGCTATCACTAACCTCTAGTTCAGATCAAGCTGAGCTTGTCTCTCCCCCACCAGGTACGGACATCGATATCTATCTCGAGCTGACATACTGTCATGAATTTATTGCAATTCAGAGCGAAACTGCTTTAATTGGCGCATGCTGCGAAACCATCCGAATGCGCGGCTAACTAATTCCCGCAATAGTCTATATACAAATCCCAAGACGTCGTCCAGGTCAACATCCCCGCCGAGTCGGGAGAGATGGGTGTTCTTGCCAACCACGTCCCCGCGATCGAACAATTAAAGCCGGGTCTGATTGAGGTCATTGAGGAGACTGGCAGCAACAAGCAATTCTTCCGTACGTAACAAGGAGGATACAGATATAATATCGAAATACAAGGCTAAACTAGGGTTCTACAGTTTCCGGTGGCTTTGCTGTTGTTCAGCCGAACTCGGTCTTGAGCATTAACGCAGTTGAGGGATACCCCCTAGAGGATTTCAGCGCAGATGCTGTCCGAGCTCAGATCGCCGAGGCGCAAAAGGTTGCAAATGGCAACGGTAGTGAGCAAGACATCGCAGAGGCCAAGATTGAGTTAGAGGTACGAGAATTCGTTGTCAATTCAGTTACAGTATTACGTGGGGGTCACTAACATTTCCATAGGTTCTGGAGACCTTGCAATCAGTCCTGAAATAAATGGTGTCTTAGGAGAAAGGAGGGAACCACAATGACCACTTGTTACATCACAAACCTATTCCTTGCTACAAAACCCGCATAATAGCACGAATTGAGCATGCCAACCTAGGATTTACTTGTTATTTGCTTGTTATTTGCTTGCGCTTTCCGCCTTTTGTCCGTAATCAGTGCCTGCCTTACTCCTGAAATCCGGCTTCAACTTCCCTAGTTTTATCACTAGGGTGTAAAGTCAATTCCCACTTGTGTTACCCCTAACATTATCTAGTGTCTGGGTATTCAAAATATAATAGACGGCCTAATAGGTATCTAAAGTATTGATCTTCCCATCCTACTATTTGCTACAGGTTCATCGAATATCCATTATTGTACAACAGTAGCTGCCTATTATTGGCCAGGCCTTTACGTTGTCGACGGATCCGATATTAACTATGTCGACCTACTCATTGGACGATCCTCCGACAAGTACGAACACTCCCACCGCTTACGACGAGGCTCCATTGGCTCAGGACATCATACCAAAAGGGACTGTTTCGTCACGGATCCGTCGGCTTCATCACCTTACCCATTCACATCATGCAATACCGGAGGACCCCGAATTTATAGCGCGAGAAAGGAAATATGTATTGAGTGGTTAGGGCCGACACTCGGGTTCATATTTCGGCGCTGCTGGATCATGGCTTGCCCCTCCCGAGTCCCCCTTTATTGGTCCGCAAGGTGACTATCGTACACATAGCCAAAAATATGACCATGCTCCAGGACCCGTTAAGTCGAGTCACGTTGGACAGAACTATGTTCGGGAATTCCTCAGTAAGCCGAAGTGCGATATCCCGAGCTCAGTTACTAGTCTGCATACCTTCGCCACGCTCGAGGACCTTAATCTGGGTCAAAATCATATTCATTCCCCGCAGCCGGTCAAGCCTCTGGAGACAACGGAAACTATCCCAGCGGTGCCAAGCTCACCAAGGACATCAATAGCGTCGCAAACCTCATCCCTAGATACAGAAGCCAAACAGCAAAAATTTGCTCGCGAATTGTTCGAGCAGCATGGCATTAGACGACCAACCGGTTGGTTTTCTGACGATGAAGACCTGTCTCTCTTAGGCGATAGGACTGCCGACCACCGGAGATTCTGTAGAATCTGTCACGTCTGTTCTGCACGAACTTGGTCTCAGACCTACTGCTCGTCTTGTAAGCATCGATTGTGCATAAAGTGCGTTTGTGAAGTACCTGAAGGCACAGAAGCTGCACACGCGGACTTCTTGCATACCTCAAGCCATACTCTTAGGCTAGATGAAGCACAAACGCGCCACCATAAGGGCGTATATCGCAGATTAGAGCCAGGTCCTGCAGGCGGTGAGAAGTCTACGACTCCCACCTCGTTAACGGCAGCCGCCGGCTCCTCACGGAACCTACCTAGTCGATTAGTGAAACGAAATCCTTTCGTTGTCGCGGATAAGGAGAGAACAGAATCGACAGTTGAATTACACCCTGCTGAACTATCAGCTATCCAGGAATCCTATTACGAGACATGTTCCCACCAGCATACGGACAATCCAGCCCACGGAGTCTCTAGTACCAGAATTGATTGTGACAATCCTATATGCAGATCAACACATGAAGGGCATTATCCGTATCGGCATAGCATCACTTGTGCCCTATATCTAAAGGACGATGATCAGAGATCTAGAGCTTCGCCGAGGGATTCCCAAGCATCGGACAAAGTCTCTGTGGTTCGATTAAGCAGTTCACAGTCTAGGAAAGAAGCGTCGAGACCCATAGACATAGCGCACTGGCATCATTATTCAGGGTTTCACCACGCCCATCATAGTCACAGCCTTACGAGTTTCCCTGCTGTGGATGAGCCGAAAAATGTAAATGAAAAGCCCAGTCCAGCCGTATCAAGAAGTACCGCGAATTATACACAAGACAGAACACCAAAACCTAAAGGCCGTGTGATAAGCCCGCCATCATGGCTGACAACGCCAAGAATGGAGGCCGGCGATGCCAGGTCTAGATTACACCATGTCAACCCCAAAGACCATAGGCATTTGGTGGATTCCCATGTAGTGAGCGCAAGTGAAACAAAGGTCAAGCATCCGAAAACTTCAACCTATAGGTATCATTCCGCAGGGGATTCATTCAACAGGTTGACTAGGTCGAGTCTCGATCTCTTGCGGATGGCTGCCCCATCTCCACCGACAGCAATGCATGTCACACAACATCAGAAACCGGAGTCTTGGCTAGATCATTCGTCAGCACATGTACATTCCCCAGAAAGTCATAGGTTATCTCCTCACATGATAGGAACGCCATTGACTTCGCTCCACGAAAATTCGCCGAGGGTGTATCAGAAGTCGTCCTCTCGCCATGAACATACGCATAGACATGGACATTCCCCAACGCAGCATCGGGACGCCAGGTACCTACGGAACAAATTTCTCAGCCCATCGTCCGCCCGTTCAACTGCTGCTCTTTCGCGCCAAACCTCTAAAAAGTTCAGTCCTGCCCATGGCCCAGTACATGAACATGTTCGGGCCGAGACGGTACGGCCTAGAACTAGATATGGTAGCCAGGTTGATGTTTGTATGACACGCGAAGATGGGCAGTCTGCATTAAGTTCTACGATCGTTACAAGCCATTCACCGCCACAGCCACTAGTCTTGCTTGAGGAGGATGAGAGCACCGCATCCGAGGGTCGCACGTCGAATTTAGGACTAAGAAGGGACTCCGCCTCGGTTTCCGATGGGATGTCGGACGTCGAGATACCCCGTCCAAGCCCTATAGCTCCTCCGAACCACGAATGTAACTGGAAAGAACGTTACTTTGCATTGGCAGCCGAGATTCGTTTACTGAAGGCCGAGCTATCTACTCGACCATCACTAAGGGGCACGGATATCGATTATACGGGGCTTGGCGAGGAGAAAGTCACAAACGAGGACGAGGATTTAGGAATAGAGGGGGTCACGATTATCATGCACCTAAGAGGAAGAGAAGACCTTGTTATCAAGACGGACTTGACACATGATCCTAGATAAGAAGATGCTAGTCAAAGCATTGGTTGGAGTTGAGGTATTGGTGGCACTCATTAATGGATAGCAAAGTCTTCACTCGTTCGATGAAATCGGATGAGCCTGTGATAGTATAGAGGAAACTTTTAGATAGGGTTAATCGACATTATTAGATATCCAAACCATTTTGTTGCGAACAACGAAAGTGAAAGGTGTATGCCGAAGAAAACGATACCCTAATTCCACTACGAATTCCACCCACTATAGAAGAGTCCAAGAAACATCCATAGGTAATCAAAGCAGGACCCCGTGTTTCGGGCACGTCATTATTAACCTCATCTCTAGTCCACTAGTCCGTCTGATCGTCATTCTCTTAATTCTCGTGTCGAGATTCCACCACAGAGCCTCAGGTTTCGCTATGAATTATCGCGTGGTAAAACGAACGCCATCAAAACTAAAGCAATGCTTAATTTATTTAGGAGTTACACTTGACGTAATCCCGTGAGGCTATAATCATGGCTTCATCTACCGACGCTAGGAATCGAGGAGGGTCATGGCTCATAACGTTTATATCAAGACATTATTAAGCAATCTAGTAACTATACTCTATTGACATTCGTATTATATTAAGAGTTGACAATACGAAGACCAACACTCGCCCTAAAATAAACTTCTCATAAGTAGGTGTAGGGCTTTATTCACGCTTGCACAGCGTTATCTACCTAAATTGACTTCTCAGGGTCTCAGCATCCGGGAACATGGAACGGGCTAGGCGAGGCCCATCCACGCCACCTGGGCTTGACATATGCTATACGCCCAAACCCAAAGCCTTAAATGCCGTGGAAGGGTTCCTCAAGACATCCCGTCTACCTGCACCGTGCGTCGGATACGGACCAGGATATACCCATAACTTGGAACATACGACATGAAGCTACAAGATAGGTACATGCCTACGTACATAGACTTGCTAGTTGTTGAGGTCGTATGTAGGGCTTCGGTAATCTTGATCCGGGGTTCGACAAGACAGGGAGCCAAGATCTGGAAAACCTCGTGGCTTTACATGGCGCATATCCTGTCTTCGTGGGCTTGTAGGACCTCGGACCCAGGTGCCGAAGATGAGAGACAGGTTTGAACTGCTGTGCGGACTAGGTAAGACATAGACATAGGTACCTACTTGACTATAGTATGAGCCAATTAGCTACTATAATGATGTTTTCTTCCATATGTGGTTGATTTAAGAAGATGGTAGGTGGTTTATATCGCGCGGATCCGAGAGCATTGCAATTAGGAAACCTTCATGGAGCTTATAGTATGATGCTATTTTTATATTTACATCGGGAGACCTAGGCAATGGCGATCCCGAACCTAAGACTTAACGTAAAGCAGGTCCCATCGTAGCTACATAGTATGTAGGTACCTAGTTCATGCTCATGTTCCTGGAGCCTTGCGATCCTTGACTGGTAAGTCTAATCCATATTTGTTGGATGAATGTCTCAGAATCTGGAAAAAGGATGCTTTGGTCTCAGCCTGGTAGACCTAGTACAGCAGATAGGTTGAGTGCTAGGATAACGGTGTAAAGCTTAGGGCGGTCCCTAGTGGCTGCTCTTAACAAAACAAAATGCCGCAATAGACATGTCAATATTTGTGTGCCATGTCTCACGGCTTTATTATCGTGATTGCTGTTTTAGTGATACGAAACATCGCGATGGTCTAGACGTCCATGTCCCGATCTTGAGGAGCCGTGCTGGTCAAACGAGGCCGATATACCCGGATCCCTAGATCGAGATTTAGCATATATCATTATCTGCAGCTTGCCGATTGAGATTCAGCAAGCCACTCAACTAATTATCGTGTGGCGGGCTCAAATGGTTAAGGCGACATCGGCGATTTGCGTCTTCTTGATTTCTTTTTTTCACCCGCATAGATCTCGACGCCTGGAGTTAGTATGATCGTCGGCCAGACATGCTCCTCGCCGTCCGAGACGTTTGAAATAAGCATTTTCGCCAAGTGGGTAAACGAAAGTGTCGGGTATGGAGCCCAAAAGTCAAGTCAGATTCGTCAGATTCATCTGCCAATTACAGGACAATAAGAGAGGGTTCTGGAAATGTTTAGGCGGGAGATCTTCTTTGATAATGCCAAGCCGACGTGGCCGACCTCCACGAGCAATAAGCTTTGCCAAGCGCCAAGAAATCTGCCCATCATAAGTTCGCGGTCTGGGGGAAGCAAGATATTCTCGGGACCCTTGGCGACGGACACTTGACGAAGATCGCGGGGTACCTGAGAGTCTAGTCGGACTTGGTATATGATCGGATATGCAACTTCTTTATAGGTTGTTGTTGATGTTGATGATGGATATTAATATCATCGAGCTGAATTCTTGTATTCTGCACCTTTGTCAGTAAAAAGGGAGGGTCCAGGTGTGTATCGTCATATAAAATCTTGACAATACCCACCTGCGCCTCCTACATATAATTGGTGCGCTAATATAATACCGAATGGCTATCTGTGCTTTTCCTTTCGTCGCAAATAGTAGGTAGGTACCCTAATTACACGTATAGAAGAATTTCGGATAGATTCGGAACTGGAGGTGATTTCTGACATAACTGGATCTTTCTCCTGTTAATTCTGCAACCCTTCACTGTCAAGATCGTCATGCGTCGAGCGAATTGTATTATGTTATGACATTGGCTTCCCATCAGTAGGAAACCGTTGCGGGTTGGACTGTCACTCAGTGTGACCCTACACAAACGATCTCGGCTGAACATCTTACAGAGACCCTCCTTATTACCGTTTCGGGTGGGTAATCAATAACAAAAACTAGTCGATGTGGCTTTCTCTGGACATGTCTGGTCGCGTTGTAGGCGACCAGGATCCACGGGTGATGCAGGTCTGTCAAGTGTAGACAGGTAGGTAGTAAAAGAGTGAAGAAAAGCGAGCATAATTACCTAGATTCCGCACGAGCGATCTGCCTATGCACAGGCAGGCATAGGCAAACATTCTGGATATTGGCCACCGTTGTTTGCGGAACGTTATCCACGGCAATTGCTTTGGGGGACGTCATGCTCCTTTAATTGGGGTCTTGGGGTCGAAGTCTTGAAATCTTTCCGGGAACTGCCGGAACTGTCACACCTGGTTCTAGTTGTCTTGATTCACCTGACTGATCTGTCTTTCCACGTTGCGATTACTACGATGGCGATGCTCCGAACTCATACGAGTATTACTACCTCGTTATGTAAAAAATGGTGTACCTTTGGCGAGGTAGGGTCGAGACAGGTCGAAACAGGTCAACATAAATCGAGGCTTATGTCATACTAGTCATACTAATCACACTGGTTATACCGAGAGATAGAGATTCGGTGGTTTGTTTGGTTTCCGGTTATCAAACTTGTCTTCGTATAGAATTGTTTTCTGTTTCTGAATGTGGGATGGTTGGGATGATATGATCTTAAAATGGAAATCTTCGATACCGTTCGACACACTAGCACCGGACTAGCCTGTAACTAGTATGTTGCACAGCAAACGGGTGATAGGGTTGATAGGCTAGAGGATATATTATGGGGTAACTATACAGTTGGTAAGTTAAGGCAGGTAGGTGCGCTACTAGCCCTGGAAGTCTGGAGGTAATGTCCAGATGCCCAGCGTCGTTATGCAAGTACTATCCATAACGGATGCGCAAGAGCGCAAGTTGTATGCGCAGGTGCGGCAGACCTCCTATGCTAGGTAATGGCTCGTACTGGCTCTGGGTCGAACTCCTAAACACCTTCTGAGACGGTACACTTTTAAGGGAGGCAAAGCCCACTAATTAATTGATATCTGCCACCCAATCCAGTCTAATCCGACCGACCCCAGCTGCCCCCGGTAGTCTAGCTAGCCCAACGGTAGCCACCATCTTATATGCCATTTCCCCACTCGACAGGGATCTATTGCGATGCGAGTTCAAGCAACCCGACAGGTTCCAATTCTCTGACTGTGACTGATTGACTCGCTCTTTTTCCCACCGTTGGCTTTTTTTGAGTTCTTCCATCTCCCGTTTCTTTTCCACCAAGACTTCTCGGCGCCCAGACCTAACCTCGATTTCGATTTCTCAAGACACACGAAACCCATCACCCCGCCAGTTACACTATCTAGATCTTTAGTACTATATTGTTATAGTATAGAAAAAATTGGAAATAAAATAAAATAATTGAAGGATTTTGTGTTGGAAAAGGAAAGGAACCGATTGAGTGATCGATTATTGTCGCGCGAAACTGAAACCGTCGGACTTCCCGGGCGAAGACGAGTATTTACCGCAACATAAGCAATTCCGTAACTGCACCCGATTGTCAGTTGGATTCGACCGAACCGATCGAATTGACCACGTAACACCCGATCCGTCGCGTTTTTTGAAGGCCTTGGTAAGGCTATTCCCATTCCATGGCGATTGCCTCGCGATAGCATAACAAGTGCCTCTACGTCGCCTAAGCGGCTGGCTGCTTGGCTTGTCTATCCGAGATGGATTCGCCGCGTATCCTGCCGCCTAGAGTGGCGGCTACTCCGACATCATGCGCACCTTTTACTATCACATCGAATGGTGTTTTATCAATTCCAGGAGCCGACCCGACGACCTTGACGGCCGACGCTGTCTACTCACCCCTATGTACAACTACCGCCGTGGCCCAACCTGCCATTATCGCGAATGGAGGTTTCGACTTGGACCAAACAACATCAGCCTCCAACCCCCAATTTTCCGACCTCCGTGACCCGTTTTACGCCTCGATATTTCCCCAATGTTATGCGTTAGCTGCAACGACTGTTTTGGCTTATTTGCTTCTTATCATGTTATTTATCGCGCCTCGATCGTTTCTTGACGGTGGAGTAGTTGTTTTGGGTAGACGTGGTTTTACGAATGGACCTTCGAATGGCATCAGCATTGGTGGTCGTCCGTGGCTACAGAAAGTCGCGGCTCTAACAGTCGCTATTTCGCTAACCATTGCTACCGCGGATACTTTTCGCGTCGCTGAGGAACAATACGCGTGGGGAATCCAGAATGCGCAACAGCTTCAGGAGGACGTTTTAGGGGGGACCCAATTAAAGGTTATTCAGTTAATATCTGATACTTTCCTTTGGTTGGCACAAGCCCAAACCCTTATACGACTATTTCCCCGTCAGCGTGAGAAGGTTATTATAAAGTGGACGGCCTTCTCACTGATTACGTTAGACGTCATTTTTGGTGCCCTTAACAGCTTTCACTATACCAAGCAGGGCAACACGAGGCCACGAAGTTTTACAGATGCGGTGCCAGCACTCAGCTACCTTTTCCAGTTATCCCTCGGCCTGCTATATGCCGCGTGGGTACTTTATTATTCGCTTATGAAGAAGCGATATGCTTTTTACCACCCGCTGATGAAGAATATCTGCTTAATGGCCACCCTTTCGATCATATCAATTCTTGTTCCCGTCGTCTTTTTCGTCCTCGACATCGCAGAGCCCGAGTTCACCGGATGGGGCGATTACGTTAGATGGGTTGGCGCAGCTGCGGCTAGCGTTGTAGTCTGGGAATGGGTGGAACGAATCGAAGCATTGGAACGCGAGGAGAAGAAGGACGGTGTTCTTGGAAGAGAAGTATTTGATGGAGATGAAATGATGGAGGTATTCCCTTCGGATCTATCATGGCCTCGACGGCGGAAGAACAAGAAAAAGAGTGACGAGGAGGATTTCGACGAAGGCGACAGTGGTAATAGTTCGTCTTTTGGCGGTCGGAGCAATATGTGGCCAGCTATGTCATCTATTGCCAGCCGCGTTAGATCGAGATCAGAGAGTAGCCCGGACAGGAGACAACAAGCTCCATCGACGGGCAGGTCAGCAACTCGGTTTTTACAGCCCCCACTATGGCCTTCTCGGCCGCCCCCAGCAGTTACCCCGGTAAGTAGGACGGATACTGCTAGCGCTGATAGCACCGTTTATGCGGTTCGATATCAACCTCTTACGGAAACAACCACAAGAACTACAGATGAGAGACATGGACGTCCATTATCTAGGAGCAACAGTGCCACATCCTCGGTATCAGGCCCGGCATCTGATGGTAACCGACAGTCCGGAAGCGCTCCTCCATCCCGGCAGCCCTCGTCAGCGAGGGAACCGGAAAGGAAGGAGGCGAACACGGGTCTTTGGCAATCTTTGAATCCGTTTAATCGCGCTGTAAGGGAACCTCCCGCAGAAGTTCTTCCCCATACAGTACCCAAACAACCGTCGCAACGGCGAGACTACGACAGTGTTGGTAGGTGGGATCTACGGGGTCGAATGGAAATTTTTACTGCGACACAGGCGGAAAGAATCTTGGAGAGGATACGACCGACCCCTGATACGGATAGCTTACCTGTTACCGTCATCCCCGCCCCTCCACGTCGAGGTGCAGCGTTGGCACAGCTGCTCGAAGAAGAGGAATTGCAGATCGAATCTCGCGAGCAGCCAGCCCCATCGACTTCTTTGAACTCAACCCGCCCGACGAGGACACCAAGTACTGCGACAGGATCAATGCCGCCGCCACAGGGAATCAGAAATAATAGCACGGCGTCGTCGTCATCGAGGCCGACTCCAAGTCCAGCAGAATGGAGTGATCCATCCTTTCGTAGGCCGCCTATCACGCGTGACAGCAGCTCGTTGATTGCCTCGGCTCATAGGAGTGGTGACCAACGAGAAAGAATGGCTGGCGAAAGGCGACCGGTGGATGATATTTTCCGGGACGAACATAGTCCTCCTTCACCACCGGTATAGGAATCTCTGGCATTTATATATTTTAATTATCCTGTGGTCTAACGAAGCGTGGCGCTTTGGGTTGCTTTTTAAGGGTACCTAGCGGGTTTCTTTTATGATGGCATTTACGGCGCATGGTTTTTCAAAAAGGGGAAGAATAGTATATCCCTGCCCTTTCAACACGGGCGAATTAGATGGCTGATTTACGATGTATTTTGCATCAATATACGTTATCATATAGTATACCCTACGGGAGGCAGTGGCTATTGTATATATATACCAGCATATTTAGCATTATCACCAGGACATGGTGATAGGGAGCATCAACGGCGCATTGAAATTTAGCGGGACGAAGGTTCTTGATAGGAAGCCTTCGTCTCTCATAGCTAGCTCGGTATGAGTTACGACTTCTTGGAACTTCTCAGTCCCCAGTTAGTTACGAAGTTAGGCCATACTGCCTGTAAGAGATGGATTATGTTGAACTATGTTGCACCTCTTATCAATGTACGAGGTTGCCGAATGAAAGAAGTTAAATCTTATCTTTTGCGACTTTTTTATGATCCGGTGACTCTAACAAGATATCATAGTCTGTGTCTATGTGCCTAAATTGTGTAATGTGATCTCTCGGTGTCACGCTTGACGATGAGTTTGCTCAAGATATATCCATTTATTCGGGTTGTTCGGTAAGTGAATGAAGCCGCCTCGAAGCGGGTGAGTTAAACGCGTATTCAGATTTCGACCTAGCGATCGGCAAGCACATGTTTCATAAGTCACTTTGTGTGTGCATTATTATGAGCTGTCGATAGAGATTGTTCCCGAGGGACACTCCACCCTGAGGACAAGTTGTTTAAAATTGAACCTAGGTATGTAGTTATCGCGAACTTATAATCGGATGCTATAGCTGTTTAATGTTGAATAATGCGAAGTTTTACTAAATAATTTTTGTTTTGCCTCGCTGTCATTGTTAAAGCCGATAGAAAGGGGCTAAAGTAAGGAGCGGTAGCCGTTTCTTGGCGGCAGATGTAGCCAATCAGAAGCGAATAAATGCCGGTTGGATCCTAGCACTCATTAAAGTTAGCGACTGTCATATGCTTCCCTGAGGCTCAGGAATAGGCAGGCATAAGGAAAGAAGGGTCCATTTATGTGTGTTTATGTGCGTAGAAAGTATAAAAAGTTTTATTGCTCATCTCGTTGTCAATAACGCTACCTACTTAACGGGGTTAGTTAGTGGTCTATCAATGCTAATCGGCCTATCAATTAAAACAAATCTTGTCTAACCTTGAACAATTACCAATTACCACGATTCACAACCAACTTTCACCACTTTCACCACCGCAACTTTTACTCCTCTTCTTCCTTCTCCTCAACCTCAATTCATTTCGTCCTACGCCTATCAACCTTGGTCCTAGACTGCTTCCACTCCTTAAGCACCCTAGGATCTTTCTAGGTAGGCGGTTACGTCAAAATTAGAATTACTTAGGACCTATTAGATTATCCTACCGTCGTCTGACCTCAGATTCAATCCTATCTATATCGTGTCTAACGTCCTAAAACCCGCTCCCGCTCCCGGCCTTCCGTCTCTCCAACTTACCTAGATACTATCGAAATAGGCTCGAATCTGCGACAATGTCTCCGTCCGAGCCATTTCCTATTCTCAACACTTCGGCCGACCAATTGCACTCCGCAGCCGACGGAGGCGCGCGTCGACGCAGAAAGTCGAGTGGACTGGGCGCAGAACTTAGAGTGGGAGATACTGGCGCACCAAGTCTTCAAACCAGTCTCGACCATCTGCAACTCAATGCAAACTCAAGCTCGACTTCAGTGAATGGACAATTGCAAAAGTCGCCTTCCGATAAGGATGTCTCCAAGAAAGGTTCAAAACGTCGAAAAGCGCGATCTTTCTTGCGTCGCTGCAAGCACTTCGCAATTAAGCACACTTGGGTCCTACCTTTTGTGATTTTGGCCATCTTCTTGTCCTTGCTGGCTATCAATCCGACCGAATCGAACCCTATTCACCACTTCATTTTCCTCTCTTACCCGATTCCGCGCGAGGCTGGTGCAGACCCCAACACGCCTATCCAATATGGAAAGGGGCTATGGGATATCGCCTTTGTGGTCTTCTATACTGTTGTTCTCTCGTTCACACGTGAGTTCATCATGCAAGAGCTTCTCCGACCGCTTGCCAAATATGCCGGCTTGAAATCGCGCGGCAAGCAGGCTCGATTTATGGAACAAATGTACACCGCCATCTACTTTGGATTCTTGGGACCAGCCGGTATGTACGTCATGAGCAAGACTCCGATTTGGTACTTCAACACCCGTGGCATGTACGAAAACTTCCCTCACAAGACGCACGAGGCTGGGTTCAAGTTTTACTACCTATTCCAGGCGGCATACTGGGCTCAGCAGGCCATCGTTCTCTTGCTCGGCATGGAGAAGCCCCGCAAGGATTACAAGGAGCTTGTCGGACACCACATCGTCAGCTTGACCCTTATCGCTCTCAGTTACCGTTTCCACTTCACGTACCTAGGTATCGCTGTTTACATTACACACGACATCAGCGACTTCTTCCTTGCTGTAAGTTGAATCTATATTATAAAATCCCACATGACCACTCCTCGCGCTAACAAATATTCTTATAGACGTCGAAGAGTCTCAACTACATCGATAGCCCTATTGTAGGACCTTACTTCTTCCTCTTTATGTGCTCCTGGGCCTACCTACGTCACTATCTCAACCTTCGCATTCTCTACTCACTCTTCACTGAGTTCAAGACTGTCGGTCCCTATGAGCTGAACTGGGAGACCGGCCAATACAAGTGCGAGCTGGCTTTCTGGATTACCCTCACCCTTCTATCATCGCTACAGGCTCTCAACATGTTCTGGTTTTTCTTCATCTTAAGAATTGGCTACCGCTTCGTTGTCTATAATCAGGCAGACGATGACCGATCTGAGGCTGAGGAATCCGAGATTGAGGAGGCAGAGAAGTCAAACTCAGTTGAGAACAAGACTACTGAAGCAACGCCACTGCTCAATGGTGACGCAAAGGCGAATGGAGCCGCGAATGGTGTTCTCAAGGCCCGCCCTAACGGAGCGGCGTCATCGCAGTCGAAAAAGAAGTCGACGCGATAAAGAACTCCTGACTTGCCTTCCCGCCTTTCCGTGCTTCATGACATTCGCTTGTAAATTTTTTAAACTTTTTTGATTGCGCGAGAGGCTATCATGTATAATGCGACACCGGAGTCGAGCATATGTGGCGGACGTAGAAAAGACCAACATCTATCTGCGGAATCTGATGCATAACTCGGCTAGGAGGACAAAGCACAAGTATCGTCCCCTAGCCACTTTGTCAAATCATCATAGGTATAGGCGTTCGGGAAACGGGTTTAGCATCCCAAGCCATTCGCTCATAGGTCATGGAAACGGCGCACGTGGAACTTTATTTGGTCTGTTGGGTACGAAACTCATAGGAGGTGGGGAGACGAGAAGTGCGAGAACGAGGTTAACGATTCCGATCTGGGCTGTCCGATCTTCATACCCGTCGCTCACGGTTTTTTGACCCCGAGTGTTGGGGAAACGAATGTCTAGACATCTGGAACGCTAACGAAGGAAGGAATTGGGGGGAAGTGAAAGTGTTCCGGGATTTATTGACCGAAAACGATGAGCATAGCATGCATGATGGGATGAAGAAGAAGCACGACGATCTTGTTCTTTCGCTTCCTACGTACGATAGTTGGGACCTCCAAAGCCCCCTTTTTACATAATTCTTAATGGCTGGCTGGACGGACGTTTCCGAATGTCCGCCTACCGAAATAAAAAAAATCCCTTAACCCTATTTCCGCCTTTTTCCGTTGAATGTGTACGCGTGGATATTGTCTAGCATTTGCAGGTAAGGTGCTGTTTCCGTACCCATACCAAGACGTGACAGAGGCTGGAGAGGGCATAGCGTGTAAGCGTCGGTATCGTTAGAAGATTTCAGCTCCTGCTCTTTGCGGCATAGCTATCACGAACGGACAAAGCGTAGGAGCTATCGTGGGTTTCGCCATGTGGGATCTTCTCCGCCGGCCCGGGCCTTTCGGAGCGGACTCCGGGCTCCTTGATTCGCGAACCCGTTTTTTCACGATCCCGTCCCGTCGTTAGTTCGTCTCGCTATTGCTATCTATATACCGCACGTACCTAGTAGCTAATTTACAATATGCACATACTAAGACTCCCCACGCATCCTCGGACGTGGGTATGTAAGTAGGCCTGTGTGTAAGTGTTTGCTGTCGCTGTTTAAGTGTTTACTGTTTGCCGTCGGCTACACCAAGGTCAGCCGAGCCGTCCTTATCCCTCTCCCTATCCCCAGGGCGCAGAAGCGGGAGTTGCAGTTTCGCGGCGGCAGAAAATAGCAAAAACGAGACGGGGCTTTCAAAAAGAGCCCCGAGATACGGGTAGAAAGCGGCAAGCGGATATATATATGTTCGCGCGACGTCACCGGCTCCAAGCCCAAAGCAGAAGCCCCAAGTTCGAAGTCAAGGTCAAGGTCAAGGGGTGCGGCAGCGGGTTCGCCCAACCCCAGAAGGTCAAGGTCCCTTGAAGGTAGGTATGTAATGTAAATGTATGTGAGTAGGTAAATCTGTATGTACGCCAGGACGCCCCAAGACGCATAATTACGCAGATGGCTCCTCCAAATCTCTACCTAATCTAAACCCAACCTACCCCCTTGCTCACCGAGGGGTGTTTTATTCACGCCCGTTCGCACGCCTTCTCACCGGGGTATGTGTATTCCGTCCCAAGTTTAAACCCCCGATCCCCCTCCCTTCACCTAGCCTACCTAGGTAAAATCGACCTTCCTTACCTTACCCCTACCAAGGTAAGTACACGCACGCGTCTACTCTACATATACATCTGCTGGAAGTACCTGCCGAAGTACACTCGGCGTTCTGTGATGTATACCGCGATGGACGTAAGTACCTACCTACTTACGCCTTACAAGGCCTACAACGGCCTACCTTAACATCCATGAGCGCTGCATCCGCCATTGCATGCCCATTTTTACATTAACCTACATACGTTACCGTTCATCCGCCCCCGGACTTTACTTTACCTATACGCATGTACCTATCTATCTAAAAATTCTACCGCCTTCTATCTGCTTCCCTCTTCCCTGCTCTCTTTCCCTTCCTTCCATACAATCATTCCCTTCCGGTACCATTTTTCCCTGATCGTCGTCGTTAGCCCGGCGCGCAAGCAACGTTGCAAGGGCAGCGAAAAAAGAAGACCGGGAGTACCGCAAAAACAATCTGCAGGAACCGCGCTTTGGATGGCGCGCCGAACCTTGCCTTAAACCACCCTCCCCTTCCCCTCCATGCTTTGCTTATGTGAGGATAAGAAAAACGCAAGTAAAAATCTACCTACAAAATGTAACCCTGGCCGGTCCCGGGAGGTGCCGTCCCAAGAAAACAGATACCTACTAATAAAAAAAAGCAGTCAAGGGGTTCGGTTCGAGTTATATTAGCCATCATGGCAGATCGGGAGGCTTTTACCGGCCTGAGCCGCATCCCGGAAAACCTCCCAGGGCATTTCTCCTCCTTATCCGTATGTGATTTGGAATCCCTGTGATGGAGAAATTCTAGACGGCTGTAACGTCATTCCAAATTTGTGCCGACGGAGCACTTAGCAATCTGGGGAAGGTAAGTTAAGGGTACCATTAGAAGCAAAAAAAAAAGAAAAAAATTGCAATCATCGTCACCATCATCAGCCTCACTTACGGGACCGTTGCAGCACATCTAAATAACACCGATAGCGGATCTTCCCGTTTGAAACATGTAAAGTGTAAGCGAAGTCCATTGCAACCCCAATGGTTAAAGGGTTCTTCGGTATTAACAGTCGGAACCATTGTGAATGTAAGTAAAGCCACCTATAACGTCTAGCCGTTTGCAAATGGTAACACACATCACCCCCCGCCTTGCCGCGAATCTCATCTCTCGTCACGCCTGCTAATGCTGCCAGTCATCATCTCATTATGGTGGTTGAAAAAAAAAAAGAACCTCTTATCCACCGTTTCCGCGAGGAAAAAAAAATAGAAAGGAAAATAGAAAAATGAACAAAAAATTTCGAAGCGTAGCAAACCGACTGACTAAAAAAACCGGAACCAGAAGAAGAAGAAAAAATGTTAGAATCAAAAACCATCCTCCATTTGCCCCCCCTTAGCATTGGTTTGTTTCCATTTCCGTCCCTTCCTAATTCCATCCCGCCTTTGCCGGAACTTTTTCGTGTTTGTAAAGGGCCATGACCGATCGTTTGTTTTGCAAACAACGATGTTTGAATTAAATAAGACAGGACGACGTAAGTCTTTTGGTATCGTTGCGAAGAATCGTGAGAACCGGAAATGCAAAGCCGCCGAGAGCCTCTGATGTAGAGGGGTCTTTTTCTGTATATGCCACCAACGCCGTCTGTAATGCAAAGTGTGTCCCCGGTATTCCCGGGAGATGAGATGAGGATGCTCGTTGGAAGCTCATTAGCAATAAGGTAAGTATATATCGCGTAAAACTGGGAATATGGACATGAATCGAGTCCAAGTCAGTGGACATTAAGGATTAGTGTGTCGATCGAGGGTAGCTTTCAGGCGATGTTGCAGGTTCGAACTGAACGCTAAGTCGATTCGGGGTCGTCGATTCATCAGATGAGCTGCTTGAGTCGTCGTTGCCATTAGAATGCTCATTTCGGTTGTGGTGATCAGCGGAGGGAGAAGGAATATTAGCCTTGCGCAAAAGCTTTTCAGCCTTTCGGGTTGCGTTGCGCGCATCCTCGGCTGCCTTTTCCGCTTTCGCTTGCCGATTCCACATAGACGCATATCGACCATTGAGCTCGAGCAGTTTTTCATGCGTGCCCTTCTCGACTATGGTGCCTTGGTGTAATACAAGGATTTGATCTGCATGGGTAATTGTAGAAAGACGATGCCTAAAAGCGGTCAGTTAGGCCGGTTACGGAAACGCTATACAGCTAAAGCATCGTTGGGATGGAAAAACAACCAAACAAAAAAACTTACGCGATGATTAATAGTGTACGTCCGCGTCCGATATTGGCGAGTCGGGACTGAATCTGTTGTTCCGTATGGCTGTCAAGTGCCGAGGTGGCCTCGTCTAGCATGATGATCTTAGGATTCTTGAGCAGCGTTCGCGCAATGGCCACCCTTTGTTTCTCACCGCCACTCAAGCGCAGCCCGCGCTCGCCCACCTTAGTGTTATAACCATCCGGGAATGACATAATCCTGTCATGTATGCTTGCTGCTTGGCAAGCGGCCATGATGTCGTCGTCAGTCGCATTCTGGTTGGCGTATCGCAAATTGTACATGAGTGTGTCGTTGAATAAGACAGTATCTTGCGGCACTACTCCTATGTAGCGTCGGACAGAGTCAATCGTGACGTCCTTAATGTCGCGGCCGTCGATTCTGATGTTCCCTTCCTGGCAGTTGAAGTAGCGATACATCAACCGGAATAAGGTCGATTTGCCGCCACCAGATTCACCTACAAGTGCTGTAGTCGTGCCAGGTTCGCACGTGAACGTCAGGTTCCTCAGCGCGGGCTTCCTCTTGTCGTATGCGAATTTGACCTTAGAGAACTCGACACGACCTTCGCACGAAGTCACATTAGCGGCGCCGGGGCGGTCAACGACAGTTGGTCGCTGCTTGAACAATTCCAATAACCGCTCTCCAGATATCATAGCTTGCTGCACGGTGCGGTAGAAGGTTCCGAAAAAGTTGAGCGGACCCTGCAGCTGGCCTAAATAGGTCATCAAAGTAACGAAGTCTCCCACTTTGCGGCTACCCATAGTTACCTGGTACGCGCCAAGCATCATAGCGACCAACATCCCGATCATGAAAACCAATGACTGGCAGATATTCATCGTGCTTATGCTCCACGTGACCTTGGCCTCCGCAACTTGAAAATTGTGAATAGCTTCTTTGTAACGATTGAACTCGAAGTCTTCCGCGTTGAAATATTTGACCGTCTCATATGAGATGATCGAGTCATTCTTAACCGCTTCTTCTTCTCTGTCCGCATTGGACATTGCTCGTCTCTGATCCGCAGTCTTGGACGCCATTCGTATTGTCAAGAAAAGATAATAGAATGTGATTGAACAAACTATTACGGCGTAGACGGCGTCGAATCTGACGTAGAAGTAGCTAATAGCTACGAACAAGTCGATGAGCATCGGGAAGACCTGGAAGGTAACCTGTTCTAAAAATGCATTGACCGAGGAACCTTTGTTCAGCGCAGATAGCACCTCACCGGTCCTCTTACCCAGGTGGAAGTCAAGACTTAGGGAATGAACATGCTCGAACGCTGATGTTGTGAGGGCTCTGTACGTATGTTGGGAAACGGGGATCCACAACAAGGATCTAAGAGACCCTAAGAGCCCGGACGGTCCTTGGAGCAGCTTATACAGGATAAGAAGTCCAAGCGAGACCCAAGGCATCATAATCGATTCTCCCTTTTCGAGATCATCTCCGGAGAGCTGGTTTGTGACGATACCAATCTGGTAGGGCACCATAATATTCACCCATCGCTGAAGAGCCAGCAGGAAGAAGCAAACCACGACAATGATTTGCAATCGAAACTGCTTGTTAGGCCACATGTACGGGAAGAAGACTGAATAGCCTCGCAGGTACTCGAACCAGGTGGTATGCGGCAGTTTCTCCGGTCGATAGAAGCCGGCATCCTCGTCGACCATTTGATGGCTGCCATCGGCAGCACCGTTAGTGTTAGCGGTGGCGGAGCCATTGGCGCCCGGATGGGGAGAATGGCCGTTTGTGCGATAACCGTTTGCTTCGCCATTGAGCAGCGGGGTCGCTTCGTCAGCTTCATAGTCGTATTCTTGTCCCTGCTCATATTTCTCTAGCTCGGCCCGACTTCTCAACAATACGATAGTATAATACACTACTATCATGCCTGTAAGGAGAGCGATCCTGCCCGCAGACAGGCCGAGATCAATCATGTCCCACTTGTCTACCTCGTCAACAATCACATACTTATCGCGATTGAGATTGGTCATGACCTTGTGGGGGCGAGACAAAATGATTACATCGCAGACAAAGATGATAATCTCACCACAAAGCGCAAAGCTCCATGTTAGGATATGGACCAGGCTCGGGCTACTTTTCCAGTCGAACATAGTCAACGTCAAGTAGACGTAAAGGAAAGCCGATCCAAGAACAAAGACCTAAATAATTGTAAAAAAAAGGCGAAGGATTAGCTGACTGCATCTTTTTTTTTCAATTAGGTATGGGCATTCTAATTTGCTTACGGTTTTCGGCTCGCCGCACCACCACCCATGTTGCCCATCTGCGCTCCTGTGAATTAGAGCACGCGCGGCAATTGCACCGCCAGTGGCAAGAAACGTCAACGTCGCCAATATCATAGAAGATTGGAAAAATCTCCTGGCATTGGGACTGAATTCGTCGGGTTCTGTCGCATCATCTTCAGATTTTCTCCTCTTAGTGACGGGCAATGGCTTGCCGCCGGGACCTGTAACAGTAGGCACGACTACATCTTCCTTACGCATAGCGGTGTAGACGGAATGAGTGGCGCCGATGGCGATAAATGCCAGAAGCAGGAGGTCCGGATAGAGGTACTGAGTAACGTCTCGCACCCTTTCCGCCGGGGAGTCGGGAGGGCTGATGATGACTTCAGCCATCTTGGTCTGTGAAACGTGCGAGTCAGCATAGAATTTCGCGGGATACATAAGAGCTGTACAAATCGGACGAGGGCATTGCACTGCATGCTGCAAGGCGTGCTTGACGTACATATTACTGACGGCAGTGCTTGTACTGGGTCATTGCCGCAGCTGCACAAGATCACGACCCCCCAATTGCTTCAAGCAGCAGAACCCGGAACTGCCTGGCTGCAAATTGCTCTGGCCTCGAGGAAAGACTGACGGATGTCGGATTTCCAAGGTTCAAGAAATCAACAAGAATTAAAGGTCAAGTGTTCTATGGTCGGCTCGAGTTAGTGGGATACCGAGTCCATGTTCTGGTGGGGCTTGGTCACCAGACGGTGTTAGTGGCGAAAGCCACACTCTGCACACTGCTGGCGGACTGACTCGAGACTAGCGTACCTAGTAGACAGAGACGGAGAAAAAAAAGTAGGGACTCCTTGTTCTGAGAGAAGAGTGGCTCTATGGGTGAGCAAGTGACGATGAGGCACCGCTCTGGTCTAGCCAGGATCTGCGCCAGGGGGGATAGAAGAAATAATAATAATAATAAATAATTAAGTAGGTGCAGTGCTGGCAACGGCGGGGGGGACCCCTTTGATGTCAGAAGTTATTAGGTATGTAAATGTATGTATGTATGTAGGTAGGTGTATGGTTTATGGTTTCGATCTGGCGTGGGTTATGAGCGTGGGTGTAGGCGTAGGTGAAGCAAGCAAGCTGAACAATGCTGCTAGATAGACCGATAGACTGCCCAGGTGCCCAGGTGATAAAGCTTGCCCTTCCTAAGAGACCTAGGAGACTAGGGGGGGTACAACGTGGTGCCAGGTGGGTAACCTGGGAACTCTTATGGCCTCACGGGGGGTTGGGGGGCAAGTAAGAAAGACAATTGCAAACGAGTGTATGTCTACTATGTGAAGAACAACCTTGGAAGGTTGTATAAAGGTATAAAGGTATAAAGGAGGTGTTGTTGTAGAAAAGGTCGGAGGATCTCAAAAATCGTAGCGCGTTGCACAAAAAATCGAAAGGAAGTATGTAAGTAAAAGTAAGTTCCTACTATGTAAGTAGAGACAAGGAATCGTATGGGTGGTTGCAGGGTTATGGCAGGGTCTGAAAAAAGGTGGGATGTGCCTGTCTTGATTCTTTTCCTAAATTCAGATCAGGTAACCCGAACCCAGGGTAACAGATCCTTGTAAGATAGGTACTGTAGGCTGTAGGTTGTAGGTCGGTAGAGACTGGAGTTGTATCGTGGGAACTAGTACGAACTAGTGTTGTGGATGTTGTTTGAAAAATAATAAAACACAAAGGTTAGACGGTCCTGGCCCGCCGTCGTTGGTAAAAAGTCGAAACGGGAGAAGAGGGGGGAGAAAGAGAGGAAACCGGCGTAATGTAAATGTATAATGTGTAATGTGAGTAAGTGAGATGTCCAGTGGCAGAATGGTAAGATAGTCGTGATAATGATCAACGAAGATACAATGGTAAGTAGCTTGTATAGTTTTGTCGTTTGTAGCTTCGTAACTTCGTAGCTTCGTAGCCCGTGGTTTGAGAATTAAAAAAAGGTGGTGTGAGCGAGACTCAAAAGATGTGGGAGGATGGAATTGGTAGCTTCAGATTCTAGACCCGAATTGCTCAATGCACGTTGATGGAGAAAGCTCAAGAAGAATCAGTGATGAGCTGTCGGTACTCGCGGTGGGAGTCGCCGTTACGGGAATGGTAATTGCTAGAGTAGGAGGAGCCTTTAGGATTAGGATTTCTTCTTTTTTTTTCTTGTTCCCTGGCTTTAGGTAGCTACCTAAGGTAGCTGCTGTTCAATGTTGTATTGTGACCTAACGAGGGTGTATCGACGAAGTTCTTTCTAAGTTCCTTCTGTGCCGTTCGAGGTACCAGGTACGCGTTGGATACGCTGGATACCAAAATGTCCCGAGGCTTCTAGGGCTGCTAGGGCTGTTCTGGCCGTTCTAGCGGACAATTATAGCTAATCAGGTAACTGTCCTAACAAAGTCCAGCTGTTAGAGGACCTGGCATAAATAACCTAACACATGTATGTGTTGACCAAAAAATTGGATAACTGGAACCGTCAAAGGGCATTGGACATTGAACATTAACCCATTTTGAACAATAGGTGAATGAGAACGCAAAGCCGTAAAGACCCAAAAATTGTCCCTAGCTCCATTCGATGCTAATGTCGAATAAGGGGATGTGGTTTGTCAGAGAGGCTTACACAGAGTAGCCAAACGGCTTGTAGCCTTCTCACCGCCTTGCATCTAGCTTCCTGCTCCTGTTGAGGGTCGAGTTGTGATTGCAGCGCACCTGCATGCATGAAGTCTTGGACTTATTCGGTTTGACAGGGGGTTGCGGCGGTGCTCTAGACGCCTCTGGTCTAGCCTAATAAATAAATAATAAAGCTGTCCCTTAACGGTGGGTTCTTTAAAAAAGAAGGTGTGGTGGGGTTGTGCTCGTGGTCCGTGGTCCGTGTTCCGGATTCCTCGTGCTGTGGCTGTGGTAGTGAGATGGATGGTAGATGGTAAATGGTAGATTATAGATTGTAGATTGTATGGAGATTTGGAGATTCGCAGATTTGTATGTATGGAGAAACCTTGAAACTCTCGGCTACTAAAGGATCGCCTAGGGAAGGGAGAACGTTAGGATATATTATAAGCTCGCGGTTGTACAAGAACAAGGTCGTGACTGGAGCCGTGACTGTGACCGTAACCGTGACCATATATCCCATATATACGAAGGCAAGAAGCAGGAACCTCGGAACCTTGGAACCTTGGAATGTCAAGTAAGACAACGACCCTGTCAATTTTGGTTGTTGTTAAGTTATTGTTATGAGGATAGAGCCAGTCATGAAGAATTTGGAGATGACGTTCCAGATAGACAATAGACCATTCTCGCCTGTGGGAGAATGATGATAATAGCCTTTTTGACACTGCAACCCTGTGGTGAGCCGACGGACCATGAACAACCATGGACCATACTGTGGATATGGAAGATGGGACGATCCCTAATATATAGAATAGAAACGCGTCGATAGGTTATAGGAGAGCCTTAAGAAGCTCTCTATACCTATCCGTGACTGGTACTCCCATGACGACTTCATGCCCTTCAAGTGTATCAGTGTATCCAAGCAGCCGCAGTTTCCCAATACCATCAAGTCGGACACTGCAGCCAAGTAACCTGTGTTGCGCGCGCGCTATTTTGTGTCACATCGTACATTGGTACGTTTCGACAGAAGCAATACCTATAAGGCAAGTATTGGGGTGGTATTTTGTCTCGATGCTTGTTAAGACTTTTTTTTGCCCACTATCCCCATTGCCTAAGAAGCGCCCAATCACGCAGGGCACCAAACGCATGGGATATCTCGAACGCCCTAAATACCTTGGGTAGCTAGGTATAGGAGGAGAATGGTAAAGAAAAAAAAAGTGAGAGAATTAAAGTGGCATGTACTTCAAGTGGTATCTTTCGGTAACCCCCTTTCCCCTATTTCTCATAAGGGACACATCATAGGGTCGTAACTACTTGAGTAGATGAGAGCTGATCAACTAGATCATCTGATACTCGATGGCCAGTAAAGCTTAACAAGATGGATGCTAGCGAGCCAGCTATCCCGGCTCAATTCGGGTAGAGTCGCAACTCTGTACAATTGTACGTAAGAGCACTTGCTAGATGTAGTTTGTGCCGGAATGTTATTGGGAACTTCTTTAAAAGGTGTATCAGTAGATACATATCTCTTCAACCCCCGGGTACCTCCATACCAATCCAGCTGGTTGGTCTCTGGCCGTTCCCGGTTGCCAGATTAGGTATGTGGAACGAGAGAAAGGGCATGTAGAATCTCCTTCCCGTCAAGTGTGAATCACATAGGAAAACCACGTAGGAGAAACTTCACTAAGAGCACTTTGCCCCTTTTCTTTCGCCCACGAGTAGTAACTCTCTCGTTTTCTCTAGTCATATCTCCTATTTCCCTTCTTCCTTTTGGGTGTCCATGAGTATTCATGGGAATTTTGTTCGGGCACCCTAATATGGAAGAGAGAGGAATGAGAGGGGATAGGGAATAAAGAAATAAGAGACATAAGAAAGATTTCGGGACGGCAGATGGACCGTGTGTCTCACCAACCGCTTTAGGGCTCTGCCAACTTCGGCATTGAATTTAATCATTTTGGTCCAGATCGCCAATCCCGTCTCCTCCTCGTCATCACTCGTCGTTTTTTTCACGGGCCTAGATACCCTGATACATAAGTAGGGGCATGTATTTCAACCGGGCGGGACGATTCATCCCATAAGAAAGCTTTTCTGCAGCTCAGCTTCCTTGCTTCCCTGCATCTCGCTTGTCTGGTCCCGAAGTCTGTCATGGCTGGGTCAAAAAATGTCTTGGCGCCCCAGCTTACTGGTCCCTCTCCTGACCGACTCCCTCGATAAGGCACGATAAGATCCAATCCTGGAAACCGGTCAAGATGTGGATCCCGCTTCTTATGCAGTGAGATTCTCAAAACCGACAAGAATGCCTGCCGCCCAAAATCCCATGTTCATCTTGCCCATAACTTTTCCAATTGCGGAGTTCGGCTCCGAGTCCGTGTAATAAGTAGTGTAGTATCCGTCCGCCGAAGCACCTTAACTAGTCATCTCTGTCGTCCTAATTGTCCTTGTCCTGGACGTTCTGGACGTTCTGGACGTTCTGGGTCCTGATTCCTGAATTTTTGCAATTCCGCACTTCTCATCTCCGCCATTGCATCTGCATTTCCCAAACTTTCGCAACGTGTCATACAGCAGCCTACAGGAGAGCCACCGGCAAATCGCAGCGAACCATTGGCAAATTTGACCGTGACAAGGATGGCAGTAGCGCGCCGCCCCCACACCCCGGCCTTTGTGCCATGCCCTGCTATCATAACAAAATTGGCGGGTATATAGTTGACCCTCGCCGTTGACCACTATTTCCCGCTCTCAAGAGATCCAATGTTGGGTACAGATGCAGTCCCCAAGTTGGTACGCTGACTTGTAACTTCGGAGTACGGCTGCAGAGCCCGTGTGATAGCTCACGGGGGTACCTCTACCATGGTCATGGCCATCCACACCGAGGATTGAAGGGCCGCTAAATACTTCTGCCGCGTGGGTTGGACAAGAATGACTTGCAGGCACGGTCCGTTTCATGGGCCGCCTCGACTAGGCTTCTCGATAAAGTCTGCTATGGTGTATGTTCTGCAGATGGACGCAGATTCGGTCATCCCTTGGCGCTCTTGTCGGACATCCCTGCATGTCCAGGTGGACAAAGAACGCAAAGGACGGCAGAGGTCGTGTCTCACAAGGCTGAGACCATCTGGTCCAACCTAGTGCAAGTTCATTGCACCCTCTGTTGATTTGAATCATCAAAGCCTTTGCGGGGAAGACCGCCCCCAATCCCATAGCGATATGGTGATGATGGCAAAAGCCTTCAAGCGCAATGAAGTCAGAAAGCCTGGAAAACTGGAGTCAGTTTGCCAGATTTAGGTGATACTGCTGTCCACGTCATTGCAATAATGCTGCCCAGCAGCTTACGCAGGAAAAAGCCTTAAGATTCTCCCTGTATTAGCAATGACGTTTTGCGGACACTTGTATTCGGGGGGTTTATGCAGTGACTGCTGCAAGTATCACCACCTCAGGTTTGGGGTTCAGGCAAAATTGCAGGCTTCCAGTGAAGAACGTGCAAAGCAGAACCCTCCACCATTTTGTGGAAGTATCCAGTCCCTTGTTAACCAGGTTTCGATTTATTAGGTACTCCTAAGAATAACCACCACTAGTCAGCAGCCGCAAGACATATATGGATCTGCAGGTGATACAAATCCTGCCAATGGATGATTTCCCGATGTGGATATTGAGGTATCTCAAGATGTATCTCTCGAGTTAATAGCTTGCAGTTGAGGTTGACATGGTTAATGTTCTAGATGCAGATGCCAATGTCACCTACTTCTGCCGCGATATTGAGGCTCTTTCTTCGCCTGCCTGTTGGTGGTAACGTCCTGCGGCAGTATGAACGTTTCTCATGGGGGTACTTGATCTCAAACCCACATATGTTTGGGGGACGGGGGTACGGACTTACGAACTTGACCGTTGCCGGACTTTTTCGAGAGCTGTCGGGCTCCGGCGCTGCATATGAGCGGTGAAGGTGGAGACGAACTCATTGTCACGAGGCGTATTTAGTAGCGGCCAGATCTCGTGTGAAGTGGTTGGGCTCACGAATAAGAAAAGACGTGACAGCAAGCAGCTTTTACGTGCCGTGGGCACGGGTCAGCACTTTTTTTTAGAGCTGAATCTGAATGGACCGGTTACATGACGCCGAGAAGCATGTTATAATTGTGTGAGATTATTGATGGGCGAGGTTGTGTAAGTCCACATTCGTAGTGGATCTACTGGGGATCATTGGATATGAGCAAGAGCGAGACGGCCGTATGCCTTCAATGTTACTGAATGCTACTGAGAGAGCTTACAACCTCGAAAGAGTCGACAGCTGCCTTCCTAGTACTTTCCTACATGATGCACGCAAAGCAACTGCCAATGAATTGGTTCATGCCTATGGATGTACCTACCTACTTGAGTGATGGCACAACATTGAGCGCAATTGCACAGGTGAGATCCATTGCTCCACATGTCATCAAGGTTTAAAACCCCAATTCCAAGTTGAATGTCCTTGCTCAGGATAATTTGAAGTTGCTGTGTACCACGTAGATCAACAAAGGAAGCAGCAGCCTCAGAGAACTTCTAATATTTAATCCAGCACTAAACATTTTCCCGCATACAGCCCGCAAGGCCTCCGAAAATTGAAGGATCTACTTCCTTCTCCAAGTGACATTCAGGGGCGTCGCTGTTGATTCATTCGATCATCCTACTCTATAAGCCAAACTTTATATTGACGCATATACATGCGAAATGCATCATTTTAAGAGTCAATTAGCTATACAATAGATGTATTCCTACCTAAAATATATATGATTTGTCATAATCATGTTGTTCAAGGTTGAAGCTTGTTACATGATGCGAGTGGCCACTGCCTCTCATGCGTGAATCTCATCTCAAGCCACTAATTTATTTTCTATCCAATTGAGGCCAGGAATTACACATGTACCCCTTATTTGCCAGCTGTCGATACGACGTACTATACTAGGGCTGAGATTCAAGCACACCAAGATGAGGCAGCCGACTTCAGGGTCGGTTAGATTGTTCATTGGGAAAAGGCCACGAGATATACAAGGCAGATATGATACTACTACTAAGATGCGTTCTCGGCATATTGCGTGGCATTAAGTGGCAATATGTGGCAGAAGTAGTACTTCTACGAAATACCTGCTTCTTTCCTTTTCAAAACTCGAACCATGTGGATGCAAGGGCTGATCTCAGTTACTTCGAGATGGTTGTGGATCTTGTCTAAATCTAGGAAGGCGTGAACAGATGTGAATTGATACATACATATATTGATGTATCCATACTTATTGGGACATTTGGATGTATATTGATCCCTGAAGGATTTATTTTAAGTCCCGTAGCTCTAAACTCTTACAAATATCTTATCACATTAGCCCTAAGCAACTAGGCACGTATAGATGGTTTTCTCCTCTTCATATTGCCACTGACTCGACGATGATTTGCTCCTTCGAAATGCCACCTATGTAGGTAGTTACCACACTACCTACGACGTATGTATCTCAAATATCCAAGAAGACCACATGCGGTTCACTGCAGTGCCATCAGCGATCCTAGGTAGCATTCGATGCTTCGATGTTCTGATGCTCTGGCGCTTCATCTCCTCCCCCCCTTTGTATCTGAGCAATCGCAGTCCGTGGATGGTTCTTCTGATCAAACGTGGCTTGACTAGCTTCCTGCGACTCCCTGTAGCTCCCTGTACCTCGCTGCCACACCCTCTAGCGGTCCTGACGTCTCTACTTCCTCATTCAGCTTACTGCAGATGCGGGCCGCCCTACCTGGTCTTAGGCTGGTTCGATGTTTCCGGCAACCTGGTAGCCTCCTATGCGGCCATGTTTTCTGTATAATGCCTGTAGGTGGCTGACCCCAAGTCCGATTCCCTGCAACCCGGATCCAGCCGGCCACCACGTCGATACCGACTCTGCATATTGCAACCCCCCTGGATCTTGGATAGACCCTGGAACGTGCGTGATTGCATCTGACCCAACCCACTCACGAGCTCTGAGGGCGGACGCCGACGCGGGGGCGTCCGCCAGGCTAAGATCGGGTAATATCGTCGTGGGGGGCACCACTGGCCGGTGTACCTGTCGGTCTGGTCGGTCTTCGCACATAAGAGAGAGCTAATGGAACCTTTGACCTGACGCTGACACGATCCCTATCCGACAGCGCTTACCGCTAGGACACGGAGGCGCCACACCCACATATAACTGGCTGCGAGCCCGGGATATCCCATTGCAGCCTCACTATCAGATTTCAGAACGGCTGCGCGTGATAAGTCGGAAAATGCCCTGTCCTGGTAGTTGTCACACTTGAAGTTATATTCTTCCAGTTATGCCCGACAATTTTGTGCTATGGCCATCTGGCATGACTCTTGATCATGAGCCATATGACCAAGTATTCCGCGAGGCTTGCCTATCAAATAGCGGCTGGCTGATGTCAGAATCCGCTCGAGTTAACTTTTTCATGCTGGGACTATTTTAACTGACCGTAGGTATCCTATCTTGAGTTCACGCAGCTACCCGAGCCGCGTTTGCGTTCGACGAGAATTATCACCGGCGAAATACGATAATGTCTAAGCTCGCTAGCACATGTGTATCGACTACTCGAGGCCTAAATTTCCGGTGAATGACAGAACGACATGTTCCGAGTTGGTACATGGAAGATACTTTGTGTTCAACTCACGAATACCTCTCGATAATTAGACTATACTTAAGATAGGAATCCGGGGCGAAGGTGGAACAGAGATGATGCTGTTGCTAAGCGCCGTTGGCCGGTACTTTAATTCGTGGGTAGCCTTTTCAAACGATGGCCAATTAAACGCTTCGAGCATCGGGGCCTCGCTCAGCACGTCGAAGCGAGAGAAGGGAGTTATGCAGGGCGAAGGGTAGGCACAACGGTCGACAAGCCTCTCATCGTCGAGAGTAAGCGGCCCCAGTCCGACGAGACGGCAACATATCGCACGTACCTACGTCGAATTTCCATCCCGTGCGTGCTATACATGCTAATTTCTAAGATTTTGTTGCGACAGCAGCAGCAAGAGCGGATGCACTAGGGAGCTAATGCAGATCACGGCAAGCAACGGGGCTGCGACGAGCCTAAATTCACGGCCAATCGCCATTAAGCTTCCCCGAGAAACCATCTCGCCGTAACCGCCATCGCCGGGTGTCTTAATTCAGACCGACTTTTTCTTTAGCCTCGAGGTCATCATCTGCCTTCGTGTTATTGATGCCCGCATTACGACATCGTCATCCCGACCAGGTTAGGTATGTCATATATCATATTACGGGGAACCTGGGAAAAGAGCCCAACGCTGCAGAGAATTGGTCATTTGAGCTGGCCAGGGAAATGGGACCCTTAGCGCGACCGCGGTAAGAAGGCTCAAGCCAGATTAGCGAATGGCATCGAGGTCGCGGCTGATCCGGCTAGCTTTGATTCGTCGCTCACAGACCGAGCCGAATGCACGAACCCTTACACTGCAGGTTATAGTAGAAAAGCGAAGTAATAAGTCGGTGAGAACACCTCTGCCTACGAATGCGACATCGACGAGAGACCCCAGATGATTATTTTTCTTGGCTTCTTGTCAGCGTGATGAAGTTGGGCTATGAGTAATGGCGACACGTTCGTTGGGAATCACCGACTAGAGTCGTATGCGGTCAGCATCTGGAGTCGGGCTCCCTGGCACTTGGAGAAGCCCTGGAGACGTTTCGCATGGAGATTTGCCGCCTTGAGATTTACATACTAGTCACAGATCCGTGGACCATGGATGGCAACCAGGTAATAAGCAAGTCAGACGCTTAATGCATCGTCACGTCCGCTCCAGAATACTGACGTCGCATCGCTACAACTTTTGGAGTTTCTGAATTGACTTATACCAAATGCTGCTACAATTCTTTGACACATTTCATCCAGTCATACTATTATTAGAAGCTAAAATTATAAATGAACGTGTAGTAATGACATAACGGTTCACATTGAGTGCTACTACACTGCCGATATCCATGTCCGTCGTATTGCTCGCCATTGAGCCCTACATATTCTTAGAATTTCCAACATCAATATTGCCTCTCCCAATCGAGCACCTAGTATAAATAGAGAAATGAAGGTGAAGTATCTATCACGTACTCCGTAAGATCTTTTACCACGGCGTGAAGTACCTGAGTACTTAGCCAATACCCCTTGAGAACATATTAGGAACTCGCCATTCTGATCAATCTATTTAGTATTTTCAAGATATTTTAACAAATTATTATTATAAGTTAGAAGATATGAAGAGAAATTCATAATAAGACATGTGAAGCCGCTTGAACTAGTCCTGTCTATTGAGCTATTCTATGATTTCAATTCAAGTGTGTGAATTGCTGTAAGCTCTAGGGCTCATCACATTCCCCTCCAATAGACAGTGTCCGAAGAGTGGCATTAAGTGCACTTCTGTTGGTTTCGGTTGGCGATAGACTTCGAACTTGTAGGCATAATACAACTTGGGTAATGATTCCAATCTCATGTTAATGTTTAAACAATGTTCAATAGCTGTATACCTAATCTTTGCTCAATCCATTACTGTTTCTCTGAAAAGTAAATATATTGCTGGATTGATATTGGTTCGGACTTAATATTGCGTACTATCATGGATGTACTTCAAGGTTATGGAACCAGGGAATGTCTAAAAAGGGAGGAAGATCTAAGATTGCCCAGCCCCAAATCCCGAGGTCCCCTAGCCCCATCGCCAAAGCACACAAGCCACATATCCGGAATCCGTAAAAAAGACCCACAAAGCCTAAAACCCACCCTAGCAACCCGAACCACGCCCAGGCGCTTAGAGAATGATTGAGCCCCACAATCTCCTGCCTTAAGCTATCCACTTATTACGAAGCTATTTCAGCCTCGCGCTGGCAAACTTTCCGGATAATTGTCAGCCTCGCCTTACCGACCCAGATTCCACTGGCAATTCCGTGCTTGCGAATTGTTTCGTGCATCTTATTTCCTCGCTGTAAATTGCGCCCGTATAGAAGTCTTAGATACGCTAGTAAGCTATCTTTAGCAAATGAACCAAGAACCTCTACACTTGCACCAATCCGTCTTCTAACCGCCACGCCTGAAAGGGAAAAAAAAAAGCCAAGGTCTACTAGGTCATTCCACCGAAGCGACTACTAGGTTCGCGGACCATCTCGTCATTCCCCGCCCATCGGAGCGACATCTACCACCATCCTAGCTCGGATCCTCTTAAGCTTCGGAGTAGGACCTTTGTTCATCAAGGAGGAGGAAGCACGTCCTCCATCCTATCGTACCCTACCATCACCAACCACATCAACAATAGACACAATGTCGCAAACACCCGTCAAGGTGCCGTCATCGGCCGCCTCCTACACGCCCGCGACGCAAGATCCTGACCTACGATCTCAGATCAACGTGTTGCTCCTCCGAGAGGGCCACATCGCTAAGTACGTCGCCCCATCCTCCACCTCCCATCCCACTCCTCTACCTCTTCTCCCACACCTTCTCACCCGTACAATACTCTCGACTCCAAGCTAATCCTCAACCACCCACAGGATCCAAGAGCACCTCCTCCATTCCCTCAACGCGCATACCTCAAACTGGCCCTCAGCAGTACAAACCCACGCGCTCGCGCTCCTGCGCTCCGGCGACGTAACAACATTCCCAGCGCTAGTCCAGCGCGTGTTAAAAGACGTGCGCCACGACACCCTCGCGGCCGCTGCCACCGACTCCACTTCCACGGAAACAAACGGCGCCTCGAACGGCAACAAGGTCAACGGCACGAACGGCAGCAGTAACAATGCGAGCGGGGAGCCCAGCTTAGCCGTACCCCAAGCCGTCGTGGACGCGGTCTTGAAGCTGACGCGCGAATGTCTGGAGTCTGTGTGTGAGATCAACGACGGTCCGGCGGCCGGTTAGGCCTATTCGTCTAGATCCTCCTGATTCCGCCTTACCTGCCTCCTCTCCGTCTCGCCAACCACACGCATACCCACGAGCACACGCACATCTTCCCACATTACAATCCATATCAAGAAAAGCGATAACAACAACGAAAACAAACCGTCGGCAGGGGAGGCAGGCGTCATACACCTATATCCGACACAAAGACAGAGATCCGGGATCTGTAAACCTAGGTAACAAATACACACGACAGTCTAGACTACGAGTCAATCATCTAGGGGTAGGGGGGGGGGCATTCCCATTCCGTTGAACGATTACCACGCGATTTTTCTTCTCAGAATTGGCATGGGGGAAAGGGGGGGGGAGCATTGGCGTTAGCAACCCGGTTCTTGACTTACGAGGGCCCGCAGCGTGTTTTTTTTTAACTTGTATTCTTTGATCCGCAACAATAAAAGGCATCACTCAAATACCCAAATACTCTACTTAGGCGTGCTCGTACATTTGCTCAACATGATTTTGATGATGAATGACAACACCTCATTGGTAGGTACATCGTGAAGAAGTACTGGGATTTCAGCTGTAACCGTCATAATATGATGAGCAATATATACATTTCACACTTCACATGGACATATACGTGATATTTTATGACATCAGAATACTAGAGCATGGCAAGATCAATTCATGAATCTATCGGAAACTAATTGCCCCCCTTTGATGAACCATCTCATATGGCCATCGTCACCCATCCAGACGAGGATAGACAAATTGAAGGTAGACACACTAGTGCATTTGCCAAAGCTCGAAAGTCCACACCTATCATCGCGTAAGGAAAATAGGCCTCATCTCGTTCATACCTAACGTTTGGTTGCCTCGAATCTATCATAAATGCAAAAGCCCTTCGCAAACCACCACAGAAAAGGGGTACGTTGGTGTTAAATCCGTGACCCTAATTAGAGGATGGTGCTGCCAATTATGTCGAGGCGTTCGTTGGGGCAAATAAGAGTACAGGGGTGGGATTGCTTAATTGTCAACCACGGAAGAGGCTTAATCGTAGAGGCCGTCGTCGTCGCCGGCTTGACCGAAGTTGTTATCATTAGTAGCGCTGGCGTCGGCGTTGTCTACAGCACTAGGGAACTGGAAGAAGGCGCCAGGGCCAGCGTTCTTCATTTGCTGTGCGAAAGCCTCATAACGACGGATCTCCACATCGTTGACAGATCTTCGGGCCATTTGCATAGCTTCCTCGAAATGGCGCTTGGTCAGCTCAGGGACGGGGTCCTCAACGTCCTCGTCTACATCCATGTCTCCGGCACCCTCGGCTTCGCGAGCACGTTGGCGCTCGATATCGAGAGTGATGGACTCCTTGATAGCGATCTTCACGGCTCGTTGAGTGATGAAGCCAAGATCGGCACCGGAGAATCCGTGAGTCTTGGACGCGATGTAGTTAAGATCAACATCGCTGGAAACTGGCGTCTTGCGAAGTTGAGCCTTGAGAATTCCGAGACGGCCAGCCTCATCGGGCAACGGCACATAGATCAAAGAGTCAAGACGACCAGGTCGGCACAGAGCGGGATCTAATTGCTCAGGTCTGTTCGTGGCTCCAATGACGAAGACGTTCTTCTTCGATGTCATACCGTCCATTTCTATATTGTTACGTTAGTAATATAAACCTTAAAGCGAGCTTCAGGGAGTAACTTACCAGTTAGAAGCTGGTTGACAACACGATCCGAGGCTCCACCGGCATCACCGACAGATCCACCACGGGCCTTGGCAATCGAATCCAACTCGTCGAGGAAGACGACACAAGGAGCAGCCGCACGAGCCTTGTCGAAGATGTCTCGAATGTTGCTCTCAGATTCACCAAACCACATGCTTAGTAATTCTGGACCCTTGACGGAAATGAAGTTGGCCGCGCATTCGTTGGCAACGGCCTTGGCCAACATCGTTTTACCGGTACCGGGAGGACCATAGAATAGAACACCACGAGACGGAGATAGACCGAACTTGAGGAACTTCTCGGGATGGTCCACAGGATATTGGACGCTCTCCTTAAGATCTTGCTTGACCTCCTCCAAGCCTCCAATGTCTTCCCAGCGGACGTTAGGAACTTCGACAACGGCGACTTCGCGAAGAGCAGATGGGTTGGAGACACCCAATGCGAATCTGAAATTCTCCATGGTGACACCTAGCGAATCCAGAACCTCGGCGTCAATAGTGTCCTCATCGAGATCGATGAGATCCATCTTCTCGCGGATCTGCTGCATAGCAGCCTCCGAGCAGAGAGCAGCGATATCGGAACCGACATAACCGTGAGTCTCAGCAGCAATTTGCTCAAGATCGACATCGTCGCCAAGCTTCATGTTCTTTGTGTGGATCTGGAGAATCTCAAGGCGGCCGGTAGGGTCAGGAATACCGATATCGACCTCACGATCGAAACGACCGAAACGTCGCAGCGCAGGGTCGATGGAGTTAGGACGGTTAGTGGCGGCCATGACCACGACATTAGATCGAGCCTTCATGCCGTCCATGAGAGTAAGAAGTTGGGAGACAACACGTCGCTCGACTTCACCATTGGTCTTTTCTCGCTTGGGAGCGATAGAGTCGATCTCATCAATGAAGATGATAGCGGGCGAGTTCTTCTCGGCCTCTTCAAATGCCTTTCGCAGGTTGGACTCAGACTCACCGGCCATCTTGGACATGATCTCAGGACCGTTGATCAAGAAGAAGAAAGCGCCGGTCTCATTCGCAACAGCACGCGCCATTAGTGTCTTACCAGTACCCGGAGGACCGTAGAGCAGAACACCACGAGGAGGCTTAATGCCGATAGACTTGAAGAGTTGAGGGTGGCGGAGGGGAAGCTCCACCATTTCTCGGATCTGAGCCATCTGTTTGCGGCAGCCACCAATATCATCGTAGCCGACCTCATTGAGGTTATTCTCCTCCTCCTCACGCTGGATCGGCTCGCCCTCGCAGTGAATGACAGTATCTTGGGCAACAATACCGAACTCGGGAGGATCAACCTCGACGACCTTGAATTCCACCTGTCGCATGCCGCCCCGGACAATAAACAGGTCGCCTTGACGGACAGGTCGGTATGCTTCTCGGAAGTATGGGGCGAGGAATACATCGAAGAGGGAACCGGTCAAACCCTCAACGGTATCTGCAATGGGGAGTACTGCAATGCGCTTGGCCTATTGATGATAGCGTTAGTGGGTTATTGCTCCGATTTGAACGAGTCGGAAAGTGATGGTAACTTACATATTTGATGTCCGGGCACGGCTGGATGGTGACAATATCACCATGCTTCACCCGCAAGTTGTGACGCACGACTCGGTTAAGTCGGGCACTGCCGTCGTCAAGGTCGTCATCGGCGAGGACAATCAAGACGGTATCCTTTCGCTTCTTTCCGCGTACCATGACGGTGTCTCCTCGGAATAGCTGGAGCTGCTCCATGGTGTTGTTCGAAAGAGCGATGATAGAGTTGTCATCGTTGATAGCATCGGTAACCCTGCGGAAGTTAGGTTAATAGCTGCCGCTAATTTGAACATAGTGGGATATGATGGGATACGATGGAAAATGATTGGAAATGATGGGAAGTGATGGGGAATGATGATACGTACATTAACTGGTTAGGCTTCTTCTTCTTCTTGAGAATAGCCGTTGAGACGTCATTCTCCTAAAGATAATCATCAGCGTTGAGCTCTTACGAATATGGGAATGGTTTATCGTACAACTTCCTTGTGCTCAGTACCAGAGACGTCACTATTCAGAGGTTAGCTTCAATTCTAATCTGCGGTAGAATGATTTCTACCGGAGGTGAAATTAATAGGGAAAACTTACGCCAAGTTGACCTTTTTCTTGTGCTCAGGCTCTGGTGCCATGATGATTGCTGTGAGAATGAAGGTGTTTGGTCGGTATCAGTGGGGGAAGAAGATGTGCGCGGAACCGCACGAAAAAAAGGTGGGTAGATGAGTTACTTGTGGGAAAAGTTGATGAGGAATCTTGTTCCTTTGCACCAACAACAAGTTTGATAAGTAGAAGAGGTTTACTGTTTTGCGGAATGAAGGAAGGGAGATGATGTTAAATGTGGGATGTGAAGAAGTTGTTGAATTTCGGAGTTTGGCTGTTCTTACTAGTGGTGTTTGAGAGCTGTTGATGACGAGAGGCGGAAAAGAGCTCGGACCAAGTGGCCTAACAGTGCAGAGCCCGCCACACCTTCCAATAATTTCCACAGCCTAACTGTTGAACAAGCCAGATTCCAACTGCCTCACGTACTTGTCCAGCTGTCTGGCACTTGCCATCCCACCTGAGGCTTACAAAACAGATAAGGTTTATCGACAGGCAGACAACCTGCTACGCAATCAGGCATCGACCGTACCTGCATACTGGGTACGTGGGCAACGCACCTACCTAAATATTTGAATTCCATTGCCTCGTCAGCTAGCACAGAACATTCTAGGTTTGTGACTACATGTCTCTTTTAACTTTGTGAAGTATTTTGCACGCCAGAATCAATGATTGATCATTGTCGAGCCTGCCTACGTACCTAGGTATATATGTATTAGTTGGCTAGAAGCTTCTCATTTCATCAATGAGTCTCAACTTTTTCTTCTCATCTTAGCATTTGCCCTAATAATACCGATCTTATTTCACCTAATTGTTATGCCGTACAAGTACCAGAAGGCTAGCGGAGCCTCATACCAGTGTCACCAATTGAGTACTTGTACCTCATAGTCGTGCAGTCCCCGAGGGTGCCCACTAGATTTTTCCGCCTCAAGAGTTACGTAGAGATACATGTACTTACATGGGTACATACGATGCCGTTTAGATAAATATCATCCATTCGCGACTGCCATGATTCTTTAAGAGTTAAAGAAAACTACTAACCAAGTACCTTGTACCGCTACGGAAAACAACTCGGGATATCCAAACGCGGAATCACGGTATATGGCCTTATGTGCAGATACAGGGAAGGTGCCGCCATTCACGATAGAAACGATGACATCACTCACTTATATAATCTTATCTGCCCAAACCCATAGTTACAAACAGAGGTCAAGACTTAATTCCTGCGTCAGGCTCGATTAACTAGCTCCCAGTTATTGTTCGTTCCATTCATCGCAAACAAACCTCCGGCGTCCCTTGATTGGTGTTACTCAAAGGGAAGCCTTGGATGATGACCGGAGCGGTACCTAGGTACCTACTAGGTAAGTGGGTTAACCCCGGATGTAGATATTTCACCCTGCGCTAAACCTGATTAGACTACGGTCTATCCCCCCTCCCCCGCTAAAGATCACCACATTTGTCGTCGAAAGCTTCAAAACATATTCCATTTAGACATTTGTCTTTATCTTATGGAACTTCCTTTGTTAGTATTGGATACTACCATAAGAAGGCTGTATATGAGGGTCTCTGGTATCATATTTGGTTATTGGATTTCAAACGTAATATTCATATAATAGCGGCTTTAGTACACTTGTAAGACCTCCAAGGTTCGAATCACGCCAAGGTCAATTAACTATAGGGACGATTTGTTAGGTGACATTGCAACACGACAACAGCCGGTCTCCTTTTTCCATTTGAGTCATACACATCTCTTGTGTTATGTACCTACTTCAGCCAATAGTATCTTTTCTGGTAGGGGAGGGCATGACACAAGTACTGCTACGAAGCCATAACTCTCTCGATATGTACATGCTTCCTTTGCCTGTCGAAGCATCATACACGTGATTACCCCTCGCATCTCATTCTTCGCTAACAAGTGGTCATCGGATTGAATTTGCTTGGATCCTTTGAATCTCCTATCATCAGCCACACCTCTTCTCCAAGGGTCTCATCGCAATTCCTACCATAATGGCTGAAGCATCTATTGTATTTCTTAGTCGAGACGACCTCTACAAGACTTCCAAGCCATATGCTATCCAATACGAGCCCCATGGGAACATACCCCAGTCGAACATCATCCAGGAAAGGGTCAATAACATTCCTGTTAGAGATCTCCGGCCTGTCAAAGACACTTTGACTCTGGAGAAAGATGGGATATTAGTCAAAGAACTCCGCACAGGTTTGCAGCTTGCTGATTTTGCTGATCCCAATGCTGTTCAGGACTTGTATCTACCAAAGGTGCAACAACTACTCCAAGAAGTTTTAGGAACACAAAATGTGGCTATTCTCGAGTACCTTGTATGCCTCTCTCGTAGAATACATTACTTCGAACTTAACGAGTTCTCAGGTACGACGTCGTCACGCAGCATTCCCGCTCTCTTCAGGCCGCGAATTTGAGTTTGCGCAACCAGTTCCAAATGCTCACGTTGGTATGTATTCCCAATTTCACATACAACTGTAATATACATTGCCTAGGATGTAGATATGGCTATTTTTCTCATATATTTCAGACTTCTCCCCGAACGGTATCAGGGACATTGTGACCGATCGCTATGGATCTGATATGGGGGAAGACCTACTCAAAAATCGATACAAAATCGTGAAGTAGGGTCATATCCTTCTTCTAGTCAAGTACCACTTCACTGACTACATACCATAGTGTCTGGAAGCCACTCTTCGGCCCATTGCTAGATTGGCCGCTTGTGCTCTGCCGACCTGCTTCCCTTGGACCTGATGACCTCGAGGTCATGGATAACGTGTTCCCGAATGTCATTGAAGAAAGCATCAACATACACTATAGTGTTGGACAGGACTGGTGCTATCTTGATAAGCAAATGGATACTGAGGTCCTCATTTTCCAGGGGGGAGACTCGGACCTTGGTCTTCGTGGTGGTCAGTCCAAATCATTTTCCCCTCCTTCACTGGGGTTATTCTTACCCTCGTTCAGGCGTTCCACATTGTTCCTTTGAGGATAAAAGAAACAGTGACAATGTGCGTCCCCGAGAAAGCATCGAAGTTCGAGCATTGGCGTTCTATACCGATGAGAAGTTGAATTTGGACCGTGTCGTGCCATCGCGATTACATGGTCCTAAATCAACGTACGCACAGAAAGCACAAGTACAAGCTTAAACACACTGCAAGGGTTAAGAAATCTACGAATGGCCAATGTGTCTTTGTATTTAATAAAGCTGTTCGGCCAATTTCCATATTCTGCTACGAACTTATTGAATGATGCCTTTATCACTGTCTCTAACCGAAATCATTGCTACGTCAAGAAAGATTGGGTCAGAGAGTGAAACGGGCGTTATATTGCCAATGATAATGCTGATGAGCTATGGTAAGAGTGTTGAATAGGTACTTCAACGCGCAATGCAATCTGAATGAATGAGACTTGTAAAGTTCCAACAACGACAGGCCATCTCCTAATAATCGCTCTCACTTGATTTTGTTCCAGCTTGTCACTAGGTATCTAAAGACGAACTCCTTCAGTCCACTTAATGAAGTTTGGGTATGCTCCACCGCCACTATAGAGGACTCTTATCTGCCCAGCACGACTCTTCTCGCTGGCAGGTTTGACATCCTGAGTTGGTGGCCACACAGATTTCCAAGGCTGGTCTCTCTGAGCTAGGCCCTTGTAATTGCTAGTGTCGAGAGAACTATCGATGGTGGCGGGTATTGGAAGGTTGGTGCTTGTAAACGGGGCCATGTTGAGGCGTGTATGATATTCTACACACGGTGTTAGTTAGGTTAATTAGAAGACTTGGAATATACGAGGTTGTAGAATACCTGCTTTTGATTGGCTAGGTGCTCTGATAGAGTATAGGGTCTTGTAGGTACATAAATCACGCGAGAATCGAAGCACACTGTCTTGTTAATAAAGTGGGCAACAGCTGAGCCCCCAATTCTGAGATTCTACGATTAATAGTAGACGTCAACCGGTCAAACACGGGATCACCCCATATCCAATCATTGGCCGAGTTTTGGACGGCATCGAGGAATTCCAAGGATCTAGACGACCTGTATAGATGAAGACGGACTATCACAGAAAGCCACTCAGCCAAAGACGCATTGCCTAGTTGAAATCAAGGCAACTGAACTAGATGCCTTGCACACCAAAAAGTGCAAACACCAATTAGATAAATATACGCAATAGCAGCCACATTAAAAATGAAGATATATGCTGCACTCTTAACGAAGAGGCATTCTATAAGACCAACGATTGGGTCGATCGCACGGAAAGTAGCATCCACTTCGGCGTCCCCCACGGTGGAGCAGACTCCGGTCTGACCGGTGAATTTCTAGCTCATTTCAAATGACTCCTTAAAACATAATTAGTATTATTAAAGGTATATGGATACTTACCTGTAACCACCTGCTCACCTCAGTGAAAAAGAGACAGATACTGGAACATATATACGTTCTGCGTATCACATGAAAATTATATCTTTCTTTGATGACAAGGGTAAAGATACGTAGTGTCACTAGACTACTGCATACTGGTAGTAAAGCATGCGACAGGGGTTCAATCCATATCAACCTACCTAGGTAGGTAGTACGTATGTGAACGAATGCTATAGGTAGGTATGGATAGATCTCAAGTGCTACAATGCATGGCTTGCAGCTACATACCTAGTCTCCTCACAGTCTCCCGTTCGCTGCAATCGGAGCGCGATAGAAGCATTCCCCACCCGGATAGGCTCCGTCATGTTCCCAAACGAGTCTGTCGATTCTCCCATCTTCTGACCTCACGAATCGAATTTTATAAAAGTTTCTCCAAGTGACGGGAAACCTGCCTCGCTGGACACTCTCATCTCGGGTAAGGACCCAAGTGAAAACGTCGTATTCGTAGTGCTCCACTGGATACCAAAATTCATGTTTGCCTTGAAAGCAAATTTGCAACTGTCCGTTCTCTTGGCGTATCTCGATTTTCAAGATGTGATTTTCACTCCAGAATTGACCGACATATGATGATAGGGGTAGATGCGAAGTTCCCGGAATACGTTCTTCTTCAAGGTCAGTCTTAATCTTTGGCCATCTCGCACCCGAATTTTTCGCACTGAGTTTAGCTAAGTCAAGGTAATTGTTCTTTTCTGGGTTATCAATGATGGTTTCAAGAAGAAGTTGTCCAATCCAGTCCGAGACATCATTGTTGGAAAGGCCGTTGGAGAGAACGACCACTGCCGTATGGGTATCCGGAAGGAGGGCGACGAAATGTAAGCTGCACATATTACTGCCCTGGTTCCAAATACACAATCTGGGGACCTTCAGTCCCTTGCCAACAAGAGGCATTTCTGCAACATATGTAGGATTCAATCCAATGCTACCCATAGGAGCTGGTAGTTCTGTGCGGGCCCAGCCAAGTGCATATGAGTTCTCATTACCCGAGGGGAGTTCAAACATTTTTGCATGGGCTTGTAGGAGGGTAGGTACCTGAACAAGAGGATTTTCTGCTGAAGAAGTTGTGTTATGCTGAGACTGATCCGTAAAAGCCGCAAGGAGTGCGTCGTAATAGGTAAGTAAATCACGAACGCAACTTTGTATACCAATAGCGCCTTGCATGATTTGACCATCCTCAAATGTTGGACGACACTCTAGGTGATATGGCGTGCCATCAGACAGCGCCTGGTAAGGTTCAGCACGATTATCCAGTCCAGTCTTGTTTGAGGTGATGGTGCGACTCATTCCCAATGGTTCGAAAATGTTGTGTTTGAGAGTAGTTCCCCACGATAAGTCACCACCGAGGGCTGTAGTGATCTCGTCGGCTACAGCGTAGCCCCAATTGTTGTACTTAAACCCATCTCCCAAGTTGAATAGCTTCTCTAGACTATTAACCATAGGGAGTGCGTCTTGGCGGCTCATACTAGCCTGCCCAAATTCGCCCTCGTGCAAAATGCCTATAGATGCTCCAGGAGCACCCGAAACTTTGACCAGTTCGCCGATAGTGGGAGACAAGGCGCGTAGACGCGACACTAGTGGTTCGACCATTATACAGAAGTAATAAATGCAATCATAAGAAGATGGCTATGGGATTTAGAAATGCCTTTCTAACCTGTGTCTCGGGTAGGTACGCAGTGAGGGGTCGATGTGAAATGACAAGCTGGGGTATGGTTGGACTGGATAGGCACTCAACTACTTTAGTTATCGGCCAACTGCAGATTTATATTACTTATATATATTATTTCATTAAGGAATACGAAGCTTTCAGCGGTGACGTGACTGCCAGCCTCCATAAGCAGCCACCAAGGCATCCTCGGAGCTTGTGATTCTATGTTTTCTTTCAACCTAGATAACGATCTCAGCAAGCCACCAAGTAGGTATGTTCGTCATGTATTCGAATAACGAGCATTTGTGGCTGGGGATATACCTAGTCATACCTGGGTGTGTACTTACTAAATATTGAGCGCCTCTGTACTCAGCATTTCGTTTGAGATTCGGTGCTAGGTAGGGTTTACGAGAGCCTTTGCTGTCTAACAAGAATCCCCTTCATCGTGTACTTCCTCATAACCAAAGATACGTGTTGTTTAGCCAGCTACAAATTGTTCTTGAGTATCGCGTTTTTCTTTCTTTTTTCTTCTTTTTAATATTTAATACATTTCAAGTGCTTCGTATCACTTCTCATTATAAAATGGGTAGATACTCGCCAAAATCATGGAAAACGCTGGTTGATCGCCAAGAGCAGGCTCTCCACGACATCGATTGTGTTGACGCACTGAGCGTTGCATCTTTTGATGAACTGGAAAAATCCCTCTTTTCGATAGTGAATGAATATGGTGATAGTGGGTTTCCGGATATTGTGAATCGCCTCGAGCCTGGTTTCCGGTATCTCGAGCGCTTTGACCGAGCGATCACTTCGGCATCACAGTACGAACCCACGGCATGCCTTGTTTGGGGTGTCATGCAGGCATTTGTACAGGTATGTACAGCATGTAGTGTGAATCTCCGTGGTAATCAATTATCCAACATGAAACTTGAATACGCAGTCTGCTTGTCAACCTAACGCTATGTTGGATGACATGATTAATCTGGTTACCGAGCTCAATGAATCATTGTCTGAGTTTGAGGACGATCTCCGTACGCCTGCCGAATCACCGGCACTCCAAGCTCACTTGCAGGACATTTATGAAGCCTACATGGACTATTGCATTGACTGCATTAGGTATATGAAGAGTCCTTCATGTGAGTCGTCCCTAATGAATATTTTGGTTGTCCCGTCTGACTGAGGTACAGTGTCGTTTATCACCTATATTCTCGGGTCGGACCCTGCGAGCTCTCTCAGACGTACCAAGGAAGAGTTGAAGCGCCACATACGAAAGTTCCGTCGAACGGCAAAGCTCTCCACTGGGCATCAACGTATGTTTCAAAATATTGGGGAAGAACTTACATCTAAGCCACTAGAGGAGCCGGTCAACAAACCCACGGACAAGACCGAGTCCAAGGTGACATTCCCTGTCAACACTGTCACCATGTACAAAAACTTCATTTTTCTCGGTCGAGATAGCGAGCTGAACGACATCAGAAAAGCACTCCATCCAGCCCCGGGGGTCGCTAGCACTGCTCAAGACGCCTCGAGACAATCAAAATACGGGCAAGGTGTTGCCTGTTGCATTTTGCAGGGACTCGGAGGTATTGGTAAAACCCAGACGGCTCTCGAATATACTTTCAGATACCGAGAGGAGTACGATGCCATCTTTTGGGTTCGCGCCGAGTTGAATTCTGGCATCGCTTCCGCGTATGCGAATATATGCAGCCTCCTGGGTCTTTCTGGCTCTTCGGATATCGATGAAGGCGAAGCGGTCGAACTTGCCAAGAAATGGCTTAGCACAACAAGTAAGTACGCGGCATCGTTTTAGATACTTGTGTTATGCTCATGATCATGATTAGAGAGGAGATGGCTCATTGTTTACGACAATGTGGAGGGAATTGACGACGTTGCTATCTATTGTCCCTCGACAATACGAAGTGAAAGCAACGTGATCATCACGACCCAAAGAACAGACGTGTTTCCCTTTACCGAGAAGTTCACAACTATCCAGATCAAGGATTTGACACGCGACGAAGGCGCTGACCTCCTCTTTGCATGCCTACAACGTAGTGCAGTAGACGAAGAAGAGAGGGAGTATGCAAGAATGATTTCTGACTTGCTTGGTGGCTTGCCGTTAGCCTTGACGACTATTGGTGGCTATCTGCATCAAACCAAGGACGCCATCTTCAATTTTTTCAATTATTTGAAGACTTCGTCCAATGCCTGGGTAGCCAGCGCTGTTGGGCCCGCTAAGCAATACGAGAAGACTTTGGCGACAGTCTACGATATTGCTCTCCGGGAGCTGTCAAGCGATGCAAGAATGCTCATTAACATTCTTGCTTTTCTCAACCCAGACTACATCACCGAAGATTTGTTCACCAATCGAATCGGCAACCCAGCTTTCGCACTTCCTTTTCTTACGAGTGCACCTAAGTATCACCCCGCATTAGTCGCATCAAGACGCTGCTAATGCAAGAGTAGATTCTCAGATACAATTGGAAGTCTCCGAAACAGACAGTTGGTTGACAGGGATACCTCGGGCTCGCTGCAGTTTCTGAGGATCCATCGCACTGTTCAGATGGCAGTCTTGCACGACCTCTCGTCCCGACCTGATCTTCGTCGACAATCGTGCGACATGGCATTTGCGCTCGTCCAGGAAGTTCTTCCGAAGGTTTCTTCCATCGATAACCCCGAGCCTGGCGCTGTATGTATCGTTCCACCATTCAGTCTGTTTTAGTAGTAAAAGCTGCTTGATTGATTCAATCAGGGAGAATTTGTTTCCAAGATATGCTCGAAATTCCGGATACTGTTTGCCCAAGAGATTGCTAACCTCCAATGCCAGTGGACCGAATTTCGAAAATATGCTCCTCATATTCTAACAATACGTGCCCATTGCGTATGGCCCGAGCCCCCTATAGAGCTTTCGTTGGACTTCGCACAAGTGCTCTCAGATATGTCTACTTATATGTGGCATGCTGGGCTATTAGCCGATGGGATTGACGCCTTAAGAACAGCTGAGCACATTTTGGACGTTCATGATGTCGGGATCGACCATCATCTTCGCGGAAATATCGAGGAACATATTGGTATCTGCGCTAGCTTCCGAGGCGTAAGATTTCGCGACGAGGCCATGTCCCGCAGACATAAAGCTATTCTAGCTAGAGAGGCTTCACATAAGAAGATCGAAACAGAGCGTCCTATTAAACTCGAGGACGAGATTCGTCGGTGGAATGTTCAGTCTGACATGGCATTCGGCTTACTTCAACCCAAAGATTTCGCCCAAGCTGGTGTTATCATCGAGAAGTGCCACGATCAGTACAAGGAGTGGGGTCCCCCAGAGAAGATGCCTTTCGAGTACCTTAAGTATAACCATATTATTTCGCACACGTACATGGCAGAAGGTAGACCTTTGGATGCCATAAGAGTCTGCAAAGAAGGTGCACGTCTCGGCGCGATTTGTTGCGGTGCGGGTCATCCTATGACACTGAACGTCCGGTATAGCATGGCGAACCACTTATATCTCGCCGGCATGGTCGACGAAAGCTTGGAAGAAAATTTAACAATTCTCTAAGCGAGAATACAGGTCGTAGGGGAATTCAATCATTATACCCTCGAAAGCCACTCTATGTGTGGCTCGCTCTATGCGCAGTTGAACATGCTTGACAAAGCTGAGTAGGTTAAGACGATATCTCACGGGTTGCTAGTCGGCCACTAACTTCACATAGAAGTCATTTCTTAACATGCCTCGAACCACAAAAGAGGTCCTGTTGGGACGATGAGTGCATAGCACGCACTCGCTTCCTCTACGCAGACGTCTTGCGTAGTACTGGCCGTGACCAGGAAGCAGACTCACAACTCAAGCAGGCTAGGGCTACATGAGACGATTATTTGATGAAATATCCCCAGTGGCTAACGGCTGATCCGGACGATGAGCTAGTTGTATTCGATCAAATGTGCTGCCTGTGGTCTGGTCGTTACACCGGTAAATTGAAGCAGAAGCTCGATGGCCCCAATGCTGCAGAAGTCTGAGGTATTATGATCTGATGTAATTTAGAGAAGAAACGTGTCGTAATTTACTACTTTGGATGGGTAAGAAAGAGGCGTAACCTGGAGGGAAAGCTGGCGTCCAATCAGCATGTCATTAGCTAATTATGTGGGTTTGGGAAGAGTGATTGGCTTCATTCATTTATAATTACCTAAGTTATACACCGTGAGTTTTGCGATCGTGATATTCGATTCCTCGATCTCGCCGAAGGTTCTTTAATTACGTCAAGTTAGATTAGATCCTATCAACGACGGAATCGCAGTCTGAGGCGCGAAAAGCGCTATATGCAATTCTTGGCTGCAGGACGATGCGTGTAAAATTTGGAGAGAAATTGAGGACGAAGTTCGAAGGTCGAGGGTTCTAGAAATGGTAGGTTTTGGCTGCCATTTTGGGTAGGGAAGTAGGGATCTGTATGTGAAATTTCCAGCACTTGCTTTCAATTTCTCTCTACAATTCATGCCGACGAAAACCGCTTTCAACGAAACCCGTTGCAAGCCGTACCGAAACCATGAAACCGGCATCGAAAAATTTAACGGCCATCACCAGGACACGGAAAATTTTTACATACGAGACAAAACCCGGAACCAGAACGTATGTAATATGCGTGACACTATCAGCCTTGCTCACACGAGCTGTTTGAAAAGGGATTGCAACTTTCTCCACTTCTCTCCACAACGAATCAATTGTCCAATAGCCCTCGCACAATGCAGTTGTCACGATAAGTTGGCGGCGACTTCCCCGAAGGCTAGATAGAAGTTACAAGCGTGGTTCAAGCATCTCGTTCAACCTCGGCAGGTGCAATAGGTCAAATCATCAGATCACATAGATCATTCTCCACGGCGGCAAGTAGATCTTGAGAAAGGGAAAGTATATCTTAACAAGCTAGCGTCGTACTAGTTTAGTACTTGATAAACAATCTCAACACCATCTTCAACCGTCGAACCGTCAACCTTGCAGATCTTGTCAAGCCATCGCATCGTTATGCATGTCGGCTCCACCATTATCTAGCAAGTAAGGTAAAAGATAGCTGCATATATATGTAGCCAGGGTTACGATGCTAGCTATCCGTTTCTAAATATCACTTGTCAAGCCTTTCTCTGAGCTCTGACTTGCTACATCTATTTCAACTCCTCTTTCAATCTTCTATTTACGTCGCTTTTCATCTTTTCATATTTGCATCTAGTCTTATTTATGTCCTATAGTAAAATAACTGGGATCGATTCCTTCTAGCATTTGCCCCTCTTAACTAGAGCGCCACCAACTGCGACCACCTCGTTAACTTTTTTACGTCCCGGGATTCTAATTTAAAAATCTAAGAAAACTTGAGTTGCGACTTTCTTAGTGTTTCTGTAGATACTAGAGCTCTCGCAGTTCCCTCTAGTAAAATTTCAGACGATGACTGCGAGACAAGCAACGACATGGGAAGAATACAACCGCGGGGCCTCACCCGGCAGAAGCAACAGCTTATCATCCCTTGCTAACCAGAGTATTCAATCTGAAGACCAAGCGCTGTTGAGTGAGCAGGGGTACGATGATGAGCGACCCCATCGGACGGGACGAAGGTTCGCAGCTCTGCTATTGCTTCTTCATTAATGCGTAGACTAAACTAATTGTACTAATTCTTGTAGATCTTCCGTGACAAATCGCCTTGCTGCATTGACAGACATTGGTGGTGTGAATAGCATCAGATCTTTCAGCAGGAGCTGGCAACGAGCCTCCGTCTTCCCCGAAATCATACCGCAACAACCATCATTCGTCTTTGCTCCAGACCAAGAGCCAGTCCAGACGGTAGATCCGAGTCCATATGCTAGGCGCGATGTTGAAGCGGGTCCTAGAACGTCTCTTCTAAGAAGAGACCTTGAAGAGGCACCCACGCCCGATGCTGTTGACTTTGAGGATTCCGGGCCTGTAGGGACGCCCCCGTCGCGAATTGACAGCCAAGACGGCGAACGAAAACGACTTGGTGGCGACCTTTTTAGGACGGCATCTCCGTCCGGCTCTATTCGCAGCACCTCGATATTCTCGACACCGCCACACCTAGCTGTTCCTCCCTTAGTCGGTAGCTATGGTTCCATGCGAAGTTATGGCACTGTTGAATCAGGAGCCACTCATTCTTCCATGATACATGCCGCAGACCTTTGGCGCCAGCAGCAAGAATCTGGCGCAAATGTACCTGATGGAGAACGCCAACCGATCTTAGTGAAAGAGGTCGAGCAGGAGGGAAGAATTGTGTTACAGGTCTCTGGTCAATCAACTCTACCGCAAACAGTTGTCAATTCTACCAAGTAAGAAGCTCTCTCTCATGTCCTTGGATGTGCTTTGCTAAGTATTTACTCAGTGTATTGATCGGCGTTGGCTTACTGAGTTTACCTATGGGACTAAAGTATGCCGGATGGATCTGTGGATTAATCGCACTCAGCTTATGCGCTGCGGTGACTAGCTGGACGGCGAGATTGTTGGCAAAATGCATGGATCTCGACCCCACGATGATCACATTTTCCGACATAGCGTTCATTTCCTTTGGTAGGAAAGCGCGCATCATGACAGCCGTACTGTTCACCCTCGAGTTGCTCGCAGCTTGTGTCGCCCTAATCGTACTCTTTGCTGACTCGTTGGCGCTCCTGTTTCCTGGCACGTTGAGCGTCACCGAATGGAAAGTTCTTTGTACTATAATCATGATACCCCTTCAATTTGCTCCGTTGTCTCTTTTATCGTTTACTAGTTTCATTGGGGTGGTCTCTTGTCTGAGTAGTAAGTTCACCTCCAAATTGTTCAAAATACGCAAATACTGATAGAGGCCTAGTTGTTATCATCGTTGTACTCGATGGCTTATTGAAACATCATAGCCCTGGTTCTCTTCTGGAACCGGCTGCGACATTTCTTTTCCCAGAAAATTGGCTGACTCTACCCTTATCCTTCGGGCTTCTCATGTCGCCGTGGGGCGGGCATAGTGTTTTCCCAAATGTAGGACTCCTCCAAGTAACATAAGAGGAAACTTCTCTAACTAAAGTTTAGATTTATCGAGATATGCGTCATCCATACCGTTATAAAGAAGTATGTCACCCAGCGACTTTTTCTTAGTGCTAAATGAAACTAACCCCTCGCAGGCGGTTACATATACGTTTAGCTTCACTGTAAGTCTTGGAGAACATCCTACTGTTAGACATAAAGAAAAACTAACATTCTATAGTTCATAGTGGACGCTGCAGTAGCTATTGTAGGAGTTATCATGTTTGGAGATGGAGTTCGTGATGAGATCACAAGCAACATTCTTCAGACTACGGGCTACCCAAATGTTTTGAACGTACTCCTCGTAGTGTTCATCGCCATCATTCCCCTAACCAAAATCCCCCTAAATTCCCAGCCGATCGTCACAACACTAGAAGTTGTGTTCGGTCTTCGGCAACAAGTTGTTGCCGAGGAGTCATCACTAGTCGGACTATCTAGTACTTCGAGAGGGTTGCTGAAAGCTCTCGTTCGAATACTAACTCTACTCGTGTTCTTGGGAATAGCTATCCTCTTCCCAGCCTTTGACTCTATCATGGCGTTCATGGGTAGCGCTCTCTGCTTTACGATTTGCGTCACGTACGTGTTGAACATTTCATCATCTTAGCTCCTCTTTTGCCGTACACAAGAGCTAATAGTTATGCAGACTTCCTTTAGCCTTCTACCTAAAGCTATTTGGGCACGAGATTGCAGCAGGGGAGCGCATTTTCGTTTGGATTGTCATGTTCATTTCTTTCACCATCTCCATTGTCGGGACTGTCTGGGCTTTCCTACCCAAGGATCTCATCGGAGCAAATTAATCTCACGAATTAAGGGGGCGAACCCAATATCTGGATGTTTCAAATTAATATGAGGCGTTGGAAATCCAAAAGTGTTTGACGATTCTAGGGATGGCAGGGTTCATATGCATACTGGAAGCATAGCGTCAATTGGCATAGCATTGTGTCTGTTTAGGTTGCGGCCAGAGCACATAGGGCTATAGGATAAAGGGAGAATCGAAGTCATATAGCATAATAGCCAATGGGAATAAAATCATGATTTTCTAATCGATGCCTCTGTTCGAAAGATACAACATCGGTACGAAGCCCTTCTGGTAACACCTAACGCCTACGCACCCCTTCCCATATCTATAGCCGCCCCGTAAAACGCCGGGTATCTCCATCCGGCAGACATAATCATAATTGTAAGCATCCCCATATCCATTCCCAAGCTACCAAGGAAACACAATCTTCAACAACACGCTACTGACAGCAAGCGGCTCCTACCACCGCCACTCGCGCGCCGCGTCGACGTACCACCACACCATGAACACGCACGCGGCCAGCTGTCCTGCCACGATAGACCGCCCGCAAGCCCATTGTCGAGGTAACACGAAGATCTGCCACCATTGCAGAAGTAACATGCAGCCGAAGCGTAGGAGGGAGAAGTCGTGGTGGTAGAGCGCGAGGTTCAGGAGGAAGAGACCGCCTAGGGAGGGGACTAGTTCGAAGAGGATGAAGAGGAGCATTAGGGGGCGGATGTGCACGTACCGGCAGTAGGGGCTTTCGCAGTGCGGGTGCTGGGGCATGCGGTTTTGGTTGGGGTTTTGGTTGGGGTTGTGGTTTTGGGTGCGCCGGGTCCAGTTTATTATCGGCAGCGAGGATGTAGATGAGGATGGTAAAGATGAGGAATTGGATGCCTCGGAGGTTGGGAGCGTGCCCCGGGCCGGCCTGCCCCTTTTCCGCGAGAGCTGGTACTCGGTTGTGCCGAGGCACGCGGCGCAGCAGTTGAAGTAGCTCAGTAGAAGCGTCTTCCGGCACACGAAGCAGGATCGGTTAGATGCTGCGTAGGTCGGCTTTTGTGACCTTCCATCGTCGGATTCTGGGGGTGATACAGTGGGGGATGTTTGGCTGTACTCTGACTTCGTGAGGTCGATGTTGATTACGTGGTCGTGTTCCATGGTCGTAGCAATGTGGAATGACCTTATCTTGTTATCTATGCCTATATTGACCGTGTAATAGAATGGAGTAGAATAATGCTTAAGAAATTGATGTATGCCCGAAGCACAATTAGTCTTGTTGCTCTTTTGTTTGGTAAACGAATGTAACAAGTGAATGTATAAGTAAACTCGGGCTTGAAGAGGGGCTAAGACTAGATGAAATTTACTTCGATGTTGTGATAAAGAACAGAAACAGAATCCCGGACGCAGAAAACATTCAGCTTAATGTTTGTATCTAGTGAGTAGTTCATCTTGATAGCTGTTGCGGAAGTTGCAAGGCAATCTTATCAGGGACTTCCAAGGTCGTCGTTTGTGAAGGTGATAACCACCCCCTTATTCCGGTCGGACTTGCGTTGATTTATCACAGCATCTTATAGCAGGTATCATCCTGTCAACGTTATGTGATGGGGCTCTTTTTGTTCGGCTTGCCAATCATGACAATCCAAGAGAAAACTAATGTTTCGTATAAACGTTGAATTATCAAGTTGATCATTAACATCTAAAAGATATAGAGCGACCGAGGTATGCTTAGTTGGGAAAGGGGGCACGATACAGACAGCCTGATTGACAAAACATGATCGTCTGGGTTGGCAAAGCCACAAAGACGACCTCGCACCATGTAAGAGAGAAGCAGAATCCATTTCCTCAGAAGTAGAATTCTTATTCTGATTCTATAGATTCGTTTTTGTTTGACTATTTGACTCGGTAGACGCCAAATTACTCAGCTAGTCGTATGATCTCTTCTCCCTAGGCCTCGGGCGTTTCGATATACCCCTATTTTGTCGATATGTAGCTGAACAAGCGGTATGATGCCCCCTGGCCTAAATTCGTCTCGCAATTATTCATGCCAAACTGGGTCTATTGACACCGAATAAAGAGTGCTCATGCAGCTATATATCACAAAATGCCTTACAAGCAAAACCTGCGACTGTTGTTTGTGCCATGGGCTGCAGTGTTGGACTTCTGGAGCAGTTCATGATTCCTCTCGTGTAGCTCTTTAAAAGAAGCATTTGATATCCAATGGTTGCCCAGAAGCTGAATATCATATCTCGATTCCGAGCTCCCGGTCCAAGTCCTTACTTCACTCCAGTCACATGAAGGAAAATGTCGCAGGTCAGAACGAATATGAATTCAACTATAACCATATACTCGACAATTCCCTTAAGGACCTTACGCGGCTGCGTTTCTAAACTCGACGTATTGAGCACCTGACATTCCCCGGTACTTCCGCCGTGTTACGTACAATTGCCTCGGCCGAGTGCCGGACTCCCGGAAGTACATTTCGAGGCTGGTCATGCACCTATCCCAATCGATACCCTTGTTTCCACTGCCGTGTGTCACAGCACCTACATATGTACCTCAAGTGCCATCTCCAATTTCACATATTTAGCGCGCGCCTCGCCTGTCCTTAAGGCTCGGTTAACGACTGCAGCCACCGGCGTAGTGAGATTAGCAAAATACGTAATGTACCTACTCGTACTTATGCATACATCCATATGTATGGACGCCCCCTATATAACTAACCCCCCTTCACCCCCCTTAATCACTTAACCAACCCGTGCTCAGCCTCCCTTACTTCCCTTAATGTTCCGTCTCTGCAGGTATGTATCCTGCCTGTTGTCCCGCCTACGCTTACCCTTGCATTCCAGATCGGGAGACGTGCCTGCGGATGAGACGATATGACGTCGACAAGATAATTCAAGTTCCAAGAGTCAAGACGGACCTTTGGCGAAGTTTATCAAGAAAAGGGGGTATGTTTCGTTAAGTAATTACTAACAGTTATATACATGAATTCAATAAGATTTACGTGAATGACGAATCGAATGCTTAGGTACCTATAATAAAATACCTAGCCGAGGTATACCGATACTTGTTGACTATTAGGTACCTAAGTGAGACATAAATAGAGGTAAAAGCGCTAATTTTCTAATAATACATCAAAGAATTTAACTATGAACTACATACAGCCTCACGATATTCTCCCGAGTTATCCGTGCAGACACTGTGTATGATTTATGTACTCGATTATTTGATTAGCTAATCTATATATTTACATAATGAATATAATGCTGTTGTTGGGCGAGATCGAATCCCCTATTCACGTCGAGAATCACAATCAAGTATATCAATGTGGGCGATAGGGCGTAAAATCTGAGTGGGTAACTTCTGGTATTGTGTGAATAATCTGGAGAATATCTAATACCTAGAGAGCGAGTTGATGCTAGATCGATCCACCAGGAATGCTGTGTAAGAGGTATTGTACTGCTGCTGCTAAGTTTGCCAAACTGCGTGATGTTGTTAATGATCCAAATCCAATCCAAACGACAAGGAGCCCAAGCCAATTTTTTATCCGTGCTGGTCCAAAAGAAAATCATGGCCTCTTCCCATACAATTTCCTTTCTTAATCATTTCATCTCTTGCCCCGAAATAGCACAAGGTCCAAACTGTATTAAGAACGAGAAATGGCAGAGTACCAACGAAAGAAAGCAGCAGCAGCAGTAAACCCATTTCTAAAACATTTCCTGTGAGTTTGTGGACAGATGAGCACAACTACAAGTGGCGACACTAGCTAGGGAGAGCTCAGTGAGCTTCCTGCCAGTGGCCAACCCACTCCATATCGCCGAGATCATGGCGTCTCTCCTTTCGCCAATTCCAATCTCGACCCTTGTTCCAAGGGCACTCGCGTGATGTGGCGCGAATATCTCGATTCCACTTGTGTTGGTGGCTATTGGTGTTGATGTGCTGTTGATTGGCGTGATCCCAAGTGCCTACTCCTTGCAAATTATTAATGCCGTATCCAAATGGTCGTCGAGACTTCGTTGAGAAGTCCGGCGATCTGGGTTCCGATGCTCCTGTCACAGCTCTGCGGCGTTCCCCAAGGGCCTCCCACTTGTCGAGGTGGTTGCGCTTCGACGGCGGCGAGTAGCGAGGCGGGAAGTCCTGAGGCTGCTCAACAGCAACGGGTTCATGAAAGAAAAATCCATCCGCAACCAAATCCCCGTCAATATCATTCGAAATAGTATCATTCACAGGCGAAGCCTCGGGCTTCTCATTATCAGACGCTGGCGCCTGGTGCAAGGATACCTGATCCTGCTTAGGAGTGCGGGTGGCCTCCTTGCTCTCCTGACTCCAGGTCCTCGAATTGAGCTCCTTGAGCACCTGAAGTTGACGTGCACGTTCCTCCTCATCCTCCTCGAAATCCTCGTCCCACATGTCGCTCCAGCTCTTGGAGACGGCTTCCTTCTGGCGACCAAACACCATGGACATCGCGCTGAGTGTAGGCCTAGGCTTGGACATGGTAATTGGCAAAGATCCAGCCGTGGGAGACACCTTGACGGGAGCGCGTGTTGGCACATCCATTGGTCGAGAGATGTTAAGGGGGTTCACGGATGCTGCTAGGTTAGATGTCAGAATAGAAGAAATTGAAGGCGTCTCGACAGAACCCGACATCCAATCCGTGGTACCAGCTGACTTGGAAAAGAGATCCTCAGTGTAACTCTCGTCGTCGGGAATAGCACTAAGCTGGCGAATACCCTGGAACGTGTTTGCGTTCAAAGCCTTGACCCAGGGGAAGGTTCCTTGGTCAACCTGGGGGCTCTGGACTGAAGGTGTCCGCAATGGCTCGCGGTTGGCAGTCGCGACATTGGAACGTTCGACCGTGCAGAAGTCATCGAGCGCCTCTTCGAGGGTGGTGAAACTGACGACGCGGCGAAGGGCGTTCCTAGCGCCCACCAGCGATCGCTTTTGAGGGTCAAGATTCATACACTGAACGATAACTTCGTAAGTGTCTTGAGACATGGTAGGGAATACATCAAATAGCGACTGCTTGTCACGTGAAAAATCCAGGAACAAAAGGTCATCTTCGGTCGGTGTGTTAAACGGGTTTCGTGAGAAGAGAATGTTGAGCAGGCAGATGCCAATTGCCCAAATGTCTGCCTGGGCCGGCGAGTATCCAGCTCCGGCCGAGTCATACTGCTCAGGTGACATGTACCTATCACTTCCGACAGTTGTCTCGTAGCTCCATCTTTCTGTAGTGGCCAATCCAAAGTCACCAAGCTTCATGGCTCCCGATTCGGAGAGGAAGATGTTCTCAGGCTTGATGTCTCGGTGGTAAATGCCCTTCGAGTGCATGTAGGAAACAGCGTCGACGAGTTCAAGCATGAATTGGCGCACATGTTCGGTCTCGAGAGGGCCGGATCCGGTTCGAATGGCCTCGTAAAGGTCGCCGCGCGAGCAGTACTCTAAGACGAGGTATACGTGGGCATCCGTCTCGAACGAGTGGACCAAGTTGACAATATTGGGGTGGTCACCTAGGCGGCGATGGCAAAGAAGCTCCTCGGAATTCTCGTCCACGGCGAACTCGATCCCAACCTCATTAGCGGCTGCCTTCTTGGTCAAACACTTCACAGCGACGAGCTCATTGGTTTGCAAATCCTTGGCCGTGAAGACCATTCCAAAAGATCCATGATTAAGAGGGGCGATTGTTTGAAATCTCCCGTCGAGTATAACGCCATCGTGAAACTTGTTTCTCAAGCATTCCATGACGTTGTCTCGACACGAGACAGATAAGTGAGAAGCGATGAAGGAAGAAACCGGTTGATTATACAACCACAGCTGATCGTACAATCGAACAAATCCTATCCCCTTGCCCGAAGTCTAACTGGAAAGGAGATAAGAGGGGTATCTGAATGCTTCTTGAAACTGATGGAAACTTTTTTTGCGTTCTTGTACAGAGAGCTAAGAGTAGAGCTAAACGGTGCCGGAAGCGATGGGATAGAATGGATAGGATAAAAGTTGATAAGTGAAGTTGGCCAACCCAAGTAAGAGAAGAGGTCGAGTTGTTGAGAGATCGGATGCGATATACAATATGCCGGTTATGGTAAAAGGAAAATCAAATAAACTCCAGGTCGTTAAAGGTCAGAGGCTCATCCAGGGTATGTCAAAGTTTTGTAGAACAAATGAAAGCGGCGAAATAATCGTGAATAGTTGGGACGCGTGGTCCTGAAAGAGTGAAAGGAAAAGTTCGTTATAAGGACATGGATACGATAATGTGAATATGAAAGAGTGTGTCCGTGGTTGGATCTGTCGTCACAAGCTTCAGGGAGGTGGAGCTTGAGGTAGAGATTATGTATGTATAATGCGTTGCTGTCGTTGATGATAGTGGAGGCGGTGAGTCAACGAATCGATTCTCGCAACGGGTGTCCGAAGGCGGCGGTCCTTTACTATTTTCCAGCAGTTCTCACTAGTTCCTAAGCTTCAAGTAGCATCCGTACAAGATGATAGTCGAGTTAAGATGTTCGTGAAGGACACGGAGGACGGTTGAGGGTTTATGTGGCTCTTGATGACCTAGCCGCTGGATGACTGGTCGGCCACGAGATCGGAGCTAGCAGAACGGGTTGTTGGCGGTTTGGTATTTGTAGGGGGTATTATCGAATAAGAGGCTATCACTACTGTCGACTCCCACAACTTGGCTCAATAGCTAAGGGAAGGGAGAGTTATGACTCCTCGTGACCTTGTATCGGTAGTGTGGGTTTGCTAATAGAAGTCGTTCGAAGCTATTATCGTTGCAAGGTGTTCCTGGTGGTCCTGGCTGAGTGCGGATCCAGATTCCAGGCTCTATCAGATTACGAGTCAAGGCGGGTGTGACGTGGTGAAGTCGCTTATCAAGTCTAGTATGCTGACTTTTTTGTGGTTTGTCGTCTGAGACGTAAGGCGGGAGGTGGCCCTTTTTCTAAGTCGTCGTTTTGTTTGTTTGTCGATTGTCGATGGTTGAGAACTGGCTTAGCAGACAAAGAGAGCCTTGAACCTGTTTCGTATGGTTGAATGGAATTAGGTAAAGCGAAGATTGGTCGTAACCGATTGGGACGATCGAGTTTTGTAAGGAAGCAGGTTCAAAGAGACCAATGGTCGCTCAAAGGAAGGAGAGATTTGGCTTGCTATGTATTAATTGAGTTATCAGGATAGGAAGCTAAGATCCAGATCCTATTCTCTCTTGTTGTTGACTTGGTACTTGATTGACTAATTGACACTTGGACTAGATTTGCTAGGATTTGGGAATGGAAACACGCAGAATCAACAGCTTGATGCTTAGTAGCAGTGGAGAGAAAAGGAACAGTGAGCGACGAGACGAAGATTAAGATGGTAAGGGGGTGAGGAGAGAAGCAGTAGGAAATGGATGGATGGCGAGATTGGAAGAGAGTAGTAGTGGTGTGGTAAGGTAGACAAGAAGGAGATGATAATAGTAAAACGAACTCGGTTGTGTGGAGGTGGGCTCGATGATGGGCAATGGGATGCTGGCCTAACATGAAGGTACTGAGGTACTAAGGTACTAAGATACTAAGCTACAACTTGGAAGCCTGCAAGCCTGCTAGTCTAGGCTGGATCATTGATGTTGGGTGGGACGAGGATGGAGCGATTGCAGGCAGTCAATGGGATGGCGCGAACACTTTGAATGGGTAACAAATGTGGGCTATGCTGCGCCTGGGTGGAGCCTGTACGTAGTGTACGTACATAGGGTGGTTCGTGACTGGGGGAGGAACAAGGGGGAAAAGTTAAGCAAATCAAGCAAAGTCAAGGGAAACACTCCAAGAATACCTGGGTATACGAAGGTACTTCAGGTACGTACCCAGGCATCGTACCTTCCAGCATAACAACAATGAAGCATCAAATTTCATCAGTAATCAAAGTCTATCGGAGCAGAGTTCAGCTAGCTAGAGCTAGAAAGCTAGGTCTAGTTGTACAGATGTCCTTTGTTGAAGCTAAGCTAAGGGGTAGTGCCTTGTGACCAATGCTAGCACACTGTAGAAGGAAGCAGAAAGAGCATTGTAGAGTAAGCAATTGGAAGGTAATGACGATAAAAAGTCGAGTTAATATTATCAACGTGCCACGCCATCAGTTAGAATAGTACATCGTCGTGGCCTCGTAAAAGGGGGACCTCGCGTGGAATGTTTCGAGATTGGGAAGTACCACCGTAGCTGACTCGTCACACACCCTGTTTAGATTTGCCTCGACCGTAAACGTCAATACAGTGAATACAGTGTCGATGTCTTAGAATAGATACTGCTTATTAGTTAGTAGTAGGAATGTACCTATTTGGGGATTATTCAGTGAACTGGACACTTAAAGCTTCCAGGTGGCTACCGGCCAGTAACGGCGAGAGGCAGCTAGAAGCTTGTCGAATCATGGTAACTGACCACGCGGATTGGCACGGACTGCAGTGTAGGAATGCCGCTAACGAACGTTCAGATGCACGGTATACAATAGTCTTCCGTGATTAGCGACACTAGACTGGGGATCGCCACACCGCCATCTACCTGTGAGGCCGGTACCTGATAACAGACTTATATGACAACTAAGCAGGCAAGAAGGAAGCAAGGAACAAAAGACCGATGTATCCCTCCTTCCTGAATGGTGGGATCGACAAGTACACTTTATCCTCGACAAGGTATTGCAGGTATCGCATTAAAAAGCCTGCTGGTCGTGGTGTCCCTGTTGGCGCTTCTCAGGCACAAAGGGAGACTTGGACACGTTGCGACAGGACCCCACGATCGCTTCTGTGATGGGAAGGACCAATGATTTGCGTCTCGAACTGCTTAAGTCTTCCAGCAGGTTCGGTTTCACTTGTCAATTAGAAAGCTACGTGATTGGCTAATCGCTCATGCACTCCTTTCTACCTGCATCTTCCGAATCTTCGTTCCTCTCTCTCTCCAAATGCTCCAAGGCACTAAGCTTTACTTAGATAACCTTGACGATTGGGATCATTGCGACGATTCGGTTTTTTGGTCGATATTGACCGCCTTTGTGTAATTTCAATGGGATGCAGGCCACCATGTTCGTGGCCACCCGGGTCGGCGCATTTCAGGATAGTCAGCAGCCAACTAAAAGCTTCTGAAGCACTTCAATTCGATCGCAGTGTTACACTTGCGAATTAACGAGTTAAGCAAGACAAGCACATTGTCCTATGAGCTAAAGGGCCTCAAAGAAAGGGCCTCAATGTTTGCATAATAATAGTAATACCTGAAAATCCCGGGTACCTAGGCCTATGTACCAGGTATGACGGGCGCGCGCGAAAACCCGAGCGTATCGAGAACGCCGAGTATGTATCTGAGGTACCTAAGTATCGATATTATTAGGCCCATATCTGGTGTTGTTTAATAAAAGGGGATCCACCTAGTATAAACAATGAAGGATTGCGAATTGCGAACATTCGAATTGGACAAGTTGAATGAACCGGACACGGCGGACATTCAATGGTACCCTAAGGGGTCTACGGCGTATCGTAGCCCCCGAATTGTTGGGTCTCTCAGGGAATTGCCGGGTTAAATCTGGGGCAATCTTTAGGTTACCTTTGGTTGATACGTTTTGACGCAGGTTGGCATCATCTCCCACTAAGGGGAGATAATGATCCTACACGACGAGCAGATCTCACGATGGGAGATATGGGGGAGGAGAATCAGACATGCTATGTAGACTGCTAGAAGGGGGGGCAGAGGGGATGGCAGTCGAACATGATGCAATATTTTGGGGAAGATGACTGACTGATCGTCTCGCCCCTTTCGGCAGGCGTGGAGGCCTGGAAGAAGACATTCCACACATTCCACAGTTTAGTGTGCGGCGGGTTGCGTGTGTGTGCCCATGTGTGTGCCCTGTGTGTGTGATGTCTGACAGTTGTGTTTCCCAAGTTAGGATGGATTACCTGTCGTGTGACCTCAGAACCGGTAGTGTGTCTTGAACGATGTGTCGACCATAGCATTCCAGCGAAAGAACAAAAAGACCAAAAGACGCTATTCATAAGATTGCCGAATAGAAAATTAGACGGAAGCGGTAGCGTCTCACTGTTTCCGACGCCGGCCGACAGTCCGTCGTCATGCATGACTTGACAATGCCTAGAGACGCGTTCGACGGTTTCAAGCCCAAAATATTTGGGTCTCGTCCGGAGCAACCCAAAACTTGCCAGACAATAGCGGGCGAGTCATACCTCTCCCGCGATCGGCCCCAAACGGCCTCAAACATCTCGGCAATCTCAACTGGTAAACTGGTAGACTGGGCAAACTTGCCGATTGATAAACTGATGGTGAGCCCACCATAGATCATGGATCGAATGCTTTAAAAACATCAATGCTGCCGACCCCACGCGGGCGCATGCTGGGAATCTGCTAGCGGACGCGATGCCCGAAACACTTTTCTCGATCATCTGTTACAGGAAGAACTATACAAGCTACACATATAGCCCTACATATTAACTGATATAGACGTAGTCTAGCGGTGAAGACGACGACAGCATTGCGACAGCCCAGCGAGCAAGAATTCTGGGCACGTTAGAAGCTATTCGGGTTAGGTTATAGCTTCGTCGCTTTCGTCGCTTATTCGCTTCAATGTTCCCCAATCGCTCAACGTCTATACTCAGGCTAAAGACGCGCATCTCGATTGACGAGTGTTATGATGCCATATGATTTATATCGATAATGGTACCATAACCAGACTAAATTGCTGTGAGTTTGTCAAGGCGGTGGACCGTGCAAACACGCAGGACGTGGTGGCTGACGAAGGCTGGCGTTGCTGCTGGTGATGGCTGAACTGCAGCACACTAGGTAGCCCTTTTCGGGATGCGTCTCCAAATGCTGCTCATCCCTTCATGCATGAGCCTGGATGCAGGAAAAACAAGGTATCAATACTAGTAAGTCAGTAGCGGATATAGTGCTGTGATAGCCTTGGAGTATTTTAATGTACTATAAGGCTAAGTATCGTCATGTGTGCTGCTGGACTTTCCTTAATCATAGCTGAGGTAGGATCTTATTGATGAATACCAGAAGAGCCTCGACCTGATTGATTGTTGTTATCGCTATTACTATGACGAGCTCACCTCGCCGTAGGATTTACCTACCTATTAACCTATCCAGTTGGACGGACACACGTTGTATTTGGGATTTGTCGCGATGCCAATGACATCGTGTACCTATAGTGCCTATAGTACTAGTTGTACTTTTGGAGGTTGGTACGGCTGACGGAATGGCTGATGTATGCGTTGTTGAAAATCGGCTATGTAACCGATATGCAGAAATACGTACCCTCCTTGTATGCATTTTGGCGCATTTTGGCATCTCATAATACTCCATACATCCATACGTTGACGCAGGTAAATGCAAAAGATGCAGTAGCTCCTTCGATCTTGAATGGACCATACCCAAAGTCATACCCAAATAGACCCAGCCTATTCTCGTTTCGGTCATATCGATTTCGGTACGCTAGTTTTTAAAGATCCACTTCCGGCCGCGGTCCTTCCATTTTTGACAATTGTTATCGTTATCCGGCGTCGCTCTCGCCGCCGAATGTCTCCTTCTGAGCCATCTGAACCGTCTAAACCATTCTAAAAATGATTACTTCTTTCTAAACCTGGACTCGTGTCTAGCATTGAAAACCAAGCAAGTCATACACCTCATCCACTCATCCACCGTGGAACTAATCCACCCAATCCACTCAACGCACCTTCGCAGATCGCATGGTCTTGGCTTTTGGGGTTTGCTTAAGTCTGTCGCATCAATTCTACCGAAACCTTGTTGGTGCAGTAGCGGATTATAGGTTAGGTACAGCGTGCAATTGCGGATTGCGTTCCTGGCCTTATTCCCTTGCCCATTAACGGACTTTTTGCTCTTTCGCATCTTTTCTCGTTCCTGACCGCCTTCTCGACGACACGTCTCCAAGACGCGGTGTGCCGTGTAAAAAATTTAGAAAAATTCTTTCACCTTCCAAAATTTCGTATCTGATTCGGTGTTAACCTCGGTCGGAGCTCAGACCTTGTAAATAAAAAATTTTCCTGCTCGCGAATCTACGCTGTATCTTATTTTACGATCTTGGTTCCCTGCGAACTTCACCTTCACCGCTCTGTATCGACGGGAAAAGACTTGCTTGCATTGGTTTCCGCTTTCCCCCCAGCCTGCTAGGTTTTACGCAGCAAAAACGATCGTAAGATCTAAAGATCCAAACGACGGGAGACCCACGGTCCCATCTGCTGTCTTGACCATGGCCGCATCTACTCCCGTTAAAGTCGTGTTACTAGACATTGGTAAGGACAGCGACAGCTCCGTGCTTGCCCTTGCTTTACGTTCTTACATCTCTCCATCTCCTACATCTACCTACATAGTAGCTTAGACATCTGGGCGCATTAGCCTGCAATGGTAGCTAATACGTATCCTTAGAGGGCACAGTTTGTCCAATCTCCTTTGTCAAAGATGTCCTGGTAAGACATTCCCCAGCTTAGAGCTGCGCTTCTCCGAACCCAAATTCTCCAAGCCAGCCACCCCAGTAGTATTGGCCCTGTCCTAGTCTAGCGATCGACTGCTCAGGTGGTGCGCGTGATGTACACTCTATTCACAATATCCCAGGAACATTGAGTTTCTATGTAACCTTGAATCAAATCGGTCTTAAATGAATTTGGCCGGCTATCACAAATTACGTCGTTCGATAACTTAACATTGATGGCAAAGTTGCCATGGTAGCCGGGTCGCATTGGATATCACGAGTAGAGAGTCTGCGTTGACTGACGGATGGTTCTAGTTCCCCTATGCGTTGAAAGCTCTTCCAAAGACATTGGAAACCCAATGGGATAATCCAGATTTTGCAAAGTACAAGGATGCATTTCCGGCTGAGTATGCCTCGTCAAAAGAGGCATTGCAAACCCATTTCGAAGTACTTGTGAAGGCTGATGTGAAGATCGCCTACCTCAAAAGTCTCCAAGGCTACCTCTGGGAGGAAGGCTACGCTTCGGGCGACCTCAAGGCTCCCCTATTTCCGGATGTACCTGGCAAGATATCAGAATGGCGAGGAAAGGACATCAAGGTCATGATCTATTCGTCAGGGTCGGTAGCGGCACAGAAGCTGTTCTTCGGCCACACAGATGCCTCTCCGTCAGATCTGACACCGCAGATCTCAGACTGGTTCGACACCGTCAACGCCGGCCTCAAGACGGAAACAACCAGTTACAAGACAATTGCCAGTAGACACCCAGAATTTCCACTTGAACAGTGGTTGTTCTTGAGTGACAACACTAAGGAAGTAGATGCCGCCATTGAGGCGGGCATGCGAAGTGTGGTTGTCCAACGTCCAGGCAATGCACCCCTCTCACCTGAAGTACCGCAACGACTGCAAGTCATAGAGACATTCGACGCTCTAGATGGTGATCTTAACATCCGCGGAAATTAATTGGCTAGGACAACAGAAGGCAACGACTAGCATGAAGGCTTGTGAGGACAACACGACTCTTGACATGGAGGCGCCTACGACGACATAGAAAAGAGTGGAAGCAAATGAGACCAAATAGAAAGCATTTAGTGTAACGGGGGCTATACCGGCGAGCCAATCCGAGTCTACCTTCCCGGCGGAGGGTGTCAAGGAGTTACAAATCGGCCGGCACTGTAGGGGAGTGAGTTCGCAACTTGTAGGCTGGTCGGCGTGCTCCGATTACTACCTAATAAATTCACAAGTTCCCTCCTTGAGGTCTTGTGCTCCAATCTGAAGGATCACGTAGCTTGCCGCAGCGTACTTGTACTCTCGCACTCTAAATAGGCGATCAGGAGCAGCTAAGTACGTCGAGGAACATCGCCTACAGAGATTGGTTCACCTGTGCCAATATGAAATCCGAGACATGGAAGCTTCGCCCCGTCTAGAACAATGGATGACAGGTAACACTTCATGTCCGCACTCTAATCTCGCCGGTAGTGATTGTCTCGGGACCAGGGGCCAGCTCGCCGTAACACTTTATCGGTGGTGTGACCCCTTACCACGGGCATTAAGTATCAATTTCCAGTAATTTCCCAGATCGCTTGAATGGAGGGGGAATGCTTGATTTCATGTGTGACATAGAACTTGATAGAACATCATTTCGCATCCAATGTTTGGGGTTCGTATTTCTGTTAGTTCCTTGAAGTTTTGTGATCTGTCTCCAACCCCGCCGCCACACCCCAATGATCTCCAACGCATATGTGATATCAGCTACGAAGGAAACTTCACGATTACCCCGGCTAGCTTGATTATTGGGAACGGACCGGCGACCGGAACCAAAAGGGTTCTCCGTAATTTGAATCCGGGGTAGACGAGTATATCTACATGACTCGTCATTCCGCGAAGGGAGTCCGTTCGCACCTAGTATCTTTGTATTTCGAGAATGATCGATCGGTCGGTCGTCATCTGACCAAAGCGGGGTTGGTCCTCATTACTGGAGCCAAGCCTTTTTCATATGTAGGCGAGGCACACTGTCTCGTCGTTGCCATTAGCAACGCAAGTGTATGAATCGAGCATCGTGGCCTAGACTCCTAGTTGGAGGTCCGCCAATTTGAGGCGCGCAGGGGAATGTCCTGAGGCGAAGTCCGCATAGCAACCCACGAACGACTTGTTCAGAATCTGGAGAAGAATCAAACGAATCGGAGGCTTGACCACTTTCCTTAGTTGAATTAGTAGATAATAGGCCAATAAACAGTAGGCTGAGCTAGTATGGTGCATAATTAACATGGCTTTGATGTCGTCGATGGGCATTTGCTCACTTAACCATACTTGGTATTAGCGGTATTTGAATGTCCAATCAATAGATTGTTAGTTCTAGAACACCACCTTATCAGCTCCTAGGTGGCGAACGCGTGTTCGCTATGTTGATATCGCTTCTATTGTATTCCCACGTGTCGTTGGTGACGATAGCTTCAAATGCGAGGGAGACGTTCACGACGACCCACGGATAAAATTGCCGAGTAGATCGCCGGGGATTGGAGAGGCAATCCCACGAGTGTGGTTCAACACAGACTACTACTTAGACCCGTATGCCACACCAAACTAGACGGCTACGGTCAGAAGGAATCATCGTATAGAGCGCTTTGTGATTGATCGTTTTAAGGTAAGATGTGTTTCCATCGTCGGTTATATTAGGTAATTGATCGCAGATATGTCTCAAGTGGCCTCCCTAGAGGCTGACGGGGACCTCCAAAAGCCCTGATCAACCAATACTTGGACGAAAGGCGCAGGTGTCGCCTGACCAAGATGGTGTGGTCCTGTTGGTGGGCAACCTGCAAGCCTATCGGGTTGTTAGTATCCTGCGGGGTAGGCTGAGGCCCATACGAATCCGTCGTCGATCTCAAGGACAAGCGCTGCAATAATCTGATTATTAGGAAGCGCGCCTAAGTAGAAAGGCATCGGGCGAATTAAACGATGGGAGCGGTTGGGGTAGAGCAAAAGAACCGACCTCCGGAATTGGTGGGTATGGGAATGTAACCACCGAGATGATAAACGGCCTCAACGTCGTCAGTCTAATGCAATGACGATGTTCACCGTCATATCAATCTGCTCATATAGCTAAATTTATTAGGTGACTGCGCATCCTCTTGGATGAGATTAGAAAACCCGTATGGTCTAGTCCGGTTATCACCCAGATGAGCCACGAAGCACAACTGCAAAGTTGTTCCTAGAATGGCCGGATCGAAGTTCAACCTTCTTGAACGTTGCAGATAGCGACTGGATAGGGAATTTCCGGAGCCAGAGATAATATACGAGTCTTTGGGTGATCTTGCTCTTAGCTTTCACGTATCCTAAAGTATTCATAATTGTCTCTAAATGAGACTCGTTCATGTATCTTGAATTAGTGACGCACTAAATGCTCAGCGATCAGCAACGTTCGTCATCAGAGCAATAGGCATTTATTAAATTGTTGTCATATACATAGTTATACATAGTACATAGGCATAATGAATAGTAGGCTTTTAGAATTCGGTGTATTAAGGCAAGGAGAGCATTGTAAGTACCGGGACTTTGACTTACTGGTGCAGGTAGAACCATGAACAAGCTCGGAAATAGTTCACGCAATCCAGACGAGCAACTTTTGTCAGGCTGCTTTAAGAAATCCAGAGTTCGAAGGAGCATATCACCTCGTCCGGAGGCATCGGGGACAAAATTTAAGACCAATGAGAGGCTAATGATGTCGAACCGTTCGGAGTCATTCTTTGGAAGTGGTCTCTTCATGAAGTCTTGCTGTAAGATACCATCGCTTTGACTGTTCAAGTCTATTCTTTCCATGTCGAATAACCCACTTCTTGAACACATGTTCGCAGTGCTTAATGCTCCAACCTCAAGCATTTTCAAGCGGGTCTCTGCAGAAGTCCCTGCAGAAAAAAGGGGATCAGAATCCATCGGCTGAATCCATTCCATCAGTACATGAGAACTATCTCCTCCGCGGTCAAGCCGTTGGCCCTGGAGGCTGGCTTGTTGGTACCTCTCGATTCCTCCTAAGGCGGCGAGCTCATTATCAATCGCGGCTTCGGCGGCACGATCTCCTCTGGCAACAGCCTGAGACTTTTTCTTCTCTAGAAGATGATGGGAGTTGATCAACGCCTTGGTCGCTTTCCTCGATATGGACTTAGGTTTCCGGACAGTCGGAGGTCTCCCTGCGGCTAAGTTCTTTGTACGGCCTTTCTTCTTTACCGCCATCGTGGGTGGCGGCGTAACCGTTGATCCTCATGAAACTTGAGCAACTGTTGAACATGAAGACGAGGAAACTGGGCAATGAAGTAGGGGAACAGTAATTAATGATTTGAATGCACTGTATATTCTCACTATTTTCTGCGGATAATATATGAGCATTGGAGATGCATGACACAGTAAATGCACGGTCCTTACACATCCCAAAAATTTCGGAGCTGTATTATCCTGAAAATCCGATATCAATCTAATACCCACATTTACTCCCCATTCGAACCAATCAGCAAAGGCCACTACAACTGCCCTAAGTTTTCGCTTAGCGAGATCCACAATATCCCTAGCGTTGTGCCGCACCAAAATTTGATTCTATCAAGAAAAGGTGCACGTTTGGAAACTTTCGAGATATTTCATCAACCTAGAGTAATTCGACAACCACGACTCTAACGCCAAACGTCGACAATCACAATGGCTCCTAAGGCTTCTACAAAGGGTATGCCTCCATGAGCACCGATTCTCCATGTCAACCTGATATTTCTGTCGAAATCGGCGCTGTTGTTTCGCGCGCGCGCCTCTCCCGGCCGACGCATCTAGCAGAGCAGATCTTGCGAGTTCTGATTAAAGAGCGACTGCTGATGCGTTTTCTAATATAGGAGGTGCCTCCAAAGCACCAAAGGGCTTGAAGAAGGCGAATGCCGCCGCCAAGGCCGCCCTCCGTGGCGTAAGTTGTCTCGAACCTGATAAATTATTACTGCAGCAATCGGTGATGCTAATTGTGTTATAGGATAACTCCCACAAGAAGCGCAAGGTCCGCACCTCGACCACCTTCCACCGACCCAAGACCCTACAACTCTCGCGATCCCCCAAGTACCACCGCAAGTCTTTCCCCCACGAGCCTCGCCTAGACGAGCACAAGATCATCGTTCACCCATTGAACACCGAGAGTGCCATGAAGAAGATTGAGGAGAACAACACCCTTGTCTTCATTGTCGACCCCAAGTCCAACAAGGCCCAGATCAAGCAGTCCCTCAAGAAGCTCTATGACATTGACACCGTTAAGATCAACACCCTCATCCGGTAGGTTCCGATCTCCGATCTGTATTTGTATGTTCAACTACGTGTACTGACTTTTTGCTATAGACCCAATGGTACCAAGAAGGCCTACTGCCGCCTGACTGCCGACGTGGACGCTCTGGACATCGCGGCTACCAAGCTCGCTCTTGTCTAATTGGGTGGTTTTGAGGGAGGACTCTTGATTTGCGGGATGATTTGGTAACGGGTTGGCAGATTAGATGCACTTCCCGACCAGGGACGGACACTTGCATTAGGGCTGGCGTTGCTTTTGCCTAAGGAAAGGCATACGAGATCAACGGAAAAAGAATTGATTCCCAAATGAATACAAATCGAGTTCCCTCGAGTGATTTGCTTGATCGTATTCTTAATTTCTGTTTAAGTTCTTCATGAGCCGTGAATGAGTTGTGATTTTATGCCCACACATGATATGACTTCAAAACTAGCGCCTATATCCATCCTGTATCCCATACGGATCTGTCTCGTATTGCGCTCCGAACCCATAATCCCGGCGTAGCTATTCGCACACGTCCTGATAGTAGAATGTTTTACTGACAGCACGGCTGACCTATACGGAGCTATCCATATATAATATCCATACTCAAGAGACTAATGTTAAATCATATTGCGCATCTTGGCCAAATGCGCGACGGTCAAGCCTCTCATATCGAAGAACCGATCGGTACAGTTCGCGATACAGGACTCCTCGCTCTTTTCCAGCTGGCCGGAGCGGATCGTACCCGTGACACACTTCGTGAAGCATATCTGCGTGAGCCCGTGGACGGCTGCGGTCGGGGTGAACACGTGTTAGCGAACCGAACTTTAGGTTTTTGCGTTGTTGATTCCCCTCCCCTTTTCCCTATTCAGTCGCACATGCAGACGCCTTTTCTTGCGCCTAGGGCGTCTGGGAAAGGGGAGGGGGATGGGTTGGGGAGGGGACGCTACGTACAGGCTTGTATCTGCGACTTCTGAGACTCGTTGTCCAGGAACTGCTGGAGATTCTTCTTTTGGTTTTCGGTCAACTTGGTGACGTCGAAGTTGCTGACATCGTCGGACATTTTGAAGGATCTGCTTCGTATGCTAGATTAAGGGGGGCGTGTTCGGGAATTTAGGGCGTCAATCAGGTTTTAGATACACAAGATCTGTATCAATTGGTGAGTTCTGAAGTAGGGTTATTTTGGGTGGAGGTTCGTACGGAAATTGAAGACGATGACGATCTATGAGCGTTGAGTAAATTCAAATTTCCTTGACCTATACTCCAACTTCTTATCTAATCAATGGCGGGAGCTTTGCTTATCGATATGCTATACTCCGAGCTTGACCTCGAATCGCACCCCCTACTAAGGTCGTTACAGGTCTCGGATGGCTTCATAATTTGTTTACTAGACTCGATATTGATAGACAGTTCATTGAATGAGCGAAAAATAGTCGTCTATGAGTCCAGAAGGCAAGGGTTGAAATATACTATCAATTGCTTTTTATATAGGAGTTATATATCCCATCTCACGTTAAAACCAATGCGCCTCACATGCCGCTGTGGATATCCTTTTAAGTACCAGAAAATATGTCCTGGATTCTTTGTTGAAAAAGAAGATGAATGAAACCCATAGATTTTATCCATCCCATCACCTCCTAACCTTCATTCCCGATGTAATAGTAACAACATAACATACTGCCTTAGTCTAGAGCATTCCGTCTCTAAGTAAGCTGAACGATTAGATCTCATCCCTGCCCCGAATGAGGCCATGATCTATATGTATTTATAGGGGTTCATAATCCCATTCTAAGGACACCGTTAGTTATAGGTCTGGATAGGAATTAACGGATACTAACCGGGTCGAAGAGCTTCTTTATCTTCTTCATCCATTCTATTATGCCGTCATTACGACTGTAGCCAATGTACTTCTTTTTGGTTAAACCCAAGCCGTGTTCGGCGCTGATGCTGCCGTTCTCCTTACTAACCCATTCGTAGACGAAGGGTTCGAGAGCTTCTTCCACCTTCTTGTTGTATCCCCGCACTGCGACGTTAAGGTGTAGGTTCGCATCACCCATATGTCCATACCCAACAACATCCACAACAGGATAATCATCTCCTTCACCTTTCAATCCCATATCCTCGAGTCTCTTTCTGACATCTTCTACAAGCTGGTACATGGATTTTAGCGGAATCGAAAGATCATATTTGTAAACTCCTCCCCAGTGACCTAGGGTTTCCGTGATACCCTCTCTTTGGCTCCAGAGTGATCTGAACTGGGTTTCGTCTTGTGCTACAACACCATCGGTGACGATCTCCTTCGACATAATGTCTTCGAGGAACCTCTCTAATTTCGCGTTGTCATGTTCGGAATCCGAACCACTTGTCTCTATGAGACAATAGAAAGGATGGTCTCCTTCTAACGGTCGCTTGTTTTCCTTTACCCTGTGGAAGATGTCCTGACTCTGAGAATCCATCATTTCGAAGGCAGATAGAATCTCGCCGAGTTGCGCTTTAGCTTCCCTAAAGGCCTGCAAAAGCTGGTCGTACGATTCGACAGCGAGGAATGCGACATTGACAGCTTTTGATCGCTTGGGACATTGTATCGATACAGCGGTGATCATACCAAGAGTACCCTCCGCGCCGATGAAGAGCTGTTTCAAATCGTAACCGGTGTTGTTTTTCCGCAACTTACTCAGGTCATCCACGATCGTACCATTAGGCAGAACGGCTTCAACTCCCAAAACGGTACCATGTAAACTTCCATAGCGTAGCAGTCTGAGTCCACCTGCGTTGGTCGAGACATTGCCGCCGATTTGACAGGAGCCTTTCGCGCCAAGATCCAAGGGGAAAATGTAGCCCTTCTCGGCAAGATATTGATCGGCTACTTCTAGGACAACACCGCAATCAGCAACCAGAATACCACTATCCTCATCAAAGAATCGGATTTGGTTCATTCGGCTAGTGTTGACAACGATCTCGTCAAATACGGGAACGGAACCACCGACGAGACCAGTATTGCCGCCCTGGGGAACCACGGCCAATGATTTTTCATTGCAATATTTGAGGATCTTGCTGACATCCTCTGTTGATCCCGGTTTTAATACCAATTTGCAGTGACCCTGAAATTTGCGCATCCAATCGAGATTGAAGGGTTCTATCTCATCTCCCGCAGAATCGGTGGTCACGCCATCGATGACGGCAGACTCTTTTCCGAGAATGCCTTTAAAATAGTCAACATGCTCCTTTGTCAACTGGGCGAAACGACTGTTTCGCTTGAGTTCCGGGTAAGATTCTGTGGTGAATTTGGCGGCTCGTGCACCTGAGTCTCGGAAGCGTCTCGGTGTGGTACTTGATATATGCCGTGTGGCGTACACCGCGGGGTTGATGACTGTCACAGATTTTCTTAAGCTGGGCGTTCCTATCCGCCGCAAGACCGGGGCAAGTCTTGACCTGCTGGCCATGATGAAAATTTTGTACAAGAATCAAGAAGCTCTGTATGTATAAGAAAATAAAGTAACTATTTACAAAATTTCATACTAAAAATGAAGCGGCTATTAAGTAATGGACGGTAAAACTTAGCTGGTTAGCCATTTCAAAAACCCCGAATCTTGTCAGAGACCCACCGATCCCGTCGCTTCACCCAATCGACTGGAGCTCTCGGCCTTGTGGAGATGAAAAGGGTTCGAGAGGGACTAGCGCCGGAGATATTAGAACTGTTGCAATTGGACCCTTAAGAATTAGAGGAAAGAATGGATCTAGAAGTTTACGCATAATGAACAATGAACGATAAACAAGTTCTAATTTCATACCGTGCTTGATTGACGTACACAGTAAAATCAAGGCAGGCTCAGCTTGAATTTCCAGGGATTCACCTGCTTCTAATTCGGGGAACAATTCTAGACCGGAACCACGATTGACTTTTATCGATGGAAAAAGGTGACATAAGTGGATACCGGGTAGGGTTAGCCGTAAAGCGTTCTTAGTTGTACTGGGTAAAAGAGGCGGGGCGGGAAATAGGGGATCCCCTGGGCAACCAATTGTGGACGATTCAACAGTGCAAGGTACGGGAATACACAATCGTACTGGTCATACAGTGTACACAAATCGTACACAAATCGTACACAATTGTACATAAACCTGCAGAGGCGATCCCAAACTTGGTAACCCAATGCAACCTTATTAACAACACAACTTAGAAGACGGGAGGGAAACATTGAACACAATACCATGGTCCATAGTCCTCATGTTCTTTTATGGTTCTATGGTCCTATGGTCCTGTCCTGCGTCCTGCGCGTTTATCTGCATTTTGCATTCTGCATCCTCTAAACCCTCTACCTTTCTCCATTCTATCATTCTACCAAGCTAACCCGACTCTCCCAATTATACAAGACAAAAGCCCACGATCCTTTGTCGGTACCCGTACCCACGTTGCGCCCTATCGTACCCTATCGCACCCTTACCCTTCCTGCCGTGACGTCTTTTAATTGCCAGACCCCGGAATTACGAAGACTTCGATCCAATTTACCGTTTACCGTCTACCAACATCTTCCATCTACTTACACTAACTCGGCAATCCGACTTGTCTACGATCTCCTTTCCTTATACTTTCTACATCCTGCCTACGACTCTAGGAACCACGTACTAGTCGAAGGCGAAGAAACTACGATAAAATACAACATCTCATTGAATCGCATCTACTAGTCCTTACCGCCTGAGGCCTCCCCTGAGCCCCCGAGGGGCCTTACTCAGTCAAGATGGCTCATTCGTGGATCAATGTACAACAAAAGACCTTTACAAAATGGTTAGCCAGAACTTTTGATTTCGTTCCGTCCCAATTAATCATGAGAACCATGAGACATGTTTCTCATTTCCGCTCGCGGGGATTAGAGCTAACATGATTGGAATGTTAGGATGAATAACAAGCTTGCCATTAAAAAAGACCCAACTTTAGTTGTAAAAGATCTCGTTCTCGACTTAAGAGATGCCGTAGGTTAACTGTAAAGCATCAGACGAAGCATCCTCGCTAACTCTGTCCTTCAAGGTTCTCCTAATACACCTTCTCGAATGCCTATCGGGCGATCCCTTAGGAAGATATGCCGCTCAACCGAAGTTACGAGTACAAAAGTTTGAGAACGCCAACACGGCACTTAATTTCATCAAAAACAGAGGCATCCAGATGACCAATATAGGCGCCGAAGATGTAGTCGATGGTAACCAAAAGCTCATCCTAGGCTTAATCTGGACCCTAATTCTGAGGTTTACCATCAGTGACATCAACGCCGAGGGTATGACAGCCAAGGAGGGTCTACTATTGTGGTGTCAACGCAAGACGGCATGTTACGAAGAAGTCGACGTCCGTGATTTCAGTAGTAGCTGGAACGACGGGCTCGCTTTCTGCGCCCTCTTAGATATCCATCGACCTGATCTAATCGACTATGACGCTTTAGATAAATCTGATCACCGTGGCAACATGGCGCTAGCTTTCGAGATCGCACATAAGGAAATAGGAATTCCCGATTTGCTAGATGTTGAAGATGTTTGCGACGTTGCCAAGCCAGATGAAAGGAGTTTGATGACGTATATCGCCTACTGGTTCCATGCCTTCTCGCAGATGGAGAAGGTCGAGAATGCCGGTCGTCGAGTCGAAAAGTTTGTTAGCAACATGCAAGGAGCCTGGGAGATGCAGAGCGCCTACGAGAGGCGAATGGCGGAGCTGTTGAGGCAGATTAAAGAGCAAATAGAACAGTGGAAACAATCAACATTCGAAGGTACCTATGCGGATGCGAAGAAGCAAGCAGCCGAGTTCGCATCCTATAAAAGGGGCAAGAAGAGAGATTGGGTTGCTGAGAAGAGTGATCTAGCCACGTTATTAGGAAACATTAAGACTAAGCTGGGCACGTACCGACTTAGAGCTTATGAACCTCCGCCTGAGCTGTCCTTGGAGACTACCGAAAGGGAATGGGCTAGGTTGACTCAAACTGAGATGATGCGTGCCCAGCTTATCAACGAGACCATTAGAGAGTGAGTTGAAACGCCAAGCATATGATTGATATATCGCCCGCTAATCAGATCCGCAGCATCAAAAACGCCCTCCGAAGATCTTTCGCCGACAAGGCGAACGATTTCGCATTGGCTCTTAACACGATGCAACTCGCAATCTCAGGTCTTGAAGGTGACGTGGAAGACCAATTGTTGCACGTGCGACGACTCAGTGACAGCCTCCCCCCTCTAGACGCATACTTAGAGAAGATCGCGGCGGTCGATGCCAAGTGCCAAGAGGCTAACATCGAAGAAAACGATTTTACGACATATACCTACGATGAGCTGCTATACGAATTAGGGCTCGTCAAATCGTCCGTACAGAAGAAGCTAGCTTTCCTCGACAACCAGATGGTGGCACGTAACATGACGAACCTGACGCCAATTCAACTCGAGGAATTTGAGTCCGTGTTCCGACACTTTGACCGCGATGACACGAACTCGCTTTCGGAGTTGGAATTCTCGGCCGCGCTTGCGTCTCTAGGTTTAGTGTTTAGTGAAGACGAGATGCACGATTCTTTCTTCGAGACATCACACGGACACGACCGCGTCACTTTCGAGCAGTTCATTCGGTTTATGGTGGACGTGACGGAGGACCAGAACACGGCTGACCAAGTATTCCAGTCATTCCGCGAGGTGGCAGATGGCAAGCCGTATATAACCGAAATGGACCTACGGCATTCGCTCGTCCCCGACGAGGTCATTGAGAAGCTCTGCGAAATCGTACCCGAGCATCACGGTCCCGATACCGCCGAGGACCGCGGCATGCCCCAGTACGACTATATCAGCTTCATGAAGAATTTGATGGCGAGCCCCCAGCAGGACGGGCGTGCTAGTCCCAGCAGCAGTAGCGGAGGAGGCCCGCTCCAGGATATAACGAACGGTCGCAACAGCCCGCCGAAGAAGAGCAACGGTAACGGATACCACTAAGCAAGCCTTTCTTCAAAATGTACCACCAGACAAGGCGGGGTTTATCTTCTATTTAATAAGTCGAGCAGGCGAAAGCACGGACGGCAGCAACTCGTGTTAAACTGCGTTTTTTTTACTTCAAACAAACTAACTAGTTCTTCTTCTCTTCGTGGGCTGGCGCCGATCCTAGGCGGTGGATCGGGCGAATACGTAGGGAAACGGGATTACAAAAAAAAAGATTAAGACTTGACTTGTTATATATGGAAGTTAAAGCTAAACCTTGGGTACAGAGGTAGGCTTAGGCTTAGGCTAGTAGGTACGAGATGACGGCCCGTGCCTTCATATCACATATTTGTATTACACGTAATAAGGGAGAGAGAGGAAGCAGGAGAGAAAGAAAGGGAGGAGGATGGATACTGTGTGGTGTGTGTTGATGCGATGTGGAGCACAGAGGGAAGTGAGCAACAGACAGTGGCAAAGGAAGAGATAGTCTGAGGTAGATGGAGATGGTGAGGAAGATACTGGAGGTGGAGGAGCTTCAGAGCTTATTAAGTAGATACCATGCCACATCCATCAGATACCTCTTATACCTACATAGTGATTAGCATCGATCGGGGTGTTCTTGTCTTGTGTCTTGTCTTGTCCTGCGAAGATAGAGGGATGATGGGAAGGCTAACCTTCGCTACGTTTATTACGCGGCCGGGGGCGCTCTGGTTTGGTCTTGCTTTTTGTTTTGTGCGTTTTTCTTCATCCCCTCTCCGCCGTAGATTAATTGGGTGGCGTTTGCGAGTAAAATTTAAGGGTTAATGTGTTAAGTTAATATATCCCAACCCCTTCGGTTTGTAGATTTGAAGATATATATATATATATTCCACAGTATTTACTTTTCGCTTTTTTACGTGCTTAATTCCTTGATCAGAAGTAATGGGTACGAAGAGGGTAGATATAAGTAGGTTATCATTGACCGTCTTCCGTTTAAATTCGCCTTTCTATATCAATGCCAACAAACCCAACCACCCGAATTCAAGTCTCGAGTTCCACAATGTATATAAACTCCGAACCCCATGCAGATATGTACTGTAGATGTACCCCCACGAACCGAAGACACCGCACGCATGTAATGTTATCTAAAGTATAATCGCCTTGCCAAACAAAGAGAACACAAGAAAACCTGTCCGGCCCCATCTATTCCTTGAGCGCGTCCATATCCTTTAAGGCGCCGGCCAGTCGACGGTAATCCCGCAATAGCTCCAACACGTCGCCGATCCTGAGATCTGCCGGGTTCTGGAGTTCCATGAATTTCTTCTTTGGCGGATCGATCTTTGGGATATCCTTCGGCGGTAACGCCGCTGCGATATCCGGGAACGCCTAGGTACAATAATTAGTATATTTTGAGAGAGACGTATTGTACGGTGATAGGGCTCTTACCGTAGCCAGGTCGCCACCGTCAGTTGTTTTACCTGTGGCGTCTTTGGTGGGCGTGACAGGGATCGTAGCTGCGCGTCCGAAGCCACGCATCATGCTTATCCCAGAGAAACGGTTCATAGGGTTTAGAGAATTACCGAAATTCCTCATCGATTCGACGAGAGCTGGGTTAGAAGACGCGGGCGAAGATCCTTCGGCTGCAGCAGCAGGCTTTTCTTTATTATCGTCGGCAAAGACCACTTTTTTCGAACTACTTGCGCTCCTTGCACTTCTTGTGCTGTCCGCACTTCGGTCTCTTGACACCTTTCGGCCGCCAAGTAGGGTTAACACCTTATCATCTTTTGCCATTGCGGGTGATTTGGTATCATCGCTGCCTCCTGGGGGAGGAATAGTACCATCGACGGAAGCATCGTCCTCTGGAGGTGGAGTGCCGATGAGCTTCCGCGCCTCATCCAAAGTTCGCGGAACTGTCAATTCTCGCCCACTAGCAGAGCTATCCCGGAGTTTGCCGAGTAGAAATTTGTAGCTGTCGCCCAAACTGTTTCCAATAGTTTTGAAGCCTTGGTCGGCAGTGTTAAATATTGAATCGCTCGCAGTTCCAAAGGCCTGAGCAGGAGTTTGGATAAGATCGCTCAACCGCCGGCGTTGAATGGCAGCTCGCAAATCTGTAGCTGAAGTTGTAGCTTTTGCGCCTTGTGCGCTCTCGGGACTTATAGTAGCCGGGCTGGACTCTGGTACAGATAAACCCGCAGTATAAGCTGGCGGAAATGTTTCTGTCTTCGGCGCCCCAGACTGACTCTCGGACTTTAGGGGTCCCGAAGAAGCCTCATCCGCCCTGAGGCTTGCAAGATCTACCGTCTGTAGAAAGGTGATTGCGGCTTCTAGGTTCGTTAGGCAATATGCTGCTTCTCCCTCTAGCTTTTCTTCCCATCGAAATCTTTGTATAAAATTCAAGTCACTGATTACACTGAGCTTCTCTGGTGGCATGGTTATCAAAGTGTAGATAAGCATAGGCATAATCTCATCGGCAGATGAAGAAGGATGAAAATGAGATAACGTATCAACGATACTCTTGTGGGCGGCCTTAAGATGATTCAGCTTGCCAAGGGGATACCTCTTCTCGTGCATTAAAATCAGGTCTTTTCGGGCTTGATCCAAGTACCCTCGGATCTCCTCTTGCTGTTTCGCGAGAGCCTCAGGGGTATTCTCGGCAGGGGTCCCGAGGTCAACACCCAAATCTACGGGTCCAATACCCACAAGAGCCAGCGCTGCTGTCTTAGACCTTAGACTATCGTCCTGCGCTTCATCTTGAGTTGTCCTATGACGATATATACGGTCATATATACCTTCACAAAGTCGTCTCTCAACAGCTTCCTCGAGTAGAATTCGTTTTTGCTCTAACGCTTTTCTAGCTCGTTTTTTATCGGCTAATTCTTCGGCCGTGAGCATTTGTTGTTCTTCTTTCGTCGGCGTTGTCTTTGTCTTATCCTTATTGCTGAAAGATGCAGCCTTAGATCTTAACAAGCTAGCTGCAGATGCCCTCGAGTAACTCGAAGGAGTTGGTGAGATTTCCCGATTCTGTCGGGTAGCTAAACTATCTATGTGGGTTCGTATATGCGAAGCGGCAACGTGATAGAAATCTTGAAATAACCTGGAGAGGTTATCAATATTCGGCGGTGTTGGATGGACTTTAGCGGAAAGAGAATCGATGAAACTAGAATTCATCTATTAGCTACACTCGACCCAACCTTTAGGGAGGTCATTATAACTCAACTTGTCTGTCTTGCTCACCAGTTCGATCGGTATTTCATCCATATCTACTGAAGCTCGGGGCGCCTCGACTACATCATCCGATGTTTCCGACTCGAAAGTATCAGGCCTTTCCTTTTGTTGCCTCTCTGGTGGCGTATCTTGTATAACAGTAACCTTTGGAGGGGTACTATTTTCTATAGTGTTTGCGCGTTGGATACGAGGCCGAGGTTCATTCGATTCCGAGTCATTGTGACGGGGGAAAGTACTCGAACTCGAGAGCGACCCAGGCTTAGGTCCGGAGCCTCTGGGCGGAGAAGGCGGCATGAAGAGATGGGATAGTCTAGAAGCCATGAGTTACGTTATCCTTCAAAGGGGAAGGTCGGTAGAGATAAAGAGGTTCTCGAAAATCAGAATGGTTCAAATTCAATAATTATTATGGAAACAATTCAAACGAGCATTGACTATTAAAACAACAAGGTGAAACTTGTAACTTGTATTAAGTTGCAGGGAATTCAGGACTCAGGGATGCAATACCAGTTGACCTTTCTCTCCACTGTAGACGAACACGAGATGCTTCAAATATCTTGGGAAATATCAAGACAACGTTATATGTGGTACCTAGTATTTAGTATGGATGTATTCTTGTCTCTATCGGACGGCGATAGGCAAAACTGGAGCCATCAAGAATAGACGGAGCAGGCGGGATAATAAGAGGATATTATTCGCATAAATGTTTGACGTAGTTGATTAGTCGAAGTTGTCCTTAGTTGTTCTAAGACGGTTAAACGGTGCTATGCATGATCATGAAATACCGAATATCTTGCATAAACCTTCGACATTACGTGAGGTGACGGAAGCAGGGAAGCTGGCAGGTTGGCTACTGCTGTCCTTCAGGTCTCCACAAGCGAAAGCTAATATTAGTTTAGCCTTGTGTCAGGGGTAGGGTAGCGCTAAAGGCGGGTGGGCTGCCATTTGGGTGCTAGAACCGTCGCACAATGGATCGATATCTTGAATGTATCTTTCATTGTATATTCAGCCGCGAGGTACTTCAATTGCTCGGCGTCGTTCCCAACATCTCGAATACGTAATGTAGCTATCAGTTTTTTCGTACATAGTACTATATTACATATGTATCTATCTTCTTACCGTGTCATCATCCTCTATTACTACAAACATGACCATCATAAGTCTTTGGAAAAGCATATGATAACTGGTTGCTGACCGACATCCTTGTATGGTTCGCATGCATCTAGCTGGCAGGTACTATGTAGCTACGTATCTTCAGATATGCAGCCTGCAACTTGGAAGGTCGATCAATGGAACAAATATAATCCATTGGTGCAGAATACCAGCAACTACAAACATCGGACTTCTTGACATGCTGCCCTCTAAGGAAGACGCGTTGCCCGCTGTATATCACCCACCGAGCAGCAGCAAACACGTGGCAGCCTAACGCGTCGTAATCAGCGGACAGTCAAGGTAGGACAGATCCAGCCATCGCCATCCACTATCTATCAAGCTCCAGATGTTTCGTCTACCGATACTCGAGTAAATTCTTAACCTCGCTCAACTTCTAGAAATGTTATCTTGAGGCTTTTGATGGGACGATTCTAGTGGCCCTGCAGTTAGAAAGATATCAGCAACCGCTAGAGATCTAAAAATTGAGTATAATCAACAGCCTACATTCTTTATTTCTGAACAGGGTCTCGCGAAAGCCTGACTCTTGATGGCAATCGATGATACTAAGTCGATGACTACCTAATCATCAAGCCCGAGTCCCATTCCGTCGTTGACTCTCCTCGCTATCTCCCATCTATTTTCGTCCCAGAGTTAGACCACGCAGGTTCTAATCCTTGGGCTCTCGCCAGAATATAGGATAGAGAATAACAGAACGGGTAATCTACATCTTCCACCGTCATGTTCCTGGAATTTATATATATTAAGGTACTACGTTTCGAGGAAACAAGCAGCCTTTGGATTAACTGACCTGGCCTGCTCCTGCAAATTTGTACACTGGCATTTACATTCTATATCGGTGAAGGTAGAAGAGACATCCTTCTTTGGCGAGGATTTCCATCACATTGTCTAGGACGAGTCCTATCTCGGTACACCGTATCATTTCGACCGTCAGCTATGATGGTATTTTCCCCGTCTTCATGCAGGAGAAAGGGGGCCTTGATAAGTTATCCTCAGTAACTGAGTTTCACTCGAACTTTTTCAGATTTGCCAGTTTGGCAAGGAAACCTCTATAGAATGGTCCTAGGTGAATAAGTCTGTCAAAGATTCGGACGCAAAAAGCTGTGTAGCCACCTGGCTGGAGACATCGGGTAGGTCTTGGATATCGAATTGTGACTTTGTAACTCTGGGATTTCATAGCGCCCTGCTGCCCTTCACTCTTCGACAAGATTCCCCGTACGTATTACCATTATCCGTGCGCCATTCTCAATCCTGCTAGGATCTCTTCGATGACTTCGTCGATTACGCCAATCACGTCACCTGGGGATGTAGCAGCCGTAACGATGGTAACCTGTTTGTCTCACCCGTGACTATGCGGGTGCTTGACCAAACTACGGCATTATGCCTAAATTCGAGCAAATTAAGATGGGCATTATTCGAAGTTTTATAACATTGATGAAAAGGGGGGAGAGGCTTATTATTGTGAGATACAATTCATCTTATGTCTAAGGCAGATTTCAGATTTGAAGGTCCATGAGGCAGAAGACTTGGTCATCTTTCTTCATGGTAAAATTAACTCTCTCACTACCTTTTGAGGAATTCCTATAATTATACTCATAAAAACTCAAATAAATTGCTCAGGTAGTAGTTGACCAGATATCTCTTGTTATTAGTTGAATGTTGGGTTACAAAGCCTCAACTTTCACACCGAGTATGTTAGACTAGCACGTGACTAGGCATCGAGTGGAGCATGACCTTACCGTTCCCGAGCTTCCGCTTTCATCTCAATGGTTGGGGTAAGGATCGGTAGTCGGGCGTTTCCTTCATGCATCCCTGCATTAGCTTGATTAGGTAATACGAGAGACCCAACTTGGAACTCTAATCTAATGTTGTCATAGGCGATAGGCAGCGCCACCGTCCACGCGATAATAGCTGATGCAGGTGCGTGTGGGGATTAAAGGTGCCGTGACCACTTAGACCCAAAGTTACCTAGGTAGTCACCTTCATTCCATCATTTCATCATTCTCACCTCCTATCAACCCGTCTTTCTCTCTTTCGTCTTCTTAATCATTGATTTCGTCAACTTACCAACTATCTCGGGTTGAAATCATCTACTCTGTTCCTTTATCGTAAAGCAACCATGGTTGCGAGGCGGAAACGAGCCTCGACGTGTCGCTCTGCCGGCAGAGTAACAGCTCGAACACTCTTATCGTTCCTTGCCGTTTCCGCCTCTCCAGCTGTTGCTCGTATCCAAAACTCGGAGGCGGTCTTCCCAAACTCACCGATACTCGCGCCCCTAATACCCGAGCCACCGCAACCGGCCGAGCACACCTTCACCTTACGTCACATCTTCCATCACGGGACGTATCGTCATCCTGGATTGCATCGCAGGAAGGACATAGTCGAGCCAGAAGCCGAGGTATGGCTCGCTGGCGAGGATGGGCATAAGGCGGAGCGCATACTACCTTTGAAGGCTAAGAGCCAACCTCGGAAGATCGAGCGTCTCGTCGACAGACGGCCAAGTACCGTTGACCCGTTGGTTGCCGAGGCTCGTCAACGAGGCTATGTTATCGCAAGCGAACCTTCCGCATGGACGGTCGATGAAGTCTTAGGCCCCGATGTCTCTCAAAAGGAGACTGTTTTGACTATGGCGCTGATAGCGTCTGATGCATATGTGGAGAACCCTACTCAACCAGACTGGGACGAAGTCGGTGAGCCATTCAACCGAAGTGCTGACTTTGGTTGGGAAAGTGATGGACTTAGGGGCCATGTTTGGGGAGACGAAAACAATTCCACTATCGTTATCGGTCTCAAGGGTACTTCGCCGGCCGTCTTCGATGGAGAGGGTACGACCACCAACGACAAGATTAACGACAACCTGTTTTTCAGCTGCTGCTGCGCCCAACAAGGACAGTGGTCGTGGCACCAGGTCTGCGATTGTGCAACTGGTACCTATAGTTGCAACAATACTTGCGTAAGAAGGGCTCTGCATGAAGAGAATCGGTATTATCAAGCAGCACGAGAGCTTTATGCAAATGTCACCGAGATTTATCCGGACTCTAACATCTGGGTTGCCGGACATTCGTTAGGTGGCGCAGTTAGTTCCCTTCTTGGATTAACGTATGGGCTCCCTGTTGTGACGTTCGAGGCTGTCCCAGAGGCGTTGGCGGCTGGAAGATTGGCTCTGCCCGTTCCTCCGCATGCAAACCCCGACTTTCCTCAGACTCGTGAATACACCGGATCTTATCACTTCGGACATACAGCTGACCCTATCTACATCGGTACATGCAACGGTGCGACCGCTTCGTGTTCTTTCGCAGGATATGCGTTAGAAACAGCGTGCCACACTGGCTATGAATGTACCTACGACACGGTGGCGGACCATGGTTGGCGAGTGGGTATCGGAACCCACAAAATCCGATCTGTAATTAACGATGTTATTCGGAAATACGATGACGTTCCGGAGTGTAAATTCACCCCGGAATGCCGAGATTGCGCGAACTGGAAGATGTATGAGAGCAACAGCACAGAAGGCACCACCTCTTCGAGTAGTTCTTCCACGACTAAGACACGTACTCGGACGGCTACCTGCCAGACTCCCGGATGGTAAGCAAGATTTTGCCCCTCTTATAGATGTGCCTAACTAACAATTAATAGGTGGGGCTGTCTTGATGAGACTACAACAACAGGTGCGACCACTACTTCAACCACAAGCAGTTCGTCGACTTCAACATGTAAAACTCCTGGATGGTTCGGTTGCAAGGATGAGACTACCACCACCAGTACCACAACTACCTCTTCCTCTACTACAACTACCGCTACTACTACGTGTGAGACCCCAGGTTGGTTCGGCTGTAACGATAAAACGACGACGAGTACGAAAACCGCGACGTCATTACCACAGACGCAACATCACCCAATCACATCTCCTCCTTCTCTTCCTACCCCTACCGCTTCTCAGGAGCCTGAGCCAACAGGCGAACCCAAATCCCACTGCCTTCACCGCAATTGGGTTGGGATGTGCAAGGAATGGTCGAAAGAGGAAGACGATACGGAGGCCGAGTGGGTAAACGAAGAGATATAAGTAGGTTCCCGCAACCTACTCTGTTAGTACTATGACTTGTTTTAGCTGGACTAGATTGGGATACACCGGGGGCTCATCGGCGTCTTGTTTGGATCGCATCATGTTTTATCGACTTTTTCTTGGCGCCGACTTGCAGACTTAACATCATGTCAATAGGATACTACATATCGAGCATTTCTGTCTATATCATTAACCTCTGCGGCGCATCATTGCCTGCTAGTATAGGGTTTATTACGTTTTTACGCATTTTTAGATACAATCGAATGAGAGAACCAAATTTACAAATCTCAAAATATCAGCTTAAATGCGATTGGGGTTTCTACATATCCCGTCCCGTCCACTACTTTCAGCTTAGCTTTCCTCCCGAACCCCCTTTTTGTCGTGATTTTTTATCTAACCTTGCTTACCTCCTTACTTACTCAGTGGTAGCTATTTTAATTCCAAGATTCCAGATTCCGCAACACACACCCCGCATCCCCATCCGTCCGCGCGACTAACTTGCCGATGACATACACGGTCTCGCCTAACTCCTCCAGCTGCCTCTTCACGGCCTCCGCGTCCTCCGGGTTTACGACCGCGACCATTCCCACGCCCGTGTTAAACGTACGCGCCATCTCGCTCGCGTCCACATTGCCCGCTTTCTTTAACCAACTGAAGACGGGGGGTAGGGTCCACGACGCGACGTCGATGGAGGCGGATAGGTGCTTGGGAAGCATGCGAGGCACGTTTTCTGTTAGGCCGCCGCCGGTGATGTGGGCTAGACCCTTGAGGCGCGGGAGCGCGGCTAGGATCGGTTTTACGTAGATGCGGGTTGGGGTTAGGAGGGCGGCGCCGACGGTAAGGGATTGGGGGTTGGCCCAGGGGCAGGGGGCGGAGTAGGAGAGGTTCTCGCGGGCGAGGATGCGGCGCACGAGGGAGAAGCCGTTGGAGTGGACGCCGGAGGAGGCGAGGCCCAGGAGAACGTCGCCTTCGGCCATGGCGTCGTGGCGTGGGAGGCGGCTGCTGGCGCGCATTACGCCGATGGCGGCGCCGGCTGCGTCGTAGTCGTCTGCTTGGTACATACCCGGCATCTCGGCTGTTTCGCCGCCGACGAGTGCGCAGCCTGCGTCTCGGCACCCGGCCGCGACGCTCTCGACGAATACGGCGGCTACTTCAGGGTCTAGCTTGCTGCACCCAAAGTAGTCGAGGAACATGACGGGCTCGGCGCCTTGTACGACTAGGTCGTTCACGTTCATGGCTACAAGGTCGATGCCCACGGTGCTGTGGTCACGCGTCGCCTGCGCGATCATGAGTTTCGTACCGACGCCGTCGATGGCACCGACCATGATGGGCGCATCGCTCGAAAAACCGGCTTTGGACAGATCGACCTCGCCTCCGAAACCGCCGATCTCGGCGTCGGCGCCGGGGCGCCGGGTAGACCTTACAGCGGTGCGGATGCGCTCGACGAGCTGGTTGCCGGCATCGATGCTCACGCCTGCTTCCGCGTACGTTAGGGCTTCCTTGGTGTCGGTCGTCGGCTTAAAGGCTCGGTGCGCGATATCCCGGCGGAAGTACATCTTGTTGAATTGGATGAGCTTCACGCCCTCGTAGGCCTTGTCGACAGCGGCTCGGAGACTCTCGGCCGCAGTTGCAGTCGCGGCTATCACTCGGCCACCAGCTGTCTTTAATATACCGTCTGCGAGCTTCGTGCCAGCGTGGAAGATGTTGATGTCCTTAGGAGGGTTCTGTACGGTCATCGCGTCGCCCTTGGCGTAGGACTCGGGATATCCGCCTGCGGAAACAACGACGGTCGCGCTGAACCTTGGCTCAACTTTGATTAAGACACTATCCAAGTAGCGCTCTGAGCATGCCACCATGATCTTAGCTAAATCTGTATCTTGCGATAGTAGCGGCAGGACGGTCTGGGTCTCTGGGTCTCCAAATCGGACGTTGTACTCGAGGACCTTCGGGCCAGTCGAAGTGATCATCAGGCCTGTGAAGAGCATACCGACGAAAGGTATCTCATCTTTGCGCATACCGTCAATGGTCGGCTGGATAATATCCCGATCGATTTGCGCCACAAGATCTGGCGTGGCAATGTTAGTCGGCGCATAGCATCCCATGCCACCTGTATTCAATCCCTGGTCTCCCTCTCCTATTCTCTTGTGGTCTTGAGCAGGGGGCAGAGATTTTATTGTGTAACCATCGCTGAAAGTTAATATGCTCAACTCGTCACCTGTGAGGAACTCCTCGATAACAACCTCGTCACCCGCAGACCCAAATTCCTTGTCCTGCATGATATCCTTGAGTGCCTTTTGCGCTTCCTCTTTGGATGTGGGTATGATAACACCCTTTCCGGCTGCCAACCCGCTCGCCTTGATCACCACGTCATGTTGCACTCTGTCAAGGTATTCTCTGGCTTTGTTGTAGTCGGAAAAGTTCTCGTACGCGGCTGTAGGTATGTTGTGCTTCTTCATAAAGTCTTTTGAGAAGGTCTTGCTGCCTTCCATCTGCGCAGCCTTCTTAGACGGTCCGAAACTCTTAATACCCGCATTCTCGAAGAAATCAACGGCGCCGGCGACGAGAGGGGCTTCGGGCCCAGGGACGACGTAGTTGACATTATTCTTTCGGGCTAATTCGAGCAAGGCCGGGAAGTCCTCAGCTGAAACGGAGGTGTTGTTGGTGACTTTGGGGCAAGTAGCTGTGCCTCCGTTTCCTGGTACTGCTATGATGGACTCTACCAGAGGCGACTGGCTAAGCTTCCACGCGATTGCGTGTTCCCTTCCTCCATTGCCGATGAGAAGAACACGGAGAGGGTATTCTATCCCCATGACTAATATCTAATAAGTCGCAAATATGATATTGTCGACTGGAAAGATTAGATATATAAATATATAGCCTTGAGCTTTGGGATGAGTTGTTTACTTAGAGTCTTGGACTATTTCCAAAATTTTCAATCGCAAAAAATGCCCCTCACCTTAAAATGTTACCGTTACCCCTCCCCCGCAGTGCAGCCCCCCGCTGCAGATTGCAGACTGCATCCATGAACGTGCATCGTAGCCCGCATAAGTACCTTAGTAACTACCGGAATGCAAGTAATTGGGTATTACTATGTTAAGGATCACGAATGCCATTCTATGGATAAATAGATAATAAATAGATGCCATATGAAACTTCAAATACTTCATTGAACTAACTCTTCCAATCCATTCCCGGTTTTAAGACGTACCTGAATAAATAGCCTGCAGTACTCAGAAACTCGACGCCACCGGAATTCTCTCAATTCCGGGTGCAGGTTTGGCTGTGGGGCGGACTTATCCAGAGCAACGTCTTCCTGTTTGTCAAACGTCCATTCCAAGGTCCATATTTTCAAGGTCAACTTATACAAACAGCTCAAACGTACGGCTGTTGCCTTAAGACATTTCCACCGGAAAGCAGCATCGAGATACTGTACATTGGTGTAACCAAATCGTCTAAACCTAGAGGGGTTCCAAAAAGGCAATTCTAGACATTAGCGCAGATTAGATAAAGGTCTTGGCGTACGCTTGACCTTAATAGGAGGGCTATAATGCGGCTAAACCTGGGAGTCCCTGGTCAAACTGTATTGAGACAACATCAGTTCATCGAGTCCATTTCCAGGGGTCACGAGCTTCAACACAAGTAACCTCTCTGTTAAACCCAGATATCAACTATACACTAGAAACATGTTGTTCATAGGATTGACTGGCTCCATAGCCACTGGAAAGTCAACAGTCTCCTCTATCCTCGCTGCGCCGCCTTATTCTCTTCCAATCATCGATGCTGATATTTTTGCGCGCAAGGTTGTCGAGCCTGGCACCAGCGGTTATAAAGCTATCGTGAAGTACTTTGGCCCTACAACTCCAGATCTGCTAATCCCGGCCTCGGATTCAATGCCCGCTGACGGTCCGGACGGCAAGGGTAGGCCGCTGAATAGGCAAGTGCTGGGCAAGCGTATATTTGGCACCAGCGAGGAACGAAAGAAGGACCGAAACGTCCTCAACGGAATTGTTCATCCAGCAGTGAGAAGGGAGGTGTACAAGTCTATATTCAGAAACTACCTTGGAGGTAGCTGGGCCGTCGTGTTGGATGTACCGCTGCTTTTCGAGAGTGGTTGGGATAGACTGTCCGGTGTTGTGATGGTGGTGGCTGTCAAGGATCCCAAAGTACAGATGCAAAGACTCAGAAAGCGCGATCCTCACCTAAGCCGGGAAGAGGCAAAGAATCGTGTCGAGAGCCAGACAGATGTCAGACTGAAAGCAAAGAGGTGCGAGGCACGAGGCAAGGGAAAGGGAGTGGTTATCTGGAACGACGGCTCGAGGGATGAACTAAAGGCTAACATCGATGCGGCATTGGCGGAGATGCGAAGAGATAGCCCTCCGTGGTGGAATTGGATGTGCCTTCTCTGCCCACCACTTGGTGTAGCAGCCGGCGTGTGGGTTTACTGGCAGAATATCAACATCAACAAGAGATGGACAGAGATGGAAGTGGAGGAAAAGTCAAAGCTATAAAAATGAACATGAATTATTATAAGGTACCGACAACTCCTCAATTCGTATATATAGTAACCTCTTTGTGGTAGTCGCAATCATCTCAGCAAGTTAATACATAGTAGGTACCTCTCTCTGCCTAGGCAGGTACGAATTCGTGTATTTTCAACGTCGTAGTTTCCATCTATACTCAACGTTGGAGATACACGGCAGGTGTGAGTCGTCATCAGTTGTCAAGAATATCCATATGGAAACTACGACCACACTTTCCTTTACTTGCGCACAGTACAGATATCCATTATCTTGAACGTTTCTACCCCCCTTGACCACTTATCATCCAGCTTCCATCCCATCTCGAGACTTAGTTCAACCCTAATTACATGTTTGCAAGTAGTTGACACTGCAGAACGACTTGATAACAGAGAAAGTCAAACCTTCACCTTTCCAATCGGGTCAAGCTCAATCCATCTCGATCTCGTTTCTAAGTTGTTACCTACCTGCTTATCTCATACCTGTTATTTGAACTTCTAACTTCATTCCCAAATTCCCAAACAACTTTTTTCCCTTTCTTTCGTCTAACGAATTCCTTAGAAAAGTTCAGATCATTTCGTTCCCTTTTAACCATCAGATCACACTTTTCTCATCCATCCATCCATCCATCAATCTATCAATCATCATCGTCGATTACTTCTTGTTGTCCTTTACTCACCCAATTTTCCTTGCACCACAAAGCTATTAGAATTGTTCCTTGCATTCACTTAGCTGGTTTGCGATACAATTCGCACTCCGGGCATCATGCCACCCAATTCCTTCATGGAATGGGTGATCGGCCAGAACGTCATTCCCAGGCCGAAAGAACATACTACTACTAGACCTAGGCGTCGGCCGGTTTTTGCATTAGAACTCGAGACTGACAATGCGGCTAAAGAAGATACCCTGAAGCTGACATATCCAAGAACTGGACGAGCATCAACCAGACGACCTACAATGACTAGGGTGCAGACCAGCGCGAACAAGGCCGTCCATTTCAATGAGAACGATGGAAAAATACAAGTCAAGACTGTTGCAGTACAAACCAATCCTCAACCCAAACCCAAGCCTCAGCCTAAGGCTCAACCGAAACCAAGCACAGATTCTAGCACTCTTGTGAACACCAGCGATGACCAGGAGATAACAGAGGAAGAAGTAATCGAGGATTGTCCTTGTGCCAATTGCGTCGAAGCGCAAACGAAGTTGAAGAAAGCTGAGAAGTTATCCAAGAGTATCAAAAAGAGTGCAGCCGCCGTGCATGAAAAACACAAGGCAAAGTTAGCCAAGGAGACGGAATCCGCCAAGGTTAAGTCGGATGCCAAGAAACAGAAGTCTAAGAAAAAGGCCAAGAAGCCTGAGAAGTCCGACAGTGAGGATGACACTACCGAATCTGAGTCTGAAGCCGATACAGACACCGACACTGAGTCCGAAGAACCCTCGAAGAAGAAGAAGAAGGGCAGTAAGAAGAGTAGCAAGAGACGCAAGGACAGCAAGAAGAAGCCTGGCAAGAATCTTGAGAAGAATGATCAGGATGAGGAAGACAATTATAGCAGGAAGGCAACCAAGGGTTCAGTAGACGTCCCAAAGAGATACAAGAAGATATGCGAGAAGTTCAAGGAAGTGACAGACATCGATGACGAAGTCGCTTTTGACATTGCAATGCGATATAACAAGGAGAAGGGAAAAGAATGGGAAAAGGAGAAGAAGGCTCTGGTTGAGGATGATGAAAATGAGGTTGGAGAGAAGCTGAAGGCCTTGATGGAGAAATTCATGGCTGAAAAGGAGGCTCATGCGGAACAAGAGAAGCTTAAGGCCGCAGAAGAGAAGCGCAGGATTGAGAAGAAGGCTAGAGCTAGAGCTAGAGCTAACAAGGAAGAAAAGACCAGAATCAAGGCCGAACTCAAGGCCAAGGCTGAAGCGGAGGCTGAAGCGGAAGCAGCGAAGCCACTTCCTCCCCACAATCCACGACCCAACTTCCGTCATACCAGATTCGTCTTACCTTCTGAATCCCGCGTGCTGAGTGTTGAGCATGCTATCGAGGACCCCGACGACCCTCGTCCAAACGCATTCTATGACAACAAGACTGGTACCATGCGCTTATACCATGGACCTGCGTACGGAAATCCAAACGGGATGTTATATCCAAAGGATTATGAGAATGGCCACTATCGACGGCTAAGTGTTGGCACGCCACACCCACGGGATAATCCTTATTATAACGGATTCCAAGACTCTCCCTATGGAGAGCCTGCGCCTGCGCCTACTCCCGCGCCTGCTCCCATTCCTACACAGGGATATCCACAGCAACAACGTAATCCCCCTCGAGCATCAGATTGGTTCCAAGGATACGATAGTATCCCGGTAGGAAAAGCCCCAGACTACGAAAAGGAGGTAGACGACTCGCTCTACGAGCGTGAGGTCCAAAAAGCTTGCTACTCAACAACCAAAACAAATCCGGCATTGGGGGTCAGCGATCGAGGTGGACGATCGAACGTAGTCCCAGCCAACGTAGTCCCGACCGTCGAGACTAAGAACGAAAAATTTGGTAAGCCTCAGAGCAACTACTACGCACCCAAGAGCTCCAGTCACAAAGATGGAAGCCAGAAAAGCGACAAAGTCCAGAAAACTTCGAAAGACGAGGAAAGGGTTAAGTCTCCAAGTAATGGATGGGCAAACCAGAGTTGGGGGGGCAGTAAAAACCAAGGCTGGGGAGGTAGCAAAAACCAGGATTGGGGAGGTGGCAAGAACCAGGACTGGGGAGGTAGCAAGAACCAAGATTGGGGCGTCGCCAGTCCTAATGCCATTGACAACGGTTCCCGCCGTTCTAGCAATAAGAAATTTGGCGGCTCGAACGAAGACTGGGGCGCGGGCACTGGATTTGATTGGGACGCGGAGAACAGACATGACAGTCCTGTCAATGCTGACAATCCCACGAGTCCTGCTAGCGTCAAGAACGAATTCGGCAACGGTAAGAAGTCAAGTGACACCTCCAAAGCTGGCAGTACGCACCACCGACCAACGAAACATTTACCGGGCAGTTGGGTTAGCCCAGCACCTTCAGAAGTCTCTGCTGCTTCGAGACCTGCTGGCACTATCCCAGACAACGTGGGACCGGATCTGACCAGCTTTAAGAAGAAGGCAGAAGGCAAGTCCAACAATGGCAAGAAGCCGGGCAAAGAAGGCTGGATAGACGCCGACGTTGCTCAGACTTCGGGCGGCGCTTTCGATAAGGATGATGAAGAGGGTGCGGGGGTTGATGCGCTCGCGAGTGGATCTACGGGAAGTTAGGGTTTGCTCGATTTGCTCGCGTTTAGCATGAGACGGCGCTCTTGATTATTTTGATCATCTGCTTCTAACCAAGCTCGCTATAAAAGCCTAGGTAACTAATGCTTAGGCGCGAGCAACGGCCCTTAACGAGATGTATTTCGTATACTCTTGCCATTTCGAGAGGATACGAGTTTCGGAGGGCCTACTACGCGTTTTATATACCCATCCGCTTCTGGGCATGGGCACCGGCGCAAGGCATATGAGGAGTTAAGGTCGCATCGTTTGGGACTTGCGGGATTCGCGGTTGATTTAGTGATTGATTGATACCTCGGCGGGGTAGGGACGCATATCGAGGTTCGAGATGGCGAGATAGGCGTTGAAGGCAGAGCTTTTCGCTCAGTTGTGGTGCCTCTACGTTAGTTTACGGAATGCAAATCGATTTGATTTCTCATATGTGGTGGGTAATCGTGTGCACATTGCTTCTTTGTGATACGTTACCTACGATCGTGATTGGCTACTGGTAAGTTTTTGGTGCATGTTGTTTATTGTGAGAGCACATGATAATCATCGTAGCTTTGATCCTATACGTTTTCAACATTGAACATAGAAATTTTCGTTCTCATTACCGTAGTTAACTATCCAGCTTCAATCCGCACTCAACTCGAGGTCTGGATGGTGGGATGTTACATATATGATGTCAACATCACCAGGCCAAGGGAACACCACCATGGATGTCTTGCCACGACACACAGCGTCAGTGCCTGTGAAACATCCAAGACTTCCTGCATATCTGCTATTCGAGGAATCGACGCAGATGTTCAGGAACCGAGGGTGGCTTAGGTATTATTATCGTAAAAGTGACACCTTGTGTCACCTAAACAATCCGTTCGAGGACCTCGTCTGAATCAAAGGACAGATATCTGATTTAAAGGGTTTCACGGCACACTGTTCCCAGTGTCAGGAGTAACAAATTTATACACAAAAATCACATATACTAATCACGACGCAAAGCAAGACATTCCACATGATGTATAAACGAATGTGTGTATTCATAGGGCAAGCCTTCGTAGGAATTACGGGAGTGGAGTTTGTACTCTCAACTAAGCGAATCAGACCGAAATCAACCGTAACAAACGTGAAAAAACGATTATTCCGTAGCAAGTCCTTTCCTATATTCTTTTTCAACCTTTTCTCTACGCGCAGAATCAAAGTGTTGTTACACCAGCGCAGAACTTTTGGTACTGTAGGCAAAGGAGCTGAGGGGAGAAATTGCAGAAGTGAAAAAGACCAATGGTCAAATCAAACCCAGCACATCAAGGAGATCTATAGAACCATGGCAAGCACACCTGGGTAGGTAAGCGATGCGTCCATCTCAGGTTCGCCCATCTACTCCTCATCGGAATCGTCCTCCTCGGCCTCCTCCAACCACGTGAGGAACGGCTCAGCAGCACGACGAATCTTCTTTGACGTGGCAATGTCGACGTACTTCTTGCTGGCCTTGGTACCCCACTTCTTGATCATATCCTCGCTGACAAGGTCCTTGTCGTACAGCTGGTGAAGAATCTTGACAATCTTGTCGCTGGTCATCAGCTCAGGATGCTCCTTGCCCTGGGAGGCTAGGAGACGCTCAATACCACCGAGGAGGGCCTTCTCGTGGCGTTCGGAAGTGATCATCTAGTAAAAATTAGTAAATGTTATAGATGGAGACGTTGATATTCTTATGATAAAAAAGAGCAACATACCTGTTTGAGCATCGCGGCACGTTTGGGGATTTGAGTAATGATGTTCTCATCGAACAGAGTCTGGACGAGAACCAAGACAGTCTTGTACTTGGTCTCAATTCCAAGCTCCTTGGCTTTGACATAAATTTGAATATCATCAACCTTGTTAATGCTACCAGTCTTGGCAGTTTCTGCCTGGATCCAGTCACCCAGGGTGTCGTAGACGGTGTGACCACCGCCCTCTCCATCTTCGTCGTCTTCGTCGCCACCACCGAGAACAAGCTTCTGACGGAACTCGCTTGGGAGCTGGCTCTGACGAGCCTTGACGGCCTTCTCAGACATGTCGACGGCCCAGTCATCGTCTTTGACCTCAGCAGGAGCGTCAATGACCTGGGCATCAGCATTGATCTTGCGGGTAAACTCGTCATCGCTACCAGCATCGTCGTCATCGTCGTTCTTGTCGCTAGTTCTGTTGGAGCCGTTCTCGGAACCTTCTCCACCGCTTCCCTGACCGTTCTCTTTATTGCCGTTCTGGAGAGCCTGTTGCTTGGCCTTGCGAGCGGCCTTGCGTTCGGCTTTATCTTTCTTGCCGCCCTTCTTGGGCTGGTTCTTCAGAATGAAACCGCTCAGCTTCAGACGAAGATCAACGTCGGTGCGCTGGCCACAGGCCTTGCAGTCGAGGACAATGTGACCGTCCTTGATGACGACATCAGTCTCGGGGTTCTTGCACTTCTTGCAAAGAACAAATTTGTTGATGAAGCCGTCAAGGTGGTCCTGCAGCTTGGAAGCCTCGTGGGCACCGTTGATGATCCAGCGATCATCGGGAGGATCAATGTTGGTCTGAGCACCAAGCTCGAAACCGAAGTACTTGATGACGTACGATCCGGGGCGGGCAAGAGAAGCAGCGACGCTGCTCAAGTTGACAACGACAGTCTTGATACCGTTACCTTTTCCTTCAATTTTGGTCTGGATTTTCTCCATCTTGTAACGGTAGTAAGCGTCGGTGACATCACGACGAACGTTGACGAGCGCCATTTTTGCGGTATTGAATTAAATAAGGCGATCGAAGAAAGAGACTCGGATATAATCTTATCGGTCGGCGGGATCGGATTCCTTGGATATAGGGGCGAGAGAAGAGACTTAGGTAGTCATTCGTAGTAGTTGACTGGTGGAGGAGGGGATTGGGCAAGCCAGGATCTCAGTAGAGAGGACTGTTCCTAGCGAACATAGGGAAGACTGGATGATAATTGCCAGCGTTGGAAGGCATTAACTTCGGCGATGTAATCGTGAATCGGTCTCAGCCGACAGAACTGATATTAGGGCTACAAGGTTTTCGCGGTATGCGAAACGACTGCAGCGTTAAAGGGGGAGAGTGTTTAAACACAGCGGTCTGGTCGTGCTGATACATAAACAGCTGTGTGTCCTGTACCCTTTTACGTTGAGGGTGTAGTTGGTCCAAGGTAAAGAGCGGCAAACGACAAGACCTTTGATCGCAGAACGATATTGTCAGAGGCTTGTCCGTGGCGCAAAAACGGGATGATAGATGTAGGGGGTTATGAGGGAGATGCGTTGAGGAGGGGATGTTTGCTAAGGTCGGCTTTTAAATATTCAATAGTAGAACAAGAGTATGGCAGCGACCGCCGCAGAATTATGTCTTGTTAGCTAGTAACAAGCAAAGTTGCGAAAAGCGTGTAGTGCGAATACGCTCGTTGGTTGTTGTGACGATGATTGCTAGATGTTGTGAAAAAAGGGAAAAAAGAGAGGAGTTGTGGGAGTTGAAAAGTTGGGAGAGACGGAATTAAAGTAAGAGTGAGAAGAAAAGAGGAGGGCAAGTCAAAGAAAGTGGTTAAGTGGTTCCTTAGGTCTTTAGGAAGTCGCGGCGTTAAACTCGCAGGTGGCAGTGGGTGAATAATGAAAAAAATTAAAAATTTGTGCATAGCACCGCCGCTAAATTGTGCCAGAGTAACCACAAACACCCACCAGACCACTAAACCGTAGCACCCAAGGTTCGTCCTACAGGAAGCTACAGGAAGCGCATCCCACCTAACTGCCCCCCAACTTCCCACCTAACCTCGCAAACTTTGGCACAAAAGGAAGACGCCACATGTGGGCCTTTAGGGTCGCCCGGGTCGCCTAGAAGCACTTCCCAACTCACTAGCGTGCTACATGTTAATATGGTAACATCTTGTATTTTGTATCTACGTACCTGCCCGAATCCTCAAGACATTTTTCTGGTTGCCTGCATCGTGAAAGCCGAGGAAGAAAGCCCGAGAGCTTCTCGGAGCTAAAATCTCTACAAATTCTACACTTTCCTAGTGCAACATGGCGTTTTTATCAGGTAGACCCGCAGAAATAGGGCGATCAAATTTGGGTATCTTCAGGCTTCAGCCGAAAAAGAATATCCAAAGCCGCCAAATCCCGATATCTATACCTGTATAAAATAGAAAATGGGAAGACTGCCAGGACTGCCTAGAACCCAGGTATGCACACGTTGGGTTGCGAATCCGAAAGCTTTCAAAAAGGGGAAACTTCCAAAGCTCCTTACGTCTTACTTGATGACCCGAACATTTCATTTCCTAGGTAGAACCCATATATGCAATCCATTGTATGTGCGGGTATGTACTTAGCATCTAGTCATCACCACTGTATTACATGTATTATCATGGCTAGGTACTAATCGGTAGGACACATACTCGAAAAAGGGAGATGTAAGGACCTTCTTTGTTCATACAAATAGGGGCAGGTAAAGTCCTCGGTGTTGGGTATACGCGCTTCATCAAACGTCACGATTACACCGAATTAATCTCATATTCCGCCGTTGGCGTCTGATAGCTCACTTTTTTCGCATTTGCAAGCAAGGACCGGACGCAGACGCAAACAGATTTCTATGCCTGATCTAATAAGCGGCGCGGGAGCTGACAGCAATTAATGGGCCTCAGATTTGCTACCCTTGCCGAGGCGCGCCCGGAGAATCTGTCATGCCTCACTCATCCCAATGTCGGCACCTATCCCCCGAGCTCATAAATAGACCTACTAATCACCATTTATAATCTTCCGCCCACTTACATACATGCCCTCTGCAGCCTCTGCAGCTATCCCGCATCGCATTCGCACATCTGGCACCAATCACTCAAATCGTGGCTTGAAGCTTTTGGCTGATTCGACTTTTTTTCCCTCTCTCGCCGGGTCTTGGTGGGTTAGGCTGCATGCTTCCAGATTCTGACCCCCAGCCTCTTGGCGGACCAGACTCGTGGATTTACAGCATTCTGTGTAGCATATGGGCCTCAAATACGCCTCAAAATTATTCGGTTAGAACTCCCAAGAACCATAGAATTTCAAAGAAAGCACCTATCGCAGCTACCATGAAAAATATTAGTGGTCTCTCTTTTTGGACAGCTCATATGCTACCCCTTCAATCATGTCTTTTTCATATCATATCTATCAAACGGTGCTCCCCTCCGCCATTTATATTAACTGGGAAGCCTGCATATGCACAATGCAACATATCGACGCGTGGTATAACTTGCCAAGAGACGTCAGCGGTCACAGTTCCGGGACAGGACATATATTTGACGTTTCGCCCAAGGCTTGTATTCTCGGGAACTATCCTCAAGTCTCTTCGACTAGATGTAGAGTCAAGTAAACGTGCCTCCCCTAAAACGCCTATGCCCATGTGCCTTAAAAGTCTTCCTTGACTTGGTTCCAATCCCTAAATCCCCTGAACCCCAATATCCACGAACTATTGGCCCTATCAATGGGACAGTTGAAACAAATATGCGTGATGCCGATCTCTGCGCCGACTAAAATTGTTGGATATGATTCGACTTGCACAGGCACACAAGTCCACTCATACAACAGCGGAACAATGCTGATGAAGAATCGATGCTGCAGTAGAAAAAAGAAGTCGCCAAGGGTATAGAAGAAATAAACACCGAGTATAAAGAGCATCGAATCCAACAGCAGCTGAGACGGACTTATGAAGATGACTCCTCCTCCTTCGACTGAGGTGGCTGGAGCCCAGCGTTCTGAGCTACCTGTTTCCATATTGCCAATTCTCGGTAAGCTCGTTCGCACTCCTGCTTGAGCTTATCATTGGAGTTGCTGAGTTCCTGGATGGCTTGTTCCGTAAGTAGCTTTTCTAACGTCCACTTCTCGATATTCTGGGCCTCATTTTCCTTCAACTGCGTGATGAACATCACTGCGCGTTGCAGAATTGACCCCTTGTTCTTTTCGCATCCAGGCACAATCTTAGCGAGCTCGTTGATACCTTCATTGATGGTCTCTCGACGACGACGCTCGACTTCACGATCAAGTTAGCATACCTATTTTAGTAGATTTCTGAAATGCGCGACTTACCTTCTTTGTGATTGTCCTTGCGCATCTTGTGCCACTCTTCTGAGCCTACGGCTGGTTTGGAGTTGGACGAGGGAGTAGTGGTGTAAGGCTGGGTAGAACGAATGCCATTCTGAGGTGGCTGGCCAAGGTTATCCGCAGGGGGCGCGGGGAGACCATCGGGGTGGATCATATCAGCGTGTGCAAATGATGAGTCGTGGTGATGGTCTGTGTCTCCACTCGTCTGTGCTACAAACGTCTCCTCGGTAGATTGAGGTACATGGATGGTAGGGTACATAGTCCCAAGAGCTGCGGCAGCCGTGCTTGACGCATTAGCATGGTCAGAGACGTCGTGGTGATCGGCCGTGGCTTGTTGGAGAGCGGAAAAATCGGCGTTAGTTGCCGCCTGCGCGGCTGCCTGCGCAGCTTCAACAGCACTTTCGACATACGCAGCGTCAGGAGCACCCGAAAGAGCTCCCGTCGGGACGACGCGCTTAGCACGTCGCGCATCAGGTGACGATTCAGGTGCACCACGTTTCCGCTTCTGGCCAGGGCTAGAAGGCGAAGTTGGGTTGAAGTCGTTCTGATCTGCGACAGCAGCGTCGGCCATTGCGGCTAGGTGCTCGCGATTGATGTGGGTCAGAGGCTCGAACTCTGTGTGAGAGTAACCGTTGGACTCCATTCTCACTTAGCTAGGAGAAGCGTTTGTGATCGATACACGGCACCTACTGTAGGCCCAGCACCTATGCGATACGCACGCGTAAGGTGCGCGATAGATTTGAACCCTATCGCGATAAATCTGCCGATGTTAATATGCGTCATTTCACAGGCTTTAGGAAACCAAGCTAAAATGCATCGCCGCCATCATTTTGTTTACCCATACATTAGGTTAATTAGTTATTCGCAAAGTTTCCACCAGGGAGAGCCACAGGTTTAGTTGTAGAGGATAATTCAGCATGAGTAAATAGGTGGGACATTGTGTCATAGGGAATCTATGAGAAGATTGATCTGACGTGGATCATGAGTGATGAGGGTCATGATGAGGAGGATACGATGATCCGACGCGACAGCGTTTCTGAAAAACCCAAACTTTTCCTTGAAAAGCACGGGGTGCAAGTGAATGAGGTCAGATCAGGGATGAGCTGAGATGAATCTCGCGTTACTCAGACGGGATCTACACGCGATGCAGTGCCAGCATATTGCCAATCTTCGCGTCTGAGCAAAGTGCTGATTGTTGGTTCTTGATTGAGCAGTAGGCGGGAAAGGAGAGGTTGATGCGAAAATTTTCGCATTAATGTTTTGGAATAGCTGATTGCGCATGTAGAGGCATCTTGAATGTTTAATGGCGATGGCGGCGATGTCGTTCCTTAAGGGCGCAGACGGGGAAATTGAAGAAATAACTTACGGGTGATCATGTGCAAGGTCTCGTGCAATGCGATGCTGGCTGCTGGCTGCGGCCTCTGGCTGGAGCACCGCAAGTGGCAAGCAGAAAAAAAGGGTGCTTAGATCTTTCAAGGCGACAGGCGTCAAGTGACTTCACGTGCTTTCGAGAAGAATAGCCTCGAATAGGCGTGATTTTGTGGGAATATCAAAAGAACGGACCAGGTAGATTAGTCGGCCGAATCAACACCTTGAATTCTCGACGGGGAAGAAACGGAAAAATGAGAAATTGAGCAAAGGTTTGAAAGGGGGAATTCCGACGTTGTGCAGGTTGGATTTTATTGATCAAAGAAGTTAACAGGCGCTTCGATCGAGAAATTAAGAAAAAGATAGGTAAATGCACGGTCGAGGAGAGAAAGTAGAGGTAGGAGAATTGAAGGTGGCATGCTCAGACCATATGACACCCCCGGACGCACGGTCCACACGCGCTGCGTCCCTTCCCAATTATCTTCAATTGGACCGTATTGGATTGTTCCCTCCCAGGTAGTCACTGCCATTACCCATTACCCATTACCCATTACCCATTACCCATTACCCATTACCCATTACCCATTACCCTCATTACCCTCACTACAACGACACTGCCTTCCTAGTGACTGCCTTCCCAATTTTTTAACCCTCCAAATCTTGAAAGTCTACCTTGAAGTCTATCTAGATTCTCCACATTCGCCCATCTCAACATATCACCTGACCAATACTTTGTATTAAATGTCTTGATGTCTTTTTTTTCGCCATTATTATGCCTGTGCCCGCATCGGAACCCATCCACATCTACCCAGCCCATCGCAACTTTTCCACCTTAGGACCTTGTCGTAGCAGGCACTAACAGGAGACTTGAGAGTTCCTGACTTCAGCGATCCGACCAATCAGTGCCGGATACGCCCCCACACTTACCTCCACGCGGTCCACACAAGGTAAGGTTTCTCTCTCAGTCTTCGTCTTTTCATCCTTTTCCCCTCCATCTTCTTAGCTTAACGCCTTAGATAATTTAATCCACTTTGCTTCCGAATGCCACCTACAGCATGTGTCAAGCAACCGACACGGAATCGGAAATAGAAACATCCTACAACATAATCACAATAATAACATAATTCTATCTTATACCTGAAACCATGTAAGGCTCACAGTGATCCAAATGCTACTCTGCCGGGGCTATTCAATGTTCGTTGGAAGTTGGGAGGCATTGGATTCCTTAGGGGTGGTTCTTCGGGTTGTCACAAGCGGGAGGACGGGTCTCAGAGAGGAAGTATTTGTTTCATCAGGTTTGATTCAGCGACAGGTTTTGACGGGACAGTTTTTACTTCGCATTTCGCAATGTTGCCGTGGATCTCCTCCAACACCTGCAGGTAGGTTGACTGATTTCGGGCTCGGCAAATAAATTTTTTCAGCAACCATGGAATACACGAAATACATGAGATACATGTATGGGGGATACAATGGGAGATGTTGCATGTCTCCTATCTACCAGTGACCTCGACCAACCCAACAATACCGAAAAGGGGTCGTCGATGCAAAGGTCTCAGAAGTCAGCAAGTCAAGTGACCTCGTCAAGGCTGGACTACCGGATTACCTTCTCTTCTTTGTTAGAGCGGTTAGCCAAATGCTGCCATTGTTGTTTTAGGTGTTAGTCGACAAGTCCCGTGAGTCCCTAACAGATTGTTCCTGTGACCAGAAGCGGATGTGTGTGACTGCATAAGTTGCACTAGGCAATTTGTGAGCATTCAGGGAGGCCACTCGGGAGTATCCGTCTCCGCGGCAGACACGGAGCAGACCCAACCGCCACGACTAGCCCGCAAGGTGTGTATAGTCTGTATAGTAGTAATATATTTAAGCATGAACACGAACAGGGAGTGATTATATACTTGGTAAATAAATGAAATCTCAGATCATTAGAATATATTTATAGGTTTGGTAGTAGTAAGCGGTTGCATAAGCGGAGGGGATTGGGTATGGGAATGTGCAATGGTCAGGATGGTACACGTACTACCCAGTATTGAATTACTTGGCTTGCAGCCATGCCTTTATGGATTGACAGAACTTGCAATGATATAAATACATGCGAACCTGAGTGACTCCTAAAAACGCAAATATTTGACTACCATGAGGAATACAATGGTGGGAAACTCTAAGAGTTCCAAGCAAAATGTTTGTATAGGTGGGCAATTGGGCACGTTGTAAGCAATGTCAAAAACATTGTTGCAAATAAGATCCCAACTTTGCGTGCAAATTCAGTTTTTGGCAAGATATTATTGTTCTTCATATTTGAAACTCCACGATATAGCAATGTAAACAATACGTAATCTTTATATTTGTTATGATATTTTGAGATGCAACTCCAAGCTCATTCGTGACCTAAATTGCTGTGGTTCAATCTCAAGAGAAATACAGAGTACATCCATGCATGCTCAGGAATGAGCTAAACCTAACACATAACCGTAAATGCGGACCAATCAAAACGAGCCTTCCCAATCTTTCTAAAGCTCCAGGGAAGCCGGACCGTAGTGGAGCGGTCGCGCCCCACCTGCCCATACCGGACGAACAGCATCGTTGCAACCTCCATCCAGAGCTCCCCATATTGCCGACCTTGCACCGATACGTCGACAGATCAAATCCAACGACAACAACCTTTGACGACAAAAGTTACTTGACAATCCGACTCTGGAAAGACGATTTTTTATAGACGACCCAAAATGGGTGACGCAGAAGCCAAACTAGACCACGAAAACCACCTGCTTCTCGTAAGCTCTCCTACATCCTAATCCCCAGTCTCTTCAATGCACACCGCATTGCATCATAGCTATATCCATTCCCATACCTATTCCAACCTCCCCTATTCTAAGCTCCCTAACTAACCACTGCCATCCTAGGACCAACCCCTCCTACGCCTGCCCGTCGAGCTCCTACGCAAGAACTTCCGCTCGGCGCACTTCGAAGTCGAGAAAGATGGCGCGTACCTCAAGAACACGCTGCGCGAGACCGCAACAGGCGCGGTGAACGGGAAGGCCCAACAAGCCGACGTCCTCAAAAGCCTCGACGCGATGATCGCACGGGCGCGAGGTACGAAGCGCAAGCTGACTGCGTTCGCGGACGAGGAGGCGAGACTACATCGCCACGAGCACGCACGCGTCGAACACCTGTCGGCGCTGTACTCCATGTACAGCGTCGACGACGTCAAGTACGAGGCCTGGAGCCGCGTGCGGCTCGACCGCCTGCTCGTTGACTATCTTTTGCGTCATGGATTCAATGAGAGCGCGAGAGCGTTGGCTCAGGAGAAGGGGGTGGAGTTGTTGGTTGACTTGGAGACTTTCGACCAGATGAGCCGTATTCGGAAGTGCATCTTGAACCGCAGCGTGACGGAGGCGTTGGCTTGGTGTACCGCGGGTGATACGAAGAAGGAATTGAGAAAGATGGATGTAAGCTGTCTCCCGCTATCGCCATCATACATTGCCACATTTCTATCTTGGGTAAGAAGACTAACATTACGGGTTTAAAACAGAGCAACCTCGAATTCATGCTTCGATATCAACAATATATCGAATTGATCCGCGACCCCTCGACGAAGCCTGCCGACTTCATCACCTACGCCCGCAAGTTCCTCTTCCCCTACCGGGACGTTTACAAGAAAGAGTTTCTCCAGGCCTGCGGAATGATCGCACTCGGTCCCTCGGCCGCGCAAGACGTAGACGAGTACCGAGATCTGTACTCCCACGCCCGATGGGAGATGCTCGCGAACCTGTTCACGAAAACGCACAACGCCCTGTTATCCCTACCCTCCGTCCCACTCCTCCACATCGCCCTTCAATCCGGTCTCTCCGCCCTCAAGACCCCCGCCTGCCACTCCTCGCACCTGGCCTCGACAGCGCGGCCCTCCCACTCGACAAGCCTATCGCTCGCGACCAGCGTGTGCCCTATCTGCAGCACCGAACTAAACGAGCTAGCCCGCAGCGTCCCCTACGCCCTGCACTCCAAGAGCAACGTCGAGCCCGACCTCCTGATGCTGCCCAACGGGCGCGCCTACGGCAAAGCCCGCCTCGAGGAGTACGCCCGCAAGGCCGGGTGCCTCGACGGCCAGGTCAAGGACTTAAGGACCGGCGAGATCTTTAGTCAGGATCGCTTGAAGAAGGTGTTCATCACGTGAAGTGAGGCTATTGGAGCAGTGCATTATAAGGACGAGCTACCTACTAATTACTGTTACGCATGGAGTGGTTCGCGGGGGACTTTGATGAGTTATGAGGTATTGATTTGGGGTGTGGCGTTGACGTGGATAGGTGATGAGTGGCTTTTCAACCCAGGGATGGTATGCATACCAAGCATGCTATCCTACGATCTCTCTCTCTCCAGGACGTTTGTACATAGATCGCTTTGTTAGCTGTCAACGCTGACGGGAAAAGGGTATTCTGTGTTTTACGTTATTTGTTAGGGAGTTCTGGCTTGTGCATGGCGTTGAGGTTACTGGCGTTTTCATCACTATCAGGAACGGACGGACGAGTTTGCATGTGCTACAGGTAGATAAATAACAAATACTCTAAAGACGTCAACCAAATATACACTTGCCTGGGCTTATCAACTTAATCTGTTGATATATAACAAGAACTGACCTCGTAAAGAGTAAATTCATTTCTACTAAAGCCGTCACTCGTTCTCTTAGACATTATTCTACATATACGATCACATAATTCATCATTCACATCATCCTTATCACACATCACTCACTTATCAGCAACCGAAAGCCAGAAGTTTGCAAGTCAATCTCAGGTGTCAACGAACGTGTGACACTCAACTGAGCATATGTAATTCGTAGGAAGATTTAGCCCGCCTATCCGTTCCAAATGCGACCTTTGACTCCTTCCGTATTGTTACACACATCATCACAAGACCCATCGAAAAACAACAAAGGAAATCATGCCTCATGGTCTCACGTCCCTTAGCATTCAGATATGAAAAAAAAAAAAATCATCTATCTCCTAGTTGTGGTGCCTTCAGTAGATGCCACAGGACCTTCGGTATCATCCTGGATGAGCGTCGTCTGAAGTATGGTAGATTACGGCCTTGCCTGTGACCGAGTTCATGATCGGAATAGCAGCATGTCGAGTCGTAGAGCTAGTTATGAGGATAGTAGGATTAGGCGTAGTCGTAGGGAGAGAAGACACACGAGAGGATGAGTGACCAGGCGCATATTGCTTAACGAAGGATATGTACCATTGTGGGATGGTGAATTGAAAGTCTGCCGGCCGGCACACATAAACCTATGTGTACTCGGCTGTTGCGACCTGGTCCCTAAATTGATCGTCTTCTTTTAATAGGAAAACGATCAGATCCCTTAATCAGATTCTATCGCTGGTTAGGGAAGTTGAAGGCTCCAAAGACGCCTCCTCCTCCACCAGGCGTCATGGGTCCCATTCCCATGCCATTGGTGTTGTGAGATTGAGCGGCTGGGGTACTAGCCAGTCCGACACTCGCAGTGCTTGGCGTGGTTGGTCCACCGTTGACGTTGCCATTAGGGTTGCCAGGCGGAGTGCTGTCTACGTTGTTCGCCTGGCCTGGTATTGTCGTCGGCATCTCCATTCCGGAGAATCCAAGACCCCAGACCTTGCCGATGTGGTCATCGGAGATCTCTCCGTTGTAGATTCTTTCTCGTAGCTGAAAGAATACCTTGCCTGTCAACAGACTGTCTGAACCAGCTTGGTGAGCAGCTCCAACCCGCTTAATCTTGAGAGCCTCAGCAATGCTCTCCAGACCGGACTTTTGTTCGAATTTTTGCATAATTTCTGCTGAACCAGGATCTTGGGGCGTTAAAAGGCCTGTAGTGTGAAGTTTCACCGCGTACTTCATCAGGTGCTTAACATCGTATGTAGTTGGGAACCATTTTTTCATGATCTTGTCAAATTCACTCTCATCGTTGGCCAACTTTTGATCCAGGAGCAGCTTAGTCAAGTAACCGAAGTCGTAGCCACCGTGGAACGAAATCCACTTGACATTGTCGTAGCACACGAATCCGGATACGATAAAAAGAGCAGCAAACTTCTTTGGATCGATTCCATCGCGTGCGAGAAGGTTAAAGTCGATGCCTGCTTGCTGAAGGGATTCAATAGAAGCTTGATTATACATATCATCCTTAAGTGAAAACTTGAAGTTGAACTGCCAAGCAAGGGGCATCTGCGATTGGGCAACATTTCGACGGGCACCGGGACCGAGTTCGTTGAGCGATGCGTTAGCTCGTTCAGCAGGAGTCTCTCCCTTCTCGTTGAATAAGCTGATCCCTATCTGGATCACCTTAAGTAGGTCGACGTTGACTCGGAGGCACTGGTAGTGGTAATCGCTCTTTCCTCGAAAATTTCCCATAGGTCGGCCCACTATACCAGGAAACTCTGTATCCTATTCAACGTCGCGTTGTCAGTAAACGTGGTGATGCTTCCTTGATAGTAAGCAGTAATAAATTTTGAGTAGCACTTACCATAGCAACGTAAGGGAAATCATCGATCAAGTCCATCAGTGTACTCATTTCCTCCTCGAAGTTGTGCTTCCAAACCTCGCGAATACGAAGCTTACCACCACCAGCTCGTGCTTGTCGCTCGCCACCCATTCCATGTGCCTGTTGGTGAGGGTGCCCTTGCTGTTGTTGGAGCTGCGCGGCATGTTGAAAACCAGATCGGGCTGCGTGACTAGCGAAGCCGGTTTGATCTCCAACACCGAAGCCAGCGCCCGCCCCAGCATTGATACCACCACCGCCGAGTCCCAGGCCATTCGCAGCGAAAGGACTCATTTGCGCATTGCCTAGATAGGCAGAGTTGCCCAGCGTCGGGGGTTGATGACTTGTTGCATGGTTCTGGGGAGGGTGCGATGCAAATTGGTGTTGATACGGTGCCATAGAGGGAGGGGCACCCCCGAATCTCGAGGGCGGTGCCATTGAGTGAATAGGTAATTACGGGTCGCAGATACTCTTAGATCCTTTTTCGTGTAGTCGGTATGAAGGAAGGATTGAGATCGTTCGGCATTAGGTAGCAGAAAGAAGATTGATATCAACCAGACGAGAGTTGGGTTTGTGTGGATTGGGATAGGTAGAAATATGATAGAAGTTGGGTGTGTAGAAAAGTTGGGAGACGTTAAAAAAGCGAAAAAGCTTTTCAGGTAGATCGCGTAGTGAGTAAGATTAAGATCTTTCTAATCCTGATTTCGTCTGGAGGTTAGGTTTTGTGCGTGTGCGTGGAGTAGTAAGAGGAGTAAAAAGTTTAAGTAGAAAAGGCGCGACAGTGACGACTGAATCTAAAAGACTGTACAATCGGCAGGTGCATCATTAGGTAGATCGACGCGGAGCAGGCACGACTCAGTCCGTCAGATGTTTTACTAAATATCTACCTGGCCCAAGCTTCTTTTACACTGCTTACAAGGGTTTGAGTGACTAACAAGACAGTGTACATACATATTTGTGGGATGAATGACTCAGATATTGAATTATGCCCTCAACAGCATTTGTGCCTTTCATGATAACTATCTACAAGGTACTTTATGTAATACAGTGAACCTCACTGGGCGACTCCAAGTTCTAAGTTGACTCTAAATTGGCGATTCCATTCGATTGAGTCTTGAACGTCACAGCTCACGATTCCTCAGAATACTCTGTCCACACCAACTCACACACATTCACAATGTATCCCTCAAGGTGATTTTGACTACCTCCACATGTAAAACGCCTCACAATTACCCGCAATTGCTGACAACAAACGGCAGGATACTTCGAGCGCATGGCGAGAAGCCGAACATCACCGGCTTCGATATCAGGAAATTCGCACATTCCGCCGGACAACCGAGATACGATCCCTGGGAGAATGCGTCAGTTCTTTCCCCCCACCCCTCCTCCCAACTCCAGTCATGGCATTTCCATTCGACCTGGAATAGCCTCTTTCCCCTCAACGGTCCACTAACGTATTTACGCATACACAGTGAAGCCTGGCGGTACACGGGCCAATTCTCGCGATGGAACCGATTCAGACATGCTTTCCCCGGCTTAGGTATCGCAACGGTAGCATTTGGCATCTACCTCGGATACGAGCAACTATTTCTCAAGGACGAGCACCACGGGGAAGGACATGGTGAAGAGCACCACTGATTTCGGCAAACCAAGAGCTGAAGAGGTATCAGGTGTCGCAAGAGGACATGTATATATAAACCGTCCAGCTGATCCGTGATGAAACTGGAGAGAGAACGGCCGGTGGTATCAGGCATGACCAAAGAAGTCTCAGTCCTTAGACGTTAGGAATACACATTTTCTGCCACAAGACTCGAAAGACACCACTAATATTAAGCTCATATCGAGAAGAGTAGTTTCCTCATGCAATCTGATCGAATTTCACAAGGTCTCAGATGAAGACTATCTACAACCAAAATAGCAACTAGAACTTTTAAACGGGTGCAAGTGGGTATAAATATGCAGGTTTTGAATGGTATCTAACCTCTATGTCGAGCTCATGACATGCCACCCAAAAATATCAATATGCAAGCCCCATACCAGATGATGACAAGATGCCAAGGTATCACCCAAATCCCCTATTTAAACCGGCCATTCTACCCAATATCCAAAGACGACCTAAGTCGTACAGAAATGTATGTTGATATGGATCACGACAATCCGATGCCGTTCACCACATCCAACGCTCCGTCCACGACGACCTCGAGCTCGGCGACGCGGTGCTTCAAGCCCCTGTTCTCGTCGCGCAGGAGACTGACCGTATCCCACGCGACGCTCGAGTCCTGGCCTCTGCAGTTGCTGCACTCTTCCACGACACCTCCAGGACCTCCATTCACACCAGTACCATCTCCCGAAATCCCCTTAACCAATCTTTGAAACGCGGTAAGCTGCGGCGTAGTGACTTTCTTCTGCCCCTGAGACACGGCTCCAACAGGCGGCGTCCTAACGCTCAACAACTCAGCATTAACCTCGCTCTCGGTAGCGCTCGTCATCGCCGTCGGGCTCCTACTGCGACTGAATATGCTCTCGCTCTCCGCGCTCTCAGCATCCGTATCGATGCTCAAATCCGACCTGACAGTGCCATCGCTCTTCCTCCACCTCTTGCGTCCCTGCGCCTCATCAACGCACAAATCCTCCGTAATCAACGGGCCCTCCCCATCCCCATCCCCCTCCCTCTCGCCCCTCATCTTCTCAACCTCCCTCTCCAACCTCCCCCGTTCCTTCTTCTCCATCTCCCTCTCCTCCTCCCTCGCACTCCTCTCAAACCTGAGTTCCGCAACCAATCTCCGCATAGCCAGTTCCTGCTCCTGCGCCTTCTCGGCCATACTTTCCAACTGCGTGCGCAAGCTGCGAACCCGCAGCTCCGTCTCCTCCGCCTCTTCGCGCTGTACCTCCCGCTCCGCCACGACCTCCTTATACGCGATCGTGCGCGCGCGGTACGCGTCCTGCATCTTGTGCAGGAGGCCCGCGGCGTTCAATTGCAGGTTCTTGTAGGCTGCGGGCGAGAACGTGTCGCGGTCTGTGGGGGAGGGGTATAGCGCGGTCTCGACGTCCAGGTTTAGGAGCTCGTCGGCGGTGGCGCGGGCGTTGGGGTCGATAGCAGTGGAAGCACTGGCGGTTACGGTGATGTCGGGGGTGGCGGGGGAGGGCGTCGTGGTCAGTTGTTTGGTCAGGGACGCGAAGAAGCCCAGGCGAGACGGCGTCGCGCTCTTGGGCGTCGGTGTCGTGTCCGGGGACACGCCGCCACTGACGATGCTGGCATTGTCGCCTGCGTTGGGCGTGTTCAGCCACCCGCCGAAGCGCCCGGGCGAGTTGTCCTGGCGCCGCCGGCTGCTGCTGCGGCGGCCGTCGCCCGTCAGCGGCATGTCTTGAGATCGGTGCCTGGCGCGGCTCGTAGGCGACGGCGTCCTCGCGCCGGGGTGGAAGTCGGGGGCCGACTGCTGTCTGTGGTTGCGGCAATGAGCCTGCTCCTGGTGCAGGTTCGAGAAGAATGTGTTGTTGCTCTCGGCGAGCGCTTGCAGACGGCTAGGTTGTGGCCGTCGTGATGGTGAGGAGTTGGGCGAGTACTCGTTTGGTTCGAAGGTCATGGTAATTGGCTGCTGCTCCTCGCCATCCTCGTGGTGGTGCGTCCTCCTTCCACGATCGCCGCCCGCCGCGTACGTCTCGGTGTCCATCCTGGCCCTCCTCTCTTCCGCGAAGATCCTATTTGGGAAGCGGGCTGTGACTGGTTCCAATTCGCCTTAGCATAAACCGATATTGTTTCGACCCTGGTGCGCAGGCCGGGGATCCCAGAAATTGGGCGAGCTAGCAGCAATAGGTCGACCCCTATTTAGATTTGTTTAAAGGCACAATTTTGGGGGGAAATCGTAAGATTCCAAGAATAAAGGTAAGGCTATCTCCTCATTTCCAAAATGTTCGAGGGGACGAAGGATAGGGAAAGAAGAGAAGAGTAAGGAAACCAAGGAAGAAAAGAAGGAGGTTCGTTGCTCTTTGCTTCGAATCCGGTCCCCACGAAAGCCCAACGGTTCAAAACAATAACATAAGCTAAGAGATATGCTAAAGAAACCGCTGCAGCACCGCTAGACAGCTAGACAGCGGAAAACCGGTCTGAAAGTCTGCAGCGAGATGGGAGGATGAGCCCTGGTGGGTCGCCCGGTACTTCGGAATTCCAGATTCTGGGTGTAAGACGGGTGGTTGGCAAGGGTGATGGGAGGCCAAGGACCAATCATGTCTTCCCCTCGACTCGATACGGTATGTAGTACTGTATGAGAACACAGTGCTATACCCACCTCGAAGGATCCACAGCCTTGGTTACTTGGCTGTTTGGGTCACACTCTAGAACAAGGAGGGCGCGGGAGATCGTCCGGGTTGGTTAAATTGACCGAAGTTCAAGTCGAACCCGAAATCGAAATCGAGGACGAAGGTAGACAGTTATCTGTCTGCTGTGATCTCATTTTGGTTTGAGGTTGATAAGTTCTAGACCTACGTATGACGGCAATGTCTTGAATAGGTACATATCTTGAGCCTTGAGCGAAAAGACCCCCCAAAAAAGACGTAGGGGGGTAACGCATTTTACTGCATTTACTGGATCACTAGAGGATTACTAGGGGTTTATGCAGCCTATGCAGCTCAGCCATAGCCTAGCATTTTGTGTTGCGTGGGTCGTGGGTCTTAGAAACGTGTAGGTCTTCGTGGCTCTGGCTTGTGATAGGTAACGATAAACAAAACGGAGCTGACCAGCGACAGGTTACGTAGTGTTTCGTGGTGTTTCTTTGGTCAGCTCCGGTCCCTCCAAAGTCCCTTCGACGAGAATGGCAGCCACTTACATCTAGCCAGCTGGAACGCATCTCCGTACAATTGTCTTGGTGTTACCTTATACAGTATGTACTAACAGCTAACTTGGACTGACCGTCAAAAAGTTTCGACTATCTTAGACAATATTGATATCCACATTCTTGGAAAGGGTAGAGGATAATCGACTTAATGTCGTAAGATAGACGGCATAATATGTGGGCTCGAAAGACTCAGCCTATGGTGGCTTAAGTTTACGCGGCTACCGCTATATTCGGACGATACGACGCCAAATACATATATCTTATGCAACCCATAAGAAGCAGTCAGGAGGCAGCACGACGTACGAAATTTAAACAGGTATACTCATCCCCTTGCATTGGGTACCGAGATAATTATGACCTGGCGGATTCGATCGTGGACCTTGCATTACGGCCGGAGACAATGCATTATGAATGAGATTGTGGAAGATTGTTGTACTTTACATGTGAACGGACATTCTACAAACTCTAGACCTTGAGCCATTAAGCCAAAGTGGCGGGCTATTGCTGATGCTGACGGTATCTCCGCCAGGTATTAAATCAATAATATTGAAAAGACGTGAGCTTCATTTAAGCAATAATTTGTTCTGGGAACCCGTGGCACGTGGGAGTCAGGTTCATATTAAGACAATTATTCCGAGGTTGCGATGATCGACGATCATCTGATTTGATAACAAATAAACATCTTGCAATTCTTGAAACCTCGAAGACATTCCATCATCGATGATGTAGATATATAAATATAGCATTGTCTATTGTCTCGATCGATCGCTCAAGACAACTCTCACCAACCTTCGCATCAAGTTCATGTCCTCAAGATTGCATCAATAACAAGGTAATTGGGTAGTCGGAATGCTTCATTGAATAACTAATTACCAGACCCTTGTTTCAGTATAACAACCCTCGATGCTGAATCTTGATACTCAGCTGTCCGTCATACCGGCCAGGGGCGACTGGGTAGGTATAAATCCATGTCTAGTCAACATGGAAAGTAGTTCTCGGTGAAAACCATGCTCGTGAGCGTCGGCCGAGACCTCATTATTCAATGCGTAGGTACCCATTAAAAGCCAATTTTCCGGCTATCCCGCAAAAAGTGGACGATGCCATCTCTTTAATAGAAACTCTCCACCATGGTGTCCTTAAGTTTACCGCCAATATTACCTGGTGCCGCACCCTCGCCTAGTCGGAAGACGCTCTCGATCACGCTGAGTTCCGTCGCTGTAGTGTCCAATCCTGTGACTGCCAGCCAGTCGTTGACTACCATACCGGCTCCAACCACATTGCTTCCCCGGTTTACACTCCCCGCAACTAGAGGTACTTGAAGCAAGCTGCTGAGCTCGTCTTGGTCCTGGATGCTGGTCTTGGGATGTACCAGACCGCCTTGATTGCTAAGGCTCATGTAACTGCCCACCAACACGTTGTCTGCGACAGTCTGTCGGAAGACCTCGACACCTAAAACATCTGCGATAATCTCCTCCGTCTCGCGCTCCAGATCAGGATGAACTAGAGCTATGTGGTCATTCGATACGATGACATTGCCTAGAGCAGACAGACGTTCTTCTATCCGTTGAATCTTGACCTCGTCTGGTAAAGAATTTCGCAAGTGTTGAAGCTCTTGATCGGTTGTGGTTGTAGGAACGAGAAGACCTTTGCGGTTTCTGAAAACAAGAAGAACTGATCAGACCTAATACCAGCATATAGAAGCTACCAATGCTCAGAGGTTTCTTACCCTGCCGTTAATCGACCGATGATGCGCGTGCCCGCAATTGTAGTTCGGCAAATAGGAATGACATCTTGCAATTCTGATTCGAAGACACTGTAAAAGTTTTCGCTTGCGCCGACGGCGGTAAGGGCATAGGAATTGGTAAGTGTCGCGAAGACGCCGACCCTATAAGATTAAAATCGCATCGTCAGTCTCAATCATGCCTCAGACCTCGCATCTACCACACAAATTTGTTTCTTTCGCGGGGTCGTGGGTCGTGAGCTAAATGGCGGGGCTTACTCGTTGGAGTTTTCGAATTGTGCGCGCACAGACATGGCTGTCGTTGTGGTATTACCCGTCACAGTTGCTGTTAGAATTTTGACGAAAAGAAATTCGATCTCTGGGAGAATTGAGATTAAGTAAACAGCCCAGATGCTAGTAGTTGTTTATAATAGAAGAATTAAAACTTGATGCTCGTTGCTGATGGGGATTATACTCTGTAAGGCAGCGGATAATGCAGGCTATTAATCTAAAATGTCCAAGTGGGGCTGGCCAAGTACAATCTTCTTATCCGGTACTCAGCCAAGCCAGCCCACTAGCCCTTCAAAGCTATCTTCCGGCAGTGACTCAACTGTAAACTCTGCTTCGCCACAGGCTATGACTCTACACAAGGGTAACTTCGATGTACCCAGTACCTCCCATAATTATCATTCGGTCCCAGATGTCCTTGCCATTATGATTCATTTTCAATCATCGTGGCTTCTGCTAACTAAATCTGCCATCAGCTAACACCCTAACCCCTTTTCGTATGCTGTTTGTTAGCTTCGACTTGACTCGACACTAGAGCGAACAAGAACTTGAAAGAGCTCTATGTTAATTACCTTCAGCTTCAGAGAGCTGCTTTCATACTGAAACATGTATCTACATATACTTGAGTTATAGGTACCTGATGAATAGGATTGTCTTGCTACTAGGTACCTAGTTAATAATGATATATTTAAACAAAGGGCAATATCATCGCTTCTCTTCGATGTTGGTACCAGCAACATCTTTTCATCGCTTATAGATATGTTCTTGAATTTATCAGGTCGTAAACCCTTTGGGAATACCACCGCCACTACTCCTAACCCTATTATCGTAATTCTAAAGATGGGAAATACCTTGGTCCGGCAAACCCTTTAGCAATAACCGCCTGTATGTCAATGTTTGCGCCCGGGTCGCGATGTGGGCTCCACATCTTGAGTAATATGAACCGTCCAGATACCGGAGGATCGAATTTTATAGTGCACTTGCTCTTGTTCCGTTCTATGAAGAATCGTGCGTGAGGAACCATGAGCTCTCCGCCAACCGCTCGAACTGCCTCCTGGGTAGCTACCTGTGCTGCCTCTACCGCTTCTGCTAATGCTGTGTTCGATCGATTGCGACGTCGCCGAATTCTGTGGTACGTCTCTCTGAATGAATAGCCATTGAGGTCGCCCTCATCCTCACTAGTCTCACTACTTTCAAATGGTAAAGAGCCGATCCTATTTGGGGCTCGCCAATCGCCCCTAGGAATTGGGTCCTCCCCTTCGTCATCGCTGCATTCCGTCGTCACCCTAAATGGTGGTGGCACATTAAATTCAGAGGGTATCTGGGCAACTCGAACATTATTGTCTTCATCTTCCATCCATATGTTGTATAGACGTCTCGCCCTGATCTGCGCATGTGTCATAGTGCTTCCGTCTTCGTTATGTCTTATGGATATAATAGGTGTCAGGGGTTGGGACTCGCGCTCCGTACGCCTAGGTGAATTTCTAGAGGTCGAATACTGGATTTGGTATTGGGCAGTACGTGTAAGGAGATGATCAGATGTCATCGAAACAAAGACCATGCCTTCTTGTACACTATGAATTTTGTCAACAAGAGAAATGTTTTAGGGAAAGGATAATACTGACGGTGAGGTGAAATTGGACCTGGGCGCCTTGATAACCAGTTCCTTCAGCGTGAAGACGGTGGCACCCTGGTGCCTTAGGATAATGTTACACCTTGGTCCTTCGGTGCAATAGACAGTTTGGTCATTTTTGAGAATATTTTCTGCAGCATACCTCTGGCCGTCGTCTGAGTAGATGCCGCCGTCGCAGCTTACCAATTCCATAGTCAGCTGACCTGGTTCCACCTGACCATATTTGCCATAGCGGAAGCCTTGGAAGCCGCTAGCTAAACGGTCTGAATCTAATTTGCGCCTCTTAGCCCTTCGATTATCTTCCGTCGGATCTTGTGGAGGTGGAGGCGGCGTTGGTGAAGAGAAAGCAAGTTCCGAATATGTATGGCTAGATGAATTGGTGAATTCTAGAAGTGCTTCTAGTTGTGAGTTGGTCTCTCGTTCATCGGATATTTGTGTATCAGGAATTTGTGTATCGGGTAGTTGCGTGTCGGGTATTTGAAATGAGGCAGACCGCCGGCTACCGCGCGAGGACCGTTCAAAAGGTTGTGGTTCGAGGCGCTCCCAAAACTCTCCAGCTTCTTCGGCGGCTTCGTTCCTATTTTCATGCGCACCACGGAGCCTAGCCGAGTATCGATCTGAGCGCGGTCGCGCGTGTCGCCCGCCGGGTACACCGCCAGACACAGGCATAGCTACGGACCGTCGGGTGCTAGTTAAGGAGCGTAAAGGTGGTAGGTACGGGGCTGGGGCTGAAGGAGGTAGATTGTACAGAGGCGATGCGTCTGGGTTTTGTGATCCTCTTGAAATTCTTCGCTGCGCTTCCGAAATAGGCTCCAATGGCATACTGTTCCGCAAGGAAGACCGCTGGCTTAAACGACCGAGGTGATTCCGGGCAATGTCCGGCCGCGTATTGCTGTTAACGGGCCGAGGGTAAGGATAGTACCGCTCTATAGCCCGATATAACTCTCCGGAAGGACTGATGTCGGAGGGTGAAGCATCACCATCGAGTATGGATCGTACAATTTCGTTGGCAGTGTGATAAGGTCCTGGACTCGAAGGGGGCTGTCCGGAAGAATCGCCCGACTATCGGATGATGTTAGAATTAGTCCATATGACGATCAAAAAGTCAAGCGAGAACATGATAGAAGAAATATCTAAACTGATTGTTTGATGGTAATGTTTAAAAAGAGCGTGCTAAGGGCGGAATATGGACATGTGTGGTGGGCTATGTTGGTGGACTCAGCTGACGCTCACCATTAAGAGACAAAGGACCCAAGCGTGTGCGTCGAAACGATAGGCGGCACGTTAGTGCCAGATGGCAAACAGGTATAAAATCGGACTAGGAATGGAGAGATAGGGCTGTAAGGATAAAGTATGTATTCGAAAAACTCGGATGGCGGTGATATTGGTAGTATGGTAAGATGATCAAGATAATAGTTGATGGGTTGACGGTTGATTGAATTGTTAGGTGGAGGAAGATCAATCAATTATGGTTGGAGGTTGAGTAGTAAGAGTGGTTGAATGGGAAATCCTATGGGAATATTAGGAAGGATAGTGGATGGGAATGGAAATGTAGCGCGGGATGGTGTGAAGGAAGTTCGAAGCGGGTAGGTCAGTTCTTTAAGTTTAGGCGGGGTCAAAGGTTACAAGTTAAGCACAGTCTAAAAAGCTAACGGGGAAATGATGAGATATACAAGGCTTATGCTAGAAAACCACGTGTAAATTCATGTAAATTCATGTACCTCTTTAACAGGCATTACCCGCCCACATGCCCACACCGGGGGCACTTGCAGCCCACGCAGCCCATGTTGCCCACGCAAACCTTCCTCTAGAGACACAGCGTACCGCAGTACGTACGATACCTGGTAACTACCTAGTTACGCGGTGACTTACCTCTTTCGTATCTTCAGCTGTACCTATTCAGGTTCCGTCGCAACCTGTTGTGTAGCCTCTCAATCTCCTTCAACCAATGACACCAATCAGGATTTCGATAAGAGGATCGGGTTTTCCGGACTTGTGTGCTACCGAGTGCATTCCCTTACCTTTTAAGGGGTGGTCAGCCATCAAAGCGATTGCCTTAAGGCTTCTGTAGGTGTACTAGGGATATCTTGGTATCTTGGTATGTCGAAATGTTGGAAGTGACTGGTAAAGTTTCAATGTTAGACGGTAATGCCTAATTGAGTTTTACTTGGGGTGTGTAATTGGTGCAATTGCCAGGTGCTAATTATACTATGCATATAACAGATGGAAACGACGACCCGTCAGCCTCGGTCCCACAAATAACGCAAGATTATTCTATTAGCAGCATGAAAACATCCATTTAACGGACTTTAATGCACGTTACAGCTTTAGTGGTCCTTTAGTGGATCCCGAGCGTTACCTAAAAGAGAGACGAGGCTGGCTCATCGCATCGCATCTGCATCTGCATCTGTACCAAGTCACATTCATTCCATCTACATTTACAAACAAATGAAAAAGGTACATCATCAAGCGACGTGGGCGAGGGTGGTGCGGTAATCTTATCAGATCCATTAGCCATCTTTAGGTTTCTTTCTTAATAGCATATTGTTTTTAGAGAGAGAAGGAAAAGAAAGGAAACAAAAATCAATTTCGTCTCTCACAGATTCACAAATTCCACGGATGCCATAAATACCAGGCAACAGCGGCGGCAACCTCGACTTTTTCTCTCATCGTACATATCCGCCTCGTCTCATCTTTCCACATCTCACTTGTGTTTCTCATCCCAACCGCCAGGATAAACGCATTGATAACACTTCATCAAATTCGTCTCAAACAAGATTAGGTGAACTTTTACTAGCCACACTCATTTATTCTTCTTGTTCTTCATACCGACTTCTACGTTTCGATCTCTTCATTACTGCAAGATTCACGATTCGTCAGAAATGGAAACTCAAGACCAGCAAGCCGCTGTCTCGAATCAGCAACAGCAGCAAACCAATCAAGGCGGACCACAAGCTCCTGAGACGACTCAGCCAGCTCAAGACGGCAATATTACTGGACATGAGGCACAATCATTACCAACCCACGGAATACCCCTACCTGGACATTCCATTCCAAACAACGGCCTCCCAATCTTTCCCCATCCCGATAATACATTCGCCACTCTTCCACCGCAACCAGTCTTCAGCAATGGAGCGTTTGCTAACCCCGCCGTCATAATACCTCCAAACCAGCAAGCGTTGGGGTTCAATAACTTAACTATCGGTCAACCGTCCAACGGAAATAGTTTAAGCGCAGGTAAAACCATCTCATATCCGAAACAACTACTTATAAGAACTTTTATTAATGTGAACATCAGATGATATCGCCCTCTATGACCGTCAGCTACGGCTGTGGGGCATGGAAGCCCAACAAAAGATTCAGAGCGCCAACATCGTTATCATAACTATGAAGGCACTGGCGAATGAGATCGCCAAGAATCTTGTCCTAGCAGGCATCGGTTCCCTAACCGTCGTCGACGATCAAATCGTCACCGAAGCTGATCTCGGGGCCCAATTTTTCCTCACGGAAGAGAATATCGGCCAAAGCCGTGCCGAAGCGGCCGTTGGTCGAATCCAGAAATTGAATCCTCGAGTAAAGGTTATCGCTGATTCTGGAAGCATCATGACCAAAGGCGCATCATTTTTCGGTGCCTTCGATATCGTCATCGCAACAGACCTCAGCCCCACGCTACTTGCTTTTATCAACACCGCGACTCGTCTTCACAATCGACAATTCTATGCAGCCGGAACCTATGGGTTGTACGGCTACATATTCTGCGACCTGATCGAACACGATTATGTCGTACAGCGTGACAAGTCCAACGTACCGACAAATATCGGTCCAGAAACACGGACTCGTAGTATTGTCAAGGTAGAGAGCCAGAAGGAAGGCGGCAAAGTTATCGAGAAGGTTCAGAAACGTGAATTGTACTCCACTTGGGATCTCGCCTCCGAGACCAGCCTCCTACCCCATGATTATACCATAAGTAAGCGTCGCCTGAAGAACGTCACTCCGGCACTGTCTTGCCTCCGCGCATTGTGGGCTTTCCAGCAGGCCCATGAAGACCGTTTCCCCGAAAACAAGCAAGACCTGGAAACGTTTACGAGATCAGCTACCCACAATCACACGCTGTTATCCCTGCCTGTGGAGACACTCAGGTCCGAATTTCTGCGCAGCTTCCTCCAGAATATTGGAAGCGAAATTGCGCCTGTGACGGCGATTCTCGGAGGTCAGCTCGCCCAGGACGTCATCAATGTACGCGGCCAACGTCAGCAGCCGATACAGAATATGGTCGTCTTCGACGGAGACAAGATGGAAGCCGAGATGTATCCGCTTCATCCCGAAGGCATCCTCGGCAGAGCTCAGCTGGAGTTAGCTACGCCGATGATACCGCTACCCCCAGTCGATCCCTCTCAGATGATTCCTATGGACCAGTCGGGCATGATGATGGGCACACACGGAATGCAATAGTATGCGTAATTACCGGACGGTTTGGTTTGTGCGTGGTTGGACATCGGGTTCGGGGAGATACATCGACACCGATACCGACATCGATATCTGGGGCGTTCATTTGCGGATTATGCGTCTGTACGAGTGGTTAGGCATAGCAGGTGGCGACGATTTGAATTTGGCGGTCGAGCAGAGTCACTTTGATTTTCTCATCTCCCCTAACTACGTTTTTTATTAGCTGGCGGATATCACGGAAGACGAATGCGTCGAGTTTTCAAGTTTCAAAGTTTCATCATCGTCAATGGTTACGAAAAGGTGCTGTTGGGTAGAAGAAAAATACCCTCGCCCGCGGTGTGCGTTTTCCAGTTTCTATTTCTCTTAATAACAAGGAAGTCGGGGCTTTGCGGATAGCTGGCCCAGGCTCGGTTCTGCATGAAAACATGAAAAATGAAATGAATTGAAACGAATGGAGAAGACTACATAGCAACAAAAATTAGAGGGTGGCGAAGAGATGAGATGAAAAGAAAAGAAAAGATGGCAGCGTGAATGTGTACAATATTGACCTGGTGATTGGGTACTGCTCATAGATGATTCATGAAGCTGCGCAGGTGGTGTCTACGGGATCGATCGCATTGCATCTATTTTTATGACGAGAGCCTTGTGTTTGCGATATATTAGTTGTAAACTTGATGTGTCTGAAACTCTTTGCGATACAGTACTGTGGAGTGTGAGCAAGTCTCGGTATTAGAACATGTCACTTTGTGATATGTGATGTGAGACAAGCGTTGCTCATTCTATGGCCTACGTAAAATTCGTGGAAATTGAGTCTCATTGATTTCGAATCAGTGACGAAAGGCAGTTCTATGAATGTTTTGAACGTTGACCTTGAGGCATTTCCTCCGACTGGTAATGACGCACGATGTGTAATTACGGTGGCTGGGAAGAGGGCCTACATCTCTGGGGAGAACATGATTCTGCATCGCGTCAGCTAGGTAATAGGTAGCCTAAGTAATAAAAGTGATAAACAATCACTAATAGAGCAAAATCATCAAGTCAAGTCAAGTATACGATCAGTGTCGTTGAATTATGTGCAGAAGCGCCGATATATCTACAGCGCATCACCCGCCCTCCGAAGCGGCTCACGCCTCATTCGACCCCTTTCATGCAATGCCGTTCCGACCCCTTCCTATGCGTCTCCATCCACCTTTCCTCTCGGAACTAGTTCCTTCGACAGTCGCACATACGAGACCGTCCTATGCAAACAAGCAAACAAATCTTAACGGGAAAAGCCCGTCCATCGAACCATCCCGCTACCCAAGCCGCGCCGGGCCCGCCATGATGTAAAAACGACAAGACGATGCGAATTATAGACGAAAAAGACAAAAGTCCTTCCCGAACTCCGTTGTCCCATGCAAGTTTTTTTTTCAAGGGAATTACGCCTAGTCGGATGCCTCTCCCTCTCCGATGCTTCCACGATGCTATGCTGTGCGCCAAGAATACAATAGGTACAATGTGAGGGTATAACGACCGTTAATAGCCGTAGTCATAATCGTAGTTCGTGATTTAATAGGTATGGTATGGTAGTTAAACGCGGAGTGCGAGTGCGGAGTGCGAGAAAATATGTGATATAGGTTATGAGTTATTTGGGTATCGTTGTCGAAAAATCGTATGCAAGTCCTCTCCCTCTCTCTATGTAATCGTCCGCTTTATTAAGGCGGGTTCCTTGTGTCGTATGTAATAGGTGCGTGTATACAATTAATTAATCATTCGACCGTTTAATCGTTCAATTGCGGGTTTATTCGTGTACTATGTACTAATCGCCTCAGTTTCTGTCCGAGGCATTCCACTTGCCAATATATGGCGATATCGTGCTGTGATGGCAAACGTCAATACGACAGCCTTTTATAGGAGGCGTCTTAGGGGCCTCGTTAGGGACCTACTTGGGAGAATCCTTCTCCTCGGAATCCTCCTTTCTGGCGCCTTTGTTGCGCCCCTTGGTCGCGACGCTCTTCATCTGCTGCCAGCCCCTGATGTTGATGGAGCCGGCGCGTGGAGGGGGCTCGTTTGCGCGGTAATCCTTGATGGCCTCTTTATGGTCGTAGTGGGCGAGTCTTAGCTCGGTCCCACCGTTAGTTTGCCATGGGCGGTTGTTAGACGCCGGGGCAGCCGCGATTCTGCGGAACTGTCTACCAGCTCCGTTGCCATTCGATGACGCCGCTGTTCGCAGTCGCGTCCCATGAGCGGGAGGAGAAGGAGCTAACATGGGCGGACCAGGTGGTGATACGGAAGGTGCGGGAGGCTCCATTTGCGGCATCGGGGCTAGCTGCGCCTGCCCATGCATAGGTGACATACTGGTATGATAGGTAGGAGCATGATGGTTAGGCATCATGCTCATGGGTTGACCTTGAATAGGCATCGGCATCATAGGCGGATCGTGGTAAGAGTGTGCCTGATGATAAGGTCGAGTCGGGGCTGGAGCATAGTAGGTCCCAGAGTTAGTGTGTACCAAACCATGAGGAGATACGAACTCCTGTGGTTGGTGAAGGGGAGGAGGTAGAGGCTGGAGTTGCGGAGATAAGTGGGATTTTCCTAAGCACTCGGATCTGTTAGGTCTCAGCGGTGGGAGACCGGGGCTATCCCTGATTCCGTTAGTGAACGGGTTTCTGTGTGGTGGTGCCGATGGTGCCTGTGGTGCGACGTCTGTCGGAGGGGGTGGCGCTGGCGCGATAGGCATGTATGTGGAGGTATGATTCAAGGCAGTCGCAAGAAAGTTGTTGGATGACGGTAGTTGCTGACTATGTCCCGCATAGCCGCGCGGTTCCATCTCGGTTCGATCGACTCTCGATTGACTGCCCTTAGAACGACGTTCATTTCCAGATCGAGAGACGTCTTCGGCTGCATTTGCGAGAACATTTAGGGGGCTGGCAGAAGCCTCCGAGTACTGCTCTGATCGAGCAGGAGCTGGCTGTGTGCCGGTAAAGACGTCCCGAACCGCGTCATAAGGGCGAGAATGTCGTGGGCTCGGCGGATCGGGCGGTGCGGCTGGCTGTTCACCAGCCGCTTCAGCGGCAGCTAAGAGAATATTCACACATTCTCTAAAGAGATTGTCCGAGACATGCTGGGAATGATCCGAGTTCTCCAACGGAACTCCGTCTTCATCAGGAACGGCCGGTCTCTCGCGAGCTTGGGTCTCTCGTTCGCGCATCTCGGAAGTAACAATGTCTTCTTGGTCGATGTCTTCGATCTTGCAAAAGCTACCTAGCAGCGATGTCATGCGCGATTTAGTGCCGTCTTCCTGTAACATGCGATCCATCTTCACAGCTTTCACTGATCGGGATGTATGTTCAGTAGTATTCTGATCGGGGACATGAACAATAGGTCGTGTCCCATCGACGAGCTTGTTAGGTGGTTCTGGCTCGTTGACAGATCCAGCTAGGAAGAATCCATACTTAGGATGCAGTCTATGCTTGTTTACCAACTCAGGATCTAGGGTTTCATCCTTGAAATCGCGGACATCGTAAGACCTAGCAGTATGGTCCATGAACCAGGCATTAGAATTGGGAGTGTTGTAAAATTTGCCGCGGTCTTGTTGCGTAACCTTTTTAACAAAGTCGTTGGTGGAATCACGAAACCCAATCTCGTCATCATCCCATTGAAAGTATGGAGGAACGACGAATCGATTATGCGCGTGTTTAACCCGTCTCTTGACTTTTCTCACGCCATACTCATCGGGTTCACCAGTGCCGGAGTGGAAGGGCGGTATGTCGGTACTATCGACCGGCGCAACCTCAAACTCCTCGTTCGCCGAAGGTGTTGGTGCGTTTGACTCAGAGACGCCGTCGAGTTGCTGCTCTGAAGCAAGCAGACCGCCAGTGTGTCGAGGTCTCTTGGGCTCAGGCTCCTCTTCAAGCAGACCATCCGCCTTGCGCTTGGCGGCAAGCCGCTCCTGGCGAGCGCTCTCGCGGGCATGTGCCTGGTCGAGAATTGATTCTTCCTGGCAGCAGGATACATAGGGTATGTGGTCAACATAAGTGTAGGTGAGGTCAGGTGTCTGAAGAGATTGTTAGTCATGTTGGCCGCAAAATCTCGAAAGGTGAGAAGTGTGTTGTTAGGTAGATAACTCACAGTGAGCGGGCATCCTTCGTTGCGAAGCTCCTCCAATATGCTAGTGCGGTTAAGGGCACCGTCCATAAATTCCTCGGTGTGGTAATTAAATGAGTCCTATGAAAAACGTTAGTGAATAATGAAAACATGAGTTGGCGTGAGATGAAGATGAAGTTTGGATATCAAAAAGGATAGAACATACGGTGAAGCATTTGTTAATGCGATCGGTCTCTAGCTCGTACTCGCGTCCGGCGATGCCGTTTCTAATATCGAACTCTCGTTCAATTGATTTGACATTGTTGTCGTACAATTGTTTCAACTCGGCTTGAAGTATCTCATATTCGTCGACCTCCTTGTGAACATCTTCCTTGGTGGCCAACTCCTTGAGAGAGTGATCTGCGAGTGCCTCGAGACCTGGCTTGACGGCATTGGCCACTTGGGAGTAGAGCTCTAGGAGCTCCTTCTGGCGCTCATGGGCAGCTTGGGTAACGGCGTCAGGGTAAGTCTTTTTGTGACCACGACCTTTACCTCGAGCAGGCTTCTTAGCAGTAGTTTTTGGACCAGCTTGCTTGGTCACACCTTTCGGCTTCTTAGCGGGGGGGTCGGCTTTTGCCTTTGACTTTCCCTTTGCCTTTGTAGCAGGGCTTGCCGCGGGGGATTGGGTAGAACTACCCATCTTGGCGACGGGTTTGATGAATGTGATTATGAGGAGTGATGATATGCGTGATATGAGGAATGTAAAACAAGTAGAGGGTATCGGATATGTAGAATGGTTTTTATGAAGAGTGCGTAGGAAAATATGTAGGAAGACCAGCGTTGAGTGAAATTCTTAGGTAGCGAATTACACAAAAAACAAGAACGCGGTAGTCTTGGCTACGGATAGAACTAAGAAGTAATTATAGCGGCAGTAGTAAATATCCTACCGTGTGCTATGCGAGAAGATGATGTAGAAAAAAAGAATCATGGAAAAAAGGTGACTTGGAAATGTAAGTGTGTGCATCCGGGTGTCCAGTAAGTGTAACTTGTGGGTGGAAAAGTGAAGGATGGGTAATGTTGTAGGTGTAAGGTAAAAAAAAAGTCAAGGTCAGAAAAGGTTGGAAGGAGACGTTGACGCTGACGAGTAACGAATAACAAAAACAATTAACCAACAGGCGGGTGGCTGAAGGAAAAGAAGAATTAAGGTTTAGATGATTAAGACTGAGGCTCAACGAGATATCATATCCTAGAGCGCACTCGTACCGGGTACTGTGTACTGTGTGTTTTTTTCCAAGGTGAAGTCGTCGTGGTATCGTGGTATCGTAATAGGGAGAAATTTAGAGGCTCACACGCTTCAGCGCTGGTAATCCGCTGGTAATCCACCAAAGGCCACTGCCAGCATCAGATTTTCTCGGCCAGCACAATTAAAACACCCTGGACTTCCCGATACAGTCAAGCACCATGCGCTGTCTAGTGGTACTTAGACTTAGTATTACTTTTTTATCCTTTTTGCGGCTTCTCATTGGTTCGGACAAACGCTAGTCCGTTTCCGTTTCCGGTTCAGTCGGGGGTCCACCTGGTACAAAACCAACAACACGTACCAAAACTTTAGGTACTTTAGTGACTTTAGCGACTATGCCTAATAAAGGAGATTCATCTGCGACTTATTTGTATTTCAAGTTGTTGATATAAATTCTACCTACGTGTAGCATATAGGATCATAGATAATACAAATGTGGTGGCGTAGAACTATGAATTACTTATAAAGTACGTGCCTATACGTCTAGGTATACATTAATCGATGATCGATGTTGCCATTCGAGATATAGTACCTGTCAGCGTATCTAAGTACCTACCTACATATAAGATCTGTCGGTGCACGTCTGTATGTATGTATGTACATTGTACCTCAACTCAGGCAACTTAGGTGCCACGGTTATATGTATGTAACCAACGTGTTTGTATCTCTCACTTACATGATGGGGTTCCCTTACGCCACTCAGCCCCTTGCGCCTGGAGATCTCTTCATCGTTAGCCAACGGTATATTAACAAATACATATACGTGCGTAAATCGCGGTACGTGGTGCCTACTATTTGACCATTCGCTGAAGCGGCGGGTCACGAGCGGTACCTTGGAGCACCCGGCATCTCGAATTACCAAGTACCTACATATGTCGGTACTCGTACAAGATGCTGTGCGATCACCGTCTACTACCGGACAGTTTGATATTGTACCTAGGTGTTCATTTGTACATAGAAGGTTAGCCCTAGGTGCGCCATCCCGCCTCAAGGTAGATTGAACGCCTCGACCGAGACTTGTTATTCCGCATCAACTAAACCCGATCGGACGGAGGGCAACTTTCTTACGGCTCATACCTGCCTTCATAATACTAATATTGTATAAGAAAAAAGTTTGTCCACTGTATACTATATCTATACACTAACATTTCCGCTGTCTAGGTGTATTTACCTATGTACCCATGTAATTACGCGATTGCCAATTATTTTGACCGTTTATTATGTGTATAGCTAGTTGCCTAGGCAAGAGCAAGAATTTCCAGCCTTACCACTTACGTACTACATAAGGCACACGATAGCTTCGAATATCATTCGTCATACTTGGTAGACCGCTTGCTTACATGTGGGCTGCAAACATGACCTGCAGCAGCTACCAAGGGAAATATCCGCAAATTCCATGGAAGCGGTATTGTCGATTATGTATAAAAAGACACCATCTGTAACGGAATTATCGCGACAAATTATAGGGTCGGTCGTTCCTTGATCTTTACACATATATAAAGTACCAACGTCATCCCCATCCCGAACAGCTTCGGTTGTGGTTCAGCGCATGTCTCATGTGCCTCATACATATGCTGCGTACCTTAGTTAGAGTTAGGTACCGTACAGTAATCCAATGATGTACCGTGCTTCCTAAAAGGGGAACTCCATGTACATATTATGATGTACCTCAAGTACTTAGTAGCACTTAATCGCACCTTCCTCTGATTGGTCCAAAATACCCCAATCCATCTGAGGACCCCGGAATTTCTAAAATAAGACTAGCCTCGCAACTTACCCTCGTCTCGTCCCGCAGAAGGCTGTAGCCGCAGCGAGTGGGATTGTCCCGCGTCTACGGAGCAATCGCGAGCCACTAATTTTTTTTTTAATCTTTTCCCCCTTCCCTATCGGCGGGAGCCACAGCTCCAAGCGCGACCTCACATCATACATCACCTCACCTCTCACCCAAAACTTATTTTTCTTTCCCCGCGCACCTTCCACCGTAACCCGTAATCCGAACTTTCTTTCCGCATCACGAGAACGGTCCCACCAAGATTACCCACAACTAAACTCCGGGAGGGAAAGAGAGAGGGGTTTCGGTACCCTGCATTACATAACGAACTCCTGTACTTTCGCATCCCCCGCTCTCTCACGCGAAAGCCCGTCTTCGGCCGCGGCTGCATATGCGACATGACGCGCCGCCCGTAAGCAGCGCAACGGGAAGTAAGCAGTGAACATGGGGAAGCGGCGAAAGGTCGCGCACGGCGCCGACCACGCGAAGCCGAAACAAAAACCTGGCGGCGGAAGCCAGAAGCCGCACGCGCAGGGCAAGGCGACACCAGGCCATCAACAATCGCCGAAGTCCCACAAGCAACAACAGAAGAAAAGTAACGCGCCGCAGCAGCACGACGAACCCACGATCCCCTTCTCCCCCGACCACAAGATCCTGCTGATCGGCGACGGCGACCTAAGCTTCGCCGCCTCCCTCGTCGCGCACCACTACTGCGGCTCCGTCACCGCCACGGTCCTCGAGAAGAGCCCCGAGGAATTAGCGGAAAAGTACCCCCTCGCGTCCGATCACATCGCCAAGATCGAAGCCGAGGACGGGTGCCAGGTCCTCTACAACATCGACGCGACGAAGATGTCGCCCTTCATACGGCGCAAAGGCAAAGAACGGGAAGGCGTCATGGACCGCATCATCTTCAACTTCCCGCATATGGGGGGCAAGTCCACGGATGTCAATAGGCAGGTGCGGTATAACCAAGAGCTACTAGTCGAGTTTTTTAGGCGCGCGGCGCCGTCGCTGGCGCCGGGGGGCAAGATCGTGGTTACGTTGTTTGAGGGCGAGCCGTATACCCTGTGGAATATAAGGGATTTGGCGAGACATAGTGGGCTGCAGGTCGAGCGCAGCTTCCGGTTCCAGGCCGCTGCGTACCCGGGGTACCACCACGCCCGGACGTTGGGGGTGGTGAAGAGTAAGAGTGGTGAGGTGGGTGGTGGGTGGAAGGGTGAGGATCGTCCAGCCAGGAGTTATGTCTTTGTGACGAAGGGTGATGAGATGAGGCCGGTGGCGCAAAATGGGAACGGGAATGGTAAGGGAAAGAAGCGCTCTCGGGATGACGACTCTTCCGATGACGACTGATGCAGCCTTTGTATTCGCTGTTTCTTACTCAGAAACTGTACCCCGGAGATTAGAGGCGTCTGGCGTTTTGGTCCCCTTGAAGGTGCAGCATACACATTATTACTTGGGGTCAGATGACTATTTACAGAATGGTAGACGATAACCGGGAACTCGGCTATCTTGACCGGTCCCGTTTGGTGGTGTATAGAAGCTTAGACCGGTGTTCCGAAAGCTTTATGGGTGTCACACGACATGCACATCTGCCTTAGGGGAACAAATTGCCAGTTTTGGCACTAAATGAGGATATCTTCATTTCCAGAATTTGACCTATTCGCTCCGCATTGCAGAAATATCGTCCTATTCATGCCTTAGAATGGCGTCAATTCCAGTTTTACGCGTTCTCATTGGGAATATTTTCACTGGAAACTTGGTATCGTTGTCTCAGAAGCCATTAGGTGTATTAATTGGACATGTGTGTGGGAGCACACGCTGTAAGGATATCAACAAATCGCCTTATTCAACAGGCCACTCAAACTAGATAATGTGCGCCAAAATACCGACATCGAAAGGCCATTGGCCCAGTCCCTGCTGTAAGGGCTATTCAACATTGAACGTGCTTACCCAAAGTGAGACATGGTGGTGGAACTAAGACAAAAAACCACGAGTTCGGCATCGTTGTCTTATGTCAGTCTATCAACTTCGACATACACTAGGGATTTGAAAAAAGTGCCAGGATTTCACGTGAATTCCGAAATCCGGATTTGCTAATTCATGGTGTGGGATTCGTATAGACATGATGCTAGGTGCTCTCATAGGGCTCGGAACTTGTTCCCCTATAAGACTCTGCTGCCTATATGTGGTTGACTCTCGCCCTAGACACCCACCCATCACGTATAAGCGGCGGAGTACAAAGAGATGCTCGCAACTTGATTAGCGTCTTAGTTCGTCAACTTTTTAATCTTAAGTACGTAGGCTTGACAGGCTTGAGAGAATTTCCTGGATGGCTGGTAAGACACCCCATGATCCTCGTTCGTCTCTGTCGAGTTGCGTCGAACATCTAGCTGATGGTCGCGAGTAATCACGTGTACGCCTGGTGTCCTAGATTCCATCTTTACCCCTGAAAAGAGGTCAGGACCTAATCTCGGCATTTCTACCTCTTCTTCTGGTTCTCTCGCCAGACATTGCTCTGCCTAGGCACGATTGTATCTGGGGTACGACGCTGTCGCGTCTGGGGACGTGGGGGCTGAGTTAGCCTGCCTGCGATCCTCGCTTTGTAGTTGTCTGTCCTAACGGATACCACCTGGCGGGTGTGCCGCTGGACATCTCCACGTCTAACATTGATAAGACAGTGGATTCTACTGCTTACACACGTCTACGTAGGTAGGTTCTCAAAGCAGTAAGCTGACTGATTCTATTGCCGGACTCAGTAATGATAGTCGACCTAGCTAATCTCAAAATTCCCTCACGGATGCCAAATCCGTATAGAAGGATGAACCAATCGGGTAACTGGTTAGCTTTCCTAGCACGCCCAATTTCTCGGCCCGCATTGTTTTTCCAAACAAATTAGCGGATTGGGGCCGTGATAATTCGCCGCAGGTATAATTTGAAGAAATAGGTTTACTTCACGACGCACAAGTTTAATATTAAGGGATCCTCGAATTAAGACGATGTCGTCGAATCACAACGAGCTGCGAAGTTCGGCCTATCATAGCGTTCCAATTATACCCTGTATCGCACGGTCCGACATTCTCTCATTGGTCGGTTGTATAACTCCTATTTCAACTCTTAGATAATACCAGGCTCTGCCTTTCCGTGATATAAGCTTTCAAACTATCGTGAGGAGTAGCGGTACCGGCTATGTAATATTTCTAGAGTCTACGATACAAAGACTATGTCAATAGTAGTGTGTAGTATAGGTTTCCGATACTTGTCTGATAATATCTGGCACTGTCAATCAGCCTGGGATGGTTTCTAATATGTTAGAGCTTGTATCGGTATTTTTGCGATAGAATACACGAAGGTTGCTTCTTAAAATTATTATGAAAAGTCGACAGATGATTGTTTGGGATGGTTGAGCAGGACAGAATCTAAACACAACAGTTTAGTCTTAGATATCGAAATTCAGCGATTTATTTTTGACAGCAAGAGCCTCACATCCGAGAAGCAGTGATTTGTCCAAAAAACGTATTTTTCAATAGCAGAGTTTCTATCTACTATCAACAATAGTTCCCATAAACCTACACTCGACCGGTTGCGCATACACGTGTGTATCATGAAACTACTTGCCGCCCTATCACCCCTCCATACAACCAAAAACGCCCTAGGGAATCGTACACGAATAAAATAGCACTTCTGCCAGCCGCCGAGAGTATGAGAGAAAAAATCGTTATCCTGTGCCTCCAGCAACAGAATTGCGCCGTAAATGCTTCAACGTCGGGGGTCGGTCGAATCCCGATTGTGTCAATGGTGCCTAGACGCCGTTGGAATATAGAACATCGAGCTGAATTTCGCCCACAAAACCTGTTCGTCTGCCATAAACGAAAGGAATGGGGTAAATGCAACCAGCGAACAAGGGGCTATAAAGGTGCTATACATAATTGCCGTCCAGCAGTTGGTGAAAAAAGGAGAAATCGTACCTTTGGGTATCCCGTAAAACTAGTAGTTGATACTTCTCGACAAATGCGAGATATCAAGGACAGATAGGGAAACGTGCTAAAACTCCCGAAATGTAGAACGAAATAAGCCTCCCAAAAAACCTTTCTCTATGAGCCCAAGATGTCGATGATGGATTATGGTATCGAATGACCAGACTGGTCGTCTAATATGCTACACTCTTTTAACTCCGATCCGCTACCGTGGTTACCGGGGGAGGGACGTCTTTTGGTATATCGTGTCTCGTCCTATCTCTATTTGGGAATATGGGATCAATAGCCCGGTGAGGGGGCTCATATGGTTGCGGATTTCGCGGGGATGGCGGATATGGATTTAGAGGCTGCTGTCGAGAATGTAAATGCGGAAGTGTTTGAGACGGATCTTGCTGCTGCTGCTGAATATGCGGAAGAAGTGGTGGTGGTGGTGGAGATCGTGAATTTAGTGCTATCGAACCCCGATCATGAGGTGATAATGTAGATCTCTCTACTTGCTCGAGAGGCTCCGGGAAAGCGCGGGGAGTTTCTGTAGTGGAAGCTGGTGAAGTAAGGGGGAACGAGCTGCTCGTCTGACGTGGGCTGTCGATTGCACCAAAGCCGCGCTTCTTCGATTTCTGGTCGCTTGGATTGCTTGAAATTTCGTATCCGGGAGACGAAGCATATTCGCGCTGGGGCTGGGCTGCTAATGGAGCCAAAGGCGGTGGTGCTGGTGTGATTGGCGCATACTCCGACATTCGCGAGTAGACGGCGCGAGCTTGGGCTTCTTTATCCGCCTTGGATGGCCGACCACGTTTCTTTCCCGTCGAGGTTACCGGAGGACTAATACTGACGGGCACAGGAGGCGGGTAGCCATTCGGAGGAGGGCGCGGCTGAATGACGCGAGCTGAAGCTACGGGAGGCTCGAGAGGTGCCATCATCGCTTGTCTCTTGGGAGCAGGATGATCTACTAGGTCGCTCAGGGATTTACGCTTGAAGCTTGTCAAATTCGGCGGCGAATATTTTGTCTGGAACATGGTCTCGACTGCGCCAAAGCACTGATTCATATTACGACCTGCTTTCATTAGGGGGGCATATTCGTTAAGGCGATCCCCAGATACGTACCGCCGGGAAGCTGCATCGACATCCAGTTTGGCTCGACATGATGAGTCTTGATGAAATCGACGAGAGTGTATACGTCTATGGTGCTGACCTTGATCATTTCACCTAAGACGAACCGCTATAGCAGGCAGGAGTTAGTCGGGAAGCATGACGAGGCGACTGTTGCAATATTACCTTCTCGTCGTCCGAAAACGTGGTATCCATGGCGAGCAGCTAAGTCTGACAGCGGGAAAGACGAGGGGGGGAGGGGAAAGGAAGACAAGGGGTATGCCAGCAGAGTTGCGAGTAAGTCATTTGAGAATAAGAACGATCGAATACGAAAACTGGAGGCGAAGACACGATAGGTACTCTCTCAAGGCAAGCAAATGGTCGTAAGGCAGATGCTGAGGCGACGTGGTGTAAATCGCAACAGAGAAGATACCTATTGTACCCGAAGATCTAGGCCATCAGGTGGCAGTGATGGGCTAGGTAAACCACAGATAGCAAGGTAGGGTGGTGGTGCCCAGGTAGTGTAGGTAGTGCGTACTGCGTACTGCGCCGGGATTCCTAGAGGGTTAAAAGGAGGGTGTGGGAGTCTCGCAAGAGGATAAAGAGACGCGCGCAAAATAAAAATGTACGGCCCAAGCGCGCGTCTTGGACGAGAGGTTCAACCGAGGAGTAGGTAAAGCGAGTGTGTCTCAGTTGAGTAAGTAAAGTTGTACAAACGAGGGAGTAGTATGAGCCGTGGTCGTTGAGAGAATGTGCGCGGCGATCTCCTAGGTTGCTTTGCGTCTACAAGGGTAGCGCGGTGGAACAAGGTGGTTTTTCTGGTTAACAAGGGGGTCCTCTTTGGGTACGCAGTACGAGTATCGAGTACTCCCGTACCGTCTGAGAGCCAAATAATAATAATGGGGATTGTTAGGATGGGCTGGGTTTTGTCCGGTCTGTATTGTACATATGTTCTGTATGTCTGTCCCCTAGGTCCCCTAGTCCGGGCTTTGTTATTATTGTTTTTTTTTTCTTTTCGTTTTCTTTTAATGAAAAAGATCCCCAAACTTTTGTTTTTTGCACGCCGAGCAAACGGGCGCCCTCTTCCTGCAGAATAACCCCAACTACCCAGGTAGGTAGGTAGGTTGTAGGAGGAGGTAAGTATCGTAATTGTACCTTGTAACAATAACAACCGGCAGCCGGAGATGATCCTTTAAAATGGAGAGGCGCTGGTGCCGAGTTCTTCCTTTCCTTCTCTGTTCTGTCTGTCTGCCTGTCTCTCTCTCTTCGGGGTTTGTATACGTCTGTTTGGACCTGTTTGGACCTGTTTGTTGTCTGATATTATACATATATAATATGCTTGATACTGGCAATGTAGTTCCAGATGAGTCCATTTGCGTCGCATGAATCGCAAACTGCGGCGCTAGATCGAGATAAACAAGTGATCGGTAGAATTGCTAGGCTCTAGAGCTGGCCGTCCCATGCCCCCCGGATCTGGGTTCGGAGGCTTTTCTGGTTCACCTTAGCCCCAATGCAATAGCACGAGCAGAGTAGAGTGAGAGCTAAGGTTGCGAGACGCGCGGGTTTGCGTGCAGCAGCGGCCGCTGCTAGCCAGCTGGTCATATGCTGAAAATATATGCCATTAGGAAGTATCGTGCATGGCCATTGCAACCATCACGATTTCGGCCTGATAGTTACTGGACTGTCGATATGCACCTCTGTCCCTCTTGCATATGGCCAATACATCCATGTCCTTAGCTGTGAGCCAATCCCGCTGGCCACTTAGACAAATCGGGTCGCCTGACTAGGCTCTCTTGCATTGGGCTGGTAAGAATTGAGAAACATTGAATATTGCCCATCTTCTTAGAGGCCAATTCCCACACCACCACCGTCGCAAGTCCTCTGCTGCTAGCTCTCTTAAGCTCTCTAGACTCTCTAGACTCTTTGGCAAGTGCCTGTCCTACACCGCCAAAGAGGCATCGCGAGAGACCAACGAAAAGTAATGTGATCGGAAAGACAACAGAATGGCATAAGCAATAAGCAATAGAACTGGAAATCCCATTAGCTCCCGTACAACCAAGGAATTGCTTAGGAGGAGGAATTGAATCCCATTGGTCCCTCATCCTTTACCCAGCACCTCCGCTGTTGCGGGCTGGCAGGCTGGTTCTGTTAGCTGTCGAAGTCATGCTCGCTCGATAGCGGGTCCCCTCGTTGCGGTCGCTTGACTGGCCGAGAGTCGCTGAAATCTCACCAATCGCAGGTCCGAGGAAGGGCTTCCAGAGCATTCACACGCTTAGCGACCAAGCACAGATCAAGAGTTCGTCACATATGACGAGCCGGGAGCCGCAGAGGGGTTGATCTAATCCGTCCGAGACTATAAAAAGATGCCTCGAGTGTACGGGATCCTTTTTTTCGACCTGAACAAATTTGAATGCATCATTTTGAGATGCACCGGCATCTAGCACTTTACGATCTAAGAATTGCGTAGCTTCGGACGCCAGACCTTATATATGTTGTATATCGCTCTAGCACCCAGCACCCAGCACCCATACCGCCTTTTTCTTGCCTCAACTTCAGGCTCTGTTCTATGCATAATGAGTTGGCAGTTCCTCATAGGGGACCCACCCACTTCAGGTATAACCCGTCATTGCTCGCAGCAAAGATCCTAGACGGAGATCCTGGACACGACAAGAGACATCGATCAAAGGCGACGAGATTTCCTGGGGGTGGTCGGTCCATGATATGAGTGCCGACGCCCATTACGTATGTCAAGGTGATCGGAAGCGGCTACCCTTTAGCCCAATGTTGCAACCATCATGGCTGGTTCAATTGAGACTGAGATGTTGGTGCTTGTACCACGTTTCAATATCGATTGGCTCAATTCTGCGCTGCAGATTCGAGTCTGAATACACCTACCTGCTCTTGACCGGGCTTGTCCAATGTGGTGATAGTGTGGCTCGGCGATTAGAACCCCATGTTTCCCCTTGATTGCCCCTAGGGACCTAGGTACATACCTAGGCGTCGTCTAGGCGTCGTCGCTGTCGCCCACCTCGTCGCTATCGGCCATGCCTACGCAGTATAGGTACCTATCCTTACTATCATTACAGGCGATTAGAGAAATTCAATTTGTGGCGCGGTAATGAACGAATAGAGGCGCCGGACATTCTAGTAGTGAATGCTAGTGGAACAGATCATTCGTCTTCTCGATCCTCGGAGACCTGCAGAAGGCTTGGAAGGATGTCTTGGGGCGCTCTCCCGGAAGTTGAACCGGGTTGATCTCTCGCTGTGGTAACTCCAACTACCATCTTTTAGTATTAGACAATGCCTGTCTGTTCAGGTGCCATTTATGCCAGGTGGTCAACAATACTACTACGCCAACTTGGAGAGTTATCGACATGAATGTCGTTTTTTTTAAGTGGAAGAAGGAAGAACATTAAAGGAAGGATTATGAGAATGAGAATGGGAATTGAATAAAAGCTAAGGGGCGTTTTTAGGTTCATGAAAAGCAATAGCGACTACCTCAGCAGTCCTATCCAGCCCTGGAAAGCCCCTTGAGGTCTCCTAAGATCTAAGGTCTAAAGCTTAAAGAAGGGCAGGAGGCCATAGGTGATGCATTGTACCTCCCTCTACTTGAGCAAAAGCAGGTACAATACCTTATAAGGAGCCATCGATATTCAGGTCGTATCATGGATTACATTTAGGCACATACTAGGTAAGTAAGTAAGTATCTGCCTAGTAGTAGGTATTAGGTAGGTACTAGCATCAGCACTGAGATATCGCTGTTTGAATATTAAGGTTGACAGGTACCAACATCGACTTCGTTTTTCGCTTTGCGACAATCAAATGATATACGCACGTCCAGAGGTACTGTACAATACAAGGAACTTTGAAGTGTTGTACAAGAGTTCCCCTGCTAATCTGCACTAAGGACCAATGGTTAGCGATCATATTTAGCGAAGTGGTGGGGCATTGTAGGTATTGTAGTATGCCGTAGGCTTCGGATAATTGAAACTGACCCCGAATTTGCAAAGGCTGGCGCGCCACGCTTTCCTTCATGTCCACCTGCGCACCCTCTCTTCACGTACTCACGTACTAACGTACCTCACGAACTTTACTTTTCAGTGCAAGCGCATCTTGGGGTTAGCAACCTTGAACCTCAGTAGGTACAGTACATCCATCCGACTTTCAAGGTTCTGATTTGGGACTTGGGGAGGAAGATTGCAGCTGCACCTTGCACCTTGCACCTTACACCTCACCTGGCACTGGTGCTTACAGCATACAACCAGACGACCAGACAAACCTTAAACCTCTAATAATACTAACAATTTTTTTTCCCTTTTGGCGATGACAACGCCCTCACGATATTTTTTCACTAAACAACATTCATTCCACCAAACCTTTCGACAAAGGAACTTGCTAAGCTCCGCGTGTCCCGCGCACTATCTATCCCTATACATGGACGTGTAATTGACAAAATTGGCGAATTATCTGCCGGCAATGTCATTGGGACCGCGCACGAGATAGCATTCGTTCCTGTCGTCTTTTTTCTCTTTTACCTCGAACTTCGTACTTCAACTTCCTGCCTCAACCTCAACCTCTCTACCTCTCTCTGCCTTTAATTTTACCCTAGTTCTTCTCACCCAACCTGTTCTCAACTCTTCGCAACATTCCCTTCCCCTTACCAACGCCCAATCTACCTTTTTCTCTTATGATCGCGAATCCGAAATCGTCGTCGCACCACGTCGATTTTATTAATTCCATCGATACCTTCGCATACCCGATTTATCTTGTACCGCGAACTTAACTCCGCCAATTCCTTCCCACAACCACCAGTCTAATTCCATCCATTGCCGCGTGTCTTGCGATAATAGAGCAAAAGTGTCCCCGGTTTAGTAGTCATCATGGAGGACGAGGACCGTCTGAAGGACGGTTCGGAGGGTGTTGCTGTCCATATTACGCCCGCGTCGCGGAACGCTACAGTCAAGAAGGAGAGCGAAAGCACCGCGTCATCGCCGAACGTCAGCAAAGGATCTAGGTCAAGAAGCATATCTCCCGATGAACAGAAGGCGCGCAGTGATAGTGCATCCACCCCCGACGGACATCCCCCGAAAATTGCACGCAAAGCAACTAATAAGATGACATCCCGTTTTGTTCAGCTATTTGATGATTTGCCCGATGTCACTACGGAATCCTATCGCCATTTCCAGGTCATTCCGGATTGCCTTTACGGTTCTAAAGCTCTTGGTTCAACAGACCACGACGCGCTAGATTGCGATTGCAGCGAAGAATGGCGTATGTATTCCCCATCCTTACTAATTTATAGGGGTTATGTTATGGGGAGCTAACAGGCATGTTTCAGGCGACGGCATGAACCATGCTTGCGGTGATGATTCGGATTGTATTAATCGAGCGACAAAGATGGAGTGCGTCGACGGCGACTGCAATTGCGGCGATGGTTGCCAAAATCAACGATTCCAGCGCAAGCAGTATGCTGATGTTTCAGTCATCCAAACTGAGAAGAAAGGTTTCGGTCTCCGAGCTAACACCACTCTTGAAGCTAATGATTTTATTTTCGAATACATTGGAGAGGTTATCAACGAGCCTACTTTCCGAAGAAGAACCATCCAATACGACAAGGAGGGCATTCGTCACTTCTATTTCATGTCACTAACCAAGAACGAGTTCGTAGATGCGACTAAGAAGGGTAATCTTGGTCGCTTTTGCAACCATTCATGTAACCCGAACTGTTACGTGGATAAATGGGTTGTGGGCAATAAACTTCGCATGGGCATTTTTGCCTCGAGAAAAGTTCAACCTGGCGAAGAATTGGTTTTCAATTACAACGTCGATAGGTACGGAGCTGATCCCCAACCCTGCTACTGCGGGGAACCAAACTGCATTGGATTCATCGGAGGTAAGACCCAAACAGAGCGGGCGACAAAACTATCCGATGCAACCATCGAAGCTCTAGGCATTGACGATGCCGATGGTTGGGATACCGTTGTTGCTAAGAAACCACGTAAGAAGAAGATTACAGAGGATGACGAGGAGTATGTTAACAGCGTACAAACTCGCGGTCTGGATGAGAAGGACGTCACCAAGGTCATGGCCACACTCATGCAGTGTAAAGAGAAATGGATTGCAGTCAAACTGCTTGAGCGCATCCAGCTTAGCGACGATGATCGAGTGCGCAACCGAGTTGTGCAGATGCACGGATATCAAATTCTCAAGACCGCACTGAATACCTTCCTAGATGACAATAATGTCGTTCTTCAGATACTCGACATTCTCTACAAATTCCCTCGATTGACCAGGAATAAGATTTCAGACTCCAAGATTGAATCGACTATTAAGTTGCTTATAGAGTCAGATCATGAGAGTGTTGCTTCGGAAGCCACGCGATTGCTAGACGAATGGAGTAAGCTGGAGATAGCGTATCGAATTCCACGAAAGAAGATGGATCCGAATTCTCAGTCAACACCGAGCGCGCAGCCAGTTAATTCTTTCGAGGAGCGTCGCGGGGTTCGCCTGGAGGAAACACCCACCAAGAATACCTTTACCCTCCCCGAGAATATCCCCAAGGGTCCACGAAGCAATGTTCCTCAACGAAACCAAAATTATTTCAACAATCAACGCTTCCGTCGACCTCAGGTCGCAAACCTCCCACCTGGCTGGTTTGCAGCCACCGATAAACGTGGGAGCTTGTACTACTACACGCGTACCGGCGTCACAACATGGGAAAAGCCGGCTGCGCCGCCCGAGCCAACCCAATCTCAACTAAGGGGGCCATCTGCTGCAGAGCAGCGACAGAAGACATTACAAGACATCATTGACTCCGCAGTCAGGTCAGAGAACGCACCTAGACGATCGGCATCGCAAACTCCGCAGACTAGTACGCCTACCCAGGAACCTAAGAAGGAAAAATGGCGTTCTCTACCTATTGAGAAGCAAATGAAGATTTATGAGAACACGGTACGTCGAATACTCGTTGACGATATTATGCTCAATTGCTAACTCAGTCACAGCTTTTCCCTCATGTAAAGTATGTCATGGATAAGTTTCGACACAAGCTCCCCAGGGAGGACCTGAAGAAGTTCGCCAAGGATGTCAATAAGAAATTAGTTGCATCAGACTACAAGAACAATCGTGTTGAGGATCCGACATCTATTACCGAGAAGCAAGAGAAGAAAGTCAAGAAATTTGTCAAGGATTTCTTTGACCGCGCCGTGGAAAAATACAAGGCACATGAAAAGAAGAAGGCCGAACGAGCTAGTCGCGCGCGCGATGTAGTACAACCAGGCGATAACGCCGACTCCGTTACGGCGCCAGCTGTTAAGGACGAAGACATTATAATGACAGATGACGAGGCAGGTTCAACGCCTAACAGCCTTGACCGAAAGCGCAAACGTGAAGACGATGCGGTGGGCTCTCCTAGTGTGACGCCCTCCGAAACGCCTTCGATGAAGCGTCTTAAGGAGGAGGAAGCTGATGTTCCAAGCCCTCCACCTCCTCCGCCTCCGCCCATGGACGATGATGCTACATTGGACATGGTGACTGAACAAAATAAGGCACATGACGGACATGACCATGCCTTAACACACGAAGATGACGAAGAGCAGCGCATGGCTGCCGAAGCAGAGCGACAGAAGCTGCGAGAAGAAGAGGCAGCTCTCGAACGAGAGAATGAGCTTAACATGCTCGACTTCGAACGAGAACAAGAACAGGACAAGAGTGGTAAAATGGCGAATGGAACTCACCACCACATCAACGACAGAGTCTCTCGAGCCCAGGAGAAGTCGGGTGGAGGATTAGATCCAGCCGGAGAAGAGAGTGCTGCTATTCAGCACAGCACTAGGAAGCACGAGGTCATGAGCCACTAAACATGTACGGGCGTAGCGCCAGGTCTTGCCCAATAAATCCCAGTCTAACAGGAGTCAGACCTCGCAATAAAATCACCCGAAGGGCGACATCATCCATAGAGAAACCTCTATTTTAATACGACCCATATTAACGTTGGCGATAATTACGAAGGCGGTTCACGTTAAGGACTCTTCAATGTCTATTAGATTCACATTTTGCGTACCAGTTCCTCTTTTAATCCATTTCCGGGGCGGGTTTTCACGGTTTTTACACACTATATAAAGGTCGTCGACTATAACTTGATTGCATTTTCCCGGGCATGGGGGGTTGATTTTTTACGGTCCTAGGGGTTCTTCACATTGGTGGCGTTTCGGTAAAGGACATTCGATTGATCTTTGAGTCTTGACTGCATTCGACCCATCCACACACATATCCATCATCAACCGGTAACGGAGTAAGAAGGGGAAAGAAGACACCGTTTGACAGTAGGGGGTGAAATGGGGTTGGCATAACTTGGAACAAACGCGGATGATTAATAGGTGCATGTATCCGGAGAATTAAGAGGAGTGTACTGCTATGATTTTTTTATTTTTCGCACATTTCCAACCCTTACTTTTTACTTTCCTCGGAGGGCGTCGCTACGCCCGAACACAGTGTATACGCGTTTAATGCGATGCGATGCGATCTACATACACCGACCGTATAACACACCCAAACGGAAACCGGTATAATAAGCGGGCTCTCATTAACAGCCCCGCGAGGTGCATGATCGGGCGTGCGAAGATCCATACGGATAAGTACCTCCTCACTCTAAAGAAGGGGTTGGTTATGGTGGTGGAAATTGAGGAACGAACAAGAGTCAGCCGGAGGAATTGTGTTTTTTTCTGTGCTATAAAAAATTCAAGGGGCTAGCCGTTTGTTTCGTGGCCCAGTACATAAACCCGCCGATGATCCATCACACCAATCATCCTGTCAATACCTACCTAGCAGAAAAGAGAGAAAGAGAACGAATAAAAGGAGGCCTTTTCGTCTTACGAGAAAAGCTCTTTTTGATCTACAAATATTGCAGTACACGTTCACATGATTTGCGACTTGACGAAATTGATTGACTTGAAGGTAAAGCCATCCCCGACGGGGCCGACTTGATAGATTCCCGATTCTACCGTGGTACTTGGACTAATCGTTTAATTGCTTTCTGCTCCACTCTACTCCCCCCAAGTACATACATACGTACGTCTCACGTAGGTCAAGGTCCCAATTCGCAATCCCGTCCGCATCCCTCGCGTGGCTCACCCTTCCCGAGCGTATCGGATAATTAAGTGGTATCCCGGATCAAATGCACGTATTTGCCGCCCGGTTTTACGCAACAACAAGAAGAAGGTGTGTGTGGGAAGAGACACACAGTATAAGGGGGGGGAAAAAAGAAAAAGGTTGGGTCGGACGGGAACGAGATTATCTTTTCCCCTTTCCTCTCCATTGTGGCTTTTTTTTTTCTTCATGCGCCTTTCTTTCTTCACCACGCTTTACTTCCGCTCTTCCCCTCATCGCTTACCCGCTTACCCCAAGCCAAGATCAAAGTTCCGCCGTGCTCTGCGATTCATACCAATTATACCCGTGTTTCCAATCGTAAATGCCTAGTGTATCCAAACTCATCCCAGAAAACAGATTGCCTATCCCATCATATCCTACGTCATGAATTCTAGTATTCGAGAAAAATCATCGACGAAAATCAGCTGGAGACGATCTTCTCAAGCGCAGCGAGCAGGATATCAGCATGCGACTTCTCGAAGATGAGCATAGGACGTAGACGGACAGCGCGCTCGCCAGAGCCGCCGATGTTGATACCGAACTTCTTGGCCTTCTTGAGGAACTCGTCGCGGTTCGGGTTGTCGAAGGCGATGAAGGTGCCCTGGCCCTTGCCGCGCAGGTTGTCGAACTGGCCGGGGTACTTCTTGGCGAGGGCCGCGAGCTGCGCGTACAGGTAGTCGCCGACCTTTGCCGTGTTCTCGACGAGCTTGTTCTTCTCGATCTCGGAGATGATGGCGCGGAAGAGGATCGCGCGCGCTGGGTCGCCCATCCAGGTGTTGAATTGCCGGTATGGCTTGTTGGGGCGGAGCGATGGGTCGCCGTAGTAGTAGCCTGCCGTCTGTGCTTTCTTGCTGAACGTCACCATGTCGGGAGGATCTTGGAGGTTCCAGTGCTCGTGGGCCCAGAACTTTCCGGTGGCACCGACACCGGTTTGCACCTCGTCGACGATGAGAAGGACGCCGTGCTTCTTGGTTATGGCTCGAAGACCCTGGAAGAAGGCAGGAGAGGCGTGGTTGTCGCCACCTTCGGACTGAATGGGCTCGACGATGACGGCAGCAGGGGGAACGTGGTAGTTGAGGATAAGGTGCTCAACCTCCTTGAGAGAAGCCTCCTCAGCCTTAGCATTCTCCTCAGCGTGCTCCTCGAGAGGGTACTTAAGCTGGGGGAAAGTAGCGTGAGGCCAGTCGAAGGCAGGGATATCCAACTTGTGGATAGGCTTCGATCGAGTCGTCGAGAGAGTACCGAAGAGACGACCGTGGAAGGCGGTCTTGAAGGATAGGATAGAGAGCTCCGAGGCACCGGGTGTCTTGTTCACCATAGAAGAGTCCAGCTCCTCCTGTGTGAACTCGACATTGGGGCCACCACGGTCACGCTGTCGTCGCCACATAAAGGCAGCTTTGAAAGCCGTCTCGTTCGCGTCTGATCCAGCCATTCCCGTGAAGACTTGGTCGAGTCCCTTGGGAGCCACTTTGAGGATACCGGTCTCCAAAATGTCGGCCCAGTCATATGAGGGGAAGTTGCCCAATGCAGGTCTGTTGATGAGCGCCGTGACCATCTCAGGGCTCTCCGCAGCTTTCCTTAGAACCGGGTTGTTGTACCCGACGGGTATCGAGGCAATTTGGGCATACCTTAAGAGGGGTTAGTTTCCACTTTGGGGGTACAAAGTAACAACCCCTGCATGAGCAAACTTACACATCTAGCAGCGTGTTTCCATCGGGGTCGACGATATAGTTTCCAACGCTCTTGGTGTAATCAGCAAGCATGTTCAAGCTTCGAGTGTCGAAGACCTTGTCTAGCTTGGAGATGTACTCCTTGCAAGCCGGACCGGGAATGTCCGTCTTCACTATGGGAGCCTCAGGCTCGCCGGGGACAAAGGAAGAAGCCATCCTTGCGCTCGATACGGTGAATTGGCGGGTCAAGGTTCGAGAAACGACAGGTTTTGAGATGGCAGAAAGGTGCCGGAGAGCGGCTCCATGACGAAGGGCTGCCATCCTTTTATCTACTTGTGTTTATTGCCTCTATTGACTCTATTGCGTCTAGAAATGCGGGCTTTCACTGCTAGCCACCGGCAAGTCTCAGTAAGCCCGGGATCACGTTGGCGGGCAACCGGTAGCTAATTGGCTGTAAGGGGCTTAAGGGAGGTTAGAGTTATGGATTCTATTCCACTTCTTTTGAGAAAATTTCTACTTCGACAGGAGAAGTTGAAAGTTTAAAGGAACTTAAAGGAACTAAATGACTAAAAAGATCGGGACTTTGAGGAATAATGGTCACAATGGGAATAATAAGGGTAATAAATGGTAATAAAGGGACGGTTTATTGTTTATCGACCTTATCATTCATAGCGGGGGGACCGGAGAAGAGCGGCCCTAGCTGCGTCTTAGTCGGGTCCTAACAAACCAAGCTTTTGCGGGGTCCTGACTCGTAACTCTCATTGGTGAGAGACAAACTACGTCAGCGATGTTCGGGCAAGGCTCTTTACGTAATGGCGCGCTACCCGTACCTACTTGCCTGCCACCTGCTGCCCAGTACCACTTTCTTCACGGCCGCCCCGCAGTAAACCGCGATGATCGAAGGGCCGGACCCCTGACCGAGGCACCAGCGACCCGGCTCCAGGTGAAGCTCGAATTAGCAATTGCAGAATTCGGAAAGTCCACGCGATATCGCGATATCGTGATATCTTTAAGGTCGCCAAAATCGCCTCAACCCGGGTACCCACTTGGCAACATTCCCGACATCGCTGCCGATAACCAACCTTCGCCTATTTATACCTATATACTTACGAATTGTCGTACGTTAAAACAACTTCTTTTTCGTTCATGTACATATAAGTAAGTATATCGCTCGCCCCGTCGAGATGGTGTGGAGGTCCAGATGTAGGTATCTATATTAGGTGCTCTCCCGGAGTGCCAATGCAACGCCGAGCTTCCCAATAACCAGTATAATAGAATGTTGTGTAGCAGCGATGGTAGGTGATATCAAGCATATGCGCCTGCGGCAATGCATGCGACCTGCTTGGCGAATGCCACGGCTATCAAGATAAAGGTCATATCATAGTTAAGAGAGGGGAATATAGATATTAAACACATCCAATAGGCATATTGACACTCAGGATATATTGCCACGTGGGAACGAGCCGTGAGTGGAGGGGGATCGGACGAATAGAAAAGGATGACTCCAGATAATGATAAAAAGTCTCTATACTGTAATTACGGCGTATCCTGCGAATGCTGTTTTTATCTAAGAGTGATTCGCATAGTTTTTCCATACATTCTGCATGTCAATGACCTGAGACATGATGTCTTGTTCAGTTATGGTGATCTATTTAACTCTTTCCAAGGGGTTCATATTGTACCATCACTTACCTATACCTGTAAGTGCAATGCATAAGGTCAATTCTAAACACGATAGTCAGACTGGGATAGATGACTTATTCAATAAGGTGTCCCTAAAAGATACCTACATAGTAGTCACAAGTTATAATATCCCATAGTTGACTGTTGGTTCGCAGTTATTAGTACTCTTGTATCAAGCGATAGGAAAGCCACTTAGTAACGACCATGTCTGAGCACCTAAGCTCAGAGTCTTGAGTCTGGTATGATTAAGTGCATGATAAATTCTTTATGGCCGGCTTTCTAGTAGGTGGTAATCGTACGTTTCTAAGAGTAGTAACCTAGGAAGATACTATTGTCGTTATCCTAGCTAAGTCTCAGTTCGAGGACATATAACTCTCTCACCCCAAGACTAGCATATTGGTGTATGGTTTCACAATGAAATACGATGTGCTGAGCCTCACTCGTATTCTTCCACGTTGTCACTTGGCCAGCACAAGCCTATAGAGCCCCTAGAACACGACATATCCGGATGAGAGGGTTAAATCGATAGAAGGAGTATCTGATATTGTGGACTTGGTGGAATCCGGTGTTTAGAGATGTTACTGGGATGTCACACAAGAAGAGGCGAACTCAGGGGCTCATAGACTTGGTCTAGTTCACAGCCAAGGTGTCACGAGAAGTTGCCATGGGAATTAGGCCTCCGAAAAGCAGTGTGTACCAATCAATTGATTCGAGAATATATGAGCCCCTTTAATCTATTTGATGGCGCTCCGTTCATGCCATGGAAAGAACGAAACGGTGTCTAGAGTAGAGTTCTTAACGAATGTGGCAAAATTTCCAAGAACGCGACGTCTCTCGCTTTCTTTTATACCATCATTTACTCAAGGAAATGAGTATTGACTCCCTACGCTCGATAGATACAAGCCACAGCATGGAATGGAAGAGTACCTCCTACGTAGGTGGCTGAGACTACCCTCCTATATCTAAGACACCAGGCCCCGGGTTTCCAAGTAAGGGCAGATGTCTCTGAATTCTCACCCGTCATATTAATCATGTACCTATTTAACAACTTTCCAAAATTCTGCACTGACATCAAAATAGAATAGTCTTCCCCCTCCCTAGAAGCTATATCGGACGAGTTCCGGAGAAGCGGTCGAGCGCTATGCAAGTCATTTGAATGCTTCTCTGATCCTTCAAACACGACGACGGTCAATTGGCGTGATCTTTAATATAATCATTCGATCCTAGGTGGTAACCGTACCAATAAGTCCGATAAATAGTTGATTCTAACTCCGAGAAGCAAAATACGATCTCATGCTCATGTCCGTCTTTGCATGAAAGGGGAAAGCAAGGGAGTTACAGATGGCATCCCGGACGGCCTGGCAGCCTGGTCAACTACATTGATAGTATAGAGACTACCAACCCAAGATTAAGCAGTATACATGCTCACGCAATTGTCTTTATTCAGCTGGCTAGGTGTAAGCTAGGTAGCACAGAAGGACAGTAAGGCTCTATAATGACTTAGCGAAGGGACGAATGAAGAAGCAGCTTTCCACTGAGCTGGCGCCAAGCATGATTCCATCTTGTACAACTTGAATCTGCGTTCCAAGCGCAAGCCATTCCGATAGGATAGTCAGAGATTTCAGGATACCAACTTGCCGTATGCTTGCGTACCATCTTTCCCTTTCCAATCCTTCGCAAATTCATGATCACGAAGGCTGGCGAATGATTTGCGGCGCGCAATGATGGTTCGAATATGAAACATAGGGTATGCTTGTGAGAATTTTACCGTAGCATCGGTTTGATGATCCCTAGTTACGACCCAGATCTATCATGAGCCGATCATGTTATATTTGTTGGTAATGCCACCCTACCTGCTTATTAACGTCCCTCACTGGAGGCATAAGAGGAACAATTATTGACAGAAGTCATATCAACTCTATTCCATGGATAATACGAGGATTTCGAATGCATCATACGCGTCAAGTACGATTGACTGAGTGCGTTGGCAATTCAATCGTATGGAGCGTATGGAGGAATACCTATACGATAATGAACACGGAATACCTGCTTCTTAGTCCTGTTCTTATAATTGCGCGCACCGCTAGACTCCCTAAAGAATAGGGGCGCGTACGCCGTATATGTAGATGCGGGAACGATGGCTCGATAGTGGCTGCGCAATGGCTGCACTGGCGCTGCGAATCTCATTTCGCTAAGCAATGCCACTGTAGTTGCGAAACTGGACCGCGAAGCGCAAAGCTACAGCATTACGTAGTATATGCGAGTTGGCTGAAACGAGCTCTATGCAAACACGGTTCCTCCTGCAAGGTACTACTGAAAATATGAGATGGATAAAAATTACTAAAAAATCCCAGATCTATCAGATTTTTTTCAGCCCTGGAGAGTTCCACGGCATGTGCGGACATGGGGAAGCGTGCCGGTGGGATCTGCCCGGAAAGGGTCCTAGATGGTCCTAGTCGAAATATGGATGTATTGGACATGCAGCCGGCAGCAAAGCGGCGTTACGGTATTGTTTGCGACGACCCAATCAGAGACGCGACAGTCTTGTCATCTTATCCTCCCACCCGTTCGAAGGATTTGGCTGGAAGGGATCGGAGGCTCAACAACCTTGCCCAGCCCTAATCGAAAATCTGATCAATGAGAGTGAGAGAGGACGGATCTTTCGGAAATTTGACTGGATGAATATATGGAAAGAAACGTGGCAGCGAGGGGGTGAGCCGTCGTCCCGGGCTTATTCTGGGTAGATGTGCCTGGTGAACTAGAAGGATCGTTGAATATTCAACCGTTACTAATTACTAATCGTCTTCGAAGGAGCTGAGTTGTGGGACTGGTGCTTATGGATTTTTTTCTGCTTTGTTTTGTTTGGTTGCTATGTTTTGATTACCAATGTCAATATTTACTTCCATCAGGAGCGTTAAAATCTCAAAAACATCGCGCCCTACCACTAGAACAGGTACCATGGTTTAGTCTGCCTTAGCAGTCGTTTCAAAGAAGACCACTAAACTACGGAAGACGTAGTCGGGATTTGATACAGCGGTCTAGACTAACAAAACCCTTAGCGTTGCAGAGGTCATGGCAAAGCGAGATTAGCTGTGGATCTAAGTAAGGCTGCTAGCTTGCGAGACTGAGAGACTTAAGCAGGGGCACTCGTGTTAAGAGCATCGCCGCCTCAGGGTCTTGCTGCACGCAGAGCACCGCCCGGTGGGCTCGGACTGAAAGGGGTTGATTCAGGTGAGGTGCGTGACGAACCGGCGGAGCACCGGGAACCGCTTCAACGGCTATGGTGCTCATGACTATGACGCTCTGTTGCAGATGTCTTAGATTGTTGGTGCCAAGTCCGGATATCTTAAATGCATTCAAGCGCATTGTCCGCGGGGTATGTCAAATGTCACGGTCCTCTAAGGGTCAAGAGAGACATACAGCGAACTTGTGGGACAATGAAGGCTCTGCGGAATCCGATGGCGCGCGCCGTCGAGGCCTCAGATGTGGACCTGTCGCCGCTATTTTGCCCCTCCGGATCGCGAGGTGAATCCGAAGCTTGCGGGATGTTCCCTGATACACAATGAAAAAAAATTGACCAGATCGCCCGGCTAGATCGCAGAGAGCTTCCATGCGCCGCTCGCACGGGAATCGAACGATCGCGGGATCGCTTGTATGTATGTAGTAATCAATATTTAAAGAGCGGAGATGCTCCGGTCGATTTGTGCGGCAAGATCATGTCTATGTTACCAACATGTTGGGTATACGATCTTGATGCGCTGTATGTGCAGGATCGTGCGTGTCTCGGTGTTTGCCAGATATTCATCGACAGATCTCAATGCGGGTATGTTGTGTTAGTATAGCAGTCCGTGAGGATATGGACTGATGGACTCTAACCCGGTAGACATTACCAGTAGACCGAAGACAAGCTGAATCGGAGGGTAACGCCGGCCTCGGCATGGTTTATCCCTGGGTCATAGCAGCACCAAGTCTTAGAATTCTATGGTAACTGATACAGGATCTAGAGGACCTAGTGTAGGCCGGCTTTCGCTCCATGTTGCAATGGTCTCCATCGTCAAATGGGTCTCTCTCTGTACATACACGACTCCTGCGTTAAGGAGTTAGATTCAAAAATTCAGCTACCTACCACATACCTATGTAGGCAGCCAAGGCAATACGTCGATGGCGTCTTGAGGCAGTGAATCGACCTTCGACCTTCAACCTTGGAAATGTCAGGGCCTTTGGTCAGCGGTGAGATATCTGCGTTAGGCTAGACTAGGCGGACCTTGTCAACTGTGCCTTGCGTACCTTGAGGACGGAATACTTTAGAAGCTCATTGGCGTAGTGTTTCGCATCGGAGATTATTGTCTTTTTTCCTTCTTGGGCTAAGCTTGCGGGCTAGTCTAGGATGATCGCCAGGACTCCAGACATCCCTGGCTCACCCTGCATGAATACATGAATACCTATATTCAGGTACCTGTTGTCTATTAATATTGTGAGCGCTCGAAATTTGCTGTCTTCTTGGTGGCGGTTGCGCTACAGCATCAATCGAATTCTCGATGCTCATGTTCAATTGGGAGTTGAGTTGGATGAAGTCGATAGCTGCCTTTTGCTTATTTCGAATACCCTATCTTGCTAAACGTCATCGCCATGATAAGTGACCAAAAATGTCTCAGCTAAATAGTAAATTGTGTACATAACACGGCTAGGTATTTTATTATTAATTCACGTACCTGGAGAAGAAAAAATTTCCTTCCTGCTGGGGTGGATTGGTGGACACAAGAACCCAAGAACTCCATATTCTTACCATCATGTATGTAAGAGCTGAGGAATATTTAATTTGGGCGTCATATCATCCCGCTCAGGTATGGCGACCCCAGTTTGTTGAGCTCCGCCCTGTTACAGGTCAATTGGAATGAAAATGAAGTCAGCATACTCTTTGGTATGAAGATAGTGAGGCAGTTAGTGAAGCCATTAGCAAACATCGATAGCCCTGGCATAGGCGTGGGCAAACTTTTCCCGAGGCCACGGTTAGGATTAACATGTATTAGATATGCGAGATGGCGGAGAACAACTGGAGAATAAGTACCTAGTCTGCTAGTAAGGCTGCCTTGTCAATTGTCAAGAGGCTCACGGACTGAACTAGACTGAACGGCCTCTCATGTGAAAGAGATCCGCAGGACACGCCAGCAAGTGGATTTCTTAGGTCTCTCACGGCCCTCACGGACCCATATCATCAAACCTAATGCTACCGGGAACTGTCCTAGCGAAGTTGAAAGCCATCATGACCTTGTCGACTGTTGGTCTTCGGCAGTAATAATAGCGACGTTAAGGACGGGTACTATTTTCCGCCTCATATTGCTTCTCAGAAATTTCTCGCCTCTTATTGCTTGGCCTCCGGTAGAACGTCTGACAAGCTTACTTTTTCTTTCTTTCTTTTCTTCCTTCGCTTCTATTCTTACGATCCTTCCGAATAGGGGCAAGTAGGCTGAGCTGTTCGACACTCATTCGCTCATTCATTCGTCCTCGAGCACGGCAATAGCTGCGGGTTTTTTTTTCTCAATTGCCAACCCTGCTGACTGGTGCCTGGAAACCTTGTGCTGCACAATTCGCTTGTTCTGAGTTCCCCTATTCAGCATTCAGCCATTTCGCCAGATTACGTACCACGCACGGTCAAGAGACCTAAAGCGAAAGGGGGTTTCAATCGAACCTGTCATAGCGACAGCCATATGACCTCAAGAACAATCAAGCCATAAAGTTAAAAGTCTCAGACGGAAAAAAAAGAGCAGGAATAAAAGGTGTAAATTGGGGGCGGAATTCGAACAGGGACCTGTGAGGTCTATCCAAGCCAAAGCTGGGAGCTGCATATCATATTGGACGGGAAGGGCAAGCCACAACCAATCCTATCTGCCCACCCACCAATCTTTTCCTGCTCGTCCGACGGCAAAATCCTACCCCCGAACGGCATCAGCCATTGGAAAGGAGGGGTAGATTAGAACGCTGAGAGCGGATTCGCGGTGCGTCGCGTTGATGATAGGCCGCTCGTACCTGCATACCCCTGCAAAAGCCTGCAAAATACCTGCAAGACTGCAAGAGGAAAAGATCCCAGACCACACGGGAAGACAAGGGTTGTGTGTGTGTGGCATCCCATCCAGTACTACCTCAACAACACGAAGAGCGCAGCAGCGCGACAACCATCAGGACGCGTCCGAACCGCTCTACTTTTATTCTGACTGGCCCCGCCGAATAGCAAACAAAGCCATTTCGACCTCCGGCCTACTTTCTCGACCCTCTACTTTTTTATCCTCTTGTCCTGTCCTGTCTTTTATCCCACACCTTGGGAACCTACTACTAATCTTCAGTAATCGCTTTCTCCTTATTACCACTTAGACTAGGTGTGGTCCGTATTACCGGCCTGCTGGGTCTGTCCGTCATCATCTCCATTCTTTCCCGTTAATTCTCTCGCTTATACACACAAATATCACGGCTCAAGGCCCGACATTCGTTTGCTTTAGTTTTCGGTCTTGCTTTGCTTTAACTAGCCCGGCAAATTGACCTATATAAAGAAATTCTGCAGTCTTCCGGAACGCATCGCCTCATGTATATTCCGGTTGGTCGGCTGCATCTAACATATACCAACACCACGCGGACGCACTTATCGATTGCCCAGACCGCTAAAGTCTCCTGTCTTTAACAAGGAGATTTTATATTATTATTGTTGTTGTTATTCCCGTAGCGGCCCGATCCTGGTGCATTCGCTTTGGACCTCCAATCTGGGGTTCAAAATCCGGGGCAAACTCTAAGCCTTGGGTTACCTCCTTGTCGGTAAGAGCGATATCAACTCAAGCCTCAATTCTACGTCCCTCTGGCCTCTATTTGGCCAGTAGGAACAGGAGACAGACCTTCCTAGTGGGTCTTTCTGTGTTGAAATTTCTGGACGGTGGTGGGCCTTGCTGCCCTTAACCGACACACCGACCTTTAGTGTTTCCACGCACATTCTTTGACGCATCTGAGGTAGCCAAGAATCGTCAGGCTTTCTTGGGCCACACTGCGTTGGATTGGAACTTATATGTTCCGTCCTGCGCCATATTCGATCAACAAACTCTCCTTCAACATGGCAAAATCTCGTGTTCTTAGCAGCGTGCTGGGCGCCATTGCCTTGTTGGCGACAGCGGCCGTTTTGGCTCTTGAAATCATCATAGCCCAAGAGCTCTCGGCGGTAGTTCCCCCGGTCACAGTTGTCGCAATCGTTGCATCAGCATGGGAGGGGCTGATTTTCATCCTATTAATTTTTCTTCTTGTTAAAAGCTTTCGGCGGTCGACGGATTTTGGAAAAAGGAAAAACAATGGTATATGGTTTGCGTTGGGCTTAGTTGCGAGCATATTGGCATCCATCGCATCTGTTGTGATGCAGGTCATGATGGGAAAGACGGAAAAGTTGCCGGAGACCATGCTTCAAGTTCGATCGATGAACTTCCTCATTGGATCTGCTATTACACTTGTCTGTGCTTTCGTGGGACAACTCACCTTTATCGTGGTCTTTTTCGTTATTCAGCGGTCACCTGATTCAGAGCAAGCACTGTCTCTTCACACTAACGAGGATAATTCCCGTCTACCGAACATACGTGTGAAGTCTATCCCTTACAGTCGAACAACGCCGGCCTCGAGCCAGACGAGAATCCAGGACCGACCACTAACTGATTATTCGAGCCGACCTAACTCGAGCAGTGGCCGTTCGATGGCTGAGACTATGAGCTCTATTCGAACCTCGCTTTCTCATACTGTACGTCCTACTGGATCCAAGACTAGGTTATTATCAACTAGCTCAAAAACTGTGCGTCGCCCTCCTTCGATAGATTCGACTGGATATCGGGATCGGTCAAGCGTGACAGAAGATGGTTTCGATTCCTGGGATACTTCCTCAGTCGACCCTCAAAATCGACAGATAGTGGTGGATACTAGTCCCCCTATGCGTGCTCGGTTTTTGGAGACGATTCCCGCAAGTCCGACAACGAGTAGAAGTCCGAGTCCCGGGTGTCCCTTGGATCTCGAGCCTCCAAAACGCAACCGGAGGAGTCGAAGTTACAGTCCTCTCCCTAGGGCCCAACATGAACGTAGCTTAACGCCCTTGTCGTCTCCAAGCGAGTTAAATATTCATCCACTTTTCCGATCTGACTCTCCTGTTCCCCCACCGGCGGCTACCCCTGGCACAATGGTTATTGCGGCACCTAATGCTGGTCAGACGATCTCGGAGAGATCTCTCACTCGAATGCGGAGTGGAAGTCTACCGACGGGGCCCACCCCCTTGAGCCGACAGGGAAGTTATGAGAGCTTCCGGAAGACACCAAGCCCCAACTCGGATCGACTCCGCGCGGAGGAGGCAGCCGGGGAGAGAAAGATGACACCTCCGATCCCTGAGTGGATTTTAAGCGCCGGGAAGAACGAGTTTGATCGGATTCAAGATCAAAAAGCTGGTGGTGCATGAGATTCGGAATGGTCCTCCAATTGGATGGCATGAATAATGACTAATTATGAATCGTGATTAATATTTTGTTCCAATAGAACCGGGAAGTTGCTGTTTCTCTAGAGACAGGGGGAAACGGGTCAGGTTTGGGATTACTGGGTGATACCATTTTCATTGAGCGCGGCGTTGAACTACATTCTCGACCTCAGAACGAGGTAGCTATCATTCGCTCCAGGGCAACATAAAGGAGACAGAAGGTAGACATTGAAGTGAGATATGAATCAAGTAAAATCAAATAAAACGAAATGAATGAACCTAGATCCGAGTCTTATTCATATCAGTGAAGTGATCATCAACGAAACCGGCAACATCTTAGCAAAGAGCTATCGTATTCGAAATGGACTAACTCACGATGACCGGTTGCTTCAATATGGTGAATACCAAAACTAATGACTTGAAAATATTCGATATTGATGATTAAAAAAAATAGGGAAGTTCAAAGTTCAAGGTTCTAATAATGCCCTGCTGGTTTTATTAAGCATCATCATGCCTCGGGAGTTCTTTCGACAAAGAGAACAGACAGTTGGACAATTAAGGGAAGTTACACATTGTTGAACCATGATTTATATTCCTTCCCGATGTTTCTACAGGCGTGGTTGCCTTCACAAACCCCAAGGTCACCGACATCCGTGAGGCATCCGTGTGATAAGGGAAGTTTCGACTCATCAGATCTTGTAAGCCTCGCTTTTTGCAGTTGCCCCTCCAGTGGACCCCGCATTTTTGTAGTTACAAACATCGAGGACGGTGCGAACCACAGGTACCTCCGCTTAGGCTTGATTAAGGTGAGCAATTGGGTACCTGACTGTGCAGGTCTCCGTTTTTGGATGTACATACGTCAGTAAAGTACCTGGGGTCCTGGGCATCGAAGGTCCTTACCTAAAATTCTTATGTGGTAAGCAGGAAGTAGCGCTAGCCGCCCGCCACTGCCCGCCGCGCGACACATCATTAACTGCTACCTGAAATTCAAGACTTCTCGATCAGAGTTTCCACTCCCGTCGCTTTCCTCTTCCCACCAGGAAAAAAGATTCCAGTCAAAGCACAAAGCAGCCGGATGCTAACTTTCTTCCACAATTTAACACCTACGAAACATCGGCGAGTTTATTTAATTCTTTTCCTCTCGCGCAGACCAAATCTTGACCTCTTACTACTACCCCTCACCATTTTCTTCCATCACCATCATCTATCAATCTAGGAGCAGCTATCCCGAAGCTGCCCGTCGCCAAGATGAAGGTCACTTTCAAGGTATGTTCTATTCTACCTAGCTGTAGAAGAAGAGCTTTGTCATGATGGTCTTGAGCTAGTCTCTATACTTTCCTTTGCTTTAATCTATTGTTGTAATTGAAGAAGCTAACAATATCAACCTTAACAACAGGAGCTTTCGAACCAAAAGTTTACGCTCGATGTCGAGCCATCTGATCTTGTATGTCGTCATTCTATCATCGCAAACACCTATCGACTTCTTACCAAGCTTCTTTATCGGCTATCATAACTGTTCCTCATTCTGACTAGGACATAGGTTTCTACTCTGAAGCAACGGGTCGCTGAAGAGAAGGGTTGGGATGCAAAGGCCCTCAAGCTTATTTACTCCGGTATGCGCTGGCTCTCCTCATCTGTACACCACCGATTCGATACATTCGCCGCCACCTATCCTTTTGCCTGCAGAGTATTGATTTGTGTATAGGAAAAATCTTGAAGGATGAGGAAACTGTCGCGGCTCATAAGATTGAGGAGAAGGGCTATGTCGTTTGCATGGTGAGCAAGGTACGTATTGGATATAATATCACTTGGATCCCGAGAATGATTTTTAACAACCTGTAGCCCAAGCCAGCTCCCGCTGCCGCCGCAGCTTCGTCGAGCGCCCCGCCCGAGACGCCCGCCCGATCTGTTGCAGCGACTCCTGCAGCCCCAGCTGCACCCGCGCACACATCCACCGCCGCCGCCGCCGTGCCGGCTACACCGTCTCCTGCACCTGCCGCTGGTGGTATGAGCGGTGACATGGCTATGGGCGCGGCCCGAGCTGACGTAATTGCCAATATGGAGGCTATGGGTTTCGAGAGATCCCAATGTGAGGCCGCTCTGCGTGCCGCTTTCTACAATCCCGATCGTGCGGTTGAATATCTTCTTAACGTAAGTCAAGCAGGATTGCTTTATTTATGGTTTTGATTAACGATTTACATAGGGCATTCCCGAGAATGCTCGTCAGCCGGAGCCTCAGCGGGAAGCGCCCGCTCAATCTACACCTGGCGCAGCCACTACTGGCTTTAACCCTCCTGGTCAGAACGCCGAAGCAGAGTCCGAGGGAGCGGGTATCAACCTCTTCGATCTAGCTGCGCAGCAGGGCCGAGGTGGCAGCCGTGGAGGTGCGGGCGGAAGCGCTCAAGCGGCGGCTGCTGCTGCCGCTGCCGCCGCCGCTGGTGGACCAGCTCTAGGTAACCTTGACTGGTTGCGTAACAACGCCCAGTTCCAGCAACTTAGACAGGTTGTACAGCAACAGCCGCAAATGTTGGAGCCTATCTTGCAACAACTCGGCGCTGGCAACCCTCAGCTTGCTCAATTGATCTCTTCGAACCCTGATCAGTTCCTCCAGTTGTTAGGCGAGGCTGGTGATGACGATGCACCCCTGCCCCCTGGAGCTCAGACTATCTCCGTGACGGAGGAGGAGCGCGATGCTATCGAGCGGGTACGTTTTTTTTATGGGATATGATGTGCTACGTATGATGCTAATTTCATTTCAGTTATGCCGGTTGGGTTTCGACCGAGATGCCGCCATCCAGGCTTATTTTGCCTGCGACAAGAATGAGGAGTTGGCCGCCAACTTCTTGTTCGATCAGCCAGAGGATGATGATCCTCCCCAAAACTGATCTTCCTGACGAAGTGGATGAGATATCCTTTCCGTCCGTCACGTTCTTATGACTACAATCCGACCTTACTACGATATCCGACGTGGAATTCTTCGCTCCTGCGATAATATCCCCTCTTGTTAATGGTCGTTATTCACTCGCAAATGCTTTATTCTGCCATGGTGGAAATCTAGAGGTTCTACCTTGGAAAAAAACGAAACCGTACACTTGCAGAGAAGACGGTTCTCCCTGATTGCAGATTTCCGCTACTGCTCACACCCCACCCCTTTTTACCCCTTCGTGAAATACGCACACTTTCGGGGTTAGGCATCATGGTTCAGCTCGCGAGATCCTCCTATCTTGCGAGAACGATAGGAGGGATATGGGGGCTAGATGGACCAAGTCCGTAGCTTAGTTCTGAATTCACCAATTGATTTTCTGATCTTACATCTGTTCACCAGACCATACTATGCATCTACGCGATAATTTCACAACTCCACTACTTCATACCCAATGATCAAAACATAGCAACTTATCTTCGTAAAGAACATATCGTATTTTGATTTATGAATTGCCCATAGCTTAACGTTCTCGGAAACGCTAGATAGGGCAAATTCTATTTCAAGCACATTGTAGCAATTATCTCCCTTTTGTATGTAGGTTCACCCTCCGTAGTATCGTCCGACTCTTCAGCAAATAACGACGCAAGCTAAGGAAATGGGGTATCAAGAAACAAGCTTGCATGCGTTACTTAGGCCGTCGAGATTGTCGCCTAAGCTTCGATAGCCACCTCTGTAGAAAGTTCTGCAGGCGTCTCGTCCAAAACTTCGTTTTCGTCATCATTTTCATTATTGCCGCTCTCGTTGTCGTTAACCTCCTCTTCAGGATTTTCGGCACCGCCCTTCTCACTAGCACCTTCTTTACCCTGTTGTTCTCCCTCCTCCTCCTCCTCGTCCATAAGTCCCGCGGCGCGTCTCTCCTCCTTAAGCCGTCGGATATCCTCATTGTGTTCGCGCACCAGCTCGTCGTGCTCGGCCATGATCTTATCAGACTCCTGCCAACCGTGCTGATGCATCTTGTACTCCTCGAGGTCGATGCCGACCTTCTTCTCGCCGCGGACCATGACCGTCGCATTGATATACCGTGGCCGTAACCGCTCCTCCCGATTGAACTTTAGCTTGACCGCACGCCGGCTCTTCTCCGGGAACATGGCCGAGATCGTCTCAAAATCCGTACCGAACATGCCGAGGAGCCGATAGAATTTTTCCTTTCGCTGATGTTAGCATGTCCTAATTTTCTCGCAAGGAAGAAGGGCAGAGCAATTGCTTACAGTGTCCTCGTCCGTCCAGTGATTTGCCCCAGTTCTGCGGCTTTCCCGTCTATATGATGACGAGGTGGTCAAGCGAGAAAACTCGTCTTCTTCGACGGTCTCTAGAGTTCCCATGTCGTGGGCGGCGTGTCGGTCTACCATGAGTGATTGTTGGTTAACAATAATCTGACCATCTACGACCTCATAACCGACAGACTGAGAATTTGCGCCAATCGAGGCACCCAAATCTCTGGCCCGGGCTGCTGCAGACTCTCTTCCGTTATCTTCGTCTTCTGCGGGGGTACTTGCGCGCGGGAGCTCATCGTCGAGATCAAGTCCCAAAAGCCGTGCTCGTCTTGCCTGTTGTTTTATACGGAATCGCTCACGTGCTTCGCGAGCGCGCTCCTCAATAGCATCCGCATGCTTGAATCTTTTCCCTATTCCCATATCTTTGGTCAATTCGCCCATTTTCGTACTGCTGTGATCGACCGTTTGATTCTCTGGGTCTTCTTCGGGACTTGAAGAGCGTTCGCGCGGTGTAGATCTTCCCCTAGCGCCTCTTGCCGGTGCTGTATCATTGTTCTCCGTTGTAGTGTTCTTGCGGGCCCGCCTCCTTTTTGGCGCAGCTGTTTCTCCGTTTGCGCCATCTTCAGTGGATTTACGCTTGCGATACACTCTCTTCTTTTTTGGAGCACTGGTGGAAGACTCGTCAACCGGGCTAGAGACGGCAATCGTATCGGGAGCGGGAGCGGGAGACGGAGGGGCTGTTCTGATTTGTGTTGGAACGATTGGCTCTGGTGTTGGTGTGTATAAAGCGGCAGGAGGTCGATAGGCGTTAGTAGAGGCTGTATCTGAAGAAGTAGCCGGCGTAGCTCTGTCCAAGCATGCAGTTTCTGGTGCCGGTGTTGGTTGTGCTGTTCGTTGAGTCGCTGGGGTTGGAACCGACGGGAGTGGCTGAGAATGTTTGTTTACAACCGGCGTTGGAGTTGGATGTGAAGCTTTCTGAGTGGGCGATGGAGTAAGAGGAGGAGCCTGGTGGGAAGGCTTATCGACAATTACGGGGGCTACAGCCGGAGTCGACGCTGGCCTAGTTTCGGGTTGGATCGAAGAGGTGTTATGTATTTGAGTAGGCTGTCTTGATATCTCCTCCTGTAGTGCTTCTTGAGGTGTCCCTTTAGGTGTTTCCTTCGTAGCTTCGGGTGCTGGCGCTGATTTGCGAATTTGCTCGACTGAGGGGGCGGGGGAAGAAGGAGCGGCAGGTGCGGGAGTTAATTCTTGCGACAAATTCTCAGCAGTAGGAACAGTAGGAGCTGGTGTAGCACTGATTGATGCAGATGTAGGAGGTGCTTGGGATGAAGACGCTGCACCGCCCGCTCGACGAGGAGCGACCTTTGGCTTGAAGGACAAGCCTCCGGTTTTTTTCAACATGGAACTCATGGCTGCTGATGCCTATAGCTGCTCTAGGCCTATGACTGGTTTCGTCTTTGGCGCATTGCCCCACTAATTGCTGTCAGACCTTTCCTTTCGACAATGGGATTGATGATTGATTGAGAGTGATTTGAGAAGATTTCTGCGAACGTTGGAAGGCTTGAGAAGTGTGATAGAAGTTAAAAAGGAAGGTTAAGTCAATCAAGTTGATTGTTACTGGATGGTGAGGAAAGAGAATTATGTGGGGTGGTGGGATAAATACTATTTTTTAGTCGCTTTTTCAGAAAGAACTACTAGGCAGTACTTGGGTACTTACATAATAGTTGCATGCACCTGCCTACAGCCTAACAGCCAGACAGCCTAGTGTACATTCACTAAATTTCGCCGGAACAAAACCTTACTACTGGGAAGGTGAACCAAACGTTAGAGGACCCATCCTCCTCCCATTCAGCCATTCTTGCCATCGCGCTATATATGGCACGGACCACACAAGGACCACATAATGGAAGACTCTTATCACGCACGGTAGGTGCTGGTAGGCTAGCAGGCTGGTAGGCGCTTGGTAGGTGCTGATATCGAAGAAAGCACGTCTAACCAAGGCTACAAGGCCTACCAAGTCCACTGAGACTCAGTCCACTCAGTCCAGTCCTGCCCATTTTGCCCATTCTGCCTGTCCTAATCAAGGTTAGTTTCCTTTTCTTGATTTCAACTTCGATTTTTCGTTCAACATCCTCTCTCCTGGCGTCCTGTCCTTTTCCTCATCCGACTCCCTACTACCTTCAATTCGCGTTTATCTACCCGAAGGCATGACCGACTCGCATCATCGATATCGACAGACATACTATTACTTAGCTAGGACGCGGCTTATTCCTTTCTTTCCTTGAGCATTAAACACTTCCTGTTACATTGTAACATCCATACTATCTTTCATTCATTTCACCAACTCCTCCTTTCTGCCGATCCCTTCTCCTACCCTTTTCTCGCCTTTCGTTTGCCTGGCAACTACGCCTTTTCTTCTTATTCCAATCAACTTTCCATCGCCCTCTCCCAATCTGATGCCTCTATCTACTTCACCTACAACTGCGCCTCTATCGACACGCCTCAAGATGGAGGACCGTAAGCGTCCTGCTATCAGCACGGACGACATCGCTCCTCCTAGCAAGCGACAGGCCGTTAACGGTGGTAGTAAATCCAAAGACGACGGCGACACGAAGGACGAGGCATGGATCGAGGTAAGTATCACGATCGCGATTTATTTTCCTTGAACCGATATTGCCTATCGAATCGTGGCCTCAACACGTCTTCCCCGTCAACGTGAGGCGACTTTACCCTAGCACGAGACCTTCGTAGTCTTTGTTTTTACTCGTCATCGAGACATCTACTCACAATCTCAGTACTGATGCGCGGCTGTGCTGTCATCAGCGTTCCATCCCAACACTCTTCCATGTTTTTCTCCTGCCGCGATTGATTACGCAGCCTGACTCGAACTACCTCGTTACCACGTACATTCGCGCCAATCAATATGATGATAAATATATAAGGAAGCTGAGTCGCTGACAGATATGGATTGGTTAGGATTATCAAAAAGATGCCATCTACCGACAGATGCTCGAGTACAAGCGAGAGAAGAACACGTTGGAGGCACAACTCGACGAAGCGCAGAAGCTTTCCGTACACCATGACGACCATATTCGAATTGTCGACAACTGGTGGTTACAGGTACTGTCAGCCCGCCATTATAATGAATTATCGGACAACACTAATGTCAATAGTTGCTACAAGAGATAGAGCTACTCGTCGAGGGAAGAATACCCTTCGGACAAGGCACTGACGGTAAGTGGACAAGACACGTTTTTGATTTGCTACATGCTAAGACATCTACATAGAGCGACCGTTCCCAACACATACCCGGTTCAAGGATGTAGAAGAGTTCGAGTCTCACCTCAGCGAAAAGGCTTCGACCATCAAAACTATGGTCGAGGCAATACTTGGCCGCCTCAATAGTACTCGCAGTGATGTTACCCCCGATATTACACGTCTGGAGAAACAGGTCAATGGCCTTCTAGCACAACAGAAGGAGTTCCTTGTCAAATTGGATCGGCTTGCCATTGATAAAGACAGCCTATCGGAACAACTCAACACTGCGACCCTCAGATATATGAAGGCTGAACGGCGACTCGATCGTGCCAAAAGCGCTCAGGTCCAGAAGCTTGAGCAGCAAGCCTTGAACCATGTATCCGCTCGATCCTCCGTGGGTGCCGACCAAGAGAATGGTATGGCCGTAGACGAAAGCAGCGCAAATAGCGAAGCACTGCAACTGGCCCTCCGTGAGGCCAATGCTACCGAAAAGCGCCAAAAGGAACAACTCGAAACTGCATTGGCACAGAATAAGAACTTACAAGAAGAACTCACCGCTGTACAGACACGATTAACAAGCTTGACTGATGAAGACTATTCCCGCACAGAGGTTTTCAAGGCATTCAAGGGTCAAATGGAGGAGCTCGTCCGAAAAATCAACACCCTAGATGCAGACAACAAAACTCTCAGGGCGTCAGCTGAGAAGTTAGAGGCGGAGCGAGAGTCTAGTCGCCGAAAGGTGGAGAGTGAAGCCCAAATTCTTATTGCCGAACTCGAAGACCAAGTACAACAAGTCGAAGCCAACCTCGCGCGAGTAAGATCAGCGAGAGACGAGTTACACGCCGATGTTACTATGCTCAGAACAAGCAAGGAACAAGATAAGATGGCCCTAGACCGCATGAAAGAACTCGTGAGCGCTAAGGAAGACCGCATTTCCGCCTTGGAATCGGAGGTACAGCGACTTCAACCGAACGAGGATGTGGAAATCACGGAACGGCCAGACGTAGACGCGCTCTCCCTAGAGGAGATACGTGAAAAATACAAGAAACTGATGAAGGACTATAACTCAATAGAAAGCGAACTGCCGGGTATGACCAACGCGGTGAAGAAATTCCAGGCTCTTGCGCACAAGAAGGTTATGGACCATGTCGCAATGGAAGATCGTGTAGCCTTGGCCGTTGCAGAGAAGAGTAAGGCGGACCAGAAGTATTTCCAGGCACGGAAGGACGGTGACCTGAAGGGCGAGATGATCCAAAAGTTGCGCAGTCAGAATAGCAAGAGCAGCGAAATTATTTCCCAACTAAAAGAAGTTGAGGCGCATAACCGAACACTTGTCACTAATTTAGACAAGCAACTTGCCGACCTGAAGCAGACGAATGGTACGGTTATGGGCGAGAACAGAAAACTCGAGACCTCTAGCAGCGAGATGCACCGCCGCTTTGAGACGCTAAAACAGCAGAGTATCGAGTTGTCAAATTTGGCAAAGTCGAAGGATTCGGCTACCGCTGTTGCTAAAGAACGCACCGCTACGCTAGAAGCTGATGTGGAGAAGCTGAAGGTACGCCTCGAGGCCGCGACGAAGGACCGTGACAAGTGGAGGGTCAAGTGCCTAAGCAATTCTTCGGAAGAGGAAGAGATGCTACGGGTGAGTACAACGTCCGATCCCCCAAAACGCGATTCTATTCTAACTATTACTTTTAGAGCATGGCAACCTGCTCAATCTGCAAGAAGGACTTCAAAAACACTGTTTTGCGAACTTGCGGGCATATCTTCTGCCGAGGCTGCATCGATGACAGAATCGCTAACCGAATGCGAAAGTGTCCGGCATGCAGCAAGGCATTCGACAAATCAGATGCGATGGCTGTCCACCTTTAGTCGAGCGTATGAGGACAGTGGAGCACTGGGGCATAAACGGAGTGTATATTACATGAAGAGGAAGATAAGGCATTGTCCTGTGTAAGAGTTTTATGTACATACTAGTGTTTTACGGATGACGCCCCCATATCCGAAGAAGCCAGAGCTTAAAGCCTCAGCAGTCGGCGCCCTACGATCCTAATTCAAATCCAAGCTAATAAGACATCATGGAAGCCGTCTGCTACCGACTTTGCCAATATTCGAAGAGGATGGGGACCGATTCCACGTGGTATTGCTTTTAAACATTGCAAGGGGTTGGAGGCTTTCGTGGACGGACTGACTCTCACCGACAATTCATACCTGTTTACTAGTTGCTTGTCAGATCTCCGGTCGACGTTCCTAGCCCTCCTTTCGGGTCGCCTCGAAATCTTTGGGTCAGAAACGTCGATCTGAGATCGTAGAGGCAAAATGGAGGGGAATACTTGACTTTGCATTTGCAGGAATTCAGGACGCGCAAACTTCATTCATGTGTATGAGAGGTCGATTACCTCCTAGGTGTATATACACCGCGACGAGTTGCAATGCAGGATAGGCCGAGATGCAAATTAGACGATAATCAGTCATTCGGTGATGTACGTGGTGAAATACTTCGATGTTATGCGTGATATGTAATTATAATGGTAAGAATCCCCTTCGCAGGCTACCTCCGGCTTGTGGATCCGAATCCAGTGCTCTCGTATCTTGCACTTGATGTTGAGCGCGAACCTGAGCCGCCGGCAGACGAGCTAGACGGACCCGCTCCCCAGCCATAGCCCGAATTCCGTTCTTGTTGATTGTTACGTCGACCACCTGCTGCATAACCGGCAGCAGCACCTCCAGCTAAACCCGTCCAGAACCCAGGCCGCCAACCTTGACTTTGACTCGACGAAAACTTAGGTCCTCCAGGATATGGCGGCGGAGGGTCGTCCCAGCCACCACCACCACCTCCTCCTCCCGGACCAAACCCAGGGTCGAAACCGCCGCCAAATCCACCCCAGTTATTCCGCCTGCGCTGAGCGCCGGGACGCGCCGGATCCTGGTTACCGGCAACACAAGCACTATAGATAATCCATAGACAGACAAGCGCAAATATAACCGCGAACGCAATCGCACTCGGGTCCGACGCCCCACTTCCCCGATCCCTATCTCCTCCGCCCCATCCCCATCCTCCACTCCCCTTCGCCACGTCCGGGTACCTCTGCTCTCCGATCTCCGTCAGCGCGAGCCGGTACTCAACGCCGCAACTGCCCTTAAGCACATATGGATCATCCGGGCCGCTATACCCCTCGCAAGCCACATCCGTGCTTCCCAGTTTTAACTCCGGGGGGAGAGGGGCGGTGCACGACCATTGGATATCTTCCGAGTCGTAGCCTGAGCCCTGGTTCGTGCAGCGCATCACGTCGATGGCGTGCAAGCGGCAGATAGACGGGGAAGATACGCATTTTAGTTGAGGCACGGAGGGCACGCGGCGGTGCGCTGTTTGCGCGTTGTCGCCGCGGAGGGTTAGGGTGCGCACTTGGGAGAGCAGGATTGCGTTGGAGGGGCGGGAGGCCGAGGTTACGGGGAGGGAGGTGAGGAGGGGGAGGAGGAGGATGAGGAGGGAGGAGATGGGGTTGGGGAGTTGGCGCATCGTGGCTTCGGATTCGGATGCGTGGGTGCGAGATGCGGGATCCGGGTTATATCTGAGACCGATCCGATACTCGACGCCAAAGTCCGTATAAGACAGACAGCCCTAGTGGCGTATGCGAGTGCAGGTAGGTATGTGCTGTCCGAGATGTCTATTCTGTAATAGGTAGGTCTTTGAGATGTCGCAAGGGTGGCCACATGGAATTAACCATGTTACTGCATGGTATAGCGTGCGGTGAGAGACGGAGATGTTCTATGTATGAAATTTGAAAGGCTATACAGCCTATACCGAGGCTTTGGTCAGGGAATAACTGACGGTGAAGATGGCGTTTTAGTGTCCTAGTAGGTAGTCTGGTAGTGAATAGGTTGTTTGACTACCATCGTAGGAATGTATGGGGTAAAATCCTTTGAGTTGACAAGTATGTGTTAATAGATGTCCATGGATGTCCTTATTGTGTTATGTAGGTTGAAATGTAGCTGGAAGGACACATGGCCGGTGGAGAGAGAATTACGTAGAATCATTGGAGAAGTGACTGGATCTTTGGACCCATATTGCTGGAAAAGAAAGTTTAGCGTCTCGTTTACAAGGCTGATTGACGGAACCGGGTGGACTCTAACTCCATATTAGGGTTAGCTCAATATTCGCCTCGTGCGCCCGTACTCAAGTATATTTTATCCTCGTTTTCCTTCGGTCTACTCCTCAGCCGCACTTAAGTAATGCAGCCGTATGCAGCTACGTTTCATAACTTTTTAGCCCATGAATGGAATAGTTCCATGGGACTGTCGACATGGGTTCAAGACTCGATTTAGATAAGATTTGTCACCAGAGGAACCACTTGAATGCGTACGCACAACCAATGGCAATATGTAACAACATTTGGGTCTCGCATTTCACCCACGCCGCAAAGGAACAAAATTCTTCGAAGTGAAAGGAGATTCACGCTAGGTCCTAAGTGGCGTGTGACTCGGCCGGAAATCCGTGAGGGGAACAGTGAAGAAATTCTTATGAGGACGGTGTTGTATCTGTTGAATTTGTTGAATAAAAAACAGATCAGTTGGTGTAGTGAGTCGGACTTGAGAAAATAACATCCCGCTCTTGGCGGTGCCGCTGACGTCCAATACAGATAATACTGCAGATATTGAGGGGTTATTGTGTGACGCTGTTATCATCCTCGGCATTTGCCTACTGAAGCTACTCAAGTTTGGCGTGGGATGTTGGAATCTTGCTTTTTAGATTCTTCCCCTTGGGGAAAATCTCGTACCATCTCGACTCATGACGTCCCTTGACTCTTGAGGGGTTGTGTGAAGTCTGTGTCATGGACCATGGAGACCATGTGCCATGCTACAGCTATAGGTATGCAATAGCACAGGCGAAGCTGGGTCTTAAAAAGAACCTGACAATCCCTTCGTCTTTAGGCATGGACTTAATTTAAAATAGAATTATTCCCTGCCTGCATGCAGTAACTGATCTCCTCAAGCTCCGGGCGAATGCCTAACCACGAAACCACGAGGAGTAAGCACCATCCATTCTATCGGACGGATCTAGACCAAATCTTTACATGACTAACCGCATTTAACCATCTTCAACCCAGATGCCGAGGCAAGAAATAAGGCTTAAGTCTCTAAAGTCTTTAGAGACTCCTACAAGCCTTATGTGAAGAGCCGGTCCCGGGGTAGTGAATAACTGACTCCCGAAAGCCTTATCGATCCTGTTTTCGCACTCGCTTGCCCGGCTTGCCTCAGCCTAGCGAGAGGCCGGATCTTTTCTGACGCAGATTCCTCCACACTCGTAACTGGCACTTACTGTACCTTCTTAATATATTGGCCTTGGGCTCGTGAGAAGTAAGAAATAGGTAAGCTATCGTGTTTACTAGTGCCGGCTACTTTACTGAGAATCTCGGCGCTGTAATCGGTCACTTCCTCGGTATGACTATTTGGTATAGGCGAAAGCGAACCATTATTGGGTGATCTAGCAGAAAAGATCTGGTAGCTGAAGCATGTCATTTTGATTCTAAGAAGGGTTTGGAATTACAGATGCGAGGATAGTTCGATCTATCTCTCCGCACCGATCCGACAGATGTGTGACCACGCACATCAGATATTTCGTTACTCACGGACCCGGACTATACTGTATGCCCATTAACCCCGACTACGCCGTCCTAACGTGGTTTCACATCGTGATCCCGTGAGATTATGGAGGGTATGGAGGAAGTAGTACACCTCGATCTAATAAACGATAAGCTCGCATACATAGTAGATATTTACGGTACACTACAGGACATTTGCCTTGCCTAGGCTGTCTTACTTTCTTACACTCCATATGGCCTGACGACCACTTTGACCACCTCGACTCAAACTCCGTACCTTAACTGTTCATAATTCACATCACTATTCGCTATTCTCACCTCTGCTTCAAGCTAAGCAGAACTAGGCAGTATACAAGGTAACAGATGCCGGGTATATTTGACATTGGATCTTTGGAACAGAAATGGGGTCATCGAGCTATTCTAGCATCGTACTGGGCATTCTCCAATGTACGGATCAGGTGTTATAAATATAGCTCTTCTACACTACGTGGGCGAATGTCGTATGTCGGATACGGAGCGAAGTACCAAGTTACCAAGTTGCAGGCTAAGTTCCAGCGCCGTTTATGTAGCTAATCTCGAGCCACTACCGTAATTGGCAGTCCCTCGGCATGTCACCCTTACCTGTTCTAGTAAATTCCCTCTTTAGGTATGCTAAGCGATTGCGAAGCTAAGATAAAGTTAAGTAAGGGATCCCTGCAACCCGCAGCTAACGCCTTATTGACTTTGAATTCTGTATTGATTTTTAACATTGTACCTACCAAAGTGGGAACACACCTGCACCTCTGCCAGCATCGGCTTGTCGCGAACCCCCGAACCACTTCCATTTTTGCCTTCGAGGATGAATCCAAGGATGTTGCACCCGGTACTTTCTACTCTACCCCGTGCGGCTTACACCCTTATCGCTGTATAAAGGAATTGGACCCATCGTTAGCTCATAGGATTTACAGGCGAAGCCGCCATTTTTTTTCTCCAGCGACAACCAGGGACAACCCCATTCTCGCGTGTGAGCGTGTGAGCTACGCAGAATACATAAAACCACCAAAAAAAGAATAATACAAGTCGATATACTTAGAAATACATATAGATCTGGTTGCTCTCCGGGATTCCTATATACCTTTTTTCCTTTCCTCCTCTTCTTCTTTCTGGTCTCGAACCGTCCCATCGTTTTTCAATATAACTAAATCGATATATTTTCTTGGCCCGTGTGTATTATTAAACTGGATCGACGCGATATCACGAACCTAACCGAATACAGCTCGCTCCGATAGAGCGTAGCCACTATGGGCTACAATCATAACATGCCTAACAGACCCGAGACGTCTGCGACTTTCAACACTTTTGATAGCCCAGCGAGTCCCACGATAAGCAACAGCGGCTCAACCGTAGTCCCCCCGGGGGAAGGTCCTTACTTTGGCGAATCGAGTAGTAGAGGAAGAGATATGAAGGGAAAGACTCAAACAGGCGAGACGGGGGAGATGGAAAATGACCCTTTCGGTCACCTCCCTGCCCACGAGGCCGAGATCCTCAGGAGACAAGTCATAACTCCCGAGGTGAAGAGCGGTATCTCTACCCTTTACCGATATGCATCAAGAAACGACTTGATTATCATGGCTGTGAGTGCGGTCGGCGCCATCGCTGGTGGTGCTGCTATGCCTCTCATGACCGTCATTTTCGGCAACCTCCAAAACACATTCCAGGGTTTCTTCTTAGGCACGGTATCTCACGATGACTTCATAAAAGAGATGAGCAGCTTAGTGTTGTACTTCGTCTATCTAGCTATTGGCGAGTTCATTGCTATGTACGTCGCGACTGTTGGTTTCATCTACACCGGAGAAAACATCAGCGGCAAGATCCGAGAACACTACTTGGAAAGCTGCATGAAGCAGAACATTGGTTATTTCGATAAGCTAGGCGCTGGAGAGGTCACGACGCGAATCACTGCCGACACGAACTTGATCCAGGAAGGTATCTCTGAGAAGGTTGGATTGACGCTAACAGCCATTGCGACATTCGTCTCTGCTTTCGTTATCGGTTTCGTCTTCTACTGGAAATTAACGCTTATCCTATTCTCCGTCGTCATTGCTCTAATTCTTGATATGGGTATTGGTTCTTCGTTCATCGTCAAGTACACCAAGGACACGATCGGCGCATACGCGGCAGGAGGCAGCGTTGCCGAAGAAGTTATTAGCTCTGTTCGAAATGCCATGGCTTTTGGTACCCAAGGTCGTCTAGCACAACAATACGACGCTCATCTAGCCCGCGCCGAATACTTCGGTTTCAAGAAGGCAACTGCGACCGCTCTTATGGTTGCTGGCATGATGTTGATCGTTTACGCCAACTATGGTCTCAGTTTCTGGATGGGTAGCAAGTATCTCGTCGACGGCGCCGTTCCTCTATCGAGTGTTCTCATCATCATGATGTCTATTATGATCGGTGCCTTCAACTTGGGTAATATCGCTCCTAACCTTCAAGCGTTCGGAACTGCTCTTGCTGCTGCCGCCAAGATTTTCAACACCATTGACCGCATGTCCCCTATGGACCCGACTGTGGAGACCGGAATCAAACTGGCTAAAGTGTCGGGTTCAATCCGCCTAGAAAACGTTAAGCACATCTATCCTTCGCGACCCGAGGTTACCATCATGAAGGGTGTGACTCTAGATATTCCAGCAGGAAAGACAACTGCCTTAGTTGGAACTTCTGGGTCCGGAAAGAGTACTATTGTCGGTCTCGTCGAGCGATTCTACGACCCGGTCGAAGGAAGAGTTCTTCTAGATGGTCACGATGTTAGCACTTTGAACCTAAGATGGCTGCGTCAACACATCTCTCTAGTCAGCCAGGAGCCAACCCTATTCGCCACTACCATCTACCAGAACATCAGGAACGGTCTTATCGGCACGAAATTTGAACACGTTAGCCCTATTAGGCAAACTGAACTAGTTATCGAAGCCGCTAAGAAGGCCAACGCCCACGACTTTATCTCTGCTTTACCCGAAGGTTACGAAACGAACGTTGGTGAGCGTGGATTCTTGTTGTCCGGTGGTCAAAAGCAACGAATTGCCATCGCACGTGCTATTGTCTCGGACCCTAAAAGTAAGCCGTGATCAAAATAGACGATAAAATAAATGCATGCTAACCCTCACCATAGTTCTCCTACTTGATGAAGCTACTAGTGCTTTGGATACCAAGTCTGAAGGTGTCGTCCAGGCGGCATTGGAAGCTGCTGCGCAAGGTCGCACAACCATTACAATTGCTCACCGTCTTTCTACCATCAAGGATGCTCACAACATTGTCGTTATGTCCAAGGGTACTATCATCGAACAGGGAACTCACACTGCTCTCCTTGAGAAGAACGGAGCATACGCCAGGTTGGTCAACGCGCAGAACATTGCTACCGCCAACGGCCCAAGTGCCGAGGAGGCGGCTAAAATCGCCAACCGTGATGAGCTACTCGTCCGTAGGGCTTCTAAGCGCCTGTCTATGCGATTTTCTAGGCGATACTCGCGACCGGTTGAGCTTAGTTTCCTCGACGACCCCGAACCGCCTATGCCTGATATTAAGCTTACTCGCCCAGTGACTCGGGGATCCGTATCTAGCAAAGCTATTCATCATATGGAGCCCGAAGAGGAGAACCACGAGTACGGACTTTGGCCTCTGATCAAATTGATTGCGTCGTTCAACAAAGAGGAATGGAAGCTCATGGTCTGGGGTTTGTTCTGGTCTATCATTTGCGGAGCTGGTAATCCCACTCAAGCATTCTTCTTTGCCAAGCAAATTCTCGTGAGTATCCTGAACATCAAACCAGCTTTCCATCCCATCATTTACTGACTCAATATAGACCTTGAGTGTACCTCTTACCCCCGCCAATAGCGCAGCTGTCAAGAAGGAAAGTGACTTCTGGAGTGGTATGTTCCTTATGCTGGCTTTTGTCATGTGCATCGCATATATCTCTCAGGGTGTTGCCTTCGCCAGATGTTCTGAGCGTCTCATCCACCGTGTTAGAGACAGGGCTTTCCGAACCATGTTGCGCCAGGACGTCGCTTTCTTTGACAGGGACGAGAATACTGTCGGTGCTCTCACATCCTTCTTATCCACTGAAACTTCTCACGTAGCTGGTCTCAGCGGTGTTACCCTCGGAACTCTACTTATGGTTACCACCACGCTTATCACTGCGATGGTCGTTGCTCTAGCATTTGGCTGGAAATTGGCTCTTGTTTGCATTTCCACAATTCCAGTCCTACTTGCTTGCGGTTTTTTCCGATTCTGGATGCTTGCACATTTCCAACGTCGCTCTAAGGCGGCCTACGAGCAAAGTGCTTCGTATGCTTCTGAGGCTATCTCGGCAATCCGCACTGTCGCATCTCTCACCAGAGAAGGAGATGTCCTCAACCAATATAAGCTCTCTCTTGCTATTCAGCGAAAGACTAGCTTGATTTCCATCTTGAAGTCGTCGATCCTTTACGCCGCAGCTCAATCTTTCATCTTCTTGGCCTTTGCCCTTGGTTTCTGGTACGGTGGTACTTTGATTGCCAGCCACGAATACAACTTGTTCCAATTCTTCGTCTGTTTCATGTCCGTCATTTTTGGCGCTCAATCAGCCGGTACTGTTTTCTCTTTCGCCCCCGACATGGGTAAGGCGCACTCCGCTGCTGGCGAACTGAAGACGCTCTTTGACCGTCAACCAAACGTCGATACCTGGTCGCAAGAAGGTGCTCCCATCCACAAGGTTGACGGCACCGTGGAGTTCCGAGATGTCCACTTCCGATACCCTACTCGTCTTGAGCAACCTGTCCTTCGTGGTCTTAACTTGACTATCCGTCCCGGCCAATACGTCGCTTTAGTCGGTGCCTCTGGTTGTGGTAAGAGTACTACAATTGCCCTGCTAGAACGTTTCTACGACCCTCTCGTCGGTGGCGTCTACGTCGACGGAAAGGATATTAGTGGCCTCAACGTCAACCAGTACCGATCACACATCGCTCTCGTATCCCAAGAACCTACTCTCTATCAAGGAACTATTAAGGAGAACATCCTGCTCGGTTCCGGTCGCGAATCCGTCCCAGACTCAGCAATTGAATTCGCTTGCAGAGAAGCTAACATCTACGACTTCATCCTGTCTCTGCCGGACGGCTTCAACACTAAGGTCGGTAACAAGGGTACCTTGCTCTCTGGTGGTCAGAAGCAACGTATCGCTATCGCCCGTGCCCTGATCCGCGACCCTAAGATCCTACTCCTTGATGAAGCTACCTCTGCGCTCGACTCCGAATCTGAACACGTCGTGCAAGCCGCTCTAGACAAGGCCGCAAAGGGTCGAACAACAATTGCCGTCGCGCATCGTCTAAGCACGATCCAAAATGCCGACGTCATCTACGTGTTCGACCAAGGCAGAGTTGTAGAAGAGGGTACTCATTACAACCTAATGAGGAAGGGCGGAAGGTACGCCGAGCTGGTCAACCTGCAGAGCCTGGAGAAGCGGTAGTCTGCTTTCCACGATATTTGTATTAGTTTAACGCATATTTTTACGCAAATGTTTTTTTCGTTTCTTTTTTTTTATCCATCATTATCAGAGATTCCCCCATATTTATATTTGGTACATATTTGCATATATCTAGATGGGAAAGCTAGAATTCTTTCGCCGTCGGATGGGCGAGAGATCATAGCGAAGAGTGGCAAATGTGCGGAGACGGGCGACGGGCGGGCATGGTACACGGCGTTTATATTGGGTGTTTTTTCACGTCCACGTCCTATCTGTTATTTGTTTCAAGCGCTTTTTTTCTAAATGACATGACACGGACTTGTAAGATCTAAGCGCCGCTTTTTAAAGAGAGTTAGATCGTTGTAGATATGGGTTTAATGAGATCGAGCTCATAGTATGTATCTACGCAGTAAAAAATTCTTGGCATCAGTTTTGCTTTCGATGTATGTATATAGACGAATACTGCTATACGACTTTATTCTACACGTTTAATATTTAATTCTGCGAATAGGTGGTGATGGTACTAGTTTGGCTTGCAACGTTACCTACAAGAGAGCCGCTCTTATTACAGAGTGAGATGAAGCCTTACAGGATGCTGAAGGATGCTCACATGATTATCTGGCTCCGGGTCAGCCGTATTTGGCCTTGGTTCACCGAGTTGGAGGAGATGATGACTTGCAATGGCGAGGACGTAGTGGGCTAAAGGCGGTAGCATTACTCATATAGTTTAATCTTACATAGACGTTCTTAAAGCCAACCTTCCTTATGGAGATGATTGTCTTGGGTATTGAGGTAATAGATTGCCGAGCTGAATCCTTTGGCCTCTTTCGCAAGTGTATAGAATGTGGCTCTGAAATACTCTGAAATATGATTAGGTATAAGAACGTTAGCGCCGCTTGCTATTTGGACATCAAGTCGTAAGACTACTTTGGGGGCTAAGATCTGATTAAATGAACAATTATAGCATTCATTGATGAGATGGAGTTCTCATAACCTCATCAGAATGACGAGATACATCATCGTATTGCGGCGCAAATCTCACATAGCATGTAGCCGTTTCACAGAGCCTGCCTATCTTACGCGGCGCTCACAAAAAGGACTTAGCCGCAGTTGTATCCGTATCGCTTATTGCTACCTGATACAGTCCCCAACTAGCAATTCGAGCTAAAGCTATCGATCGGGTGTTTCTAGATTCTGGAGAGATATCACATGAAGCACGAATGTTGGAGAGCAGATATTCGACGTGCAGCCTGAAACAGACAATACGAAGTATTGACAACTGAAACCGAGATATCTTCTCGGTGGTGAGTGGAAATTTCGCCAGCTGAATGGGAAAATCGTACGACCCACATGGATATATCCCTCCCGAGTCCCGATGGGTGTCTCACGTCGGTAGTATGGTGCGGGTAGCGGCATTCGGGGAGTGGCTTTGTCCCACGCTGGCCACGAGGTGATGTATCGGCCGTAGATGCGTGGGTGTGCTATCCATGGGTAAGTCTAGGTAAAGGTCGGACGACATGCGTCTCGACTCTCGGGTTGAGGAGGTATTACACGTAGATGTTGTGACCTCGACGCTGGACTCAGACCCTGTTCTATTGTCTCGGTGGGAACGTTAGAGGAGATGTGAAAGCTGAGGTCAGACCTGGGAATCTCGTCTCATTACTACTATGTACGTGCATTTTCAGCTTTAATACCGTCATGAAACAACCGTGTCATTTTGGTTGTTGGACGTTGGCTGTTGACGATATGTATTATCGACCCCTATTCTAGTTCCGAGACTGACGATAGTTACAACGCAGGTCACAGCATGTCAAATTGCGCTGCACTCGTCAGGAGAGAGTTCGGATGGATGGGTAGGGTTAGGAATGATGGCTTGAATATCGATGACGAATAATCAAAGCTATTCAAGCCACAGGGTGTAGGGCTGGATTGTTTGAAACTTCGAAGCGGACGATCTATGCCGATCTTCTAGCTAGTACCGGTTAAACGATCGGCGATCAATCTGCTCACGATAATTATCTCAAGTAAGATCTGCCTCGCGATAGCTTCATTTTCACATTTTCGTTATGGGCGGCAGATGGTGGCTTCTGTCGTGCACGTCGACGAAGATTATATAGATTTGGGAGATTTGAGATGTCCGGAAGGCTGCTTGCGTGCAGATGGCCTCCTGTATGACTTATATTAGGGTTGCATGAGTTACCCAATGTTAACGGGATCGAGGCTCTAACTGCATAACGTTATGTATGTTCCGATATATGTCTGGATGTGAAGGAATCAAATAGTTTAGTTGATGGTCTAGAATGTTGATCAAAAAGCAAACTGGTGAATAAGGATGTCTCAAGAGGTGAACTCCTGCTTTTAAATAATAAGATCTCATCAACATGAGCGCTAAGCTGAACCGCGTTCTGGGTGTCATTGGTAAAGACGAACCCGAGATAGTGGGATGCAATATGCAAGAAATGAAGAGGGTCCCCCTTCGAAGCGAACCCGATCACCGAAGCATCTTGGCTATTGAGCAAGGGAGAGGACGCGTATTGCCCTGTGCTGATCGGACCCGATGCCACATTGGTATTTTTAAAATTTGCCGACGGTGATAGTTGTCGGTTGTGAATATTATCTTGAACGGCTATTTGAAATCCGGATTTGAGTTGTGATTGATGGTCTTAAGTTGCTTACTATGAGCTGGTAGTACAAAACCTGTTAATTCATCAATTGATTAATTCAACGCACTCGATCGCTGTTGGTTGATTTGGCAGCTCCAAAAGTTTCAGTGGCATTATCAACCTTGGAACTTACATAATGGCGCTTGCGTAATTTCCCCTTCACCTGTAACAACTAACGACTCGTCGGTATAAAATGGAGGTACTTTGTAGCTCGTATTACACGCTACGACACGCTACGACACGCTACGATGCCAGCAAGAGCAGGTAGGTCAGGTACCCGTCGCGCTAAAGGGGCCAAAAATGAGGTAGACACGAGGAAGCTGCGGCTGTGCCTGGCATTAGTCTTGAGATAACATTTAGCCCTTGGAGAAACTTATGCAGTGCTAGGCTCTAGCACATTTTAAGTATAAATTCCAAAGACGACAGGGAACTCGGGAACTTATCTAAGGCTCTGATTCGTTGGAAGGCGTTTCCCATCCAAGCCGCCTAGCGACCAAAAGGGACTTCGCTGGAAATTTCGCTTATGCAACCCACTCAATCCTTTCACCAACTTTTTTTGCTCATAGACCACTACGCGGTACCATTGCAACCCACTGCAACCTACCGCACCCATTGGAGCCAAGGGACCCCGTCGCCATGCCAAAGATCGAATCGAATCGGAGAAAATAGTTCTAGACTACCAGATTCCTCCAAAACCTGCTTATCATTGGCAGAGATGGAGATACAATGAAGAGAGTCATGCGTTCAAGCAAGGAAGTCCTTGTCTTGGTGCTAGTCATTCGCTTCTTCGGTGTCGACAACTTGGCTCAACTTGGGTTTTCTGCGGACGAGGTGTGCCGACTCAAGCAAGAAAGAAAAAAAAATATGACCAGTCGGCTTTTCTGTGCTTTTAATGCCTCCCTATCATGCTGTTGGATATATTGGCTAGGCTCATTGAGGCAAGCCAAAGGGAGCACAGAGATCACAAATATCACAGAAATCGCACCATAATGCCCGATAACATCGATACTGCATACTACCTATACTATGTACCTATAGGTATAGCTTGTACTGCACAGTATCATCATGGATGCATCGTAGGCACAGCCATATTACCGTTGGGGTCCGTTCTTCTTAACCAAGGTTACCGAGAGCCTGGAGGCCATAACTCGCCATATTATTACATAGACCCCAAATTGGTGGCATCGTCCCCGTCGCATTTCTTGACAGGCGCCCAGCCTAGACTAGCGGCGTCTCGTTACTCTTTTCACGGATAGGCCAACCGGCTTGAAGTCCCAAAATGGGAACGCTCGGGAACACTTTATGCTACCATCATAGCGCCTTGACTAATGTTGTTTTCCTGCACCTCTTGCAGAATTTCATTGAAAAGCCCGGTGGGCAGCTCGTGGCCGTCGTCTTATGAAGAGGTCGATCCTTCTGCTCTTTTCGTCCTCCGGTCGTTACCCATGTCTCCTTAGATCTCTGCTCACATCTATCTAATTAATATCTATTGGGTCCCTAATACACATGTGTAGTGTGTGGTACTTGGGTAACGATCATCGTCAACCAACACTACTAACTCTCAAACTCCAACATCTCCCCGCACGTTTGCTTGGGGTTTATTGTGCTATTGCCGTTGAATAGAAACGCAGTGCTTCATTGGTCTTGGGCTGTTTTACTACGGGACGCTTTCATTTATCCGACAATCCTTTATATTGGCCATCTCCTCCCCGCAACGGAGCTATTTGTCTTTCGAGGGTCCGCATGACAATACCGGCTTCGGGGTCTAGATCTGTTGGATATAATAAAGACGCATGGTGGGAAGGGCTGCGATTTCCCCTCGATAACTAACACATAGCTTCGAAATATCTGAATCAATTATCGTAGCGTCGGGTTACCACGACTCTCGAGAGTCATTTCGGACCGGAGGCTCTAACATCGCGAAGTAATGTATGGACGATCGATCCGCTGATCGGTTACCTGCTTCGGGGGCACAATGCTTCCAGTTTGTTCCTTCGGGCGTCAGTGGTCACTGCGCCGCGGGTGTGGTCCGCGCTACCCTGTCGTTTCACCCTACCACAAACTTTTTACTCATATAGTAGTGATCGTCCTGATCATTTCCCTATGGATCCCTCGAACCACTGCTATTTTACTTGAGGACTCCCCGCGATCGACTAAGAGATCGTTACTGGTCGATACGCGGATTCCAGTTTTCGTCAATGGTCAATGGCAGATCATGTCTGAAGAGGAGCATCGTCGTCAACTTGCTCCTAGACAGCCATCAACGGAGGTGTATAAAATCGATGTCTCGACTGCAACAGCCGAGTCCACTACCGAAGCCACTGCCGCCGCCACGACTTCCATCGCTACAGGACCTCTTCCGACACCATTCGACGGAGCGCTTGCGGCGAATTTCTCTGGTGAAGATGGAGGCGGATCGTGTCTGGACTTTATCACCGGCTTTCTCGAGGACCCAACCTTTCAGAGCTGCTACCCGCTCTCGTTGCTTTTGAAGGCTAGTCTAATAAACACTCGTTTCGTCGGATTACAATTAACAGTTTCTAGGGCTCCAATTCTTTCTTTCAGGCTATGAGATCTATAGTAGAAATAACGCAGGTTCTTGAAACGTCATGTGCGGCCAACAAAACAACTTGCACGAGCTACCTAGATGACCTGGCCGAAAAGCTCAAGTCTGATGATAATTGCGGAGAGGATTATGAGAAACAGAACGCGCTCGTCGTCCAGGCCTACAAAGGAATGAAAGCATACGCGGAAGTCTACGGCGCAACTTGTCTAACGGATCCGGATACGTCGCAATATTGCTTCGTCAACGCGGTTACAAACCAAACAACCGCTTCTAATGTTTATCTATATAATCTACCTTTCAACTCTACACTACCCCAATCAGCTATACCAGCATGCGATACTTGCACAAGCGAGACGATGAAAATATATCAATCAGCAGCGGCCGACCGAAAGAAATGGATAGCAAATACATACGTATCGGCGGCGGAACAGATTGATTCAGAGTGCGGAGCGACGTTTGTGAGCACGGTGCTTCCTGCAGCGCTTCCAGACAGCGCCGCGATGTCTCAAGCACAAGCACCATCTTTGCTTATAATTTCACTTCTATTTATGGTTATTTCTCGTTGGATTATATAACCTATCAAACCGGTTCATAGCCGGTAATTTAATTCGATTTTAGGGGGTGTTTATTTCAAGGGAGTCTTTGGTATAGGACTGGACATATTCCATGCTCACTTTTTGGGCGAGGATTTTGGATAAGGGACGGCATCTTTTACGAATCGGTAACACGATACAACGGCGCATTATTGATACCCACACAACATTCTCCGGCTTCTTTTTTTGTCTTTTTTATGGGATACACAACTTTGCACATCATTTTCGTTATTTATATTTATACCAATGGTCTCCATACCATTTTCATGCAACAATAGAAAGGGCCTACAAAATGCGACAAGGTGCATGAGCATGAGAAATCCTTCGGATCTCAAGGCGGTGGATAAGGCGGATAGGGTCTTAGGGTTGTGGCGGTGGCTGTCGTCAATCAGAACATGTAATGATGTATCTGAGACAACCATGGATGGGGGGCGAAGCACGAGTTTTACAGTGCTAACACAACGAAAATAGAATTCTTGTACATAATTTTACAGCCTGCCTCAGCAAGAGGACTTATTACTTAATGTATAGATGAGAGCCTGCCGGATCGATAAAAATACAATCCGATGTCACCCTCACTACACCCGCCTTGCATATCATCTTTTGTTCACTCGATTCACTTGTGATACGCTACGAAAACATGGATATGATGTGAGTCTATTCTTATGTGCGACGTAGTTCCGCAAATATGTTTATGCAAATCTATCTCCCACAGATCGATCTAAGCGGAGCACGTTTCGTTTCCCTCGCACTGTCGCCCAGGCGATCGGCGGCGGGACGGACGGGCAGGCGGGGACATGCGTGTCATTTCTCTCCCGCGTGTCGATTCTAGTTCCAGCGATCTAGATATATTGGTAGGCTGCGATTGGGGTGATGGCTGAGATGTGATCGACGGCGGGTAGCTGCCTAGTGTATGTACAGACGGACTTTTGCACATTGGCGGATCATCTTCAACGCCCGCGGGTGGCCGTCCCGCGTGGCGTGGAAGGGTGTGGAAGGTTGGGTGGCGCGGGTACGTACAGATAGGTAGGGAGGGCGGTAGGTGGCTGCGGATGTGTTAGGCAAACTAGGCGGTTTGTAGGTAGGTAGGTATGCGGTAATTGGAGAAGGCCGTGGAGGTTTAATTGATGAGTATCGTGAACTTGACTGTCTAGTAATAACAAGTTTGAAACTTACTCACTTAGTAGGTAAATAGATATTGCGATTAGACCTGGCAGGTACATGTAATCACCATCGAAACACGCATCGTAGAGTATGCACATATGAAATTGGGCTTTCTTTCAATGGATCACAACCGTAATTATAGACACGAATTCTTTTCATTTCTTTCTTTCTTCTTTCCCTACTCATTTCTATCCGCCATTCATGCTTGCGTTGAAATCACATCTGTACGGCTCTTTGCTTTTTATCCACACCATTAGTCATTCCCACCTCTCCCCGATATCTTTGCCTTTTACTTCTTATTGGGGTATCTCCTATCATCTAATCCGCAAACCCAAAAACCTCCGCAACCGTCAGCGTATTTGTGCGCACGCCCAAAAGCGCGATCCCAATCCCTACCAAATCCACAACCACGAGCGCCGCCGCCGCCACCATGTACCTGGGGCAAAAGACTCGGTACAGCATGAGATGGCGTCTGAGGTGTCCGGCCCAAGCCATCGTAGCCAAGCTCTCGACAGCGTAGAAGGCGACAAATGCGCCCAGGGCGCGACTGGTGCTTTCTAGAAGCCCCTTGCGCTTGGGACTTGTCTTCCAGAGGACGAGGAGGGGAACGGCGGCCGTGGCTAGGATCTGCGCGGCGAATGTGTTTAGGGTGACGGCGAGAGGGCTCCAGGGGTAGCTGATGGTGAGGAGGGGGACAAAGGCGGAGTCCCATTGGATGGAGGCGAGGACGGCTTGGTGGCCTGTCTTGAAGAAGTGGAAGTTGCCGAGGAGGGCGAGGGTGATGGGGCCGATTGACTCAGTGCTTAGGTCGTTTAGGTCGAGTATCTCGACTAGGGAGAGGATCTGCCACAGCATAATGGCGATGGCTCCGCCGCCCATGGGCTTCGAGAGGAGGATGCAGGCGCACGCGACGTTGATCGGTAGAAAGAGGTACCGCGCGCCGTTCACGTTGCCGTACCCGAGGATGGTGACTTGGGCTGTGCGGATGCTCTTCGATGTCGTGAGGATGGAAACGCAGGGGGGTGCCCAGGCGAATGCTGTGGTGCCGGCTATGACTGCTAGTGCTAGGACTAGTTGAGCGATAGAAACGTGAATAGTTTTCAGCATCTTCTCTGAAATTGATGTAATCCAGCCTCCGTTAGATGCGGCATCGAGAGTCCAATAGACGGCAGAGAGGAAGAGGCCGGCCCGAAAAACGTAGCCAACCCACAGGGGCGCAAGACCCTCGTATGACCGCGAGGTCTTCATATATGATTTAATTATAGACGGGAGAATTAGGAAAATGGCGAAAGGTATGGCTAATTGCCAAGGAGCTGATGTAGAAGAATTGGCGGATGCATAGTAGGTCGATGTGCAGTATGGCATCTGCTCATCTCGGCAGAGTTTTGAGAAGGAGGCCACTCGTCCAAGGACGACGAATAAGATAGAGTGGTAAACTCCTAGAGTACGATCGCGTATCGATGGTCGTTGGAGCGCGGAGATGGTGCTGAAAAGGCCAAAGGTTGAAAGGAAGAACAACGATATTGAGTCTTCCCATATCGTGTACGAGTTGGAGGCAAAGCCAATAGATTGGCTTAGCGTGAATATGACGGATAGCCATCCCCAAGAAGTATTTGGTAGGAGGTTGAGTATATGTATTCCACGAATCTTAAGTAGAATACCGAATACGGCAATTATACTTCCAATAGCGGTCGCAGCGACAGCCAATAGCCATTCGTCGGATCCCGTGAGTTTAACAAGCGCAAAACTGAGAGCTCCTATTAATCCACCGCCTGAAAGCCCTGCCTTGAAGAGTGACCTGCTCAGGCTCTTGTAAGATGCAACTTCTGGTTCTTTTGAACCTTGCAATTCCAGGCTTTTTTCTGCGAAGTCTAAATCAATATCATCTAAGACCGCAAAGTCTTCATCTTCGTCTCTTGAGACACAAAGTAATAACGTAATCACACCAAATGCCATTACCACAAGACCTAAGGCAATCCTTGTGATGTCAAACCGGGCCCAGAGGTCCTTGCACAAACCCAAGGTCACCTCCTGGTAAGCAGTATAGGCATCATACACTTCTTTCCACGGTTTGGATTTGGTGGCTGTCTGGATGAGAGCTTCGGCATTATTCCAAAGCGATGCAGGAGATCCGGGTTGGGTGCTTTGTTCAATACCGCGAGCCTTGAAGTAGGAGGCTTGGTATCTTCTGATGCCGGCAGACGTTATGCTAGAAGCAGCAGCCAGATAGTCCCAAGCATTCCCTTTAAGGCCGGCAAAAGCTTCCTCAATAGGTCGGCCGAGATTGTTGTACGGTATAGGAATACCCAACAGGAGAGCCAAAGTTGGAACCAAATCGATTTGATTTACTGGCCGAATTTTAGCCGTCGCTGGAGGCGTCTTGAATTCCTGTTGCGTCCGACCGAAAATTGGCTTCTTCGAGTACATCCATAAAGCTGCCTCAACCTCGTCGTCGCTCTCACCACCGTGATCACCCTTCCCATCCATACCGTGGTCACCCATAACCACCAATAGCGTTTCGTCATCGATCTCTTTTACAAGGTCTTGGATGAAATTGTTCATCTGTTGAAGCTTGGTGGTCATAGCGGCATGATTGGGTCCATATCGATGACCAGCATGGTCCACGCCAAGAAGATGCCCTATGAGAATATCCCATTGCTGCGTTTGGTTGGGTTTCAACAATGGAAAGATGTGGTCTATCACGCCATTATCCACTGTGTGGAGATCCCAGACGTTAAGGCTATCGTAGGCTCTGCTGATATTCGGCTGGAAATAATCGGGGAACAGCGCAGTCCAGGTATCATCTCCTAGATGAACGATTCGCTTTCCTTGGCCCCTCCACTGTATCAATAGGTTATCCTCTTCTATAGCCGTTCCAGCAAAGTTGGAACCCACATCAACAAATGTAGGCAAGGTCCCAGTCGTTAGACCTTTCAGCCTCTGGAGAGTAGTAGTCGGGGGATCTGCAATGAATGGTCGCAGGAATGCATTTTCCGGAGATTGGACCGAAGTCTCGTAGAGAAAGGGGAGCGCATTATGATATACGGCTGCAGCATCCTTATCCTCGACTGGAATTGTGAAATCATATCTTAAAGCGTCTATTAGAACCACGACTGCCTTGTCAAAAGTCTTGGGATGCCAACAGCCACCGTCTATAGAACCCTTCCCTTCCCATTCCAACAATGGCTCAATAGGTGGGCTAGCGCACTCTGATCGCTCGTCCAGAACCAGCCTGGTCAAGAGGAAGCCGCTAGTAAAGAGTAGTATGCCAACGATGTGTATACACAACAACCAAACCCAAAAGCCTAGAGTCCAAAGACATCGGCGCTCAAAGGCTGTTTTTCGACGAGCTTCAAGAGCAGCGCGCTTGGAATTTTCTGCTTCGGATGCTTCATTGTCCTCTTTGTATTGTTGTTGTGCGCGGGCCCATTCTGCTGCGATGTTCTGATATGCGCTGGCAGGTTTTGGTCGGGTGCTCCGGGAGGGCATATTTCGTGGACGGTGGATCGTGGATCGTGGGGGGAGGAAAGTAATTAACGCGTCGTGTACGGATCAGTTGTAGCCATTGACCTTCTATATGCAGCTTCTACCAAGAATAGAAATAAAGAATGTGCACGGCTAGAAGCCGCAAGTATTAAAGAAATGCTATGTCGTAGAAGTACAGGAAGATTGAAGTAAAATGTAAATTCGTGAAAAAGGAATGTCGTGTTAAAAAAAAAGAAGCTTAAGCTTAGTTGTGGGAACCGTCAAGGTTAAGATTCCAATTACAGTTTACTAATACATGGGTACATCCATGGATGGATATGACGAAACCCTGCACGGCTATTGGCTCCTACCCTTCCCAGAATTAAGGTTGCCCGAGGTCTAATGAATGGCATTATACTGATTACGTAAGGCGATATATGCTTATCTAATAAATCCTATTGAATCCTTCAGATTTCACTTCAACTTCAACTTCAACTTCAACTTCAACTTCATCTCTTCAACGTTACACGATTTTATACACCTCTCTAAAAAGTAAATATCAATAATATGCGACAAGGATCCTAGTTTACATATTTTTTTTCGATATATCTTATACGCCTTGCTTGTGCACAGCTACATCGCTGTTGTCATTCTGAATTTCAGCAGGTCTTGTTTCACGATGTCGTCCTTCTTGGCCTCAAGCTCTTCCATATCCCATTTAGAGTTCACAAATCGTCCATTCAGCCATGGGCGTTTTTCCGCGGTCAACCACACGACGCAATCTCCTGGAAGTTGTGGTTCATCAACTAAGATCGCATGCATGGGTTTGGGCATATGGAAAGCCAGCTCTGTCTTGATGCCGCCGGGATGAAGCGCGAAGCAGATTAGACCTTGGTCCTGATATTCTGTCGCTATAAATTCCGCGAGCCGGCAAACCGTAAATTTGCTAGATTGGTAGGCAGAACCGCTGGGCATGACTGCGATGGCCCCTGCACTCGTCGTGAGGACGTTGGTCTTCAGGTCCCCTTTGAGAAGTAGCGGAATGAAATATCGGCTGCAAAGGTAAACCCCTTTGACGTTAACCTCGTATGTCGTCCACCATTCGTCCGTCCTAGAGGCGCCAACTTGTAGCCACTCCGGCAAATAGCCAGCGTTGTTTATCAGAATATCCAATTTCCCTCCGAATTCATCTGAAATGGTTTTTGCCGCTGTCTCGACGCTAGCCTCTGACGTAACGTCAATCTTCACCCTGACAACTTGGGGTTCATCCTTGCGACCGGCTTTTCTTGCTGCTTCTTTTATCTCGGCCACCACTTCTGATAGATCGGATCGAGCACCAATGCCTATTTTACTACAACCAGCTGCCGCGAAGCTGAGTGCTGTCTCCTTTCCGACGCCCTTGGACGCTCCGGTGATGAACACCGATCTTCCAGAGAGGTCTAACTTTTTCGGAGATATATACTCATACGTATCTTGATGTATGATACTCGTGAATTTGGAAATAGCTTCCCGGTTCGCCACGGATGTTGCCATAGTGATGGATTCTCAGAATTGTGACCTGATCGTTTAGCAAAAGATTGCGATGCTTATTTCGGAACAGGAGGTTGCGAGAGAAACTTTATATAAAGCCATGAATGGGTGCATATAGCTGTTTGCTACTTTTCTACCTTCCTACCTGGGTCCCGGGTATCCACCCATCAGTGAACTTACGAATTCATCGGAATTTCATTACAATAACCAAGCCCCGCCAAACACCTTTCCTAAGATATTCTACCGCCAATGATTAAGTCATTGCTACGAGAATCTTACGTGTTGATTCATACTAAGTAGGAGATATCGGTGTTGGCGGAGTTTAGTTTTGTGGGTTTTTTTTTTTAGATATTGAGGCATTACTCGAGGAATGCGACACGGTGATCGGTGGGGAGCCCGCCCAAGCAGAAGGACCTCACAAAAAATGCCCCATGTGTTAATAATACTGTAACGTACTGTACTCATTGACCAATCAACTATCAGAGAAGTGTACAGTGTGAAACAGTATTATTAATACATAGGGCACTTTTTACAAGGAGGTCCTTCTGCCGAGAACTTCCCTCGGGCTAGCATCCCTCCCTCACATTCATGGATATTCATGTCTATGACTATTGAACGTGGGTCACCAATGATATCACATCGATTTTCGTCCAGATGCCGATCAATCCCAGTTTTCAACTACCTGATCATTAATCGGCATTTACAATAATGCTGGGTACAAAGGAATATGCAGTCAGCACCATACTTCCTTTACGGCTTGAGCCGACGACATCCCACACCTAGTTACTAATTCAGCTATCAAGTTCCTCGCCGACGACGCGAGGCCGTCCATGCCCGCATATTAGCATGGAACATATGTGGCTACAGCTAGCTTTACGTATCGAGAAGTATTATTTGATCAGCCTTTGTTTAAACCCGGAATTTCACAACCGAGACATGGCGGTTCTGTTCTACTTCGCAACTATTGATTCCCCGACGAAGGTTTTACCAATATTCGACGCCGAGATGAACTATTCGGTGTAGCCTTTTTTTAGAGGGTACAGAATACACACCACCTACTTCACCCCAAGGCTCAAAGGATATCGATATTGAGCCGATAGCTCTGGTCTTTGCACTACCGAAGAGTTTTACCAGCACGAGGTAGGCTTTCGTAATACGCTTGTACAAAAAACGTTATTACCTGAAACGGCGTTCACCAATCGAGTGAAATTTGTTTAGGAGAAGTTTGCCTTAGCGGTGTATCTAAACACGGGTGTCACCCAGCCACAACATGATACACATCACCAATTACACTCCAGACGGCTATCCCGGAAGACTTATCCGCCTTCATGACGAGCTAACCATAGCCTCCAGTTTTAATCAGTTGCCTATAATTTTAGTTGGTATTTGATGAATCGCTAGGGAGAATGGTGTTTAGTACTGGCAAGCCGTCTGTTACGCAACCAGCTGAAAAGGTTCGGCGATGTCATCTCCGCAGCAAGACTTCGAATACAATATCGTCGATTCACTAATTCTTTTCGAGATTCGCTTTCCATTTCCTAGTTTGTCCCACCGAACACCAAGTTGTCTGGATATCATGTCAGCGACAAAGAAAGAAACGCCGACGTGTACCACAAACCAATATGGAGAAAGAATTTCTCGCTTTATGTCACTCTATCTAGTCAAATGCCGTGTATCCGCGATATTTCCCCCACGTTAAACAGAAAACTACATGTATGTTGGCTTACGTGGAGTATAGTGTTACGTCATGGCCCATAATTGCGCGATAAGCTGGCGTCAACAAGAGCCTCACAAATCTCTCACATGAAGCACGAGATTTATACCGTGTCTATCATGTTGGTAGTCTGCGGGCAAAGAGTTTTCCCGTCAGAACGAGTTCGATCCAAGTCTAAGACCTTACATCTTCGTTAGGGGCTTTCGTGGTTGGATTTTGCCCAATAATATTCAAGAGCCGTGTCTTGATAAGCCGGCATTCCGTAGGTGCTGAATAAGAGACCTCGGACTTGATATAAACCATTTCTTCTAACATGACACTCGGACACGGACTGGGTTCGACATCATGGTTGCAATTACGTACGTTATGCCACCGTAGCGCGGCGGCACGAGTTTACCTGCGTTAGTCTATAGACAGGGCCATCAAGACCCTGGATTTATATTGCCACTATAAGGGGGCACTTACCTAGATTGGAGAATCAAAGGTTATCGCCGAGGTTGAGAGAGATATCTCTTACGGTCCGAGCCGGATCTATATTGTTCTCTATGGACGTCGGTATGCCCGGCTTTTCGACGTCGTAACTAAATATCCAACTCCACTCCAAACTAGCGTCTCGGCAGATCGAAACGTGGACTCCTCAGGGGTAAATCAACGACCTAAACCTCATCCGGTCTAATCGATGAATCTTCATGTCTACGTCGTCACATTCGTAGACTTCCAATCAAGCGTTCGGGCTTGGATCGTATACCGAGATACCGTTATGCATAAAGAGAGCTAAAGTTTCAAGAGAATAGCTGGCGGCGTCTAAGTATGGATCCCGATGGAGACCCGGCATCTTCGGTCCCGAGTCTGCCGGCGTATAATAGTATGGATAAGATAATGACTTGCAGGTTAAGTACTTAGATAGATCATCAAGAAGCCGACAACTTAGCTGCGTCTAAAACTACATTCTTGTACTACGCAGTGAAACTTCCTCTCCACGCAAGCAGCTGTCACATGTGCATTAGAACAACAGTCAGGCAAATGGGGTAAACCTGAGGGTCGAACCTCCGATGCGTCTTGTGAGAAAGCTACCTACCTACTATCAGGCTCATGGTAATTTATGATTCTTTTCGCCGTAACCGGCACTTCGAGCTCTGGTCGTTTACACTAGTGGCTACGCCATAGTCGCACATTCGTACACTTAATCACTACATACATAGGTATCTAGTAAGTAGAAAGATGTGCTCCTTGCTCGCTTTCCGCGATCTACGATAGGTATATACCTACCTACATATCTAGTTATATTTATGCAAAGAATATCAAGCAAACATATCTACTAATGTAGCCATGGTATCGAGAGGGCGAGGCCAGAAGGTGGCACTGCTTGTTTCATGTCGTCCCATACGGAACGAAGGTAGGTTCTAAAACAATTCTCTGCCCCTACCCATCTCGGTTCACATTGGACGTTTGGTCTGTGTACGTGAAAGCTTGGATCATGAGCCACGAAGAAGTATTATGTAAGTGCCACCATCGAAGCTCGTCATTTGCCACTTATCCATTCTGTATGAGGTACTCCTCTACTAACAATATCCTAAAAACTTGTTGAAATGGACTGATTGGCGTAGTTGTGCTACCTGTCGTTATACTCCGAGAAACATCCCGTTCAGAAACATGGATGTGCAACTCCATCACCCAGTATCTCAAGTGTCTAAGTATTACTATGTTAAGACTTTTATAGATGAATCGTATATATAGGTATATATCATTCTACATACGTATCTAGGTAAAACACCTCGACATATTTTCAGTCACACGTGATTCTAGCAAGACGGATAGATAATACAATTCATAACCCCAAAGAGATGTGCGTAAAAGACGACTGACATTCTAAGCACTGCTAGGAACGATATCGTTTGTTTGTATAGTCGAATTACTTTAAGTATACAATGGAGAATATATACCGCGCCCAGTAGCCTCGTTTCTGCCTCTCACTGCAAGGCTAGTTGTCCGTAGTGGCCTTAGGAAATGGAAGACAAAAAGCAAAGGGTATCGTTATATACAAGGACCAACGTGTACCTATAGCCTGATCTAGTCACGAAAATGATGTCCATCCCAGGTTCGCCCTCCACCGCGCGGTCCGTGGTCCATCCTTCGACTTCCTCGCCGCCCCATCCTAGGAGGCGGTCGGAAGGAAGATTTAGAAACATCTGATTTGTATAGGTACACCATTACTCATGCATGTATATATATGTCATCCATACTCCCCCATCATCCAGTTTAATAACCATTGGAAGTCGGCTAGTACTAGTAGTAGCTTTAGTTGAGTAGCATATGTGATCTTATTGATACCGACGGTAAGATCATGCTAGTAGGTAGCTTAGGAGAATTGGGAGCGGTCCTTCTCCTTCAATCCACCGATCTGATCCATGTCGATGGAGTAGAAGCCGCTATTTTCCTTCTCATATGCGGGTAACTGTTCCTCCCTCACGGGTTCGAGGCCGACGGAGTGATCACCAACTCGGACAACGACGACACGGCCGCTCTTTTGGCGACCGGCCTCGTCCTGCTCATCGGGGAAGGTGATGTGGATTTCGGGGACGTTGGTGGGAGAGTAAGGGGGCGCGTTGGGGTCGGCCAGCATGGGGCGACCGTTGACAACCAGAATACTTTGTCGTCCGTTGGGGGTCTGGATAGTCAGGCAGTGGTTGTTGTAGTCATCGTGCTTGATGTCGTTGTACTGGGGCAGAGTCTCTTTCTGCAACTGTTGCTCGCGCCTTGCTCGTCGTAGCATAACTAGCAAGGCAACCATAACAAGGGCGAAGAAAGCGACGCCAAGAAAAGCAATCATGAGATTGACGACGGTGTCAGATTCGCCTCCCATGTTGAGGTCCCGCCTAGAAAGGAGAACATTGCCACGGGCAATTAGGTTGCTGAAAGTAGTGGACATATTGGTAATATCTCGGTGGTTTTGTGGTGATAAAGGGTGTAGATCTGACGATATTAAGATTATCGTTGATTATCGTATGGTATTGTGTTAATGTCGGATGTCAGGGGACTTCGTTCGGCTCAGTCGAATAATCAATGAATGGCTCGGCTACATTGAAACAAAAATGTTAGATATTCAATTCAATAGTGATGAAGCATCCATATCTCAATTCCTAGATTGATTCGAGACATCACCGAGTATTGGAGCGAGTATTGGACCTACGTAAGGGAGGGAATCGAGACTTCAGTGAACTCCAAGGAAAAAAGATTGGACGGTATCAACTAAAAAAGAGTGAAGTTGAAACCAAGTAAAGAGTGAATAGGAGGGAGTGAAGGGAGTGAAGCCAAACGAATGGACTCTCTGGACCGACAAAGCAGCGACAACGTCAACGACAGCAACGACGATGAAGATCGTGAAGAAAGAGAAAAGAAGGAGAGAGGGGATTAGAGGAGTTGAAGAGGATGAGCGAGATCAACTGTTAGTGGAGCCAATTCAGCAACCATCTGGGACCACCCTGGATCAGGAGTTAAAGGGGATTGGTCATAACGGATCTAGTTCACAAAAGTTGACAAAGTTTACAAGGGTGCAGGACCTTGTCGCTCACCCGTCGCGAGCAGGGTTTAGACAGGCACAGCCCTCTGATTCGCTACGACGACCAACAAGCCCCCAACTAAACGCTGCTTAATTTCGAGATCGGCCAATTGGACCTTTCACAACCATTAAAAGTGGACACCTAAGAACAGAAACGGTTATGGTCCAATGGCGCCAGTTACCTAAAACAGAACGGAATAATACCCTCTCATCAAGATTCTAGACCTCACTAAAACAGCAGGCCAATCACAGACGAATCTATTTCCTCACAATCACCAAAGCTCCGGACGACAAGTAAATAGGTACCCACTTACTATTTCACATTTCAATGCGGCAATCCAGTCATCCACGATTGTCCACGATTGAACTCATAAATCACAAATCATTCAACGATGGATGAACAATAGCATTGTCTATCTTGGTTACTTTTGAAAATCGCTCGGGGTTGATCAACACGTGGCCTTAGTTAACAAATGGAAATATTTCGTATCTACAGTTTTCCCAAGAGTACCAGGTATGTGTGCATAGATCTAGGGATATCCATTGATCTGCACTAAATTTATGAAGAGAATCTACAGTGGAAGCTTGGAAAGCCCCTGTTCATTTTCTATTCTTGCAGATAAAGCTTACGGTACCCCTAGAAAAAGCTGGGAAAAGGAGGCTTTTGTTTCGTGGTCCAAGCGCCCACGGCTTGGAACCGCTACCCAGTAGCTTAGTAGGACTAACGATCTTGGAAGTTCCAACTCCGAGCTCCCGAACTCCTCGTGTTTTCGACCGTCGAAAAAATCAAGATTCTGTTGAAGGAGAATCAAGAAGCTATTCCCGATGTTAGTCAACCGCCTCAGGTTCGACTACCCCTCGTAAAACAAGCACGATACCTGCTAGCGAGAAAAGGAGCCGGGATGTATTACGACTGAGCTCGTGATTTAAGAGGGGTTTATTCAAATCTTATGCTCAATTCATAATGCCTCGATGTCTACTAATTATACACATATATGCTATCCTATTTATAGTCGTATGAACAGAGAATTACTTGGAAAAGGAAGAGTAGGCATAAACTTAGCATCATTAATACCTACTTACATAACAAGTTAGGTATTATTGTGGTCAGTATTCCGAGAGAGGTCCAACTGATATACTACGGCAGTCCGCGATTCAATACCTACTAGCTGCGCACACTAGCTAATATGCTAGTAATTTCGACAATAATGAAAAGTCGCCATCTTCCCCGCAGCGGCGTTGTCGCCTAGTTAATTGCAGCTGAAACATTGTAGGATGAACATTGAGCGATATGCCGATGACATTCTCTGTTTCGAGTCATCATTTCTCCGGCTGTACCTAACTACTGCCATCCATGGTGAAAACGCCTCTGGGCTTTGGCTAGATCCCAGGACCCAGGTCCCTACCAAACATTCATTATCATGAAGTTGGTATCACCGAGGGGGCATCGCTCGATCAGTCAAATGAGCTGGCCAACCCTCTCCTCGAGTTCTTCCCCGGGCGGGTGATAGTTCTTTGCATAAACTGGGCCACCCCACGTCAAATGTCTCACAAGAATCGGCTGAAGGCGCCTTCTCTATGGCTCGAGAAGCTGCAGCTATCCGTGAGGGGGATCTATGGGATGCGCTTGTGCAATTTGTTTCATTCTTAGACGCGAGTCGGACACACGAGGATCGAAAATGACAAACAAAAATGACGGGGATTGCTGACACAATGCCTATACAGGATTCATGCTTCGGATCTTCGATCGGAAAGCCACATCAAAATTCAGCAACGGGTGTATCTTGCTAAAAAGTACGACTCTGGTCTTGCCATAGACCCCCATCTATCCGCTCCACTTAAGCGTTGTGTTGTGGATAGGCAGACAAGACAAGACAAGGCGATCGTGAACGCAAATAACGGGACGTAATCATGTCGAATAATTTGACATGTGTTTCAGGGGTTCATGTGCTCTTGTCAATCTCGATATACCGAGCATGCCACATGGAACCTCACCACTAGGTACTTACCTGAACATTGGAGGGATGAACTGGACATCTAGAGCTGCGCGGCGTAGGACCTGCGTTACATTAGGGGGTACGTAAATCAAAGCTGCCAGGCTACCAGGCTCTTGCCATGGGCAGTAATCAAATCCATATCTCCACCAAGTCCGCTCTACCATAGGGGACAGCAGGCCAACGAATTCGCTCATTGAGGCGAATTCGATCTGCGGTGCGACCTTCTCAGCGTGTCAGCGAAGTTGACAACAGTTCGACACACCGAAGCCAACGGGCAACACGGTGCCACGGACGGCGGATATTCAGGGTGAGACTGCGACATGTCGTTCCATAACGGGAGATTGACATCGCTCTACATTCCCCAGGCTAGCTACCTTCGTTCCTACGATGGATGGTGAAGATTACGGCATTCCTAGGCCTTTAGGCATTCAAGGCTGGCGGGACCTGCATCCACGCTCCCTTAGACCCCAGAGTTGCAAGTAGGAGAGTGTCGCTCGCCCCGACATATATGTCGCGCAACTTTAGTTGCCTATGATTTTCCTCATGCTGCTGTAAGAACAAAGTACACACTAATTCTTCAAAACGCGCAGATACTAACATGGGAGAGCGTTGGCCTACGTAAACCTTGCCTTCGGATTTTCCAACGTTCATAGGCTAGGTCGTTCATTATCGTGTGATGTTTTTCCTCAGCAAAGTCCTAACAAGCGGCTAGACCTCATTCCTCAATGCTTAGTGCGACGGTTGACAGCAAAGTCCGCCAATCGTACCTAGCATCATTTAGAGAGAATGTCGTTTTTCCCAGAGTGCCGGGCTCGTTAGGTCGGTCCAATTGGATGGGTCACCAGCAACCGGTTGATAGGGGAGCCCACATAAGTGATCTGCCCCGTACATCTGTAGTAGCCCCTGTACCACCAGCTCTTATTATACATGCTTTGGTAGTAAATGCGGCAATAGTGCAATCTTGGCCATATCAACTAGGAACGATAGATAGAGTATTAGTATCGTGGATCGTCTTCCCATCTCTCGCACAATTCCTCCCTCTAGGTTGAATATATATCTTTTCTTCTCTCCCTTCCTGCTAGTAGAAGCCTTGAATTCGAAGGGAGCCTCTCGAGGACGGCAAAATTCAAGTGTCGATAGGACCTAACTCACATCGTATAAAACAAATTGTTCATTCCTTATTATTAGTTTTCTTGCTTCACCTTATTCGATTTCTGCCTTTCCTATCCCAGGACTATTTTTTCGTTGTATCAAATTGAGGCAATGCCCATGTAAAACATCCAAGGACATATAAAAAAAAATTCTACGGCCCCCAACCGCACATACTTTTCGGACGGCGCAGTAACGAAATCTGCACGTATCTTTTTTATTCACACATAACATATTCGTAAACGGCTACTACATATTCTCGTTACGATAACTCGCTCGAGGGCGTTTCTGCGACCAGTAGGCTAACACCGCCACCAACCGCCCCCGATATTTCTGTACAAAAGTTACGAGAGCCACTTCACAATAGGCGACTATTATTATACACTTGTTAGTAGCATCTCCGCACTCATTTCTACTCCAGAGTCGCGAAAAAGCAGGCTGTATACTTATTTAATAACATCGTAGCAACTGGGAAGTTTCTAGTTTAGCTCCAAGATCTTCAAGGTGCAGACAGAGAGGCTTGGCTCTTGGCCTGCAGTAACGAACATCACCAACCAAAAATCAACCAAAATCAACCTAGACGGTAGTATTAGCAGGAATATCACGCCCGCCCTTACTTTCGACGAATTGGACGAATCATATGCGAGCCTTGAACATCGAATCATTGGTATCGAGATACTTATTAGAGTTCGACTTGGCGAATAGCATCAGCTTCGAGAACGTGTTTGAGATATCGATATATTGGACCCTGGCTATATTGATTACATCCTGACGGGGATACTAGAAGCTTGGAGGTTGAAGATTTAACTTATCGGAATCGGATCCGCTTGATTCAAGAAATAACCTTGGAAGTGGTGTGTGTCGCGCGACCATCGGGAGATACAGCATAGGAAACTTCGAACCACGCCACTTAAAGAAGAGATAGAAGAGAGTTAAAGGAAGCGGCAAGACGGCGGGAACGGGAGTCCCATCGAAGACCCATCGCCCCATCTGCATCCGCGCCTCATCAACTGGCACTTGCATTCAGAACCCCAAAACCCCAAGACCCCCAAGAGTCTAAAACCCCCCTCCCTAAGGAAGGAAAAAAAGAAAAATAACCTTACATACATGTACATCCATACCTAGGACCTAGGACCTGGGTACATATCGCATATCGCACATCGCATCAAACCTTGAACTCAATTGGGGATTGGGAAGAGGAGAAGAGAAAAAAAGTACGGACATTTTACTTTTTCTCAAGTTACACGAATCTGATCCTTCTTTATCAATCTTTCCCGTCTTTCCCTCCTCTCCCTTCTTTCGGCGTGTGCCCGCGGTGCACATCAATTATTAATTCTTCAAGCTTTTTTTGCTAGGCTGTTCCTAGCAATCTAGCAACCTAGCAAGTCTCCGGCAAATTACGAGAGATCTTGCTTACCACGGCATCGGCATCTCTTGGAGCTTAGGCCGGCCTAAAGCAGTACCTTTATTCAAACTGAACTACCAGACTACCAAGTACACAGACTATAGACTATACTACTAGACACTACACTAGACTTCCCGGCACATCGGGGACGCTAAAAGTTTAGTCAGGCTGTGTGGATTCGATATCGAGAGTCAAGCTCAGCCCTGGTATATCCAAGACTCTAAGTACGTGCAGTCGGTGCAGTCATCATCTTTTTAACAACCTTCGATCCCGTCGCAACATCTGATTCGATTAGGACCGTGGGTATAAGCCCCGGCCTTTCCCCATTGGAGGATTGCTCTACGAAGCTACAAAGTACTTACAGGTACATATCTACATACTACATATCTTACTCATCCCAGGCCTGTTCGCCCTAGGAGGTATCCCACTCTGCCCACCTTTGGGAGCATCGACAGTATACGCAGGAAGCGGTACGAACCGCGGTACATTCAGCTGATCCAACGAGATTGAGAGAGCGAAGGAAGGGTGCTGTCTTGAACTCTTGAGTGCTTGAGTGCTTGCTTGCCTACCACGGAACCACACATGTACCCCGGTGTACACACGACCCAGATTGTCGCACAAGCACGAGCAAAAGCGCATTAGGGATCCGTAACTGATAACACATCACAGCCCAACCTGAAAACGCTACTGCAGTCCGCATATTTTGCATTGCCCGCGCTGCCTAATAAAAATAAAAAGGATTAAACAATAGCACTCGAGGTACAAATCGACAGCACGAGGTACAGTACCTTCAGGGCTACCACCTGCCTGTGCCTACCTGCCTTACCATTGTGGTCGAGCTGGCTGCAACCCCCCGACCATCATTTTCCCCAAGATCTATCAGATTCACATACAGTCGTACTGCCAAACTCGTGAACATTTGAATCATTCCTTTTATTTTTTCTTGGGGTCCACCACCCCTAGCACTATTATCAGCACCTCGCGCACCACGCACACCACGCACACTACGCCCTACATACCACCATTACCACCTTTACAGCGACGATTACTACCTACGACATACGTTAAGCTATTCTGAGATCGACCCTGGCTCGTACGCACTTGAAAAAGTCATCCATCCAGCTAGTGACCTCTGTGACCTTGTCTATCTCGGTCTATCTAGGAATAGGACTTGACCATTTCTGGACGACTGAGCACCTGTTGGTTTGGGATTGATTTCTTTTTTTGGGACCAGAGACATCCTAGACATTACAGACATCCCTGTCTAGCTCCCCGAGACCATAACAGGATTGGTAAAGACTCGAGCATTTTCTGAGTTTTCTGAGTTTTTACGCTTTTACGCTTTCACGAAAGCAGTTTACAAGTCTGCAAGTCTCGAAGCTGCTAAGGCAGGAGGTCCCAAGTTTCTGAAGTCCCCAAGTCCCCAACTTCCTAACTTCCTAAGTTCACAGGGCAGCCAGGAGCCAGGGCAACTAGGGCAAGTCCCAACCTTGAACTTCCATCTAGCTCCATTTTCATAATTCGACCAATCTGATTAATCCTGAGCACAAAATCCGCCTCCCGCTTTGCGCAACCTTGAAGACACGCCCCCCCAAAAGAGGGTAAAGAGGGTAAGAGGGTTCCAATCGTGGGGCCGACTTTCAAATAAGGCTCACTTTCGTTATTCTTTCGTTTCCAAAATATCCAATACCATACCCACTACCCACTAATCCGCCACTACTTTGTTACTCGCTACTTGCTACTTTGCTACTTTCACCACCCGGTCCACGGTACAATTTGCCCAACATAGAACCTTACAACTACATACTACATACTACATACCAATACACATACACAACTAATACACCTTACCCTTACTCGTCAATACAAAACTCCTCAGTTAAGGCCAGCCCTTAACTGGGCCACTCACTGGGTAACCCGCGACTTTATTCTTGGGTCTTTACAGTAGCAGTTAGCCCATAACCTGAGCCATCCATAACCTCCAGGGCTGCGTAACTGTTGATCTTGTGCTTCTGCAACTCTCCAGGGCTACAACTAGCAACCAGCAACCATACATAATTAACATTAACGTACGGTAACGGTACTTCGACTTCGCCAACCTCGAACACACACAACTACCCTCCTATACCTCCCGTGCGTCCTATATCAATAACGCTTCCTCTCGTTACCGCCAAACTTCGTCATTCCGCGTTCGCAGCCGAAATCGTTCTTCACCTTCTCTCTCACTCACTCCGCATTCCGACCAATCCACGATCGATACTCGACCGCGCACAACCTGCACACACTTTGCATACATACGTACATACATAATATACATCAGCCCTTCCTTCGACTGTTTGCCTGTTCTGCCTGCTTGCCTACATCGACCTACTCTTTATTAACCTCCGATCGCCTCACATCCTATACTCGATCCACCTCTTCTTCCTCTTTACCTCTCTTTCTGCTTCGTTCTATCCTCTTACCACGACGGATGACGAGTGTGTTGATTTGCCGGAACGATATCATCCCTGGAACATATGCATACCGAGACGACGTTCCATTAGAGCCTGCCTCGAGCAAGCTTCAATCATCTGCGATCCGCCTCTTGACGAGACGCAATAGGAAAAAAACAAAATTAGAGCAACTTAAGTAGGTCATCGCTCCTTGGCAGCCTTGCTCATTTTATGACCCCTTCCCCATTTATTGCAATGCCGCAATGTCCATCTTGATCCATCTTGGACGCCTTTCCCCTACCACTTTGTCAGCAGTACCAATAATACATAATTCATCATTATCCCCTCCTTTTCTAATGCTCGCCTTTTGACCCAGTAGCCTAACTTGTCCTTTGTTTTTGTAGTACCATATAGCTAGGAGAATTTTTTCGCATACATACGGCGTATATACTAGAGTTCGACCTGTTCATCTCATTTGCGATATTCGGAGAGATCGATCACATATCACGATTCCTACACCGCGAATACTACCTTGCCGATAACTAGGGAGACCAACGCATACACAGCAGCGCAATAAAGCCTTTTCCTGCACATATCCAACCCCTACTTTCTGTCCATTATTTGAAGTATTAGTCTAGAGCAAAGGTGGAGCCATGGCTACAGCTGTGAGTGTTTCTTCTATTCGCCAGTGATCTTTTATAGGGATACCCGTTAAGCCCAACCGTGGTTCGCCGCCTCTCCCCAGCCGGGGCTGGTGATGGAAGATTGGGGGAGAGACCTTCCAGTGTTTCTAATACCTTAGCTATTGACTATTCGTCATCTATTTATCTCGCTTGACATAACCATTATTGATTTGCTAACACATTTCCCTACTAATAGACGCGGCCTAACGGCTTTCCTAATCTCTCCATGAACGCCACAAGTGACAAGGCTTCGCAGCCTCTTGGATCGACCTTCGGCCATTCAGCTTGGCAAACAGGTGGTATTTGGGGAAATGGCGCTATCGGTGGCTCGCTGAACACAAGACGAGATATGACAGGTTCTAGGGGTGAGTGCTGAATCCCGGAAGTAAGCAGAGGTATGCACTATGGATATAGCTAACATTTCTCCAACAGACTCGGACGAGCACTCGCCTGGCGCTACTTCGGGCTCTGCGCAGCTGAACTCCAACTCTCAAGCCGCACCGTGGGGTTCCAGAGCCGGTATATGGAATCAGTCCGGGAATACACACCACACTTCCTCATCCGGAAGCACGTCGCCGACACGTACAAGGGATGGATATCAACACAACTACTCTGAAGCTTCAAACAACTCCCACCTCTACCACCTACGACAGCCGGTAGGTCAGAACGGATCCGCTGCCGCAGGCCGAACGATGGTCCCTGGTCCTTCAGATCTCTCGGCACCGTCGTTCAAGTATCCAGGAGGGTTTGGTGACCCAGTTGGCGACGAAAGGAGCAGCTCCGGTTTATATACGTCAAACGGTAATGGTCAGTTGGACCTCGATACTACTGGAATCTACCGGCGTAACTCGAACGACCCCACGTATGCAAATCTCGGACATAGCCGTCAAAACACGCTTGCATCACGGCAGGGCGATTCTGATGTGCAAACACCTTCTCGTTATGAGAATGGCACGCATTTCCCGTTTACTAGCAAGCAGATGAAATCGCAGCAAGTCCAACGTCCTTCTATTTCTGGTACTTCGGTCACGCTGCCTTCGGAGTCGGGCCGTTCCAACGCTTTTGCTTCCTTTGGGTCGGTCGACGCTTCCAGCCATGACCTCGAGGATACCTTCAGCCGGACCTTGACTTTGGAGGACAGCTCCGATTCTATAACTAGCGGGTATGCGACCAACGGACACTTCAACCCTAACAGCCAACCATTCCAATTCAATCCCGGCTCGCAACCCTGGCAGCACGAGCTAGGAAACAGCAATGCGAGGGCATTCGGCCAGAACATGCAAGAATCCTGGGCAGAATGCCTTCCGGCATCATTATACGGTAACCGGAGGGGTCCGGGTGAGAGAGGATCACCGGCTGGTAGCTCTTATCGTCAGAGTGTGAATAGTCCAAGAGCTTATTCGGGAACTCCAAACCCCCGGGCTGATCCATGGAGTAGGCCAGGTTCACGAGACCCGAGATTGCTTCAGGATCTTGACCGAGCGCATAATGGTTCGCAGTACATCCAACAACAGCAATCCGGGTTCTATCCTCCTTACTATAACACTGCTCTATCGCAGTTCTCGGCACCTTATGATCAATACGTCCAGAACCCAAGCTTGCGCTCTCAAGTGCAGCTCTCGGGTTACGGATTACCCGTGAATTATCCCATGCCTGGACTTCAGGTCCCCATTCGACCTAGCAGAGACCAGGATCCCGGCAAGGGTGTCCGTAGCGTGCTTCTTGAGGAGTTCAGAGGAAACGCCAAGTCCAACAAACGCTATGAATTAAAGGTATGCACAAGTCTCCGATTAGAGAAATATGTGACTAACATAAAGCTAGGATATCTACAATCATATCGTTGAATTCAGCGGCGATCAGCACGGTTCGCGATTTATCCAGGAGAAGCTTCAGACGGCGAATAGCGACGAGAAAGACCAGGTTTTCCGAGAAATCGAGCCCAATACTCTTCAGCTTATGAAGGATGTTTTCGGTAACTACGTCATTCAAAAATTCTTTGAACACGGAAACCAGGTTCAGAAGAAGATCATCGCAGCTCAGATGAAGGGCAAGGTCGCGGAGCTTTCGACCCAGATGTATGCGTGCCGTGTTGTGCAGAAGGTAAGGTCGATGTTGAAGATTCTACCTAAGCCTCATTACTAATTGAATACATTAGGCACTCGAGCACGTGCTTGTAGAGCAACAAATCGAGATCGTGGAAGAGCTCAAGCCCGATATCATGCGCATAGTGAAGGACCAGAATGGTAACCACGTTATTCAAAAGATAATCCAAATGGTACCGCGCCTCTGTATTCCATTCATCATGGATGCCTTCCAAAGTCAGATCGAATCTCTCGCATCGCATAACTACGGTTGCAGGGTCATCCAGCGGATCCTTGAATTTGGAACGGAAGCAGAGAAGAAGAGTCTGATGACGGATCTTCATGCTTGCGCAGCAAGACTTATTACTGACCAATACGGTAACTATGTTACGCAGCACATCATTGCACAGGGCGAACCGGAAGACCGGCAGCAAGTAATCCAGCTTGTTCTTCAAAAACTACTATTCTACTCCAAGCACAAGTTCGCATCGAACGTCGTTGAGAAGTCGATCGAATACGGAACGAACGAAGACCGGAAGGCTATCAGAACCCAACTTACTGCCTTGCACAGCGACGGAACTAGCCCACTTCAGCTCATGATGAAGGATCAATTTGGAAACTATGTGATCCGTAAGTCGCACATATTTCTACCCTTAATCAAGAGATATTGACTAATTATTCTTTAGAAAAATTGATGCAACACCTTGAGGGACCAGAGCGCGACTCCTTCATTGAAGAGATGAGGCCTCACTTCGCAAACCTCAAGAAGTACAGCACCGGACGTCAAATCACCGCGTTAGACAGGTTGATGACTGCAAGCTCGGCCGGTCCAGGATCGGGCTTTGCTACCGCATCCGGGAGTCCTACTACACCTAGTCTAGTCGTCGAAGTCAACTCATCTGCTGCCCCTACTCCATCGCTCACGATGGATCAAAACAGTCCAGAGAGCACCAGTCCACCAAGTACCAATTCTGGTCTTCCTGTAGAAGAATCTGCAGACGACAAGACAGTCAAGGCCTCGTCTTTCAGCCAAGCTTGCCGCACAGTTCAGATTACCGAATCATAAGATCTCACAGGCGCTTACTTTTGCATCTACAGAATGCGTCTATTACATTCATCCTACTTATAATCCCGTCTAACCTCCCGAACTAGACATTAACAATCACCCTCATATCACCCCTATCTATTACTATTTCGGACGACTTGAAAATGACATCGGCGCATAAAGAACATATCATTGCAAATAACATAGAAATCAAGGGGCTCTAGTCAATTCACAGGACACCATGAAACATACAGCTTAGCCACATAATATCGGGTTTTTAATGGTCAATTTCGCATCAACGAGTTCTCTTCTGATGTGTCTTTTTTTCACAAATTGGTTTACTGGTTTTAGCGGCTGTTTTAGGGAGACAGATGACCGCTCCCCCATCCATCCAGGTTTAGGCGTAAGGCGTTTCAAGGATTTTCTTCTCGGGCTTCTGGGATGCGGGCAAAGGTCATAAGGGGCATTAGGGCGCGAAGCCCGGGTGGAGCAAGCAAGCGGTTGGCCGTCACGGAGAACAAAGTCGACGGCGAAACGAACACACAAAAAGCAAGAATTCACGGGATAGTATTTGTATTTCTATCTACTACTACTACTCGACGGCAATACAGCGTCGCCTGCCGGCTTATTTGATGGGTAGACCAACAGCCTAGATATGACAAATAGAATCGAATGCGTTTTCATTCAATAGTGAGCTATCCGTTCGATGGCTTGAATGTGCTACTGTGGCTGTAGTGAATTCGTGAAAATACGGTCTCGCCGAAGGTGAAGATGTAACCCGGTTCGGTAAGTAAGGCGGTGGATTAAATCACCGCGTAAGTAAGCACCGGAAAGGCCATCGGCAAGCCCCCGAGGGGCGTTTCGCTGACAGGACTGCAGTCCTTGTTTCTAATAGAGTGCGGGATGCCTATCGGGGTAGGGGGCGTTTCGAAACATGCCGAAGGATTCTTTTTTTGGCGGAGCTGATGGATCGCAGACGTCATCTAGGGCCTGTAGTGTATATTAAAGCACGCTCATTATCTACCTGTGTACGCTGTATAATCGGTGTATGATTTTGTGGGTTTTTGTACACTTTTGTTCGGCTCGTGGGATGTATGCAAGTAGCCTACTATACTATACGTGTATCGGTGTAAGTAGGTAGGTAGTAGGTAGGTAGAGAGAGGTACCTACACGCACATGTGTAGGCAGGTAAAGATGTGTCCACATTGTCCCGTCCACGCATACATATGCCATGCACGTCCACTCCAGTACCCGAAAATAGCAACGTGGGTTTTTTATGCAAGCTCGTGAGGTCGAGGGGATTGGGGGTGATGTACATCTCTACATACTACCCGTTACCCACTACCTACGATAGTACCCATTACCCACTAGAGGCAAGACACCTAGGTAGGGAAAGAAAGGAAAGGGCAAGGGGAAGGGGAGAAGAGTGAGTGGTGTGGGATGTGGGAGTGGGTTAAAAGTGCCCGGCGGATTGGGGCTAATGTATGCAACCCTACCGGGCTTAGGGGCTGCGTCCTGCGTCCTGCAAAAAAGCTGGTCTCGGATCCTTTCCGATCAGACTCTCACACACCCCTCCCCTGCCCTACCCTTTTCTCCCCTCTTCACCGTTCACGGTATCTTGGTATGGCGTGCGTGGGCGCGTGGGCTTCCCGGTCCCTGTGGCTTGTGGCTGGCTGGATGGGGGGATAGGGGAGGGGTGCGTTTGTGTGTGCCTGGGTAGGTAGTGAGGTGTGCACCGGGCTACGGAGTTTGCGGGTGCTCAGTTAGGTAGGTGATGAGAGACATGGCTGTCGATCTTTGGAGCTTTTGGGGTGTGGTGGCGGTAGTTGGGAACTTGGCAGTTATCGAGTTGGGGAGGTGGGTGTAGTATAGTGTAGCTCATCCATGTCGTTGGCACTTTTGCTGGACGATGGATGGTGTATAAAGACCGGTGGTCCCTTTGCTGTACCAACACGCATGTTCAGGGTGTAATGTGATAGTACTCTTGACTTTTTGATAGGTTCCGGGCATTTTTGTATAGTGGTCCACGGAGTTGCGTATTCTGAGAATTGCAAAAAGACGTCTATACTCTACTCCACCACCTCGATCAGGAATTGGATGGTGACGTTTCTGGAATCATAGCGGAACCGAGTCTAGAAACTAACCCGGGAAAATGTCGACGATTATGCTCAGATATTGTTGCCGAGAATAATCTCAATCTGGCCTGGAGCTAGGTCTGGGCAACGAGAGCGCCTCTATCCGATTTTGCGCAGCTGCAGTACATGGTCCCTAAGTGATACGGACTCCTCCTCAAGACGTAAAGATTTCAAGCTTCTCGTAGGTTATTTTATGCTTGAGTTCACCCACCTGATTCTTACCGCTTCTGGGGCATACCCCTTTTCTAGAAGATAAGGCGTGACGACATCGGCCTGGTTAGTTCGCTCATATCTTCTATGAAGTTGGGACGAACTTGAACGTCGGAGACAAGTTACGGCCGTTTGCGAACTCATCTTGATATACGAAAAAGTGGAAAACCTCGGCGCTAGAAGCTGAGTCTCGTAATTAAACTCCTATAACTACCTATTTACCTAGCAATTGCCTGGTAGCGAAGGTAGAATGCATACGAATCATGCATACCAACTCGGTGTACTTCGGGATTTAACTCGTGAGAAATCTCTCCGGTATAGAAAATGAAATGAAAGGCCCCATAAACTGTGCTGGACGGATAGAATATAAGTTGATTGTAAAACAAGCTCCCGTTATTTCGTGATAGCTGTAGCCAATCATGTGTCGCCTTTCCCCGGACTACGGATGGTTTCCAATAGCGAGGGAGGCGCGTGCCGAGACCCACGATCCCCGCTTGGTGCCGGTCTTACCAGGATCTTCCCGCATACGACTTTGGCAGCCTATATTGTCTGTGGTGTCAGGTAGGCAGCAAATAAGCAAGCGGGACGACGAAGATGCGGACAGATTTGATTGACGACCACCGAGGTGGAGAATTTGATGCTACCGGACACAGGAATCGAATGCGGGGCCATCGACGTCGCCGCCTGAGTCAACTCACCGAGAAGGATGAGATGTCAGCCCTAACCCCTTTACATAGCCACGTACCTTGCATAGAACGAAGCAAGTGTATAGTCTATAAATCTAACATCGCGCTCGGTATCATCAACATTGTATCTCTGCAGAAACTCAACAATCACAAGTCCAATCGTACCTATTAGCTATAACTTAACAAAGCAATACCGACAAGATGGTCAAAGTTCTCGTCCTCGGCGCAACGGGCAACCAAGGAGGTTCTACCATCAGCGCTCTCCAAGCCTCGGGCCAGAAGCACGAGATCCGTGCTTTAGTCCGCGATGCATCATCCGAGAAAGCCAAAGCGCTCGCCGCCCAAGGCGTCGAGATCTTCCAGGGCGGCGACTGGGACAAGGACGTCGCGTCGATGGAAAAAGCCGTCGCCGGCATGGAAGTGGTATTCTTCATCTCAGCCTTCAACCTAAACGACACCGAAGCCGAGGTGCGTGGCGCGACCAACATCGTCGAGGCCGCGAAGCGCAGCGGCACGGTGAACCACGTCATCTACAGCACCGTGGGCGGCATCGAGTACTGGAAGGATCTCCCCAATCTCGATAGCATGCCCTTCTTCGTCAACTACTGGAGCGCGAAGGCCAGGGGCGAGGAGCTGGTTCGCGAGGCTGGGTTTAAACATTACACGCTGCTGCGCCCCACGGAGTTCATGTCGAACTACACGACCGGGCGCATGGCGAACTTTCAGCACCCGGATTTGGTCAAGGAAGGTGTATGGCACACTGCGTTCCCTGAAGACCATGTCCTGTCCATGATCTCGCCTGAAGATATTGGTCGCACGGCTGCTGCCGCGATCGAGAACCCGGAGACCTTTGCCGGCGGCCCGACGCGCGAGTTGCATCTCGCGGGCGAGCTGCTAACGGTGAAAGACACGATCAGGCACTTGAGCGAGGTCACGGGCAAGAAGCTGAGCGTGTACACGTTCAAGAAAGAGGAGGAAGCGGATGCTATCAAGAAGAACATCGTTATCGCCGGACAGATCTCGAGAAGGGATTGGAAGGCGCCTGCGCAGCCCGCGAACGATTACGGGCTCGGGTTTAGCACGTTTAGGGAGTGGCTCGAGAAGAACAAGGACGAGCTTAGGGAGCTGTATAAGAATGTGGCGCAGCCTGCCTAGGATAAGGGGACGTTGGAACTTGACTGGGATTGTGGGGAGAAATCAGAATAGATCGTTTGGGAACCTGGTGAATGTAAGGTGATTAGTCGGTAGTTCGAACATATTAGCGCTGGTTTCGCCTTTCATAAACCCTTTCAACTCAGAATTTCTCCAAATACATAGATCGGGAATCCGTTACGGACGGACGTTCAATATCTCGTTATTCATGCTCGTTATATATCGTCTAGGCCTTTTATTCATATCGTAATTCCGCGCCGTCTATCAAGACCGCAAGAAACCAGAACGCCCATGGTATGGTATAGAAACGCCTGCGGATAAGTGTGACGTACATCTCGCTCTTTCCCTTTTACCCAGTAATCGCTTGACTACTGCCCTTTAGCAGGAGCAAAGAAGACGACTTGAACCGTTATATCATCCCTAATATCCCTCGAATTCGGGTATCGAAAGGTCAGCGCTCCCCTCACCATCTCCTCATCCGCGCCCCCAAGTCCGTTCCGCACGAGGTGAACAGCCGCGTTATCATCCTGCACCGTAGTTTTCTCCTCCTCAACTCTGCACACTCCCTTCCGCCCCAACACCGTCTCCCCAAAATCCACCTTCCTGGACTTCCCCCCTCCTTTCCCCGTCTCCCTCCACTCAACCCACTTCCCAACCAACTCCACAGCCTGCGCGCTCGTCATCGTATCCCACAGTCCATCCGTCGCCAAAATCACAAACGACGTCCCTTGCTCCGGTATCTTCGTCGTCGTGACCAGTGGCTCCGCCGTAAGGTACGGGCCCTCCTTATACGCGCCGTAGCGAGCCGCAGACGGCAGACTCAACCCGCTATACGCGTTCCGTAACCGGTCTTTCAGCGCCATCGGCCACTTCCACATGCCGTCGCCGAAGGTGCGCGAGGGCTGCATGCCCCAGACACGTCCGTGCTTGACGATTTCAGGCTCGTTGGGGAATTGTGCTTGGATGCGGGCGATTTCGTCTGGGTTTGCGCCTGTGCAGTCGGTTGATAGATCTGTGGCTACCCATTGCCCGGTGGAGGGCGATTTGTGGCCGAGGACTGCGCGGCAGTCCCCTGTTGAGGCTACAGTTAGAGTTCGCGAGGATGGGTCCAAGAGGGTGAGGAGGGCGCAGGCGCCGGCGTATGCGGCTTCTAGACGCCGTGCTTTTTCCGCGAATGGGAGGTTGCTATCGATGGTGGGTAGGGCGGACTTGACGAGGGTATCGTCGAGGGTTGTGAAAGCTGATTTTAGAGCTTTCTGAATGGCATCTTCGCTGAGTTTTCCGCCGTCCGTGTTACTGGAATCAGAGAGGGCCCGGCGCACGAAAGGGATCAGGTGCTTGGTGAGCAAATTCGACATCTGCCACCCGCAGTGTCCGTCGAAGACACCCCAGGTAAGCCAATCCTCGCCGCTTTTGTCGGTAGGGTTGGCGAAGCTACCGTGTATGAAGGCATCTTCGCACGGGTTGTTGGAAGCTACCTGCGTGCCATCGTACCCCTTAACAAGCTTCCCGCCACCGAGAAGTGAGAAGGCGTTCTCAGTGAGCTGCTGCGTGACCCCTTCCGAAGTAGGGACTGGGGCATAGGTAATCTTATCGGACAGACCTAACTCATTGAGATCTGGAATTTTGAGGTCCTTTTGACCTCCCTTCTCATTTGTCGTAGTTGACGATGTGGCAGATCTTGAATTCTGCGTGCTACGAGATAGATACCAACTCGTTAGTGAGGCGCATGCTAGTCCCGCAGCGAAAGATACGGCGGTAGTGCTGCTGCTGCTCGAAGACTTCGTCGGGGTCTCGGTGCTTATGGAACGCCTTGCCAGTCTGGGCGCGGGATGTGGCAGACACATAACTGCATCGAGCCGTGGTCTATGGCGGAAGAGGTGGCGTGAAGACATCGTGGGGGCCTATACATGTATATATAAGCTGATCCAAGTGCAATATGATGTCGTTATGAGAGCTAGGCAAGATTAGACTCGTATGAATTTAATAACGAGATATTTCCACTCGTGCTTTTCGAATAGGGTCAAGTCGTGTTGTTATGTTGATTCACAGAAAATCAGATAAGATTGTAGGTATCGGTGAAGGCTGCAGGGCATCTGCTGCAGCTATATGCATTGCATGTCACTAGTACTTACTAATCCCTGACCCGAAAGGTGCGCTACCCGTGATGTGAACAGTTTGCCAGTGTGAGAATTCAGACATGATGAAGGGAAAAGAGGTAGGTGACAGCAAGTTGCATGCTTTACTTTTATTATGTCAGCTTACTTAATGTGTATAGAATGACTTATACCTTCCTCCAGTGTGAAATTCCGAGACTGAAGTCCCTGACAGTTTGTGATCTGGGATGCAACTAGCTTGTCTTGGCAAAGTATAATCACTAATACGGACGTACTTGCCCATCCACACTGGATATCCACGCCTGTTAGAACACGTTGAATCTATAGTCCCCAACTAGTGGGTCTGGGAGCCAATTAGACTCATCTCTAAGTATAAATGTGATTCTAAAGAAGAAGAACGTGACTGCCCGAGGAGTAACCCTGAAAATCGTGGGGAAGGAAGCCCTTGTTGCTAGAGACGGCTAGCTGCATGGCGGGTCCCTTGGAAGCCGAGGTTCCCACCTAAAGTACGCGGGCTACAGTGGGGCGCGTACCCGAGGGAACGTTAGAACCTCCAAGTTTATTAAACAACCTTCCTTCTTGTCCAACATTGAACCTTCCAATAGGAATTAGGGAGTGACAAAGCATGTTGGTCCTACACCGTTCGGCTTTTTGAGTTGTATAAAAGAGCTTAAACATATTCATATCTGATAGATTTCATATTTCCACATAACTTTTAGATATATTTATCTCATATCGATCAATTATTTTGTACTTAATGTGAAACCCTACCAAAACAAGAACCATGACGGATGTGATCAAGGTCGACTTTGCCGGCCGCATCGCTACCATCACTATCGACAACGATAAGAAGCTTAACGCCCTGGGCTTCGACGGCTACTACGGCATAGCCAAAGCTCTCTTGGATATTGCTAAGCGGGATGATATTTACATCACCATCTTGACCGGGAAAGGCCGATACTTCTCTGCGTAAGGTTGCTCTAATACTACCTACCCGCTATACTCCATACAAACCACAGTACACATGTCTAATACCTCTACAGCGGCGCCGATGTCTCCCTCGGTGACAAGAAGTCCGGCGCAGCCGACCAAGACTCCTACCGAGTCTGGCTCCGGGACTTCGTCTCGAACAACCTGAACCTAACACGGGCTCTGTACACGCACCCGAAGATCCTAATCGCGGCTCTCAACGGTCCTGCCGTGGGGCTCTCAGCCGCGATCACAGCCTTCGCGGATTTTGTGTACGTGGCGCCTCACACCTTCCTGCTGATGCCCTTCTCTTCGCTCGGCCTGGTCGCCGAGGGAGGCGCCTCCCACGCCATGGTGCAGCGGCTCGGCATAAGCAAGGCCAACGAGGCGCTGATCCAGAGCAAGCGCGTCACCTGCGAGGACCTGCTGAAGACCGGGTTCGCGAACAAGGTGTTCGAGTGCGAGAAGGGCGATAGCAATGGCTTTATGAAGCAGGTTATGAAGGAGATTGACGATAGCATGGGTGATCACTTGAACAGCGATAGCTTGCTCGGCATCAAGGCGTTGATACAGAAACCTAACATTGAGATTTTGGAGAGGCAGAATGTAGCGGAGGTATTTGCGGGGTTGGATAGATTTGTTAAGGGCGTTCCGTTAGAGGAGTTTGAGAAGATCGCGTCGGGCAAGAAGAGGCATAAGTTATGATGCAAGTTTGGGTGGCATATATATTTCATTTAAGGCGTCAGTTATCATATTTGCGATCTATGTCATGGGTATCATGCGAGTAGCCCAAATAGCAAGCTTGTCCTCTTCCAATACTCCTGCGATGTCTTCGCTAATTTGTCCTTGGCCCCATTTTCTAGTCCTGTCTTTTTGAATATCTCATCCACGAAAGCTTTAAATGACCCTTCCAAGCTAACATCAGGACCAAGGCATTGCATGATGAGATGGATGTCGTAGAGCCACTGAATATACACATCTTTGCTCTTTTTACTTTCTTCTGGAGTCTTTTCATCCTTTGCTGAATCCCCTGGGGCTTCTGAAGAGCCGTTTTCTTCTTTCTCTGCGGACTTTTCTTCACTCGCCTCAGCTGTCTTTTCACTAACCTCAATTTCAGATTTAAGTTCCTCGCGCCACGCTTCAACAAGCCGTTTGCTAAAAGTTCGCTTCAGAACAACCACCGCGGTAGGCGTCCAAAGATCTAAACCTGCGTCGCCCATAGTCATGACAAGGTTCTGTAGAAGTTTGAATGTGCCGGGGGATGGTTGTGCTGGTAGAGCTGGTTCACCTTCCCATAGAGCTCGACCGACCACACGTCTTCTCGCCAATGTCGTCGAGGCGAATTTCTCTACAGGCGAGACCGACACATGAGCTGCTAGCTTCTCGTGCAAAGAAGGTACACTTTCTAAGCCAAAAGACTGGATAGGTTCTAGCTTAGGTAGTCGACCGCGGATGTCCCTTAGAACTCGTAAGAGGTACATGGAGATGGGTCCGTTGCTTGGGTTATCGACTCTGGATTTCCAAGCGGTCGTCAAATGCCCATTGAGATCCTTGAAAGCTTCTACGATAGTTTCATCCAATTTCTTCTTCAGTAGTTCGGGATCGTCTTTGCTTAATAATTTTTGCCTCTCTGCAATGACATCCTCGTCTTCGATTTCGTCCACGTCATCGTCCCAGTGTTGGCGTTTGAACTGACCGATTAATTCATCCGCGCTGTCAATGACGCGATGCCACGATTCGTAGCTAGTGACTACCTTAGCCACGGCGTCGTTTCGACCGTGTAGACGAGAAATAACCTCGCGGGTGACATGAGTGGCACTACCCGACACATCCATATCCAACATCTCTTCGTCCCATAAGCTGTGATGCTTGTCAGTCGTACCGGGTTGCCATGCTTCGAGGGTCGCGGTCACCTCAGACCCGACCAGTTTGAGCTTCGCAACCTTAGCCTCCAAAATGTGCAGGAGACGATCATCGATGGCTTCCCGTATTCCGTTGAGCATAACAGACGGATCAAATCCTCTAGCTTTTCCGCCATCCCTAATCCAATGTTGAAGAACATTTGTCCTCAAATCCACGATGGTCTTAAACTCGGAGACGTGCTCTAAGGTCCCCCTAAGACCCTGTAGAAGGATCTCGCCTCCCTTTGTTGCCCAGCTTGTGAGCATTTCCTTAGCCTGTTTTCCTTCCAAGTCATCGTGGCGGATGAAGGGAGTAAAGTATTGTATTTCCTCGCCACACCACTTTTCGAATATGTCTAGTCGAAGGCCCTCCAGCCCCCGAAGAGATTCATCCGCTAGCAAGTGCTGCTTTTTAAGCCGAAGCAACGCCTCAGAAAGCTTGCTGGGCACCAGGGCCTGCACGTCTAAAAGGGTCCTCGTATATAGATCGAGGCCCTTCAAAACGTTTTCAGTGTCCCTCTCCTTCTCATGTTCCTCTGGGTCGAATTCATAAGTCATAGCTTCAGCCCTCACACTTAGGAAATGACGGAGCACATCCCTCGCGCCGGAGCTCGAAGCCAGACTATACGCGGTCAGGGCCTTTAGAATATCGCCTCGATCGACCCCGTCGCCAATCTTCTCCAGCACTTTCTCGACGGCCCTAAGCAATCTCCTCCTCAAGCTGCCCAGACTCTTTCTTGACGCCTCAACCGCCTTCTTCACCCCCTCATCTGCCGTATCCCCGACACTAAAACTAGACACGAGCAGACGTTTCAAAACTAGCACCTTCGCCGCCAACACCAACCTATCCCCCCTCCCCTCTACTCCCTCAACCCCCTTCCCACTCCTTAACAAACGATCCACAAGCAACCCACAAGCCCCGAGTAACCTCACCCTCGCCACATCCGCAATCCTCTCCCCACCGTCTCCTCTCCCATCCTCCTCCCCAAAAGCCCCCAAATTCCCAATCTTCGCACCCACAGCAGCGCGTCCGCACCGTCCGCCCATCCCCCCCAGTATATCCTGCGTGCGCTGCATATCGCCGCGCATGCGCACGATAGCGTCGGCTGTGCCCAGCAGCTCGCGGTACGAAGTCCCGACCTGCGTGCGTAGACGCGCGGACTTCTCGTCGATTTGGGCGTGCAGGGATTTGTGGATCGCGCGGATTTGGGGCAGCGTGTGGGTGCCGAAGATTTGGGGGGAGGAGGTTAGGGTGGATGTGTCGGGGGTCGCCATGGTTGCTGTTGTTGCTGGGAGGTTGAGAGTTGAGGGTTGAAGGTTGGGTGTTGTGCGGTCTGGAGGGGTTGTTTAGGGATGTATGGAGTCGGGAGTGTCGTGCCGTTAAAGTTCGGTCGAGAGGGTTAGTATGGATGAAGATAGCATATCTACGTGCGGTTTTCCATAATTCTTTATATGTGACCGTCGTTGAGCAAAACTCGAGTTTCGTTGTTGGTAGCTGGAGCTTTCTGCTTGTTTGATCGAAAGTTGAAAGCTGTACGATTAGATAAGATATGGATGACAGCTGGCAGAGGTTTATGTCAGCTGTTCAGTCATAGTAGATGCCATATCACAGTTCGGAGTTTGACATTTCAAATTACAGAAGCTTAATTTGAACATATGATAAAACGAACAACTTGTATATTAATTTTTTATGTTATTGAAGAGGCCCGGGTTAAGACTCATTTATTTCCATATGCGCTGGGTGGTTCGTACTTCGGACTTCTGTGTATATTTTGGTATCCTACGAAAATTAAAAGCCAAAATTCGCACATAAGCTTTGGCCGGCTTTGGCTGTTCGTTCTGTGAATTCCTGTCTTTTTAATCGAGAATTCCAATAACAATAGTTTTAGGTTTAGTGAAACATCAGTGTTCTGATTCGAGGCTGTTGTAAGTTCGAGTCCTCCTAATTATCACCATAGGCATACCAAAAGCAACAAGAATATGAGTGAGACGGTTTTCATTTTTGGGCGTCTAGATCCTCGATAGTAAGCATCAAATAAACTTACCTGTTCTAATAGTTCCCTCGAATAAAAGCAGTTTACTCAATTGTGTGTGATTGAGGACGGTTGCTTTTTATATATACTCCTCCAGCTGTATATCCGGACATGTGGAAACACCGAGCCTAGAACTAAGCCTTCTAGTATGCCGTGCCACCAGCCTCTTGGAAGATCATGATGTTAATCCGTATATCGTCTTGGGTGACACGAGATGCGTTCTAGGCTGCTCTCATAGAGAGCTTGACTCGCGATCTGCAGGGCCAGTTTTTACCGAAGACAAACTATCATACTACGTACCAAAACCCGAAGTTTTCTTAAGGCTGGCCGATTAGTGCAAGTGCCGTCTATCTAGCGTCCCCCGGAGAAGCTCCCGACTAAAAACTCATACTAACAAACGTCATCTTCCACCTACCTTTGACCGCCTGTGACTTGGTAACGGGACTTTGTCTTGGCTAGAACCGTCAAGAAGACTCGTGATCCTTCAGAACATCGTGAACAATGGTATCTTAAGTAATATAAACCTTAAAGTAGTTCCCTAAAAGATGATCCAATCTCGATGGATTCCGGGGTGCCCAGATCATCGGGCTATTTGGAGTAACGCTCGTGCTCATCCTTCAGTCGCAATATTTGCCCCGCACTCACGATGAGCTTTAGACAAACAGACGAGATGAGCTCGTGTTCGAGGTTTAGCAGAAATGTCGACGACTTTGTTGATATATTTTGGCGCTATGATGTATGTGCGTCCGTAAAGGAGGTTCGCTAAATGTGCGGGGGAGCGAATCAGGATGCGATGATAAGGAGTTGGCTGAATGGGAAAGAATACATAAAATACTATGCAGAATGAGGTTCAGCATGCATAAGACTATTCTTTGACCCGTCAATCTTGGTCTCCCTGACTAGCTGATCGTCGGTACAACAACACTAACATTTTATTGTTGTGTTTGTTAACTAATGATGTTACGGACGAAGTCCAGAGATCGAAGCCAATATTGCGTTCACGGGAAGGAGTAGGAGTTAAGGCAAGGTGCGGGTATGCGAGGTACATCTTCTGCTCCAGAATCTGGATTCATCTCAAAATCAGGAAGAGGGAAAATATCATGCAATTTCCAGATTGCTGCGCTTATGGACGGCAGATACAGGATGTCGATATTCGGTCTTATTAGATAGCTCGATGTGAGTTGGCAGGATGTAACTCGCGCTGTTTGGTACCATTTAGCGAGATGTGGTGCGGCAGAAGTAGGCTGATATTAACGTTGGCGTGGTTGGGCATTGTCGGAATGTCAATTTGCCATGGAAAATATAATAATACCGTTAGTACCGTTACCTGACAGCTGCTTAAAACACGACCCAATGACTCATGTCACTGCTTTAGAGCCCGAGCCCGACATATTTCGAAAATGAGACCCCATGAACTCCATGGAAATGTCAAGGATTCCCCACAGTCTTGTTTGATAGTATATTAACTTTGCGAATGGTGTGGGCATGGATGTGTGTGCGCGATGCTACGTTTAGGTAGTAGAGCCTAGATGGACTTACTAACCTCTAGCTCATCAGCTCATCACTGATGTACTGAGGTAGCTTTAACTATTTAGCTCCTATAGGCTGATTTCCATACCTTTCATTTATCAAGTCCGTCAAGAGACCTGGAGACGTCGAATTGAGGAATTAGACGGGTCGTATTCGGGCTTGACTTCAAATGTAACTTGGCATCCTCTCTTCAGGAAATAACCTCATTAATAATGAATGGTGATGAGTGGCCTGTGAGTGAGTCTGGTGGTCGATTTTCAGGGTCCTGCCCCCAACAAACCCCCATCATCCTCGTCCTGCAAGGGCGGAGAGAGTGGCAAGATTTGTTGTAGCAGTGTAGGTACCTTCCAGAAGCATGTGTTTCGATTCGGTGAGAGCTGATTTCCTAATTTGTGGGGTTGCGGTTGAGAGCCACGCCTGGGCATTCCACAGGGCGAAGAGCTAGGAAGTACTTTTTAGGGGTATCGGATCAGCCGATCAGTTGGAAACCCTCAACCCTCAACCCGCGCTCACTCTTCAGCTACGTAAGCCCAGTGACAACTCATAAAAGTATAAAGTCGCGGGATACCGTGCATATTCCAGATCATGCCTCATCTGACAGTCTCGTGTATGAGCGCACTTTTACGTACAATAAGTCAGAGACGATAATATTGACAGATGTATGTAGGTATGAAGTATTCCTTTTGAAAGAGTATTGTCGATGTACTGTATGTTTGACTTCGGGAATATGCGATGTATGTCACTTCCAATGTCCAATGTCCAATGTCTGAGGGTTAATTAAAACGCATGTTAAAGAAAAGATCAGGAAAGATCAGAATGGCATTCCGCCTAGATGGAACCTTGGCACCTTATCAGTCGCCCCAACCCGTGTGTTACAGTCCCGGACTCCACCGTTCGGTACCTAATGCCAAATGGAAGGTACATGGGTGTGTACATCCCACGGTAAGGATACTTGGCAAGAGCTACATAAAATATGTACAAAATCAACGGGAGTCGCGTGCGTCGCAAGGTTGTAGCCATGTATCCGGGTACCTAGGAAGGGGCTAAGATCTAAGTTACCTGACTCGAGGGGCTAAAGGAGGTCACTATCTTTCTCGAGTCCCAGTCTGGTGCCTCTCTTTTCCCTTTTCCCACTTCCCAGTCTACCAGTTCCAAGCTGGACTTATGCTATCTTCCCCGAATCAGGCAGGCCACACACATCCTACCTTCTACTGTGCATTTCATAAGTCAATATGAGGGATGATGGTCAATCAGAATCCTGTTGTACAAGTCCTGACAAGTCATAACTCTTATCTACCTGGTTCGCTTCATTCGCTTCGTGGTCGTTAGATGGCTGTTAGTCTTGGCTGTCATCAATATCCGCCCTTCCCGTTTTCCTAGTTTAGAACCTATTAGATCTATTAAACCTGTCACCTATTGGGCATCCAGAATGTATTAGATGTATAATATCTCCCGTCCTGCCTCGATCCTCTTTTTATCCTTTTCTCGTTACTATTACGTCCTCTTTGTCATCGTTGACTAGTCCCTAATACCATACCAATTTACCTAATACAACATAGCAAGTAATCACTCACGACAAAGGTACCGAATCATAAGACCGGGAAAGCAAAAGACTGGTAGTCGGATTCAAGAGTTATTGCGCGTCATAGCGTTCCCTGCGCCTGTCATCGTCATCATCCGTCTCAGCTCGACCCCCCATCTGGAAGTTCGTATCTGCCTATTTCCAAATGTCCGTATTGTGATGCCTCACCATTCTCGTGAGATCCAGCTACTTGAAGAGCTGTTGCGACCACGACAAGACGGGTTGTCGTAGTCAGTCTCACTTGCGAGCTCCGAGGATCTGCAAAGCGACTACATCATAGTTATTTTATCGAGTTTCCACGTCTTTGGGTCCCTGTCGTGCATCTAGCCTGCATCCCACGTTCGACGAGACGCCTCGCTGTTACGTACGAGAATCGTGGGACCCCTGGTGAAAGGCTACATACGACTAACACGACTAACACGACTAACACGACCACCAATCCATTACCTCACTTGGCAGAAATATTCCAATCATTCCAATCGCGGCATCCCCCTTCCGATTTGGTCGCTAACCCGGGAAAAAGAAGACTAAGGGACTTACAGCGCATTTAGAGCCACGTTCCTTGCGACCTGCCGCCCCGCCACACTTGGTTAATTGCAGCAATAGGGTCACGGCTAATTACTGTTACTAACGATTTCCGTTAAAAGTCGGGTCCGCGGTTCAGTGGTCCAGTTTCGAAATCAAGTAATCATGATGGTTCCGAGGTCCTTTTTCTACTCTCGCAAGCAACCTTTATCCCCGGCCTCCGTACCTATCTCGACCTCCAAGGTATCTACACTTAAGCGGAAGGATGACCCATCTACGAAGAAAGACGCCACTCCAATCAAGCCTACGAACATCAAATCACCACCAAAAGACCTTAATATGGCTAAGAGGAAAGGTCTACAGTCGGATAAGCTATCCCCGCCAAGTGCTACCGTGACAAACGCTGTCGCGCGATCAAATACTCATTCCAGCGCCGTACAGATCCCCATAAAATCGAAGCAAGATGGTGCGCATGCGCATAGATTACGACCTCACCCGCATGCGCCGCGAAGGCACTCTCCTAGAAGACCTCACGATGCGCATTCTCCCGATGCCATTCCCCCATCTGTGGCCGCGTTGCTTGCTATCACTAGCATTCCTCCGCCTAATCGGCGTGTGAGGTCGCGGCAGCAGTCTAGGGATTCTTCTAGAGATTCCCGGATGACCGTGGATTCTATAGTGACCCGATCACAGGTCTCCGAGAAAGCATTGAGCCAAGAACTTAGCGAAGAATTTGCTCGAGATTTGAGCGATGGAAGCATCGCATCTTACGATCGTAGCCCGATGGATGTATTGCTCAGCCCGCCGGATGAGCTCGACGAGGATGAAGCATCCATTACTAGCGACAGCGCGTTTACGTCAGCTCTCTCAACCCGTGCAGCATCTTTTGAGAGCGTACCGTCCTTGGGTGACTCGTTTGGTACTAGTTTTGTCACTTCTATCGATTCTCCCATCACACCGCGTGGAAGAAGGATACGTCCACCGAGGCGTTCATTGGAGCCAATTTCTTCGCCTCCCGGGAAACATCCAGAGCACCCACTTGCTAACAGGAGCAATACGGAGATCGACCAACTTGATTTCAGGGTCTTTGACTCGAAGTCTGGACCCGCGCAGCAGAAACAGACTACAGGGCTGGCGCCTCTAAAATCTGTCTTTAAATCGAATTTGACAGCGTCTCTTCGCGCATTGCGCTCAGCGGCTCGATCTTTGTCTAGTTTTACCGCTTCCTCGATACCCCCCGATGATTTTCTCACCAGGTCTATACTTACAATCGACCCGAGGGTTCCGTTCACGGATGAAAGAATGCCCCCTGTTATGGAAGAGCCCAGCGAAGCAATGCGTCGTTATCTAAATCCGACGAGCAATCTACGTCCCGATTCACGTGTCCGGTCCCCGACTCGTAGCTACACGGCTTCTATTCAAATGCAAACTTACAAAATCCAAAGGTCGAGGAGCGCCCCCGCATCCAGTCGTTCGGGAAACCAAGCAAGCAATTCTAAATCACCAACCGCATACGTATTTCCACCAGGGCCTCGTCAGCGAGAGATACGCGAAAATTCGGATTTTATCCGTATTGCTGTCCTAGAACATCTGATGCGCAAGCGTGGCAAATTGGATGACCAACGCGAAGGACACGCACGTTGGCTTCTACCGCCAAGAAAGTCTACGTCAAAGCCTTACGAAATTGGACCTGACGGTATTCCTGCACGGTGGGTTCCTATCTCACAGGAAACTATCTGAAGTCGGCAAGGATGATCTTCGTTGATTTGCTTTCGCCGCCTCATTACGATCAACAAGACTGCAGGATCTATGACTACATTCGGGAGAGCCTAGAAATGGCTGAGAAGCAAAATTGGATATCCATTGTTGTGGATTACTTATGTCAGCCAACGAACGATTTTCAACTTGATGCAGAGGATTTCGTGGATCGTGGGCTCTGTTCCACACGCTACGTCAACGACGACTACCGGAAGACTAATTAGTCTCGATATCTGGCGAATACCAGGCCTCCCATTACTCCACCTTTCCGACATCGCCAGTCCCGCCAGACCCATCATAACATTCTGGAATACCCGAAACGCGACAAGCGCTATCATGGGTTCAGGGCTGTGGATATTTCTTCTAATCTTATTTTGCCTAGTCAGGGTCCTGTTAGGAATATTCGGGTATGGGATCTTGCGCGACTTGATCAAATCTACGACCGAGGTCGGATGAGTAATGGCTCCTACAAGGATGTCTGAGTTGGCTGTCTCGTTCAGTTAGGCCGCGTTCTTCTGCAAGACTTCCCACATATGCATTCCCGTAATGCATTATCTTGCACCGCTTTCTAATCAGACCCACGACGACTTCCAATCTGCGCTATTTCATTCTAGCGTGGCTGAGACATATCCTGATTCTTCGTATGCTCGGCTGTCGCTTAAGACTTACGGGATTTGGAAATTTTTACTCAGGGCCAGCATTAGCGGCTCTCACGGAGAAAAGAGGAAAAAGAGAGAAAAAAAACTTGCACATTCTGGAATGCCATTTCATAATGCCATCCCAAACTCATCGGCTTTAAGCGTCGGACTAGGATGTGCCTATGACGATTGTGCTCCGATCGTATAGCCGTCGTTTTGTCCGATATTTTTCATTCCTACGATCTTGTGCGCAGTCATCCGGATACCCTTGAAATTACTTTTTCTACTTTTCTATTTTAGCGACTACCCATTTCCACACATTCCAATTATTGTTCCTCGTTTAGCGTTCATGCTTTTTTTCTTCGACTAGCAGAAATTTTGTGCATTTTGAAGGAGTTGTGGCTCCTTCAGTTGGACGCATTGGGAAGGTATTCTTCGGCTAAGTTGGGTAGCCATTGCATTGCCCGGCGTTGGACGTGGATCATATACCATATACGATTGCAGATCTGGGCAGCCAGAAGTGACCTTGCGACGGGTTTTTAAAATCTATATTGGGAAGAAGTCACAAGAAGCATATTTGTGCGCATAACGGACGTTTAGATCCGCATTAGAGGACGCAGATGCAGGGACTCGACCAGATCTTGTATCAACTTGGATTTACCTTGGAAAAAAAGAAACAAATACCGCAGTTCACTCTGCAGACTATGCATAGCTGCCCAACAAGGCAGGATACCGGAGTTATCAAAACCAAGATGGTAATCGCATTTGTGTTTTAGAATCGAGAGGTTGTTAGTTGGATGCCATTTAGATGCAGCGGAGCTTAGCGAGCAAGCGATTTGCACTACATGATAAAGATATACCTGACTAATGAGAGTACTATATTAATTCTAACTTATACGACACCACTCATAAAACCATTGAGTTGTTCTCTTGGATTACTTAGTGACAGGCTATGTGAGCTTTCGAATTGAATCAAGATACCGCGACATCTAGCTGAAATTGGTCTGACCGGTGGTTGAAGTCAACCTCACGAATATCTACATAGAAATACTAAAGGTATGTTGACCTAAGTAGGCAGGCATAGCCGTCGGCGGCTGAGGTCTGGACCGGCTTCATCAGTGGTGCGCCTTGAATCTTGTGCGTCCAGCTCCTCATCTCTCCTCATCTTGCTCTTTTAAGAATGTTGTATTATACGTTGTGTACGGTTGAACAAAAGCAACCCTCTACTTGATCAAAACGGGCCTTCTTCTTTCGACGAATGAATAATCAAGTTAGTATAAAAGTGAAACGTCACCTGCTGTCTATATATATACCCCCTTACTTCGACGTTTGTTTGATACTTTATACTGTAAACCAACGATGTTGCCATTATTAACTTCCATAATGTAATGCCTAGAATAGGCTTTAGCAACCCCGAATGCGAGATAAGAGAGCATCCTGTCGTGTAACGCTGTATATGTATGCCCTGAAATATGAAAGTTACAAACGCGCATGGAGAGATATAGGGCAGAGATAAAGTATAAATGTGCAATCTCTTAGAAAACTATATATGTCAAGTATATACAAAAGGTTCGATGATTATAAACACTACTGGGTATAATCACCCGCTGGTAACGCCTTCTCCGCAATAAAATGGGTATGTACATGCGGGAAGCGTCGGGTACGGCTATGCGAGGGAAGGGAGAAAAACAGGTAGGTACTTAGGCAGGCGTAGATAGAGAGGGGACCTAGGCAATGTAGTCCCGGTACACCCTCTTGGCCTCCCGCCTGACCCGGCGCCCAGCCTTCCTCACGCGCCGCCACACGGCCTCGCGCGTCGAGATCTCCTTCTTCTTGCCGCTCGTCGCGGACGCGGAGCGCACGTGCTGCGCCATGAACGTCGCCCACTCGTTCGGCGCCGACTCCCCGCCGGGCTGCGAGTTGAAGTACTCCCAACCGGCCACACCGCCGAATCCGGTGTTCTCGCTTGTTAGCTCCTTGAGCACGGTGGCTGAGGTGTCCAGGGAGACGAAACCGTTGCCGTTGGCGGAGTTCGTGAGAAGACCCATTACTACTTTGTTTGCCGCGAAGCCGTCGTCGATGATGGACTCGTAGTCTGATGCGGACGAGGCGGAGCCCCAGCCGTAGTAGAATTGCCCGTTGTAGAAGGAGATCGAGGACCCGCGCTGCTTCTCCAGGTCGAAGTAGCTGAACCCGCTTAGGTTGCCGCCGCCTTCCGTTAGTGCTGCGGCGACGGGGGCGAGGGAGATGGTGAAGGAGTCGCCGAAGTCTTTCTTTAGGCGGTCGATCAATCGGATGATGCCGGATAGGGACATGGATTCTTCAACGTCGAGGTCGAGTCCTTGCAGGTTGTAGGTGCCGATCATGTCGTGCAGAGGCTTGTAGTACTTCTCGAAGGAGGCGTCGTCGCCGTCGAGGCGCGAGTAGGAGCCAGCCGCGGCGCCGCCAAGCATGCCCATGACGGTGACGCCGGCGGCTTGCAGCTGCGCGGCGTCGGACCAGACCTGGTCGAAGAGCGAGTTCTCCGGCGGGTAGTTGTTCAGGTGCACGCCCGGATCGTCCGTCAGGTGGATGGCGGCGATCAGCACGTGCGTCACCGGGATGTTGGACTTGTCGCTGATCAAGGGCAAAAGCGAGACGTGCTCCGTCGCGCTGCCGTTGTAGTTCGTCGTCTGGTAGTAGATCACCACGCGGTGGTCGTTGACCGCCGCAGCGCTCTTCTTCGCGCACACGGCCGTGGCCGGCACAAGGAGCGGCATCAGCCGCGTCATCCACTGGGATACTTTGCAGAACAGCATCGTGGCGGTTTGGTGAGGTTATGGACCTCTGTTCCTATCCGTCGGGTTGGGAAAGGGGGGTCCGTGAATGGGTGTGATGGATCGAAGTAGATCTCGAGTGACGACGACCTGGAACCTGGGGAATGTCGCGCCTTCAAGTACTCGAGCTGCGCGGTCGGGTTAAGCTTGGTTAGGCTCGGTTGGCGGATCCTATCGAGCCACTCAGCTACCTACACGGTTATAGGGCTATGCGACGGGGAGGCGTAGCAAGCTTATTTTAAATATACATACTCGCTTCCGGTTTATTTAGGTAACACTCTTGCTTGCCTAGGCTCCTGGCTCCTGGTCGTCCCATAAGGGAGGCTTTGTCCATTCCCATCTCTCCATCCCTCGGGATCGGCGCGAACACACCGTAAGCAGCGCAGGGTACTCCGCTTCGATGCAAGGACCAGTGCCGGCAACGTTCGAGTTGAAACGTTTCGCCAACAAGGGGGGGTTGGCAAGCTACACTACTATCGTCAATTTGAGGGGTGGGCTTGTATCGCGCCGGCGGTAAGTGGCGGGAACGGTACTTGGTGGAGCGATCCACCGTCGCTGAAGGATCGGACGGGACGACCAATGATCTGGTCGGCCTCGCGCTCAGCTTGGCGGGACAAGCGTCTATCACTGCACCACTGGCAATCTCGTGTAATGAGGTCATTCAAGGGTTCCCCTTCAGGCTTCAAGGGGTCGCGAACCCGGACAGGCAGGTGCACGACCAATTGGCAATCCGCGATCGATCGTTTAACCCCTCGTCACACTTGTGGACGACGGGTGTAGCTACGCTCCTCCCGCGAACGGAAACAATTGAGGGGGTTTCGTTCGACCGGGATATGGAGGGTTCTAGGCGAGCGACCGGTGATGGGATGGAGAGTTGGTAGGGCGCTGGGACGGTAGGAAATCGTAGCATCGAGTCGGGCCTATCCTACTTTGGGATATTGCTTGTGTAGTAAGGAGATTGACTCATTGCTGCCTACCTAAAGAGGTGCGTATTATCTATTTTTACGGCATAGTCGATAGTTCGTGGCGAGCTGATGCTTCTGCTTCTGCTTCGGTGAGAAGAGATGTCAGACAGAGACAGGCTTGTAAGTACGAGCAATGCGCAATGTATGAGAATGCCGGATTTACTGATCTGATCGCATTGTTTATTGAATGGAGCCAGGTGTGTACGGTAGTGAGATCTGTAAGACATAGGTAAGCTTAGCGGAGGTGACGTGGTACTGCATGGTAACGCCAAAAGATCTAGGATTTCAGGTATTATCGCGCTGATATTAAAGAGCTACAGATAGACCGTCTAATCCCGCTCACGGGATATGACCTATATATTGAATGTTAACAGGCCAACACGCGTTTTATATATGTTGTTTTGAGCCAAAAGGGAGGATTTGAATACCAAGATGGAATACCTAGTAGGCAGAAAAAGACCTCGCTGGATCGAAACGGAGATGGGAGAGGATCAAAGATTAGGAGGCTCAAGCAAGATCTGACAATCCCAATTTTATTTTCTATTTTGGGTGATTTGATGGAGCTTAGCTCGCATTTGGACCAGTCTGATACGTTACTCCTGGGAGTCTTCCGGGTGTCATTCCCAAGGTCGTCTGTGCAGGGGATTATTGGATTATTGGAAGCAAAAAGCGGACCTCCGTGTCTTCCGTCTTGGGCGATGGAAGGATCATTCAATTTTGAGGTCTGTATGGGCTGATTGGTTAGAGTCTCTGGATACTATTCTATATAAGGGATGTATGGACATTACATACCAGCTGGACGTTATTCACTAGCTATTCTTCGAATATATCTGTAAGGTAGGTAGTGACCCTGCCACGAATTTTGACCTAAGCTGCTGAGAGACCGAGGTAGGGTGATCTGGTATTTCGACCCTATATCTATGTGCGTCGCAATTTTACCTAGTATTCGATTCATCTTGATCGAAGCACCTGTGATTATTAAATCAAATCAATTTGATCATTGTCCATGCCTCCTATTTCTTAGCATACGATTGCACTACCCGTAGACGTAGGTAGCCTTCAGCGATCTACCGATGATGGTTTGGAGAAGGCGGGAGCTTGAATGATAAAAGCGTATATATCGTCAATTAAGCAAAACATGTAATAGTCGCCATCTTCAGAAATCAGTACATTATCCGTACCTAATTGCATCCAAATGTGCACATTTATGGATGGATGTGTACTTGAATCAGCGAAGTGGTAAACATTCAATATTCATAGTACTAGTACTGTGCTGGTACTATAGAGATGGGGTATTACATGTAGGGAAAGTGCGAAAGGCACTGTAGGAAGTACCTATGACTGTAATTCTCCAAGAAGCTGTTCTAGATCTTGTTTTAAGAAATACAACGTCCTTTCAATGTTATTCCTCTAATTCTATTTTATAGTTAGGTACGTACCTAGGTATTGAAGGTTCCAAGTTTTCGGTGCTACTAATTACCTAGGTACCTAGTATGAGCATTACTAATTAAGCGTTCGTAGGGCTTATCGATAATGGTAGGTACCTAATTCCGCTGGGCAGTTCGAGGTTAGTGGATGCGTCATTCGGGATTCCAAACACCTTCTCGTCGCCTTCCGCCCTATCTAGTTAAGGTTTTCCGAACAAAAGAGCCTTAACGCGACTTCCGTCTCTTTTTTTCATGTGCGCTGGTGCCTACTACTTACTTGACTTTTCCAAGGTCATTGCCAGCCAACCTTTTCTTACCTTTCCACAATCTCTGTCCTTCTTTTTTTCCCTTCTTTTTTTCAACTCATTATTCAGACGCATTTACATTCATCGCATCCTGACTTGTTACCAACTCAATCATTTGCCTAATCCTATAGGTATTTGGTATCATTCACTTGCGCTGAATCTGCACTGCTACTGAATTACCATCAATTCTTTATTCTTTTTCAAGGTTACTATCTAGCATACGCCTTGATCACACAATTCCCATCGCATTACCTTCCTTCCGTCAATAGCGGATTCTACATATCCCATCACTCTTTTCCATCAATCACACTACCCTTATCAATTACTCTCTCTCTTCTCTATCACTTGATCCTATATAAACATACCCACTCTCTCGTCGGTTGTACTACTATCATTGTACTACCTCATTATTCCGCACATTGAATTTCTTTCATACTCGCATATCCTTCCAAGTCCGGTATATAACACCGGCCATCACCATGATGTCGGATCCCGGTATTCCGGATGACTCCAAATCTGAGTCGGCGGGTGCACAGCACTCCGCACCGCTAGTAACCGACCCAGTTACTCAATTGACCACACCTCACGCAGCACATTCCATTAACCCCGATGCCAAAGATGGTGTTGTCAACGTTGCCGGTACAGTTGATGAAGCAACGGCAATTAAGAACCTCACTGCCAATGTTCGCGATCAAGCAGATATAGAGCGCGATATCACACATCAGGCAAATCTTGCCCTAATTGAGGCCGAGGATAAACGAGACGAGAGGCGCATCGATAAAGTGCGAGCAAGTATTAAGAAGTTGAGAGTCGAGAGAAACAAGCTTAAAGAACAGTGTCGTAGGGCCATAGGAAGACCCGCATTCAAGCAAACAATTCGAGACAAGATCGCGCGGATTGATTCTGATATTAAACAAGCGAATAAAGATATCTCCGATCTCCAAGAGCGCGTTGAACAACGCCATCGCGAAGGAGAAAACACCGACCATTCGCAGACTGGCAACCAGAAGTTACCAAATGAGAGCCACCGTGAATTCTTGATCCGCACCGGAAAGATAACCCCATTCGCGAACATCGGTGGACCACGTCCTCAAGGCGTTAGTGGAGCTTTAGCGGACGCTTTAGTTGACGCCGAAGACGAAGCCGCGGCGGAACAGTTAGAGGATCAAGCTGCCTATGTACCTCAATCCCACCAAAACCTACGAGCACCGGGCTTTGATGAAGGACTTGACTCGGCCAGTGCAGCCGCCGAAAGCGAATTCGGCCTACGCCCACGTCGACTTAGGAAACGTAAGATTACTAAACAGACCTCATCGGACGATGAATACACACCACAAAACTCATCCAGCCCGCCCGGCACAGATTTGGTTGATGAGTTGTCAGAGGACGAACGACCTCACAAGAGGTCTAAGGTGGCTAACGGCGACAAAGTCGATTTTAGTAAGATCGACGATGGCAACGAACAAAGTTACCAAGCTAGACTTGTCGATTGGTCTAAACGACGTCGCATAAACAGGCGCAGGAAGCGCGAAGAGCGAAAACAAGAGGGTCTCGACGAAGTTGATAGCGAGGATGAGGAAGAATGGTTAAAACCGTCACCGGACCACGACGACCACCCTCTTCAGAACGGACTCAAGATTCCCGGGGATATCAACCATGCGCTGTTCGACTACCAGAGAACGGGCGTTCAGTGGTTGTCGGAATTATATTCCCAGAAAGTTGGGGGCATCGTTGGTGATGAGATGGGTCTAGGCAAGACCATCCAGCTTATCTCTTTCCTCGCAACCTTGCATCATAGTCGACAGCTAAACAAACCAGTAATTGTCGTTGCGCCGGCGACGGTCCTAAAACAGTGGGTAAATGAATTCCACCGCTGGTGGCCTCCCATGAGGGTTTCTATCCTACATTCCTCTGGCAGCGGCATGTTGAGTATGAAAGAAGAAGGCAGGACTGAGGGCCGTATAGATGATGACGACGATCGGACGAGTGGCAGTTCGAACGGCAGCAAGGTCAGCAAGTCGGCTAAGAAAATTGTCGATAGAGTTGTCAAGCACGGGCACGTCTTAGTCACAACTTATGCTGGATTACAGACATATGGAAGGCTTCTAACTCCCGTAGAGTGGGGCTATGCGGTTTTAGATGAAGGCCACAAGATCCGCAACCCCAATAGTGCCGTCACGGTATACTGCAAAGAACTGCGCACTCCTAACCGGATTATTCTGTCCGGGACCCCAATGCAAAACAACCTCACCGAGCTTTGGTCCCTATTTGACTTTATCTATCCAATGCGACTGGGGACATTGGTTGAATTTCGCAACGAGTTCGACATCCCCATTCGGCTTGGAGGATACGCAAATGCCAACAACCTTCAGATAATGACTGGGCAAAAATGCGCTGAAGTGTTGAAGGACGCAATTAGTCCTTTCCTTCTTCAGCGATTAAAGGTTGATGTCGCAACTGATCTCCCTAAAAAGACAGAACAGGTACTCTTCTGTCATTTAACGTCGGTGCAACGCCAGCACTATGAAACATTCCTCAAGTCAAAGGAGATGGAGGCAATCTTCCGAGGAAGTAGGAATTCTCTATATGGAATTGACCTACTCAGGAAGGTCTGTAATCATCCTGACCTTGTGGACCCCACTTTGAAGAATAAGGAAGAGTATGATTGGGGTATGGTTGGCAAATCTGGAAAGTTGGTAGTTGTCAAGGAACTTCTCCAGACGTGGAAAAAGCTTGGCCACAAAACACTTCTCTTTAGTCAAAGTGTTCAGATGTTGAACATCTTAGAGAAGTGTGTCAACGACCTAAACAACATCAAGTACCTGAGAATGGATGGGGATACCCCAATCAAGGAAAGACAGAATCTCGTAGATGAGTTTAACGAAGATCCCGAGATCGATCTTTTCTTGCTAACGACGAAGGTTGGCGGATTGGGAGTCAATTTGACAGGCGCTAACAGAGTCATTATATATGACCCCGATTGGAACCCTTCAACAGACGTGCAAGCCAGAGAGCGAGCCTGGCGTCTCGGCCAGAAAAAGGAAGTCACAGTCTATCGTTTAATGACCGCCGGGACGATAGAAGAGAAAATCTATCACCGTCAGATTTTCAAGCAATTCTTGTCCAGCAAAGTTTTAAAAGATCCAAAGCAGAAGACGTCCTTCCAATTGGAGGACTTACACGACCTTTTCACGCTCGGTGATTCAGAGGATAAGGTTACCGAAACTGGCAGACTCTTCAAAGACTCGGAGGTGATATACACCGAGTCATTGGCTGAAGCAAGCAACGAGCGCTCCGATTCAAAGGCTACTGAAGCAGCCGACGGTGACCAGGACCTTCGAACGGTAGACGGAGTAGCAGGCCTTGAAGAGTACAAGGACCAGGAGTCGAAAGAAGAGAATCACCTTATGAGGGGTTTGTTCTCTCGTACCGGTGTACATTCGGCTTTGGAACATGACAAGATTTTGGGCAATAAGTCCGGTGCTCCTCTCAGGCTACTCCAAGGCGACGTAGATCGCGCAGCAGCAAAAGCAGCAGAAACGCTTCAACGTACTGCTAAGGAAGCACGTTCCGTTCCTATCGGTGTTGTTACATGGACTGGCTCGCGAGGCCACACCGGTGGGCCGGCTAATGTACGGCGCGGCCGTGGTGGCCCTGGCTCTGCTGGTGTCTTGGCCGGACTAGCCGATAGACAAGGTCGGAACTCTGGTGCCGACAACTCCTCGCACCCTACTCTTGTGGCTAGTAACACCAACATAGGGACAAGAGAATTTGGAAAACTCATTAAAGAGTTTATTGCTGCCCACGGAGGCAGGGTACCCACAAAGGCTCTGGTTGACCACTTTAACCCGTTCTGCGTTACCAAAAAGCAGCCGGCGCAGTTCAAGACTGCATTGAATAACGTTGCGACATTGCAACAGCGGGGATCCTCGCTCAGGGGAGTTTGGACGATAAAAGAGAACCAGTGAGCGTTGGATGTATTGGTGTCGAAGAAGACGACTCATTGAACACTCGAGCATGGGCGCATAGGATACCACTTGATAGTTACAACTTGATTGTATCTGACGACACATTGGGCAGGGCGGAAGGACGAGGTCATTCAGTTGCACACATTTTGCTTTACACATAGCGCTTCGCAAACTAGCTTTCGATTGACAAAATCTTGCTTTATACATAACAGGCACCTCATCATGGTGAACATGTGTGGCACGACATCAATCACGAGTGGGACACATAGGTAAAAGATAAAGTTGTTGATCAGTTTTCTCCTTTCTGCTGTAGCCGTGCCAAAAGGCATCATGTGACAATAAGCATAGCTACCCTAAGTATCATGGAGACCAGGCATGCTCTAATCATCAGATCCACGCCGTTCTCCTCGTAATTGTCAACGCCACAGAGATGAAGAAGCCCAGATGCAAACCCATTTCGCCGATTGCCTCCGGATCGCCCATAAACACCAGGGTGTGGTGATATGATATGGGGCGATCACAAACGACGACCACGACGACCGCCCTTTCTGCGGGTGCTGTCGGAGGGGGTGGGGGTGACGTCCTCGATACGGCCGATCTTCATGCCGGAACGAGCCAAGGCGCGGAGGGCGGACTGGGCACCGGGGCCAGGGGTCTTGGTGCCGTTGCCACCGGTGGCACGGATCTTGATGTGGAGGGCGTTGATGCCGAGCTCCTTGCAGCGGGCGGCGACGTCCTGTGCTGCCAACATGGCGGCGTAGGGGGAGGACTCGTCACGGTCGGCCTTGACCTTCATTCCACCGGTGACTCGGGTGATGGTTTCGCGGCCACTGGAATCACCCAGAATGTTAGCCTGATTGAACCATACACGACGAAGCAATGCAACAATGTTTTCTTAAATCATGGACGGGTGTGTACACGTATATATAATAGCATGTGAACTTGGGCATGTCATAGCGAGAGGAGGTCGTGGGGTTGCGCTCCCCCTCATTCGCGTGACGCCGAGACGACATGGGTTTTATATATTTCGGAAACTGGATTGAAGTGGAGTAATTGGTTTAGACGAACCTGAGATCGGTGACATGGACGAATGTGTCGTTGAAGGAGGCGAAGATACGGGCAACGCCAAAGACGAGCTCACCTGTGCAGCGCGGGGCACAACGTTAGCAAAATGATTATTTTCACATTTTTAACCGCCGACATCATTGCCGTCTTAGAAAATCAACTGACTCACCTTCGCGAACCTGAGGTCCGAGGGAGATGTTCTCCTGAGCGGGACGGGGGGCTTTCTTGGGAGGCATTGTGAAATATCTTTTCTTTTTTTGCTTGTGGTGTTGGAAAAGTTGACGGTTGGTTGATTCTTGGATAGTTGACCGCGAGTTTTTTCAAAGGGAAAAAAAGGCGATGACAAAATTCGTCGGGGTTTCTTTTCGTGTGGGAGAATTGGAGAGGGCAGCGGTGACCGGCGGCAGAAACTTTTAAAGTGGGTTAACCCTAACACCATACCCAATTCTCGCTTGGGGCAGTGGGCGGTGTGCACTTGCTGCTCAAACTAACTAGCGCTAGTCCTATTTTGGCTGGACAAACTAAAATGTTCCCACACCCGAACTCTATTGAATGAAATTTCTGTGTGGCTTTTTTTCCATTTTCTTATTTCTTCATTCCAACAACCAACCCGTCGACAACCCACGATCATCTAGCCATCGCCCAATTCGACAACAATGGCTGCTTCCACGTATGATTCCTCCCTAGTTTTCTTCTTCTATTGAAAGAGCATATCGAGAATATCGATGTCCGGTTCTATGGATTTTGTAGATTGTCGTGGTCCTCTCGGCTGGATTGCATTGCTCTCGTGAACACCTCAAAATGGTGTGAAGAGACTTTCGCAGCCCAGTTCGATATATCCTGGACTTCTCCCTCAGCATTTCAGATTTGAAACACAATCTGAATGTTGAGAGATGTCGTTCTGGGGCGTTGGAGATGAAGGCATCGTCCTTCTCTCTTAAATTCATTTGCCGCTTTCCCTGTCAGCATACGTACCAGAAATGGTTTCAAGTAGTGCTGATACAAAGTGAGCATAATTCTTAGAACTTTGTGTCTAAGGCGTTGTCGGATGAGAGGGAATGCTACGGAAGCGGTCGTCCTCGAAAGAGGTCACGACTCGCTTCCAAGCACCTCACCGATTAAATTCTTCCCTCCGAGTTAGCTACCGCTGAGAATGTCGCGTTCAGTCGGCAATTCTCCAACCGGCGCTCTATTCATGCATTTATGTGTGATTGTGGACTGCGTACTGATCTGATTTTAACTATAGTACCGTTCCTACCAAGGACCAGGTCCTCGTCCCCGAGACCCTCCTCAAGAAGCGCAAGAGCCAGGAGAAGGCTCGCGCTGAGCGCACCGCCGAAATCGAGAAGCGCAAGAAGGTTAGTCCATTCCATCTATTTGAAGAGGAGGCGACGACGTGATGCACAAAACCTTTTGCGGCTAGACCAAGATCAATGTTGTTGCAAATTAACCATCTTTCGGGTCTGATCGACGGAGAAATATGCATTTGTTATATGAGCTCTCTCATTTGAATTATAAGCTGACATTGCTGTCTAGATCAACAAGGAGAAGCGTGCCGTCATCTTCAAGCGTGCTGAGAAGTACGTCAAGGAGTACCGCGATGCTGAGCGTGAGAAGGTCCGTCTCAACCGCCTCGCCAAGCAGGAGGGCAGCTTCCACGTCCCTGCCGAGGAGAAGTTGATCTTCATTATCCGAATCAAGGGGTATGTTGCCATTATCTAGAGATTCAAGTAACCCGTGACTAATGAATGATTAGTATCAACAAGATTGCCCCCAAGCCCCGCAAGATCCTCCAACTTCTCCGTCTTCTCCAGATCAACAACGGTGTCTTCGTTCGTGTCACCAAGGCTACCGCTGAGATGATCAAGATCGTCGAGCCGTGGGTTGCCTACGGTTACCCCAACCTAAAGAGCGTCAAGGAGCTCATCTACAAGCGCGGATACGGCAAGGTCGACAAGCAGCGCATTCCCTTGACCGACAACGCCATCATTGAGGAGAACCTCGGCAAGTACGGCATCGTCTGCATTGAGGATCTCGTCCACGAGATCTTCACCGTCGGCCCCAACTTCAAGCAGGCCTCCAACTTCCTATGGCCCTTCAAGCTCAGCAACCCCAACGGTGGTTTCCGACCCCGCAAGTTCAAGCACTTCATTGAGGGTGGTGACCTGGGTAACCGCGAGGACAAGATCAACGCCCTCATCCGACAAATGAACTAAGTTAACGGTTACGGGTTAATGGGTCTGGTTTCATGGGGGTTTGTCTTTGAGCATGGGTCACGGCGTTCATAAAAGCTTCGGATGCTAGCAATGAATTGAGATATTGATGATCATGGCAACCCCATATTTGGCGTCTTCAACTTGAGTGATTTGCTATATGTGCTCATGTGTTCGTGAATGGATGTCGGATGTCACACCTTCCATGGTAGTCCCATGAAGAGTATGTAATGATAACTTAAGAGTGCTCGTAAATCTTATTACACGTCCATCTATAAGGTCGTACTACGAAACCAAACTAGGTTGCCAAGGTAGATGTTAAGCTTCACAGATGAGTGATCAAGATGGGTGGAGAATTCTTTCATTAACATCTCTCTTGCTAGAGCTCCCCAACTCCAAGCCACTATGATGTCTCTAAGAGAGTTACAGCTCACCCCTAAGGTACAGCCGATTACAACGAAAATGCATCTCACGAATCCCTCCAAGCTGATCGCGGCAGCCATGCTTCTCAAATAAATATCCTTTCTATGCAAAGTTCTCTTGATGATGGATATGTATATGTAGGTATGTACAGGATCTCTATTCCGTAGGTAGAAGGGTATAGAGCGTAGAGTAGGTATAGAGTGCGGAGATAAGGGGGTATGGGGGTAAGTAGGTAAGGGGCGGGCTCAGAACTTGATGTCGAAGCTGGTGCCGCAGCCGCAGCTGCTGGTGGCGGCCGGGTTGTCGACGATCTTGAATTGGCTGCCGATTAACTCCATTGTGTAGTCGATCTTGCTGCCTTTGAGCAACGATAGGCTGGGCGAGTCGAGTATTACTTTGGGAGTTGGGGGGAGCGAGGTGGGTTGCGCCGGGGGTGCGGGTGAGGCGCTGTCTGTGCTGTCCTCTTTGACGAACTCGAAGATCGTGTCGTCTTCGCCAATGCTAGGGGTTGAGGACGAGGCGCTGGTCGTTGTTGAGGGGGCCACTTCGGCAGCTGTGGGACCCGGGGCAGCGTTTGCTGGATTGGGCGGGTTGGTGGATGTTTCTGGGGGCAGATGAGAGCTACCGTATGATGTAGGGCTCGGCGCGGAGGCGGAGGAGAGGGTGGGCGGTAGGGTTGTTAGGGACATTAGGTACTGGAATCCGTGACACCCGCCAGACTCGACGGAGATGCGCAGCGCGAGATTCGGGTTCTTGTCGGTATCCATGATCTTGGAGAGTCTCTATTACGAATGATAAGTAAAACGGGAATAACATGAAGTAGTTGTGTGAGTAGGTAGGGCTTACGTGGGCGGCGCGCGGTGTAATCTCCAGCGTCATGTCGTTCCCATCCTCGTCCTTCTGTGGGTTATACACGACCTGGGTCTTGCGCATGAGCGCCGTAGCGCTGAACGGTCGCCGTGAAGCAATGTTTGCATGGCAGCTACTGCGAGAGCGGGTCGCTCGACTACTACGGTTGCGGATTGCGCCCGGGTGCGCTTGTCGTGCGTACCGAGGTGCGGAAGGGGAGGTGGCGGCTAAGTGGAAAGCTCGGGTCCGCGGCGGCAGCAAAAGCTCCAGGATCGAGCTGTTGCTAGATGTTGCCGCTGGCGACGATGCATTTAAGAGTCGCACAAATACTTTGGCGAGCGACGACGTGCGCACGCAGTGCATAGGAAGAGGGGGCTGCATTTCTGGCGGTTTAAGGAAAGTCGTGCTGCGTTGAGCGGTGCGGTGCTAAAAGAAGAGCGTTTCTAAGCAGAAATTAAAAATTGGAGTGGGATGATGTCAAGCTAACTTAGCTCGGCGTACAATACAATGGGGCCGGCGAAAAAACGGCGGGATTTTGTGGGAAATCGCCCGTGTGAAAAGTGAGCGATAACCGTGGATTAGTAATGGTTCGACCAATTGCGAAGGTGCGATTTTCAATCCTGGGTCCAACTTGCCCCAAGTCCTGCTTACTGGTGTTCTGTGACCATTGATTACAGTTTACTGGTGATGGGACGGGATAGTTGAAGCTTAATGAGGTACGCATTAAGGTTGGAGTAACAGGGTGTAACGTGATTACTAAATCTATAAACTTTCTTCAACTTCATTTCATTTTTATGTTTCAATATCAACTTTTTCTTTCATTTCTTCATCATCTTCAAGTGCTCAAGATGTCCGAAAAAGAGCTATTTTTTGGTTGTGATATCCAAGCTAGTATGAGTGTATATGCCAGCAGTACCCGAGCAGTGAGATGACACCACAGATCATCTTCGAGTCCACCGCGAGTCACTCCCGTGTCCAGGATGTCTTATCAGCCCGTGTCTTCCTCCTTGACGGCACACCGCACCGAAAAAAGAGACTTCATATAGTCGTGAGATCATAGAAGTTAGCTGGGAAAGACAATGCCTCGCAGAAGTTTCCGCACTTAGAATGGTAGTCGCTTCTCCGTTCTTTAGGATCGACGGGTACCTTTGGAAGCTAATTTAGCTTGACCTTGATGTCTCGATATCTCCAACAGGAGAAAAAAGTTCTTCATGCAGAGAAACATTGACGATGATATCTCAAAGGGGTATCCCGCCGTGGTTATTTCTAATAACCCAGAACAAAGGAAGGTCGTTAACCCTTGGCTAACATCTAAATACAGCTCTATATATAGGAAAGAGGGTCCTTGAGGCTACTCGGACATTACGTGCTACCGAAGATTAAGCTCATCAGAGTATTCTTATCTATTACATCTAGTTCGAATACTAGGAATGTCTCCGCGTCATTGGCCAGGCTAGATCGCGACTTTGTCTCGCGTGGATCATCTCCCGCCGGAAACAGGACCTTCCGCGGGAGTCCTATATCTCTATGCAGGGACCTAGTTCCTCAATAGGCACTGCAAGTCCCGAGATTGATGAATTTGGACATCTGGGCTCTTCGCTCTGCACATCCTTCTTTTTACCCGCGCGCCACTACAACGGCGTCCTTATTTTGCCGGCGATATGGTTTTTGCAGAAATCCACAAACCCCACGGCAGGGCCTCCCTTCGAATATATTGTCTCACGGGCGAAAAAAAAGCTCCTCGAGCTTAAATTTGATTAAATATCTTGGGGGAAACAAGGTTCCAGGTGGAGGTATTTGGAATTAGAGACAAAGGGATACCTACAAAAGAGCTTCTCCGCCCAGCTTAGCTATATCACATGAAAGACGCGATCTGAATAGAAAAGCTTCAGCAATTGACCCAATCTTTAGACGCTAAAAACACTTTGTGCAACGTCAAGTGATATTATAGCTTCAAGGCTTAAGTTTAGCACCGTCAAAAATGCTTCCCCAGATTCTTCCCCTCGCGGCTTTTGCCGCCACAGTCTCGGCACACGGTCTCATCCTATCACCCACTCCCCGTGGCCCAGGCGACACGTCAGTCGCCGCGTGCGGAAAGTCCGTCGTCGACAACGTGAAGAACGACGAGACATCGCACGTCGAAGGGCTCCCGGAGCTCGCGGCCGCCGACCCGGACTACAAGGTCGACGAGTGCAACGTGTGGCTGTGCAAGGGTCTGCAGTACGGCGACAACACGGCCAACGTGCAGACGTACACCGCCGGCCAGAGCGTCCCCATCGAAGTCCAGCTGTCGATCCCGCACGTCGGGTCCGCTAACGTGTCTATCGTCGACACTAAGACGGATACCATCATTGGATCGCCTTTGCTAAGCTGGCCTTCGGGATACGCTGATGAACGCCAGTTCTACGCTCACACGACTCCTGCCAACCAGACGAAATTCAACGTTACTATCCCTGATGACCTTGGGACCCAGTGCTCTGAGGCTGGTGCTTGCGTAAGTACTAACGAACCCCTTTGGAATCAAGATAGGACGTGATATACTGATAAATACGCGTCTAGGTTATCCAATGGTGGTGGTACGGCACCGGAGCGAGACAGACCTACGAGTCTTGCATCGACTTCACCGTTGCGTAAAAGTTTCCAGTTTAAAAGAAGGAATATATACAGAGAATGATATAGCACGTTAGATATCAACACACTGCTCGGGAATTTCATTATCATCTATCGTACAGCTATTTTGAAAATATACTATGATACATATAACTTGATTTCTCATACATGCCATTCCGAGCATCACGGTGAAGAAGCGAAAAACAAGACTGTGTTTAATTTTTATTTATTTTTGTTTATTGACTTAGTTGAGGAAATATTTTACTGCTGCGGAAAAAACAGGACGAAAAGCAAATTATATAAAGCGCGGATACTCCTAACACATCACGGATCGTCCCAAGATAACCCCAAGCCTACCTTTGTACCTCGTTACATTGTATACGACATCATGTGAAATAGCATGCCCGATTTTAAGTCGAGTAAAGCCGGCTCCGTTCACCATCCGCAAAAAAACTTTAAACTTTCACATTCCGTCCGACGTAACGATCCGCCTCCGTCCCCGTCTCCAATCCCGTTCCCATTAATTCATTCGTGGCTTAGTATTGGGGGTTAGGCCCGAGACCTGGGGGAGGGTATTCGGATTCGGGTCCAGGGGGTCCGGGTCTGCCGCCGGCTACAGAGCCGGAGCGGCCGTCGCCGAAGTGCTTCTTGCGTAGAGCGGCGAGACGCTTCTTCTTGGTGATAGTGTTGATGTATGTACCGATGGTGAAGGCGACGACGTTGAAGAAGGGAACCCAAGCAGCCTCGGGAAGGAAGGCCTGGGCGAAAGCGAGGCAGAGCGGCGAGGTGATCCAAGAAACCTTCATGACCTTCATGAAGCCGACGCGTACCGTTGCTCGTACTTGGTGGTAAGTTCGGGCACCGGCGATGAGGGCCATGGCGACGAGGTAGACCACGTTCTGGATCGGTGCAACCTAGAAGGTGCATGTCAATATTAAAGCGTGTTAAACATCGGGATAAAGGAAGTTAAACTTACAACCAGGTTGCTGACAATGATCTGGAGAATCTTGGCGCGAAGACTCGTGCGACCCTTGAAGGCCTTCTGGAGTATCCAGATTAGAAAATGGCCTAAGGGCGCGCTGACCAAGGCGCCATAGGCTGCCATCTTTGGGACGCGAGCGGTAAAATAGTTGCCATGCTTGTTGCGATCTTTAGCGAGCCATGACGCGAGCAACTCCTGGAGACCGGCGAGAGTTCCAGCTGTGAGCATCTTTGTCCGCAGCGGATTTCTCTCGAGCTCGTTAATGTACGCCTGCGAAAAAATAACGAGTCAATCAATTGCGGTTCAGCGGGTCGCACAGCTTCTAAGAACACGAAAAAATTAACGACGACGACGACAATTACTTACCATCAGGTAGCCTCGCGTTCCAGCGTTCCTCGCGCCTCCAGTTAGCGCAGTGCCAATTGCCTCAGAGATGGGATGTCTTCCGGTAGTGCCAGGAAGAGGTTCTTTAGGGATATGAGGCATATGGATGAGAGCAGCACGTTCGCCATGGCCGTGGCCGCCGGGGACGGACTCGGTCGCATGGCGGATCGTCTCCCTCTCGACCTTGACCGACATGTTGTTGATCCCCTAATTCCTTTTTTTTCTTTCAATCGACGACAGATGTGCTTTTAGTCGGTAAAGTCTAGGCAGGAAATAACGTCAGTGATGGAAGTGTGGGCGGAGAGAAGGATTTCGAGCATTGAGGGCGGATACGAGGGTCTCTGGCAGAGTCAATTGATTTGTTTACCTTGGAGCTGACCAGGGGCCGAGGTAACTTGTTTTGGATAGGAAATTTGCAGATGAAACGTGCTTATGGGCACAAAAGAACACAATATTCAATAGATGAAAAGGAAAATAAGATAGGTAGCTTACATTGCTCGATGAGGACGAAGTCACAAGTCACCGGGAAAGGGAATTGCGGGTCTCTTGGGTGCTCATCCGTGTCGGTCGTTTGAAGATGTCAGATGGGCGGATGGGGGAGAGATGGGACAGTGAGGTTAGATGTGGAGGAGGTTGGTAGATGGTAGAGATGAGGTTGGACAACAGGTCGGGCAAAAGCTGGGGCCGCCAGCGAGACCAGCAAGAGAGACCAAGCAAAAGAGTCGCACAGGTCGCAGCTCCCTCGTTACCTCTCATTTGCTCCTGGTCGCGACTAACCCTTGTTTTTTTTTTCCTAGAGGGCCAAGTTTGGCCAAGGTTGGCTGCGCTACCCTAAGGTTGGTCAAGGGACGACAGGGGTTCTGGTTGCTGCACGACAGCTGAGACCCGCAAAACACGAAAGCTCGATCTCTCTACCTGCCTTCAACCTAGGTCCCCATCCACTATTTCAACCATTTCAACCCACTGCCCATCCACCGTCAAATCCGCTTAGCCTATCCTGTCTGTTCCTGCCCATCCTACCCATCTTTAGCCCGTCCTCACCCAGTTCACCTTGAACATCAGCCCATCTTCATTGGATCGATTAATCGGGCGATCTGTTCTTCCGCGACCAATTACTGCATCTGTACATAAAGAAGAACCACAGGCTGCACAGGGAACCAACGAGAGCTAAAGAAAGCCACCGGAAAGCTCGACCTTGAAAGAGCTTACCATAATAATCATCGAAAGAACCACAATATGCTTTAGATGCACACCTAAGACAAGAACCCTCCAATTGGTAGTTAATCGAGAATGGAGATCTTATATCAGGTACTAGCACAGGCTTGTCACGCCACTAATGCATCCTGTTAACGCAGAAGAGCGGGCTTCAAAAGACGGTATGGATATTGATCGTGATCTGGACTGTCTGGAACATGAATAAATACGAGTCATATTGCCACCCGCCAACTCAGGCCAACTCAGAAATTCCAAAGGAAAGGTTTAAAAGGGAAACGACGCCGTTGGGAATAGCTTCAACTTGTGGACCACTCTATGATGATTAACGACAGTTTGCCAAGACGAAAGGAAATTATAAGAACCTTCTTCAATCCGGTCCTCTTTTATTTTCTATCCGATGCTCTTTCTTCTCGGAGGTGAGCGGGAATTACGGAGCCGGATACAACTCAACCATGAACCGTCACTGCAGGTATTGACGTGATTAATATTCTCTACCTATCCATCTAAGCTAAGGTGGCACCTTCCCCCTTACTCCCTTACTCACATATGTATGTAAATTACGGCAGTAGCGTTACGATAGTTTTACCAAATACTTGGAATAAACTTGGATGTTCCAAGGTTTGATCCATCCACAATTGTATAATTGTGTACATATCTCTAAAATAAGTCACCTATCGGCACGTTTTCTTACACGTCCCGTCGCGTCGAAAACCCTCTAGGAACTTTTGCTATTCATTCAAATATACCCATTTTCCATCCACGAGTTTCATCATGGTTAAAGCCTGCGAGTTTTAATTGGCAAGCTTTTTGAACGACATTCATTTTTAATTATAATTTCCAGTATTCCCGCGTCGCGTCTCTGAGTGAGTGCCACTACTCGCTAATATTGATAGGCTATTCCATCTTAGACGTCTATTCCTACTGTCTGTATGGTCCATAGTTGGCGGAACACATCGCGACCAGACACCCAAACTGGATTTTTAAAAGTGGTCACCGCCTAACAGGCAACAATACAAAAAAAATATTGAACTCCACCAACATTCTACTCGAAATCTTTAAATTAGCATCTCATCGCGCATCATCCATTTCATTATGGATAGACGCCCGCCCCTCGCCCCTCGGCCGGCGATGGCCAAGCCAGTCTTGCCGAAGTCTGAGAATACTCGAGTCCCGCAGACTTCGACGTTCAGACCTTCATGCACCCATTTAACGATGACCCGCTTGTATGATCCCAATCTCGTGTGCTCCATCTGCAACCGACCAGGCCAGTAGGGATGGCTCTGGCGATGCACCACCGACCGAGAACTTCTCATTGAAGATGCCATAACGAAGGGTCGCCCGGTAAATTCCCCTCTCTCATTTATATTCTCAGCCCAAGCGTAGCAACCATTAACTAATTTCTATTTTTAGGTGAGCTTCGACTTGATCGGCGCCAAATTCGTTAACATCTTAGCTACTCGGCCTCGGAGCCCTGAGACTCGCTCAGATAAGCTAAGCTTCTTCAGTGAGATTACTCCGGAGCAGTTCAGCACCTACACGCCTGATCAGATCCGCACCATCCTCGGCCAGAGAGAACATGTGCGTGTTTCCCTCATCCGCGCAGTCATGTTATGTACGCTAATGCACAGCACAGGTCCTTAATGTTGCCCAGGGAGAATCGGCTGCAACCGAACCTCCCCCAGGATTCGGTTACTTGCCCCATACCAAGCCTTGGGTCCCCAGCGAATACGACGAGTGTCAGTTCAAGTCCTGCGTGAGATGTCGTCCCTCGGCTGAAAGCCGATCTTACCTCAGCCTCAATGAGATTGCGGACGGCCATATTCCGCCTTCTGCAGCAATTGGTTTCAGCTTCCATCGTACTGGAAGACCCGTTATCCATCCGAGCAGATTGGAGAACATTGGCTTGAGAGCTGTACCCATGGTATGGTCATTTTCAATTTCCGATTTCCTTTGCGTGACACTGACTCTTGTGCTAGCCTAGAGACTATGCCTCCACGCCCCCCTGGTCCGAGTCTTCATTGGAGACCTTTACCTGTTCGTCTTTAGCAGGCGAGACGATTTCAGAGGCAGAGCGCACCCATTACGGCAAATCTCTAACGTCCAAGAGCAGTTCAATCGCCGAGTCGGTAGAAACGGGAGAGCACTTCGGATCTGACGCTGAGTTACCACCCTGGTTTTGTGCGCCCAGTTCGTCTAAGGAATACACGAAGTCTATCATGTTCGCGGCTTGCTTGACGCCTCTCCCTTCTGCCGCGCCGGAAGAACAGGCAGTTCTCGGCGAGCACTCCACCAAGATGATGGACGAGGAGATGGAGGAAGGACGATTCCACAAGGAGCCTCTCGAAGTCGACCACGGCGTGGCATTCTCTGAGGAAGGAGTGGGTCTTGGACTTGCGGATGTTGTGACTCAGGTTTAATAACCGCTTGGTTATGATGGCAATGAGCTGGCTTACGGCTTGGCTATCGCAGTAGTCACGGAGGTTACGAAGGTTACGACGTGGATATTGAGAGTTTAGCATTGGCGTTGGGGTGTTGATCATGGATCATTGAGTAGCACCCACAGGACCTCCTGAGTCTTCTGCCGAGGTGGAATGTCAATTAGTAGGCAGGCTAAATTCACGTACATTCATACAGAAAGTTCTCTTCGAGTTTCTTTGACTGTTATTGATGGGGGCACGTCATGCGGCCCCAGTAGGTGATTGTCCTATAATCTAGACGAGTCACTGGTCTACAAACCTGGAACTATCGAATCAAAGTGCTATCAAGTAAAATAGGTGATATAAGAAAAATATGAAGTCTTCTAGAGGCACGTGATGGTTATAGCTCTATCCCCCGAAGCGCAAACTTTCTTCAAATTTGAGCCAATCAGAGCTCGCTACCATTTCAACTCGGGATTTAATTGGTCTGTGCCGCGGGGAATTCTTACCTTAACATCATCAAGCAAAGGAGGACTCACGCCGACCTCCAAGCCAAATTATCATGATCCCTACTACATGTCGCTTGGCGAGGCGTATTCCTCTCAGCCGGAGGTCCCTAAGTTCGATGGCACATCCCACAACCTCACGCGAAATCACACCGAAATGGCTGCAGCCCATCCTCGAGGATAACTCCGAGCCGCCACGGCTGTACGCTTGGACTCTGGCTAACTTGAAAAATGTCTCGGAAAGCGGCAGCAAGGGTGACGTCAAGAAATGGGTAGACGCAGAACCAGACGTAGGCGCAGACACAGACCCATATAGGGAGAAACGCCGCATTTACGTCCTCGGCGTCGGCAATATCGGTCGCTTGTATGCCGCGTGCCTTGCCAAGAGTCCCAAGACGCCGCCTATCACGCTTGTCGTGCATAGGAGGGAATGGCTGGAGTACTGGAGGGATAAGCCCGGGATTCAGATCTTAGGGGAAGGGTGGACAGGGGAGTTGGATAAGAGGTTCGATATTGAGTGGTGGACTGATGTTAAGCCGGACTTTGGACCGGTCAAGGAGCCCGGCGGTAGTCCTATCGAAGAATCTGGCGAGTGTGAGGGTGAAAGTGCGGGGATTAGGAGTCTGATTGTGGCGACTAAAGCCGCTGACGCCATGCCGCAGGTCGATCGCTTAAGGAGATATTTGGGTCCGCAGACTGAGGTCGCGTTTGCGCAGAACGGAATGTGCAAGCTGTGGCCGCCGTTCGGAGAGATTTACGCTAGGCATAGATGGGGCAGTGCGGATAGAGGCCCGAAGTGGCGCGTTTGTGTCACAAAGCATGGGGTCACGGGGTTAGGTCTGTTTCGCAGTCTGTTGGCTTCGCCGGCGAGTGTGGCGGTTGGGACCGTGGGGCTCGGAGTTGAGAAAGGGGAGGATACGAAGTATTTAATCAAGCAGATGATAATGGCGCCCGGGTTGGCGGCAGAGAGGGTTGGGACGAGAGATTTATGGGTGGCGCAGCTGGAGAAACTGGTTGTTAATTCAATAATCAATCCATTGACGGTGGTGTTGGCATGTAAGAATGGGGAGATATTCAATAAAAGGGGGGATCGGGTTAGGGACGTGATTGACGGGTTGCTGGATGAAGCGAGTAGGACGCTGAGAGTGTTGGTTCAGGATGCGAGTACTAAAGCAATTCTGTTGTCAGCGAAAGATGTCACAGAGGTAAAAAGAAGTGATGAAGTGAGGCTTAACGAAATCAGAACATATCTTCTAAAGAGGTTCACCATTTATAAGTTACAGCCTATGCTGTACGATGTCGGCAAAAAGGTGGCGGAGAATACGAGCTCGATGCTGCAAGACGTTAGAGCAGGCAAGAAGACCGAGATAGAAGACATCAATGGCTGGTTGGTCGAGATGGGAAAGTATCTCGATGTTGAGAATAGCCTGCTGGCGCACGAGAAGCTGATCGCTTTGGTCGAGAGCGTGGTCGAGAGCAAGAAGATCCTATCGAGGAACGAATTGGTTAGACATTTCTTCGGGGGATAGATATAGACCTTGGATTATGGACCTGGCCGTACAAAATGCATACCGCCCATGACAGAGGCTTGAGTTTCTGATACTCTAGGGGTGGCACGTCTGTTTGGGGTCCGTCAGATGAACGTTTGGTGGTGAAACTATCACCATCCCCGAGCACCCTACGATTGCCCCTTAGACTGACATTTACAACGTACCTAGGTACTTGCCTCTACTACAATGAGTAAACGATTTTAAAGTTACTCATAAACAGAATATATAGCTTTCTGTGTGTTTGTCCATACGGTCAATTATCGATTTCCCAAGATTCGAGATCATGCCAATCACCAAAACACTATGCCAACTTCTAGGCCAATGCTACAAACTCCCAGTTAAAGGGTACTTCTATATAACTGTATTATCTCTAGGCAGCAATACAAATTAATCATCCTATCCACGAAAATATCCAATTTGGGGTGCGTGATGAGAATTAACAGAGGGTGGTTGTCATATCTTTCCGTCCAATAGTGCTGTATACCTTAAAAACTACAATATATATCCAGCGATAGTCCAAACAAACATCTTCAACATCCAGTGGAAAGGGATTAGAGTTCTTTGACGAAACAAATTTATATAAATTGATCATGGTTCTAGGTTTCTCATGCCTACAAATGAAAGGTTTTGTCAACCTATTGGGCGAGAAATTTTCGAATAAATGCCATGACTTTAACCTCCATAAACTTCATGAGATACTAGGTAGGTAGTTTTCATTACAAAGGCTCGGAATATCTGACCGAAAAGCTCTTATGTTGCTTTCATATTCAACTATATAGTGACATTTGGGCTTCTCTAGGTACTCTACGCTATATTCAAACCAGCAGACAGACCCCGAGCGATCAAAATATTCTATAGTATATTGTAAAGAGAATATTTGCACTGCTTTACAGGTACCTAGGCATGGCATTTCCGTAAATTGCGTCGATGCCAAATTACAAACACAGGTAGGTAGGTAATCGTTCCTCGATACACCAAGTGAATCTATCCATACTTCATAAGTGGCAACACCACCAAGTAAATTAGTTCCTAGTGGATATACAATATCGCTATGCTCAGGGGCATGATTTATCTGTACTGCCGTAAGGCCTTTCTTTCCTCAATAGTGATTCTCAAGGGGCTAGAATTGTATTGTTTCTTATTGATAGCCTTGAAGTTTGCAAATGTGTGGCCTGGGAGCAATCTATGATATAATATAGCTGAGACTTCTCACTTAAAGTGAGGCATACCGTTTACGTTGTAATGGGCGTATAGACTACCCCTGACCAATAATGGGCAATACTTCGCCAAACCTTCTTACAAAACAATAACTAATATCAGAAGAATAGACACAATCTTTATTCAGGGGTTAAACATATTATTCGAGATTTTTTTCATCTCATTGCTAGATTTTCATCATCGAGAAACATTTACTCGGTTCCGACACTTAAGTACATTGGAGGTTCAACGACCAGCTCAAGCATCGCTGCCATTAATGTCACTTGAGGTATAGGTACTTAGGTAAGGGATATAATAGATGTTTCTATTACACAGCGGTCTCCTCTTAAGACGTTTGGAAACAGGCCCCCAAATAAGACCCACAACCTCATTAAGTTAGATAGAGGGATTATCTATGTAAATTTGTAGAGATGTAGATTTGTAGATATGTACAAGTGGTACAATAAAGTTACTTTAGTCTCTACTAGTGAATGGCCCGGAAACGATGCCGATGGAAGTCGCGGCCACATCACGAAACCTTGACTTCAACCTCTTTCATTTTCATTTCCATTTCATTTTTTCTTCTTCTTTCCCTTCTCCATTCCTTTTCATTTTCAGCTCTCGTTCCCGTGATCAGACTATTTCCTTATCAACCAGACTCATCTTGCTTATGGCTGACTGATGGACTGACTTCATACCTGGCAATTGCAGTTTGGGGTTAACGATATCCTCACCGCATGATCGCATTGGCTTGAGATACGCATTCGTTATGCTGCAGCTGCAGAGACCCCCTCCTTCTCGAAGGCTAACCGCCTTTGAGTCGCTGGCAATTCTCTCACTATCTGCAAGCTGGTCAAGGGGTCAGGGTTCCGTAAGCTTTTCGTGGAGTCGGCTGAGCTGTCCGGCTGCAAGTCGTCGACTTGCCTGCCCTGGGGCGAGGCGTGGCAGCCCATTAATACGACAACGATATAGGCATCGCCGACAGGGTCGAGGAATCCCTTAATGCCCATACTATTACCCCTCCAGGGCTCGCAGTACTATGTACACCCATTCTAGGTGCTCTGGACTTGTCTAGCACCTTTCCAGCGCCTTTCGAGATGTACGAGTACGAGCACATCAGATGAACCGACAAATCCTACGTATGTCTTGTGTGTCTACCAAACCACCCCCTTCTCTCGTCAGGCCGCTGGACGTCGTTTCAAGTTTTGAGGCCTGACGAGCACTAATGCACCAATTCTTCAAGTCATTATCCTATCACAACTTTCTATCCTCCCTAGAACTGATTGATTTGAACTCTCGATCAATCGGTACACGAACGCTGTACATTGTTTGTCTACTGTCAGACTAAACTTATCGACTCTTGCACACCTGCGATCCATCCACATGGCAGCGATGTCTGGGTTCCTCTAGAACACGTGTTGACTGGATACTTATTATCGATCGGTATACGAACTTGCGTTTGAACCTTTTCTGTACCTAAGCCTTGTTGAAATTTAGACCTGCCGATCGATCCTAGATTGTCGACAAAAGAAACCCGCTACGCCGGGAGCTTGGGCATAATCGCGATATCTATGACACTCGGACCCCCGAAAACTCGGGATTGTCCACTAGGGCGAAAATTTTTATTTCGCTATTATGGACGAACGGATGATCTTTAAAATCAATTACGCGGATTTGCTTTCAGATAATTGGAGCTTTTAGGCGATCCAAATGACATTTGCTGACTAAAATGGTGTTTTATTGCGATTTTAATGCGATAATTATATCGCGGACTTGGGGGCAGATCATCCGAAAATTGGCCCACCCGGAGAACCTCACGATAATACGGAGCACTAGATCGGGATACCGTAACAGCGGTATTTGGGGTCTTGCATACGACGATGTTCAATGGAAATCTCCGATTGGCCGCGCAAACCGGAGCGGATACATCCAACAATGTCCTTTGACGTTCAATTACATTTCCAAGACGAATATTTCAAACTCCGGAGGAAACCATACATCGAATTAAGGATCGTTTGCTATCCTATACTGAGGGTTCTAAGACTCTTCGTATGCCAGCTGGGAACCGCAAGCACATCTTCCTCCAATCACACCTAGAGAACTACTTCGGATAGGCAGATCCTATTTTCAGCCTCAACATGCTTGAGCACTTGCATCAAGTAATTTAGGTATGTAAGATGCCGGACGGTAATTAGGTTCGTCATTGTTACCACGCATAGCGAGCACGTCCTTTCCGGGTTCTCTCTCCGATAGAGTATCTCCAATGGCGATCAGACAAATCATTAGTTGACCACGCATTGCGCATGAAAGGAGCTCGGAAGGCCTCGAGAGGCTCGGCCTTAGACATCGGCCGATCATGGGAATATCAGTCAGCCCTTCAAACCTGAAAGCTGTTGATGGAACCACAATTGCCAAGGGTCTCCGTACATATACCGCTATTAGACACAAAAGATCCGGATCGATCGGAATCTAATATGTCTGTGTGCACAGCTACCTACCAAATCGGATTCTGTCATTTTTATTCATTAAGAGATCCGAGTCTCAACTCTAATCTAACTTAAGAGCAACGCGACGCCGGGGATCATAAGAATATTCGGTTCTAGTTATAGTAGTACTTAATTGGTATCGCGGGAGTGCGTTGCATGCTGCATTGCCGAGGGCTGGCTGGACCTGGCCATCCATGTTCGCTCTGCAGATGGAATGTCTTTCGTGCAGTCGGACTGCAGTTGAATTTCCCTAATGTGCGAATGAGTTTTCTTACGGGCTGCAGTGGCAGCAGGGGCGTTTAGGACCCCTCACTGTAAGGCCAGCGGCAGTTGAAACCAGATCCCACACCGCTGGAATACCTTGGTTTGGCTAGCTATATTGCTGTGCATAACCACGTCAGCAGCACTAGCAGCGAGAAGCGGCACGGTGCGCAACGGGTAAATCCACCACACATCTTGGTCGCCATGCTAACCTGCTGAAAGCTGGAAGACCTTGGAGATCTTTCAACCATAACGACAAGGATTCGTAGACCCCATTTGTTTACTACGTTTCATCGTGTTTGTAACTCCCTAGCTCCGAAAGCTCTGCTCGTCAAGTTTAGCGGACAACCACCGACCGAGTGGTCGACAACAAATTGGGTGTCCGGTCCAGCAAGGCTTCCACGAGTCTCATTAGTACGTCTCCTGTCCTCTTGCGCTCGAAACGGTCGACCGGTGTCGCTTTTCGAACCACTGAAGCATGGTGCTATTTCCTTTTTCCGAGATGCTTTGCTGGGTCTGGCCATTTATCCCAAATGAATGGTGGGCTGATGCTACGTGAATCTTGAAATCGAATCTCTGCGACAGAATCTCGGATTCTACTATACCACGTGTGTATGAGAAGGAATAAGCGTTGAACCGCCGTACGAGATGCTATTAGGCATAGCATGGCGCGGGCGAATAGTATAAGGATATAATCGCCAACAGAGCAGAGAAAGGCAAGCGCCATATGCAAAGAACTGTTGTCTCTCACCGCAAGACACTTGTTGCTTCTTTCAACAAGCAACTTGCAGACTTGTCAGCATCTAACTAGCCCTGTTTCGGGATTCTCGATCAGGGGATCCCGGGAACATCTAGCTGAAGAATCACGCAAAGTTAAGGCTAAGACACAGCAGCCTGACGATGACGAAGGGACGACATAATTATCGTGTTGGTCAGATCGCTACTAGTTGTCAGAGTAATACCGCCAACGAAAGGCTCAAGAAAATCCCGCGTAGAGGCACGAGACTGAGGGCGAGGCCGAATTGCGTCTCATCGGTATATGTAAGAGAGTCTTCCGCAGTAAGAGCGTACGTGTAGTCGAATCTATATGAGACCACGCACACCACACCTAGCCAACGATGTGTATTTATTCGAACCTTTGATTCCCCACGGCCTCCGCATCGTGTGCCAGGGGCAGCCCAGGTCAGAGGTGATCCATTGGAGGGGAACACAACTCACAGGAACTGAGAAGTGGATGGGGGTTATAACGCAGCCGTGTTATACGTGACAATGACAGCGCACACACCACACACCAGCAGCACACAGACGCACACAAATTAACACCATGTCAGGCCAATCCAGTGCTTCGGTGGCGAACCTCGGAACAACCCCCCCAGACAGCAACAAGAGCCGGCGTGATTAGCGTGCAGCTCTAAGGGTACTGTAGATCGAAGGTTCCCAGATCAGAACGTGGTACCTAGCGCCCTCCTTGCACGTTTACGCCTCCCTGCTCTTATTTAGCTACCTATCGCATTGTATTACTGGAGTTTAATGTAGGTACCTACCAGCCTACCTGACCTACCTGTATCCATGATACAACGCCCATTGAGCATTGAGGCTACGGGTACCTTTTTGCTCCCACGCAATGCGCGTATTGGATGTATACCAAGAGCAGGGCGAAGCGGTGAATACCTATTGTAAATCAGGCCATATGCCTTCTTTTCCTTCTAAGGGCCCTTGATAATTCGAAACTCGAGGCTACTCGCATCTTTTTGCTGGTATTAGGCAGGTCAGGTAGGTACTTGAGAAAGAAGAAAAAAAGAGGCGCCGCCTTGCTTTTCCCAAACTCCGCCATGTACACACACCTACCTGGGCAGGTTTAACCCAGCATAAAAACAAATCCTTCCCAGGTCACCCGCGGAGTTTGCGTGTCTTCCTACAGGTAGGCTGGGGACGTGTGTTAAGCATCTATCAGCCGTGATTGCTGTCTCGTTCGTGTGCGGGAGTCGTAAGGGTTGCCTTGCCTTTTTGCTTTGCTTTGCTTGCTTGAACTCTTCTGACTCTTTCCTCTTTTCCAGTGGAGTTTAGGTACGTAGGAGAATGTAGGAGAATGTAGGAGAAGGTTAGGTAGGAGGAGCCACAACACGTTAGATGTTTCACACGCGCGAAGCAAGAAAAAAGGCTTCCAGGGGGGGTTGTCAACGAACCCCGTGCACACAAATAAGTGGCTGGTATTATACAGCACCAAGTTCAACTAGCCAGCTAAGGACAGGTACCTAGTACTATGTAGGTAGTAATACCTACAATACCTACCTACCTACCTATGAATGTACAGACAGAGAAAAAGAGGAAAAGTAATCCCTTATCGGTATGTACGGGATTTGATGGATAGCAAGCTCCGCAGTAAGCCTGGTAAGCTCGTCGCAATGTAACACGAGATGGTGCACAAATTGCTACCGCCTTGTCGAGATTAAGATAGGTACGAATCAGATGCGGGCCGTTTCAACACCACTGCCGCATGTCGGTGATATGTTTTTTTTTTCTGTAACGCGAACGTGACCGTTGCTTTTTTGCTAACTAGGAAATGAGATCGCGAAGAAAAAAAAAAAAGAAACGCGCAAGCGACGATTTTAAATCATTAGTAATGTAAGTAAGCAGTAAAATCAAAAGTATTAGGTAGCTAGCTATGATAGTCATGAAATATCGTATACGGATGCTTCCTCGAGGATACGGTTTCGCCCATGAAACCCCCGGTTTCCCTACTCCAGCGCTCACAATGTGTCTCTCGCGGCCCCATGCCCGGAGAAGTCTCGTAGACTTTTCCTCAAAGTTTAGATTCTGATTCGCCACACGCCTCCTACTCCTGTTCATGCTGTTTCTCTCTACCCGCTTCTCGAACGGGTCCCAAACTCCCTTCGGCTGCAACGTTCGACCTAGCCGATATGCTAGGCATGAGTTCTCCGAATGTACGGTGAAATGGTTGTCCTCCGCGTCCCATTGGACTTCGCCCGGGGTATCTCTGCCCAAATCCTCCATCTTAAACCTTCAAGATCCCCGTCACCATTCCTAATATACCCCCAAGGCCGCATCTCAAGTTGCGGTCAACGTAGAAATTGGTTGTGCCCTCTTTTCCCTATGCTTTCATGCATCCTCTTTGGACGGAGTGCTGTCACCGTAGTTAGAAGGCGGACAAAAAAGAAGATACCATTGTAGACACGCCCATCATCTCGAACCCATGCGTAAATGTATTGAGTAGTTATTTTTGAAATTAAAGAAAATTCAAAGCATTGTTTGTCCCCGTCGCCTTCCCCCTTCACCGTGACCTCTAAATTTTTGTCGTTAAAATATCAAATATTACGAGTAAATGGCATGACCGTCGTGGTTTGGTATCTCTAGTATTAAGTAATAACCCGCCCCGGAGGCCAAAGAGCAGGAGACAGACCCCGGCTCATTACTATTGTTGTACAAATATTGGATTGTCGGTAGTAGTAGATAAAAAGGGAATGCATTCCTGCTTGATGCGTCGTGTGTTAATGATCGGTAATTCCGTAAGGTGGATAGTCGTTAGGAGCTCGTGGAATTCCCCCTCTCTTCGTTAATTTCGCTGATTTAACAGCACCCACGATCAATTCCTAACCCTTAGTCCCTAGTCGCCAGTAATAATCGTTCAGAGCGGTCGATAGTAGCGCTGAAGTAGATTCGTCGTTTTGTATTCGCCTCGTCTATATGTGTTGGTGATCGTAGTATATACTACTCTGCGGGCTCCTAACCTTGGAGCTGTTGTGGATAGATGGTGTCCCCAGACCCAGGAGCTGACACTCCTGGCGGAGACGCTGATTGCTATAAGTTTTCCTCTCCGACTTCTCCAGTATCTCCTCCCGCGAGTTGCATGGCTCGCTCTCGACAGGCTTGGGGTGTGAAGCCTGGGCCAACTTTGTTGGAAACAAAGCGCCACTTTTCGTTCTCGTAGTCTTGAAGCGCTGTTCGAAGCTTTTGGTCCTATGCGTCCTTGAGTTAATATCTGTTCCGTAGAACCCGAAATGCGCCTAACGCAAGGTAAACTTACTGTCTCGTCCGTCCATTGTGTCGTCTTCGCTTTGAGCTTCGTACAATAGCGGACTTGAAGAGTACCAGACGAACGTCCTGGGAAGAAGTCGGCGATTTGTTTCCATGTCAAGCTTTTGTTTTCCTTTAAGTCGATTAGTAGTGCGTCGTCTTCCGGCGTAAATTTTAGCTTTGGCCCCCGTGGCCTCGGCGCCGGTGCTGGCATCCCGACCTGTCCTACCACACTTGGGGCACCGCCTCCTGCTTGCCCCATGCTTCCGTCTCCGTCGCGCCTCATCATCTTCGAAGGTGGCCCTTGATCTGGTAGGCGATGATGGTGATGTGTCGGAGCCGCCCCGGCAGCTTGCGCGTATGCGGCGCCCATTGACTGCATGCTGTCGAGGTCGCCCTGATCGAGTTCAGACATGCCAGGAACGGATAGATCAAGATCGTCCGGGCGACTGCGCTTCGATCCAGCGCTGTGAGGAGGCTGAGTTGGCGTCATCGCCGGGTACAATGACGGACCAACAACAGAATGAGGTGACGGTGTCGGCCCATAGTGTGAAGGCTGATGACCCATGTGTCGGGGCCCCAGATGCCCCGGATCCATCAGGATCGGATGGTGGTGGGCGGGGTGATGCTGCGACATAGCGTGGTGAGAATGCGACTGCGGTGGTTCATGTAAGCTCCTGTGTCCCGCGTGCTGCATTGGATTTCCTTGATGGTGATGCGTGTCGTATGCGTGTGGTGTCTGGCTCTGTTCGCCCGGATGCGACTCTTGCGGGGAGTAATCGACATTGTAGTCCGGCCCTACTCGATAGTTGCCCGCCAGTGTGCCTTCGATGCATGGGTTCCGCCAGAGCGAACCGCTCTGGACGGTCGCCGGAGTCTGTATAGAAAGAATTTGATGGACTGGAGCCCCTCGGGGCTGCTGATGCGCTGGCGGTTGCGAGGTGGGAGTGCGTGTTTCGCGCGTAGTATCGATGATGAGTCCCGTCCTGTCGGATTGAATTTCGAAAATTAGTAGGCTGAGCACTTACTTGCCCAGCAACCGAGAACATGTGCTGGTGCAGCGGTAGTCGTCGGTGAGTTTAGAGCTTGGTTAGATGCGGGATGTTGTGTGATTGTGTGGTGTCAAGGTTGTAAGACCGTCTTGCAGGCGGCGAATTTCCGTAAGCCAAAGAATTAAAAATCAAGTTCGGGGTAGCCCGCGTAGAGTCTTTAACATCTCAATGCCACCTAGGCCTTGTCGAAGATGGGGATCCGTTCTTTTTGTTAGATTCCTTAGCTAGGACTAATATATGGTGACAAAATGTCAAAATAGAAAATGAGCAAGAGAGGGCAAGGGATGCATTATATCGTCTGATCTTCTTTCTCGTTTCTGTCCAGGCAGGGACGAGCTTGGGAACGACCCGCAAGTACCTAGTCAACCAGGACTACCTCTCTTTTCATCCACAGGTTAAAGCACTTGACCTGATTTGCCATGTGCGAGACAGGTATCGTTCCTGAACGGGTGTGGAGATTCGGTTACCTCGCCCGGCGATGACGGTAGCATAATTTGGTGATCTTATGCCATGGTCAGCTTTCCGGATATAGAAGATACCCCAGCCGGAGGTTATGATGCAACTGGGGCAACGATAGCCCACAACGGAGTGAAGTACTCTTAAGTCACTGACAGGGTGAGAAGTACACTACAGTTGACTTCCGTGAACCCTGGACAAAGCTATGCCCCAAACAAGATTATCAAATGTCGAGGGATATCCAAAGAGAGCAACGTCTGGAAAACGCATAGAAGGATACAAAACAAGACAGCCGAATGGAGAAATAAGAAAAAAAGCTGAAACGGACCCTACCACGCAGTTGGGCAGTGTCTGTAGTAGACAAGAAGCATGACAAGCGAATAATCGAGTGTGGGCCGCACCCAGAGACTCACGACAGAATGGCCCCTGCTCAACCTTTTTTTTTTCACCCAAGGAAGCCAAGGCAATGGCAATCACTGGAGGGTCAGAATGCCGGTTGACTGGGTGTACTGTACGTGAAGGGTGGCGCGCCCATGCTCGGCTGCTAGGGCAGTTGGAAAGCACTGGGTCACTTTTCTCCCTCGCCCGCTTGGAGGGGATATATGTAACTGGGGGGGCTATAATAAGGAATTAAAAAGAGCTCGGATCCCTGACACGCCATAGGGCGAGTGAAATTTGGTAAGGTTGCAAGTAGCCACAGAACACGCTGGATAGATTGCCGAGGAAGAAAAAACAAGGGAAAACATGACACTAGAGCCCACTAACGGAGACTCCAGGTACGCTGTCAGCGCAGCCGCGATTTTCAAGGTCACAACAACCCATGATTAATGAAACCTGGTTTCTATGTAAGCAAATATGTCGAACGATACCAGGGGCGTGTAGGGATCGTAGCAATAGGGCAAGGAGTAAGAACTCTGTAAGTAGATGGGGAAAAGAGACGACAAGAATAACCAACTGAGATTAGCGGACTCACGTTTCGGGAGACATGACGATGATGCTCGGGTCACCAAATCAATCGAGCGTGATGGGGGCTGGAGACACTTGGCGGGATAACCGAGCAGGGTCATCATTGCGGAAAGCTCGCGTCTACTGCGTACTTTTTTTTCGCTCGCTCGCTCGTTCTCTTTCATCCCTCCTGACTCCTCGCAGCCTGTCCATCTATCGTACGTGTCAAAGCATCAGGGCAGCCGGCCAGGTCCAACGGTCGTCATCGTATCGTTAATCTCAGAGCATAGGGTACCTCGCAGTATTGTTACCTAGAATAGTGTATGGACCATGCTCCATCGTCCGGAGACTGGTGGACAAGTGGTCCCAATTCTCTGGATCCCGGCCCCGGGCCATCGTAATATTGCGCGATTCAATGCGATTGAAAGTGGGAAGTCCAGTAGACGGTGGAACCTCGAGGCTGGTTAGGCTGGACCATGACCACCATAACCATGTCAATGGGGGTTAGGGACCGTCAGGTTACTAGGTAAGAAGCTGAAAAGACAGGAGCTTAATGGACGAGAGTCTCGCATGAACGAAACGTGTTTCAATGACTCCAAGCAATTAAAAGATCAATTATGCAATTTAGTCGCGAACACTCGGCTTCTAGAAGAATGGAAATTGCTTCTAGTGCGTGACCAGGGGTGTTTCAGACGCCTGAACCACCCCGTCTTTTGTACTAGGTTCGACGATGTTGCGACGCCGGACGATGGAAGATCGCATATATGAAGTTGTAAAGGGAAAACAAGAATAGAATTGCGACCAAGGGAACAAAAAAACATTCTAGAAAAAAAAAAAGACTTTACTAACGTAGATACGCACCGCACCTGCGCACCCACGCTGCAAGATCGGAAATTGCGAACGATCTGGGTCGTATGGATAGGAAGGTACGGAGCGAGTTTAGACATGTACATAATAAACCAAACTAGGCTGCCAGGTAGCTCAAGGTAGGCCAAGGAGGCCAGGAATAAGGCCAGGTACTACACGGATAGAAGGTACTACGCAGTATCTACTACTACTATCTGTTCAACCGGTCTCTATTATTAGAAAAAACCGCTACTGTCCGCATCCGTAAATCTATCCGTAGCTCTATCCCTTTCAGCTAGATAGCTACCCACTATATTGGATATCGTAACTTCCTACTTCGTGCAGGGTTGGACGGAAGGGCTAGCCAGCACGTGCGAACGTCGATTGTGATAAGGTTTCTTGCCTCAAGTTCCTCTTGCCGTGCTGGTTGGTCTTGATGTCTCGACGGACTCGAATTGTGGAAAGAAGGGTGTTTCAAGGTTTCGAGACATAAGAGGCGCCTGCAGTTTCGTTTTTTAGACACTAAAAGCTTATAGCCCCCTCTCGTTCGCTGAAGAATTAATTCAACTTCTAAAGTCTTACATCTTTTTCTCATTTACAAACGACAACCACCAGACCACCACTACACCCACAGCTACACACCTCCTACACACCTACAATATCTGATATTAGACGGGGGAAACTATGCCCACCCTGTCCACCTTCGTACTAGGAGATTTTATTGGCTCTGCGGCACGCATTGACAATTCCGGGCATCTCGGCGATTCCTTCTAGAAGAATTCTATTTGATCGAGCCCTGTCACTTTTCTCATCGTCTCCCCTGCATCCGACTTCCTGGGTGTGTGGTCCACTGCAGGCCTTGACATCTTGGACATGTCCGGGTTATCCACTGCATGTGCGCAGGGACGATGCAGCCAATTTAAAGCTCGGACTTGCAATGTGCCCCAAATGTGCCCCAACGTGCCCTGAGGTGGCCTTTTTTAACCTGCTGTGTAGCAGTGCGTGGCGCACCTAGTGAGGCCGGACACGCTGCGGTGGCCGCATACGGCGTCAATGCCGTGAAAGTAAACTGACACCCTACCCTATCGATTCTTTCAAATACGGCGATTCTGCGTTGGTGGTTGCTGTGTTATACGCACCACCTGCTCGTCACGGCGCAACATGTGATTCGTCTTGTATGTGTTCGGTCTAATAAAGGCATTACTATGTCTAGAAATGACATTGCTCATCAATGCTCTTGAGTCCTCTGACGCTCGCAAACTGCTCCCGCAAGCTTCCGATTCCCCTGATCTGCGCAGCCGGAACATATACATCAGATGACCGTCCGATTGTGGACGTCTGCAACCTCAGAGTTTGGACAGCGAAGCGATGTGTATCAAATTCAGGTGAGGATATTTCGTTTCTGCAGCAAGCTATTAAACCGACGCTGCACTTTCATGCTTGAGACGTGAGAATGGATACGACTTCTCCGTCTCCTCCTCCTGATTGTTTAGGACCGTTTCAAGCTCCACTTTCTTTCGGGACCCACTATCCTATTGCATACCGCTGGTTTACCGATGATGGTCGAATGGAGGATAAATGATGGGAGCGATGGGAGCATCTCAAAGTTCCATTATGTTGCGCTGGCCGCTTCGGCACGTTGCCGTCCCTTCTTCATCTAAGATGTGCAAATCTGCAGATACGTTCATGTATCTCCATGCTCCATGTCGCTCACCGTCTAATCTTGGGCTGACAAATAACTTACCATGTAATAGGGATGGGGAATTTGCAGCTCCTTACCTACTTGGCGAAAGTAACACCCATCTTTTTGGGGCGAAGCGCGGAACTCATCACCAACAATTTTCAATTTTTGCGAAGATCCAGCACTTTCATGTGTCACCGCTGCTTGTGAATGACATCGCGCGCGAAGTCAGCCTCATTCTACCATGTCTTGCGTACTTGGATTACCCTGTCGATAATGCAAATCCCACTGGGGAAAGCTCCTTGACAGGTACAGGTGGGGACTAACAGACCCTCCTATTGCGCGTACTGCAGCGCAAACCTGGAAGTACAGGAAGTACAGAGTACACAGCCTCTAGGGCTCCATCTAGCCCTAGTCGAAGAAAAATCTCCGCATCCTCGACCGCCCAGAGATCCGGATTAGATGTACAGTACAAACTCCATTTAGCTACATTCTACCCATAGTACGAGCGACAATCACAACCCTAGCCAGGTACAGCAGATACAGAACCGTGATAGCTTTCCCGGTACCCGGCCGTGCTTCTTGGAACGTTATGGATACAAACTGACAGAGTGGACTAGAGTGGACTATCCAGCGTGGATAGCCGGCTAGATTGAGCCAGTAATAGATCAATCGTCGTCTAATTAGATCCCTTTTGAGGATCTAACCTTGATCTACATCCACCAACCCACGTACGAGCGCATGAACGCATAACAAAGAGCAATTTGCTTTATTGACTTTCTGCACTCTTTTCAGCCTGGCTATTTCGGCGGCGCCTTTACTTCGGCACTACGCAGTACATCACGCGCTGGGCGCGCTACTCCTTTCTTAAGTTAGCAGTTTTTCATCTTGATTCTTCATCTCAAATCTAAGCAAGTGCACAATTCAGGTATGCATCTCATCCCGAAAAAGCTGATTCCCCTGCAACCAACCCAAGTCCCCCACCCTCCTTCCCGCTGATTATCAAGCTATCAAATCTATACTAGGTATTATTATCCGTCATCCGTAGGTACATGCTATACATACGTACCATACATACACAGCTAATAGCGTACGTGCTCATCCCGCGCTAGGCAAGTTCACACCGAGGACCTGGCTTGTCCTTCCGTACTGGCTAGCGCGGAGGATTTCCTCGATTCCACGGTCGGGGAGGGGAGAGGATCAGCAAACGTCGTCCCGCTTTTTCCCTTCGCTGAACCGTCAAATGGGTGCGCAGGATTTCTAGGTCTACGTCGCTTCTAGATTGGGCAGCGATCTGAGCAGTCTGGAACCCCAATTCGCCGTTTTTTGCTTTTTGTTGTTGAGACCTTCGGTTGTATCGTCAGCGTGAATGGGGAATAGCCTCTCATGCGTAGTGCCTGAGTATAGTAGCAGAGAGATGTGCGACCGTCAGGGACCAAGCTTATCGCGAGCCTCTCACGCGCGTCCTTTTGCGCCGCATCTACATTCCTTATCTGGGCTTTCGGGTTCGCTTGAGCTAATAAGACGATAGCGATGGTTCGACAGGTGCGCCAGGCATAGGTTTGAGAATGCTGCACCTGACCAAGAGATTAGGTAGGCATTGTATTCTGCCGTTGCTGACTCTCCACTCTGCGCTACCTATATGCCTACCTACAGAACCTCAGGGATCAAGGACCTGGTACGAAATCTACAAACAAATCCAGATCGCCGCTCAGCACCTGTCAAAATCGTGCAGAGCCATCAGCCTTGGATGGTTTCTCCACACTCGCCTCATTCGATAAATTGACTGGGCGCGCACGAGATTTCGGCAGAGTAGCATTTTCCCTTAACGGGCTTACTGGGGGTGTGGGTGGGAGGTCCAAGCTTTTTTTTTTCTTATAGAAATTTATTATCGCAATGCGGAATATTGGTGATCACAAAGTCACGCACTTCTTCTCGGTTCCGAGTCCATGGTTGCGGGGGGGTATTATCACATTCTCGTATACATCGGTATTGTAGCTGGTATGTTACAATGGGGTACGTACCTGACCGGCACAGCAATAGTAGTTAGGTAGTAGCAGTAATATCAAGAGAGTACAGGCCTTGCCTTGGGGCAAGAGAGATTTGAGAGCTGAGCCTCTTGTAAAATAAAAAAATCCCCTGAACTTCGTAATTCAATCCCTATTTGTCCCCCTAGAACGCCCTGTAAGAGAAAAATTTCCCAGTTAAAAAAAAGCACATGTACGCGCCCGACTTTTTTTGGGGAAATGCCATTGTAATGCGTCATTTCGTCACCTCCGATATTAACATCAGCTTTATCTCCTAATTTCTCCTAATTCTCCAATCCATACGTAGCCCGGCGATCAAACCTCTTCCCGTCATCTCCCGCGACGATTGTCCCAGATCTCCCTACCAAGATGCGCGCGCACGCGCAACGCGTCCCCCTTAAGCGAAGTTATCGTTCCTGTCCACGCCGGGGTCTTCCATCTCCGCGAAGTTGTGGAAGTGTTCTGGGCGGTGCAGATCATTGTAGAAGGGCATTGGCGTGTCTAGTTTGACGTGCACCGGCTTCTTCTCGAGCCCGAGGAAATTACTGCCCATGAAGTTGTAATTCCACTTGCCATCTTCCGGCACGAGGAAGAATCCCCTGTATCGCGGGCTGAGTAGCAACTTGCGCTTGACACCCATCGACGTCGTGAACCCGTTCGGATCGTCCTTGCTGAAATCTCTGTTTTCAGCGCCCCATCGGTAGCCGGAGGGGGTCAGAGACCAGGCGGCTAAGGAAACTGAGCCAGGGGTGAAGGAGACGTCAATCATCACTGTCTTCTCCTTGTCCCATTTGTTATGGCGGTCGAGAAGTTGAGAGTGCATAGTCACGTCGACCGCAGACATGTAGGGAGATTCGTTTCCGGCTAAAGTGTGAATAACACCGAGAGGCTCCATGTCTGAGAGGTATTCGTGTTGTGGCAGTTGGTGGGGGAGCTGGCTATAGCGCGTGTTACCGATTTGAGGTACCATAACGATGCAGCGAATTTCTTTCACTTGATCGTTGTCAGGAGCAGATACACCATATAGGTATCCAGCAATCTGCACTCTCAAGTCCGCAATGGTGATAAACTTCTTCAGGATATTGTTCGGCATAACATATGTGATGTCCTCTAGGTCATTGTCCACAGATGAGACGTATATGTTGTTAGCCCGAGTTCGAAGGTTGGATGTCGCAATGGCTCGAGTACGCCATTCCGTCTTAGACGCGAACTTCTCTTGCTCATACTTGGATGTTGTCGTGACAATAAGTTCTTCACCGTGGATATTCTGCGTTTTCGTGGTGACGGCAGTGATCTGCTGCTGTTCCTCTTGTTGCTTCTCTATTTCTGCAGCTTGTTGTCGTTGCATAGATGGCGCAGAAATTTCCATACCCAAAATGATATCACGAACCTCGCTAGTAGTCAAGCTGGAAACGTTGACGTTGTTCTTCTTTCCGTAGTCGTGCAGAATCAAATCTCGCAGCTGTGTTTCAACCTTGATCCAGTCCTCGTCGGATAACGTGGGCCAAATGTGATGCACTTGAGTTATAACGGTCTTGTCAGGTCGGAGAATGAGTTTCGTCTTGTCAGGGTTGACGTGAAGAGCACGAAGTATAAGAACTAGACGAGAAAAGGCTGTGTACGACGATATACTCTTGAGCCATTCATCGTAGAGGTTGAAGAGAACCATCTGAGGTTCGGTGGCGCGGAGAATCATATCACCTAGCTTTTCAACCTTCATTGCTGCCTGGAAGGGTAGCTGCAGTTCTGAAGCACGGATAGATATGTTCGGGAAATCTAGTAAATGGACTTCCAGAGGATCTAGCAGACCCTTGCGTGTTACAATCAATTCCTTCGGTTGCTCTTCTACTGGGAGAGATCGAATCAGCGCAGCGACTTCTTCGGCCGTTTTCCATTTAGCCAATTGACCTAGACGCTTTTGCCCAGCCCAAACGCTAGTGTGAATAATCTTGAGGAATAGTTGACCGGTTCGCGGGTTGAAAATGAAGATGGCACCGTTGATCGGCTTGGTGGTCAAGTTGCCTTCGAAGGTCTTGTGGATAGTGACACGGTACACGTTAGTGTCATCAATGAAGAGCTTCGTTTGATTACTGAACAACTCAGAGTAATTCTGAGAGTTCAGGAACTCTTGGTTGCTCTCTGACGCGTAGAGCTGAAGACCCTTCCTGATACGTTCGCGAAGAACGTAAAGAGCAGGATTAGCCTTCATAATCTTTGCCATGGCCTCTTGTACAAGTTGCTTCAGACCGGGGAAGTATTGTCCGTAGGCGGAATAGAGGTTGTAAGCAAGATCGATACCGACCATCAATCCAGTTGCTGAAGGGTAGATGCTCATGCTGTCTTGGGTGTAATCCAAGTACTTTGCACGAGTATAACGCTCGATATCATGAGAGTCATAATCGCCATACCTTAATTGGATATCGAGCCAGAATTTGTTCGTGGTAGTAGGTTCGATAACGTCCTTAGTATCGTGCAAAAGCGATGGTCGAGTGACATTCCATTTGTTACTGGCGAAAAGTAGAATATCGGCGCAAGAGCTGTTCATCTTATACGATTTTCGAGGATGGATCGTCTCTTTCTGCACCGTTTCGATCCCAAGAGATTCTAGCTGTTGGTCAAATACTTGACAGAAGTCCATAACCACAGACTCGTGGATCTTCTGCCACAAATGGGCACGGAAGATTTGGATAAGGGAAATCTTCAAGGTAGGAATCTTGCCGTGCAAGAAAATACCCGTAAGATCTAGCTGGACCTGGAAACCGACATAGACATTTGCACGGTTGATGGTCGGTGACCACCATAGTGTAAATCGACGGTTGGGGATTTGGTTTAGACCAGATCTCTGCGCGTTAGTCAACTTCTTGAATTTCATTGACTCTTCAAAACCACTGGCTTTCTCCCAGAACAGACCCTCCCATGATGGGAAACCTGTTGCCTTGAACAAAGTGTGCTCGAGGATTGTTTCCACACCACCTAGAGCCTGGATGACATCGGAACGGTAGGCGTTCAGGTTCCAAAGTTTTCCGTCGTGACGCTGGCTGGTCCACCAGAAGGGGTTGCTCTTCATGAGTTGGTAGATCTTGAACTCGCTCCGTGTTCGGAAACCCTTATCGAAACTGAGTGTGCTTCGGTCTTTTTGGAACAGTGTGTTGATACGCGGTAAACCACGGTCCCAGCTATCTTCCAAGTCTTCTAGGGTTAAACGCCTGTTTTGTTGGTTGGCTTCTAATCGCTTTTGGGAGTATTCTGTCCAAACTCTTTGTGAATCGATGAACTCAGCCTCCCAGGGGATGATGTATCGGAAAATGTTAGGGATTAGGGTTTCTTCATCATGCGTCATACCAGCTCGGAAGTGGCTGACACCAGTATCCGTTTGCTTTGAATAACGCTTGTCGCTAGCCGGGATGAGAATATGGGAGCCGGAGATCATTCCTAGACCACCCAATTCCTTCGGCGTGTAGAACACAGCAGGAGGAAAACGCGACGGCATCTTCGAGTTCAATCCGATCTTTACTCGGGTCTGAATCTTGGTCTCACATTTCACGATAGTATCTAGTAGACTGACGGTAGATACTGCGGCTTCACGATAATAAGTGAAGAGTGCGATAAGGGCAGTGTTCCACTTATTGGCAATCTTGGTGAAGGTCGTTGATCCAGACGACATTAGGATTTGGCGAATCCTATTATTGAACTTCTGACAATCCTCCTCCGTAACTTGCAGGAAGGCATGCGCTGTTCTCTCTTTGGTGGTATTGTCCACGAGAGACCAGATGCTGTCTTTGATAGGAAACTCATCGTTTTGATTCCTAATCTTAGGAAGAATGCGGACCTCAAATCCGACCATGGAATAGAGCAGATTCGGGTTGTCGCGACTATAGACGCTGGCAAAGGTGTCGTCCCATTCAATCGTAGTGACAGATCGGGGGAGACGGTTTTTCAAGTCCCAGAACACAGCTCGGCCGAGGTTAACATCGTGCCTCATCAGCCGCATGCGTGAGTCCCTTGGCCAACACTTTTTGCTCTTATAACCAATCACATTCTCGAAGTTTGGATCAGGCTGCTCTGTCAGGAATCGCTGAATGAGGTCTCGCGACTCTTCGGCGGTAAATCGCAGGAAAACCCATATCCTGTCGATATATCTCGTGTATAAACGGATAGGATGCTTCGTCTCCGTCTCGCGATCGCGGAACTGAAGGAAATCGTTAGGGCTTTGTGGCGGACCAGCGATCTCGCTAGCACGATTCAAGCCAAGAAGCAATAGATCAAGAACGAGACCGTAGTACTGGAAAACGAAACCCGAGAATTGAAGACCACGAATCATACCGTAGCTATTGATGTGGTTCATATCCTTGTAAGTTAGCTGTACGTTGTTCTTAGAGCTGATGTAATCTGCCAAATTGTGATCCATAATCAGTCTGAGAAGTCGGTTCAGCAAAGTTAGATCTATCTTCTCGTAGACCTTGGATAGCTCTGTCTCGATCATAACGTTACATTCACCATCCGCAGTCTCCCAGACCTTTTCTAAGTTGTTGATACCCTGGGCCCATTTGTATGCTAGCAAGGGAGGTATTTCAGAGTCGGAGGGCTTGATCCAGGCGGGGAAGAGATGTCGCTGATCGGCTTGGTACCAAAGATACTGGTCAAGGTAGGCATCGCTGATTTTCTCGATGGGCTCAATGTCGTAAACGGGATTAATCGTGCTATAATTGTCGTTCATATCAATCTGCACTTCTTTGAAGGCTCGTTGGGTGAGGAGGAATCGTTTGATTCTTTCAAGCGTAGTGCCAGGGCTGTCATAAGCCTGCTCAATCAAAGCTAACTCCTCTCGCTGGCTTTGGTTCAGACGACCTTTAACGGAATATGCCTCCCGCAGCCTTTCGAGCGCAAGAATGAGAATTTTCGTGTCGTGCTTGTACGACACACTTGGGAACGGAATTGGGGTAAACTTCCGGGATTCAAGCCAATGCACAGTCGTCGTATAGATTGCCACAGCCTCTTCAGATGACACGTAGGGGCCGTCTTTCTTGTAGTTATGCTGTCGCTCCTGCTCGGCCTTTAGCCAGAGACGCGTGAGACGACCCACGTTCTTCTTTGCAACCGTTTTATCAACGGTCGCACCTCGCCGAATACGCTCGCGGTTATAATGCGCCACCGACATCCACCAATCTGCCTTCGCCTTGACGTAGCGGAGGATGATGTTTTCAATTGGCGCAGGTAAACCAGGCACCTTCCAAGGAATGTTACTCTTCCAACATCTCCAGGCTTCTGACAAATGTTGAAGAACGGTATTGACCTTATTCTGCTTGATACCTTCGGGCATCATATCCATGAGATCGGCCATTACCGAAGCTCGGAGTTCCAGGTCGAAATGAGATTCAACACGCTGTTTAGTCACGGTCTTGGCTACGCCCTTGCTGTGGCGTCCTTCAAATTGACGGGAGAGCAGGTTTCCAAGCCATCGCTCGAGGAGGGGAATTATTCCTCGCAAGAAGAAAAGCCATACTCGCCAGGCCGGCGCCCAGAAACCGCAACCAGGTCCCTTACCAACAGGTCCACTGTTGAACCTATAGTAGATGAGATGTTTTAGATCCTTACAAGACCGAATCTGATGCATCAGCTTGTACTTGTACCGGTACATACCAGTTAGCTGACCAACGTGATTGAAAGCGTAGAGGATACCATCAGCTAATTGGAAAGCGTCGATGTTACCTAGACGATATTGTACGTGCGAATCAACGATCAACTTCACTAGACGCAAGATCTCACGCATGAGATGGAACGCATTACCGAAACGCGACTTCTTTCGTTCCTTGGTCGTCAACGTTTTCACCGGCTTTAGGTTGAAGTTATAATCCAGGTGAAGATATGTCAGATTCTTACGGTGGATTAAGAGGTTCAACATGTTGAATCCTTGTCTAGAAACCTGGAGACCGGCTTCGACCCAGTCGATCGTAGTTTGCTGGAAAAACTTGGTTTGTTTCAAGCTCCTTAACAGGTTTTGTCGGTTGAGCGCTTTCGGCTTCTTCTTATGCAGCTCATTAAGAACATAAGTTTTGAGAAGTTTCTGATAGGATACTCGAACCTTGACAGGCTGCTTCGGAGGGCAATGCTCAAGATACCACTGCTTTACAAGAGAGACGTCTTGTGCACGAGCCATCCGACCAGATCTACGGTCGAAGGGGAAGGGAGCCCACCACAGACCGATAGCAGACGATGTGTCTTCCGTATAAAGCTCCTCATCAGCCAAAAAGGGCTCAACGCTATCCGGCAGTTCGAAAGCATCCTCCTCGGGCTCTTCGAGATTTCCAGCGCCAAATATCTCGTCTTCGTGACTGATAGTGGCGTTCTTCGGGGCGACTGAGCGAGACGATATAGGGTTGACCATAGGGTCGAAATGAAAAGCGGGTAGATTAGGGTCTTCGGACCTGGTGTATACGATTTGCGGGTGAGAATGCCAGTTGAACTTGACACTTCGAGGGAGCGAATTGTAAAGGTAGGGATAAGCGACGCGGTATTCGGTCCTAATCGGGAATCGGAAGATGATTCGATCGATGGCATTGAACTCTCCAAAGTCCTCGTCATTTGGATCGATGTCCTTATACAGTGGTTCGAACCGAGGACCACCAGGTAGTGCAACGTTCAAGGCCTTCGCAGTAAGGAAACTCTTCAGATCAAATAGGTAGAAGTAGTTTTGGTCGACCGTCTCGCTTAATAACGGACGACTGAGTCGGTGGAGGGCAGCCATCTGTGGCAATGTAAGATTCCACTGCTTGTAACTTGGGCCGTTGACATGCTCGGTATCAACCAAGGGTCGATGGTCATAGAACCATTCGTAAACGGCGCCATCCTCCTCTTCATCAAGCTCCATCTGAATCGGCTCCAGCGGTTCGACGTCTTCGATATTCTCGGACCACGATAGAGGAGGTTCTTCGTCGTCAAACGGTGGAAATCTCATTCTTTTGAAGAGCCTGCGGTCGCTCTTCTCCTTCCTCATGGTCAACCACATCGTCGCCCACTGCGCGTGGAACACAGGTGGGATAACCCGAGGAATCTCGTTGACAAGCGTCAGGCACCCGTTAACATGGTACAAGACCTTGACCTCTCTCGCAGACTCCCACGGCATGGGCATATTCTCTAGCAACTTCATAACCGCATGGGGCATGAATTTGAGAGCGCCGAGATAACTTCGCTTATCGCTCGTGTACTTCTTCTGGGAGACATCGCCAATATCCTTCACGATCTTGCGCAGATGCTCCGGGGGCATATCGGCCTTCTGGGTCTCGACAGCGCCACCCTTGCGCTTTTCCCCGAAGCGATTTCGCTGATCTCGAAGCCATTCCCTCTTCTTCTGTGCGAACTTGGCGATGTGAGTGTCGGTCGGAGGTCGGTATCCAGGGGGAGGAGGAGCCGGCGCTCCAGGAGGCGGTGGGAGGAAGTCCGACGGAGGGCCAGGAGGAGGGGGAGGTGGTGGTGGCGGTCCCCAGCCGGGAGGAGGTGGAGGGGGTTGAAATGAAGACATCTTCAAGCCAGCAAAGATCGTAGCTTTGTGACTTTTGATGCTATCACTACCGCGGCGCGACGAACCGCGCGATAATGCTACAAACGCTTAAGACAGGCAGCAATAGTTTTCGATTATCTTCAATGAAATGAAATAGAGATTGTGATGATAATAACAGTTAAACGCGACGTCCCCCAATTTGACCGACGCGAAAAGCTTGTTAAAGTGGTGAAGGTTGATGAAAGGTGATGTTTGAATCGTCAACGGTCGCCTGGGGCAATTTTTCTTACGACCAGTACACCTTAGTTTGTAGAAGGCTCCACTTCCGATATTCCTTGGCGCGACGGGTGAGGCTTGAGCTCCGGTGGTCACGTGTGCAGACACAAGATACGTACCCGTAATGTGTGGCTTTCACGACGTGCATGTGGCTAAATTCGAGGTCCCGCACAATTTACAAAACGTCGTTTCCATTGGCTCAAAACTAAGCGGGCTAAAGATCCATCCCACACATCTAATCAACCTTTTGCAAAAACACCAAAAATTCATCACTCACAAAAAAAGTTGCAAAGGAACAAGTCAATTAACTCTTCCAGCAACAACCGCCAAAATGCCTAACAACCGAGTCACCTACCGCCGTCGCAACCCGTACGTCTTTCTTTTCGATTGAAATGATCATCAAAATTGAATTATTCACATTGCTTTGGTCGCGCAAAAGCTAACGTGTCGCTTACAGTTACAACACCACCTCCAACAAGACCCGAGTCGTCAAGACTCCCGGTGGTGAACTACGTGCTCTTCACATCAAGAAGCGAGGAACTGCCCCGAAATGCGGTGACTGCGGAGTCAAGCTACCTGGCGTAAGTTGATTCAATTGTTTTTGTTGGATAGCATCTAGGGGCAGAGGCATGAGAGAATATTGGAAAATTTCGAAAATTCGAACCGAACTCGATCTTCGCAACCATTTGCAATCACGGCCACCATATCGATCGCCACTCCAGGATTATATCACAGATTATTTCGTTATAATCACGTTCACGAGAATATTTTTACCTGAATTATTTATCGACTATGCGACGGAGGACCCTGCCCAGATGATTGAATCAATCGCAAAACTTCTCAAGCCAATGCTAACAGTCCTTCTTATAATAGATTCCTGCCCTCCGACCCCGTGAATACGCCCAGATCTCCCACCCCAAGAAGACAGTGCAACGAGCCTACGGTGGTTCGCGATGCGGCAACTGCGTACGAGACAGAGTCGTCCGAGCTTTCTTGATTGAGGAGCAGAAGATCGTCAAGAAGGTGCTCAAGGAGCAGAGCGAGGGCTCCAAGAAGAAATAAACCTAAATCCTTTACGCGACTTTGGGATGGAACGGTTAGGCCTTCATTGATTCGGGTGTTCAGAGGTCAGGGCTGCATTCATGCGAACGGCTAGTCAAAAGCTGTTTTCGTTTCTGGGACTTCTACTCATGGCTTAGATGATCGTAACGGAATAAACGACATCAGAATTACGACTGATTTTGACATTTCTCGTTTTCACCTATGCCGGAATATCTTGATCTACTAGGGACATCGCTGTGTAGGCGATGGCCATGAGTAGACACATTTCAAGGGATTGTTCACTTCACCTTGAACATAGTGATTGTAAATTCTGTGATATAAGTAGTCCTGGAGGATTCATACTTGATTATATTCGGACAATGATACACTTTCTAAATCTTCAGCAACCCTATGACACTATATCCAATGCACCCTAGCTTCACACATCAAGGCCTTGTTCATGGATACCATCTACGGACTCTTCTGCGTAGATATTTTTCAGAATAACGTTATATGCTTTGAGCTGTGAAACACTGAATCATACCCGTCGAAGCTATATCTTAGTCAAAATTTCCACATATAAGCATGTTTCACTGTATTAGCATATCATTGATTTATCCGAGATACTCGATACACGGTGGGTCTCCAGAAAAATGACGTCTGTCTTTTTTCCAGCGCAACCTCAGCTCATCCAATTCAACATCTTGAAGCTCAACGGCCATAACACAATGGGACTCACAACCAAACGATAATACACACAAACTGCGGCAATGGCTTCTCTACGCGCCTGTCGACCTTTATCCCAAGCTGCCACGCTTCTCCGCCAAAGCCCTCAAATTAGCCATGCGACCCGTCGCACCGCCCTCCCCCGCGCGGTGGCAGCGTCCCGATTCCCATCTTTAACGTCTTCGTCGCCATTCCACACCACGCCCCGAACCCAGCGCATGAAAACCGACGCCCCACAGACAGATCTCGGCGCTCTGAACGTCCTCGCAGATGCCCCCGTGCCCGCGACCTCCGTCGACGTGTGCGCACACGACGGCTTCCACCTGAACAGCGGTGCGAAAGTCGTAGGCGGGTCCGGCGTCCTGCTCGTCGGCGGCGAGGCCTTCGTCTGGAACCCGTGGCTCGCGAGGGAAGGGGGCGAGAAGAGGTTGTTGAATGCCAAGGGGCAGTGGGACGTTCCGAGGGAGACGTTGGGGCTGTTTAGGTTGGTTTGGCCGAGGCCTGGTAGGTTATGCTCTGCGTGGATTGGAGGGTGTGTGTATAGAGTTGTGCTAATGTGTGTTGGTTGGTGTGACAGATCTACTGATATTAGGGCTCGGCCCGCTGAATCGCCCGATTAGCCCGGAGCTTAGACAACATATAAGTAGCCTCGGTATGAGGGTCGAGGTTCTTGACACGAGGAATGCGGCTGCGCAGTATAATCTGCTGGCTACGGAGAGGGGACTCGATGATGTTGCTGCTGCGCTGATACCAATTGGTTGGAGGGAAGGGTACGGGGCAGCTTGATGGATAGATGGAGGTTACATATGTTAATGGAGGTGGGCTCTATCGGCGTTAGGTTGGTCAAAACATATCATCTCTTCTCTTCTCATACACAGCACGGAGGGCAAAAACAGCATGTCACAATCATAAGGTGTAAAGTCATCAATTACTCCCGCCAGAATTCCAGTCCATTCACCCCATGTATCAACCCATCTATCAATAATGACACCTCCAAACTCCGACGCTAATAACCTGCCCTATAACAAAAGGCCTGTGTAATGCAAAGCTCTGTCCAAGAGCTGATGAAATGGTATCAAAGGAAACGCTTTTTCATATGCCGGATATGGGACCTTAAATGTGTGCCCGTCGAAAATCAAACGCTATAAATTTCGCTGTGAAAACGTGTCGGAGTTCGTGGTGATAATCGGGATGGCGCTCTCCAGGAGACTTTGGGATTTTTTTTGGTAAGATGGGTGCTTTACGAAAGCTTCTCCATCACCCAGTCGCGGTCGACGAAACCCTCCTGCTTGCTCTCATTCCGGACGAAGATCCATTCTACAAGTTTCTCGATTAGCTTGTTGTTTACGGATAGACAGGTCAAACAGGATTACATACGCTCGAATCCCCGGAAGATGACGTAAAGTGTCTCGCCTTTTTGCACAGAGAGTTGGTGCGGCGTGGTTTTCTGGAAGTCGCCACGGGCGACGACACGCGGGTATTGGGCGTTGGATGTGGTAGGCATGGCGATAAATATTGGTAAAAGAGATAATAACTAAAGTTATTGGTATCTCTGGTTGTTTAGGTGTCAGATCGAAGTCGTAGTGTGGTTATGGTTGTGGGTTGTGTTTGAAGTGTTGATCTGATTTATGAGATGGAGGGAAGTTCTCGTTCTGATGTTGTCTGGAGTTTTCGAATAAGTTTCAATCTGAAGTGCAGGCTGCCACTTATATAATGTTCTGCGAGGGCGGTCTCTGTCGTCTAATCAGTAGGGAAGGACCAACTTTCACAGTAGAGTACCTGCGGTTTACCACTTAGCTAAGGAGGACTCGCATATTTTAGTGGCATTTATCTAGAACAAACTTGTACTCTGCGGATTATTCGTCGAGAAAACCAGTGTGTTTTACAAAGGAAATATGCATAGTTGGTTTCATGATACACATTTTCATGTTTATAGGTGTTTGTATGCAAAGCACAGGGCTTCTATAGCTTCTATATGTTACTGATTGCGCTGAAAAAAACCTTTTACTGCATAAACTTCTCAATTTTGAAACTCATAAACTCAAGAGTCTAAAAAACACTGTAGAATACTGTTGCGTCTAAATAGGAATGGGTGACGTAGAAAAATTGTCGTCTTGTGTGTTTGTTGCGTCCTCGCAGTTTGTGACTGGCTAGTTTCTTATAGCACCTTCCTACACACATTGTCAAAACACTGTGGGAACAAAAATTTTCTTATCATAATCGTGAACATCAATAATAGACGCTTTTTCATCAGATCATAAATTCAAACTGATTTTTATTGCTCATTCATTGTTTCCAAGTTGTAGCAATCTTCCATCTCACTTATACGGAGGCGCAAGCCCAATTGAAGAAACAGGGATATTTGTCAGCCTTGCATGCTGTGGCTAGTATGCAAAAAATTGATTGGCCAATGCTAGTAGTCCAATGGCAGCCTTTTTGAAACACACGTTGGGGTGTAATGACGAATTAGTGGCTGAAGGAGCAGGGTGCTATGACGATATTAGCTCGATAGGGCGCGGGCTTGGCAATTGGTTCATTTTCATCGAATTTCATTGACAATTTGAGCCACTCCGCCATAAACGTGTATAGGTGTATGCCGTACAACACGACACAGCCAAACGGGTCATATCTTATTATTAGATCTCCCAGCATCTGACAAACTAGCGATTTTTTTCTTTTTCTATTTCGCATCGAACCACGGTATATATATCAATTTTTCTAAAGGCGCATCGGTACTTGATTGAAGTCTTGAAGATCCGTCATTTTTCCTTTTGGCGCCCAACGAGTCATTAGGAACTCGGTTGCGATCAAAGACCAAAAGACTTGGGTTTCGTTTCCGGTTTTCGGGTTCCCGTCAGAGTCGCATGTGAGAAAATACAATCCTGCATATCGATATCTCATATCCATATCCATATCAGAGAAGTCGACGGACAGAGGACTTGACAACCTTGGAGCTCCGAATCGTCACTTTTTTGAAAACTCACCTGCATTGTCCAATGTCCATTGTCGCATCGTAACATTGAAATTACATATCACCGTGGTATCAATCTATTATCTACCTATCCACCCACCTATAATTCCTGCCCTAATCTAAACTTGAACCCTTACGTCGTCTGCTTCGGTTACTGCAAGCACTTTAAAAAGTGGTAAGTGCTCATTCATCAAGGTTCTTATCTCGAGTTGCTGCTGCTTCGATGCCGGAATGGCGCACGTCGGTGGATCGATTCTTTAGATTCGGTGAAGGTACCACCACCAATTGTCACATTAGAGACACACCCAGAGCTCCCCATGCTCTCCATTCATGTTTTTCTAATACTACCATCTCCTTATTCATCTTATGTTGGATTGAGTTATTTACCATGTCTTCGTCCGACGCAGCGTCATCTTTATTAAAGGCTAGGCAACTAGTCTTCGGCCTCACCGTCGCCCTTGGGAGTGCATGGTATCTTCACCGACGAATGGCCAGGACCCGAGCCGACGGGCCCGATTCGAAAGATGCGGACGCCACGTTGAACCCCCCACTACTTCAAAAGCACTCTGAGATAGTGTCTTACACTGCTAGCCGCACTGGCATTACTTATCCCGGCATCCGGGTCTTTTACCGTCGCCATCCGAAAGCCGACGAACTACTTCAGGACCCGGCACCTCTCCCTTTGCTAGTCTTCATCCACGGACTCGGAGGATCCGTCGCGCAATTTCACCCACTACTCACTAGTCTCGTTAATTCCGCGTCATGTCTGGCCATCGATTTGCCCGGTTGCGGCCTCTCCCAATTTGCGCCCACATCTTGGGACGCGTATACGACGGACGCCCTGACGGACTTACTCGAGACCATTATTGAGGGGTATCGGGAAAAGGACCAGGGAATCGTTCTAATCGCTCACAGTATGGGAACCGCAATTGCTGCTCGTATTGCGAATAAGCAGTCGGCATTCTACTTGCGTCCTCCTTCACACGTGATGGGTCTAATCGCTATCTGCCCCGTATCTGGCCCACAGCCGCCGAAAGTGGTTCGTACTATTCGAATGCTTCTCTGGCTTCCAGATTTTATCTTTAATATTTGGCGGTCTTGGGATAAGCGGGGTGGCCCAGAGAGTGCCAGCGTCAAACGCTTTGTCGGTCCCACAGGAGATCTCGAGGCTCGTCAGATTCAGGATAGATTCAATAGCCAAAGTCGCACGCCGGTTTTCCGGAGAATGGCGTGGGGCGCGTTACCCACACATTTCGTTGATGGGAAACCGGTCGGGGGGCTATTTGGCGAGCCCACTTGGACCGGCCTCGATATTCCTGTTTATCTCATAGGTGGAGAATCTGATGTTGTCACACCACCAAATGAAATTGAAAAGATCCGAACACTTCTGGAATCCGCCACAAAACCGGCTGTATCCGGAGTTACTACGCCCTATAAATCCGATTCTTCTGAGGTTGCTAATGGCAATTCGTCTAACGTCACCGAGGCGAGCGCGATCGTCGACGCCGCGGCTCCGGTGAGTACTTCCGTCAAACAGCGAGACGTGCCGCAGTCGATCGACGCTATCACCGACGAGGATTTCACACGGAAGCAGCAGCAAACGGCGAATGTGGAAGATAATTATGAGGATCCCACTACCCCGAGGGATCAGGAGTCCATTGGCGGTATTCCTCCCCAGCCGCGCCACCCAACAAAAGTGGTCAAAACCTCGTTATTGCCAGCCGGACACGCCCTTCTATATATGCCTAACACAGTGAGAGTCTTGGCAGGACTCATTGGTGACTTCATGAATGACCATGTCACTGGTCGTTTTAGTCTGTAAGTTCGCAATATGCACGGCTTAAGTACGTGACTAGATTAATGTATTAAATAGGGGCTGGCAATTGCAACACCTATCTCGGGACGGCAAGTGGGATGTCAAGAATCTCGCTAAGTGGAAAAGCGTCAAGCCCGTCAGCGAGCCTATCGGCGGCATCTTCCGCGTCAGTTTCTCTATCAGCTTCCTTCCAAGACTCGAGTCTAACATTCACAGGCCATGAAAACCTTGCGAGAAATCGACGAGGATCACGCTCCTAAGATCTTCGCGGCCAAATGGTAAGTGCTTTGCATTTACGTGTGAGAAAGAGCACTACTAATTCTTCTGCCAGGGGGCACATTGTCAAAGATATTATTGACATCAGCCACCAGGAGCCAGTGTACGACCCCAAGAGTTTCGGAGACGGTATAAAGTACCATAAAGTAAGACGTCATAAACCTTTATCAAAAAAAGCATATTTTCTAACGATTTGAAGTTCCCCACCGTATCAAAAATTCCGCCTACCTTAGATGAAGTAGCCAATTTTATTAAGCTCGTGGACCGCATCCGCGAGGATCAGCAGAAGCGTGCAGCCACAGAACCCGGTTGGAGTCCGGACCACGTCATCGGCGTTCATTGCCATTACGGCTTCAATAGAACAGGTGAGCGCCACCACCCCAAGTCAAGAAAGAAGAATCGAAACGGTTCTTCATTTATCGAAATATACATGCTAACAGACTGAATATAGGCTACTTCATCGTTTCTTATCTCGTAGAGCGCTGTAATTACGACGTTCAGGACGCGATCGACGCTTTTGCGACGGCGAGACCTAACGGAATTCGCCACTCACACTTCCTCGACCGCCTGTTCGTCAGGTACTCTCGCTTGCATGAGTGATTGCTTACGGCTTTCACCTCGGTTTCTCTTCTTACGTTTTACTCACTTTTTTGGAGTCTGGGAATGGATGGGTTTAGAAGCTATGTTAGCAATGGATACGGGTTTTATTCCACGGGTCTCAACATCTGTACGGATAGGTATTTTCAAGCGCCTCTATTCCTTTTGGGAGTATCGGCGTTTACTTAATAGAGGCATTGTTCTGTTCTCTTGTTCCCCCCGTGTCGGTTATGTGTAAAAAACTCCCGCCAAGACCTGCCAGTTGTGCTTACAGCTGGTGTTTTCCTCAAGAAACAGACACTGTTTTCAATCGGCTATTCTTCATTAATTGGATTGTCCAATACTCTGAGAAAACATTAGATTATATAGACTCGAGCCTTAATCATGCGAGAAGGGATGCATTAATTGACAACAACTACATAGTGCAAGATTGGTGCTTGAAGTTGAAGGTCATAAATGTGTATATTCCTGACAGCTGTTAACACGTCTTGACAGGAGTGCTTTATTTTGAGGGGGGTTGGATCTTTGTGTTACTGAGGTATTTTACCACCCTGCTTGAAAATTGCATTATCACATCTTTTTTTCTAATACAACGTCATATCCTTCTTTCAGTATCATTTCTCGCGATATAACTTAGTCTAATCGTTTTATAGAATACGTTCACAAAATATAGGCACACACTACAGGTTGCTCGAGGGCTGTGGACAGTGGCTTTATGGCGTATGCAGAAGCGAGGGTGTTCTAGACTCACTTGAACAAAGAGGCAGGAAATCTAGAACTTCGAAGCATTGTCTTGGAATACTCACAGCTTATCTAGACATGTCTCACTAAACTTGGTAGTTAATCACTAATACAAGGCGACAAATCATAGAAAGGCAGTGTATTCAGAACAGACATGCAAGACGGATCCATCCTAACTCCTGAGACTTTGCGTACGTTACTCCCAAACCAAACTCAACGGGTTCTGCGCCAATGAAAGGGTATCGCCAACGAGGTATTGATCACGACTTTCCTATCGAACGTGACCTCCTCGCCTTTCTCCTTTCGCCTGTCGCCATGCAATGCGTAAAAACCTAACTCCCAGTAAAGCAAAGAAAAGCACTATCCGCCGATGGATCCGTACGTCGTAGTCTCGTAAGCATCCTTTTAGCTATTCACACCCTTAGGCTCGTTTCTTTCCCTTGCCCTTCTTCTCACCCTTTCCTTCATCCTTGCTCTTGGAGGGCAATTCTGGCAGATTCTCCAACGCAGCCCACACCACGCGACGCCACTGCACGTCTTCGACTTCGGCTAAGACCTGGCGACTGATCTCCGGGTCCGCGGACTCCTCGACAGAGACGAGCGCCTCTTCGCGCGCTTTGATGCCGTCCATGTACCCCGCGACGGCCTTCTCGAAGGTCAGAGAAGGGTTCGGGTCCGTGTCTATGGACGGGAAGAGCGCGTGCAGGACGTGCGGGGAGGGCATGTAGGGGATGGCGGTGGAGTCTGGGATGAATGGTTGAGGGGCGCTCGTGTAGGCGTGGATTAGCTCCATGCGTTGCTTGCGGACGCGTGGTTGGTCGGGGTGGGGCGGGGTTTCGCCCGGCCAGGTCGAGGGCATGTCCGGGATGCGTAGAAGAGTTGTGGGGAGGTGGAGGAGCGCCGGGGCGCTGGAGGGCGCGGCGCTTCCGCTCGCCGTGTGCATGCTGCGTGATTGGGTCGAGGGGATGCGGACGCTGCCAGCTTGGATCGAGGGAGGCACTGTCTTGCCCGATGTGGAGACCTCTTGGGTGCCGGCTCCGACGGTTGTGGTAGCTGGGGCGACGACGGCCTCGCCCGCCTTGCGCACGGCTTGGGTGTTAGGCTCCTCAGTGAGAAGCTTCTTGTCTTCGGCCTTGCCGGTGGCGTCCTCGGGACCAGGTAGGTTGAACACCGGATCGTCTTGGTCTAAGGTGAGCTTCGGCTTGGCCCAGTCGGGCTCCCAGGGCATCCATGAGATTGAGCGCTTTTGGCATGCCTGGTGAGTTGTCAGAGACTGCGGGACGATGGGTAGAGGGTATGTGGGTTGTCTTACCGATGAGAGGGCATTGGCTTGGATGCCGCGACGGAGTCCAGCACGGACAACGGTGGATGTGATGGCACTCATTGTGTTGGATTGTGCAGATAATTCTTGATGACGAGCGTGTAGAAAGGAAGATTTCGCGAATGCGAGTGCGAGATGATGTGCGCAATGTTGGATGTTATGTGATGTGAGAAGATGAAGAAAGGAAAAAACGGAAACGCGGCGCAGGTTTGACTTTATCGAGACACGTGTAGAAGACTGGAAGTTACGAGACGGTGTTTGCTCCGGAGAAAGAAGTAACGAACGAGTGGACCACCTCAGAATTGACTTCTCGACACTGCCCAAAAATTGTGAGATAACACCAAAATAAGGGTTTAGGTATCGCGGGTTTTTTTATCACAGTATGGTTAGCTGCTATCCAGGCGATTTTTGGGTCGTCTATATGGATCTCTTTCACTTCTCAATAATTTCTTTTTTTCTGACTCAGCTCACCCATTTCATCAGTGAGTTTATGAACAGACTTTGGTCTGCCATTGGAACTTCGAGTATGTTTCATGCTCACGAGGACTGTCGATGATAATTCATTTATTAGATGGAATTTTTACGTGACTGCACCCCCTTTTCTGACCCACTTATATCAGGTACAACCACATCACCGAACTACTTAGTACTTACTACACGGTAGCAATAGAAAACGTTAGAGCTTAAGTTCCTCTATCTTAGTAGAGTTTATCCTTCAGTATCGTTGCCGCGAATTCAGCTAGCGCGTACACCGATGATTGTAGGTGACAGGTAGTCAGTCGCGGTATCGCGCTAGAGTCCACCACTCGCAGATTCTGCGTTCCGTAAACTCGAAAACTCGAATCCAACACCTTCCCCAGACTATTCGTCCCAGCTGGATGGTGAAACGAGCGAGCTGAATTTTTAAATGCTGCTGTGATATCATCATCGCTTTGGACATCAGACCCGGGGTACACCTCGTTCACTATTACAGACTTCATGGTATCGGAGCGCATCATGGATAACAGACGCTTATAACCGTATAGAGCGACGGCGAAATCGCCCTCCGAACCGTAATAATTGGGATCAAGCAGCGGATCTACTTGCCAGTCTGAACTGTTCAAACGTATGGATCCGGGAGTCTCGGGCTGTACAAGGGCTGCGTGGACTGAGACAGTATTTGAACTATCAGGCGAAGGAAGCATGGAAGTAGTACTCCATTGATAAAACATATGTGGCCGATCGATTGGTAAGTTTTTGTGAAAATCCACGTTCACACCGAAACTATCAAGGACCTCGTCCGAGAACCTCTCCGCAAAGAACGAGGAAGAGCCTGAGGTTGATAGAGGCCCGGTTGAGTTTTCTTTATATTCTGCCAAAAAGGAGGCAAGAAGTGTTGGGTCTCTTAGTGCTTTATTGGTGATAATGTCTGGGGTCGCGTTAAACATCATAATAGAATAGTGGTGATCGAAAAAGTTTTTCCCAACTTCAGGCCTGTCAACCACTACCGGAATCTCTAGACCTTCGAGATCACTCTTCGGACCAATTCCCGAAAGAAGAAGTAGGCGTGGGGAATTCACGGCCCCTGCCGTTATAATTATTTCTGACCCCAACACAGTACCAGTCTCGTTGTTTGAGCCTACATAATCGATGCCAGTGGCCTTGATCCCGTCGAAGTTGATCTTGATGACTCGGCTGTCGTGGATTAAGTCAACATTTGGGCGTCCAGCTAACTGAAATCCGTAGGCAGGTAGAGCGTATGACCGTGTATTGTTAACATGATTGATAGAATGGGGCCCTCCTACGCTCATGCCAATCCCATTGCCGGCTGTGAAGTCGGCATCTACTGCATCATTAGACACCCACGTATCAACAAATGTGCTATCGGCGCTTGATCTTTGCTCGTTAGTCTCGTAGCTAACGCAGACATGTTCTGGCCCAAAATTTGTCTTCTCGATTACTTGGCTGTAATTGAGATCCGCCGGCACAAATAGATTGCTGCTTTTCTTGAAGTAATTCACTAGACTGTCCCATTTAAGCCCGTCTATTCCCGATATATTTGCCCACTCATCAAACACAGACTTAGAACCTCGACAATAGGCCATAATATTCACAGCTGTGCCTCCTCCCCAGCCATCTGCAAAAAGGAGTTAGTAATTCTTTCTCTAGCTTGAATAGGGGTAGAGTATGTTTCGAGTGTAATATTCCTTAGCTCGACTGAGAAAACCTCACTCCCAAGGCAAGCTAAAAAGGGAGTAAAAAGAAATGCTCGTGGTAACCTACGTCCTTGGTGCAGTGGTGGCGTGGCACCATCAAGAGTCACCTGTGGAATCGTCGTGAAATTCCAGGTATATCGAGTCCCTTGTAGCTGGCTAGCAAACCGCGGAGTGGTAATAGTCTCATTGGTATAAGTGTCCGGCCCAGCTTCTATGAGCAGTACCTTGAAGTCAGGATTTTCTGAGAGCCTACTCGCTAGTACAAACCCTGCTGGGCCACCTCCAACAATTACTGCATCGTAGGGCTCCAAGCTTTTTAGTGCTGCTACCTTGGAAAGAAGGGAACCTAGCAGGATTCTTTGGCATAACTTCCACATAGCTCTGCTTTTCATTAGGAGGGCGGGGTATAGGCTCGTTTTATAAAAATTGAGGTGATACCTAGAAGCTTTGATCAGGTATGTGGAATGGATTGATACTTAGATATCTCGTTTGTAAGTAGAAGAAGAGCCAGGAATATCGAATAAAATCCGCTATCCAGGTATCTACCTACTTATATAGCTACTTCACGCCACGGGTAATTTGTCACGCGGAACTTTTGCTCTGCCTTCGGGTACTCCAAACGCCCGAAAGGCAAGACATTCCCGTAGGTGGTTAGATTAGCTGGCTGCCGCCTCTGCGGCGTAAAATAGATCATCACGCCACGGGTATAGTAGTAATGAAAAGGGGGGTTGATGCAGGGTATTAATAAGCACCATCCAATCATATACCAAAGCGTTGACCAGCTATCCTCAGCTTACAGTGACAAAAGCAAAAGACGTTTACAAAAGTTCAAGACGGAAGAGGGAGAAACATCCAAGTATATGCCATGAAATCGTCGTTAGCTTTATCCAATACACCATTTTTGTTGTAGAGGCATCAATTGTGCATCTTTCACACAATTCCTAATGCCATCCTCGTAACATAAGTAATAACTACTTCCCCACTGCCATCTAGGAGGAAGGATCTCCCGTGGGATTGCAGCGGCTTCGTGGCCGAGTACCGTTACCCTGCCCACTTCTAGCCGCTGGCAGTGAACGAAATCTCCAATTGAGAGAATGCCAACCAAGATCGCGCCAAAACTCTTCGTTTCGGTATCGTCGGTGAACATCCAGGTGGATTGGAAATGGTCGATAGTGCAATCGAGGAGGTTTGCAAATTGCTCCCACATGATGTCGCCTACGTAGCTTGTCTCGACTGCGATGTGGTAGAATCGTTGGTTCTGATCTCTCAAAATGAAAAGGCCTGAAAAATCCCCGTCTTCGCGCACGAAGCGGATGCCGATTTCTTGTATGCAGATGCCGTCTGCCGTCTGCCGTGCGCTCGACGATTGCGTCGGATGAGGTCCAAATTTCACCCATTGGAGTCCCATCACGCGCTATGTTGGAGGACGACTGTAAGAAAGTTTTGGGTGCCCAGCGTAACCCATGGGTCTTAAAAGTCTCTAGATGAGTGAATGCTAACTTTCGAGGGACAAATTGCAAGGCTTTCCAAATTTCCTGCATCCTTAAATCAGGATCAATTTCGAAAATCTTGCCGGCGTCTAGGTCGAGCAGGACAGCAAGACAAAGCGCTTCATCAGTCGCTACACTCGTCCTTCGATGGCCTAGTTCGTTTGCAATCGCAGATAGTCGTTCTGCTACTTGTCGCTTATCCTTGAAACATCTTAAAGAATTCCATCTAGCGCGCAATGGAATGATTATGTCTGCTTGCTCGACGATGTTTGTCGAGGCATTCTCGGCCGTCCTCATACCGATATCTAGGTCGTAAGGCCCATCGGCAAACTGAAAATGTAGTGACTTGGGTAATGCGCCTTCCTGGTATGTCCACAATCGAGTATTCCAAGTGCAGGCAAATATTCTCATCAAAGTTTCTATATCACGCTTTCCTTGCATCGAGCTCTCTAGAAGCCATGAGTCAAGGACGAGAACAGTCTTGGGCTTCGAATAGACAGTCCGCATTTGGTCGAGGGCGCAACTCTGAGCTTTAGGTCTATTTACTGAGTCGGGAGGTATGCATATAGTATCGCACCAGAAGAGTCGAGCGGAATAGTCACCTGGTAATGCCTTCACCAAATCACTAAGTCGACGTAGTTGGCAACGTGGAAGGGCATTTTGATGGAGGTTTCCTAGCCCGTCTGACCATACGTGTGAAATTGCAACATAGGGACCCTTTTCATTCTTCCTGGGATCATATTCCTCAAATCTTATCTTCGAGCTCTTATCGCTTTCTTCTATGATGTGTATAAGTGGAATTTTGCCTCGCTCTAGGATTTCGCAGAGTTCATCCAGGTTAGCTACTATCTCCAAGAAGCAGCTATTACCAAAGGACGTATCTTGTTCTAGTTTGACGATGCAGTTTATGATTGGGGGAGAGAAGCAATATATTCTTCTTCGCTCCCTATCGATAGCCCAACACCAATTGAGAATGTAGAGGTCGTGAAATGGGATTTTGCGTTGCTTAGGTCGATCTCTCGGATGGAGCGGGATCTGCTCGAGTTCGGCAAAGAAGCCACCGTAGCGGATAAGATCCACCATGCGACAAACGCTTTACAGTTCCGATCAACAAGCGTTGCTGCTGATGAGCCATTGTGCTTGTTTGACCTTCTTAACTTGAATTAGACTACTCGTAAAGCTATACTTCGTACCAAGCCGGAGAGGAGGATGGAACATCTATGGTCTGAGATTAACACAGTGCCGTCCGCCATATTGTGCGGTGACTGGCCTCGACTTTCACAAGACGGCTTTCGATGGGCGCCTCAGAGCCTGCTCGGCGGCGCTGAAAACGACTTTCTGGTACCTTACGAGCCAGGCCTTCGCGACGACCGTCCCCAGGTTACCGAAAACGGGTTGACATGCCAGCGACAAGGCTATGTGTTTCGCGTAGGACAATTTCTAGTCGGGCATCAATTCACAATCGCCGATGAAAACAATACTGTTTATAGTTTGTCCTTGAACATCGAAGGCGTAAAAGGGAGTGTTCCATATACAGGCGCGATGTGCTCGCAACGACCAGACGCACCAAAGCACTCGCGTTGCTTAGACCTGTATCAATTATATCAGTCCGAGGAACTGGCGTTTATTAACTTCGAACGCGAAATGAGAGTGAGGATGAAGGGTAACCGGGTGCTAATTGATAGCATTAGAAAACCAGAGATCGAGGGGTTCGTCGCAAGAGTGGTGAAGGAATCAGCGGACGTGATCTTCGTCCAGCGACTTTGCACTGCGTCTCTAGCGCGACTCACGAAGACTGAAGAACGAATCAAAAACCTCCCTTCTGAAACCACCGCTTTTTCTCCGACGACGTTGCTTTCATTTGCTCGAGGAACTTCCAAGCCTACTTCTCAAAAGTGGTGTATCGATTAAGACGCATAAGAAGTTGGTGGGCTCTTCGATCTGGAGGAGGCGATTGACTTACCGCAGCACAACCGTCAGAACCCCAAAGCAAGTCGTAGTTCATCGATGGAATATTGGATTACCTACCTCTGGATTCCCCCCCTAAAAAAGAAAAAACGAAAATTCTCACTTCTACCAACAGCCGATCCTTTTAGGTCTCCATGTCATGCCTCAAAAGAGATCATGTGAGCAACCAATATTTGAGGATATCTCCGGACTACCGCATCTTGAGAAAATATCTTGTTATCATAATAGAAGTATGCTAGGCAATGGCCTGTTGCTCAATGTTAGGGTACCTAGTAGTCATAGTCATATAGGTTAAAGGGATACGCAAGGGGCCATCGAGAAAACCATGTAGAGACACTGGTACACATCCCGGCTCGAGTTGCACAATCTCAATGTTGGCAATCGCATATGACCTGAAAATCGACAGCTATTCAATGGTCCAGCTTAGGTAAGATTTCTGATCAACATATTCATTTCTTCAGCTCTGAAAAGTGTAACTAGTTACTATTTACTAGTTAAAAACACTAATTCTTATAAGATACACTTTACAGCATCAAGTCTGCCGCTCTCTCAGCCACAGCATAGAGCGTTGCCGTCAAGTGACCACTTATCTGAGTTGGGAGGATAGAAGCATCAACAATACGGACATTCGAGGCGCCATAAAGTTGCAAGCTGGGGTTCACGACACCACCAAGCTCGCGAGACATCATCGAAGCGGTGCCTAGCGCATGGTGGTTCGATGTCAGCAGAGATCCGAGAGCTGTCGCCCATTGCGCGTCGCTGGCGTTGCGAGGTAGATCTGCGTCCCCAGGGACCAGATAGCCAGCTACCAGTTCATTGATCGGCTCTGTATACCAGAACTCTTGCGAAATGCGGCCAATTCCGGTTTGGACGGTAAGATCAAAGTCGATATCGAAGTATTTTGGGTCAATAGAAATAACCGGCCCGTCGATGTCTTCTGCTGAATTGATGTGAACACTGCCCCGAGAAAAGGGTAGCAGCGTCCAGAACGCTGATATTAATATATTGCCCGAACCGGACGTCAAGCTTTCTGCGATGGTGACGTGTTTGTTGAAGATGAGATCATGTTGGATTTGGAACATCTTTTCCAGCTGGTTTGGGGTAATAGCTCCACCGTTGGCGTCCGAGACTTTCTGAGCGTATTCGGGAATTTTGGAGTAGATTTCATCCGCCACGGTGGAAGTCTGGTTACCAAATATGTCTTGGGCCGTAGCGAATGTTGCGTAAGGCATGGTTCCTGTCAAGTTGGCACTTGAAGAATACTGCATTGACGTGTTTGGCTGGTCAATTAGATTCTCGCCCACGCCATTGAGCTCTATCTTCGTCTCAATGCCATATTTCTCCAATATCTTCGGATTCCCAACTCCCGATCTTTCCAAGATTGGCGGGGTTCTCAAGGACCCAGCGGCCAGCAAGACCTCTCTCGTTGCACCAATGGTAATCGTCTTGTTGGCAGAGTCGCGATACTCAACCCCATCAGCTGTAAGTAGGCTATTCGTAGATGAATTCGCCCACGCGATCTTGGTTACCGTACCCTGAATGATCTTGAGATTGGGCCTTTGCTCGATGGGATAGTAAAATGCACGTGCAGCGTCTTCACGTATGTCCGCGTCTCTATCCAGAGTCTGTGGCCAGATGCTGAAACCGGAGGTGCTCCCGCCGTTCACATCGGAATTCAAAGGATACCCCAGCGTCTGCCAGGCCTCTTGGGCCTTTTCAAAGAAGGTCCCATTGAGAAGTTCAAACGGGAACCCGGTCGTCAAAGCGCCATCTTCGCCGTGGTATTCTGGATTGAAACTCGCGCCTGCGGCTGTTTGCGCGGCAGTCGGGTAGGTGAAGCGTTCGACTCCTTTAAAATACGGATATAAAGATTCCCAGTTCCAACCATCATTTCCCAAGGTTTCCCAAGCGTCGAATTCGGCCTTGTCACCTCGGATATAGGTCATCCCATTGATTGTGCTGGTCCTATTTGGAATGTAAGTTAACAGATTCTCAAATGCTCTTCCTAACTCACCCGCCTATTGCTTTTCCTGCATGGTAAGCAAGGGTCCGGTTGTTTGCGCCTGGTTGCAATGTCGTAGTATACTGCCAATCTATCGGTGTGCCAAATGCGCGGAGGAACCGTGTCACATCTGTCACGTTGATATTATCGCGAACGTCTCCGCCTGGCTCAACAACGGCCACCCTGATATCGGGGTCTTCGCTCAATCGGTTCGCGAGGACCAAGCCGCAGGTTCCGCCACCTGCTATGATATAATCAAACGACTCGCATCTCATCTTTGCGGCAGACGCGAACAAGATCAAAGAGAGAGTTGCCTTCATCGTCAGCTGTGTTTGGTGTGACGAAAGCCTGTCTGTCCACAGAATTACCTGTGATGCTCAATTGTGTTGAAAGATCAACACCAAATAACACGAGAAAAAAGCAGTTGATTTCACGATTCATAAAAATCCTAGAACGGTCACGTTCGCTTACATCGTGCTGTCTTACGGACCGATTATTCCTACCTAGGTATACAGAGCTGGGTTTCTTTCAGCCATTGCTCATCAAATTGTTGCCTTGTGTTATCCCAATTTTCGAGCTGGCTTCTGAAATGGCTAGAACGGCTGACATTGCGGGGAAGATATACGACTAGACGTGCGAGGATCAGATTCCTACGGAAATTGATCCGTTTGCTGAAGGGGTTGGAGAGTGACGACGAGGGCATCAATTGATGCAGGTTTCGTATGAATTAGAAATGTGAAGACTATAGCGCGTTAATAAAGGTTATAGGTACTCCCGTCCCGCTTATTTTGATTAGGTAAGTTGACAGCATCCACCGCGGTGAATACATTTTCCGAGATTGTATTACCTAATCATCTTACCAGACAATTTCCCATCACGTTTTGGATGATTATCGCAGTTTGGCGGTTAGATGCATCAGAGTTCAAATGTTTTCTATCCGTTTGCTGCCCCGGAAATGTCCAGATGGGCCACGGAATTCCATCCCTCAAAGAGACTAGTGGTATCGGAGAGATATCGTATTCACGAGCGACGCTTGAACTCGCGCGTTCTAGCGGCGCAAGAGCAGGATAGCTACTTGTTCTCGCGAAATTAAGGACAGACGACGGAGGAGGGCAGTGGTTCGGTTCGATGCCATCCAAAATGAGCGCACGGACCAGGAACATCGACCTGTCTGTCAAACAGGAGAAATGGCAATTACTCAGGTGGTTGTTTGGTCTCCTCGATTTCTCATCGGCTCATCCTAGGTTCGGAGGAGCATAGGTATATATAGCAGAGAAGGAAATGAAACTTGGAAAACCAACATTCTTATTTTACCTGGTACACGTCCTTGATGCTTTTGCAAATGGATGTGGTGCATGTGGTACCTGAGATCCTCCGAATGGGTCTAAGTTGCAGCAGATCTTCCGGGAATAGGAAGGTGGATAACCACACACACTGCCGGTAGCCGCCCGACGAAGCTGAGCCATCTGCCAATCACGTCATCAGACTCGCTGTCGTGCAGAAGACGTCCTCCGGACTGCCCCTTTCATTGACCGCGCCCAGACGGCAGCTTCGAAGGAGAACATGGGTTGAGAGGCCAGCCGGCCAGACCGTACTTCATCCATCCCATAAATAGTGTCGCATAGATGTTATCGCCCGCATAATATCGATCGCGCACCGTATCTCGTCTCCACGAGCGGACCCGCGTGCTGCCGAAAGTGGAAGGCGGGCGGCGAACCCCTGAGGGATCTCAAGTCGAGTTACGAGCTCCTTTGTAACGTTAGTAATGTCAGGTAGCCTCCTCGAGGGTTCCTGGCCAGTAGTTTGTCCCATGAATCTATTCAATGACCCGGATTGGATATTTCACATGCTGATCTGACCTTACTTGAGCTTATATTGACTTTTGTCCTGATCCCCTCTCCTGTAGGAGTGGCAGGCCGGATGCATTTAAAGGGCACCGATCTCTCCGTTCTTGGCACATCGAGATCACCCTCGTTGCCATCCTCAGTAAACCGGCACAATCCCTCTTTAGTCCTAATTTGCCCATAATGTTCGGCTCTAAGGTAATCCAGACCTTGCCAAGACAGATCTCTCTGAAAGGATTCTCTGACATCGATTATCTAGATCCTCTCCACCCTCTTCTTGGCCGCTGTTGCGTCCGCTGTCGCCATCAGCGAGAGACAGAGCCAGGACTGTGTCGCCACTTGTGGGTCCGTTTGCTATTGGCAATCTGATATCGATGCCGCCGTGAAGCAAGGATACGGCTACTACCAGAACGGCCAAACCGTGGGCAGCGACAAGTACCCGCACGTCTACAATGACTACGAAGGCTGTATGTAATGCCGATAGTTCTGCTTGCTGTTCATCTGAAGAAGGGATTATTGACTTTTGGGTAATGCAGTTGATTTCCCCGACAGTGGTACCTACTACGAGTTCCCCATCCTCTCAAGCTTCGATGTCTACACTGGAGGATCACCCGGGTAAGTAATGCCAAGGGGAAATGATAGGAGTTTCTATTAACATGGATTTATAGCGCCGACCGAGTTGTGTTCTTAGGAAGCGATGGAAACTACGAGGGTTCCATCACTCACACCGGCGCGTCTGGAAACAACTTTGTTCAATGCACTTAAGTTGTGGAGATGCTGATGTGTTGGCCCTAATGAGTATCACGTGACACCCAGCACGTCTCAATACCTATAAGACACACGATTATCAAGACAATTCTGTTATATATTCATATTACGTACAGTATATATATTCAAACTTTCTTCGTCAGTTGTCCAAACTGTAGAATATCCCCCGTCGTAATGCTAGATGCGGTCGTAAGATGTGTTGATTGATCCTTTAACACACCATTCTATCTATCCTTCGGTGGGCTCGAAAGAGAGGAAATGATGAAATCAGAATGAAAGGAGGAATTGGATATTAGTGAAGAGATAAGATGATGATAAATGAACGGAAGTTGGTAATTTAAGATATCGTAGATACTGCTTAGGTGTATATGTATCTATCATCGTCCATCATCTGGCATCGGATGAGAAAGCGGGACGACCGGTCCGTACGAAAATGGTTGCCTGGTCATTTGCGGAAGGAGCCCCTCAAACTTGGACGATTAAAAGAGGCAATCAGACAGTGGGGTTAACGCGTGTACAGTACGGACAAGAAATAATAAAAAAAAAAGTTGAGTCACCGTCTCCTAGCGCGTCGCCATTCGGTCACCGCCTGGCAGAACTTATATAACCACCCAACCCCGCGTCCCATTTTCTTTCCTTCTTTTTCTTTCTTTCTTCCCATAAGTAACCTAACTCTTAACTCGAGTTTAACGCATACAAGTTCATATTAACTGATCATCTAAAGAAGTTCACTGGTTCACTGTCTTTTTGACTCGACTATTGAATTTTGATCTTCTTGATATTTATCTCCTAAGCTAAAGCTGAAGCCTTGCGACATCCCAGATGGCTTCCCACCACTTCGCGGCACAGCGCGCCGTAAAGGACTGTTATCTTCTGAAATCATCGGTCGGGCCAGTGGTTCGATCGGATGTTTTCACAGTGAAACCGATTATCACTGGATCTAGTAACGGGAGCTCTTAGTTCGGGTTTTCCTTTCGATTCAGCGGCAATCCCATGAAAAATGAAGAGATGGGCCTGGGGGTTAGCTACACTTGTAAGTTTCCCATCATCTTTCAGTAGTCGAAACGACAACATTTACTAATTCATCAATCTATCAGACGATGAAGACAGTAAGGGTCTTCGTATTACAAATCAACATCTGATCACTATCAATTTCCCACGGGAACAAACAACCATGTCAATCAAGACAGCCGATGAGCAGCTGACGAAGTTACTCCCTGGAATTCCACCAAACCTCAGTCTAATTACCTTTGAAGTCGAGCAGGATGCTTCGATATTTGTTAAAGGATTTGGCATCCCTTTCGGTGACTACCAACAATCAGAAACAAGCAAGGATACGACTATCACAGATGACATGATCATAGCCGAGCTTTTGCAGAAGAAACAATTCTTTTTCTTGGTTACATCACCAAGCGATATGTTATCGAAGATCCTAGACACGGGCAAATGCATGGCTAATTCTCGAGCCTCTAACCCATACGGCAACAACCATGGCTGGAACGTGGATAAATACAAACTGCAATACTCACAAATAAAGAGTATGCGGCCCTTACCAGCTTCTCATAGGTAAGATACCCTGGTTCCCTTGTATCTGATTTTTATTTTCTACTTCTCGTATCGGATGCCTCCGTGCACTCCCTTATTGCTTTTCAACATGAACACCCTACTAACATACGCCAAATTAGTTTCCATGATGATGACGAGCACATTCGATCCCTCGAGCAGGCAGTTGTGCAGGACGTATTCTGGTTAGAGATGGCCGCGGACCAGATCGCGCAGCGCAGGTTGGTCGGCTACTTCGTTCCCCTGAACGGGATACCTCTTTCCCAATCTGGGTCCGACACCCGCTATATGATCGTTAAACACGATGGAATTCCCAGTGGCTTGTATAAAGCGGCATGGAGACGCCTCACCAAGGACGGCTCGTTGAAAATAGTCATCTACGATTCGTGGGAAGACGAGGATCCCGTAGCCAAATGGTATGTCTACCTACACTCCCCGCTTTCCATGTGTCATAACTAACTTAGGGTACTAGGAATGGAACCATCATCGACCATCCGGATACTATTGTAGAACTACAGGGTCACGCCGTCGATGCAAAGAACGAGCTGGTGTTTTCTCTTCAAATCCCTCGGCTTCCCCCCCAAGGGGCCAAAATGCCTAGCAGATCTTGCATGAAGGTCTACACGAGTCGCTCGAACGCACAAAGGGCCTTACTAAAGGGAGAGAGCCATTGGAACTGTCTAGCATTACGTTTCGCTTCCCAGCTTACCGATCCCGAACGAAGAGTCAGCGCCATCTGCGACTTTCGGCCAGAATCATTACCGTCAAACCGACCTACTCTTGCAGACCTTCCAGCCGAAGTGAAAGAGGTCAAGCTTGCAGAGATCAATGACCGTATGGACTTGCACCGCGCCCTCTTGCGTGGTAATGGATTTTACGACTGGATGACCAGCCCTGCCCCAAGTGTAGGCTTAATCGCCTCTATAGGTACCATGAGTATCCGAGACAAGTCATCCTTACGACCTCTTCCCACCGAAAATTTCTTAGAAACGAGTAATCCGACATTCATTAATGTTTTGCTTGATGAACTTCTACCAGAGGACCAGCAAAGATTCAAACGCTACCTGCAATGCCGACCCTTAGGATTCGGATTGATCACTGCTGCGCCTGGTTTCGGAAAGACGAGCATCATTGCTGTCGTCGCTGCTTTGATGCGAGTTCGTTTTGGCCCCATCCTCTGCTCTGCCCCGTCTCACGTAGCAGTATCAAACCTTGCGGAACGTATCTACAGGGCCGCTGCTTCGGCTTGTGAGCGTCTGAACCGAGACAAACCCGAAGCAGACATTCCGAGTCGTCGTTTGCTAGTAGTCCGAGGTTACAAGGACGTTGAGGAGGTAACCGCAACTATTTGCATTCTTCGGAACCCCGAGGCCGATCCCACAGTCACGGCAAGGGAGGCCCGTGTAACGTGCCATTGGAAGTTGAACCTGTCTTTGGCATATTGGGTTCTTTGCTGCCTACGCTCTACGGGCGTTAAGGGATTGCACGAGGACGATAGCGCAGCTTTGCACGACTTACGAGCCAAGATCGACGACTCTCAGGAACTCAGTAAACTTCGAGATGTCGCGACCGGTCGAATGTCCTGGAAAGAGTACAGCGACTCTGGAGACGACATGAAGGGACATATAGTTCGCATCATGCAGGATATCTTCCCCATAATCGATATTCTTGCAACTACACCTGCCGCAACAGTCAACGTTAGGTCGTATGCTGTATGGAAGTCTAACAGGGCAATGGGTGTTGTGGTCGATGAAGCTGCCGCAATGCACCGCGCTGACCTATACACGGTGTGGGGAAACACATTGCTACCCTGCTTCCTCGCTGGCGATCCTTACCAACTCCCGCCTGCAGTTCTGACTGAAAGGGAGACCGACGGAGATGGAAACCTCTTCAACCGTTTTGCTGCTACGGGTAGGGTCTCTGCACTCGAGGGATTCTTGGCTTCGGGCATGCCTGTGTTCCGCATGCGAGTGCAACTACGGATGGCCCGCGGGCTTTTTGACGTGGTATCACAGACCATCTACAACGTGCCTCCTAGGTACCACTCATCGTGCGGTATAGAGAATGACAAGTTCAAAGCTGGACGCGAACTCGAGGCTTTCATCACAAGTCGGTACCCGGATGTTTCGCCCTCGCTCCCCGACAGACTGAGCCCCGTGTTTATACAATGCGAAGGCACGAAAGTGGAGACGAATCCCACTACCGGTTCGAAGAAAAGTCACGATCAGGTCGTTGTGGCGCTGAACTTGATTCACGACCTAGTCAGAGAAACCAGCGTGAATGCAAGCCAAGTCACGCTGTTGTCCCCCTACTCAGCGAACGTGGAGTTGACCCACACCCTGCTCCTGCGGGAGAAGTTCGCGAGGTCTCTCGCCGAAATAGGCCAGCCCTCCACCATTGACGGCTATCAAGGCAAGGAAAATGATATAGTCGTCGTGGTGATGGGAAGCTCGGGCAGAACAGGCCCGGGCTTTACCGCCAACAGGCACCGCCTCAACGTCTTGCTGACGAGGCAGAGGGCTGGCCTCGTCGTGGTGGGAGACCTCCGAGCTGCCTACCTGGACGGAATGCAAAACCAGGCGGCTCGCATCGTGAGGTACGCGCCAAACCTGCATGCATTGCAGCAGGTGTACCTCGCGATGTGCGAGAGTCGGCGGGTGGCAACCGTCCAGGTAGGCGGGGTGGCGTGATGCTGGGGCCGGGGGGATAGTTGGAGGTGGTGAAGAGAGGGGGTGGATTTTGAGGACTTTTATTGTTTTGTTTTCTTAATCGATTTGATTTCTCCTAACTATTCTTACTGTGTGCTAAAACTAATCGTCCTAGATGGATCGTAGGATTACCCCCCCGGTAATTAAGGAGGTAATAATTAATTATGTAACCTGTAAGCTTATATCAACTACGCTCTTGACTTGTAAGGAAAGTGTAGCTAGCACTCAAGGCTGTAAAGAGAACTTACCTATTAAATAAATCACAGGGAGCTCAGAAAGCTTCCAGTCTTTCCTAATGTAAGATAGTTTCGCCCTACTATTTACTCGACGGGTACTAGTCAAAATATCCGTCTTCTACACCTGCATTCCCGTCAAGCAAGCCATTTCACGACACAAGACGAGACGGCCGAAAACACTCACGAAAGCAACAAAAGCCAGGAGCCAAGTGTGGTATCTAGAATTTATTATTATTGGTAACCACGTATGTTCATCCACCCAACAAGAGTAGGTCCATCGACTAGCAGTTAAGAGAGGTATGGTATATATAGCACGGACCGTTTTCCCAATCACATTAATACGCCGACAGCCCGAGCTCGCACCCACATCATCATATACACGTACACACAAAAACGACGTAAAAAACAACCAACTACTGCTTTTGCGAGATCATCACCTCCTCGTTGGCGGCGATGGGCGCGGGGCGGTTTTCGCTCTTGTTAAGCTCGTTCTCGCCGACGACGTTGACGGTCCCCTCGAGCTTGAGGTGGTAGTCCTTGTTCTGGCTGAGGGCGAATTCTTCCGCGTCGATGTGGCGGAAGAGGAAGTAGAAGATGACGGTTAGGACACCGCCGGTGATGGCAGGGCCGCCGAAATCCCAGGTCAGGTAAGGGTCCGTGACGACGGATGAACAGGCCAGACCGATGGCGTAGGCGACAGCCGTGTTGAAGAGGTTAAGAGCGGAAACAAGACCCCTCATGTTGACTGGGGCACGCGAGTAGGCGATACCGTAAGCTGGGACGTTGACGAACAGCTCGGAGATACCGCCGACAGCGAAGGGAATCGCCATCCACCAGATGCTGATGGGAGCAACGCCTAGACCGTCCTCACAGTTGCTAGAACCATAAACACCGCAGGGAGACTCCTTGTAGGCATAGGAGTTCAGAATCGCGTAACCGGCGCCGCCGAGGGAGGACATCGCGAGACCGGTGGTGATACGAGCGACAGGGCCGTAGTGGATGTTGAGCCTTCGCAATAGCGGGTACAGACCATAGTTGAGAACCGGGGCCATCGCGATAATGCTTAGGGAGTTAAAGTTGTTGATGACGTCGTTAGGGACACCGTTGGTGGTCAACATCGTTGACAAGAAACTGGCCGCAGAACCAATACCGTTGTCGTTGATGTATTGGATCGGGAAGAAGCAGAAGATTCCGGTCGCCTGGAAGGTTCGTCGGACATCTTCAACAAACTGGTCGTTCCAGTCCGTCTTGATGGTGAGGCCGGCAGCCGCGATGTTCGAGGGTTTGGCGAGATCCCAGAAGCCGTGACGGCCGACCCTCGTGATACCGCCGCGCCTAAAGCAAATTCCGAGCACCTTGAAAACGTTGCCGAGATCGCTTCCTCCAGGAGGGTGGAGGATCAGACGCTTGTAGAGGAACCACAGAAGGAGGGGGAGAGGAAGGTAGAGCAGAAGAGGGATCAGGAAAGCTAACCACCAGCCGACGTACTTTTCCGAGTACGAGGTAGCAACTCCCATGAAACCACCGATGTTGATCAAGAGATAGAACCAAAGCATGACTCGTTCCGTCGTGGATTCGGGGTCTTGGATGACGCGCTCGCCGCTCTCAAGGGTGATTACCTTGGGGACGGTGGTCGTCATCTGATCGAGAAGAAGCGGGGAGACGTTGGGCTTGAACATAGCTTGAGTCTCAATTAGCATTGGTCGAGCAAAGAAATTTCGGAGCGTTTCAACTTACCAGCACCGATTGATAGGATGTAAACTGAGAGGAAGTAGGGAACCTTCGCCGTGCCGGCGGCCAATAGGTCCTTCGCACCCGCGGCAACCATTAATACGTGGGCGACACCGAAGACACCGACACCCCAGCAGATGAGGGCAAATCGACCGGTCTTTGCGTCGGCCATCCATCCGAACAACATGGGCAGGGCATACGCAAGCATACTGAATGATTGCGTAACGGCATTGGCTGTGACTTGACCTAAGCCGAGAGCACCGGCCGTCTGTTGCGTTCCCCTTGGAGGAGCACCGTACCCGTTTCCACCCTCCGGTAAAGGTCGGTTGACATAATTGGCGATTAATGGCTGAACACCATAGCTAACAGCAGAAATATGGTTAGTATTTTTTTCTTTCAAGCACAAAAACACTAAATTGTCCCACTTACTAGGAAGCTCGCTCGCAGAATTCTACGATGCAGATAGCGTAGGCGACGATGGGAAGCTTGCCGGGAACTCGGCGTAAAGTCTTAAGCTCCTCATCGGTTGGCTTTCCTTCGTAGTCTTCCTCCATTATCGAGGGGTTGACATACGCAGGAGGCGCGTCGCCCGAAGGCGACCTGCCTAGTTTCTCGTCTCCACTAGGCAAAATGGATTCTGAGGCGCGCTCGAGATCTTCTGAATTTTGACCTGCTACTGAGTCAGCAAACGTTCGGTTTACAATCATTCCATAACGGCGACGACTTCATGTCGGCATACCCATTGTGAATCCTTGTCAAGACCACTTCGCAGTTGCGAAGTGTTTTGCGATAACTAGGAGACGAAGAAGGCAAGGTAGGATCAAGAGAGATCAACGATGGGGGGTGGTGGGATTTATGCTAAAATTGCCCAGGATGGGGTTCGACGGGTAAAGGGTCCCGCGTATCAAAGCTACCAAATCAGTAACCTAGGTGAGCCTCGTATAGGTACTGCATAGCAACCACGGTACATAGTTTATACCTAAGACTTCAGGGCTTGAGGGCTCAGGGCTCAGGGCTCAGGGCTACAGGCTACATGCAGAAACGGTTCTCGGCGCGCGGCGAGGCGTGAGGAAGCTCGGAGGCAAACCTTAACGGAAGGATTTTAGAAGACTTGGGACCTAGACTACTAGGAGCTTGAATTGGGAATTGCGGTTGCGAATTGGGCGCGCTAGCGACAGGCCGCTTGTACCAGAACTGTACTGACGGGAATCCCGTATAAATCCTTTGGTCTCGAAGTATGGGAGTACAAGCCGGACTGGCCAGTAAGAAGAGGAATATGCGTTATCTCTTCAAGCCACCCGATGCGGGTCTTGGAAGACCCTGGTTTCTTTTCAAACGCATCTTGGACAAAAAGACCTGGGAAGGTCTCTGAGCCAGTCGAGGGGCAAGACGATAAGCCTCCGGTGCTAGAACCATATCGCCTCTAGTGTATGCGACCGAGGTACACCCGCAGCAATTGAGATGCACGGCTGGGGTATCTTGTCCCAATCCGGTAGGTCATTGTTTGCAGCTTTCCCAGCTGACCCGCGGGATGGTATGGTCTGGCATGGCCTGGCACGGTATGCTACGTTGTATTGCGCATCTTGTCATTTCGCACATTCACCACCTCCGCCGCTAACCTCCAATCGAGGCGCGCCTATTTCCAAGACGACGGGCACAGCAAGGTCTAGGGCTTAGATAGTACTACTATCCAGGTATAAAACAGGGGACGGTTATGCATAGAAGCTGAATAGAATCCTTGGCAGAGGTGTGAAAGGTGAGAAAAGAGGGTTGAAAAAGGAATAACAATCCGAAGTTTGTTTTTTGGAAGGTTTCGAGGTTCAACTGGCTTTAGTCAAGCTTTGAGCAAGCTTCGCCCAGCCGGTTAGACTTGCATTAGGTAAGTGATAAGAGTTCTTGTTGCTGCTTGTTTTCGTTAGAATTCGCGGCATTCCATCCCTTAGCCTCTCAGCCCATGTACAAGCCTAAACCTTGAATCGGCAGCTACGGCAAATTCTATGCGGTACTTTGCAATAATTATGTGCAAACCTAAATGCTCTGTGAGAAACGCCCACATAACGCCTACGTACTGGGCAAGTAGGCAGGTAGGCACGCCCACATCGCCCACATAGCTTCAACTAAGATTTATACTACTAGTACTAATTCGGTCGATTCTCCGGACTCGTTTACACAATTGCGGGACCGCTCTACCCAGATGCCACCCAGGATCATCTAGCCCCTGATGGTACATACCTTGGACCTACCAATTCTTGTGGTAATATGGTATGTCCTCGAGCACGCGATCATGATCCACCACGCATAGTAGCCTGCGTTTTTTGGACTGACACACTACCTAATAACGGGGTAATCATGTCATGGTCTAACGTTAATTACCTATATTCTCTTCTACATCTATGATATTATGTATTATGTATAGGCTGGTAGTGTTCCAACTACTCGGATCCCGACGCGAGTATGGAATGCCATGTCAATTGATGTTGGCCAAAGCCTCAACATGGATTCCCTTGGCATAATAGATTGAATTAAGTCCCCAGATTCGTAGACTCCATAGATAAGATCCCTTGTCCCTTGATCTCGGACGATAAACGTTATTACAAATACGTATGTAAGGGGCACAAACATTAACCTCACAACCTCACTCCCTCGCTAATAATTACATAGTATTTGCATGATTAATCTTCGTTGCCATTGTTGGACCGGCTACCTGGAAGGACCAACGCTTTCTTGGCTATCTCACCCATAAAAGGCCTCAGATAATAGGAATGGACGGTACACACATTGTTAGGCTTCAGATACGAGGTCGCGGTGTCCTAGGCAAACAGGGCAGCTGAGAGCCGTCGCACAAGTTTTCTTACCCGCTACTTTTTATTGGCTCGTAGGGCTTATCCTAGTTAGGGAGGTCCCAAAAAGGACCCGAACTCCTATATAAATTCATATACTGTGCAACACCAAACACCTACCAAGATAAGCTCGGTAAGACAAGACTATTAAAGACAATGGGGATATCCACCTATCAGAGCTACCATCTTCGATATTAGTCGCATAACCGTGCTGACATGCTTATAAACTCCATTGCCAACTCACAAGATTCATTGGACAAGATCTAGAATTGGCTACAAGCCTTCCCGCCTAGCCGGCATCAAAGAACGTTACGGACGTGATCTGTGGATCTGCAAGATTATTTACTTCTTGCGTACACATTCCGCGCTGTAAGTAGCCGTGCTCAGAGACATGGCGAAACTAATCAGGCATATCGCATCATTGTTCCTATCCGAGCGCGACGATTGATTCGTACGTTCGTAGACACTTCATAAATCGTGCAACCCACCCTAAGGAACGCCACACAAACTTCGTTTCACGTACACTCTGCCGCGATGTCGATCTCATGCCAAGAATCATATCATGGAGAAACTCATGGCAGACCTCGATCTCGAGCTACTGCTGTATCGCTATCTTCGATCTCCTGAAAATCTTCACAGAAATATTTCATATATCTAAATCTGCCTAGCCAGCCTGCCTACTTGCTACACTTACATACATCCATAGGTATCTACCAACAGTTCATCACGTTCCAGATCTGGTGACTTTGACTGTGCCCCTGACGAGCGTGAGAGAATCAGCAGATCTCTCGTGTCAGCTCTTATCTTTGACTCTTCTCTGATTCGTCTCTGCTATATGACAGCTCGGTCTAACTTGCTATATACGTACCTAGAGGCATACGCCGTATAGTACGTACAGCACCTAGGTCTTAGGTAGGTAGGTAGGTATCGTTCCTCATTATGTCATACGATTGCCTCGACCTCCCGACAGCGCGGTTCCCAGCTTAGCTCGTCCGCCTCAATTGGTCGGCCGAGAGAACCATCCCTCGTGGTATTTTGCACCAACGGTGGATATGATGCAACGAAAGTCAAATCTGACCTCGCAAACCCTTCCAGGTTAGCCCTAGTCGGCGGCTCTAGTTGACTAAGGGCGAAAATGTGGAGATCGTCGAATAGGCACATTAGCACGTTAGGGTTCAGCTAGAGTCATTGTCGCGGCAGAGTTGTTCTAGCGACGTTCTAGCGCCCAAGACCGTCTTGGATCACTGCGACGGGACCTACCGAAACCTGCTGAGATTGCCTTTAGTCCTCTTGAGTTTTTCTCTTCGAAACGGTCTCTAGAATAGCGCCCGTGAGACGGCCTCGTGTGCGTGGCCTGACTCATCATAACGTGGTAGCCCGTCCTCGTCGCCCAGACCATTCCAACATTTCGAATATTAGTAGATGTTTGCGGACGCCTATCTAGCTAGAAAAAAATGCGAGGAACAGAGGCTATTAGCATCAGATTCCGTCCCAAAAACGGCCCGTCTACCGATTGCGTGCTTTTTAGCGCCCCGACGCCCGCGAAAAATTCCTGTCTCGTGGTAATCCGTCTCGTTACCTTAGAGTGAGACATTGACTTTAAATAGGTATTTGCTGAGATGTTTTCGCCTTTTAAATATTCGGGACGCCCGCTGCGTAGCCGAAGACGCCGAACATTCCGAGGCCTCCGAGCTAGAGTTTACCGAAAGCGATCCAATGTCAATTGCCCATTCTGAAACATATATTCCACTGTGAAGTGTGTCGCGATATCGCCTATCTTCTCCAATCGATTTCCTAAGAACGCGCTGGTAAGAGGTAATTGACGCACGGATTCGGGGAGGTTATTAGACGAGCTGAAAGCACTGTGAGATCGACATAAAGATTCGTAAGCCTGGAATAGGGGTGCTTCCAAAACTTCAACAGCGGTTCAATCGTTGGATTGCGAAGCTACGAATGTTAAGAGTACTTACATTATTCTTGCCAGATAATCACATGGTACTCATTTCTGAGACACATCAGTGACAAGATTCAGACCCATAGTCGTAGATTGCGAGATGTTAGTAGGAGGTAGTTCGCGGTAGACTCACCATCAAGAAGTTGAAAGACTATTAACGTCTAACCTTCCAATTCTTCCTGAGGCCTTAGTCCCTTAAACTCACAGTTAGGGACCAAAGTTATATGATATATAGCGAGGACGTTACTGCGCCGCCTCACCAACACATACCTATATATCTACAAGTAGGCAGTCGTAAAGCTCGCGACCTATGGATCATTGATTTTAACTCTTGTCGTTCAAATAATACCAGAGCATTCTCTTAACCTTGTTAAGCTAAACCTACCTAGGCTACTAGAATGAAGATATATATTTACCGTAAACATGTGCTTGATTGAAGAATAGGCAGAGAAGAGGTCATCCAATCTATTGGTATATGTCTAGATAGATCTGATGATAGATGACCATGATACTCTAGCCTCGAGATTTCAATAGCACACCGCACGATCACTATCAGGTATGTATCCAATACGGAAACAAGTATCAACATCTATAGATAGGTAAATTGCAGTGCAGCTTTTCGGTGCCGAATGTATCAATCTATTCTCTTTTATGATCAGTATGCCTCGTGTGCCTAGTATTGCATTTACTTCCCACAAGATATCAGATCATAACAGGGAATAGTAAGGTTAACTCTGGATATATTCCATGGAGGTTTACAAGCAGGCATCTCCTTCTCTAGGCAGATATAGGGGGCGGAGAAGTTAAGTAAAGAGAAGCAAGGAGTTGATATTACCATGTTTGGATCATCGACTACTTCATCGAATGCTTTGTCTTGATAGCATATCTCCTTGATAATAGAGGCTACTGTTTGAGATGTCACATTCGGGTACTGCCTAGCAGGGTTTGATCTAATCTATGAGGGAGGTGTAAGTATCATAGTAGCATACTAGCCCCTTGTCATGTCGATTTTGAATTTGTCATGATGAATCTTATAAATATCATGACGCTGAAGTCACCACACGAGGAATATTAGCCCTTTGTCTAAGACGATCTCGATATACTTATCAACTACGTTCCTTGTCTTTGTCCTAATTTGCCTCAGCATCAATATGTAAGGCCTTCCTTCATAGGCTGAGCCTCTGATAAGCTGAATCTCGACTGATCTAGAGCTTGGACCTGAATTGTCTAACAATCGTCTAACGGGCAGTGGTTCTAAAAATGGAAGTGTTTAACAGATAGACTGAACTCGGTCGCGAATCAAGCCCTCGATAAAGGTACCGCGATATTTGCCGGGAACCAACGCTCCCGAAGGAAAAGCTCGTCAACATGAGATGTTACGTTGCCGAATTTGATTCCAAGGGTTTTGTGGGATGTATTGAGAGATCGTTCATGTGGCAATGATTATCTAGAGCATATCCCATTTATAGATATGATCTGTGTTATACGTTAGGTGAGATATAGACACAGGGGCGCAATACTATGGGTGTTATAAGAATTAGTCATATCTTTATCTATTAAATATGCAGTATGAGGGGGAAATAAGGTTTAGGGGGTAACATCATGTAACTTATAGGGATGGCTTCTTATAAGAGAGTATATTATGCCGCATCCTATAAATGTCATGGAATCATAACCGGGCACTCGTCTACACCAGAACCTGATTTCATCAAGGCGTGTATAATGTTTCCCCAATTCCTTGGTAACGGGGATAATATAGTCTCACGTGCTGATTTTGGAAGTCAGCCCGGTAAGGCTTTGCGGACCGTTCCTTTTTGTCTATGCAGGTCGCGAACTGGGTTTGTGGCGTCCACCCCAGAAGCGCATGTGCAAGATCCCGTAGATGATACGTAGAATGCGTAACGGGAGTCCGATCTCAACTGGGACACTATCCGATATCTGTGCGCCTCCCGTCGACATTAGAGTTCTTACAGAATATCTATTCTGCAGGATAAACGGGCATGCAGGTCGACGAGAATGTTCCTTTAGTTAGATTGAGACGATATTGGTTTTGACGCCTAATCGAAAAGGAGAAATCAACAAAACACGCTGTACACTACTTCGTCGAGGACAACTCACCTACCCCACCTTGACATGTGAGCGGTTATTTGGTAGAGACCAGGGTGTTGCCGAGCAACCAGCGTATAACCTGAAGCGGTTAGCTTGTATTGTTTTAAGGTAACAATACACACGTCCGCCAAAAATCCACGCAAAACATAGGACTCAATTCAAACATCAATTGGGCAACAATGCAACTTCGTGTTGGCATCTGTTTCCTCAGGATACCACCAATTAGGAAGCCTCATATATCAATTAATTGCCATTGATACCGTAGCCTTCGAGGAGGAGATTGTAAATGAGGAAATGACAGCTCGAAACTACGTTTAGTCATGTATTTTCGCTTCTATCCAGCGAAGCGTGACGACGAAAGGTGACGAACCGCGCAGGTGGCAGCATCACGGCGGAGCGGGTGATGTCTCCGAAGCAAGACGGATTAGACAGACCAGGGGTTCGTGCTGGAAGCGAGTTACCCAATTTCACCCGCGATTCGCCAGTGGTCCATGGTGGGAGTGGGGACGACGTGGTGATTCGTGATGAACGATTCAACCTTGCTATCAAATTGAGGAGATTGGCAGAGATTAGAGAAAATCTCTTTCTATTTTGACACATTGAAAACCGTTGTTGTGTGACGCGAACCAATTACTGACATGTCGTAGCGATGTTTTGAAAGTGCAGTTCTTTTTTTACGTCAATCATTTCTGGAAAGATGGTTCTGGGCGGTTGTGATGAAGGAGTAGGAGGAAAAAAAAGAGCGTGGACCCTTGGCGTAGCTTTTCGTGGCGCGGTTAGCTTACATACACTAGCTACATTGATTTACATAGTAGCTCGCCTGTGCGTATTATTCTAGGCAGCTAATGCGCAATGCGAATCATCTCAGAATCTAGAATGTTTCTAAAGGGATATCTTTATATTAAATTAGAAGCATAAGTTGGACTCGAGGATTGCACATGTGAATTGCGAAACAAACAGTCTAAGACATAATTGAATTATTCCATCGATTTAGCATGCTGTCAAAGTTGTACGATTTATGTGAAGACGGGAGGGTCTTCGAGCTGTGCATTTCTGCGGGGCCAATTCTTAGGCTAAACCACGCACGGAAATAACGCTATACCTAATATGGAGCTAGACTAAAGAATTGGTAGAATTAATGCTGGGATCTGGTGGGGCCTACCCCTGAGAGACCCGTCTTTGATTGGACGAACCGACTTTTAGCGACTTTAGCGTTGCTGCAACCATTTTCACAATTTCTGACCTGTCAAACGGGGAAGAGACAATTGGAGCTTCCGCATCAACAAAATTCACAAGTAAACATTAGGACATGAGGATAAGGTGCAAAGGTGGAGATCCAGAAAAACCAAAAAAAAGATTGCACAACGCATCATCAATCCTTATGACCGCCACTTTCGTCCTACTTCTTTTTTCCCCCTCAGGTTCGCATGTCGTCGTTGGTCATTTGATTTCTTCGCGCGATTGGATGAGAATTGATACACGAGAGAGACAAGTGAAAGAGACTAAAAGAATCGTTCAGTCGGCTGTTTGCTTTTGCATGGCAATCCGGAGTTGTTTGTTGTAGCTGATTTTCTCCTCATTGGAGCCGTCTTCTTTTTTTCTTTCTACTTCGGTAAGTGGACGTTATTTTAATTATCTCGGCCATTATTAAACATCCCCTGTCTTTTCCAAGATGACTTCTTGACACTCCGACACTCTGACACTCTGACCAATTCCATCTTAATCTTTCCCCTTCCTATCCTACCCGTTCATCGTTCATGTTCATCCTCCATTCAACTGAGTTGTCTTTCATCATTTTTCTGGATCGATTTAACTCCCACCACCCTAATAACACGATGATGACAGTCTAACCTAATAACAGTATCAGCAATTCCTTACGACGTTACGAACCTTCATGGCCTTCCTAAGATACCCTCACTTTTTACGACCCTACCTCTTTTAATCCCGAGTTTTCCGTTCTCCACTCAATTCAACCTTTCTTCTGAATCTCTGTTTGATTGCATTGTTTCCGCGCTTTTTCACGACCGCAAAGCGGCGCGGCTAGACCGCCGCCATGGATCAACCGCCACCACCTCCGCCTCATGGCCATAATCCCAGGCCGACAAATCCCAATCCTAACCTTCCGCCCGGCAAATATGATATCTTCATCATACCGCCTCATTCATCCGGGTCCGGGTTCTTATATCTACCATCGCTGAAACCGAACCTGAATAGTTTCGCAGCGGGATTCGCCACTGCTTTGGTCTTAGTTGTTCTCGGCCAAAGTATGGCACCTGCTTTTCGAGCGTGGTACAAGAACTTTGAAGGAATGGGAAGTGCCGGAATGGTCTTGTTGGTAATTGCAGTTGGTTTGGGCGCCTGGTCTATAGGAAGAACGCAACAAGGTGGCGGCTCAACGGGAGATGGTGGTTCTAATTCCGGAGGTAACAGCGGCGGAGGAAATTTCTACGGCCGATATGGTCCTGGATTTAGCGGCTACGGCAGCGGTCCTAATCCTAATGCCGGTCCACCTCCCAACGATGATGTGCCTCCGCCGCCTCCCCCTCACGGCTCACCACCTCCTCCTAGGTCTGGTCCGACGCCCGGTCCACAGAGCAGAGGAGCACCAAATCAGTCATGGCAACAAGATCCGCAAGACGACAAGCCGAGAGATTCGCCCACGCCGCCTCCCCGACGACCGCGCCAAGAAACACGTCCAGAATCTCCCAGACCAAGACATAGAAAACCTTCTCCAGATCCTCCGCGAGACCCGCCTCCGGAGCCTCCCAAGCCAGCTCCAAAGCCCTCTCCTAAAAAGCAGAAGCAGCCCCGTAAAGAACCCCCCAAGGAACGCCCCAAAGAAATTCCCAAAGAAATCCCTAGGGACCCGCCCAAGGAGACCCCCAAGGAGACCCCCAAGCAGGCATCCAAGGATCCGCCTGAGGATCCGCCTAAGGAGATGCCTAAGGAGATGCCTAAGGAGATGCCAAAAGAACCGCCGAAGGAGCCGCCTAAAGAGCAGTCGAAAAGTGCATGGGAAAAAGCGAGAGAGGAAACCAAGCGAAAGGAAGAAGAACGAAAGGCTAGGGAGGAAGAGCAGAAAGCTAGAGAGGCCAATCAACGCAGGAGGGAAGATGTTGCTAAGCGTCTACAGGAGATACGGGAGAAGGAAAAGCGTGAGCGCGCCAGGCGCGAACAAGAGATAAGGGAGCGACGTGAGCGCGAGGAGATGAAAGAAAGGCTTGAGCGTGAGGAACGCGAGAGACAAGAACGGGAACGTGAAGAGCAACGGAAAAAGGAGGAGCAGCAAGAAAAAGACCGGCTGGAAAAGGAGCGGCGGGCGAAGGAGCAAAAGGAGATGAGACTTCGGGAATACCGAGAACGACTACTTCGCGAGAAGCTCGAAGCAGAACGGGCGTTACGAGAGAAGCTCGAAAGAGAATTTAAGGAGAAGGAAGCCGAGATAGCTCGCCAAAAGGCCGAAGACCAGGCTCGTCTGCGTGAGGCCGAGGCAACGAGGATACGAGAAGCAGAGGCAGCTAGAATGAAGGAAGCAGTGGCTGCGAAGCTTCGAGAGATGAGAGAGAAAGAGGCTGCTAGGCAGCGAGAAGCCGAGGCTAATCGTCTTAAGAAACAACAGGAGGAAGCAGCAAAACTGAAAGCAGCTGAAGAGGCCCGAATAAAAGAGCAGGAAGCGAAGGAGGCAGAGACTAGGAGAGGCGCGTACGCTTTTTCATCAGTGGGAGAGAAGACCAACCCTTGGCCGAACGGAAAGCCGCCTATATCACCCATGCCCGCGTCCCCTAAACCACCCCCAAGTGCCACATCCACCAGGCATAGCGCTACGCAAGATACTCCCTCTAATAGGCCACCTCCGGCAGCAAATCCAGCCCCAAGACCAAGCCCCGCACCGAGCGCAAAGGCACAAAGTACCAAGGCCCCTAGCGGCGTCAACGAAGAGACCTATTCATTTCGACCATACGACCAGCCCAAGAGTCATATTCGAAAGAACTCGAACGAAACAGCCTTCACGGGATCGTCATATGCCTCTCATTCAACGGCACGGACTACGCCTCCGCCGTCTGAACGAGGTCCATACACGACGAATGATCCGAAGAAGATTGTTATCAAGGCAGTATACGGGTTTCTCAACCAATTTTCCAAACAACCAGCTTCCCAGCTTATCCCTGGTGAAGGTACGGTTACAGATGGTCTGATTCTTCGTATCTCATCCGAAGGTATCTTCATTGACGACGATCTTCGTAATGAGCCGCAACGAGACTGGGACGTCAAAGCTTGGACGCTCAAGACCGTCGAGGTGTGGTGTCCGTCGCATTGTGTTACAGAGTCCGCTACGGCTGCGGCGAAAGCGCCATCCAGGACCCACCGCTTCCGATCCACAATACGCGGCGACCCGAAGATGCTGACGGGCGACGATGCGGCGGCATGCGTCGCCGAGCTCTCACATTCTTGCAGGAATGAATGTCGCTATTCTCCCCACAACGCGCAAAGCACCACCTCGTCCTTCGTGAGTAGCGCTAGGCGACGCGGTTTGCATCTTATGCGCGCTACGGTTCGAGACCAGGATGGCAAAAGACACTTGTTTATAATTGATGGCGAAGAGGGTTGGAAGCTGGCCGAGGGTCTAACGCAGCTGATCAAGGGTACTCAGCACAGGCAGCTGGGCATCCAGTGCATGTCGAAGACTGAAGCCCAAAACATCCTCTCAACCTTGCACTGGTGCTAAGGGCGGCGGTTCTCGCGGGAGCTACTGGTATTTATGAGATTTCATCCGGAATGCTAAGGTCATGGCCACATTCCACCATCCCTAGCCTCCTCCACTCTATTCGATGGGCTTGCCATCCCTTCTCAGTCCATACTTAATCGTTCGCTATTTTTTTGTTTACGCTTAGATACCTACCGGGTACCTAGGTACCCACTGCATTGGCGATGCGCGGCGGCGTACGGTCGGGGATGCGAATTTGCAAAAAGCGGAGGGTTACGATTTTTCGCTTTTGTTGTTTTTTACACTCTACTTTTTTTTCTCGTGCTGAGATGAATCGGCGCGGCACGAGAGCGATGTTTGGATTGTTGTTGAGATTGATGCCGAGAGGGCGGTCGATTCACGGTAGATACCACGAGATAGGGAAAATATTATTGCACGAATTCGCGTTGTTTTATATGTTGACTGTGATTTGATTGTGACCGCGTAGAGCCCTGGAGCTTGTGATCCATGGGTGTGTCTTGATGGGTAGGGTCGGGAACGGTTACCCCTAGGGGTTAAAATGACGTGGCCCGGCTATTCAGGCAGGCTTAATACGCGTTTCTAGGAGCCTGTCGATTTGTTTTCTTACTTACACTTTGATCGTACGGTAATACGGTAACCTAAAGCAACGAGGACTAGAACTCCCTTATTCAAATCGGTATTCAACTGAGTCTCGTACGTACCTAATTACATAATCATTGACTTTGGAATATAGCAAGCTAACCCCTCTACCGCCTATTCGGATCACCCACATACCCTTTTGGTGGTGGTGGCGTTGATTAAGTAAAGGGGGGATAGCCTGTCTACCGGCTACTGAAGTTCAACATGGCTTACGGAATTCACCAGCGATGATGATTTGGAGGTGGCAAAGGAATGGCATTGAGCATATATCGCTATTGGGAGTAAGGATTGTGAGTTTTTTGGACCAAAGGAGTGAGCCCGTCTTCCTTTTACTATCTGTTTTCTGATTTTCCGGAGCTTTTTGAAAACCCTAACCCTAACCCCAAGTGAATTTAGTTCCAGATACTCCAGTTCCTTTAACCAACTACAACGATAAGTTCTTGATCCTTACTAGCAGCCGCGGTGGTGAACTTGGCAGAGATCTTCCGTCCTTTATTATTCACGGCTTCCCAGCTGTCACGCTGGGCCTCGCGGGCATTGACGCGATCTTCCTGGGTGTTTCCAGTGTCCCTGTAGTACTGGGACAGAGTGAGCGGGGTGGTCTCCGTGTTCTTGATGTTGGTCACGATGTCCACCCAGTGTTTTGAGTTGTGGATTCCGACGGCGACCACGAAGATCTCCCTGTTGGACGATGGCGTGGCGTCAGGTATGAAGCGCAACATTCCTGCAGTATCGGTGTCGGGCATGGTGAGCGTCGGCGCGGTGTTGGACTCGGACCACTCGCCGCCTGAGCCGAAGTACCATACGGCCTTCTCGGCGATTTGGAAGAGAGGGCCGTTGGGGTTGGTTTGGAAGATGCTGACCTTGACGGTGTATGGCGACGACATCTTGGAAAATGATTTTAAATTAGATTTTGGAAGAGTAAGGTGTTATGAAAATGAGGATTGGTATAGAAGTTGTTCTGAGCTGGGCATGAGAGAAACAACTTAGGCTCACAACTCGCCCCTTTATATTCGCAAATGAGACCTCCGATCCGGACAACTCGCTGTCTCAAAGACTCATCGTGCAGGAGTTTTCGACCGGTGAGAAATTGCTTTTCGAAGTTGGAGCTCATGCAGGTTTCCAGCTGTCCATATGGTGATATTGGTTAGTTATTGGCTTCTCAGGATAGCCACAATAACATACGAAAACGGTGGATGGTATCACAACATCCAGCGTCGTTATTGATTATAAATATTAATGACCTGTCCCATGTCAGAGCAAAGCTGAAATCATATTACATCAAGTTTTGGTCTTACAGCATCAAAGTGAGGAGTAATTGATTGCCACATGAGTCGACAATTGGTTCATGTTGCTGTTTGTAATATTCTATGACCTGTTACCAGCGGAATATTCTTACCCTTTAGGTTCGAATTGATGCAATGCCACACCTTGTGTATGAAGTCCAACATCAACCTCATGTCTTGTTACCGTGCGTTCCGCCCGAGAGAACTTCACCATTTGATACTTGTGACGACAGAATACGCCATCCAAGACGCAATGAACCTCTTTCGGGAGGGTTCATAGAACATCGTAAGATTTTTCAGCTGGTATAGAAACCACCTTACCATTCATTCATATTACTCAGCTAAACCTGCCTAGGTAGATAGGTGCCTACTTATGGAGACGTTTGGAAAGTTCATAGAATACCATAACAGTGAGACAATAAATAGCATCTAACTAATACTTTTAAGTTATAGGGGCGTCATTTTATTTAAGCAGAAATCTTTCACTTGTTTATCTTGACCATAAGAGTTATATCACGCAGCAACTGAAGGAATAGAACGTATCCATACCTGGGTATATTACGAATTACCGTACAACGTCAACAGCTTGTAGGACATATCACAATGTTAGAAATCTGCTAGGTTGTGTCCTAGTGGTAACAGGGCGCAGATGCGCATATAAAAAGCCTATTATGCAATCTTTTCCGTAATCGTATGGGGCTCATGGTAAGGAATCATTCGGAAATAGGAGGCTCGATCTAATGTCTGAGCGCTATGTATTGGACATGATAACAGAAAGAGAATAAGACATCCGTATACTTGACTACCTGCAGGTAGGAGAACAGAGGCATCTGTGAAAATTTCGATTAGTCAGCACTACCGTAGGTGTCGTTACGCATCTTGAAATTGAGTACCGAACTATCACGCCGTCGAAAAGGTCTAAAGGTTTCTCACTACTATTGATATTTGAAATATAAGCGGATGAGAAGCTGCCGATATCTTAAAAGTCAGGCCCACCTGCTATCCCTTTATCCATTTTCATTCGTGTCAACCATATGAAGAGGTCGAATAGTTGCTCTATCCTCAACTGTGGATTGAGGCCCCCTAACTATATTTACTAGGTATGTAATTTTCGCAACTTTAGTAGCTGTCCATTAGAGAATCCATTCGCTCTTTGTATCAGAATGAACAGTGAATGGGAGATTTTCAAGAATCATGATAAAATCATCGAGATCTTACTAGAGAGCGCAAGCCTCTAGGACTGAAGGGAAGCTCGTTGCTGTTGCCGCCTGTCATTCCGAAACTCTGAAAGAACCGAGACGCGTTATTCACAACAGCTCGCTCATGGGTTATCCCATATATTGGCCCAATCATGGTACTGTAACCTTTCAATAAGTCTGGCGGCTAGACCGACTCTCATTCGCCACGTGAATTTGTCATTCTGTATATGAACCAGACGTAGGCTGAGCGTCTCGGCCCTTTCAGGGGGTATAAGGGGGAACGAGGAGGCAACTAATGACGCAGAAGCGACTCCTATTTTTCATAGTATATAGGGAGTCCTTCATCCTACCGATTTATAATTGCTTATAGGTAGTGGAAGGATATTAAAACCCATATGCTCCTTCGCGTGCGCGACGCGCCCTTGGCCCTGTTGGACCCTCGTTCCCAAAGAATGTTCGGGCCGTATGATTACCGCTTTTGGTTGCCAGTGTGCGCTTTGGGAAGGGGATATAAATAAATTTAAAGCATGAGATCTCGGCACATGCTAGCATGCAATCGTACCCATTCGTTCAGATGAACTCGTGTCTCTGGCCAGTCAGGAGCGCTCTTCGCTCGACACTCGACTTATGTCCAATGACGTTGCGATGCTTAGACGAAGGCTTGATTCGGCTGCTGGAACACTACCGAGCCCTCTACCCCCGCTTAATATGTCAGAATAGGAATGAGTCCGTAGTAGGTAATGTAGGTAATTTCGACCCTCGCATCAGATTTGTCGCCCAGGACTGCCACTGGATTCTAGGATTAGATTAACCGGCGAGGCTTCAATGAGCGGCAGTTGCATTGCCATGCCATCCAGCCAATAGCCGCGGACTCTGGACACTCCGTCCGCCTTGGCTTTATCCGGAGGACCATGATCTGCGCCGCCTCGGAGGGAGAATAAAGGTAGGACGGCCTGCTGGCTCCCTTCCCGGCCGGTTACCTTGTTCCCTCTTCCTTTTTCAAAGCATCGACTTCTCATATTCAAACACCCAGAGTATCAAGGAACGACAGGAATCAAGATGCTGTTGAAATCTTCCCTGCTCGCCGCAGCGGTCCAGTTGACCGCTGCGCAGGAGCTCATGCGCTTCGGATGCTCGCAGCTAACCATCGACCGAATCGACCCCCTAGTCGAGCCGGGTAACATGCCCTCGGCGCACATGCACCAGATCATCGGAGGTAACTCGCTCAACGCTAGCATGCACCCCGATGACCACGACCCCCCGACCGTCTCGACTTGCACGAGTTGCACGTACTCGGAGGACTTCTCCAATTACTGGACCGCCAACCTATACTTCCGCGCACGAAACGGAACCTACAAGCGCGTTCCCCAATTCGCCAACCTGGGTCTGGGCGTCGAGGCCGGTATGACCGTCTACTACATCCGCGGCTACCAGCCCGCCGCCAAGGTCACGGCCTTCCCTCCGGTAAGTCCCTAACCCCCATGTGAAAAGAAACCTCTAATTGTGAGATTTTGCGGTTGATTAGGGCTTCCGAATGCTCGTCGGAGACCCAACGAACCGCGCCGCCAGCACAATGCAAAAGGGCCTGTGCTACCGCTGCGAAGCGAACATGCAGCAGAACCCGTTCGGCGGGGCCCCCTGCACGGGGCAAGACACGCAAGCCTTCCCGGCGCAAGCCTGCGGCGGCGGCTGGCGAGTGACGGTGCACTTCCCCACGTGCTGGGACGGCAAGAACCTCGACTCCCCGGACCACAAGACACACGTCGCGTACCCGGCCTCCGGCACGTTCGAGTCCGGTGGAGCGTGCCCTAGCACCCACCCCGTCAAGATCCCGCAGATCATGTACGAGATCATGTTCGACACGCGCGCGTTCAACAACAAGGCTGAGTGGCCTGAGGATGGCTCCCAGCCCTTCGTCTGGAGTATGAATGACACCACTGGATACGGCTTGCACGGCGACTACCTCTTCGGTTGGAAGGGCGATGCGCTACAGCGCGCCATGGACGGAAAGTGCTCTGGTGACCGATGCGCGCCGCTGCAGCGACAGACTGACCAGGCTGCCATCGACTGCATCAAGTCCCAGAGCGTCCAGGAGGACATTGGTGACGACTGTTAGTAAACTCCATCCTTATTCCTATCCTTATCTACCTTTATTTCATTAATACTGACTGTTTGTATCTAGGGCTCCCTAGCCTACCCGGATGGTAGATTACCAATTCCCGTGTCGGAGGCGACGGCTGGCGTTCTATGTTTAAACTGGTGTCAGCCGGGAAAAGAAGAGAACCTGCTAGACTGATCTGTTAAATCTTTCCCCGTATTCCTGTTAATCTCGTCACAAATAAATACCGTTATAAATGCAAATGCCTCTGGGTTGTGAAAGAATTGAGGAGACATGGTGATTCTTGTGAAGAGGGATAAGTAATTGAATGAAGTAGAAGTGTAACTTTGGTATTTAGTGAAGCGCCCGGGCGGGTTATAGCCCTGAGGCGCTTACTAATCCTTAAGCTCGTTATAGTTTTAGAAGAAAAGGATTGCTGAATAGGCCGACTTTCAGTGCCTAAGTCCCTATATAGGGCGCTATCGGCAAGGTCGCCATGCTACAGATGGATTTAAGCAGTGGCTGCAGCACCCGCTAGAGGGCTCACCAATCTCACTTTAATCACGGGCCACCTTCCCCTACTAAATCCCTTATAATAAGGTGCCTAAAGGCGCTATGTGTTAAAATTTCCGAGTCGTCTCAGACACCATCTTGCACTTTCATCATATTCACTACCTAATCAAGTACTTCCAAAGTCTCCGTAAAAGTCATTGAAATATATACTTTTCATTAATATTACTTAGAATTAAGTACACAGATCTATGTGCCACATCGGAACACCTATTTTTGTTCCTCAGCGAAATTATGTACTAATTAAGTCCACCACAGCCATCTTTCTACGATAGCGAGGCGCTGAGCGGCAGCTTCCGGCTGCTGGGACCGACGAACACGGTCTTGGGGGCGCTGCTGATGACCCAGTTCTGGGACGCGGTGTCCCAGTTGCTGACGTCGCGGCGGTTGAGCGTGGCGCGGAAGGTCGCGGTCTCGCCTGGCTTGATCGTGAGTCTGTCGAAGCCGCGTAGCAAGACCTTCGGGTCGTCTTCGCCGCCGAGCGAGACGTACAGCTGCGGGACTTCGTCGCCGACTAGTTTGCCGGTGTTGGTCACCTTGGCGGTGACTGTGTACAGGGTATCGAATAGCTGGGGGTTGCCGCCGGACTCGTCCTTGAGACCTGGGCCGGCGGGGTTGAGAGTCTGCTTGGCGGAGTCGATGGCTCCCTTGGGGAGGAATTCTTCTGCGGTTTGGCCGAATTCCGGGTCTTCGGATGCAGCCTCAAGAGACGAGGTGGTGTTGACGTAAGGGTAGATGTATTGCCAGATGTAGGGGAAGGACGAGTTAGGGAAGGCGTAGTCTTCAAGCTCGGTCGAATAGTTGCCAAAGGTGGGGGCTTCGGCGGTCTCGCCGGTTGTTGGTTTGTATTCTGCATCATACGCCTTTTCAACCTGGATATCTGAGTATTCGAATGTCGTGTACGACAAACCGAACCCGAACTCGTAGATTGGTGTAACGTTGGCACGATCTAATGCACGGTAGTCGATAAACACACCTTCAGTGAAATCCAATTGCGGCGCGCCGTTGCCGTTGTTGGGCTCGTACATGACATCTGCACCGTAGTCTTCTCGCTTCGCTGCCCAAGTGAAGGGAGTTCGGCCGGCCGGGTTTACTTTGCCGTATAGGACGTCTACGAGCGAGCGGCCGCTTTCTTGGCCCGGTAAGCCGGCCCAGACGATAGCTGTGATGTTTGGCGAATCATACCAGTCGGTAACGAGGGTGGGGCCGACAGAGTGGATAATGACGATGGTGTTGTTGTTCCACGAAGAAACGTTCTTGATGAGTTCATCACCGTTGCCCCAGAGTGTTAGGTTGTTTCGGTCACCTTCGTTGCCGTCAACGTTGATGTATCCCTCTCCAGAGTCCGCATTGACAAAGACAAGAGCAGTTGCGTCGGCTTGCGAGACTAGGGTCTTGATGGTGTCCGACGCAGAGTTGTTCAGGATACCCTCGATGCGTGTGTGATCCTGAAGAGCTTGCGCTTGCAACGCCTCAAGGGGAGTGACGAGGTAGGGGAAATCGGAAGATCCCGAGCCCCACGCCATCGCCAGAGTACCCTGGTCGCAACCACGGTCCGAGCAGCCGTTAGGACCTAAGGGGTTGGGACCAGCATCTTCTCCAACCACTGCGAGGAACTTCGGCTTGTTGAGCGGGAGAGCACCGTTGTTCTTGAGCAGCACTGTCGATTTGGCACCAATTTCGCGAATAAGATCTCCATGGTCTCCTTGAGCATCTACGTGCCAGTTGATCTGTTGGAAACCCTCACCGGCGGCGTAATGAAGGTTGCCAAAGGTGTCTCGGGTCCACGAGGAGAAGCTGATAGGAATCTGGTTGTCCACGGTCCTGCCGACCTTGAAATAGGCTGCCATGATTCTCATAGCCATGTCGTCGATTCGGTACTGGGGAACAGTGCCGTTCAGCACAGCAACAGTGAGGTTAGCACCCCAGAAACTGAGTCCCGAGTTGAACTCGGTGTCTCCGGGCATTGTCATGTCCAAGCCAGCTACGGCGCTAGATACACCGGAGTGCTGGGCTTGCCAATCGCTCATTACGAATCCCTGGAATCCTAACTCGCCTTTCAGCAGGCCATTTAGAGTCTTGGAGCTAGAAAAAAAAATGTTAGTTATTTTTCCACATTGCAACTAACTCCTCACACTTACTTTTGGCATGCTTGCGAGTTGTTAACTTGGTTATATGAGCACATGATTGAACCGACACCACCTAGCAGATGTTAATTACATCATATTCATGGGTTGGAAGAATAAATAGGAATGGATTTTAACTGACTTCTTACGGCATCCACGAAAGGCCATAGGTACAACTCATGCATTGTCTTGTCATCGATCTGTCGGATCGGTAAGTAAAAAATATCATTTACTTTGAGAGTGGAATACTTACGTTTGCAGAAACGGTTTCTGTGATATTGTAGCCATAACCTTGAGCTTCGCCGACTTGTCTGAAATGCTCTGAACTCAGGTTAGTAGTTGCACGAGAGTGCGGGCTACATCGTCTTACCTTGCTCGTTGCCGATATAGTGTTTCGCGCAAGCAATAACACCCTCGTCCTGAATACCCTTGATAGTCTCGCCGATTGCGACACCAGTCAGGTATGGGTCAGGGGAGAAACCTTCCCAGTTACGTCCTCCGGCCGGTGCTCGACCGATCGGGCCGGCGACGGGGCCTAGAAGAACATCGACACCCTTGATCTTGTTTTCATTTCCCATAGCCTGTCCTCGTCGGTACATGAGGCTTCGGTCGAACGAGGCCGCTACAGTCTGACCGGAAGAGAAAGCCGAGATGTAATCGGTGTCACGGATACCCAAAGGAGAATCCTGCATGCATAGACTTCGGAATCCAAGTCGGGGAATCGATCCGACTTGACCAACACATTGCTCGCCTTCCCAACTAGAAATCCGTCAATTTCCATTCTCGTGAACGTTATGCAAGACTACTTACCCAACACCGGTTGTCAGATTGACCTTTTCTGCAAGAGTAAGCTGGGAAACGAAATCTCTAGCTTTGGCGTACGCCTCCTCCCATCCTTTAGCGGTAGGGCTCATCCAAGGGGAGGGATAAAACGGATCCGATTTGGGCAGATCTCGCTTATCGATCTACGCAATGTTAGACGCCATATTTACCGGAGTTTTTGAAGCTATGAATGTCCGAGATTGACCGAGCTGGACGACAAGTACACAGCTCCAATCATTATAATTCGTGGAGGGCTGAAACAGAGAAGGAAATGCAGGAGGCAAAGTAACTCACGGTATTGGCAACTGCAGTGCCGGCGACCGCCAATAAGGCGGTCCACGATGCGGAACGCATTATGACTATTGCAATGTCGAGTCGATCCTAGAGCTTGGTCGATAGGTAGGATGTCAATTCAACTGAGCTCAACAGACCGGAGTAGATTACGGAAGCGGCCGTAGTTGCAATTGATGGTCGAGAGGGCTGGACCAGCTGAAGACTGGAGTGAAGAAAGAATAAGATTGAACAAAGGTCTGTATTAATAAGTGTTATGAACGTCAAGGGTCCATTGGTACCTCTCTTGGTTTAGCTAGGTACCCTGCAAGCTTGGGGATCGGGTGATCAACAAACCGCATGCACCATGGTAGAGCTAGGTGAGATGTCGGTGACTTCTGGGGTTTCCTTGTCAGCCCCGTCAGCATAATTCTCCATCTCGTCCATGTTGCATGGTTACAGTTGAACCCACGAAAGGCAAGGTTCTCCGCTTAGAGAAGATGTCATATCCAAGCTTGGACAGGCGGTAATGGATCCGATTTGAGGTTAGGCCAACCATGGCGACTACTTGTAGGCGAGTAGGTATGTGAAGAAAAACAGACGAGACGCGTTCGATGAAGTATGTACATACCACCTACATTGTACACATTGTACCGCATAGCTGCAAGGAGTGACTTCGTGTTGGGAAACACGAGCCGTTGACTTTGTGCCCAGGTGTTTATTGCACAACAATTGGTCATGCCAACCTAAGGAGGTACTTACCTACTAGGTAGGTACCTAAAAAAGTCCGGACAAAGCAATGTGAAATTTCGGAAAGTCTGGAGATTTGAAATGGGTGAAGTGGCCGATTTTGGAATAAAGATTGAAGATCAGTGGAAATTAAAGACTAACAAATCTAATAAGTAAAATAAGTACATCCTACGAATTCATAGCCCTCTACACTAATTTACCAATCAACGCTAACTTGCATAGAAGGGAACAGGAGAAGGGAAGGGCAATACATCATAATAAAAATCTATCATCATCGAAAGTTCCGTAGTTGAATAAAAAGAGCCTGGTAAGTCACGGCAAGTAATGCCCCCAAATACCAAAAAGTACCGGACTACTAGGGCAGTCTAAGGCTGTTGTGTACTTAACTTAAGCTTATCGGCAAATGCCGTGTTTATGGGGTAACCGTTATACCGTTACCCCCCAAGAATTGACACCAACGTGTATGCCCAGGCGCGAAAAATCGTGATTCAAACCCTTTCATGGTCCCCTGACAAGAGTTAATTTTTTTGCACGTTACGTAAGTATTTGTCCTACCAGGTACGTGCTGAGAAAAGCACTTATTTGATGGCGCGTTTTTTCAGTTGTGACCAAGCTGGAAAGATCGTCAGGGGAGCTAGCTATTAGGAAGGTAAGGCGAAAAACTCTGTGATCCTTCGACAGCTTCATTTTAATGATTTTATAAATTAGGATGGGTACGTTGTCTTCTTACTCACAAACAACAATAATCTTCTCATTCATCGCTAGTTCTTACTATTTTCTGCTTCAATGCAATTAAAAACATATCACTTGAAAAACACCATTAGTGCCTAAACGGTTCTGAGGTTAAGACATATCCCCCTTGTCCCAGCACGAAGCGTGGTCTGAACGTGTACAACTAGGCAGAGTTCCATAATAATTAATTTAGGACATGCCAGCGCCAAGGAATCGGAAGAGTTCGTACAACTGTTGTGACTACCCTTTTTAGTAAATGTACCAACAATTATCAACCGGGTAGCAGCAGTTGATCACCAAGGGTTAGGATCATTATCTGCATATTCCGCTCACTGTTTCTATAGAACTATGTACAGAATGATACCCTTGTCAACGCGATTGACACAACCTTGAATTTGGGGGAAACGGGGGAAACGTCATGCTAGATCGTATTATTTCTTTAGTGGCTCTTGCGCCAAACTTCTGTCTCCTCATAGTAGACCGATGACGAACATTCGTTCAACTTCCGGTTACTTATGATGACCGGTCCCTCGACCCATGAGTTTTTGGTAATATCCCGCTCCTTTCTATCGGGCCTTCTCTAACCTCAGCTGGTTTTCGTGGGTCTAGGCGCTGACCTTCGCCCCAGGAACTTGGGATCGGACCTCGGGAAAGGATGGTCCCAAGTCGAAAATTTACTTCGAAAGAAATTGTTTCGTTGGAGAAGCTCAATTCCGTGCGGGGAAGAGTCTCCTATCTAGGGATAGGTCGGCTTAGCTATGCGGGGATACGTGGGGTCTCATTCTTGGAGTACAGGAAAGATCCTGGGCAATTTCCTAGTTTCTGCTAAACTTCGGTTAAATTCAGGGATCATGACCCTGCTTCGCGTCCTTTTCTTGTCCTTTTATGAACTCATCAACACACCGACGGATGGTTCAACAAGGGGAATGGAACGTTATAGTACGGGGAATATCGGGGCAATGGGACTCGAGATGAACTTCTTTAGTAGCTCCGTGCTCGGATGACCCGACCTCGGAGGTACCGGCATTATTCAACTCTTCGATGCAAGGAACTAAGCATACTAGCTACCAGGTAAGTTGCTTCGATCCCGTCTGTCCGGATTTCCGTGCGAAGAGCGATACTCGATTTATGATGATAGGTTAAGTGAATATTTCTCCCTGCGTCATATATGACAGCAGAATGTTTCTAATTTAAGTTATCAGTTTGATGAAAAGCAAATTGTCTACCTAATCTACCTACCCACCTACATTGATTGTTGAAAGAAGCTAGGTTAGAGTAGTATGTATGAGTGCCATGCGCCGAAGGTTGGCCCAACATACCTTAAAGTCACAACGGTTGATGAAAATGATATTTTAACACCTCCTCTCTTACAGTTCGATGATGGTGACGCTGCTCGGACTCGTCTACAAACATTCATGTTCTACCTTTGCAAGTCGACTTGTACTCACTTCGTCGCAATACTAAATTATTTTACAACAACCACATTTCGATAGCTTCTTTCTAAGGGGCAAATTCGCGAAGATGCTGCATGTCCGATCTTAACAACCTTATACACCGTTGTTAGTTGTTACTATTAACATCTCATGAATGTAGCCTAGATATCCTCATGAAAAATAAAAATTCTATCAAGTCGGGTAGCTTATTGAGTCCATCAATACTGGGAGGCAGACCTACTCTTGAATCTTGGCCCCAGCGCGCATTAACAACACACATGTCATGAGGACGTCAATTTTAGCAAGAACGAATCTGCGCAAGGCCAACTTCTAAAAGAGCACCAAGAGGTGAACCTATACTTAATTTTAAACGAGGCTTAATAAGAGATTCGAATAGGAAAACCTTGCCCAGAAACGCCAAACCGAATTTCCATATCCCTCCATGACAGAACTAAGTTGAGGGCGATGAGGGGCGATCTGAGTCTCTTCTCCGTTCGAAAATCAACGTTCTGACAACAAACTCCTGACCATCATCTGGAAGAGCACCTGGGGGCATCCATTGTATGAGGGGCGGATCTTGTGTTCCCGGGCTTAGAACCCTATTCTGCTGTTCAAACCAATCGTCGTACGACGACTCATATCCATACGCATGAGACCCTCGCCATCTAAACGCTTCCTCCTTGCCGCTCCACGCTAGATGATACCCATCCGGAAGAGGGAACTTGAATAATTTCGCACACTTTGACACGTTATCAAGCTGGTCTTGCTTGCATCCGAATGTCTCTAGTACGAGTTCCAGTGTGTTTAGATCCGGCCAATACTCGTGAATTTGCATGCCCCAGCGCCCCTGTTTCTCAAAGTCGTCGAGATCGAAGTCTGGCTCAGCGCCTAAATTTCGTTGTTCGTACCCCTTGACCATCGCCAGACTGTTCTCTGGCTTCGCGGGAAGGTGTGTGACGTTGATCATTGGTTCCAGCCTGAGCCTCTCCGAAGGCTCCCTTGCACATCGTTCGGGCTGGGTGGCCCACGACCACCAATCGGTGCGTAGCATGCGGACGGTTAAGCTAGTAACTTTTCTACCGACGCATAGATTCTATTACAAGCCAATTGTTAGCGAGATCTTGCGCTTCGCTACCTAGATTGAACAGCTTACTTTATTGTCAGGTTCCGGTGGTTCTACAAAATGCGCATATCCATGTGAGTGGCCACGACTCTCGAAACCGTTATGGCGTCCCTCAGTTCCGATTACGCGCGACACCCTCTCAATGGACCCTGGTACGACGATTAGATATCACAATCAGTTCTATAGAGAATAAACATACCGCCTTCCAATTGGAACTGTTGCACGGTCATCTCCACCGAAGATATATTCGCAAATTGCCAGTATTTCAAATTACGACACAGAAGACTCTTTGCTGGCGTACGCACAAGCGGGTTAGATGGCGGGATATCTTGGGAGCATCCATCGAAGACTACTAGAGGGTTGACTTGGAAAGGTTTTAGAAAGGCTTCGACGTAGACGGCTCGACATGTGAGTAACAGCTGAACTGCAACGCGCCACTTGCCGGCTTGGCCTGGCCTGGTATATCTTTCATGGATCTCGTAGATATTATCGAAATCTTCGTAACGCGTGAGTGAATAGCGCCATATTTGTTCACGTATCTCTCTCGGGAGTTTGGCGCTTCAATCATGATGACAATGTCAGCAATCTCTTTGGGGGAGGCGTCTTGAACATAGATGAACATCTTATTTTTAATGGAATCCTAACATCGGAGACTGCATAGTAAAGGAACATTCAGATTTGCATACAAGATTGGTGATTCAAGTTGGGGATTGATCGAGTCGGGACGCTCGAGAATTTCGAGTGCAAGAGGCGGCCTAAGCTCGTCTCTCATTTTACGAGGTGCGTCTGGTAGACTGGTTCCTGAATCTTCCGGCGTCGGCTGCTGTCTACGCCGAAGTCGTTGCGTCATACGTTGATAGACCTCTCGGACCATTATTCTAAAGTAGATGGTTCTGATTCAACTTCTCAAGTACGCTCATATGAGATTAATTGATCGTACGTTCACGATAGTCGGTGGATACTTCAAGAACCTAGTGTGAATGACGTCAATTGCCAAGATCTGGGTTCTAGTTCGGTTAAAGATTGAGACAATTGGCATTGGCACGACTTGAAAATATAAAGGAGAGACGCAGAGCGGTCAGTATGACGGGGGGTGAGAAGGATTTTATACCCTGGGTCAGTATCTAAGCAATGTCACCCATGGATCATGGATGGCAGGGCTGATTTAATTATCCATATGATAGCTGGAGAGCGTTTCTGCCTAACGTACGCTGAAGAGCTCTATTTAAAGAGACCTGAAAGCCCTGGAGGCAACCTAAAACAAACTTCCACATTTTGTGGGCGAGTTTCGTAGGATTTAGTTCTGGCCAATCGGAGTTAAGCTTGCATAGATACATGCAATTTCGGATTATATCAATAAATGGGTGTGCTTCTCGATCCAGTGGTTTACAAGGTCCGCAGTACCTGCCTATAAGTGTGTAAAAAGTGCCCGTGGATCTACTGTAAACTGGTGATTGTATTGTAAAGAATGGAAATCTGAGATCTTGACTATTCTGTAGGTTTTACAATACATTTACTTAAAAGTGGATCTACGGCTTAGTCAAAACGAATCGTGTGGATCTACTGAATCCCCATGGCAGATCCGGAAGGATTACCTAATGATTTTCTTACTTAATCGACTTTTTTACCCCTATTTGCGACTGACTAAGCAATCGTGTAAGTATGGTAGCGGTCCGGTTGTACACACTTTTCATGAGAATGCAAATTAATCAAATTGGAAAAAGAGACCTCATGTACGTTGGTCACCCATTCAATGCACTTAAAGGGCGGGGAGTGTATCCCTTACCTACTATGTAAGTACCTAGGACCTAGGTACGTACTAGGTAGGTATGTATGCTTTGTAATTTTGACGCAGTCTCCTTACCTACCTAGTATTAAAGGGTCTGCCTTTTTTCTTGCAGGTCTCTGTTTTTACCTTGATCCTTTCACTAAATCGTTCGAAACTCGCGCCTCGTTCGAGATGACGAACAACCCGCTTCGTGTTGCTATCATCGGGGGAGGACTTGCTGGAGCTGCATTAGCCAACGCCCTGTCCCACCTATCTCATATAGATGTCCATGTCTTTGAATCTGAACCCGAGTTCTCCGAGCGTGGAGCTGCAGTTGGACTTGCTAAAAATGCTCAGTTAGCTTTAGCTCAGATCATTCCTTCAGCATCGGACCTGTTCGAGAAAGCGGGAGCTGTGCCGATGAACTCTTCACGAATCGTCTTAGTCAGTATTTAAAGAAGTTTTCAACGCGCGAATGCAGCTCACTTATCATATTCTCAGGGCTCCGGACCGGAAGCAGGGAATATTGTCTTTGACCTTGTCTCAGATAATCCTGGTAGGGTTGTCCACCGGGGCTCTCTGCTCCGTGAGCTGCTCGCTCCATTACCCAAAGAGACTCTTCATCCCAATAAAAAACTTACCACTATTACCCCTAATGAGTCTGGCATTGAAATAAATTTCCAGGATGATACTACAAGGTACCAATTTGACGCTGTAATCGGCGCAGACGGAATCTTCAGCACAGTTCGAGAACATGTTCTCCAAGGTTTCACGACTACGGAACAGTTTCCCCCGCTACCGGCCGGGTTCTGGGACTGTAGGAATCTTGTGCCGCTTGAAAAAGCGAAAGCGGCTCTCGGCGAAGGATACTTTGACGTTGATAGACAATATGGCTGGGTTGGCGATGGTGCCTTTGTCATGCACGATGTCTTTGAAAATCGGACCATGGTCCAATGCGTGGTATCAGGCATTGAGAAGGATTCCTCACCAAGTCGGGACAGGAAAAGACCCCTTACTCGTGATATGCTAACAAAATCACTGAATAATTGGTCAGGTGGCCCTATTGCTGACGGCATGATTGATGTATGTATTTCTATAGGTACCTAAGGTTGTTTTTCGTTTCAGACAAAGGATTCTAACCATTCGTAGCTCATTTGCGACCAACCCGATCCTTCCAGATATTCACAGTGGGAACATAAGTCCACTCCAACCTACGCCCATGAGCGCGTTTGCTTGATGGGCGATGCTGCCCACGCAACTACTCCGTGGCAAGGTTCCGGGGCAGGTTTGGCAATTGAAGACGCTATGGTTCTTGGGACACTCTTTGCCAACATTTCATCACCAAGGGAGATCAACTCCATATTCAAAGCATATGATCTAGTTAGGCGCCCTCGATGTCAACGAGTAATCGATTTGAGCCGAGAGACAGGTCGGATCCTCTGTGGACAGGTCAGCTTACATGCGAATGAGTTGATGGCATTGATTGCGCCAAGATGGAATTTTATTTTCGGGTTAGACATGGAAGTTCACAAGCAGGAAGCATTAGATGAATTGAGAAAGATACAGGATGTTAATTAGGTCAGGTAAACTACACCTTTGTTAAAGAGAATATAACATTGTTACAAGATAACGGTAAAGATGCGGTGCAGATAAAGAGATGAATCTCCGCATAGATGAGTTTCTGGGCATTTTATAGACGATAGGTAGCGGAGCAGAGAGACATCTTTGTCATTATTTTATCATTAATGGACATGATGAACAACAATGCCCTAGTCTAGCTGGTTGTAATGATAAGGCACTTCCATCTAACGGACCTCTGTAACCAAATATAACGATATAAAATACGAAATCATTGTAAATACCGATAACCCATCAAACATCAATCACAAATCTATGAATCGTTGTGGTAAGATATACGGAGGTACCTACGTAGGTACCTACTTAGCCATGGCTTTCCCTTTTTTGTTCGACTATACCCCTTACCGGGATATTAGCGAAGAAATGTCCATTATCGTTGATGGGATGGAACAGAACGACTTTAAGATATCATTTTTCCACAATTGTTTTCAAAATTTGGAACTACCGCAGAACAATGTAATAGATCGACAGATTCAAGGAGCTCGCTTGGACTGCGAGACCATAGGATCTGTTATCGGCCTTGCAATAAGCTATCAGCGCGATCATCGCGGCCTAACTAATGAATTTTTCCTCTTCAAAGAGCTTTCGGAGCATAACAATCGACAGTTCAGCATACTCTGTGATTTCGAACTTGGCATGACGTTCAATACTCCGGCCACGGCTCTACGTTACGCAGCGATTGATGCGGGTGACGTTTCACCAACACCATCATCACTAGAATTTCACGCGAACTCTCCTTTGACTTCTAAGCTTTCAGAGTTGGCTCTTCTTGAGCCTATTATGGACCCCATTCCGGGGAATGATCCGAATGCGACTACAGATGTCCCTAAATATTACACTCTGATGAATGCTTCAGCAAGTGCTCCCCATTCTGACCCAGAGTATGACTTGGAGAATACCACGACCCGGGACTTCGCAGATGGTTTGTCTCCAAGAAATGTTACAGATGACACTTCAGAGAAAACTTCAGGGAATAGTCCAGGAGATGCTATGGATAAACCCCTGGATATAAATATGGATCAGATAGAATGGTTCTTTCATGATGATGCCTTTGAACGCATGATTTTCGAAGGCGCCCCGGAAGCTGATTCAGCACCTGCCCCCGAACATCCTACTTCCTTACATGAAGGTTCTATGCCTAGTAACAGTGCTCCACTGCATTCTCAGGAAAATATAGCTATGTATGAGCCAGCGCCTACCTCAGAACCTAATATCGAGGGGGGATCAAGATCAGAACCAGAATCTTTTTGGATACTAGTGGAGGAGTTTCTGTCCTCTTATGATATGAATGCGATCTGGAAAGTTAGTCGTCATTTTGGGCCTACTGGAAGGCGTGCTTATTGGAATTTGGTAAACGCACAACGCGCAGCTCTACACAAACCGACCCGAAAGACTACTTCGAGGAAAGGGTAAGCATAGTCACTGTTTTAGTTTTAAATTGTTTTTGTATTAATGCAAACACGCTAGGATGAAGAGCTACTAGAAAAAGTTAATCGTTTGAGCATAATCATCTTGAGAAGCTCGAGATACGTAAGGTTTACTTAAGTTATTTTTTTGACGAAAGAGACAAATCCCTTCAGTGAAGGCATAAGAAAATAAAGTATATGATCGGTTTTCTAGATACCTGATATCTGAGCTACATAATACCTAGTAAAAGGCAAAGGGATGCCGGTTAATCAACGATTATTGCTATGAGTCTGAACTGGGGAACCGGCACGCCGTTCTTTAATCTGGGAACTTCGACACGAGCTCGTTCATAGTCAATATCTGGGACACGTTTTCTAAAATCGTAACGTGAATAGACCCGGTCGCCGGTAACCGAAACTGTGAAGCATTTACGCAGGTAATACGCAGCTGTCATCCACGTACTAGGTAAACGGTGGTAACCTTCATGTAACAAATTTGCGAATCGGCATTCTACGGGGCTGTTGTCATCCCCCCCGCAAACTTCAAATTGTCTCTGTACCAACCACTCTTTCTCGCTGATTAGAACCATAGACGAGATGAGATCCAGATCGCCAAGCTCCGCTTTTATCTCTTCATTGTATTCGAAGTCTTCAGAAAAGTACTCTCGAGCAGACCACTCAGGAGGCAGGTCTACAAAATGTGACGACCAGTCAATGCTACGGTCAAATGGTGTTTCTTTGGGTCGCGGTGGCCAGTTGATCTCCCATCTATATCTCATTACCCGGGTTAGGACAGTTTTAATTCTCGGGAATACTTCATTGTCCGCGAAGGGGAAAAACTCGTGAGCTTCCATTCGCTCTTCATCTACTTGATCGACGATTACTGTTTCCACTAGCTTGGCAAATGGTAATAGTGAGCGCACTATCTCAGAGTAGGTTGCGTCTTGTCTCTTGAAAGCCTCCCCGTCACCATGCGGATACATTATTCGTGGGGGATTGTAGACAGCATTGTTATTTCTCAAAATATGAAATCGCCGAAAGGCGACGTACATGGCGTCGAGGGCGGGGTTAAACCATGTAGATGTTGGCGGTGGCGAAATGATCGCGAAAGGACCCTGAGGCAAAGGGCATATCTTGGCTGCATAGTATGGAATTTTCCGGTACTTAAGCTTAGCGAATTCCCAGGCTTCGTGGCACGCTTGCGCAATTGCGGGTAGGCCCTAGCGGATATATGACTAATCCCATGCGGTCTACCATTACTTGCTCATGGAAAATAAGGATACGACGCGGAAAGGCAAGTTCATAGATTCGGTATCGAAGCTCGACTGGTAGGTTTCTGAATCTGGGGAATGTAGGATAGTCGAGCGACTCTGAATTAAAGGATTCCATTCTTTACTGCTGATACTTGAAACGATGACTGAGGCTAGCCCTAGATGGGAGGGAGGAAACAACATCGAGAAATTGTGAATTGTGAATCGTGAATCATGATAATAGTGTACATGTTTGTGTATCAACATCACGTGTTAATCCTTTTATGGATCTCGCTCGGAATTCTACGTGCCAGATGGATGTTGGAAAGGCTTATCGAAAAACGCCACAATATCAGCTCTGCCTCTCTAAATGCTCCTAGTTTCTCGAGAGAAACTACAAGATCAAACTATTATTTGACTTAAAGATGTGAGAGACAACTATGCTCATTAATATCCGATACAATCTAGTAATAAAATACTCGCCAGGAAATGAGATGTGACGAACTGATATATACCTAGGTAATTATAATGACAAGACAAAATCCATTCGATTCTTCATCCTAGCCTATCCAACCCCCTTCATGAGATCTATTTCACGACTTAAGGTTTAACTCGGGATACTCTGGAACCTTCCACCCCCGCTTCTCCTCGGATCGCGGCATATAGGTGATCGGCTCGACTTTGGATACAACCCATAAGAACTTACGCAGAATCCAGATTCCTATCCTCGAAGACGGGAAGAAAGTGCTTAGGGATTCCGTGGGCAACTCTTGGCATTCGTTGATTGGAGGTCTTGCTACCTCCTCGTACGCCTGAAGCGCTTGAGGTACGTTATTGCCGTGCCGTGCTAATTCTCCAGCGAGCACGTACGCACCTATGAGACAGGACGTGGTCCCCATACCCGTAAATGGACTCGGGCAATAGCCTGCATCTCCAAGGAGCACTACCCGCCCCTTAGACCACTGCTCCATCCTGATTTGCCCAACTTCGTGTGAATAAAAATCACCACAGGTATCCAGACCGTCCAGAAACCGGTCGGTTTCCCAGCCGGCGCCTCTGTACGACTCAGCAAAAGCCTCCTTCTGCTTCTCTATCGACTCCTTATACGACTTCCTCAACTTATCTCCGTCTCCCATCGTGAAGAGAAGAACTTGGGTCACCGGACGATTGCTCGTCCTTGTTACAACCAGCCTTCTCCCCGGGGCGCTGTAGGCTCTTGCAAGACCCCCTTCTCCTTCACTCTTGGGAATGCTGTAATAGGCAGCATGGACGCCTAAAGGCCTGAAGGCGGTATCACTGACCTCCTGCCCAAAAGCGAGACGCCTAGTCCGCGACCCCTGTCCATCCGCAGCGACGACGAGGTCAAACCGTTTCTTCTGTCCATCTGAAAAAGTGACTTCCACACCATTGTCATCCTGCCCAAGATCCGTAATTGTCTTGTTGAACTCATAGGTAAGTTGTCCTCCTTCCCCTTGTTTATCTTTCAATTCCTCATTCAACTTGAGGCTGGCGTCATATAAAACCTTGACAATGTCGCCACGCATGATCTCGTATTCAGCTGTGAGCGTGAGCCGCTTTTGGCCAGATGGGTTGATGCCGAATACTGCCAACTGCTTTCCGTTCGAGTCTAGGACTTCAAGACCCGTCTCATTGACACAGTGAGAGCTCATTGTCTCTAAGAGACCCATCTTCCGCAGGATATCGACACCTTGGTTCTTCAAGTCTAATTGCTGGCCTGCCACACGAAGCAAGGGAGAACGCTCCACGATCGTGATTTTGTGATTGGGATCTGCCTTTTGCATGAAGAAAGCAAGAGCCGGGCCGGCAACGCCCGCTCCCACGATGAGGACATTGAGAGGCATCCCGAGAGATGAGCGCAAGGGCGTGAGACTGTTATGACGATCGGTGTACGCCGACTTCTTGGTACTGAAGGATCTACTTCGATAAAGAGGAATAGTATTCTTGATGAGAACTGATTTGGAAAGAAATGTATGTCTGGTTCGTCGAGAGGTATGTATTAGGAGTGAAAAGGAGTGCCGCACTACACATTCCATTATTTAAGTTCATGAACTATGCAAGCACCTTGGAAATATACACATCCAAAAACTACAAGAGCAACGAAGTTATATAGGAAATACAATACCGCGCAATACAACAGAGTCATCCAAAGCCCGTCTGTTGCCGAGACCGTTTGATAACACCGGCCCCAGTCAACCCCGCCTACGCCCGCTAATCCCCGCCTATGACCGCCCCCTGTCCAGACACCGAGACTTTCGGACATGAATGGGTTGACTTCAGTTTCATATAATATGATCTATATAATCGCGCTCTTAAATCACACGAGCTCGAATACTACCTAGATGATGAGTTATGCGATTCTCGTAAAGAAATATCGATAATGTGCCTGGGTACCTACCTCTAGTATCCGGCCCCACTGAGGCAATACGCCTAGGGTCCATGTATGTATGTGCACATGGTCCATGGGTTTTTCATGGAAACATTCATAGGTACTAATGGAAATTCCATTTACTATCCTGTAAGCTTTTCTGGCTATGAGATTAGGCGTTACAAATTTGAAGCGATGACATAGGCTTCCCTGAAATAAAGGGGTAACTTTTCTAACACAATAGAAGAATCCCCACGTTAGATACTGCCCTATGAACAATGAAAGTGTTGCTTATGAACAATATGGATTGAAAGATGTGAAAGACTTGTCGCCTTTACAAAAATGGCATCTTATTAATATGTCACATTGTCATTAGAGGTGAGACAAAGACTTCATATGGTGAAGAGCCATTCACAAACGTTTACTTTCTTTTCTAAGCAGCTGTATAAAACTTCGAGGTCTAGATGAATACTTGTCGCATCACGCCTCTAACTACCTACGCCACACTGTATTAACCTAGTATCTATTGAATCCATCAAAACTGGGCTTAGGCAGTCTTTAACCACAACATTGAAAATGTTCTCATTCAGACAGGCCTATGAGCCTATAAGCACCATACTAAACCCCACCAGTTCTTCTGCTGTTGCGAGAGACACACTGCAAAATCTTACATTCATTTTTCTTATCACCAATGCCGTCGTGAGTTTTACTCTAATCATGGCTACCCTCTGCACTATCGCAGGACATTCTAAGGCGATTTTGGCTTGTAGTATAACTTATGTCGTCCTTTTCCTCATCACAATACTCGTCGGATGTCTCCTGTACGTTCGCATAAGGTATTTCAAAAGCCATCCCATCCCCCCTACCCCAGTCGGTCCCGCCGGACTAGCTGGGGACGGCAATGATTACTTGAGTAATCACGAACAACCCGTTGAGCCGACAAACGAAAATTATGCCCGACAATCTTCTGAGTTCCGAGATGTTGAGCTGGGCGATATCGGGTCGCAGCATTATGAAGCCTCAGAGTCCTATGGTGAAAGCCATTATTACCCACAATCGAGTCGTAATTCATATCGACAGGTGGACGAAGAGAATATGACGGAGATCTCTCTCTCGCCGATGGCCCACGAGCATCTGGAAGTTCCATACCAAGGGAGTATTAATGAATCTGTCTCTAATCTGTCTAGCAAATATGCTAGGTCTTCGCTTGAGCGAAGATCAAGAGAAAGTTTCGAGGAAAGCGGTAGCCAGCAAAGTGTGCGAGCACCAACGCCAGTTACCATACAAAGTCACGAAGAAATATACCAGAATCCTCGATATTCAGTACAAGATACCAACCGTCAAAGATACGCCCACAGCATTACCGGCGCTGCGCATCCAATCCATAAGCTACCCTTCAGTCCCAGCGTAACTCAGCTTAGTGGCGGGGAGGTTGGGGGGCGACGGAGTTATGAGACCTATGATGAAGCTAGGGCGGCTCTGAGGAGTAACTGGAGGCAAGAAAACAATCAGTGATGATTTCGTTACTAGCGTCGTTGGACGTTCGAGTAGGTAGGGAGGTATATTGTCTCATATTGTCCTTTCATGAAATATAGGGGTAAGTGTAAAGGTAAGATTCCCAATTGTACCAAACTTGAGGACTTCTGCATCGACTCTAGGATGGCTAAATATATGAGATCTTATTAAATCAAGCCAAATTATGATCCTAATTTCAAATGTAAATGGTGACATGAGGTCTATTTTTAATAACTTATACTAATTTATTAAGAAGTAGAAGTTGAGAGATCGAAGAGCTAGGTTCAGCGGGGTTGTCGCTAATAGGAATGAAATAGAGCTGACGATGGCGGGGTAACTGCGGGGTAGACTACCCGATTAGTAGCCCGTGGGGAATTTATCTGATGTACAGGGGGATAACCCCCCTGTAGATTAATCCCCCAGGTGGACACCTACCTAGGTGTCAATAGAGGTACCTGGAGCAATTTACACTTGCACATCCACTGGCATCATCTGAACGAAACAACGTGAATATACAGTATAAGGTGCCATTTTGGTGGATCTACATAAGCCAATGAAATTAATCTCACTGGTCGCCTTCGCAGTTTTTCGGTTTTACAAATTAGTTATTTGCTTGGGTATTTTCCCGGGGGGATGCTGCCCTTTTTACTTATTGCTGAGCCGTAAGTATTGAGGCGGTGTATTGGCACTGTATAATAATTCTCTAAACCATTAGATTCCTAATGGATGATAGAGAAAGACGACAATAAGGAAGCTGAAAAGCAATTTCCAAGATTTTCGAATTTACTTACATATCATATTTCAAACATTTAATGGTAAGGAAATACTAGTACTGGCTTGTAATGGTGAAACTTAAAAGATGTACCGATTGGAAAGCTCTCCATCGGTATTATTTATATCTGGGCTAGTGTTGTAAGCCTCTAGCGGGGATGTGGATGGTTAATGTTGTTACTTATAGTGGTCTATTCACTAAATCCTAGTGGATAGCCACTATATTTTGATGGATGAGGCCCTCCTTCAGCCAGCTTCGCCACTAAAATTGACCTAGGCTCAATCATCAATAATGATGCTTCTCTATTTCGTATGATGCTAACATGAAAGACCCTGAGCCACGATGATCATCTTCTACCAATGGGATTGAGATGTAATACTGTGCTAAAGTTAGATATCGACATATATAGTACGTGTCAAAATAATTGAACTAAAACCTACCTCAAATGTTGCATTGCTTCCCAAAGAACCGACCTCCACAGTTCCCTCCCAATGCAAAGTATCGTCGTCATCGACTTTAACAAAACGATCTATCAAGGAATGATACGCTTTAAGGGCCGGCTCTAAGTAGTCTTCTTCGGCGATTAAACCTAGTCTAATTCCCTTCAACCAACCAAAAGTAAACATAGCCGACGCGCTGCTCTCGATATAGTTACCTGACACCCCAGGGTACGGCTCGCTCATGATCAACCACCAGCCACCGGACTCTTCGTCCTGTGCTTTCTTGAGAGCTACTGCAAGAGTGGTGAAATAGTCGATGAGCCGGGCACGTCCGGGGTGGGCCTCAGGGAATAGGGGGATGACCTCAAGTAAACTCATGAAATACCAACCCACAGCACGACTCCACACTAGCGGCGCCGCACCCGTAACAGGATCGGCCCACACGGCTTTCTTGCTCTCATCGTAACCGTGCACAAGGAGTCCGGAGGTGTGGTTCCGCGTATGGGCTTCGATGTTATCGTACTGAAGCGCTATATCATCCCACGCAGTCTTATTCTCTGCATCGAACAAGCTAGTCCATTTCGCATAGAAACTGTCTGCCATGAATATTCCGTCGAGCCACATCTGGTTGGGGTAGTTCGGATCCCGATGCCAGAAACCGCCTGTGGGAGTCCGCGGGTGTCGATCCAGTTGCTTTCGGATGACATCCGCAGCTTTTTTGTACTTGATATCCCCTGTACGTTCGAACCACCACAAGATGTTGTTGCCAATGCGATAGTCGTCTAGGGAGTAGTAATCATACTTCCAGCCCTGAATTGTGCCATTTTCAAAGACCACTGCGTCGTCTATCTGTGAGTGGTACCAATTGGCGTAGGTCTCATTCTTAACGAGTGCGAACGCGGCCTCATACCCTTCGTATAGAGTCGCTTCTCCATAGTAACGGGTAGCCTCTACCCCATGTTGAATGAATGAATCCGCTGTCCATTTCAGATACGATGTTGATGCCACTACTGTGGTAGCGAAGGATAGAAAGAAGGCTCTCATTTTGACACATGAAGTAGGTTCAAGACACAAACCTGGTCTCTCAATCCTGTGTTCATGCGACGCTCATATTATATCTCGTGTGTAGAGTAAAAGCGACTCGCCTTTCTAGAACCATTAGGTAGTATTCGCCAAGTGACTTAGCCGGTTACCCCTGTGGTGTAGAACCTCGTTCTACGGATGGAAGAATTTGTCCAATCGACCCCCTCCACGGACAATCTAGATCTCAATATCTCCCCGCAACCTAGGCAAGCAACGATGGTGAAAAGTGTAGTTGAATTGTCTGATCGCGTGACATTCTTAGCAGCAATCTAACCCCTATTGAAGGATTCCAGTAACCCCGCTCCAATTCAGCAATATCCCGGAAGGGCATCCGGTTCGATAGGATTTACGGAAGCAGATGTAAGTATATAATCCATCGTCATGTCTTATTCATAATCGTCGTAGTTATCTTCAGTCGTCTTAACTATTGCCATAAGAAACAAATCCATTAAATTGGAATTCGCCTTCTCGATATTTCGATAATGTCGGAATAATAGCTGCTTGAAGAGTAGTTAGTGAATTGCGTTTCGGACTCACGTTTTTGTCCTTCTCGTCGTTCTTGCATTTGTCTTTACTTTCTCTCTCCCGTCAGCAAATCGCACATAGCCCAATGATGGGTCTTGAGATTCAAGAAGAAGGGTCGAAACGTCCAAAAGATCTATTGTGTGGATATCAAACATAAATCATCACATGAGGTCCTCGTGACACCAATCCCCAACCAAGACCCGAACCTGTAAATGAATGTCTAAAACACGCCAACTGGGTGTTCGCTCGTATGGGTATCCTTCATGCCACCGAAAAACGCCTGGTTTGATGCCCTAAATCACGATATCCTTCGTAACTCCTCGTTAAAATAAAATGCACACCTCTCTCAAAAAATGCTTCCGAATAAATGTTGACCATTTATAGGTTGGCAACATGGATGCCCGAGATTCCGATATGAGCGACGAGATATCGCAATTGATGCGCATAGAGTGCAGATTCATCCGTGGAAACTGATTGAGTCCTAAATATCTTGTGTAGCAATAGGGAATAGTCGTCGTGTAAGATTTTAGTGCCGACTCTGGTCCTGAAGCTGCAATTGCGTATTATTCGTTGGATAAACCTGACCTTTGTCCAGATATTCTTGGTCGATTAAGTCGCCATAATCAATTTTGGCCAGGAGAAGAGCTTAGATAATGTGAACCGTGTGAATGAAGCTGACGTGCTGTTTAAAATAGAAATAATCTCAGACATTAGCTCCGAGATGACGAAGGAGTTCCACCTCCAGTGTTGTGGCATCTGGTGATCTGCACAGAGGCGTTGCATCGGATTTCGCCCCCAAAGTGTTGGTTCGGACTTCCGCATCTGCCTAACCGACGAATGCAAGGATCTGACGCCACTGCCTCATGTCCTATTCCCTTGCTCCAACTCTGCCACTGTCGTCGCCCTACACAGTCATACCCAAGTTCGCCCTGTTATCCCTCCGCTCTCTCACCATGAGCGCGAAGCCGGCGAAGAAGAAGAGCAAGGCCAAAATTAATACGACGGGAATCAATACCGCAGTGTACACTTTCTGGAGCTCAGGCGGAACACCATTCCATGCCTTTCCCCATGCTGGGATAGTGATAGCTTCGTCTTGCACTAAAAAGCAGATGACGAAAATGGTGATTATGGCGAGAGCAAATATCGTCTGTAAAATACCGGTGGCTGAGCGCTTAATGGACGCAATCGGGTGACTGCGCTTTGCCATCTTTCTTGTCCGATGCTGAGAGGGATTTTCGTCACATATCTCGAGACTCGAGTTGACGAAGTTGAAGATTTTTTGAAGCAACTAGCGAGAGGGGAATCTGGGGAGAAAGAAAGATAAAGAACGAACAAGAGCAAGATGGATGGTAGGGCTGAGCGGGGCTGTGGGTGGGAAGAGGGTCGAATATGTGAGCCTGATCTCGTGTTACCCGGTCGATCGATACTCGGTTGGTCGGTTCGGGGAGCTGTCTGAGTCCGAAGGCTGGCCGAGAAAATCAGCGGTGGGTAGCTTCGGAATGGTCGGAATTGTGCGTTAGTTGCCAAGTAAGACATCCCTTCGCAATCTGATTGGCCGACTCATTCTCTCGAGTTGCAACGGTTCCATATATAGTACCTGATACAAAGCTGTCGAAGGATTCTGACGGATCCGGGCTGAAAGATTCGTGCGAGGTGGCAGACCAACAAAAAAAAGATTAAATCCACTACTTGGTACACGACGTCATTTTTCACAGCAGCTTCTGGTGCTGAATATTCGCCGTAAGCGACTTGTGCATCTTTAACTCCGTTTTGTAATATGCGCCGCTTCCACTAGGGTTTTCAAGCCAAGACCGACTATACTATGTGGAGTTTGAATTAGTATGTGTTGACTCACGTGGAACGAAGCCCAGCTTCAGAATTTTCTTTCCAAGTCGCATATCCTGAAATTTCCAACCCCTCTAGCGATACCATCCGGGTACGAATACGGTCAGTAAAAGTGCCTGGGTTGCTAATGTACCATGGTCTTCTTTGGTCCCTTATTTATAATATGGTCGGCTAGTTACCATTAGGTACCTGACTTCTCGCAACACTCGCGAATTACCACATTTCCCAATCCCATCTAGAAAGTTGAATTGAAGACCAGAGATGACTTAATTAAAATCATGCTTAACAAACAAGCCGCTCGCAAGCTCTGAGACACTCAAATAAACGTAAGAAGACTAACAAATTATTGAGACTAGTATCCGACCCCTCAAACCGATTCAATGTAGCGATTTAGTCCAAATTACTCTGCTCTCTGTGACAGTGAGCTGGACTTTCTTACAAACGCTCTCGCTCTGTTGTGAGGATCTTTTCAAACAAAATGGACCTCTGCACGCACCCGCCTCAATTCTTTACAGCTGAAGCAATCATCACAGAATCCACATTTTCCATCATTTTCATTTCGCGATACCTTCCCAACCATGCGCTTTACAGTAGCGTCTCATGCACTTGCCCGCCTTCATCTTGACCAACAAAAATGATATTTTTCCTAACTGTCTCATTGGCCCACGTTGATGTTACGTTCAGGCACATACAATGACCAATAACCCTCCCTAACTCTTCCCTCATTTAGTGACAAAGTTTTGTAGAATGCCGATAGCCTCATCCCCATTTCTCAGTCAAACTAGCAGCTTTTTCTCATAAGAAACGTTTTGGACTCAATCAAACATACATCATTGCCGTCAACATGGTTCTAAAACTCCAGAAAATATACCAACCTCTAGACAAGTCTTTCAACATCATCGTCCGCAATCATCGGGATAATTTCATGGCTTTTAGCTGTCCCAACACTGCTGAATACATCAGTTTCGGCCGTTGGCTCGACCAGCGGGAGAAATGTACAGAGCTCAACATCACCGCTGAATCTGGCCTCACGGCTTCCATCCAACTTGAGGATAGCCACTGGCAGCTTATAAAGTCGGGTAATATTGAAGGAGGTCAAAGGGTTGTCAAAGTTGACGGGAGCAGAGACTTTGACATTAGATTCACTAAGAATGGGCAAATGTTATTGCAATGTTGTGACGGCTATGAATGGAGTGATGGTGTTGGGGGCAGTTTGAGCTTTGATGTGGTACCATTTTACTCAACGCGCTACACTGTTAAATCAGTGATATGATTGAGCATCTTAAGATGAGTAATTTGTGTTGAACCAAATATAACTGTGGAAACTTGATTGTCTAATACCGGATGACAACAATTCCTTCTAGTTGCTGTTGAAAGAGATTCATGGTACCTAAATGTTTGTTAGGGTGTGCAAACAGAAACATATGTCATTGGAAGAAGACATGTACCTCTAGGTATGACTAGGAAGCAGGTACCTACACAATCCTTATAATATAAAACCCCCCCACTCTAGGTAATGAATATATTGTTCTGATCAAATGTATTCATCGTGTGTAGTGTGTGGCCTAAGTATTATTAGTCAATCCAGCTAGAAGACATAATGAAGGAACTTATCACGGTGCAGTTTGTCCACCTTAACTGTCGAGAGTGCGGTCGCTTCTTTGCTGTTGAATATGTAGATCTGACATCTCAAGAGAGGTTCCGCTATTCGATTAAGACCCTCGTCGAGAATCATAATTACATCAAACATAAACTCAAAGACGCTGACTACAAGGGAAACTTTGCTGCCAGGCTGGTGTGGAAGGAAGCACCTACACAACTTACATCATCATCTAGTAGTTCTGATCCTACTGATCTCTTAGCGAAGGAGGGTATTTCTTTCGACAACCAGATCCAAATGCTCAGGAATTGGATACCTAATCAGGCTGATGTGCGAATCTTTTTCTGGTCGAGCCAGAACCTTGCACATATTTCTTCTATTCCGCAGTTCGAAACCGCTGTCGGTGGAACATGGGAGCCGATTTTCGATACCTCAGATTGACTTAAGGACATGAGGATAACATGGAATCCAGCGGTAGTACCTAGTACTCTCGAGGACATTCTCATTTTCATTGTAACTAGTAGCAAACGCCAGGTTATTTTCAATATAAGAAATAAAAAATAGATAGCAGAAACTTTCGGACCTACCTTTAATAGGTATTTCATACCAGGCTACCATTTTCCCTTGATATCCGTACAAGCATGACTCCATTGGTAGGTACCTAGGTACCTAATCACTTATGAAGCTGACATGCTATAACCATCCACGCCTGAAAAAGTCCATAAAAAGTCCGTTAGGTACCTACTTTTCTTGTCGTTAGTAGAATCGAACTACAGATCACGAATCAATCATCTTAACTCATAGTCCTCCTTGATCAGATCTGCAGCCCTCTCAGCAAAGGCATATACGGTAGCTCCTAGATTTGCAGTACTAACTAGCGGTATGGCGCTCGCGTCAACCACCCGCAGGTTCCGCGTTCCGTATACTCTTAGGCGCATATCGACGACGCCACCTTTCTCAATAGGCAGCATCGGACAGGTGCCGCAGGGATGCCACTGTCTATATGGGTAAATTCAATCAGCTAATACCATATTTGCGTCTGTGTAATTACGTGATTGGCACCCCTGAAAAAGGGGGTAGGGTTGGAAGGGTAAGGGGATAAATGTGAATTGAACTTGTTCCTAGAGCATCTTATTTATGGGTTTACTTACGAGATGGCGCTGGTACGAAGGTAATCCTTAGCTTGTTCTAAACTAGTAGGATCCGAAGCAGGATCACGTCGACGGAGTGGGCGTTTCAATATCGCATCGAAAGCTGGCGAGTTGGCGATTGTTTCAGCATATTGCAGATGGCGTGAGAAGACCTCGATGTCGATAGGGTTAGAGAGATAATTCGGGTTGATTATTGGTGCATCAGAGACATTGCTCGAGCTGATGTGGACATTCCCGCGCGAGAGAGGATGCGAAAGCATAACTGCGAATGTGATAAAGCTACCTGGAACTGGGCCTGCCGGAGAATTGGAGTTTGGATCGACTGGGGGGACTTGCTGTGCGAGTGCCGTGAAATGGCAAGCAGAAGGCTGATTTGGGTCTGGGAATGCCTTTTCGGCGATATCGTAAAATGCTTTAGCTTGCTGGTTATCTGTAGCTGGTCGGTTTTGATAGAATAGTTCTTTTAGTTGGTTGTGGCTCTCGCCAGACATGGACATGTAGTCGACGAGAGGCAAATATGCGCAAGTGAACACTCCAACAGAACTCAACATTCCCGACTTTTTAGTCACATACTCATTCACTACCTTAATTGTCAGAAACTCCGAACTAGTTGAGTCAAATAGATTTGGCTTTTCACGGAGCTTGGGGACGAGCGATGAAGAAATGAAATTACGTACTGGCTTGCTGTATGGCATCTGGCTCTTGTCTTATGAGAGAGTCCAATGTGGAGATATTGTCAACTGTCTCATAACTGGCGTAGCTGACGAGATGGTCTTGAAGATTCTCGCCAACTTGAGGCAGATCCCGAATAATGTTGATTCCGTGTCTCTGAAGAAGATTCGAATCGCCGATTCCAGAGAGCTCCAGCAACTTGGGAGACTGAAAAACACCTGCTGCCAGTATAACTTCTTTCCCAGCAGAAACGGTTTTGATCTCGTCGTCATTTCTATATCCATAGTTAACTCCAATTGCCTTTGGGGGCTGGGCGTCGTCAAACAAGATCTTCTCAACTATAACATCAGTAAGCACCGTCAGATTCTCCCGATGTTTGGCAGGATGGTAGTATGCTGGAACGGCATAGCTTCGCTCCTTATTTTCCGGATGGATGCTTGAAAGGAGATTGAAGCCTCCGACGGATGGGTCCAGAAAAGGATCTGTGGTCATATGATGCCCGCTAGCTTTGAATGCTTCAAGCCATTTTTCCCGGATAGGATGCGATAAATCGCCCGCGAATGAAGGCTGGAATTGAGCTGCGTGCCTTGTCAAAGTATCCTCTGAGGACATCCCAGTTCCACCCTTCGTTGCCTAATGAGTCCCAAGCGTCAACTATACGCCTAGAAGGAGGTACGAATACCTGAGCATTGATCGCACTTGATCCTCCCAGAGCCCTTCCTTGCTGCATACCAATAGATCTGCCCTTCAAGTTCGTCTTCGGTCAACCAGTTAGCTAGCTCTCAAAAGAAATGTGATATGTTCTGACCTGGGGTGTAGTTTCAAATGCCCAATCGGCCTCCGAATTCAGGAGGGAAAGAAACAACGCTGGAGTGTTGACTCGTGGATCATCAGAATGATCGCAACCAGCTTCCAGAACAAGAATATTCTGCGCTGGATCTTCAGAGAGGCGATTAGCCACAACAAGCCCAGATGTGCCACCGCCAATCATGACAAAGTCGAAAGAAGACATTGCTTTATGTGTAGCTGTATATATCTTTTCTATGAAATCTGACGGTTACCGAAGGAGTCTTAATATTGCGCTTGTAAGACCGATCGAGAGATTCTGGTGGAGAGAAGTGTGCGTGACTACCTAGGTACGTATTAAATAGGTATTTTACTAGCTGGGTCGTCTTTGTTGGTGCAAAGCCGCGCCTCCATTCATTGTGTCATAATATCGTCCTTGACCGTTGGATGCTTAATGCACAGCGATCCTCGGAAGTAGGTCTACCTTCCCTTACTTAATTGCAGAACCTAGTATCTAGTACTTGAATGGGCAGTGTCTAGGACATTAGTTGATAACATTTTTCATTTTCATTTTCATTTTCATTGCGATTTGCTTTTCTATATCGCTCTGGCTGTAGTGAGGATGTGCTCAAAATATTCCCTAAGACAGCACAAGCTGAGAGGTTTCTATGTTGAATAAGTCTCGTTCGTATGAAAAACGTTCATGAACTCGGCATATCGCCCCAGGAGTGCTAATAACAGGGCCAATACAGTGAAGAATATAGATTTATACCAGGAATCCCAAAATAACTCAAAGAATTTGGTACACTGAAGGAAAGTATTAGCACTTGATTACGAATAACTCCATCAATCAGTCAATTGAGAATGGTGGGTCGAGGTGGATGCAAGGACTCATTGGAGAGCTAACGACGCCCAAAGAAGCGATTTTGATTCGACTCACCAAATTGATACTCAAATACACAAGTCCAAAACCGTGGGTTGCCGAATCCCGAAACTGAAGACCGTGCCACAAGCTGAAAGCTGCAACGAAGAAGAATGTGAGGAACCAAGGAAGGACCCAGCGAGATCCCACCCGTTCGTATCCGCTGTCCGCAAGTGATTCAAGGAGAGAATCAAAGAGTGAGAGGAGCCAAAGGGCGTTGAAAAGATAGAGCATACCCCAGATGCGAGCCATCTTCCACAATTCTACCGTAAATTGAAAATGTCGCATAAGGTAGGCGCTGCAGATCGTGGCTATGCCGAGTAATACGAAGCGGAATGGATATCTAGGTCCGAGGAAATGAGCTTCATCGGAGATAGAGCCGAGCCAGACGCCTAAGAGAGCCATTCCGTACGACCAGATGAGAGTGGAATTCACTGCCACGGCAACCAAACCGTAAGTAGATGCGAGCCCTATTAAAATACACTGCAACCGGTCACGGTTCCTGCTTTTATCACACTCGAGATAAGAGCCTAGGTCTAAGGCTGCGAGAGCGAAGATGAAGGCTCCTACGCAATGGATAGCCTCATTGAGATACCGTTGTTCGGGTCGCACGAGTGATCGTTGGTAACCCCAAGTATGCACCATAGCAGCTACGCCGACTGTTATGGTAAGCCGAACAGCGATAGGCAGATCCAAGAATTTCCTAATAATCTTTGGGAGAACATCGTCAAATATGATACTGCATATGGCGATTATTAAAGATAGAATAGCGAGTCTGAATGCATATTTGGCAACTTTCTGCCAAGGGAAACCATTGTCTTCTTCAATTATCTGAATGGTGGTGAGGAGGTCCGGGATGAGGTCGGGATTGATGAGTTTGACCTTTGACCATTGTTGGAGAGCAGACTCGACTGCCCGAGCCTGAGAGGCCGTTAACCTAACCAGTTGATGATTGACTTCTGCAGCCATAATTCGGATTTAAGATCTCTGAGGTGAATGCAATTATCATAGAACGAATTAGCAACAATATTCTACTTGCTTTATATACGGGCAAATACCAAGTAGGCAGACAATTACTTAACTTAAGGCAACAATGACCCTAGAGCTCAGAATGCCAAGGCATATTCCAGTGATTTAAGCCTGGCAAAAGCGCCCCTTATATCACCACATTGTTGCCCTCATCGCCCTATCAATTCGCGCCCCTACAGCAGCCTGCATGTATGCCCTGTAACGAGCCGACCGAATTGGAGGCCAACATCCGTTATTTTTCCTGGCTACCCATAGGCAATGTCCTTGCGGAACTCTCAAGGCATGAGTTCATAGGGATAGTTCCACGACGCCGAGAAGTGAATCGAATACATTATAAGACATCGCAAATGCTAGGTAGTGAATATGTAAAGTTTAGGGAAGTGAGCTGAATTAGCCCCGGAGGATTTCGCACTTCGTTTCACTGAAGAATAGTGGAACAGAAGCGCTAAATGAGTCCCGTCCCCGTCATAAAGACCCACGGGTGTCCGCGGTCGCAACGGGTTTAGCCGCAAAACTACCTGTCAAAACCACCTGTCAATCACCGTAGATTAGATAGGTACCTATCCGGCACCGACTAACAATATATCTCTCATCAACACAGCATAGACTTCATAAACTCACCATGGACAGCCCCTACTCCAAGGAACTACAAGTCGCAATCGGAGCCATCCAATCAGCCGCCAAGATCAGCCAAGGCGTGATCTCAAGCGAGGACAAGGGCACAATCGAGAAAGACGATCTAAGCCCAGTCACCGTCGCCGATTTCGCCATCCAAGCCCTGCTCACAGCAACCGTGCACGCCGCCTTCCCCGACGACAGGTTCGTCGGCGAGGAGTCCGCCGAGGAGCTAAGGAATAATCCCGTGCTCTTGGACCGCGTGTGGGAGTTGCTGCAGAAGCGGGAAGATGACCCGCTTTGCAAGGTGCCGGAGTCGAGAGAGCGGATGTGCGAGATGATCGATTGGTGCGGGTTTGGCGAACCTGGGGGTCTGCAGGCGGGGAGGGTTTGGGTTTTCGATCCGATTGATGGGACGAAGACTTTCGTGCGCGGGGAGGCGTATGCGATCAATGTCGCGTTGCTGGAGGGCAGCAAGCAAGTGTTGAGTGTGGTCGGCTGTCCGACGATTGCATTTGATGCTAGTGGTCCTGTCACGAACACGTCTTTGGATCCGAACGGACGCGGATGTATTGTTTTTGCTGCGAAGGGGTATGGCACGTATGTTCGTCCGCTGGTCGCACCGTCGCCCGGCGATGTGCAAGTCCGCAGGATTGAGCCGCTAGTTGAGACTGAATCGTCTCAAACACTACGACCGGTATCCTGCTATAATATGTTAGACTCCGGGGTGGACGATGTCCACCAGGTCATTATGCAGAGGTTGAATATCGAAAGTCGGGGTTGCGACCTCTTAGCTTGGGTTCTGCGATGGGTCACTCTCGGACTTGGACTCGCAAATATGACCGTATGGGTCTATAAGAAGCGGGAACGTACCGGGAAGATATGGGATCACGCCGGCGCCATGCTTTTATTCGAAGAAATTGGCGGTTACATCACGGACATAGACGGGAAACCTATTGACTTGGGCGTGGGAAGGAAGATGACTGCTAACCACGGCTTCGTAGCTGCGCCAAAAGCAATCCACCCCTTAGTACTCAAGACCACACAGGAGGTCATTCGCGAGCAAGGAAAGGCACATCTACTTGGCTAAATCGATGTATTTAGCTAGGTAACATTCCGCAATTGTTCCAACCAGGAGAAATGCCCGACTGAAAGAGCCGCGTTTTGAACTCTAGCTCGCTTAAAGCCTCCCCGCGCTATCGTACTAAAGCATGAGCCTCTAAGGAGCCTTAAGATTTCTCTAAAGTCGCTAGAATATCTGGTGTTAAAGCTTTGGACTTTAACGATTGATGCTTAGGAGCTATCTAAATTAAGCTTACAGATAAACACCTACTGGGCACATAAGATCACATGGGGTAAATGCTTCTTAGCTGGTCGACAGCTAAAGGGTTAGGTATATTATATTGTAGGTATAATAATGAATAAATCAGTATAAATATACAATTGAGTTCTCTGGAGGAAAGCTTCGTTAGAGACCCTACATAATGACGCTCCAAATCTTCCCCCTTATCAAATCACCTCCTAGCTAGGAAAAACTGCGCCAACTTCGCTACCTAGCACCCTCTTTTTAATCGGGAGGTCTCACTCCCTCGCCTTGAAATAATGAGCTGTTAGCCTTTTTTATCTTCAGTCTACGAAGATGGGAAGAATTTATAGTTACCTCCGGAGTGATCGAATCCTAGTCGGCGAATGACGCCGGAACTTATGTGTGCGTTTCCAGGCCGAGGAGCAGGAGGGGGCCGCGGACGCGATTGCCCAAACGTCGGCGGTGGTCCTCCTGGCGGCGGTCCCCCTGGTGGTTGTCCCCCTGGTGGTCCCTGCGTTTGTTCCAGCCCTGGTACCGTTGCCGGTGCTGCGAACGGCCCCTGTGGTATCAGTGGTGCTGGCGGTGCCGGTCCCGTGCTTTCAATATTTGGAAATTGGAGATTAGGCGGGGCTTCCGGATCGGGTTGTTCTTCCGCATCGTATATGCAGCGACGTACGAATCTCCCAATGGCAGCGTCTTCCTCTTGTGGCCGTATGTTAAATGGGAAACTCGACGCTTTTTTCTGCGCAACGTGTTTCTCGAGTTCGGCAACCATATCTCGAAGACCCGGGCGATGGAGCGGGTTGTCGGCCAGGCATCTAGCAAGTAAATCTCTCAAGTCGTCGTCTATCATCGGATAGCGGGCTCGCCCTGCGGCGCCGAGGATCGGGGTTGCGTGAGTCGCAAATCCTCTGTAATTGGACCGTGGGCTAATTGCCCAGCCTACATCCAAAGTTGCTAGAGCCATGATGATCTAATACCATGTTAACGTAATCCGCACAGGTGGGAGTGCTATTGTCATTACCCCTGAGACGTCCCATAAATTATACCTAACACCTTGCCCATCCATAGCCGTTGCCGCCATTCCCAAGTCGATCAATTTTACTATAGGCCCAAGCGAATGCTCCCCCCATTTCGCAAATGGGTTGCCAATCATGATATTTGAGAGATTTATACTTCCATGTACCAAACTCTGTTGATTTTCGCCAGCTGGTATTTCTTCTGTTCTGCTCATTGCCCCTTCCGGAAGAGCCTTATGATAAGCCATTCCTATACACGCTCTCACCACTGCTTGAATTAGTACCTACGTATGCTTGAGTTCCGAATCGGGGAATTGAAACTTACAACAAAGGAAAAACGACCAGAGAACGCGATTCGGTATTGGGACGTTGTATTTTCTCGCCCTGTCGACCAATTTTTGGAGGGTTCCGTATGGCATATATTCTAGAACTATGAGGGGCCAAGGTGCTAATTCACGTAGCTGTAATTCGTCATCTATAGTAGTCCGTCTGAAAACCTTCCGTAAACGCCTTCTCACGTTACCGTACTTTGAAAATACACGTTTCGTAAACGGGAGTCCCGATCGAGTTTGAGATGTTGTTGGGATTTCCTTGTCGTCGCGACATGCAAGCATGGTGCATATATGTTCCGCGCCTCGTACTAGCTACATATTGCGTCAGTTTACGCGGTCTTAGAAAAGGAGCGGATGCAATCTCATACTTCAAGCCAGGCCATCTCGATTCTTAACTCCTCGTCTCCACGGTCGCTAGTACCTCTCTTGATAACAACCCTACGAAGAGCAGGGTTGGCTATTGGACGCTTATCCTTTACTAAATATGCGACAGCACCGGTGCCTTCGCCCACGACCTTCTCGAATTCCCATATTGGGACGTAACCGAAATGATCTTTTAAGTGGTTTGTGACTCTCTTGATCTCACGAACTGAATCCTCAATATGTGCCCCGTGGTGGAGTGAAGGGCGTGAGGATACGGGTACTTCTGGGGCTTGCCATCCGGGTAACGATATAGGTATTCCTGGGAATTGATTTGAAAGTGGGGGGGCCATTTTCGGAAAGGTATGAGGGTTTGTATGTGTTAATACTGAGTTGTGGGAAATCCTTCATCAGGAAGAGGTGGATTGATTCAGACCTAACCAGCATGGTGTTCGAATAAGTAATGGATTACAAGCAACAAAAGATTGAATGCAAGGTCGAATGGGGTGCCTATTATGTAGTTAGACAAAGCAATAGGACCAAAGTTGAGGGTATACAAAGAAGGGATAACATGGCTACTCAGTTGAGTCCTTTATGGTTTATACGATATAAAGGAGCTCCTAGGTCTGCTTCCGTCGATTTAGACGCACGTTTTCTTGTAATTGTGTAGGAGGGTATTGTCAATTTAACTGGACTCGAGTCTAATAATCCTACCTCACCTAAGACAATCAGATTATGAGCTAGAATGATCCCGGTTATAATGAATAAGCTACGAGTCGTATTATACTCGCAACCTTGGTATTTCCATGCGATTGAATGACATGTGTCAACTCGAACGTCAAATTCCGTCTCAGAAGTTTCTGAGCATCAGCAGTTCTGAGCTGAAGTGGTTGCTATATAAGCTCGACATGGTTGGCGAACATATTCAAAGAGCATCCTAGTTAGTGGTCTTGTAATTCGAAGAATGTTGGTATACATGATTTTGAGAATTTAAATAGGATTATAGATCTTGGATTCTAAGGGAGAATATTAGAATAGCCGGTTGTTCGCAACTCGGTGTACGATGATAAATCGGATTGTAAAAACATTGCTACGGCTTCTTGCAGGTAATATGACCTAATGGGACAATGATGCAAACTGATAGGTAAATGTATCGACCCCACGCCTGGAAACCATGGACATACTAGGTAGATTGGAAGTTGTCTGTCTCAAATATAAACATGAGCAGAGGCTGGCCGACTATTAAGGAAGGCCAAAGTATAAATCTATTCCCTGATCAAAGACTAGAAGTTATGATGGATGTATTTGTTTAGTGGATATGTGTGTGTAACAATTGGCTGTTTGTGGACGTGATTGCCTCTGCGAAGTAACCCCTCAAGTAACAGGTGCTACGTAGAGCTTGGGAAGCTTCCAAGGTTCTAACCAATTGGAAGCTTGGAGGCGCACCAACCTCTAATTTTTTGACCGGGCAACCACGCCTGGTAGCTAAGCAAGTTGCGACACCTAAGCTTCCGGGTTCATACCATTTCTCCCTTTCTCGCCTTAGTTTAGTAGTACTTACCTCGTACCTACCTTGCATCATCCCACCTTCAATAATAACAACTGTTGTCGGCGATTTGCGATTTGCGCCATTCGCAATTGCGATGTCGTTCTACATCTTACTATCTTTCAACCGCGCAATTAGTGAACTCGGCGCATTCTCTCATTCGGAATCGAACTCCAATTTTATTTTTTCCCCGATCCATTCACTTGAAACTATTAAAAGTTGATCTTAGCATCATCACCATCCAAATTACAACCGACGACTACATTTTTTTCCGACTCTATTTAACTACCATTTCGACTTCTTAGAGAATTGAACCCGAATAATTTCTTACAATCGCTACCATGGCGGAAGAATTCAACGAGGATCCGGTTGAAGGGCAGCAGTCAAACCCCGGCGCCGACATCGAGATGGGTGAGGGCGACGAGGCTGGAGCTTCAGCTGGTGCTGGCAACGGTGGCGTAGAGTTGGCATTTCCCGAGGGTGGTGAAATCGAGCCGCGTACTAGTTATATTAGCTATTTGACTAGCCCGGTCGTGACGCTTCTTGTTGGGACAGGCGAGACCGAAACTCTCCTCACCGCGCATCAGGCGCTTCTCACCCAGAGCCCGTGGTTCTTAGAGGCCTGCGCAGCCTTCACTGACGACGGAAGCGTAAGTTCCAACTGACTCCACTATGAATTCCGGCGACTTTAAGACAGAGCATTGCTAACTTTTTACCGATAGCCGCGACAGGTGGAGCTAGCAGGCGAAGAACTGGACGCCGTTGGTTGTTTCCTAGAATTCCTCTACACCGGCGATTATTTCCCCAAGAAGCTGCCCGGCCAGCGAATCTTGGAGGCAGACCCTTCGATCCCAGCTGTCGACGAGACAGGCGAACAGCTTTTGAAGCATGCGCGCGTTTATACTCTAGCAGAGAAGTTTGGTGTGGAGAAGTTGAGAAGCCTCGCGAGCAGCAAGATTCACTGTGTCAACTCTACTGCTCAGGGAGAGATCGCCTACGCTCGTTACATCTACCAGTTCACCAGCAAGGAGGACACGACGGTCCGCGCCCCCGTGGCCAACTTCTGGGCTACCCGAAGCCACACCCTGCGTGCGGAAGCGGAGGAAGAATTCCGCTCTCTGTGCTTGGAGTTCCCTCAATTCGGTTACGACGTTCTTAGTAAGTTCCCCCATCTCATTACAACCCGTACCGGGAAGGCCATCAAACTAACTATTCCCAGCTCGCGTGTTGGACGAGAAGCTCAAGCGAGAACGCAACGACAAACTACACCCAGCCTCAGCAAGCGGTCGCAAACGAGCTCGTCACAGCAATGTATGATCACACCGCCACTTCCAACCATAATTTACCACTTCTTCGGTATGGCCAATAATGGAAATCGAGATGGAATCAAATGCGAATACCCTTCTTCAATCTGGGAGAAATTAATGCAATCGGCTCACCGATCTTTGTATTATCACGCTGGCTCGAGAATCTCTCAAGTTTTTCGACCTAGCACGTACCTAGGAGTTCAGGTAGGATATCGTGCTTTTGTTGGCGAAAAGAAGGGTTGTCTGTACTATAGGAGCTGTAAAAACTACGATAGGACGAACAATTCAGTCTGTGTCACACTTCAAAGCATTCCTACTGGATGCCTACCTAAAATGTGCTAGCTTGTAGGATGTGTCAGTTCAACGTTCAATCAAGTGTCCCTTTGTGCATGTCTGCCGCTTAAGGTTTCCTAGTCACAGCCAGCCGTAAGAGATCGATCTAAAGGTTCCGCATCGTCGGTACTAAAAGTATGGTGTGTTGGGGATTATGCAATTACTAATCTACGCGTTCTTATTAATGCTGTATGCAAGTGCATGTGATTATGTCCATGAATCAATCAATTTTTCCCGTTGCCGATTCCAAATGGTATAGTGCGCCGGAACCCGAGTATGTAAGAGTCCTGTATTAACCCTTCACCTTCCTCCCCTCTCAAGCTTTCGTCAAGCTGACGTGCGTGCTCTTCGTCCCCTTGTATCCCCCCTGAACTACGTCCCATCCCCCAATTGACCACTGAGGTGCTTAGCATGTAGACACCATCTACAACTGGAAAGCACCAAATGCCGTGGCGGAAAGTAACAAGGCGCCGATTGTCAGGCCCATGGTGCTCAAAGTGCCGATTTCAGGTCGCACGTTTGCGGCGGCGCCAGGCGAGCTTGTAGAAGTGGCCGAGCTGTCCGTCTCGCTCCCGGTGCCGGTAGCCTTTGTGCTGCCACCCGTGACAACCACGCTCGCGTCAGCGGAGGTAGGTAGAGCGGAGTCGGTCACGGTTGCCGTCGCGTTCACGTTTCCGCGGTAGAACACATCTTGGTACGGAGCGCCCTTGTCGTACGCGCAGTTGATGATGTCGTTCACACTCTGGCCCTCGGCCAAGCAGTACAACCCGCAGCCCGAGTAGTAGGAGATGACGTCCGCGGACTTGCAGCACGCGGACATGATGTCCGTGTGGTTGCCGCCCGCGCGGATGCCGACGGAGGGGTCTTGCACCGGGATGTTGTACAGGTTCGCGCCGCAGTCGGTGGAGCTCGCGCTCGCGGCGGAGGAAGTAGCTGTTGCGGCGGACATCTTCTGTAATATCGACGTAGGTTCCTTGGTGGAGCTTGTGCTTATTTTCGCTGCAGTGGCAGTTAAGTGGTTGGATTTGTCTGTGCTGTCGTTGCTCTTTTCTTTGCGGAACTCTTGTTGCGAGGTGAGGTTGCAATTGGGAAGCAAAAGGGGCGAGAAATTTGCTTATATGTTATTAGCATGAAAAAAAAATCTGTTGCGAAGGCTTGTTTTTGATTGCCTGTTCGACCGTGTGTTGACACGAGTGGGCTGAGTCTATTGTCTCCATCTCGTATTCATGGCTTGGAAGCAGTTTCCAATAGGCGATCGAGTGGGCGACGGGGCAACGACGTAGTGCACAGGTCAACTAATTATCTGAGCACTATGGAGCGCCATAATGAGATTGTCCCCAAAATAGAATATTAGATTTGAGCTAACCCCAGCTAACCCAGCTAACGAGTGCTAGCCCGCCAGCTGGTAGGGTACGTACTCACGGCCCGCAAAGCCCGCAGTGCACTAATGCAAAGAGCGTCAGCTTTGGGGTTAAAGGAGAAAGAGCACTGGAGAGTCGAGACTACACTGAAGCAAGATCCATCAGATGGGAAACGGCGGCCAGCAGCGGGCGTGAATGTCGTCATGGTCGTTGCTACGGTATCATCAATTCCCGGCCGGTTGTTTTAAGTTAAGTAAGTGCAGGCAAGTGTCAACTTTTTCAAGGAAATGATATTCAGCGTCTTCTAGACCACCTAAACGATCCATACAACAGTCGCTGCGCCTTACCTCGGCGTCCGGATCCGGATGAGCAAATAGGCAATTTTAATGTTGCATTGGTACTTTTGTATCCTTCTGTATCCTTCGATGCGCTAGACGCACTTGTTGATAACCTCGTAAGGGTAAAATCATAGGTACCTGCCTACAATATGTATGTAGGTCTTGGATCTAACACACTTGATCCAGATATCTATCCACGTTGGTATTACCATACAAGACACGTGCACTAGATATGTGCATTTGTCATATATGCTGTATCGATCTGACCCTTGCTTCTCGTCTTTCTCGCATTATATAACCTCCTGAATGGCAGGGCAATGAATGCTGTACGACGCGATGTTGGAGTTGAATTTGAAATGTCGGGCAGATCAACTCTGTTAAAGGTGTGTGTCGCGTTTAGGAATCACGCGAGTTAAAGGATCAGAGGGATCACTGGCCTGTTAATGAGGGCCAATTCTTACGCCGTGTGCCGACGTGGTGGCGGGTTGGATGGTATGGCTGTATGGATGTGAGAGTCTGTGAGATGGTGGCCAGTGTGGGGTGGGGGATGGAAACCTACCACGCTTCTGTGGGTCAGGGGCTGTAAAATACCCCAGCCCTATGAGAAGAAGCGCCCAGGTGGTTTTTTAGTTCCCACATGCCATTACATAGCCCTATCTATATCGATCTCAGGGCCTCTTCATCTTACGGGGTGCTGATTCATACTCTCGTGGCCCCCAATGTGAGATGTGAGAGATATCTATCCAACGATGGATTCTTCAATTTCTCGTACTCGTCAACGTAGTCCCATTTGTGCTACCCTCGATGATTCTCTCACCAGAGGCAACAAAGAAGGCTTGCCACCACCGAACCATTCTACTATTTGTCATGGGAGCCATTTGCCAGCGAGGTACTCAGCTTGCAGGGCAACAGTTCAATGTCACCACATTATCAGATAGCTTCGTCTGAATGATTAGACGTATTTCAGCTCAACGTCCATACATGTTCCACAACACAACCTGAGGTTTTAGCGACATAGAGTTACATGCTGATCCTCTGCACCATAGATATTCGCCGAATCTAATCAGTGACAGATCAGTATCTAGCAGCAGATCCAGAGCATCAGAAGCCAGATAGCGTTTGGTACGATGATACACCATCGAGGCTTATATAACATCCCGTCCCCTGAGAAAACTCTAAATTGACGATCGGGATCCAATTAATTTAAAGTTGTTTCCGATGCTCGCTAGGTTGACGGGAGATGGGCGGCGCGTATAGGCGGGATGATTGAGGGGATCGGTATCGCGAACGCTCGACACAAGAAACAGGGGGTAGCGTCGAATGCAACCTTCTTGCAGCAGAGCTAACGCACCCGTGATTCAATCACAATCCGTCCTTCTTAATTAACAAAAAGTCACCTATTGGCCTGTCCCGCTCGACTATTTTTGTCTCGGCCACTCGGCCGGAATTGGAGTCCATGTCCGCTTATGTCAATACCTCATAAAGTATGCCTAACCATCGCATAGCCGACTTTTTAGAAGGATGACTAGCTTTCGATGTTTATATGAGCTTTGGTCATAGAAATGTTTCAAGTCGCCGGCATATCTTCATGAAACCACCTATATGTATACTGTTGTCTCATATCTGCGATCAGATATTAAAGATCGGACCCTTTCCCCTGGCCTAGTTCATAAACTATCCTATCCTTATTCTCGCATTGTTTCGTGGGGTCCTAGATAAACTCCACTGAAACCGATCATGGTTGGAGTAGCCGGCAGGAGCAAGGGTTGCAATACGTGCCGGAGGAGGAGAGTGAAGTGCGGTAGGGCTAAACACTCTTTCTAAACAAGCTAGATTCGACGAGCTTTCATTATTGACTTGCGAATAGATGAAGCTAAGCCTCAGTGCTATCGTTGCATCAAAGCCGGGTTTGAATGTATGGGTTACGAAAGAGCCACTCAATGGCGACATACTTCCGTCACTTCCCGTCCGGCATCCCGATCACAAGGGTCCGAGTGTACGGAACTCACGCATAACAGTCTTGTGAATCTCGGCCCTGCGCCAGAGCTCAGTCTCGTCGCCTTTGAGGGAGATATGTGTACCGCTCAGATGTTTAGGAATTTTGTTTGGAAATCTTACGGGTCTCTTTGGTTAGATCAAGCGGCTGAGGGCAGACTTGGTCATCTTTCACTCGACGCGGTGAAGGCTCTCGCTCGATTGAATTTCGGCCTTAGCAATAGAGTAAACGATTTCCAGCTCCAGGGAGCTGCTCAGTACGGCAAATGTTTGCGAGTCCTGGCGGAAGAGCTTGGAAGGGATCGGCCGGGAGTTTATGACAACCGAGGGTTAGTGGTGCCGATTCTCGTGTTAATGATGGTTTCGGTAAGTCTCATCCTGACGGATTCCACTTAAGTCCTTTCCATCTAATCTAACGATAACAGGCTATTCAGGCAGATAGAACAGCTGCAATCTATCATCTCAGGGCGATCGGCAAAGTGTTAATGATGTGCGGACCAAGAGCCTTTCAGCGGCAGCCTCTAAGAAATGCTTTTGAAGCAGCCAGAGCCACACTAGTATGTAGCCTTGACGATTCTGGGTGAATTATCTTCTAATGATTTACAGTTAGTCGCCTCATTGCATTCAAGGCGACGGACGTTCCTCGAAACCCCCAGTTGGCAAGATGAGCCATATGAGCTCGACCCGTCCTCGAAACCTGAGCAATCGCATATTCTCGATGTCTTTGTCATGATACCAGGATTCCTCGAAGAGATAAATGGTTTCGATGAGATGACTTTCGATTTGAGCGACGAACTAACCGACCCATCATTTATTTCGGACGAGCACAGGGATCACTATGTGAGTCTCTGTCAACGCGTCAATACCCAGCTGGAGAGACTGTACCGCTGGCGTTGGGAATGGCAACGGAAATACGGCCAACACGTTACGATAGACCAAAGCTACTCTTCTCCGAAATTTAAGGACCTTGCTGGCAACCCTATGGGAGTTGGCCGGCTGCATTTTGATCGCCCAGTCTATGCTAACGATATCATGTTGTATAATGCAGCACTAATGTTCATCATGACGCTTATATGGAAACTCCAACCATCGCAAGCAGCTTCCGTCATCGATATTTGTGCACGGCGCGCTTCTGCTTCATCAACTCCTCCGTCGCCCGAGTCGCCAGTGTCGCCTCTTCCAAACTCATATTTCGAGCCTCTCAGCTGGCCAGGCACAGCTTTATCTATACGAGATCCGGCGATAGAAATCTGCCGCGTTTTTGACTGGCAATGCCGGCACCATGAGCAGCATGCCTACTTCAGCGACCAAACCTGCATGTACCTTTTTCCAATGGGTATGGCTCGAACCGTTCTAGATCCCGATCCGGAATATCAGGTATGGATGGACAATATGCTGGATTTCAATCCTATGACAATCGGTTATGGTAGAGGTGGCGGAAGCATAGTCGGATTTAGCTCCTTTGTCACGAGGGCTGCCATCGACCCCGATGCCTACAGTCCAAGGGATTCCGTATAATCGGCCCTGGCTTACAAAAACGAGATTCCCATCAATGTGGAACTTTCTACCTTATTTACCTACATACGATGACGTATAACATATTACTACCGCTGGAAATCTGGCAGGACTCTTTATGATGGTCTATTATTATACGGGTATATGACAACATATGCAGAAGTATGGACAGAAGCGACAGGGACGAAGGTCATGCGATATTATGCCCTTCACTACCATATATACCAGACGACCCCTTCTATCCTCCCTAAACCACGAGGAAACGAAATCCAACAACGCCGCATCGCTTGAGGAATTTACCAATTAGAATAACAGGCATTTTAACTAGGTTGTTCAGCTTGTAGGTAGCTGATGGGGAGCTTGATAGGGCTGTCCTGGAGCTGGAGTGCCCTGAGGGCTATAAGGCTGTGCGGGGTCCATCGATCCGACTCCCTGGGGATACACACCAGCCGCTCCAGCGTAAGCTGTGTTCTGCGGCACATACGGGTCGTAGACTTGTCCTTGTTGGTACTGAGGTTGACCGACGGGTTGTTGGGGATATCCAGTCTGTTGAACCCACTGCTGATTACCACCTTGTTGGTGCAAGAGCGGTTGCGACTGTTGCGTGGGCATACCGCCTTGGAGTTCTGTGGCACCTGGAATCCCAGGAGCGCCATTTGGGTTCACGGAAGTAGCGGCAGCGGCGGCAGCAGCAGCCTTCTCGGGGTCATGGGTCGAGTATGCTGCAAATGAGAGGCGGAAGTAGTGACACACATAAGCGAAGGTGACGACGAAGAGAAGCATGACGAGGGCGCTGACACCGGCTATGCCGCTCAGGACTCCGAGAGCGGCCTGTGTAGCGACGCCGGCTCTCTTGTAGACAGTACAGTGCCCGCTGTTGATTGTGCTGCCGTCGCTATAGCAGCTAGCTGTAACAGAGACGGTGAATTGGCTGCGTCTATTTGCGACAGCGGCCATGGCCGCCAGCCAGAAGATAATCATCATAGCGTCAAGCGAGAGGATGGCCCACGTATTGTAGGCCCGTCGACAGGAAATAGCTTTTTCAGCTAGGAGTGCATACACGGCGATGATCCAGGTGAAGATTCCCTATTCGAGAAGTGATAGTATTAGCGGGGTGACAATAAAATATACTTCAAGTAAGACGAATAGGATGTTTATTATTTCGAGTTTAGAACGTACGCAGACAATAACGAAACCTAGTTCGTCGTAGTACAGCCCATGAATCCACCACCCTGTCATACCCACCGCAATGATAGAAAAGACGATCTGAAAGACTCGTAACGCGATGAACCAAGATGGGGTCGGGATGAGGGTCTCGCCCTTCTTGTTTGCTCTTGCCGCCTCTTCCATTTCGAAAGTGTCGTCTAACGTTCTTCCTAAAGGATGATTATGTGCTGCTGTGGTACCGTTCCGTCCTCGTTATTGCCTCTTCCTAGACCCGTGCCTCTAAAGTCTTCGGTGTAAGTTCGTACGATGAACCGCTCTGCTAAAACATACAAGACCCTTGAATTCCCCAGGAAAAGATCAGCGCTGTCGTGTCGGGGCACACACCTGTATTTGTACGAACAGTTCTTCTCTCCGCCTCCACGTTACGCTGTTCAGCCCTGTAATGTACCTACATATTAGTGGCCTCCTTAGTCAACGTCCAGATCCGTATTCGCACCCAATTGCCAGATACCATTATTTGGGCTGGAACGAAGAAGTAAGAAAGATCATTACAACGAAGACTTTGATGGTCTTTGGTAGGCCCCTATCCTAGCAGCTGCAGGTGCTTCTCAGCCGCACGAAGTCAATTTACAGGGCCTAATTGGCTCGGGAGGGCCCTTGAGGACCCTTAAAGCGTAATGAACTATCGATCGACCCATCCCTGATTCAGCGCCGACTAGTTCAGCCAGCCACTGGCAGAGCTCACACAAGCGAATTACTGCGCTAGAGCTGTCCCAAGACAACGCTTTATCGTGGAGGCGCCTTGGCAGGGCGGAATCTACACACTGAGATGCTGGAGGCGTTTTTGCCAATTACCGCAGCGCAGTTTGCGACAGCGATAACTGCATCGGACTTGCCTGGATTGGAAGAGATTACCTCAATTATGACATTACTAATGCTTGAGCTGATACTCTCGTACTACACCACTAGCATAGCTGTCATCTAGCGACAGTATCTTCCATGTAGGACCCTTGATCTTGTGCTCCGCCTTCGTCTTGTAATGGGAAAATATCGAAGTAAGCCGTGGTCCCCTTACATATCACGTCGACTTTCGAACTGATCCTAGCGCATGCGGAACTATTCCGATGAATCTAGAACAACGTTTACCTGTCATTTTTCAGGATGGCCCTTTTTAGTTCTAGTAACGTTCAGGACGCTAGTATCGACGCAGGGCTTAGCGTGCTGTAAACTATGCTATGTAATATATATGTAACCTCATTCACTAAGGAAACACGTCGATCCTAATGACCAACAATTGAAGACACTAATGATTTCATCCAGGATAATTTAAAGGTCTTTCCATACCACTATTAGTCAGTAACAAATATATCGCTACACCAAGCTAAACCCTAACTCCGGGCCTGCTCTAGCCTGCCAAAGCAGCTCACTGGTGTTAATTGCCACAGATATTATGTATCTAGTCACATACTGGGTTTGGGGATTGATAATCTCGGGGAATGTATTTGGCTGTAAACCTACGAGCTGCTCCATCCTTACGTGGAGATTGTTTCAAACCTTCAAGTGATTGTTATAACTAAACCTACTGAGTTATGTCCGTAAGTAGCGATCTTTCACAAACCAATGGGTCATGACGATAGATGCGAGACTACCGTGCTAGCTATTTATTTCGGCTCTGTTTTCACATATGTCAATGTATTCAGAGTTTGTTCGCAAATAAGACTGCTCTCTATAAAAAGATGTCTTGGAGTTTTTCTTTTAATCCTTCCCGCGTAAATTTGAGTTAGCTTATCAGCTTATTTAGGTACATAGAGGATAGTTAAAACTACTTCGATTCAATAATGGCTCAACCTGGAATTCAATTTCGGATCGATAAGTTCAGTGTGAATTTATATACTAAAATTCATTAACTCCTTGTAAAGTTATACTTTGCTTACTCAGTGAATTTTCTAGGCGTCTAATTATATCAGCATCACAAAAACAGAAACGGGCTACGCAATTGAACAAGAAGAGATAATCGAGTCAATGTCAATTGTCCGATCGCGTCCTGATAGCATACGAGTGGAATCCGACTTTGGTCTTCTTAACGTAATAAACTATGATATTGCCTTAGCTACCTTTATATAAGATACTAACTTCACATGAAGCTCAGAGGATGGATTCACACACTTACGCTTGCCGTCCAAATTGATGTCATCGTCGCAGGCATTTGTCTCGGCACATATAATTTCAACCTTAAAGACGGCTTCGTTGTTAAATTCGATCTTCTGGTGGCATCAGGAAGACTTCATTTCTACAAGAAAAATAGTCGTGATCTTTGGATTCGGGGCTATTGTGACGACACTCGCATAAATAGTAGCTTGTTAGCATAAATAAGATGATCTACATGGAAGCTAGAGCATAAAACTATGAAAGACAGTTTTTATTTTGAAAAAGGAAGCTATTCCGCTTTTTACTTTATCGATGTTCTTCAATCCGTCGCCTGCTGATTGTAATTATAAAATTTGTCTCGAGCAGAAAATTGTAGGGTTAGGTTGCGCTCATGGGGTTAGGGTTATGTTTCTTTCCAACCCTAACCCCAACTACGTAACCCTAACTCTATCTCCCTACAACCCCAACCCCAACCCCAACCCTGACCCTGACTCTAACCCCAACGATCCCATTCTAATCTCGGGATGAGATGATCAGCATTCTAGGATATTTATATACATTGAATTGAAGCGCGACTGGATACGATGACAACCCCGTATACATACATTTTTTGCGTACATTTAGGGGGTACCTGGCGAATTTTCATCTCGTCCAAAATCAAACGTTATACCGCTAGGCGCAGCCTTCTTAAGGTTATCAGCGAATGTCGCATCCTTGAAAGCGATAGTAGCCGTGCCAAAGTCATAGCTTGTCAGCTTGTCGCGAAGCTCCGTGCTTGGGAAGCCGTTATAGGACACAAGTCCGGGAGATATGTACCACTTCCCAGAGTGGTTCTCAGGCGGCTCGTCTGTTCCGTCGGTCTTGGGGAATCGGAAGGCGTGCGTGCTACCGCCGTCCTTATGGTAAACGATCTTCGCGTGGGTCCCGCTGTCAATCTGGACAGCGGGGTCGTTCTTATCCTTGACGGTATAACCACCGTGCCTAGAAGCCGCGACATATTCGAGCTGGTCGTCTTTAACCCATATCACTATGTGCTCGAATTCGTGCCTGTGTCCACCACCGATAGGCGCGTTTTCGTACTTGGTGTCTTTCTCCATGTAATAATCATATAGGTAGGCGCACCATCCATTATTGCATCGCTGTCTCGAGTACACGTTGTTGTTGACGAGGTCGCTAGCGTCCCGGCATCCTTCACCCCCTGCAGCATTGTTCGTGCTTAAACCAGGTGCGATATTCCCTTGGGCGTCGATCGCTGGTGTGTTATAGCACGAGTCCTTGTCGAAGTCCAAAGCCGGTTGCCATTTGAGATCGTTGGCTGTTGCTTTCGCCGGCAGCATCTGAGGAGGGTCCCGAGCGAAAATGGACGGGAGGGTAGGAATTGCATTTGACACGCTGGCTAAGAGCAAGCACGCTCCTGCGCACCGACGGAATGTCATTATCGACTGTTCAGCTGCGGCTCAACTGAGGCCTCACTTACTGACGGTGATGGTATTGCGGACCTGTCCAGAGGATCAAGAGAAGCCTGTGGGAGATTCACACGAACTTATACATGGAAGACCGTCGTGTCTCCATTTAACCCAAGTGGACCCCTTTCGCATAATCCATCTTGACGACATTCCGAATGAAGTCCCGTTAATCTACGGCTACGCGGTTGACAGCTTGCAGTCGCTAGGTAGCCAAGAAAATTAGCCTCAAAGGATCTCAAACTCGGGATTCCTAGATCTACCTCTCATACGCCGTACACGTTTACTATTCTGGGATGCCAATTCGCCTAGTCGATCATATCTATAAAGCATAGTAGTGGGTATTGAACCAAACACTTAACCTGCCTAATAAGGATTTCAAATGAGATTCTACCCACTGATCTAGGTCGTCTAGTCGTAGCCGAAGGATTCTGCGGATTTGAGCGTTCTCGATGCCAAGCCTTGGCGACCAACACTCTCCCCTGACTACTTTCTTTAACGAAGACACCTAATTCTATTACCACCTCTATAACTTCCAGTCGTTTCTACACATTTTTTATAATGTTATTGGAATATAGATCCTATGTTGGACATTCAGACCTCGTGAGGAGCGAGCGGCTTTCGGTGGTGGGTACAGCACTCACGTCTTAATTTCGGATGACCACACTTTCGTCGTGACCAGGGGTTCTGTCAGACCGAGAACTTTCCAAAGACGGAGATTGACACGTTACAGGATATGAACAAGGTTGATCGGAGCATCTGCTATCGGCCAGAGCGATCCAAAGCTCGGAGAGAGTAGTCGGTAAAAGTGGGTCTTGAAGTCGGGGTACACTAGAAAGGAAGGCACGTTGGCGGTTTCCGAGATAGTCCCGTTGGAAGTCGCACTGCGACAATATCAAGGCAATAGAGGCAGGAACCTGGGAGTTCCGGAGGAAGTGGTATGCTAGATTAGCGATGTCATGAGCCGAAAAGATTGGTATATACATGCTTTTTTAGTAAATACAGACTGTCTAGCACGCTGGCATGGTTTGTAGCATATTCGTGTCGCAACGCACCTATTCAGGGAATTCTCTATAACAGTATTTCTCCATGACAATAACGTGTTCAACATTTTTTCTCAAGGATATGACTGGTTTCCCCTTTTGAAACTTTGCCCATTCGGTGTTGACTGTAGGGGCACTCAATTTCCGTTCCTTCGTTGGAGCGACCCAAAATCCCATTACCATGAAGCTCTTACGACCAAGCATGATTTTCCCCCTAAACACTTGTTTCCCTTGATCGTCTCTCACGAAGTGAGCCTCAGTTCCTATCTCGTCCTCTGCTATCGTCTCTAAGTTGGCATCGGAGAATCCCCGCCAACGCATCTCCCATAGCCGAGTACCCTGCGGTTCAGGGCCAGCCCACACCCCAGATTTCAAAACGCAACCTTTCTCAAAGGTTTCCAGAGAATCGTCTAGTGAGTTGGTAATTGGTCGGAAGCGAGCAAGAGCAATGACACCATTAGCATCGAATTGAGCCCAAAGTTGCCTTCCGGCCTTTTGGTGCTTCGCATTATTGTCCATCTGAACCGTCATGGTCATTGACACCGGTTCACCCGTGGATATGCCTACGGCCTTTGCGAGCCCGATAGTGCTTAAGTCGTATACACCGGTAATATCCCAGGCCCAGTCTGGGCGCTCTTCAAGATATCGCGACGTTGCGGTCGCATTAATAATGAACCCGGGTATTGGGCCAGGCTTATTCTTCGTGGAGATAACCCTGCCTGAACGAGGATTTTCCCACTTGTTCTTAGGTTTGGGTAAACTAGCACCCATATCTTGAAGCCTCTGCAACTCCAACTCGTCCTCCTCCGTATCTGAAAGAGCACGTGCGTCCCATGAAGGGTCATAAAGCCGATCCCAATCCTCAAGCATCTGGGACGCCTCGGTAGATACTGTGGGGTCCTCGGCCGCAGCCTTATCTTCATCACTCTCCGGACTGGTAGATAATTGTGTTCCCTCCAAGATCACGTGCTGGCCATTGTGCACCATAGCTAATTTGATGTTTATTTTAGGAGTAACAACGCTGTCTGGAGATAGTTTCTCTTCATCGAAGAGGACTTGCCCCTGAGCTCGCGTCTCTCCACCGAGGTTCATGCCATCCTGCTCTCCCCGCCACCTCATTAGCCATTCCTTAGACTTTGGCCCCGGCTTGACATCTTCTGCGAGTTCGCATGCCGCTTCAAAATCTGCGAGAAAAAGCTTTCCGGTAGGCTGCGCGGCAATTGCGCTCTTTGGGCACAGGCGCATCCTGCCCGTCAAGTTGATATTTGGGAAGTTGAAGGAGGCATACAATTGACATGTATGGGGGCTGGTATGGGTGTAACGAACATCTAAAACATATTCCGTAGCATCCAACGGTTTGAATTTGTTCGCACAAGTAAGGCTGTAGCGGCCGGTCACGTCCCATACGACTGCGCTAGTCTTGGTCGAACCCCTATGCTTGACACGTTTCGCAGGAGTATTTTGGACCTGGGTGTTGCTAGGGGAATTTAGAGGTCTTTTCCCACCAGATGGCGACGGCATTATGATTAAGCTTGAACTTTAATGATTATCAAGAAAAACAAGACTCTACGCAACAAATCGAATTAAGGTGCGTTGAGATTTGGTTGATGGACTGACAATTGGAGACCTGTTTCTGGTTGTAGGGAAGAAAAATGAGGCTGGTGGGTAATTTCCCGCTTATCCCCTTGAGACAAACCAGGGCAATCGGCGCTAGGAAGATTCCCCATCTTTCCGCTCCGGGGATAAACCGCGCGCGCAGGACAGAAAAAACCAGGGGCCGTCAAGGGTACCAATTTTGATGGTTACAAAGTTTCACGAACCAATTTATTAGTTAAGAGAATATAATCTGAATGAACCAGTGTGGTCCTATCCAATGGCCTACCTAACCAATCAATACTACTGCAAACCTACCCAGCTTGTAGTATGGAGGCATTTATTGATGTTGCTTGTGGAATAAGGAGTCTTCCCACGCCACTAACATTAGAGTGTTCCCCGCCATGATCTAGCACAAGACCGCTAACCCCTTTTTCATCAGATGCCATCAAAAACAAAATACGTAGGCAGGTACCTAGGTATTTATATTCACAGGTAAATTTCCACGCATCCATATCTCAAGGAAAGAACTTGACATTCAAATCACCACATATTCAGTATACTTCTATTCATACAAGTACCCCTAAACCCAATCCCTTAATCCTGAGTCCATCAGAGATCTCCTTCCACACCCATCTTCATCCTACTCGGCCACGAACTTCTCAGGCCGAACCAAGCAGCCATGGTCGCTTTTTCAATAGTTCTCATATCCTCAAAAATATCCATATCCTGATACATTAACCGTCTATACTTATTCAACCACCTGTGCCGAGCCCCCGCTCTTGTCTTGATCGATAGCCACACTATGTAAGGGAGCCAAAACGGAAACAGGATGCGAATAAACACATTACAGGCGCTCCTAGCTACCGCATTTGCAACTAAAGTTAATGTGCCTAGACTTGGATTAAAATTGCCTAAGTTTCGTAAGAAGGGGCTCCTCGGGGCTTCTTGTATTACTTCAAAGAACCAAGGCGTTGGAACGATGTTGACAAGGAAGCATACTAACTGGTAAGCCGTGTATGATAGCAGATGTATTGAAGTTGCGCGGAGAAGGTTGTATGCGAGCTTCGAGAAGCCATCCATACGCTCTCCGTGTAGGATGCGAGGGGTCTCTGCCCTTGCCATGAATAGAAAAACAAATAGGTATATGAACGCCGCCGCCCATATCTGGAAATACATAGGGACTCCGTACTCCCAAAGAAGAGTTTTTATATCAACTGTCCCATCCATGGGTGGCGTAGGAAGCGCTAGGTATGTCTCCAGGTTATAGAGAAATATTGACAAGTCGGTCGAAACGCGGGATGCCAACCAAACTAATCCGCTACCGAATACGACCGGAATCAGGCGCGCGAGAACCGTAAATATAAAATTAAAAGCCATAGAAATTACGTCGATAATGGTTGCAGCAATCGGTTCGCGAAGAGGATTTTGCTCATCATCAAACTCAAGCTCCTGATTAAACCCAAGATTTCCGTCCTCGTCAACAGGGCCCCAGCGAAAGCGCATGATTAAGAAACTTCTTACGGCGGCGTAAATAAGAGTGACGAGAGTTTCTCGAGTCAAATCTAATACGTTGCCGATGACTTCGAATGCAAGTGTGCTACCGAAAGAAATAGCTATGGCGAGAAGCGTCTTGTGCGCAATGCGTAAGAAGTAGTGAATATATCCGTGACTGAGCATCCACGTCGTGTCTATTTCGATGTGCACGGCGATCATGACCGCCAGTATCATTGTGCAATACCATGTTGCCTCAAGATTTAAAGGGAACGGAGGATCTTTTGGGTCTAGACTCCAGGCTTGATCAGGAACTGGAGCCATCAGGGGTTCTGGCTCTCCTGATCCACGGTGGACGATGATCTGCCACCACATCTCCCAGTCTAACCATTCTTCAACTCCTCCCCCGGATTCTTCCTCTGGGTCTTCGTGTCCGCCTGCATTTCCGGGATCCATTGCTGTGGTGTGTAGTCTAACTAACGATTGGTCTAGTCTATTGTGATAGAGCTCAGGAATTTCTCAGCAGGAAAATCCATCAGTTTCGTGTAGCTACGGTAGACAATGGAATTTGAATGCATCTTCGAATATGAAAGGGTAAAAGAAATGTGTGCATTGTAGAAATCAACTCGAATTCAAAGAAAGAATGCGGACAAACAGGTAGGTTCAAAGAGCACAAAGAGGTAATAATGGTTACTCAACTACGCATAATTATAGGAGTTGTCAATAGAGGTAATCATGTAATAATGACAATTGGAAGGTACCCAATTTCATTGACAAATGCTCTTGATCTTTTCATACATAACATCCGTCCTCATTGTATACTTCGTCCCTTTTGTAACTGTCGCTCCCTCGTGGTACATATCTCTCTGCTGAAAGATCACCAAACTTCCTGCCTTGGGGTCGATATCCAGCTTCCCAGCTTGCGGATCTTCAAAGTCCACTGCGAAACTCGTAGCCCCTCCTTCTACCGCATCGTCATCATCTTGGCCGCCATTCAAGTACAAGTGCAAAGTCAAGAAACTCTGCACCCCGTCCTCATCAGTAAAATGCCCGTCGCAGTGAGGTTTGAAATACTGTCCAGGTCCGTACTTGAGGAAGCGCAACTTGTTGTTCAGACGACAGATGCGCCACGTCTCTTTGCGAATGACGGGGTACTGACCGGTGACGTCGGGCGCATCTTTCAGCGTGACAATCTCAGAGGGTAGGAATGGAAGGACACGTCCTAGTAGGCGATCTGCTAGATCTTTGGATGTGTAGAAGATCCGACCGCAACACCTGGACTCTTTGTCCAAAATCTGGGATCCGTCGTAGGCGGTCACCGCGGCGGGTGGCCACTCAGCGTTATCATGCGGGCTAACGAGCTTGATCAAGTCTGCGCATTCATCCCGAGTAAGAATGTCATCAATGACCATCGTGAAATATCCATCATACTCCTTGACGTCTGTTTCGTTGAAGTTGATAATTCGTGCCGTGGCGGATACCGGGGCTGGGCCGCTTAAGATACCTAGTTCTTGGCTCGACATTATAATGATTAGCTGACAATCTGGGGTATGTCGTAGGATTTTACAGAACTGTTCATTATGAAGAATGAAGGAATATAGAGTATAGGCATAGGTTCATAAGTTTCTTATTTATGATGTTGCTTATAGTTGATGCCTAAGGCGTAGTGGGGTTATAGCACCCTGAATTGCCCCTATTCAAGGGTTTGTGTCGATCCACGATGAAATCTGTATAGCTGGATATACATATGGTTTTATAACGACGACCGACACGTCTATGAGTAAAACTAATTGATAGGTACCTACTTAGATCTCAGTACTGAGGATGAAATCGGTACATTTTCAAAGATGTTGATTTTTTGACTTGAATGTCTTCCCATCCGTTGAGTAAGTCATCGTTTAGGAAAGCCTTTATTTAACGGATATGAGGTCTTAAACTACTAGATGCGTGGAATTCGATCTTCTCAAATATTTATAATGTTTGTTATAATATTCATCGAAGGCTTGAGATGGAGTGAGGGCGAAAGAACTAAGAAATAGAAGTGTAATCGTTTAAGTTTATAATTTCATAATCGACGTTGCGGAAGAATTCGTCATTGTATGTTTTGCGGAATAATGTAGATTCTTGCCATTTAGGTGACATTCATAGACTCTGAGGTCTTCGCGAGTCTTTAGGACACGGCGTTTGAAGTTGATGGCAACAACTTGGTTCAATTTCTATTCTAGCGCCTTCGTCGTGAATTAGATAATGTTTAACTTGCAGAGAAGTGTTATGAATGTCAGCAACTCTGGACCGTACCCCGCGGAAACATGAACGGGTGTATTCTTCCGCACGGTTATTCCGCAGTCGCAAAATGTCGGCGATGAAAATGATGAACAGCGCTACGTTGGAAATGGGCTAGGGGATCTAGTAGATTATGCCTGCCCTGGCTAGGCATCTACCGGTAGGTGCCGGTTGCCCTGTAGAGCCCTGTAGAATCCATGTAAATAGCGTGTGACACCGGAATTGCCCGCCACTCAGCTTAACAGCTTCCGTTTTTCTTCTCGTCCGTTCCTGCAGCGCCTATCGTCGGCTTTTTTGGTGGGGTGGAATGTGACGCAGGCTGTGGAAGTGGAAAGCGTCGCCCATCACAGGCTGAATACGGGAGACTTGATCTGACGCAATCCTAAAATTGTTCTAGTCATTCGCCCTTATTTTTCTTCGCCTACCTAGTGCTAGGTCATCTTCAATTTTGATTTGCCTCCTAGAATACGTTCACTTTTTCTCTTGCATAGTGAGATAGAATTTTTGGATTCTTCCTGGTAATACTTAATCTATACCACCTATTTGCTTAGCATACACTACACACTATACTATCCATTCACGTAACGATCTTGTCACGATGTCTACTACGAACGGCACCAACAATGCCATACCGCATAGCCCGCCACGCGCGACGACCGTCGTATCAGCAACAGAGCTGATCGGTAACACACCGCTAGTCCGCTTGAACAGAATCCCGCAGTCTTTCGGCATCGAGGCCGAAGTATATGCCAAAGTCGAACTTTTCAACGCCGGCGGCTCCGTGAAAGACCGCATTGCCTTGCGCATGATCGAGGAGGCCGAGAGAATTGGTCGGATCAAGCCTGGCGATACCTTAATCGAGCCGACGAGCGGAAATACGGGAATTGGTCTAGCACTAGTCGGCGCCATCAAGGGTTACAAGACGATCATCACCTTGCCTGAGAAGATGTCTGCTGAGAAGGTTTCCGTGCTCAAGGCTCTAGGCGCTACTATCATCCGTACCCCCACCCAGGCAGCCTGGGATAGTCCCGAGAGCCACATCGGTGTCGCAAGAAAGCTAGTCAAGGAGATTCCGAACGCACATATCTTAGATCAGTATTCCAACGAGAACAACCCGCGAGCCCATGAATTTGGCACAGCTGAAGAAGTTTGGGAGCAAACCGGCGGTAAGATCACTTGTATCGTAGCGGGTGCTGGAACGGGTGGCACCATCTCGGGCTTGGCAAAGGGTCTGAAAAAGCACAATAAGGATATCAAAGTAGTGGCCGCTGATCCACAAGGGAGTATCTTAGCCCTACCCGAGGCTCTCAATGACGAGCACCGAGATGAACCTTACAAAGTAGAGGGTATCGGCTACGATTTCATCCCTGATGTACTTGACCGGGAGCTCGTCGACAAGTGGTACAAGACAGACGATGTAGAGTCTTTCAAACTTGCGCGACGATTGATATCCGAAGAAGGGTTACTAGTGGGAGGGAGTTCTGGGAGCGCGTTGAGTGCTGCCTTCAAAGCGGTCAAGGATTTGGGGCTTGGCAAAAATGACGTCGTTGTTGTCATCTTACCAGATAGCATCCGAAGTTATCTGACGAAATTCGCCGACGATGACTGGCTGGCTGCGAACGATTTACTCCCACCTACCGACGCCGCGGCAAAGGAAGCAGCAGCAAATGGCAAGAAGTCGGAAGACCCCTATGCTGGCGCGACTGTTCGTTCGTTGAGGCTGAAGCCGGTTATTTCCGTCATCGCCTCTAGCCCTTGCTCCGAAGCTATCGAGACCATGCGCGATAAGGGTTTCGACCAACTTCCGGTTCTTGCCAGTGCTGGAGGTAAGTTAGTCGGCCTTGTTACTCTTGGAAACCTTCTCAGCTATGTCTCGCGCGGACGGGCTAGCGGACACAGTCCCGTTAAGGACGTCATGTTTGATTTCAGCAAGATTGACGAGGTGGTCACCGATCCCCGAGAGGGAAAGGGAAGCAAAGGCCGCAAGTTCGTCGAGATCACACTAGACACCCCGATCGCAGAGCTCAGCAAGTTCTTTGAGTGGAATAGCGCAGCCGTCGTTACCGAGCCTAGTCAGCTCAAGGCAAAGGCGCTTAGCAAGCCAATTGCTGTAGTCACTAAGGTTGACTTGTTGACGTGGATGGTGAAGCAGGTTAAGGCTTAAAACCTTGTTGTGAATGATTAGGCTACCTAGTATTTGGCTACTATGGGTTAGGGAGAGATATATCATTAGCATGGCGTTATGGTAGAAATTGCAACAGCAATCTCAGCGAGGATCAATCAACTGGTTACACTCAGGTATCAGATTATACATAGCGGACTCAACGTCTCCAATGGTTTAGAAGGAATTGTTTACATAAGATTTTTCCATAGACAAATCCCTAGAATGAACAATGATCAGAGTTGCTCAAGCCTTAACACAATAGAGATAATTCACGATTATAGCGCTTCAGAATGATTTAATTTAGGATCATAATATATTATTAGGAAGCAAGACTAGTGAGTTATACTCTTAGGTACCTAACTCATGTCTCGGCATATAGCTCCTACCACACGTGTCGATGATATTAGACGACAGGCAGTGGCGAAGATGCTGACGTTGTACAACAAGTATTTCGCACGAGACTATCTCAAAAGCATACCAATGCCCGGTATACATAAGACGTAGCAACCATGTCTACATCGAATTCATCATGGACGAGTCGTCACATCCGTAGACATTACCACCCCAACCAAACAACCAGGCATAACACACGACGATGCGATTTAGATCCGCTCCGATATCCAATCCCACCACTTGTCAACCTTGCCCTCGAGAACGCTTCCACCAATGATGTCAACTTCGATGTCGAACTCTCTCATCTGGCCGAAAGTAAATTTCTCAGAGCCGTACGCACCAAGCCAACCGTCCTGTTCCTCAGATCCGATTTCGTCCTCGCCGACACCCGAGTCTAGAAGTCCCTTGCTACGGGACTGACGTATGCGGCCGAGCTCAGCCTCGAGGTTACTCTTGACAAGCGAGGCTGGCAAGGCAGTAAACAAGTCTAGCTTGTTCGCAGCGAGCAGAACGTGGATTGCATTCGGCGTCTTCGAAGTCTTGCCAGCGCCCGTGCGCTTCTGCAGCGCGAGGAGGATATCGTACAGAAAGCCGGCTGTGTCGGCGAGAGTGTCCTCGAGGCTAGCGGCGTCGAGCATGTAGATGATGCCGCGCAGGGTGTCGGAGGCGATGTGCGTCATGGCGTGCTGGTTCCGCAGCTTGCCGTGCCCCGGGGTGTCGACGAGCAGGAACTTGCGGTGCGTGCCCGGAGCGTCCATGCGCGCGGCTTCGCGGAAGGTCGTCGCGCCGTGGTCACTCGATACCGTTAACTCGATCGACTCGGGCACTTGCGAAGTATGCGTTGCGGTGGCCGAGTCCCCGCGCTCGAGTAAGGTGAGCAGAGAGGTCTTGCCGCCGCCCGGAGGACCCACGAGGAGGATCGAGGGGAGCGTCGTGTAAGGCGTGCTCTGCGAAATATAGAAATGCACGAGGATCGGGAGAAGAAGCACGATTAAAGCGCCGACGACGAAGATTTCTGTCGAGGGCGTGAGGATGTACTCGAGAGCCTGTTTGAGGCTCTCCATTGTGTTGTCCATCTTGTGCGGGTTGTGATTAAAGAGAAGATGAAGAAAAAGAAGAAAGAAGAAGTGAAATTATTTATGGAAAGAGAGAAGGTCGTTCGTTATTGACAGGTCATGTCATGTCGAGATTTGATGCAGTGTAGTAGCTTCCTTGGGTTGCAGTGTCATCATTCGATGCCAAGTTGTACGGCAATTTAAGTTAGCTCAAGCTTCGACGCATGTGGCAGAAGTGGATGCCCCATCGTGCTGGGAGAGGTACGTACAGGACACTAGAGAATAGTGGAGGGTTCTTGGCCAATAAAAAGCCATAGCTCAGCCCTAGAACGTTGTTAGCCGATTCAACAAGGGGAAAGCAAGGTCTAAAAAGTTTAGGCGGCCTAGGGTGGCTTAGCAGTAACGACGACGCCCCAACTTACAAATGTGTCTGATCAATTAGTTGATCTAATTCTAAACTGATTCTAAACCTTTTTATCCGTACATTACATTTTATGGACAACGAGAAAGCCATGACTGATTGCTAAAAGCGAATGCGTATCGCGTTTTAATCATTTCTTCATCGTTCGGGGATTAACACCGTATCGTTCATTTAATTGTGCAAAATTTGGTAATTCAAAAGACTTCAAATTATACTCCATTGTCCTGTTGAGTCCCAGAAAAAAAATAAGCATTTTATGACCCAAATATGCCCCTTGGCATCATTCTTTAATTGAATCGATCGATAACTTCAGACCGACTTTTAATCAATTTCGAGTATCGACCTAGACCTACTTAGGTATTTTAATGTCTCAAAACACGAATACCGCCGGTGCACCTATACAACCATCTTCCAAAGGTATGGCGGCGGCTCCGAAGTTAAACTCCCAAGACATGGAGATGGGCAACCTCGACGCGCCTCCGTCCGAGCCGGACATCATGCAGCTGGCAAGAGTAGGAGATATACCGGGCATGGAGAAGCTGTTTGAGTCTTCCGAAGTCGACGCGACTTATACAGACGATGAGGGAATCACGCCGCTTCACGTATGCGCCCAGTCCACCTAGTCCACACCCAACTCTGATTGGTTCTTTCGTTCTTTGCTAATGATACCCAGTGGGCTGCTATCAATAACCAGTTTGCGATGTGCAAATATCTTATCGAGAAGGGCGCCGACATAAATAAGAAGGGAGGAGAAAGCGTTGCGACACCGTTACAATGGGCTGCTCAACGGTCCAACTACTACACGGTAAACCTCCTTCTCCAACACGGTGCCGACCCCCTCATCACCGATGCCCAAGGTTACAATACGTTACACATCTCGACCTTTAGTGGGAACGTCCTGTTAGTGGTATTGTTGTTGCATCAGGGTATTCCCGTCGACGTAGCAGATTCTTATGGCCACACATGCCTTATGTGGGCTGCGTATAAGGGGTTTCCGCAATGCGTAGACCTCTTCTTACGATGGGGCGCGAGCGTACATGCGACGGATGAGCAGGGTTTCACAGCGTTACACTGGGCGTTGGTTAAGGGGTCTCCCCAGTGTATCCTTAAGCTCCTAGAATACGGTTCTGACCGTTTTGCGAAGACGACGACGGGCAAGACTCCCGCAACGACCGCCAAGGACCTCAACACTGTCAACGCCTGGCAGCGAGCTTTGAAAGAATGTGGCTATGATGAGGATGGACATGCCGTGACGCCTTGGTGGCCTGGAGCCTCCTTTTTTCTTAAGGACAAGCGAGGGTTTATGAATAAGTTCTTATTTCTCTTGCCAACGGCGCTTTTATTCATGGAGTTGATGATTATGGGTCACCTACCCGTCCTCCTATCCGTCCCGGTGGCGCTTTTAGTAGGGTTCGGGTTTCAGTGGATTACGAATCAAGTACTAGAATATGCGCCGCCGGACATGCGGCATCTACATAAAACGGTATGTATTGCACTTTCAGGGGCGGTGTTGTAGTGCTAATGGGTTGCAGCCGTGGCTAGCCGGTATTTTTGCGGCGTCATTGTTCTTACTAGGCGCACGATGGATTCTAACCGTATTTCCTGGTGAGTGCTCCCGCAGTATCAAATTTCTTAGAGGAAGTTAATTAACCCATCTCAGCGACCTTCTCGAATCACCCGCTGCTCAACTTCTTCCACGTCATCACATACAGTCTCACCGCCTACTTTTATGCAGCATGTATGGTCTTTGACCCAGGATATGTCCCGAAGCTCAACGGGATTGCGGAACAGAAAGCCGCAATTGATGAGTTGTTGAGTTTATGGAAGTTTGATGAATCTAACTTTTGCGTCACATGCATGATCCGTACTCCTCTTCGGAGTAAGCATTGCAGACGATGCCAACGGTGTATCGCGAAACATGATCAGTAAGTATAAGCTTCGGAAGCGGGGACGACACCGAGCCGAATTAACTAACTCGATATAGTCATTGTCCCTGGGTGAATAACTGCATTGGCGTAAACAACCACCGCCACTTTTTCTTGTACTTGATCAACCTCGTCTTTGGCATTGTGTCTTTCGACTGGTTGCTGTACTACTACTTTTCGGAACTTCCCAAATCTGACTCTCATGATTGTATCATCCTATCGGAAGCCATATGTTCCGTAATCAGCAACGACTCATACACGATAGCTCTCGGCTTATGGGCAACGCTACAGCTTACGTGGGTGGGCATGCTTATTTTCGTACAATTCGTACAAGTAGCGCGCGCTATGACCACGTATGAGAACATGTATGGTATACAAGATGGTTCGGCGTCGTCGCTGGGTTCTGCCTTCACCAGCACTGGGGCACCTCTTGATCCGAACCATCCGGATGCCGCACCTCCATCTGCCGCTGCCGACCCTCTCGGAACCGGCAGAGGAGGACACAATCACAAGCATAAGAGCTTCTTGTCCCAATGGGGCCGTATTCTTGGTGTCGACACGTTTATTGAGACAGCAACGGGCCGCGGTGCCGCCACCGGTAAAAATAAGCGCAAGAAGCAAAACCCCTACAGCAAGGGCGTTGTTCAAAACTGCCGCGACTTCTGGTGCGATCCCGCTCCCCTTTTCGGCCGCAGGGAAACAGGCGATGCCGTTCTCGGCGGAGAAAAGATCAACTACACCGAAGTCTACGAAAGCCCAGCCGCGATGGGCCTAGGCCTTAGCGGCGCGAGCTCGAGCGGAAGGAGGAGAGGTGGATACGAGAGCGTGGCAGGCGAAGAAGAGGTTTAAAAAGTGTACATGACGAGTTACGCATGCGGTGAGAGCCACACGGGTCGCTTACGTTAACATGACTTGGTGCTACTGATGAATATTGAATTTCCGGACTTGGGCGTGCCGTGGCTGGGGTATGACACTAGAGTGTACAGTAACGTTGAGCCTGTGATATCCAAGCCGTCGACGTGCCTTGGTGGGTTAACTCATGAATAGTTGTATGAAAATAAATGAATATTGACTTTTGTCGATATGTTAAATTGGTTTCTGGTGTCGAGTGCAGTGTGATTTGTAGTATAGTCGTAAAAATGCTATGGAAGCTCAACAGTTTCCTTTACGTAAGAAAACAGAGGGTTAGGGTTACTCCCTGTAGGAGTAAGGGTTTGGGGTTAGGGTTGAAGGTTATCCCCTAACCCTAAGACTTGGGGTTATCCTGAAACAATATTATTGATGACTAACCTTCGACAAAGTCTAGCAATCGTTAATCTCCGAGCTCTTCTAGAGAAGAAACTATTGTATGACTTTGTTTTATTGCATAATCTGGGCCTTGAAGCAGATCTTTTCTTTGTATGAAATGTTTTCGTCAAAATGGTGTGCCTTTCCAGCGGCACAGTTGATTGATATTGATTACGTAAGCACAAAGGGTTCATACCTTGACTACGCCGTTCGAGGACGTCTTCTGGGATTTCTATTACTTTCTTTTAGGCCAAAATGCCTAGCCTCTATAGTCAATCTGACTTGTCCTCGCAACAAGGCTTTCCCCGTCATCCTTAGCACTAGCTGAATCTTAATCAGCCTTGAGCTGTCGGATCTCATTTTCTCGCAAAGATTTTCTAGCCGGATGAGAAGGAATCTCTTTAAACATGAGAAAAGGCGAAGAAAAGAAAAACGGTTCTTACATGTGAAACAAGTTCGTTCGTGTTCATCTCAAAAGCGGGTCAAAAGATTAGTTGGGTCTTGGCTCAGGGGTACTTGTACAACCAACATTGTGGAATGTAGAAACTTGATAGCTTAACACACAGGGATCTTCGTCGTAATCATAATTCGAGCAAAATTTAGTTTAGTATATTAACGAGAGACTTGAAATAAGGAAAGAATTGTTATATGTACATCTATAGCCTATTCTAGACACTCAAGAACCAAAACCATGCTTCCTGAGACGAATAAGTTAGAACTTTTGATCAAAGCAGCCCATCTTGCTAGAACCGTAATCGAAACCGAATCTAGCCCATGACCTTGGACCAGTCCTGGATGGCGTTGGCGTTGGAGGCGCCCTTCATGACGGCGGCAATATCGGTGTCGCTCTCGACGAAGATGCCGAACTTGTCGCCGCTGTCCTTGGAGGGGTCGTAGCTGCAGGTCTTCTTGGGGAGGAACTGCCAGTACAGGTTAGGCATGCCGACGCTGTTGATGTCGTTGGCCTGGGCAGGGAGCTCGGTCTTGGGGTTGTTGGAGCCGGTGTTGACACCCCATTCCTCAACGAAGACGAGCTTGCCGCCAGACTGCGAGACCCACGACTTGGCACCGTTAGCCCACTGGTTCTTGTTGCTGGCCTCGCTGCCGCCGTATCGGTGGACGGCGATCAGGTCAATCTCAGCGCAGCTCGTAGCCGCCTTGATGAAGTTGCAGTTGTGCGAAATGTCGCCACCAATACCACCCGTCGCAATTTGGATCTTGTTACCAGCACCGAGAACGCTGCGGAATTTCTTGGCGCGTCCGCAGAGCCAGCCCTTCTGGTCGTTGTTCTTGCAAACAGAGGTGTCGGCAGACATGGGCTCGTTCTGGATGTCGAAGGCCATAATCGCGTCGCTCCACTCCTTCCACACCTTGCCCGAGTGAGCTCCCTTGTAGTTCAGGATGGCGTCGATACGCTTGTCGTACGCGTCAAAGGCGTCCTGGGAGGTGTAGAACTTGTCCTTGCCCCATTTGTTGGAGTATACGTCCCTAGTTGTTACTGTCAGTTTCGTACGGTCGACTACAATGCCGAATACTAGTCATTCGTGCAGTCGGGGTTTCTTACTTCCTGTAGTCACCGAGGAGCGAGTTTCCATCGTGAGGAGAGATGATCGCCTTGATGCCCTTCTGAGCGAGCTTGTTAACAACCTTGTCGACGGCATCGAGGGTCTGGGTGTTGTATTTTCCGAGGGTGGTCTCTAGGTTCGGAACGCTAACAGCGAGTTTGCTGCCCTTTACGCAGCTTCCAGCAGATTGCTGGTTGATCCAGACACGAACAACCTTTGCCCCGTACTTGGCGAGGTCGGCGATGTAGGCATCCTGATCTTGGTCGGACATTCCTGGGAGGAAATAGTTGTTGGAACCCATGAAGGACTTCGATCCCGCTCTTGCTTCGTTTTGGCTGAGAGGTGTAGCAGATACGCCGAGCGCGAGAGCGCCGAGGATTGCGAGGATTGATACCTTCATTTTGCTGGTTTTTGAGGTGTTTGGGTTGAAAGGAGTGACGATTGGACTTCGATGAAGCTCGATGGCTTGATGGAGATATTCAGAACAATCCCGGGGGCGAGGCCGATACTTATACGGGTTTCTTGGTAGTAGATGGCTATCCTCCGTTACATGAGCTCGTACTCGTCCCCGAAGATCACAGCCCTACAGACAAGATTGAGTAAGTAGCCGCCAATCCAGCCTTGCTCAATAGGCAATTAAAGATCAAGAGGAGCAGTTCATATCGCAACATGAGGCTTTGATACCTACTAGGTATTCTCCTCAAGGATATTCATACAATACATCGTCGTGAGGCTGACGTGTGAGAAGAATTTCCCGCTATGTTCTCAATATCATGTTGACATACCTGCCGACTTAGGTTGACTAAGGGGGATCACAGATGTAGCGGGGCTGTGCTGGGTCTCTTCCAAGTCTGTTAAACGAATTCTGGGGGTGGGTTGTGACATAGGATAAGAGTAGCAATTTCGCACTATCACACTGAATCGGGATATAGTCTGATCGCAACATCGAAAGACATCCCGTTAGACTATGCAACGGATCATTTTAATCTTTCAAGTTCGGCAACTGACTACAATATTGATCCAATTTGGAAACTGCTAAATATAGTTGTATGTTGATCGATGGAGCTATCTATTTTGATATTGTAGCTCCTAGTATTAGGTCTGTGGGTAGATGTGTACCTCGATATGCGAATCGGGGGGGATTTTTGAAGTTAACTAAATGCCAGGCAGTGCTACTCTAATACACAGTCCATGTCGCAGTAAGAATCATCAGGCTATGATACTCAAGTAAAAATCCTCTAATTGAATAGAGGCTCGTACACTTTGGCAGCTTGAGTCGGAATAGCGAACAGAAAAGAAAAGATCAGGATGCTTGCCTCCCCCTCCGGCGTGCATTTATGCAATCGATCCTACAGTGCTTACCCGCCACTCCCAGCCAATCACAAACCCTGCTAGCTCAAATATTGAATGCGGCTGTCAGATTTAGGGGGTTTTGAGGCTTAAGTCCCCTACCTAGAAGCTCAGCTGGCCCTTATGGAGCAGGCTTTATAGATCAGCTATACCCCAAATAATAGAACTTTTAAGAACTATCTCCTATGGTTAAATATAGAACTGAATCTGCCCTACCTCCAATGTTATTAGTTGCATTTATATTTTATATTTTAAGCGAATTAACATAGCGTCATGTCGCCCGTTCACTAAGTCTTCTCCGTAAAAAAAGGGGTATATTGACCAACTGGTATCTGGTAAGCTAAGCAAGGGCGAATGAGGATAGAAAATTTAGCATCCACCAAGTTTCATGAATGTTGCTTAAGGTTGATTGATTTGTGAAGTCTGCCTAGTATGTCACCTTTGTCCGTCATCGATCTCTACTTATGCAGAATGCCTCATAGAGTCTTACCTATTAGGATTAGGGGTAGGTAGGTATATTATTGCCAACAAGAACATTTAGGTCTACTAGTATCTTCTATGATATAAGGTTAATGAGATAATTTTTGCTGAGCTTTCCTTCCGCATCGACGTCATTTCCGTGTAAACTGTGAGGCTGCTACTAGCGGCGGGACTCAACGCAAGGGACGAAAGAGCCCGAAAGAATAAGGGTCTTCGCATTGGATGTCCGAAAACGTATGTTCAATCCGATGAGTATCGTTCTAATTGAAACGCGCCGATGAGTATTCGGCTCCAAGGGAAAGTCAACCTACTGCCTCGGGGTTGACCGGATACAAACAACGCCACAGCCGGGAGCTACAACTGTCCCACTTCATCAAGGATACCTAATTATTCCCTCAATGAAGTAACGTTAGATCTAACATTGATAATAATTCTCATAGGTTATTTACGTAGCTACCGTCGTGTCTATATCAAACCCAAAGTCACATTTAGGCCTGTTATATTTACATCCCTTCCTCCCTATGACGTAACCAGATCCTAGGTGACGGGCCACCGAAAATTGATAGTGGAGAGTCATACGTATTCGCGAGATTCCTCTACTTTAGGTTGGTAGTAATTGAGTTGCAAATTAATAATAAACCAACATAAAGATCCCATGATTATCAGAGACCATGCTCTACTACCTATAGCTAGAACAGCACCTGAAACTTGACAGTTATTCTCTCGGGTTGGTGGAGCATAGGACAATTCCCGGTTTCGTAGGTACCTACTACAAGCCCAAGTTCCAATCTCTCGGTTTACCCAGACGGTCATCTGTCTCCAGAAACAACATAATTCTAAACACTTTTGATAGTACATTCATAATTTACATAGTACTCTACAAGGTGGACATTTTCCTACCGCGTCTCTTTGCATACCATTATAATAATAATATATGGAATACACCGTCTAGTATCTTTGAAGAGAACTAATACGATTCATTCTTCGTTTTCATATCCCTACCCTTGGTATTCTAGAGCTGCCAATTCGATAAGAGCTTGGAAATATCACCACGATCCGTAACACGAGATTCATATGTTTGAAAGCCTCCCAAGCTCCGTTAGATCAGTTTGGCATATATTGGTCTCCTGTATAATATCGGAATTGAACGGCGCTTCACGCTAGAAGCGCAAGGAAACCAAGGTGGCGTTGACTTGGGTCATCAAAGCGTTGCGATCCGTAGGTGCCTAGTGCTAGTGTCTCCGAAGGTGAGGCCGGTCGCACGCCTCTTAGTTCAGGTATTTACCCCCCTTCAGTATTCATAATGCCGTGATCTCTTGTCTTCACAAGTTTACTCATAATCGTAATTATAATCGTACCTATTTTTCTCATTTAGGTTATAATGTCATCAACTCAAATCCAATCGAATTCACATAATATGAATATTCCCATGAGAAAGATGAATGCACCAGCGGAACTTCGATTGATCCCCAAAGATATTCCTTTTAACAATAGCAACGACCATATCGGCCAATGTTACAGTTCTACTTGGCCTAAAAATTCAGGGAGGGGTATTGCAAATGGCCGTAATGTATTGTCGAACCCAACCGATCTGAGCCCGGCACCATTGAAGCTTTCAATGAACAAAACACCAAACACGATAGGAGTCATAGGACCCGAACCACAACATCCACCTATCAAAGTGTATTCTGAGTATATATTCCCTCTGCCACCAAGTAATGTACCCTGTTCCCAAAGCCAGGCCTCCAGTCCTCGGTCGCCATTTCCACCCCCTTATTCTACATTGACGCCTTCCACATCTGCATCTTCTTTGAAGGAAACTCTGTCAAAGAAAAGCCATGACCAAAATTTTATCAAACGCTCCGTCCACGCCGTTAGACGTACCCAATCTTCCCCAGACGCAAAACAGATCTCGCAAAGCAAACCACTGCCCGATAGACCACTCCCGGATACCGATAGACAGGAACACGGGGGAAACAAAATTTGGAAACAAACCATGTTCAGATTAACACCAGCACCGAATGGAGCAACTCACCAAAATCTCAATACACCTTATCGCATTGACCCCAAAGTCAGTATGCCATGTCACCAAGCGCTGCCACCACGTGCCATGACTCCTTCTACGGACCCTTCATCTACTATCACCAGGGATGGAGAGAAGAAGCAAGAATATCATGCAAAAAGAAACAAGAGTCCAGATATCAAGCGCCAGGACATTGCTGACACCGATGGAAGCAAGAGTAGCACACCTAAGGGCAGTCCAGGGCTTAAAGAGGAAACTTGCGTGGATAGGCAGAGGCTAACATCCGAAGAAACGCTATGGCTCCATCGGAATTATAGAGGGGAGGAGACGTTTTTAAAAGCTTGGGGGCTGCACATTACGAGAATCGTGGACCGAGAGAGGGGCCTCGAGATCATGCGGGAGCTTATGGCTGCTGAATCCCCAAGAGGAAATGAACGACCAATGAGGGAGCACCTTGACAAGCAACAGGAAGAAATTGGGAGCTTTAGAATCCCAACACCGAGAGATATAGAAGGCTTGCAGGCGATTGAGGAAGAAAGAAACGACAGAAACGCTTACTAATGTTGCCGATTCTTCACAAGACCTCCATGTCGCATACCTAGTAGTACAGATAATAACTTAATAGGTTAAGTCTAATAGCGATTTGTTCACTGTATTCTAGTGGAAGGCTGCTATATTGTAGTGGATTAACAATTTTAACCCACGGGACTGAGGAGCGAGACCTAGGATTGCTACGATATGTAATACACCCTCCTCTTCTCTTTAGTATTCTCGTAATACTAAAGATGAAGGCTTTTTCCACACATTTAACATCAGCTTCCCAGTAGCATTAGAGTTTCCATAGACCGAGGGCAGTTTTCGCAATCGAATAAGCCACCAAAGTTACAGCCTTCGACATGCGACCATGAAGAGTGTGTCATCCCAACCCGCATCATGGCTCGCGTCAAGAAACTAAAAAGTTAACAAGAAGTCGGATGCGATTCCACCCGTTACGGAATAAGAGTTGGTCAACATGGTCGGTGGGCCATTTGGGTGTGCATCTCGCTCGCTTGACAGGTATCGGCAGCTGCTAGAAAATTTAGTTAGGGAGGTCTGTCGGTAATATTGAGCAAGCTCCCTCAATCTTTCGTGAGTTTTCCAGGCCTCGCCCACTCTTCAAATGTCAGAGATCACAGAGCCTAATTCATTTTGCTAGCCTACAATAAAATCAGCCTAGGAGTCTGCGGGGGTTTTTTTTTTCTTTCAATTTTAAGGACTCTTCCTTGTGACGAATTCCTGCGAAGCCGGCCTAGAAATACCAAGCCAGCCTCTCTCGTATCCAACGCATTGTTCTAGGGTCTGTTCCTTAGCGATACGGGCGACGCGTCGCTATTATCAGCGCCGCTGCGATTCCTTTTCAGTGAAATTCCGGGTACCGCTTCGAGGAGGATCTACAAAGCCGTGTAACACACAATGCCCTCTCTATACTACACCCAAGTGTTCACGACCTCAAATCATGGCGCAATGCTATATACAGCACATTCCACTAGTTCCTCCCCCGGAGTTTTGAGGACTTCTTCGCCTACTTGCTACGCCCGCGCATGCATTCTCAGATTGCGTAGGCCTATGTAGGCAATAATCCCTGTCGACTACAATAGCAGGCAGCGGCTTTGGGAAACGAAAGCAGCGGGGCGGTTAGATAACAGTTTCGCTATTGAAATAGCTATAACGGCGCCCGTCCGGAGCGTAAAGCTTCAACTCAAAGCTCGCTTATAGGAGATTAATCGGCTCATACAGTGGAATTAATACGCCCGGCCGCGGCCACGGAATAGGATATCCACTTCGTACTGCCTTAGAAAGATGGGAGACGGCAGCGAGGACGCGGAGTATGAATGGGATGCGAAAGACTTCATTCGATAACAATTGTCGATATCATAAACAACCTCTAAGCCATGTAGGTCGGTTTATCTTGCTCTAATGAATTGTCAATTACAAGAAATTCTCTTCATTTATTTAGCACGAGTCCCAAGCCTTGAAGCACGCATGAATATTTGCCAAGATTCTCTTCATGGGAATCGGGAGTTTTCGTGTGACACACCTCGAGAATCATGTCTCAAGTCTTCAATACAGAGAAGTGACTCGGACATTAGAACTTGAGATCGTATCTATGATTTCCTGAATTAATCATACAGCCAAGCTAAAGTCTCAATAAATTGTTATATTTAGTCTCAGCCACCGCGGGATGTTTTATCGCTCAACCTTACCAAGGTACCTTATATAGACAATAGTTGATCCTCTACGCGATAATATCGAGGTCGAAACTTCAATACTCCTGAAATATTTCGATTGTTACCTTTCGTACTTTACTTGGGTCGTGAGAAAATAAAGGAGCCTCTATCTCAGTAGTTAGGGAGTACATAATGTCTTCCACCGGCCACCAAGGGGAGTTGCATATTCAATCGGTTGAATTTCCCAATAACCCGACCCACATCTCCGAGCTTCCCGGGTCTTATTATTCCCCAGAGGTCCTCAGATCAAACCAGCCTCCAGAAGCGCTCAATCTCAAGGCTGCCGAAGGCACAGGAACCGCAGACTCCAATGCAACGCCCAAACAACCTCTATCGACATACAGTCGCAATCCATTCAACCTCAGCCCTGTTGCTTTCGGTGCACTCGTCTCAGTAATAACGGCATTGATCGTCGGCGCCATCATTGGAGGGAGCCTAGGTGGGACATTAGCCAAACAAGAGCATTATAAAACAGCGCCACACGCAGAGACACGCACCAGCAGCTTGGAAGTCAACAGACCAACCCCAACATCCACTCCCACGTCGTTAATTTCCACATCTGCAACACTAACAGACTATGCCGCCCCTTCGCCATCTGATGTAGAGACCCTCCATATCGACTGCCCAAGGCTAGACGGTAAAATAACGGAAGACTCAATTCAACAGAGATACAAAATCAGCTGTGGAGAACGCATTGTGGGCGGTGGCTCAGACGTCATCACTTATTCTGCATCTATCGCATACTCACTGCAGGACTGTATTGAGGCATGCAGTCAGCTCAATATTTGGACTGGCGGATTATATTGCACAGCTGTTACGTGGAGTCAGGCTATGTCTTTCGCTTGGGAGACGGAGGGTGGCATGAATTGCTGGTTGTTCAACAGCACCTCCTTAGATTCTTCTATAGAGGTTCATGTGAATCATACCATTGCTATTATGGAGTTTAATTAGGTACCTACTTAGCTGAGGTGGGAACAATCAATCTACCAATTCGACATTCGGTGCATAGGTATTTATTGCATGTATCCGTAGCAAGCTCACGTTGCAATGCTTCCAAATTGTTCTTTACAAGGAAGCTGAATTTAGTAATGAATTCAACTTACTACTTACCTACCTAATAGATTGTAGATTGAGGATCAGGTTAGGAAGATAAGAGGCTATACGGCCAACTGCTAACGTTCAACTTTCGTCTCAAGCTTCGGTAGTTTCACGCTTACGACAATAATATGAAATAGGAATCACAGAAAATTCTTGGCTTCTTCTATTTCAAGGTCACAAAGTACGGGTAGGTAGTAACATCGGATACTCGGACAATAAAAAATGCGGGTTGCATAAGGCGGGGTGTAGGAAACCTCAGTTCCTCTACAGTATCGCGAAATTGTCCCACGACTCCACGAGTGGATCAATATCAATAGCTACATGTACCACTACTCTATAACAAGTTCCTCGGGTGCCAGTTCAATTATCCAATATAATATTGCTCGACATAGTTCCGTATTCTTTATTTGGTTTTGTCTCGTCACCCATGCCTTCGACCCGATCTACAACATCGATCATCGAATCCGATTCATCGGACAACGACGAATTCTTTGATGCAGTAGCTGAGGTCCAAGAAGAAGAATTAGGAATTTTGGATATCCTATATGAAGTGTCTTGGATCTACAGCGGCGGCCAAGGAAAATATGAGTCTAAAACTAATCCAATCCTGGTTCCAAAAGCTCACAGACTTCCTTGGACACGGCCACGATGTGTTATTAGTATCGAAATGCATGCGACAGGTGTTTCCACTAGGTATAATATCGTAAACATCCCACGAACATACCCAAGCACGGTCACTAAGCAAAACATTTTCGATATCTAGGAACCCTTTTGCCCCGAATCCAGTCCTATTGCCGATTTCGGTGCTCCAGAGAAATCATCCAGCTGATGACTTCCAAACAACTGCAATCGTGACGAGGGCAATCACAATTCACTCCCCGCACCTCATACGGGAAATTCGCAATACTGTCAAGTATTACCCAGCTGTTAATCTCACAGGTATTCCTGTCGTAGTTCTGGCACCATTTGCAATGTTCTTGCACTATTATCATGATCTCACGAAGCTAAGAGATATGTATGCGAACAACGGTACAATCGATCAGACAGAAGAAGAGACTATTCATGATCTCACCATCCTCATAGATTGGCTCGAGCCGCAATATATCAATATCGTTCAAAAGGAAGAAGAAAGGCATCACAGAGGAGTGGCTACTTTCGATAACATATGGCTGCTTTACAAACCGGGGGGTGTTGTTTATGCCCAAATTAATGGAAATTGGCGTGCTTTTATCATCGACCATTGGATACACTTTCCGACTTTTTATAGATTCCTCACTTGGTACTTAGCATACGATCAGGGGCGATTGGTTCGTAAGAGAAAAAGATTTCGACTTGATTATTTCAATGGTGAACGGCAAATTACCAGTCTAAACATGATCCCAAGGCAATATATGGATAATGCAGACGAAAGAGACGCATTCTTAACATCACGGGGCAGCCGTTACCATAACGTTATGCGAGATATCCCTCGTCATTTGAGATATTCTGGGGATGCCATTGTTCAAACTGGGTTTAAACGAGTAAGTCGGGTATTTTACAGGTATATAAGTAACTATAGGTTACTAACCTCTGAAGTACTACGAAGGTGAAATAATAATCGATCCTGAATCAAGCAGAAGTGAGCTTACAGAACCCCGCAAACGCTCTCATCACCAGGAAGCTTCAACATCCGACTCTGATAGCGATTCTGCCTCTGAAGGCGATTCCGATAATGATTCTGTCATAAGCGATGGACTCGAGCGTGGTATTGATGACGGTCTTCATATCAGCGGACAAGACAGTGACAAGGACCTCCATAACCCAATTACTGATTGGAAGCGATTTCAACGCTCTCGAACAGAAGATCCAGAGCTCGCGGAGTTGAGTGCTCGTCAAAAGATTCTTCTTCCAACGCGTTTAAGAGGGTTTGCCTTGAGACATAAGTTATGGAGTAAGTACCTATCTGGGTACCTTAAATATCTCAATGGACCTTTATAATACAGGTTTCGCTAACTCCTGAAGTGCTATTTGAGGTCGAATTAACTCATACCATTACCAGACAAGACAGAGATATAGCTCTGAAGAACTTGATAATTCCTGATGAAGATCGTCGGATCCTCACAGCTGTGACGCGGAAGCATCTGAATTCAAAAGCGAGTCCATTATTTTCAGACTTCATTCATGGAAAGGGAGAGGGGCTGATCTTGCTGCTCCATGGTGAGTCGGGTTTACCTTCCTCAACTCGATATTTTCTCTGAAAAGAATTTAGGCCCGCCGGGTACAGGAAAGACCTTTACCGTTGGTAAGATAATGGGATTAAATCTCACTTTAATTCAATCTGACCTTCCTAGAATGTATTTCAGAGTATACTCGCCGTCCATTGCTGTCTTTAACAGTTGGTGACATTGGAACAAAAGAAGAGCAGGCAGAAGCACGTCTATCTTTCTGGTTCAATCTCGCCACTAGGTGGGAAGCTGTTTTGCTCATTGATGAAGCCGATGTGTTCCTGGAGAAACGAGGCTTGTCTGATCTAGCGCGGAATAGTTTAGTTTCAGGTACGTTTAATAATTGTCATTTAGGGGAACTAATAATTACCTATGTCCTATCTACCTACTCATAAGCAATCAGTCTTTCTTCGAAGCATGGAATACTATAATGGGATGCTCTTTCTGGTGAGTCTGGGACAAATCTTTATTGATGAGGTAGTAATTACCATTATGATCTAATTCAATATGCAGACAACGAATCGCGTCGGTCATCTTGACGATGGCTTCTTATCTAGGATACAGGTTGCCATCACGTACAAGAAGCTTAGTACAATGGCCCAGAAACAAATATGGTTGCGTTTTTTTGATAGAATCAATGAGGAAAATGATGATTTGTCAGTTACATGGGAAGCTCGACATTATATAGAAGAAGAAGGAACGGTGGAGTCGATGGATATGAATGGTCGCGAAATTCGCAACGGTAGGGGACATCCGACGTCTATGGATGAGTGATTGAAAGGTACCCTGCTAACCGCAAACTATAGCATTGCAAACTGCCGTAGCCCTAGCGAACGACCGCGCAGCGTTAAAGGGGAAACAATCAATAGAGGTGTCAGCGGACGACATTAAGCAAATTGCTTCAAGGAGGCAGAGGTTTATTGAGTATATTGATGGCATCAGGAGGGCATCGGAACAAGAACGAGCTTTAGAGAAGGGTGATCGAAATGACCAATAAGAGGAAAACCCTGAGTAAACACAGGAGTAAGCTTTAATCATTTAGAGCCTTGTGTATAATGAAATTATTCCCTTTCTCAACCCTGCCTACATGGTAGGTTACTCATCAATGTGTAGAACTCGATAAATGCTCCTCAGATTTGTATCCGCATGATACCCTATGTTAACCAATTACAATGTACTACTATAACAACGTTACGGTCAACGTCGTCTATTGCTTCATATAAGCAAGGAGTTCCTTTGCAAATAGTGATGATTGAAGTGCCTCTTTATAGACACGGGATTGCGATGTCTCACACCGATTCGCTAACTTGAGCTCGCTAATCAAGAACCTTGTTTGTCCTGGGGTGATGAGTAAAGATTTGACTAACGTGCCTCCGCTATCGCGACCTTCGTTCGGGTGCTGTAGCACTTCTAAGAGAGTCCGCAGTCCGTTCTGGACATGGTGGTCTTTTTCTCGATCTATCATCTGCAGTCCTTCGATCACAACTATCAACGGCCGGTCCATAGATTGCAGCAGATCCTGAATAAGCTTTACACCACCTTGAATAGATTCTTGACTACCATCTAGCTTCCTGAAGCGTTCAGTGCTGAAGTCTGTGAAACTTTGAAATTCCGATGGCAGATTTCGTGATATCTGTTCGATTAATGAGAACAGCATTTTGTTGAGGCTAGTGCAGCTGTCAATATCCTCCTTTGAAGAGCTTTTGTGGATGTATTGCCAAGCTGCTACTGGTATATTGGCTTTTTGAGCCAAGGCTAAGATCCCTTTACTAGTAGAAGATTCAACGTCAAGGCCAACTTGCTCTTGGATCCAAAGAAGTTCTGAGCTTGGATCACTCCACCACTTCCTTAATCGAGTAAGAACTTGGCTGCTCATGAAGATATCCGTGAGGTGGGTGTTGGAGTATAATGCCGGTTGACTCGAAGAGGGGGTTGTATTGATTTTCGATATTAAAGACTGCAGCTCTGCTGCGTAGTAACGCTCCTCTTTGTTCATATTGGGTTTGCTAGTAATTGTAGTGTTCTGTAGCAGAGTGCTAAGTTGCTGCTCATCTGTTCTAGAGTCGATTGCGCCTTCAGACATAGCATACAGGCTATGGTGTTGACCTATGTCATGATTAAGGTCAAGGCCTGTTTTCTGAGAGCCTCCAAACGGCAATGGAAATTTACTTCCATCTGTTAAAGGATCCCACTCCTCCAAAAACACTTTTGTACAAGATGCAGCAGTGACGGCTGCGTAATGTTGCCATTTCTTATTTTTATGACTATCGGCATAGTCACAAACCCCTTTAATCACAATGCAAGGTAAATTGTCCCAGACTCCAGCGCCTTCCATTTCAAAGGCAATGACACGGTGCTTTCTTGCAATTTCATCGCGAGCCTCGCCGGATTTCATCACCACGTCACCCGATGCATATGTGCCAATGTGAATCGTTAACTGAGGGTGTTTTACGGAGAGCCGCTCGCGGCATACCAAATATCCCTCACATCCCAGGTCTTGGCACGAGGATTCCTGCGCCCTTTCACAGACGGGATCGGTTTTCGATTCGCATCTGTCACAAATTTCGCATTCGAATTTACGATGATGCTTATGACGGTAAGATGCTTCAAACAGTATATCCTGTTCGGCACCTGGATATTGGAATTTCTTCAAGTTGCCAAGTTTTCCTTGGAGGATTTCAAGATGCCGAGAAGTCTCTCTTTCAAGGTTCATCAATTGTCGAGGAATTTCTAGCTTGGAGAGGAGGGCTCGTATCTCTTTATTCGGTCGTCCTAGATTGTCTTTGATAGTATCTTTCAATTTGAAGCCATTAGGGTATTGTCTGCCAAAGTCGTGCTGGACAATTGCGTCGCTGATAATGACGTCCCCCAGTAAAATTTCGGTTGGTGGGCTAGATGGCACTCCCCCACAAATACCCACCACAAGAGCAATCTTGATGCCTGCAAAACTATATCGTAAACTGGCAGCCGTACTGGAAGCGGTGCCTTTCCCCATTCCTGGCATATGTGTGAGGACCACATTATGGCTTCCAATCCTACCTGTAGTGTAGGTATTCATATCTCCGGCCTGTTTGCCGAACCCCTTATATTCATCATCGAATATAGCATCGACAGCTTGAGCTTCTATAGGAAGAGCACATATTATTGCAATATCAAACCCACTACGATTCGTGGGTCGCATGGCGACATCCGCTCGTAAGAATGACAAGGCTAGGCGGCGTTCTTCCCGCGTTGCTCAGACCGAAGGCCTATATCGGCTACCAGAAGATGGTGTCAGAAAATGCAGCTGATTATTGTTTTTCAACATCAATTCGAGTAGGATACGATATAGTATTGACGTTCGTCATATCGGTAGACTTTGAAGAAAACGTTTGACGATGTTCCGTGTCAGACTAAGGTTGTAATGCATTCGGACATACTCCTGCCTAGGACCAATCATACCAATAACCGTACTAATCGCGATATCACATGCCGATCCCCAAATGACTACGGTACCTAGGTACCTATCTATGGGGGAGAGTGCGAAGACTAAGAGATATGCGTTCCTATCTACCATGTAGTAGTAAGTATTTAGTAAGAAAACCCAGTACCTATTTACAGCAATTCTAGAATATCTTGAACTAATCGCCAATTGCAAATAGTACACATCTCAATACTAAAGGCGCGCAGGGATCTTGACGTGAAAGGCGCCTTGAGAATCAGACTGAGAAACCCCCGCCTTCTCGAGGGCTGTGTGAATGATCTTCGCAACGGCCCAGACCTTTTCCTCTTCGAATTTCCTAGCAACTATCTGAACACCTACCGGGCCTCCATGATAGACTTCGGGGTCATCTAACGCCCAATTATTGTCAGAAATGTTAATAATTTCCATGGCAGACTCGCTCTATGTAACTTACAAGCTTTCCAATTCTTTTCGTCCTTTTTGTTGAGAGGCCGATAATTGTTATCGGATGGATCCTGGACCTTGTCGACTTTCGTAACAGGAATCACAGCTACACTGTAATTAAGCAAATTGAGTGCTTCGGTATAATCTAATACACGTTAGCATGAATAGAGTCGATTGTCGCACGCGTCTACACGAACCGATATGATAGAGCTTTCCCGGAATATTCGCTGCGTGCGGTGCGACGGGCATTATTACCGCGTCAACAATTTGACCTAGAGCATTTAGTGTAAAGTATTGCCAACATATATCGCGTCGACCTACCATCATCTTGAGCGGTGGAATTCCAGTAGTCCGAATATTGAGCTTCGAACTCGCGCCCTTGGCTAGTAAGATCCTGGAATTTTACCAAGTCCATTGGTGGTCGAAGCTGCATGCCTCGATTATTCAGCGCGGGGATTAGAGGCTCTCCAGACAACTTCAAATCATCATGGACAGGTTTGGCTCCATCAGCCCTTATGATAGAAAGCTAGACCATGGATACATCAGTCATGCGACAAAATGGGGATAGATTCTCGGGTCAGTATCATTTGGAGAGTATGAGGGCCCTTACGTGAATTTTCGTCGCTTTCTCATGTGAAGGCGGTGTCCAATCAACCACCTAATTGACATTTTCAGCTTAGGGATTATTAATGTGCAATCTGCTGAACATACCTTATGGCCAGCCTTTTTGATCGCGTCTACGACCATATGGAGACTACGAGTAACGGGTGGGTGAGGTTGCACAACTCCATCAGTCCAGAATATCCCAAACTTCAGTGGTATGTGACCCTGTTTGATGGTGCCATCTTCATTTACTTTCTGGAGATACTCATCGACAACCTCTTGACGGAAGGGGATGGGAACAACAGCTGGATCCCGGATCCACGGCTGAGTTGATAGAATGGACTTCAACATGAGCCCTATTCCGTCGATCGATGTGCTTAGAAAACCAACAGTGGCCGGGTAAGTGGTTTGACCAGTATTACTGATAGCGATATCTCGACATGAGAATCTCTCGGGTGTCGGCTTGATACCGAAGACTCCGTTGTATGCGGCGGGAATTCGTACGGATCCCCCTATATCGGCACCGACACCTAACGTACTACCTCGAAGGGCTAGCAGCGCGCCCTCACCTCCCGAAGAACCGCCACAAGTAAGATTCTGGTTGTTCGGATTGTGGGTCTCGCCGATTATATGGTTCTGAGTCTCTGTGTAGAAGAGCGTCTGTGGTACGCTTGTTTTGCAGTAGAGAACGGCTCCCAACGACAGTAACTCGGCTGTGATTTGACTCTCTACCTTGTGAATTTGGCTTGGATCTTTGATACCCAAGTTGCCTCCGATATATCCCACATATCCAGTTGTAGTATCGACCCCCTTTACATGGAATTGGTCCTTCAAGCTCACCGGGAGGCCGTGCAGGGGACCGACCGTTGTGCCATACTTCTTGTAGTGTTCGTCAAGTTGTTTAGCACGTTCTAATGCTTCGTCGAAGAATATCTCATGCAGACAGTTGCCCTAAATCAATTTAGTTTAGTAATTGTCCAAAAAACCGGGTAGAATAGGATGAAGTGAGCACTTCCACAACCAGCGTATGGGACTCAACCAATTGGAAGACGAGCTTACAATCTGATGTGCGATTGCAGCAGCTTTACAAAAAGCCGTAGCTACCTCAAGGCTAGTAAGACTTCCTTGTTTAATGGCATTAACAATAGGCAAACTATCCATTGATACGATTGATATATCCTCAGGGTCCAGGAATTGCTGGATGAACGGTCCAGTCAAATCACGCTGTGATGAAGCCCTCGCAATGTCCCCCGGACTTAGTCTCCATTGGAGATAGATCTTGGCGAGCGTATTGGCTCTCTTGGCCACCGCCTTTACCTTCCAAGTCTCAGTATCAAAGCTCATCATTTCGGTGAATACTGTATAGGATTTTGAGGTGTCGGTATTGCCGATGACCCGGAATGCGGAGCTTAAGCGGGCATGTTCTTTAAAACCGACGGTCGTCGGTCACTGGCTAACGTCTTTCAGCCAAAATACGACCTATGGAGGTACCAGTTTACCCCACGTTACAGCGTCTTCGTTCCAAACAAACATTATAATAATCTAGGACATTTCTCCAGCCACCTACCTGAGGAAGTACTCTTGTATTCTGAATAAGGAAGAGAGGATATACAATTCCGGAGCTGGAACTTAAAGCCATGCGATATTTGTGCGTGGAAGAATCGTCGACACGTTAGAGTGGGACTAGCTCTAATTCGCGTACTAATACGAAGTGGAACGACGTGAATCATATCTCAGGGATCTGAGATCAAAATTATGACTTGCATTCTCTTGTTTGCTGCATGACATTCCACGATGGCGAGACTCCAATTCCCAGCCCTATCAAAACCAGCTCTGAGACATTGTCGACTAGCAGAGACTGGAGCCAAGCTTTTCGGCTTTGACACTCCGGCATCATTTAGTGCCAAGAGGTCGATGTGGTTCGTCCAGTCCCCAAGAATTGTTGCCAGCACTCCGTTGCTACGGTGGTATTCCTGCAAGTCAAAGTCGCCCGACTTCAACGGGACGGAAAACGCGGCGACGCGCGCGTGTGGTTCCCATTCTCTGTCGCCTGCATCCGTCCGATTCTGGGCGTCCCCGTCGACCTGGCGACGAGCTTCCGTCAATACCACTAGGTGTCTGATTGGTTGCACCAGCGGCGATTTTTCCGCAATGTGGTTTCTCCAGTTGTATTTCCCGGAACTGGGTGTGGGAACAATTATGGCCATTGCAAGTAAGGACATCATTCAGAGGGCCAAGGACAAGACCTGATTGCTAATTTCCCCTAGTGGCTAGTGGTCTGACAACGTCAATGCTCCTTGAGACTGTCCTGCTTCGTCTTGGTCGCGATGGATTATCATGGTCTGCCGCTGCCAAAACTGCAGCAGGGATGAGTCTCATTTCAATGCTCACCATGGAGGTAGCGCAGAACATGGTTGATTATCACCTAACTGGTGGATCGGTTGCGTTTGACTCTCCAGCATTCTGGGTTGCTGCAGTAATTTCCATGTCAGCGGGGTTCTTAGCGCCTCTCCCGTACAATTATCTGCGCCTCAGGAAGTACGGCAGAGCTTGTCATTGAATCCGTGGACCAACCCATCGTTGGTGGGGGAGCTGTTCGAGACTAATCCCTTCGGCATGTAAATAGTATCTTATGACAGCGTCGATATTAATTCCGACATGGTCTATTTATTTTGATACCTACCTCCTCCTAACACGGACGACCGCGTTGCTAGTATACCTTTCTTCGCATATCATGAGCCCGCCTAGTACCTATGTTTTTTCCGAGACATTCTAACTTTATGCGGATTCGAATATTATCCCGCATACTAAGACATTATATCAGTACGTATAGTCAATGTGGGGTTTCAGCCCGCCTCTTATCATGAACTTGTTCACAACCCCGAAGCATCCTATTACATAGGTAACCGTAGATGTCTGCAGCATGCGGGCATTCTTTATCCCAAAAACCGCCATTCTCTATGACAGCCGATCTTGAATATTGTAGATCTAATTCCGAGATGCAAGCAACAAAGAACATATTCTGGGTCGTTTGGTAGGTTGCTTCATACACCAAATCCCAAGGCTCCTCGCCTTTTCAATCAAAATATGTCAATCATGATAGCACAACTAGAGAATATATTCACCAAGTCGGAGCCCTCCCAAGCTTGAGTTTGGGAATAAATACGAACGTACACTTGCCTTAGAGCAGCATACGACACTCACAGTACTATTCAACCATCAATCTACTCACGAGAGGTCTCGACCGAATGGACGTAACCCTTGTCAACCTAAAGTTTCTGAATAACACTCGAGTATGATTCCAAGTAGCGAACCACCTCCATCTCTGCCCTCACAACCTATACTATGCTTCTTTAATTATAAATTATGAATTATGCACAGGAACTTGTTGGGTTGTACAGTCGAGACAGAATCGCCATGACCAGTAGCGGAAAGAGCGGGCTAACACACAGTAGCAGGAAGATTATACATGGTAATCACCCAATCTCTAGTCGATCTCTTAGAAGACTTCTCGTTTCCTCGACTCCAACTAAAAGGCTGCAAGCGCTGAGCGGGCGAGACGCTCGACACCTTACCGAGGACGAAACGGCGGTCTAGTGATACCAGCTCGGGATATTCAACCACTCCTCTAGATAGAGTCTAGGATTCCCAGAGCTACCAACCAGAAACTTGGGAGTAATTCCAATATTCTCAGCACAAAATTAGAGTCTTCAATCTAGGCGAAACGTTCATTCATGAAAATCAAGTTTCAATGTTTCTAGACTAGAGAACAGGGTAATACAAATACAGATAAAGATAACCACACTAGTCAAGCCTAACCAGGCACTCTGCGTCGTCCAGAATGCGAGCCCATATATCATCACTTGACCGTTGGCTCTTTCTCGCCAGGGACCGTGTATCCTCTCCTCGCTTGTCTCGCAGAATCTCGCGGTGCGAGCCTTGTACGAGCGCGGAAGCTCAGCCAGCCAGATGGAGGTGCAACTGACGCTTCATGTCGGCTAGTAGACATCATAAGTTTTAAGGTAGTATCGGTAGAGTTAAAAAGAAGTTGATCGTGGCATGGCCGAAAATCGCGGTATTACAGTATGGAGGCCAAATCGAAGATGTGTTATGCGGTTTCGGTAGGCTCTTCTCCAAATAGCTACTTGCAGTGATTATGTATCTACCTACGTAGCTTGTGAAGATTGCCTCTTACTATAGATTTCACCGCAATTCCACTGATAGTACGGTTCAAATTAGCTATTTTCTGTTGCAGTGAGGTGCTCCGCCAGAATTAAAAATACACCCCAGCCTGCTGGAAATTCTTGGGGGCTATATTTAAATATTTGCCGACCTATTCACTATTTCGTTGATGAGAATCTTGAATATAGTATTCATTCCCTGAAGTGAGGAGAGGGTTGCATACATAGTAGGCATTGCCGGCATTGCTAATACATTGAATATGGGAACATTATCTGTGAGCGCTCCGACCCCAAGCGGGCCAAGCTTACTGTCAAGTTTATTTAGCGGACGAGTGACGTCCGCGGAGGCTCAATGAACAAATCCCAGGTTACATCGGATTTAAGACCAAGAATCGTAGATATCAACTCAGGATAGTCCGCGGATCAGATTGTGGTGCATCACAATCCCCCTCGAGGTGGCGAAGCTATACTTTTGAAGTCGTGTCAGTAATTACAAGTATCTGCGCACTAACTTCCCTGAATTCACTACTCCGTAGGTCATTAGTAGCTGGCCGGCAATGAAGCGGTCTAAGTAGCAATACATGATTCCTGTAAACTTATTGCCCCCACGAAATTTATTGCTTCAATGACGGCTTGGTGGCTACGTGGATAATTGTCATAGGCCATGTTTGACATTTTCCTTTCCCCCGATGAACCATATAAACAAAAGGTCATCAAGCATAACGTAGTAAGAGGAAGGTACAATAGCGACTCGTTTCCTGTGCGAATGACCCTTCTTCAATCTCAGGGACTATCTTGAATAAAGAGGGGTAAGGGAGGGTTATGGGTCTGGACTGAGGCTCATTGGCAGAGTTCGCGTGGACTTGAGGCAGGCTGTGCGATTTTTTGATCAATGGCTGAGCTATTGGTCAATCGAACGTGGAAGCTCGTAACCGAGGAATAATACAGTGAAAAATTTTGGGGGATCGATTTTCTGCAATTGACTCATGGGAGGATAAATGACCTATCTCGTACATGTGGACATCGAACATGGGTTCAAGCATCGGCAAGAAAGGACAAATAGGTCATGATGATAATTACGGTACCACATGACATAGAGGCTCTAATATCAAGCTCCCTACTAGGTACCCGCCTAGTAGTAGGTAATTGTCATGTGTTCCTCCGGCCGGAAATGAAAAAGAACTGGTTCAGGGGCAAAAAAGTAGAGATCGTCCAAGAGTAGGTTATTGCCGAAGATATGTAGGTATGAAACAACTTACGATAATCCACGGTCGGAGACCATTACGTACATAGCGATATCAAATGACCAGATCCATGGTAGTAATTAAGGCCTCCTAAGGTTGCCTAGTCGTCTGCCTTGAATGAAGCCACTAGACGATAGTCTCTTCCATCGGAGATCAGAGGCAGGCATGCAACAAACAGATTCTGGGATTATTCACAGATGTATGGATGCGTTGTCAATCGCCGATTCTACATCGGTTTTTGATATCCCACGATCTCACCGCTACTGTGCATGTCGTGATACTCGAAATGCCATATGCATGAAGAGCCAAGTTTCAAGCCACGGATTGACAGCTCGTTCGAGTAACTTCTCCTGTGCTTACAGAACGTTCTTCGGAGGTGGCGATGGCTAGAATGAAGATCGGAGCTGCGGATTGCGCTAAATGGTTTGCAGTAAACAATGCAGGATCGCTACTAGGTACCCTATGACGAATGTTTTCAACGTTGTGTTGTTGAAGAAAGAGTTGGGGGCCAAACTTAGCAGGGAAATTATTGCATTTTCCTAGGCCAGCCTGGGTCTAAGTGGCGTCTGCAGGCAGAGATCGTATAAACAAAAATGCTTGAATTGCTCCGCGTTCATTCGTGATACTTGCTACACGACATAACCCAATTAGAATATTACAGTCTGGATATTCTACCAATAGTTGACTGGATAGGCGTTTTAAGAGCCGTCAACGGTGATGATGAAGTCGGACTCGGCCCGCTAATGTCTCATCTCATAGCAATCCTAGCCGAGAAGCCGGTGCGGGCATTTGCGGAGACCAGACGAAATAGGCAAGCGACTTGTGGTCCTCAGGTTGGTCGGTTGGTCGACTACTATGCGACCAACGCATACACAGCCACGCTCAGCCTCATCAATTAAACACAACAAAGTGGATTGTTTCGATTTTCGAGCTTCAAGGGCTCCCCGGCGCTTCACAAAGGTCGGAGAAGAAAATCTGCCTAGTGTAGGGCTGAATCTGAAAATTCACAATTTTTTTTCTACTTTTCAAGGGTTTAATGGGTATAATGTGGGTTTAACCCATGCGGCAAGGACGGGATCTCTTCCCTATCATGATCTCGTCATCATAAACTTGTCGGGAGGAAGATAAAGTAAATCGAATCTTGCACTTTCAGCTTGGCCGGTTGCCTCTCGGAGGTGATTAGGGCCACGAATCCTTTGCCGATTGCCTCTTGCTTTTGTGGATTATTAATGTTACAGATTTGGAGTGGAGGTCGAAGGTCTTGTGGCCGTTAGCCGTGGCACAGATGCCGTCAGCACTTTCATACTATGTATTTTCCAGTTCTGCCATAAAGGTGCCACACTATTGTGGTGCCTCTAAGAAAGAGTAGCCGTAATGGGGTTTCAAATCTCTAACGCTGAATTGCTGACGCAGCGCGAATCTAATGATAGTGATACGGGTGATCTGGCGCGTCATCCATGCTCGCTATTTTGCGCCCCAACTTTTCTGTGCAGCTTAACAAATCCGAAGGGCCGAGTTTGCTCGACACAACAGGTAATAATCATACCTACATACATACTAGGTATGTACGAAGCATGTATGTTTAAACCATTGTAGTATCTATTTTTCGGTGAGTTGAGATCGATGGTATTGATTCGAGTCTATTGAACGCGTACGTATGATAGTCGTGCACATCGGCTTCATGTACCTATATTAATAGATTGGGGTGTGCGGTAAATCTCGCAAATATCCGGAAGCGAGGATTGGGCAGCGACAAGCGATACGGAGATTGAAAATCCTTCATCATGCAACCGAGGTCTTCGAGCTGAGCTGAGCTGTAAATTTCCCTTTGTCACCCTACCTTCGAAGGTCGATGGTGGTAGAGGTGTACCTGAAAATTACAACCACCAACAATTACCAATGACCAGTTGCCAATTGCTAGCTTCTTTCCTACCCTAGCTGGTTGAAATGCCATTCTCTCTTGTTGCCTAAGGTTGCCTGGAATTAGTCACTCATTGGACGCAAAGTCCTACAGCTCTAGCACAAAATACCTAACCCGGAATAGATCAGATCAGGGACACGTGATGGGATCGTCTTGGCCGGTATTGTCATAGAATAGAGGGGTTGATCTTGTGGTCTGAGATAGGTTACTGTTTTTACACTTCTCATCCTGGTGTATCTTCGCATTGAATTGAACACTTATCGTGTTTCCTTATTGCAGCCTGGAAGTGTAACTCCTTCCTTACACGAAGACACGTGCCGATGGTGATGGGAAACGGGCAATGTTCTAGATCTCCTGTAAACTAGACTCGCCGTGTGACATTGGTGACATCTATTGCTCTTTTCATCGCCAGTCCTATACCATACCTACTACGGCAGATCGGTACAAGGGTCCATGCTGCCATCATGGATTCATGGATATCTCTATCCACTACAATTTCTTTGCCACGATCCGACAAGCTACCCTACCCTAGGTCTTCCTAGGTCTTGGGTCTTGCATCAGCGTGCGGGAAGGCTATGTTTCCTCCACATCGTTACACCAAATCACGTCGAGGGCGATGAGTTGCCGCATATTGATCTGAGCCAGCGGGATGCATCGTTGCGGGTGCAAACCTCTGCAAGTCATTTCTGTTCGCATTGGTAACTATCCACCAACCAAGCTTTCTAACCCTCCCATTATCGCATTGCATTACATTACGTGGAATGAACAGATGGTAAGTGAGACAGGACTGGACTTCTCTAAGGACCAGATGTCCTAATGTTCCATATGTTCTTTTCTGGTATCTCCTTACATTGTCCTACTAGAACCACACCCTACCTCCTCCGTCTCATTTCGCGCCAGGTCGTTTATAGGTCCTGTTAGGTTTTTCTACATCGTATTCCTATTTGCTTAACTCACTTGTTGGTATTAAGATTTAGCGTACTGGCGATAATTTTTTTAGCTTCTCAGCCTTATGGGAGGAGAAGCGCTAAGAGATCGCGCATCGCCGAGCTGTTGGGTTGCCTCTGCCCACGTTGCTGTTTCGAGTCCATCGTGAAGAACTCGAGCGAGTGGCTGAGATGTAGACAAGCAGTCCACAGCTATGGTTCCCTCGCGATGGTGAAGGGTGTGAGGCTATCTGCCTAGAGACTTCCAAGGTTAGCACACACACACAGCCAAGTTGTCAGCTAGGTACCCTCCTAGAAGGACCTACATAATAGTACATGGGTGCATTCACCTACACCCCAGTACGGTCACCCGTCTTCTTAGCCAAACTCCGCCTCCTGGCTGTGAGCTTTATTGGCTCCGTTGGGAAACAGACCATTCCTTTCTGGTTGTTGTACCGACGGAAGAAATGATTCATCGGCCCTGGGAGGTACCCAGGCACATCCTCGACATCCTGGACACTCTTGACACCCTTGACGGACATGGGTAGAGGGAGGCCACTGTGACCCCTGTCGTTTTTCTTATTATGTACACCACAAAGAGGGAAAAAACTACAAAAAGTCCTGGAAACAGATCTCTTTCGATACTCCGTACATAAGGCACCGACCTTGCATCCCATACACCATTCCTTTTAGTCTCACTTCTACATATCTTCACAACCAAACTCACGCAGTCTCCTAGTCCGAAATATCTTTCGGAATTTACAAATGCTTTGTTAGGCAACAGTAACCTCGCGAAGCATACATATTCCTCGACTTCCCACCTCACCTCAACAATTTTCACTCAGATGTCCTCATGTCTCTAGAGCCAGAAACTGAACTCACAATACATTATACCGTCTCTGACACTGCCGACTGACCACACCGACGTGGACTATTATTCCCCAAGGATCACCATCAACAACACTATTCGTAACCATAGACACTTGCGTGAAACACCTTCGACCGAAATTATATTGACTCAAGCCAACGCGCCGCCCGGATCGCATTCTACCAGCAGTCCCCGGAGGCACCGGCCTAAACCTCGAGTAATTCAACCCAACCCACCGCGCATTAGCCGCACTACTACGTTAGAATCAGACACGATGTGCCACAAGAACATCTTCACCTACGTTTACCCTGACGGACACAAGGGAGAGCACATCAAGCATGACCTATGCGACAATTCGCGACATGGCGTACCGTGCAAGCTTACGAAGACCTTCGAACACCCGCCTCAGAAGGTCCGTGCTGGTCAATCGAGCCCTCCAGCTTTGACCTACGGACAATTCCCGCCGACGCCGCCGCTCTCTTCTCACTCTGCGTCTGCTTCTGACTCGGAACACTCTACTAAGGAGCGATCGGGCGTCTACATTAATGGCGAGAGAGTTAGCGACATTAACAGGCGCCAGTCGCGACGCGACAAGAACGATCGTGAGCGTGACCGCACTGTCTACATCGAAGGCTCGTCGCTATCGCGCACCCCACCTCGCAGATACAGCATCTCGCACAGCAGCCCCTCCACTAGCCCGCGCGAGGAGGGAACTTACATGCGCGAATCTCGCCGGCGCGAACGAACTCCGGAATCGCGCGATCGCTCTACATCATCACACTACCGAGGACCGACCATTGAAGTCAAGATAGTTAATGAGAAACGTGAACGCGACCACAGCACCCACAGTACTCACCGTCGACATGGATCTTCTACTAAGTCTAGCTCCCAATCTGGCGACGACGAAGAGCGCCGCCGACGTCGCCGAGACAGCCACGTCAGATTTCAGGATGACGAGAAGACTGAAGAGGAGAAGAAGAAGAGATTGCAATCCGAGATCGATCGCCAGAATGCGACCATTGCCAGCCGCCCCGCTGTCCCGTCCTCCCAGGCGCCTTCTAATGCACGATACCGCCGAGGCTCAGTAGTTGTCGACCGATCTGAGACCGCTCTAATTACCCCTATGGAGACACTACAACTCGAGCGCGACAGACAACGACGGGAGAGACGGAAGTTGGAAAAGCAAGCGCGCGAAGAGGAAGAGGCGCAACGACAGAGACTGAAGAGTCGGCTGGCACCTACTCGTCCCACTGCTGCTGTCACTCAAAGCCAAACTCGTCCGCGACCGATTCTCTACGAGGACACATACTACGGGGAATGATTACGAACAAGCAAACATTAAACTACCAAACACTAAAAAAAATGGGTTAAAATTTGCATGTAAAGGATATGACAACGGCGTTGGATCAATGATACCTGGGCACTATGATTACTACATGGTTTGATGTACTTTTTTTTCTTGCTTATAGACGGACGGCATGCCTATTTTCATGTATTATTGATAAGCCTGTATGTATTGATATCACTCGTACCGAAGTGGCACACGCCTTGGTCTGAGGGATTTTGGGGGATCACGAATGCGCAATATCAAGAAAATATCGGAAAGAGAAAAATTTTTGTCTTATCACCTTTTCCCAGTCAATAGTCGTTTCAATACCCCAGTCGAAATACGATGTCTACGTTTTTTTTTATTTCAAAGCATGTAGCCTTTTGTAGATAGAAACGATACCATTAGAAATATTACACTCAGGTACAAAATAGATCATAGTTGTAGTTTAGTTGATCCATGGAAATGACCCAATAGATTATCAGCAATGCATAACCATTCACCTAGTCGACATGAAAGCATTGTTGTCGATTCCTGTGCGACAAACAAATGGATGGCATTTGCCAATGACTGACTCACTGCGCCCCTAGTCAGGTACATTATGTACCTAAGTACTAGACACTTCCCAAGAAGGAAAAAAAAAGATCAATTAAAAAAAGACGAGGGAAAAAAAGAAAAAGAAAAAGACGAAGACAATGGCCCCGCCAAAACGCGGTCAAATCGCGGGGCACGTCCACCCCCTATTCCCCTATCCAGACTTAATCCCAGTCCTCTTTCGACCCAACTCCAATTATATTTATTACTCACACACCGATTGCTGCCTGATTGGCCCCTCCTTGTCTTCCCTTCATATGTTTTTACATTTCTCTTCCCATCTTGACCATCCCGACCATTCATAGTCGGTCTAGGACTCGTAGGTACTCTCGTCCAGGTCGCCTTCAACGATCTGTTACTTATCACTTTCTCTCTAACATTACTCTACATACAGTCCCAAGTTTGCTAGGTTGTGAGGATTGTAGCATTGTATTCAACGATCGGTACCCGTCCGTTCCGTAGATCTCTCACCCTTCGACCAGGTTCAGGATACAAGTTTACCTAGTAATATTATTAACAAACACCATTTGCACTTTCTGCCTTTATTCATCTCCGTGCTCTCCGTGCCAGCGCACTCCCCATCAATTTGTCACTCAATTTGAAATTCTCCCGTCCCTTACTATGTGTAAAAATGCAATACGCGTCCCCGTCCTCTATTGGCCCGTCTCTCGCCTCCCTACATTGGACTACATTAGGCAGATCTAGGACTCTTGCAGACGGGAGACCCATTTCCCATCGTGGGAGACTAGTAATTAAATCTTGTTTCGTACTACAAGACTCATACTTCGTGCATAAGAAGCGTGGGGCTTTACCTGTCTTTACCACGCTTCAGTGGATACTTACGAACCGATCGTGCGCGAGCTGCCCTACCCGGTCAAGTGGCTACAGGTAGACGGATACCATAGGCAGCCTAGCAAGCCTAGGAAGGCAGACAGAACACATGATAATCACTGTGTCGCATTCCGTCGTCGATCCGGTCGCTCTGGTTGGATTACTTCTTCCTCAGGTCTAGACCAGTTACTGTCATATCGTAGGACTTAGACTACGTTCATCAATATCATCAACGCTCTGGACGCCCAGTGGCAAAACGATCAGTAGAACGATCTCCCAATCCTTCCAGTCGGAAAGGTTACCTATGAAGTATTTGGGTAACCGTCGCATCTCGGCTCAGAGGACCCTTCTTGCACTTTACGTACCTACCCACGTTCCAGGCAAACATTTTGGTTCCATCTACTCAGTCCAGTCATTTGTACTATGTAGGCAGTTACCCGTCCTGTCTTTTCTACATATGTACTATCGCAATGGGTTGCGGCATTCCAGCCGGTTGGCTGCATGTCTCACCCCATCAGCTCAACAAGCTTAGGAATTCGATAAGCATGATGCCATGGGGATTATCGATATCATGATTGCCGTCCACCCTCACCTACGACGGAATACGCTACCGTCTTCTCTGCATCGCACCATCCCACATAGGACACCCAAGACACCCAACCCACGCTGTAGAAGATGGAGGACTCATCAAGTCCCGTGGCTTGATATTCCACCCACACAGGCCTTCTTCGAGTGGAGGTAGAAGTGGCTCATACTCGGCGTAGGAGCGAATCGACCGTCCACCCTGCCGGTCTCGGCTCGGCATCCGGGCTGTGACGCATGGCTCCATGCAGCACACCTAGGGTATACGACCCTTGCGCTCCCGCCCACAGACCTAAGTAATTACTATAGCACACACACATTTCGCGGGCAGAGGCAGCGGAAAATCTGGACCATGCGATCAGGCGAGCACCCGGTCCCCATGCGGGGATGTGTGGAGACGCTAGACATGAGCTTTTTCGCGAGCTTTTTTCCCTCTCAGCATAATAACTTAATAAGAGAGTTGTGTGGTTGCCTCTAAGACATGCAGACCCGGCCGAGTCACGCCGTACGTCTGCACCCATGTTACATACCACACCGAAGATCTGTCAATCTGCCGGTCTGCTCAACGCTATTGGCCGTCGCTGGTGAGAATGTGGAATGCCGTAGAATGGAGCTGGTGAAATGCGTTGATGGTGTCACGCCATACAAACGTTCGATCAGGCAGCCCGGTCTACCCAGCTCGTCGGCTTTTGAAGTTGACGGCGAGGAATATTGTTTCGCACGATGTCATCGAGCATATTCTTGTTTTCTTTGAAACGGTACTGGGGTAAAAGGGGCCGATCTTATTGGCTCCGCGACATTCTAGTAAGTTCATGACTATCGAAAAATTTTGTTGATCTTGTGGTCGAAACATTTCCATGAGTCTGAGAGTCATTCAAGGTATCTACATAGACATACATGTGTAGATATTAGCTCATAGAGATAATTCTAGGTATTTTCTAACAAGACACCTTTGTAGGACTTTCTCTAAGCAAACACGCCCTCTACTTGACAGATACTGCAGTTTACAATGCCGGTGTAGACATCTATAGCTTTAAGTGGAGAAGATGCTTCCCCATTCTGCATGTAGTTGCATGTATCGGTATCGTGAGAGTTCTCTATAGATGTTGAGTAACGTCCAATGTTACACTGAAGCTTACCAAGGTATACTAGGTGCAGCATCACGACCTTATCTAGTTGCCTAGACAGATTCAAAGTAAGGACCTTATCGGCAGAAAAATCTACGTATTAGTAGACATGGGTTTATTTTCATCTTCATTCGGTACCCAATCACCTCCCTTGTCTTTCGGTGTTTCGCCCCTCGACGCCAAGCCCAAAACGTGAAATTGGTAAAGGAAAGTCAGCCGCTGGTAGAACGATGAGTCTTTTTCAGCTGCTCTAGGATGATTACCCCAAGGACAGGAATATCGGAATATCTGCTAGCTCAAAGATTAGATTCGGAAGTTAGTTACTCCTCACTTAGAGTCTAACGACATGTCTTTAGGTGACATCGACTAGAACGCACTACCTTTAGGGGTCTAGTAAAGGAGCTTGCATCCAGGAAACAGGGCTCCGTGAATCTCTACGGCACTCGCAGTTTGCTATATGATATTCTAGTCCGAGAGCTAATCCGAGGACATATTCGCAGCTTCACATCGGAATCTATGTCTTATTCTAGAAGCGTTCGCCGAGGGCTAACTTTGCGGTATGAAACCACAACCTACGATCACTACCTAAATAGCTAACCAAACTTTTAGGGCTTACAAAATGCCGAATATTGGTGACGACGACCTGCGGGTTGTGTTTGCAGCCGGGTTAACGCCTAGACCGGAGGAGTCCAATGTGCTTGGCGATACCAAGCCCCTGAGTCCGATGGGAACGGGCGTTCGCCTTGAAAATACACCAAGACATCTAAGACAATCGGACGTCCTGTGTGGACGCTCTATCCGGGTAGGAAGAGCTACAGTTGTATCGGATTATCCATTGCGACGATGGACGTCCGTACTCACCTGAAGTCCGGAGGCGGGTTTATGCTCGGCGATATGCTTCGGAATAAGACGACTACTAGGAGCTCAATTTTATACCCTTTTATCGACATGGTTTTGACTATTCGAGCGGAATATCATTCAAGATACCGGAGAAAGTATCTCACGACTACCCAGGTGGAATGGTAGACTTTTACCAATCGAGAATTATACGTCGCGCAACTTTATCGCATTATGGGATAAGCTTACCATGGTCGCCGATATGGCTTCAGTACCTTGGATGAAGGATTTCAGCTCTGTCTGACTGTGGGGAAGGCCCTCTTGGGATGCGATCTGAAGCCACCAGAACGCCATTATTACCTACACCTGGGGAAAACAGTTTCTTAGGTGCCATTCACCGGTAGGGCGGGCTGGTTGAGAGCTAGGCTCGATGGGCTCGACGGACCTTTTTGGGCATATTCCGCTATTCTATAGCAACCCGAGAATCCGGATCACTCGGGACTCAGTTGTTTCTATTGAAAAGACCATTATGAGAGTATTGCGTGTGAAACCGGACATCAGGTAGGGTAAACTCTGCGATAATCCTACGAGTGGTGTGTACCTAGCTAACAAGTATCTTCATGAAGACCGATACAAGAGGCCTTCCTCACATACTAAGAAAAGATTGATCGACATGGCATATACCGGTAGGAATCAATCTAGAAGAATACCATGGCATATTGGCTGGAGCGTTGCGTTTATATGTGCCGGACGAGTTGGTTTCTTATCTGGTAGGTTGGGAGTTATTTGAAGTTGATCCTTCGAAAGCCCCCAATCCTGCGAAGGATGAGAACCCAAACTCAATAAAAATGGCATCTTAGGGCTCAGTTGTCGCATGCTAAAGAACATCTTAATACGAGGTGTCAATCGCAGTATTATTGGGTATTTTATTGAGAGATAAAGTGCGACGCATTCCAACTCCTCTCCAACACTATTCACACCAGTGTCGGAGTATTTATTACAGCGACTAAGGGAGGCTAGGTCAGCTCTAGCTAGGCCAGGGCAAGAGAAGGAACCGAACCTATGGGTCGAGGCAAGGCACAGAACTAACATTAGACAGATCCTGCATGTTTCAACGTCCAAGCGACGAATCTTGGGGGCCGATCACGAAGGATGATCTTTGGTGTGAGTTGCAATAGCCTAACCACATTATCCCATCTGGCTTCAATTGTAGGTAGGGTTTACATAATTACTCGGTGCACCACCCCATAGAAAACTCGGTGACGAATGATACTTGTTTCCCTCAATTGAAGCTAGAAATTTGAACCAACTTGGGCAAAACGTATCTTCTCTTAGATGTGGATATTGACGCATTTCACCAACTAACAAGACCAAACGGTTACAATGAAGACGACTCTGACATCAATAATCAATTACGTCTATTTTTATTCCTCAGAGACCCTCCAGATAAGTTTCTCTCCGCTCACCCCTTTCCTAATTAAATCTAACGCGTTGGTAGCTCTCTCTAACAGATTGCGCCCTTCGACCACGCGAAAGCGATTCGGTGTTACATAGCCCTTAGTAAGTAAAGTGGGCATGATCTCTACCTGTAACTTCTCCTTGAAGAGATCGTTCTATTTCTTAGTTAGTACATACCAATTGTAGCGATGCTTGAAGGGGTTGATTGGTAACGTACCTTCCAGTAGAAGTGCGTTCGGACTCCACGCACATTCACACCCTCAGCCCACGGGGCACTAGTGCTTGCGTCCATCGCGTACTCAGGCGCTTCTTCCTCTGTCGCATGCTTAACGATGACAGGCAACATAATGGCGACAGTTGTACCGCTCTGGGCAATTTTAGAAATTGCACCTATTGAGCCGATCTGAGAACCGATGCAATCAACGATGAGCGGGAAGGCCGGCGCATTTCCTTGTTGGTATGTCTTTAACAAGTCATCAACCACCGTCGGGCTCCTATAGTCAAAGACCTCCTCGGCGCCCGCCGACTTCAAGTACTCGTGATGTCGCGGCGATGCCGTCGCAATAATGTGACGGTATCCATAAAATTTGAGGACCGCTATCGTGAGTTGTCCTACCGAAGATGAGGCGCCCCAGACCAGAATCTTGTCGTCAGCCCTAGGCGGTACGTAGCCTTCAGGCTTTGGCCACGGGGTAGGCAATTCTAAGTCAGCTGAGATTGTATTGAATGCGGTGACAAGGTTCTCGGGAAGCGTGACCACTTGTTCAAACGAGAAGCCCTCGGGAACCTATCGATTCATCAGCCGCCATGCAATAATTGGCATCATAGCCCCTTTTCCTCAAGGCTATCTAATTCCTACCTTGGCAAAGACCCATTCAGGGGCTGTCGCACACTCCTGATGAGCCTTCCACTTCGGTTGTTGGTGCGCATAGCCGAACACCCTGTCGCCGACGTTGAAATGCTTCACATCGGGGCCGACTTCAACAACAACACCAGCTGAAGTTGATCCAGTTCTATAAGGGGGTTCAACTAGAAGGCCACCGTCTGCTTGGTGGAGATCAAGAGGGGTAGATGCCGTCCATTTTACGTGGACTAAAATTTCATCTTCTACTGGTGAAATAGTGGGGTATTGATGGATCTCATAAGGGGCTCGGGGCGCGACTATGACAAGCGCATCGTGCGTTCGAGCTGCCATGGTGAATGCAATATGCCTGAGAATAACGGCGATGGAAGAGTAAAAATATCAGTATTATCTTGCGCACTTGTCGTTCGTCTTTGGATCCTAACTTTATTGCCTTTCGACGAGAGCTTCGTTCTTTTTATGCGTATGGGATGATATGCTGACAAATTGAACGAATTTGTAAGCCGCCCACAATGGTAGACGCATGTTGGCAGGATCCAGGGATGCCAAAACTGAAATTGGTAAAGTTCATGTCATAGAAAATGAGAGTTTAGGTAAAATGAAGTCATATCTATGGGATTGTACGCAATATGCTGGCATCTTCTAGGATAAGCTCAATTGAACGCATACACTCAACAAGTATGAGTCACATTGCTCTTCTGTCAATCTGCGATTTGTCATGATGCACTTCAATGTATTCTAGAAGAGACAATTTATTTGCGATAATGGTATTAGGACTTCTGTTGACCCCGTTGCGGTCTTGCGCGGTCTGTGGTATGGAATCAAGGGTCCAGGTAACCGCCAATCCACATAACATCGCCCTCATCAACCGAGGACCAACAATTCTGTGGAGCTACGTTCAAGCCGACTGAGAAACGATCAAATGCGGAGAATAAGGAGTCGACTGATACTTTCAAGTGACCTTGGTACCCTTCAGACTCTCCAGTCTCTGTTACGTCGACGACGTTCAAGTAAGCCACGTCGCCATCATTCATCCGTGCCATCATCGTTGAGAACTGAGTCTACCACAGCAGCATCACCCATAAGTAAAATACTCATACCTAGGCCCGTGCGACACACCCTATCCTCTTAACACGAAGGAAACGCCTTAGTGTTATTCAGTATGGGTGCACTATGCGATATTCGTAGCAATTACTCACTTTCTTGCTTCTTCCAGGCTTGCATCCTGAAACTGTGAATCCTCGATTAGTCTGAATTCGAAGATACCCTTTCTAAGACCCGACGGGCTGCTAAATAATTGACCTGCTTCGCACGTTATGCGGAACTAATTTTGAAATAATTCCCAGCAACCCTCGGAATTGTAATAAGTTCGGACGACGACGAATTCCCGTTGTAGGATGTCTACACGTAGGGGCGTCTAAACTAGAAATGACGGGCTCACACCATATGTTCGGCCGCCAGAAGCAGTTATCCTGGCCCTTTCGCTTGCCTCGTCTCGCGATTTTGTGAATCTTGCAAGGTCCTGCAAGCGTGAGTCAACGAACTTCTTTGATGGGCAATAGGTTGAATCTCGCGTTGGAGACGCTCACTAACCTTCCCTGATAGTTATGATAATAAGTTGAAGTTAGGACAAATGGCCTGTTCTCTTAACCAGCGAGCGGGAATGAAGCCTGGCGGACTAGTCGGTCGTTCATTCTGGTGCTATTATCTTCAGATATAGTTCGCGATCTGCCTTGAATCCAGGAGATGACTTTCACATACGGCTAGATTGCCTCGCTAGCATGCCGCGCCTGGGATTGACCTATGAATCTCGAAGTATACTTCGTCTAATAGCTCGAAATTGAGGTTGACATTGGCTCTTCCTGCTTGGTTCACCATCCACTCACGCAACGCATATACCAAGGATGTACGGAGTCGTCTATTGTCTTCTAACAGAGCTGTGTCAGGTTCTGAGAACTCTCTATACTAAGAATGGGAACTTGCGAATAGCGGCCCATACGTTTGACGTTCTTTATCACAAGGCTAGTGATAAAAACACAAATATAATTCGGTTCAATCAAGCGGATTGACCTCTCTCGGAATTTATCAGAAGTCGTCTAGAACGAGTACTTGGACTCGCGCATCCAGGAGGCGGGTCATCTTATTGTTCTACCATGTGCGCTTTTGTGTGAGGTCAGAGGATATGCAATTTAGAATGGCTAGTGAGAATCTATGGAATACCTTATATGAAGAGAGAAATAAATGAAGAAGAAACTGCTAATGGAGTTCCAATTGGGTTTCTGCTGGTGTAACAAGCTGTTCTTGCCTCTACCCCACGTCCCATTTTACCCCCTTTACCCCCTTTTTTCAATATCATTTCATAACATGAAACTCCTACTTCAGGCCTTATCATTATGTTAGCCACGAAACGGCTCCTAATCAGTCTCTGTTAGAGCTAGCCTGGAAATTGCAATGTGCCCTGAGTCAGATCTTGGTAAAGTGTTGGCACAGCAATTGTGCTTATGGATTAGGAATACGGATTTCACGATAATAGCCAGGGGCATACGGATGATATTCGTACACCCCTGGTTTATGTCCTACGTTGTTCCACGACAGAAACTTATTCATTGTAATGCCGTAACTACCCATAAGAGTACTAAGGATTCGGCACGAGATAGTCGTAGACCTCTTTTTGAGTAAAATTTGGTGGCTTGGAATAGCGCAAGATCACTGTTATTTTTTAGCACACTTTTTTGGTGGCGGTGGTTTCGAGACGTTCCGATTGATGCCGCTGTGTATATTGTGAATTGGGATCATGGTTAGTACCTACCAACCTATGTAGGCGTAGTGTGACAACGCAAACAAATATATTAACTTCCTCATGCTTTGATAATCTACATAAACTCATTTCATCAAGGCAGACTGGGATAGTTGAGCTCACGAACAATATCCTGGAGGTATAATACAAATATAGGTACCTACTAGGTAGGTAACTACCAAATACTGCTTATTCGTCGATTCAAAGAAAGCTTATAAGAGTAGGTAGCTTCAAGCTATCTCGAGCTTATGGTCTTCATAGAAGCGAGGAACGAAACGCAAATAGACAAGTTTTAGAAGCCCCTGTTGTAGCTACTTAAGTCCAACGTTTTTGGACCAAGATCCAAAGCAATACCATTATCGACGTCGATCCGACGAGCAGCCCCCCTATGTAAACCTGGCTCTGGCCCTATTGTAGGGCTAGCCTAGGCACTCTATGCACCATAACTACACACTGATGGCAGTTTATCCTAGATGTATTACATAGCCGACGTCCTTTTAGAAGTAGGTAAATATACCTAAGTACCCTAATCATCATCACAAATCCGCTTAGAACAATTTCCAACTCATCGCGTTACCAGATACTATCTCTCTTACCGTTGCTATGTATGATGATGATACTCAAAATGCACAGATACGGAATCCTGATAATTATGATTTAAATTCTAGCTGAGCATCGAGGACAAAATCTGCTAATGCAAAAAGACCATTGATGAACGCTGCGACCAACTGAACAATTTATAGGTACAGGTACTAGGGGGGTACTTTCTATGTAAACAAGCTTGGATTTCTTGTTTTTTTTTTCGATATTTCGCAGGTTAGGTAATGGTTGGTTGAACTAGAAATGAAAGTTAAGGCCGTAACGTAGAGTTTATGCCGGGTAGGTACATTCATCACGGAACCAACGCCGACGAAAGTTGATAGGCTTTCATGGTATTCTAACCTGATCTGGAATCTAATCCATGGAGGTTCAGCACTGTATTCTCTTGCCAGGTTCCAGCTACCGTCTGCGTTCGCATTGGAAGGTAAGATTGGGAACTTTTGGGTGGGATTTGAAACACTCTCTATAGGGTATTCAATCAGTACCTGATCCTGTGAGTTTGATATTTGCTTTTTTCTAGATACAAGTGTATCGGTGTCCACCCGAGACATAAAAGATACTCTACAGCGGGTGGAGATCAGCCCGTTTGTGGCTACCTGACCGGTAGACCGGTAAGCGGAATTCTACCTCTTTGTGGCGGCATGGGCAGTAGATCCTAGAACACCCAAAAATGAAAATCCAGCTCGTTTTCGTTCTTCAAGACATATCATGTGCTCGTATATCTGAGTAAGAAGGTTCAAGGAACAATAAGAATATTGCCAATAATCTGAGTGAGTTATGCTGATCACAAGTGAGATCGTGGACTCTTGATTATTATTCAGCAAGTTTCATTAATTTCAATTATATAGATATCGGGGTAATATGTCTCATTAAAAGAATTTGGTTGATGAAAATAGAATGGTTACACAAAATGGTCAGCTAAATGAATAGTGCCGCGTAAATGTCTTGGCATGGGGGCGTGTTTGATTGGAGATTTCTAGCGTGAGTTTAAGATTCCCTATTGATGTGAAGAGAAAACACATACCTAATGTTTTTCGCATGAATAATCAATCAACTAAAAAGCATAGCTTTTATCTTGTATTTTCAGCATCCGTTGCACGCCAGAATATAGCAAAGTTCGAATTGGATATCTGTAAACCCCCCCTGGGCGCTGCGAGCATTAGGAACGCCGTCAGATTCTAATCGGAAATTGGGACTTGCTGTCTTCAACCTGTCCTAAAATAGAATCAGACCTGCCTATTTTGGGAATCACGATGTGGGTGCAATTACAAGTAGCAGCAGCTAAGCAACTTCCAAAATCGATAGCCTTCATCACCTAGGCAGACTAGAATGCAAGTATGTAACGTAGCGAGCCCCTTTTAGTTTAGATGCCACTTGCCCGACTGGACAATTCCTTACGATATACTTTACCCAGGAACCAGCGAATGGTGGTTAGGCGTTCAGGCTGTCAGGTAGGCTATAACATGGCCTATTTTCGTCCCATCGCCATAGTGAATGCTTAATAAACAACTTATTAATTCATATGGGGCTAAGATCCGTCGCAATATAATATTTGCAGAATGACTTCAGCTGACAATATTCCCATATGCCTTGCTTCTAGCGACATGTGCTGACTACGGCGGAAAGTGTAAGGGGGCCATCATAGAGAGGCGGTTGTAAGTTCCAATGCGGCGGTTAAGTTAGGAGGATTGATACAGTAAGAGCCACTGCCGAAATAATATTTCGGCTTCAACTGCCGTAACCTTCTACACTAGTTAGCCATTCGGATTTACTTCCACTCTTAATATGGCCGAAACGGCAGAAAATACGCCGGAAGTTGAAAATAATCAGACTGCCTGCGTAGCGACTCACGATGCTGCTGGCGTCATCATAGCCAGCTGTCCTTGCTAGCATGAACCCAAGCTCACAAGCTAATTAGAAAATGCTACCAGCCTCGTTCTCGATGTTACCCCGCCTGCTTAAATATATATAACACCAAGAGCCCTATGCCGTAAGGCCGGTATTTTGGCTAAGTCTCTGGATATCGCCACGGGTTGATGTTTTGACGGAGAATCGATATTCAGTATGATCAAATTCGGACTTCTCGCTGCTGCCCTGCTGGGGGGAGCGTCGTGCTCGGCAATTCCCAAGGACAATGAAACTGGCGACAACCTCGGAAAGCGGGCTACCAGCTTTTGGTATGCCAATATGGACCATACTGGTACGGCTCGTGGATATGCGCCAGACTTGGGAACTTACACATATCCGGTGTACATGGCAGTCAAGGCCGGTGACGGCGCTGGGATACAAAATGCCATCAACGATGCAGGCGATGGCCAAAAAAGACATGGCGAATGGTTGGCATCTCAACCGAGGGTATGATTCCTATAACCAAAATTATCGACCCCATAACTAAGAGCTAAATAGGTCGTATATATACCACCTGGAACATATGAAGTCAGCTCGACAATTGAGATGAATACGGATACTATTTTGATGGGTGATGCTACAGATGTTAGTAGTGTATAAATGACGGTTCAACTCTGCACTTGCTAATACTATCAATAGCCACCAACCATCAAAGCTGCCGCTGGTTTCTCAGGAGATCGACTACTTTCTGGTAAAACTCCCTCACTCTAAGCGCAGAGTCATCATATCTAACTGTATTTCAGGACAGGATCCAGCGACAGGAGAATCTGGAGAGCTTTCATTTGCGGTTGGATTAAAGAATTTGATTCTTGATACCACCAGCATCTCAGGGGGTAAGATTTGACATATTACCTATGTATGCCTAGATCATCCATATCTTCTAACCTGTGTCAGACACTGCATTCACTGCACTATGGTGGGGCGTGGCCCAAGCTGCCCAGCTCCAAAATGTCAAGATTGTGATGGCGCCATCTAGCAACGGTAATGGACACACGGGTATCCAACTTGGCAGAGGTTCTACTCTCGGCCTCGCTGATGTCCGCGTTGAGCACGGTCAGGTAAGCTTTCAAGTCTTTCGCATTTTCGACGCGACAATGGAAGTACTAATTCGCAAAAGAATGGTATCTGGCACAATGGACATCAGCAAGCACTCTACAAGGGAATCTACTTCTTCCAAAACACCATTGGTATGCTGATCAACGGTGGAAACACAATCAGCATCATTGGCGCAACGTTTGACACTGTTGGAACTGCTGTTCGACATGATGGCGGATCTCCCTGGATTGCGCTGATTGACGCAACATCTAAGAACTCGGGCGTAACGTTCGCGACATCAGGTAAGCAAACGTATCGCCCAAGACTATGAAGGATCGGACCGGACCGACTTGTGCGACTGATCTAGATCCATAAAATCCCGTTCGTAAACCGCGTCGGTTGATGTCTCACCCAACGGTTTGGAGGGATGATGGTGTGCGGCTCGGCTAACCTAGTGACAGGCTATCCCTCATTCATAATCGAGAACCTGACCAAGGACACCAATTCGGATGTAGCACAAGTTCCAGGGAAGACGGCTCTTGGCGCCCAGTCTCACGTGGATACCTTCACCTATGGTAATACCGTAGGGAACAACCCCGTGTATGCCGCCATAACCTCTCCGTTGAACCGACCCTCTATCTTAGCACCGAACGGCAAGTATCCCATAAACGCTGCGCCTAATTACGCGAACAATCCCGTGTCGGACTTCATCAACATCAAGGACCCGGCTCAGAACGGCGGTCACACTGTTTTAGGTGATCACACTAAGGATGAATCAGGCGTTTTGAACCAGGTCTTGCAATATGCGGCGAGCAACAACAAGATCGCATATTTCCCATTCGGCAAGTACAGGGTCGACGATACTCTCGTGATTCCGAAGGGTTCGCGGATTGTCGGTGAAGCGTGGGCGACTATTACTGGTAATGGCGATAAGTTCAAGGATGCCTCAAACCCGGTACCGGTCGTGTCTGTTGGCAAAGACGGTGATGTCGGTGTCGCTCAGATTCAGGATATGCGGTTCACGGTTTCCGACGTGCTCCCTGGTGCCATTATCTTGCAATTTAACATTGCGGGCTCAGCGCCGGGCGACGTGGCATTGTGGAACTCCCTAGTCACCGTTGGTGGCACGCTTGGGGCATCGGCGCTCGGAAATGCTTGCGGAGATGCCAGCAACGAGTGTCAAGCAGCTTTTATCGGAATCCATCTCACTAAAGACTCGTCAGTCTTGATCGAGAACACGTGGGTGTGGGTTGCCGACCATTTTACCGAAGGTAGCGGTGGCTGCAACATTGCCGCCAAAGGTGGCGTTCTCGTCGAATCCCAAAAAGGAACCTGGCTCCACGCGCTCGGAAGCGAGCATTGGTGGTTGTACCAACTAAATTTGAAAAATGCGGAAAACGTTATGGTAAGCATGCTCCAGTCGGAAACCAACTACGACCAAGGTGACAACACGAGACAAACGGTGCCGGCCCCTTGGACAGCTGATGTGAAGAACTGGGGAGACCCAGATTTTTCCTGGTGCGGAGGTGGAGACAACCGGTGCCGAATGGGATTTGCCAACTTCATTCAGGGCGGCTCGAACATTTACACTTACGCGTCTGCATCTTGGGCGTTTTTCAGTGGGCCAGGATACCAAGGCTGCTCGGGAGATTGTCAAGGTGAGTCAATGCAGAACAAAAAAGGAAAAATAGAATCTCGTTCCTAGATCAGATGCTTACTATTATGACAGATACCATACATTGGATTTCCCAGACGCCTACGAATCTCAAATCGTATGGCTGGTGCTCGAAAAGCACTACAACCACGCTCCACCTCGGGGATGGGACCAAAATTAACACCCAACCAGACTTCACTGGGTCCTGGGGAGGGTTGGTGGGCCGCTACACGCCGTAAGGGCATGGCTTCGGCTCCATTTCCAACTCCACGTGCATTTTTATGACGACATTGCTTTACTAGTATGCATTCCTTCAAAATAGCGGATAGTTAATAGGATATAGATGTTTCACGATAAGCATGTGATTGGATTTGAACCTACATTATCTCCCTGTTGTGCAACTGTTCGTGATACCTTCATACTCTGTTCTATTGGCGTTTAATGATTCCAGATCGGTCTTGTTGCGCGTACACGGCATACCCAACTTAGAGTGTCCCGCCAGAGTGGTTATTAAGTTTCGAGTATACCCTTCTCCGCGTAAATCAGGAGTAGCAATGAAATACCCCGTGGAGTAGCCCATTTTTTTTAATATTAATAAAGTGTACCCTCAATCTTCTTGAGTTCCAATCACTAGTTCATTATAAGTAAGGTGTTCTATACTCTTGGAAAATTCTGTTTGCCTAGTTTTTTTCCTGTTTCAAGGATTTGAAGGATTTCAACTTTCGAACTAGTATATCCAATTTTTTGCTACTAATTTATTTCCCAGGGACGAGAAAAAAATTCGCAAACAACTCACTTCAGTCAGATGCACAATGACCAACATTGCCTTACATGGTACATGTACTATAATGTACAGGATCCAATGCAAGGTGTTGGCCGAAAGACACGAGGTATCAAGCCATCTCCAATCCATCTCCAACACACCCATCCACAATCTTGAAATAATTATTCAGCCGCATCGAAATACTAACTCCGGGTTACCTAAAGAGCGTAGGGCTCGTATTCTCGTGGCTTGAAATTTTCTTGTTTGGCTTTGTTGAAATTGGCAATTGAAAGCCCACAATCCTTCTCCGGCTCTGCTTACCACCATTTTCTTTTTTTCTTCAGCCTTCAACAGCAACACGAGTTCTTTATTGGCCCGAGGCGAGTTGGCGCGTTGCGTGTGTGATTGCGAAATCGCCCCCGACCGGGACTCGAGATTGGGTCTTTGTCAGTTCTCATGTGATATGTGATACGCTTTGAATTAGTTTGTTACAGTCGAAAATCTTTTTTGGCTGTGCATTTTCCAACGAGGTAAGACCTTGGAATATCTCACCGAACTCTGGCCGTGCAATTGGGTCCCTAAATGACGATAGTGGGTCTCGGAAGGGGGGAGTGGAAATAAACCTCCACTAAAAGACCCATATTTGAGCCCCACGATATGCCGTTCAGCGGGGCAACGGGGTCAGCGGCTCGAGGCGAGCTGGGTGTTGAAGGATGCGAATTTCTTGGGGGCTTTGGGGGTGCCCCGGCGCCGTTAGGGGGACGCCTTGGACACCCTTTGGTCCCCTAATCCCCGCGCATATGCCGCGTAGGTGGAAGAGACTCCCGAAGGACGAGGGTATTGTCGGGAGCGGATGAGACATTAGATAGCCGGTTCTACCCATCTAGGAAACCCGACTTATTCCATGTCCTGCATGTCTTACAGGTTAATTTGTTGGGTTAAGATTTACATACTATGTATAGGGATGTTATGTAGTATAGAAGTACACTGTACCCCAAAACACATGGGAACTGGGAGACCGGACTGCTCAAGGTCTTTGATCCAACGTGCCATCTTGTCTTAGATTATTTGTTCCTTAGCTAGCACACATGCTTAGTAGTGTGTGTGTTTCGGGACCTTTCTACGCCTGCGGATGCTAGTGGTAGTTTTATATCTACAGGTGCATAAGCTTTCTTGGGATCGTCGACGCCGTCTCCCTTACTTCCAAGTATATGTAGGGTCTACAAACTAACATCTAAGACCTGTGATAAGGGAACCGTGGGTGCAGAAGGATAACGCTATCGGCGAATTTTACTGGATTAATTGTTTTTGTTAACGCGACTACATGGCGAACTAACGCCCAGTATAGTCAAGCCTATTCCACTTCCGTGCAGGGATAATTGCCAGGACCCCTGAGCTTGACCAGTTAGCTCAGCCCAATCCAAGTCTTACTATTCTCCCCTTGGCCGAGCCGAGGGAATACTGGAACTATGACCTCATACTGCTCTAGCCATCATACCACGAAAGATGCAGAGCATACCTGACATGGCAACATGAGAAAAGAACGTACCCCGCCAGCCCGCCAGAAGGCATGTCAGCAAATGGAAATTTTAAAAGAGATCGGCACGATCAGCAGGCAGACCGGCCTTGACCAACAGGCATGCAGGACCCTGCAGGGTTGCAGTCGCAATTGTCACACCGGAGGAAAGCTTGGTTCGAGATCCAGGAAGGGTGTGTGAGCCGGTCTGATTGCCACGGTTATCTGCGTACAAAAGTGTACCGGCTCCAATTCTCACGAACCCGACGTCGTCCTTTGTCAGCTCAAAACAAGGGTTTTCTCCATTCTTATATGAGGGTCGGTCCCGCCTCTCCAGACTCCAGATCTCTCTCCCACAACTCCCATCTGGTTCCCTCAGTCTGGCGCAAGATTGAAAATCTGGAGTCGGTCAAATTCTGTCGCTCATTACGCCGAGTTATCTAATCGACACTTGGTTCCAACACAGATCACCAACACCTATTGTGGACACTTGAAAATCACACCGGCTCCGTTCACCACGTCCGGAACATAAATCAAGATGGCATCAACAACGACGCCGTCATTTATGGGCCTTCGGGGCCGCCCGCTGTCTATGGCCGTGAGTACTGTCGCGACCACCGGTTTTCTGCTGTTTGGATACGATCAGGGAGTGTAAGTTGCGAGATTCCGACCCAACAATTCTGGTTCTACAATTCACCGAAATGCATTGATTGGGACGATCCGTTCTAGACCAGACTGAAGAATGCTAATGAATTGACAGTATGAGCGGTATTATTGGCTCTACCCACTTTTCAAATGTTTTCACGGAAGTGAGAAACAACGCCACCATGCAGGGCCTCGTTACCGCAATCTACGAAATTGGATGTCTTATTGGTGCCATGTTCATTCTAGCTGTTGGTGATGTCTTAGGTCGACGAAAAGCCATGATCATCGGTGGAATCATCATGATTCTCGGAGCCACTATCCAAGTCACTGCATTCCCTGGACACGCGCCCCTCGCTCAATTTATCATCGGCAGAGTGGTTACTGGTGTAGGAAACGGTATTAACACTTCAACGATTCCGACATATCAAGGTTAGTGCACAAAACGCCATCAAATTTTACGTGCTGTATCAATTCTAACATTATTGTAGCCGAATGCAGTAAGACGTCTAACAGAGGTTTGCTCATCTGTATCGAAGGTGGCATTATCGCTTTTGGTACTGTGATCGCATACTGGATTGATTACGGCTGCAGCTATGGTAGTGAGGATCTCTCTTGGCGATTCCCCATCGCTTTCCAGACCCTGTTCGGCTTCGTCGTGTGCATTTCCATGATTTTCCTTCCTGAGAGTCCCCGTTGGCTTCTCACTCATGAGCGATATGAGGATGCCGAGCGCGTCATCGCTGCCCTTCGAGGCTACGAGCTAGGAAGCGAAGAGACCGCGGCTGAACGAGACATCATTTTGGACTCTATCCGTGCCAGTGGTTTCTCTGGCCGCAAGAGCACTCCTGTCAAGGCACTTCTCACCGGTGGCAAGACCCAGCATCTCCGACGTATGTTGATCGGTTCTAGCAGTCAGCTGATGCAACAAATTGGTGGATGCAACGCCGTCATCTACTATTTCCCTATTCTCTTCGAGGCTCAAATCACTGTTGGCGACCAAAACATGGCTCTACTCATGGGTGGTGTCAACATGATTGTCTACGCCATTTTCGCTACTACTTCATGGTTCATCATTGAGCGTGTTGGCCGACGTAAGCTCTTCCTTTACGGAAGTATCGGACAGTGCTTGTCTATGGTTCTCACTTTCGCTTGCCTTATCCCTGGCACGACCAGTGCCGCTAAGGGTGCCGCAGTTGGTCTCTTTGTAAGTATTCTACATCTACATCGGCACCGCCGTATTTTATTACAAAGGAAATACTAACCACATGTCAGACATACATCGCCTCCTTTGGAGCTACCTGGCTTCCGCTTCCGTGGTTGTACCCTGCTGAGATCAACCCTATCAAGACTCGTGCCAAGGCTAACGCTACCTCGACTTGCACGAACTGGCTCTTCAACTGTAAGCGTTTTATCCCCTCACTAGGTTTAGGATAGTCACATCTAACTTTTTTGATAGTCTTGATTGTCATGGTGACGCCCGTCATGATTGCCAACATTGGTTGGGGTACCTACCTGTTCTTCGCTGCTGTCAACGCCTGCTTCATCCCCATCATCTACTTCTTCTACCCTGAGACCGCTAAGCGTTCGCTTGAGGAGATTGATATTATCTTCGCTAAGGGTTTCGTGGAGAACATCTCTTACGTCCGTGCCGCGAAGGAGTTGCCTCTGCTCTCTCCCGAGCAAGTCGAGCAGGAAGCTCTCAAGTACGGTCTTATTGACACTGCCGCAAGAGGTGCTGCGCATGCTGTTGGCCCTGCTGGTGTGGTAGAAGAGAAGGCTCTCAGCGAGAAGAGCGAGGAGGAGTCTGGAAGTCACGAGGAAGTCGAAAACTAATGACTTCATTGGCTTGTAGTGATTCTAGTTGATACCAATACGAATTATGGTTGCTTGGACGCTACGACTTGATTCGAGCTATTGAGGCTTGATCTGAATTTAATTTTCTTGACTATTTTTTTGACCATTCACTGGTTTCTTAGGTACCTAGATAGAGTTACATAGACCTAGACTAGGGGACGGGCTCAGACACACCTACTGAACCCGACACACATTATAGGATACCCTTGGCAATTGACGCAGCCCTACTGTCTCGTTGCAAGTAAATACACAGACAATTATTATACCCCCAACAAACTCTAGGTTTTGCTACTTCGTGAACATCCCTGTCGGAACCTTTTTACGAACCTTGAGACAAGTCGTAGCAAAAAAAAAAATAGTAGCGCCGAGAACTACGTCACTGGCGTATCAAAGACTCGGCCGGTGAACTTTTCCTAGACTTACAAAGAGATACAATCACTACATAATTCGTATTGAAGATGCGGCGGAACTCGGTGCCGTTTTAATGGCTTTGTTCTTTTGTTCGCCACGCCCCCAACAATAGAAATAACGTCTCAAACAAAGGCATGACAACAAGCTCATTGGAACAAACAGGTACTAATGACGTATTTACGCACCACCGGGAAGAGGTATGAGGTTCTTTATCCGACATCAACGGCCGAACTAACGGCAACTCCGAATATCAGTAGCGCCGCATCAAGGCTACCGGGCTTTGTGTCGTAAAAACGGCATCTCGGTGCCGTTGTGACATTCCCCCTTACATCGTCAACATAGGTACCTGGTAGACATTCAGTAAATACCCTTGACGGACGACCTGAGACGCCGCTTCTTGAAACAGTAGTCCAAAACATAGAATGTAGTTCTATCCATTGGGTTGCTGCGATCTATAAGATGCGCACTAGGGGGTATTGTGCATTTAAAGGAGAGGTGAATGAATAGAGGATTATTCGGTAAACGTAAACCTTGGTAGAAAAGGCATCAGGCTTAGTATCACATCTAAACACCAGCTTCTTGTGAGCGCACCAACTCGTAGTAATGAACTTGATAGTATGTCAAAGTAGGTGCTTCAGTTGCATGAAAATCTGTTTTCGCATCAGTAGCGGAAGGCTTTCTTACATAGCTAGTATTATTCCAAGGTGGGTACCTAGAATTCTAGATACCTAGGTAGGTAGACCAAAGGTGACCTTGATTACACCCGTTTTCTATCACATATGACCATAGGAGCTAGATAACTCGGAACAGCTTTGTTAAGATCAGTTTCTTTTTTTTTTCGTTGTAATTCTTCGTCCTTGAATAGCACTGTTCACTTATAAAGATCATTGTTATTACACATGTTCGACCTTAATTTGTGTATTTATTCCCATGGCGGCGTCAGTGAGCCATGGACTATGACTTCAATAATCATTTTGAAAATAACATAAAAATTATGGCTACTCAAGGAAAAATGGAAGTATTTAAAACTCTCGTCGTAGGTTGTCGAGACCAGGCCTTGGTTATTCACTTCGACGGCACTAAGTTTACAATCGCTGGGAGATATGAAAAGCCGGGCTCGGTGCCCTGTTGGATGGTCTCCAAAGGCGAAACTCTCTATGCAGTAGACGCAAAGAGCGATGAGATAACCCAATTGAATCTTGATAAAACTTACCCTACTAAAACCAATACGTCATCTGGCTCATCTCCTGTCTTCAAGGGTTCCCACGGTGGTGTGCACTTAGCATTTAATGCTGACCAGACTCGCCTCGTTGACGCATGCTATCGAAGCAGCAGGATTGACGTATGGGACTGCTCGGGAAGCGACGGTAGTTTAAGACTTATTAAAAGCTTGACGATTCCCGGAAACCCCTCCCCTGGCCGGAATCACCACCGCCCCCACCAAGCCGTGCTGGACCCGTCGGGACGCTTCTTCGTTGTACCGAACCTCAGCGGAGATACTCTCCTATTTATAGACACTGCGAATGACCTCTACGAGATAAAATACGCCCTTTCTATGCCAACAGGCTTCGGACCGCGTCGCGCTGAATTTAACCAGATTGGTGAGACGACTTTTTTGATTGTATTGGGGGAGCTTTACAACCAAGTATTGCTCTACGAGGGCTCTTGTGAGACCGGTGTCTGGTATTTCATCCGCGAATACGACACGTACAATGACATCGTCAAGCCTGCTGACGCGAAGGCGGGCGAGCTCGTGATCGCTGCAAACAAGGAGGACATCTACCTCTCGAACCGGAACACAGGAGAACCGGAGGACCACATCGCACACTTCAAGTTGAGGCACGATGGAGGTAGCTCGCATCTCGAATACATCAACAAGACGCCGACCGGCGGTCAGCTTCCTCGCTCGTTCTGCCTCAGCAAGGACCCCGAGCAGAACTACGTCTTCGTGGGCAACGAGCAAGGCGAATGGGGTCTTGTTGCGTTCAGGCGCTACCCCACCACCGGTCTCCTGGACCCGAACCCCGTGGCGAGGCTATCGAATGTCGACCTGACTTTTGATAACGTACGCGGAATTAGCGGACCCCAGTTCGTGGGCGAGTTTTAAGCTTAGCCTAGATTACCGTAGGTACGAAGTCAGCAAGAGGCCGTCATGCCGAAGCAGTTTAGTGGTGAAATAATCTGTTGCACCACCTGTCTCAGTGTGTGTGGTGATGTTGAAGTGGTCGTCTGCCCAGGTGGTTAGACCTTTAGAGATCTACTTTACGCCCGCAACATATTAGTTACTTTATACCTACTTAATATATTCCCATTAATACCTAATATTTAGGTACGTAATATTGGTGTCAGTATTTCCAAGTGATATTAAAAGAGACTTGGTGACTGTTCGTGTAATACTATGTATGACATGGCCAGGTAGGTAATTTAAAGGGGTGCATAAACTAATATTTAAAATCTTGAGTTAAATAATAAAATGAGGTATAACATTTTTAATTAAAAATAATAACAGGTCGTGTATGATAAATGAAACAATCAAAGAGCGACATGCTTAACATCGGCGCAGGAATTCCATAACATGCAACGCCTATTACCTACGGATGACTTTACACTTCGTCTTAATAAACACAACGTGGGTGATTCACATACTCCAGTGACAACAGGGATTCATAGGGTTTGTCTACGTCTTTAACCGAGAGTGATATTCGATAGGTACCTAGTACCTAATTGACCTCTTCCACCTAATAATGCTATTTTGGCTTCGGGCATGATTTTCATCACCGTAGTATGATTGTATGCCATCAAACCAAGTAGGCATGGATCTACTGACCGGCTATGTGCGAGTTCATCTATTGTGTCTACCTAAGTAAGGAGCCTGCATACATCATAGACTTCATAGACTTCATAGTCAATCTTGAATTATTGCGGACTTGAGAACACATAGAACTGAATCATAGTACCTGTTTGCTTCCAAAGGCAGCTTACATGTTATTAAACTTGACGACTTCATTGATCATGGTGAAGAATCATAATCATAACGCTCTCCGTCTACTCCTATCCAGTCTCGTTATTCTTTCTGTCCAACCATATATTACAAGCTCACATCAGCAAACGTCGAAGCCTCCTCGCCCTGTCCGATTTCGTGCGTGTACATTATATGTATGGCTTCAGTGGAGATGAATCATGATGTTCTATAGCCTTCTTGGGACTGAGCTTCCTAATGTATTTAAACACTTCTCTAATTTCCCTATCCCAAATACCTCACCGATTGAGATTTTCAATCGCTGATGCCAATCAACAGAGCTTCTATCGATCTTTGAATGCCTACTTAAGATGGATCAGAACAACGATTCCAGCCTAACCCCTCCCTCTTCGGCTCACCACAGCGACTTGGCGTCTTTGGCACAAGTTCCTCATCCCTCTTTTGCATCGTCGATGGACGAAGCTTCGACAACCGCGGATGCCTCCGCATCGATATTCAAGAGCCCGCAAGCTATTGACAAGACTCCTTCCCACCTCGAAAGTATGATGGCTGCAAGAACTGGGAGCTTCCAGTCATTCATCAAAAACATTCAAGATTGGCACAAAGTTCATAAGGTATACCTTCGGATAAACGACACGGCAGAATATGACCATCACGAGTTCCCGTCCGATGAAAAGAAACAGAGAGAGCTTGTGAAGGCGCTATTTGAAGCAGCTCAGGATTGTAGCAAGATTGTCGAACCTAGAGAATCGCGGGCTGCGAAGCACATTCAGCAGAAGAGATACACAGATCTGGAGTTTGAGCTGGTACTCTGGCCCTTGCTAGTGGGTATCCCTATGGATATATATAGAGGAGTTGAGGGCTGATATTTGTGCAGATGTCTATACATAATGCTCAAGCCGGGAAGTGCAACATTCCAAATTACAGTTCCTTGAGAGATTCACGGTTTAAAACCTATGGATACAACACTTATAGTTCATTCAAAGAGAGATTCGATGCCGTTCATGATGCTTTGTTGTCATCAAAGGATATCGTTGCATCCATTTTCACGGATAACACTTTTCTACATCGACTCGCATGGCGACCTAAGTGGGAACTAAGCGTAAGTTCACATGATATTACCACGACGAATATATTTGATTAGCTAATACTCTTGAAGAGAAAGGTCGCCAATAATAGAAAGTTGCATATGAAACAGGAAACACGAATGTCCGCTAACTCCCAGGTTGCTCATCAGAACAAAATGAAGGCTACGTTGGATGGTGGTCTGATTGGCCAAGACAACCAACCCTACGCCAATGTCGAAAAACGCACAGCAGTTCTGGAAGATAGAACGGAAGAGGCGAAAAAGGTCAAGACCTATCAGTCTGAGCACGATACAAAGCAGATGGAATCGCCAAGCGACGTTCTCTCACCACAGCACACAACCTTTGCTGATGCCGGTTTTCTGGGAAACCCCGAAGAGATCCTTCAACAGAGCCATGATCTTCCAGCCGCATATACATTCCAGGAACCCTTGACCTCCTCACAAAGTCCTCCCCAGACTAACACAGATGAGCCTGTTTTTACCGAGACAGGTGCTGGTCTTGCGGGGATGCACAGTGAGTCTTTCATGGGCTACGAGGGCCCCGAACCTTGGTTCGATTTGATGTTAGACGACGATGCACTTGATGCTCTGTTGAATGGCGAGGTAGTTGGCGAGGACACCTCGAATGTAACGGAGTGAATCGAGACCTAGTGTAGACTTGAATACGCCACATGAAGAGAACGGAGTTGAGAATCGAGGGAGAAGGGAGTTTGCTAAGTGTATTTAACATTATATATTTAGGTACTGGCCTGAGGGCAAATTGATTTTGATTCGTAATGAAACAGTAGTACATGTGCTTAGCCAATCTCAAAAAGGGGTAAAGACTGACTAATCATTTGAGCGCTGAAAGCGACGATAATATTATGTAGATACACTTCCTGTTATCTATGAAGCATAACTGTTTAATAAGTGCATATTCTTATTCAATACAGGTATTTAAGTCATGTGTGCTAGTCACGCTGTCCTTGCGGTCAGGCCATAGGATATGAAGCATAAAATTGTAGCTGCTGACAATATAGATAATTTTTCAAACGTACTTACCTTGATAGGTAACATTGAAAAGGTCCATATGGTTAGCCTAGGAACCCCGGTTAAGGCAAAAACTGACAGGCAGAGTCCAAGAGTAGGTGCAGAATCAAGGTACCCACTTTGTTGTTACAAACAGACTGGTCATTTCCAAGTGATGAAAGGAAAGTCTAGGTTAAGGAAAGCACAATCCATGATGGAAGATAAGATACTACACTCGCTCTATAAGTATGGACTTAGCAATGGGCAAACTCCAAGAATCCAACACCAAACGTACATCCCTACATATTGTTTACAACTTAACTCATAAGCTCGCCTACATTTAAAATTCCAAGATACCCATCCAGTATTTATTCTGTCGCTGCTTCTGTCTATCAATACGGTATCGTTGCGAGATTTAAACTCACAGCTTTCATTAAACAATCCCGAAAATGCGCCAGTGTGTTTCCTGCCGCCGCGACTTACCTCGGTCGTCGTACACGGCTAATCAGTACTCTCTGGGCATTGGAGTATCACGATGTGCTGGTTGTGTTCATGGGCATCGCTTCGATGTTCCATCCGCCAGGGATATTAACAGTGGCAGATACAACCTCTCCAATGAATGCAGCATCACAACTTATGATCTCAACAATCCATTTTCCGAGGGTGCGTTTCGTTGGGTAGCTCGTGGAACCTATTGTTCAGGGCGCCGCAGTGGCCAGCCATGCGTCATCAAGTGGTTCAAAACCGGCGACGTCTTTGAAGAAGACTTCTTCACTCTTGATATAAAAGCTGTCGAGAAAGCCCTTGAGATCGTCAATAGGTTCAACGAACTTAACATCGTCAGTAAAGCCGTAAAAATCAACGTTCCAGCAGTATGGACAATGGAGAGAACAGGGAAAAAAGGTTTATGCGAACCATTCATCGAAAACTACCAAAAGTTCAACAGTAACAGCGGATGGGTTGACGACTCTATTACATGGGGGGAGGTGATGCAGGCCCTCAGTCACTTCAGCTACCACATATCAGGCGGCCAATTCGTTCTTTGCGATCTCCAAGGGGGCATATACCAGCATGAAGTTGTCCTCTCTGACCCGGTAATTTTGTCTCGAAATCGTGATTACGGGGTGACTGATCTGGGCCCCGACGGTATCAGCTCATTCTTCAGCCAACATCGCTGCAACAACTACTGCCGCTCAAATTGGACGAGGCCCTCAAGACAACTTCAAATATTTACTCCAGTCCCAGGCACAACTATGATGAGGCACTCGGTGCCCACCCGTCAATCGCGACCTTCCGGAACCTACTAAGCGCCTTTGCGATGCAAAGCAACCGCGACTACATGGCATGATTTCCTGCAGCTTACATAGGGAGATCAAATCGTTTGCTAGATAGTTGCGTTATGGATTTAATTTCATTGAAGACTCACATTTTTCATGTACTTTACCGCCTTCTATCCTTCTGTTGTCTCACTATTCATTTGTACAAACGCTTAGGGATAGCGCAAACTATCTACCTTCCCAAACACAAACTTTCAGAAAGTTAGCCAAAGCGAACGATATGAATGTACTAGTAATTTAAGGTAAATTCAAGACATTGGACTTGCTTAGGTACCTAACAATGATCTGCAAAAGACTGATTCTTGTTCTTGAGGGGAATTGCGATCAATATTATAGAAATATACGCTAGGTACATAACGATTTCTTGACAGCCCAAGATTCATAAAAGCCGAGGAAAGAGGGACTGGAGGTAAGATGTCCACAAAGACAAAATTGCTAGGATAACCAGCAACTCATCTTATGATGTCGTCTATGATCGTTTTGTTTCACATAATCCATCAGAAATGCCCGTTATTTTTCCTTTCACATCCCCAAAGTTTCACTATCAATATATGACTTCTGCCTCATATAGAATGGAAATGGTAATAACGGCGACCGCTAATTGTATACAATGTTCCGTCATCCGTTCAATCAACGTGCACAAGCACTCGATATGAGGTCCACTCCTCAAACATTACCTTCATCTATCGAGCAACCCAATGGCGCGGATAATACTTAGAAAGCAAAACAATCCATGAGGGAGATGATGAAATCATCGGCCGCGAAATATCAAGGGTGGATACAAAGTATGAAGGATTACCATGTTCTCAAAGTACAATACCTGTCTCTACACCAGCAATATCGAGACCCAATCAGCTACGAAGATATTCCGTCGCACCCAGTAAATCAAAGTCAGCTTGTCCAATCGATGTTCGAGGCAGCATACGATATCACACGAACGTACGAGCATGCAAAGTCTTTGCCTATACAGGACATACTGAACAAAAAGCATACCGACGTTGAATATGAACTAGTCCTTTGGCAATTACTCGTAGGATCTTGCTGATATAGATCTGGCGCTTTTGTTAACGACATATAGGAGTCCATTGGTAATGCGCAGCGGGGAATTTGTCGGTTACCCAACTATCTGGACTGTGGCGAACCACTCTATGAGGAGTACGGATCTTTCGGAGAAAGATTTGATACTGTAAAAAAAATCCTAAAAGTACCTATGTCCAAGGGAAGTTATTTCTTGCTAAATGACTAACCATTTTAGACCTCGAAAGAAATCGTAAGACAATTGTTCAGAGATTCAATGTTCGCAGATAAGCTAGCATGGAGACCAAGACACGAACTGCGCGTAAGTTGGAACATGACCATTTGTAGGTATCTCAGGGTGAATTAACTTGGACGCAGGGTATAGTGAAAAACGACACAAAATTTGAGAGGACAAGTAGGAACTCCAGAAGCACAATTCTGTAGGTGTTAGTTGAATTAACACAATTTCAGTTTGGGACATAGAGAGGCTGGAAGCTAGCGGAACAGGAGCGCTATCGACGGAAGGACGTCGCAAGTCAGCAGGGAAGAAAAGGAAGATTCGTCACAATGAATCCGAAGACCTGCCAATCGATCAGACGGATACGAAGGCTCCAGCTCAGATGGAAGAGAGCACACAACTGCGAGTCGAAAGCGTCGCTGTTCCTGGTGATCCTAGCGGAACAGGGCCATATACAGGCACGGGCACGGGCGTAGGCACACTAACAGATGAATCGCCCATCACTCCGTTTGCTCCATCCGAGTTTGATTGGACTCAGTTTTACCAAGACTTCCCTGCACAAGCAAGTACCAAACCGCAGACTAATGATGCGGGAACAACGGGAGGAGACAGCCAGTCAAGCCCTGAATTGATCGGGATCGGGTTGATGCAGAGTAGGTCTGACGAGCAGCATGGATACCCCCCAGATTGGAGGACTGACGGCAATTAACACTTTAACAGTGACTAATGGGAGATGGATTCCAATAGATTCGCTACGAATTGGAAAAAAGATAGTATATATAATAAAAATAGATTGCATTAAATCAGGATAGCGATACAATAACAGTCATAATAACTTCTTTGCATCCATCCTTGGTGTCAGCGTCAGCGCACGGTTTAGGCGCATAGAACGCCTAGAGTTGGAACCTTCTAGGGCTAAATTGGTGCTAGGAGGTCTTGGGGAGCTACTCCACTGAAGGAGCCCGTATAGAGGGGTAAACACCAGATGGGTAATTGACGAGATGATCAAGGGATCCTACTAGGCATGTGCACTTATTACCATCTTTAGAGAATCCAGTATTTCGAAAATGACATATAACATTCATCTAGCTAGGTGGCAAGTGGGACATGCTCCTGAAGACAGGCGAAGAAGACCCACTTTCATATCTCAGATTTCTCAATTAGGCTGTCGCATTCTAATATTCGCTTTATGATTGGCTCATTCAGTCAACAGTTCACCTCAAGATTACAGGGATATGACGACTTATACACGCGATAAAAGCTCCGGATATTACATCAACGCTCCTAACTCTTCGGCAAACAGCACCATACAGACGGCAAATTGGGAAACCATTATCTGCCCAGATGGTCTTCTCCTCGGCATTCGATATCGTCCCTGCTGCTTGTGGTGATAATGATAAATTTTTGACGTCAACAGATATGTTGTGTCGCGAATCTTGTGTCTCGTTGACATTGAAATTAGTGGGAATTTACGGGGGTACCCTCTCACTACAAAAATCAAAGGTTAGCACACATAACCTCTGTAATTGTCTTCGAACATTTCGCCTCATATTTCTGAAGATACTTGGATTTATTTTCAAAACTATAGTACTCAATAGCCTCCTATGTCATCAAGTTTTATCTCGGACGCTGCAAGCAAAGTGCACAGCATGGTCGCAGGGGAGAAAGGTCGCAAGGTCGCTGACCTTGACACCGTAACCCAATCGGTGTCACCAAACGATAGAGTCACCTCGGACTTCGGGGTGAAGATGGGTAATGTCGATGAATGGCTACGAGTAGCTGGCGCTGAGAAGACAGGTCCAATGTTATTAGAGGATTCATTCTCTAGAGAGAGGGTTAGTATTCCTATCTTAGTGAGTTATATGCATATTAATGGACTTGATAGATTCATCGATTCGATCATGAGCGCATCCCCGAACGGGTCGTCCATGCGCGGGGAGCCGGCGCTTTTGGAAACTTCCGGCTGTTTGAAGGCGCTGAAGACCTGACAACTGCAGGGGTTCTTACAGATACTTCTCGAGACACACCCGTCTTCGTTCGATTCTCTACAGTACAGGGCTCGCGCGGTAGCGCCGATACCGTTCGAGATGTGCGGGGCTTTGCTGTTAAGTTCTACACACAGGAAGGTAATTGGGATATTGTCGGGAACAACATTCCCGTCTTTTTCATTCAGGATGCCATCAAGTTCCCCGATATAATCCACGCAGTTAAGCCTGAACCTCACAATGAGGTTCCTCAGGGCCAATCCGCCCACAACAATTTCTGGGATTTTGTATTCATGCATACAGAGGCAACTCACATGTACATGTGGACAATGAGTGATCGAGCAATCCCACGCTCTTATCGCATGATGCAAGGTTTCGGTGTCAACACATTCGTTTTAGTGAATGCGAAGGGGGAGCGTCATTTTGTCAAGTTCCACTGGACACCTGAACTAGGCGTCCATTCCTTCGTCTGGGATGAGGCGTTGAAATTAGCGGGGCAAGACCCTGATTTCCACCGTAAGGACTTATACGAAGCGATAGAAAACGGCGCCTATCCAAAGTGGAAATTTGGAATCCAAGTGATTCCTGAATCGAAGGAACATGACTTCGAATTTGATATCCTCGATGCGACAAAGCTCTGGCCCGAAGATTTGGTGCCAGTCCGATATATTGGCGAGCTTGAGCTGAACAGAAACGTCGACGAATATTTCCCACAGACTGAACAGGTTGCCTTTTGTACATCTCACATGGTTCCAGGAATCGCTCATTCAGACGATCCGCTTCTTCAAGGACGCAGTTTTTCCTACTTTGATACACAATTGTCTCGTCTTGGAATCAATTGGCAGGAGCTTCCTATTAACAAACCAGTATGCCCTGTAATGAACTTTAACCGCGATGGTCAGGGCAGACACACTATCACTAAGGGCCAGGTCAATTACTGGCCTAATAGATTTGAGGCGCGACCGCCCGCAGCTGCGCACGAGGGGGCTTATCCAGAGCCACCCCTCACTGTCCAGGGTGCTAAGACGCGAACTAAGAGCGCTAAATTTAGGGAACACTACAACCAGGCCCAGCTTTTCTACAACAGTTTATCGGAGCCGGAGAAGAGCCACCTTGCTGCCGCGTTCTCATTCGAATTAGACCACTGCGAGGATCCTATTGTGTACGAGCGCATGTCTCAACGACTCGCAGAAATTGATCTAGGGCTCGCTCAAACTGTTGCGGAGATGGTGGGAGGATCGAGACCTGAAAAACAAACCAGGGCAAATCACGGCAAGAAAGCTAGCAAGCTAAGCCAGCTAGAATTCTCGTCCGCTAAACCCACTATCACTAGCCGCCGAATCGCGATGATCGTAGCAGACGGTTTTGACAACACCGCCTATGGAGTCGTGAAAGCAGTAATTAAAGCTGCAGGCGCTCTAGCCTTCACCATCGGCCCGCGTCGATCTGAGGTATTTCCAGACGGCTCATCAAAGAAACCTGGTAGTGGTGTTCAACCTGATCACCACCTTGAAGGTATGCGGTCTACTATGTTCGATGCAATATTCGTTCCTGGTGGCGTGGAATCAATCAAGACGCTTGCCAAGAGCGGACGCGCTCTCCATTGGGTTCGCGAAGCATTTGGGCATCTCAAGGCGATTGGCGGTACCGGCGAAGCCGTCGAGCTATTCAAATTGGCATTCGCTTTGCCAGATCTAACGGTTTCGACAACGGATCAGGCGGTTGAATCATATGGTGTTGTGACGCTGAGTAAAATATCCCCCGACAGCTTGAAAGAGAGCGTCACGATCGCTAGGGAGGGGGTTGGGTTCCTGGAGAAATTCTTCTTCCAAATTTCACAGCACAGAAATTTCGATAGGGAGTTGGCTGGGCTTAATTCGCAGGTTGCGTACTAGGCTTAGGGGCCGCTAGGTAGGTGATTTCGCGGGGTAATGTGCAGATAGTGGGCCATTTCCGTACAAGTATATATTTCATTCACGTTGTTCCGGGGGTGAGTCCTAGGAGCCCCTGTTTATATCCAGTTGCTTAACTCACCAACTATCGAAAAGTTATGTCCCTGCTCTATCAATACTGTAAATTCAATGTTCGCTTCAGGAACCTAGGTGCATAATGTAAAAGGAGGGTTGAACATTGTTGTGACTAATTTGACGAGGTGTCAATTGGATCCGTGACACCGGCCATCTCATCAATATTTTCTAACACAGGATTTATGTGCAATGATCTTTGATTGTACTTCGGTCATAGTGCATTCCTTTTCGACATATAGTCAGCCGACCGTCGAAAGGCTACTCAAGAAGTTGTATCCAGTAAGTTAATCCCTAATATAAGCAATTACTTAAACGAATGTATGGCACATTAGAAGCCTTTCTAGCTGGACGGATATATTTATTACCTGCATAAACGAAGGTTGTGTGGAGAGATAGTGGATGGCACCTACAGTTACAGTGGGTATTACCCAGGGTACTGGTACGCTAATTGGAAGGCGCTAGGTAATCAGTTCGGCCAATGAAATCTCTTTATTTTGAACTAACTCGCCCAGAATGGTAATTGATTCTAGCGACCAACCTTAATTATAATCCCCCAGAAAACTCACTAGGTATCCAGTACTCATCTATTAACCAGAATTGCATACCTAGGTATGTATGTGACGAGGTCGATACATGACAGAGGGATGTTGTATTGGAAATATTACTAGCCCTCCATATTCATTTATGTAATATGATTGTCCAGGGCCAAGCCAAACACTAACACGAATCAGGTCAGTAAGGAAGCTACTAAGTCAGACAAGATGGAAGCACACTCACGGGCATTGCTCATCGTACTTGAGATTAAATCCCCCATTCCCTGCCCAAACCCTCTCCATGTTAAGTCGATGTTGGCTCTTAGGTTTCCCCTCGGCGAGCCGCTTCTTCTCGAAGAAGACGTAAGCGGCGTAGAATATCTTGCTGGTGCACCTGGCGTTGGCCCCGTACTTGCGGCAGAACTCGTTCAGCTGATTCAGCGGGAAAGGTTTGAACGGCCGGCCCAGCCACCGCACGGAAATGTCGCAGCAGAACTTCTCTTTGGTGTCGCCTGTTGTCTGCAGGTGATTGGTAATCTTAGTGCGGATCTCGTCGCAGGTGTCGTATACGGGTACCTCGCCCATTTCTTCACCGGGCAGGTGGATGGTTCTGAGATCTACAACTTCGGGAGATTCCGATCTGGAGCTAGAAGTTGATGTGGAGGCGGGTGAAGTAGCAGGTGTACTAGTAGGTGAAATAGAAGCCCGTGTAATGACAGGTGTAGTAGTGGGTGAAATAGCGGGCGTAAGAGCAGGCATAGCGGTAGGCGTAACGGCGGGTATAGTGGCAGGTATAGTGTCATGTATAATGGTAGATGAAATGGTAGGTGAAATGGAAGGTGATATGGCAGGTATAGAGATGGCGGTGGCGGCAGCACCCGTTTTCTGTCGTTTGCCCACGCCGGGAATTTCGAGTTTCTGCCGCTCGAACCATTCCCAGGTAGCGCGATAGCAAAGGCTGCTTTGTCCTTCCGTAGGCCCGCTCTTAGATAAAAATCGCTCTACAATTTTTCTAGAGCATCCGATAGCTCTGTAGAAATCACATTTCCTCATGGCGTTGCTATCCAGAATATTGTTTATTGCATCACGGACTTCGTCGCAGGTCATGTCGATTTCCATGTCTTCGAGGTCGTCTACTGGGCCATTGCTGACCGGCAACGCACATGCCTTGCGCTTCATACCGCTTGTATACTCGGGAATTATCGTTAAATACCTGGGAGTGGTGTGATGATGAGCTAGCCGCTCTGCCTGCGATGCGTTAATGTTCAACTAGAGACTTGGAATCTGGGGCATGCTCTATCATACCGCACAATACTTCGTTGACATGGTACAAATGGGGAATATGGAGAGATGCGTGTGACTCAACTAGTGAGAATTGGTAATAGTCTGGGGACTCGTGTCTACACAGGTAAGATTGTCTGGGTGGAAATTAAATAATGCAGAGACGCGTTTGTGAGGAAGACTCATGAAGAACGCGTAAATTAAAATGACGTCAATTAGACAGAATTCCGGCTTCTGTGCTCCAATAGAATAGTACGCCAAAGCCCCCTGAAACGTTGACTCTATGACTCCCGACAAAAATTTCTTTCCAACTCCAAGATTCTAGACTCGAACCCGAATGGTTGGATAAGATGTTACTGGCATAGTTAGATCAGGGGTTTGCTAAACTTGTCTTATTAGTTGATCATGATGGTGGATGTTTCCCGCATCTATTACACATACAATGTCGAATCATAAGCTAACAGGCGTTTCAAATAGCTCTAAATTACAGTGGACTAGATACAACCAACACCCCTAAAGACAGCAAGTTCGTAGAATCACCAGAATTCTCTATTAGCAAATACTCAAGGTATAGGAACTATGAACCCGAATATCCATTCTCGACCCGTCGAGTACCAACGCCTTCATAACCTTCATTCCATATTATAGCATTGTTCCTACTTTCTGAGGCGGCGGTTCTGTTCGGACTGGCGCTTCATCTTCATGCGATAGTTCAGAGCCCTCTTGCGCGCAGCAGGGGATTGAGTAAAAGCCGCAGACCCACCGAACGGCCCGGCAATTGCATTATTACGAACGCGCACGACGCATACGTTGCTGGCACCGCCGACAGTCGCGTCGCAGGTCATACCAGCTGGCATCTGCACGGTTAGCGGGAAGTCTGTGTTGGTAGCTAGGGACAATCCCGCGAATCCGGAGCCGGGTACGTCTTGCGTAACGTCGGCAGTCTTGAACGCGTCTTCTTGCGTGCCACCAGAAGTTCCGTCGACGGCAGCTTCTATCGGACCGGCTCCGTCTTGGTTGATTTGTCGGAAGGTCATTGTGACTGAACCATCATCCGCACAGGTTGGCAGACCCGAGGTGGCGCCCTGGCCCGCGCTGGCAGCGACAGATGTTTCTTCGGCAGTCTCGGTCTTCGTGCCGCCGTTCTTACCAGTGAGTCCACCGAGCAAGTCTCCAAGCCCACGGATGAAGAGATTGCTTCGTTTGCCTGCATTCGCCGGGATGTTGTCTTCGACACCGACCGAGTCGGCTGAGCCGTTGTTGGTTGGGGCAGAAGCGCTACCCATGAAATTTTGAATCATTGTAGCAGCGTCGATGGGACCATTGCCCTGAGTTCGGCCGAGGGGGGAGGCTTTGCCGTTACTGATTTCGCGGTCCCTGATAATAGCAGTGTCAGCCTGTGAGCCACAGGCGTTCGTAGTGCAATCTCGTGGCGTTCCATCGGCAACTAGGAAAATTTAGTGAGCTACCAATCGCCAATCATAGTGCTAACCAGTTCAGCTTACCACTAAGACCAGGCATGGTCACCCCATTAGCTCCCTTAATAGATGTCACCAGACCATGTCCAGAAACAGCGGCGAGTAGACCTGAGGCGGTTATAAGTGAGTAGCGCATCCTGGCGGTTTGTACTGATTAGTGGAAAATATAATAGAAAATGCCGCCAGGGCTATGAAAATACAAGAAAATGAGAAGAAAGTAGAATTAAGTGTGAAGTTCGAGTTGCAGCTTGATGCTGATGAGAGAAGAGATGTTGACTTACACCGGGTTCCACGAGCCTTATATACACCATTTCCACTGAGGCAAATCCCACTGACCACAACTAGACCATATCCCAAATTCGAATGCTTCTTAGTATCATGACCACATTAGTCCAATTGCTTCTATCTTATGAGTAGGTAGGTAGTATTACTAGTATTCATCCGATGTTTCGAAACCATTTACAAAACATCGTCCATGTAGTAACTGTGCAACCAATCGCATTTCAGCATACGAGATTCCCCACGTTTCGGGTCTCGGTAAAGGCGTTTGTCTCTTCGATTTCTAGCTGAACACTCACTAAAAAAACACAGCCACGAGTTTGAAGTTAGCATGTTTTGGATTCTTCAGCGCTCATATACCCCGCTATCTTTAAAATTTTCCGCGATGTTAATGATTTATAGGTACCGTTACCTGCTTAATACTAGAGTGCTTCTCACTAGAGTTACCTAGCGATAGCCTTAAATGTTAAATATACGACACGCTTCTCCAATACATTCACTAAAATCACACATTCGAGACGGCATCGGGATTCCTAATTATAGTCGCAGTTTATTTCTTTGTTTTTATTCCGACACCCAGAACAGAAGTATTATCGCATAGGTGCTCGCCGTAACCCCTACCCACCATTCGCCAAGAAAACTGCCAAGACGTCACTGCGGCTCTCACATTTACAAGACGTAGAGACAGGGGCTCAAACATCCCCTGGGAAAATCTCTTTTCGAAGTAACTGAAACCGAATTGGTTGACCAATCGGTGAGCTTTTCAAATGCTTCATTGACGGTTCTTTTGAACATTGTTTCCGAACGCGTTATGCGTATTTTGACAGTGCTGCTGACAAACCTATCGAAAATGCCCCTTCACAAATGCATAATATGATGAGCGGCTATTGATGCGGTGGGCGCAAATCCGAAGATCTCAGGTCCCCACGATGAGATTCTAGAAACTCGGAAGATTAATTCCTGGGCCTTGGCTTTTTGACCGGTATTCATGATACTCTTAAACTCGGGGTCTTTCTCGTACTACAGTGGCGTACAACGGCAATCCTTTGCGCCGAACGAACAGACGAATACCTAGCTCTGAAGGTAGGTTCAAAACTTTCTACCATATTGAGATGATGGGGGTTTATCACAGAGAGATTACCCTTTAGGCGCAGCCAATCGCAAGAGATACCGTATTTAACACCAAAAACTGATTCTCACAGGGGAGCCTTGGAACTATAGTCTCGGAGTTTATCACCATGACACAATGCAACAGAGGGGCTAGATATCATCAGTTGCATTGAAAGTGGCGCGCTGAAGTAATGAAACCGCCATATCGGTGACCCGATGGCTTTGACAATTAATTAATCGCATGTGCGGCACAAGCGCCGACTATTACACGCCTTCGCCCTCATACAGACAACCTCAATTCTTCGTCGAAGCAAAATTGATTGTCCATCCAGGGGCTCAAACTTGGAAATCTAATACAGACAGACGCTTCTTGTAAATACGCATATGCAAGAGCGCAAAAGAAAGTATCCAACCCTCGGTATTAAGCTCTTCCCCTCTAGTAGTCCCCTTCGTCTCCTTCGGTCTCATCGTTCTCAATCTCCTCTACTTGATGTTGTTGCCGATAATGAGCCCGTCGACGATCCTGAGTCATGGATGCTAACTCACGAACCCATTCATCGCGCTGCGGTCCCGGAGGTGGTGCATTATCGAGCGCATCATCGACCTGAGGTCCAAACGGTGACGGCCCCGGTCTCGCCGTTGGTCGATATCCCGACCCTGAAGCAAACGCATTATCGTCTCCTATCCCCCCACCATAACTTGTCGGCGTAGCCATTCGCCTCCCCTTACCCGGACCCCTCGACCTGCTCCTCATCGAGCTAGCTCTCCTATCTCTCTCCTCTATCCTCTCGCGCCTTTCCTCCTCGATCCTGTCTAGGTCCATCTGCTTGTCATCTTCCCACATTCTCCTGAATACCTCTTGGTACTGGACCATCTTGTTCATGTCGCTGCGCAGGCGCGCGAGTTGGGCTAAGAGGAAAAGACCTATGCATATGCACATCAAGGTGGAGGACCACCAGAAGAGCTGTTTAGTGTTGTCTTTGATGTCGTCGAGCTATATGCGCATCGCGTTAGCTTATTCCAAGGGCCGACTTCCAGAGGCTTATCATGGCTTACAGTGCTCTGAACATTATGCGCAAACACCACGGCGCCATGTACCGTTTTCGCAAACGAGTCTACAAGTGGCTTCTCCTCGAATAGGAGATCGCGCACAGATCGTTCCTTCATCGTCGCTTCGCAATCCTCAAATCTTGTCTCACCTCTGTCGAGTAGTGAATAGCAGTATATATGGAAGCGTCAAATATCTTTAAACAGTAAAGCAATGGTTATGTGTATTAATTATTCATTGCAACTGTGGAGAGGGGGTATTATTCTCTTTGATACTGCGGCTGGAATGATGTAACAAAGACTTAGGTCCAGCACCGCAACAGGGATTTCAAATCAAAACATTGTCCGTTTTCAGAGCAGTTTTTGTATAGGTATATATAAGTACATACCCATATGTATCAGTATACACCTGTACATACTGCAGTAAAACATCCATGGATGTTGAAAATGGTGATTTTGCACGTGTTTTATTGAGAATTTGCCTGGGCGGATTACCCCTTTGTTCTAGGTAGAACAATAAAATTGGTAGGCATCTAGTATATAGGCACTTATCCACTATGCCTAGTGCAATCAGTTACCCCACCTACACGGTTGCATCCATTCCAATTGCAGATACAGGTGCCTAAGGACCTAAGTAGGTATTAGATAGGCTCTACTTAGGCCTTAAGACGAATTCGCTGTGCTACCAATGAATACCACCTCCACAGCTGCAAATGCAGCAGTTGCAGAATACACTTCTATTTTCCTCGCATTCGTAAACACGGTAAGTGCTACAGCAAAGATTGCCGTAAATATAATCACCGCACCAATTCTCCACAGCATAGATTGAATAAAGTATAGAGCAAGAATCATCACGGTTGGTAGGAGCGATGACAGCACTACTGAGAGCATATCAGCGAACCGTGTGATTTTCTGATCGTCATATAATCTTAGGTTTTGTCCAAAGTCTTGTGGTTTAAGATTCTGTCCATGAGCCTTGAATTAGCATCGGTACAACTTGAGTCGCTGTTAATTACATAGGTACCTTCTTTTTATGCCCATAAAGCCAGTGATATGCATCCAAGACAGGTCCTGTGAGGAACGAATCAAATGAATCGATTTCTTCGCTTGTTGGACTAATGAAGTCTTCGGCGTATTCATCTTTCCAGACATCTGCTTCAATGCCAACAAGAAAATTGCCACCCATCGACGGTCTTATGAGCCACTGGCGGAGTTCCTTAATATCTCGGTCCTTCGGTTTCTTGGCTTGGCTAATAGTCAAAACTTGAATTAAGGCCTCGTCTACGAATTAAATTAATTCAATACCTACTTAGAGACGTACAATTAAAAAGGGCTCTGTGATATGCTTACTATATTCTTTGAGGCAACCTCTGATGGCCATTAGGATGTCATACTGCTCAGATTCCCCATTTTCTTCTTCGGCTAGGTCTCGCATCAAATGGAAGTCATTTACCAGATTAACTCTGTTAGGGTCGCCAGAGTCGGCATCTTCGGCTTGGATTTCCTTATATTCGTTCTGGAGGTCCTGAAGCTTCGCTTGCAATCCTGAGATTAATCATCTGCAGCTGTCTAAACTGTCGAAATATCGCAGCTTCAGAAGATGATGCCATGAGGCTAGCTAGCCTTGAGTATCCCCGCGAGGGACGATAAGTTGACATTGCATCAAAAGCCTAGCTGGAAATCGAGCTATTTCCAATAGATTCTATGTAATTAGGTGGTTTCGTAAATTTAACAAGACAACTTCCCCAAGTTTAGGAAGCGATATACTTATGGTGAAGCCTTGTGGCCGAGCCATCTCCGCGTGTTATGACGTGGCACTTGTAGCCCCAACCTTCAAGCTTTACACCAGCTTCTGCTCATCTTCATTGGTTGCCTGATATCGTGTCGTCGGGCATAAAATCAAGTGCACATGCGATTGATCTCCATTACTTAGGCGCCTAGTTACACACTTTAAACTTTTCTGCCTTTTGTTTCCTTCATATTGTTATTTTATCGCCAAGACACAATGGATCCCCTTTCCCTAACCGCGAGTTACATGGGCCTCATCTCATTTTGTTCAACTCTCATAAAGGCTTTCAAGTCGCTGAGTCTGGATAGCGATGAGCTGGCCAGGCTTCAGCCAATAATTCAACAGTTTGAGGCATTTTCTCACATTCTAATGAGCACAACTGAGAATCTGCCAAAGGCTGATGTCATTCCTGGGTCAGATATATACCTAAGTATCTGCTATGACAGTCTCTTTAGAATTAATCAGTCTATGAAAAAGATACTCACGGGCAATAAAACACTGCGCACAATTCGTGTCAAGCAGTTCATAGATCAGAATCACAAGGACATTGATGATCTCAAAATTTCAGTGCTACTTCTTCAAAATTTAGTCCAACAGTCAGTCTTCTTGTTGCTTATCATATCTTGCTTGTGTAGCTAACCAAAAGCGTGACTACAGAAATAGTATCCGTCAACTCACCAGTATGGTTGAGCATTTTGGCAACCTTATGGTCCATTTTAATGAGAAATCTATGAAGGCCAATCCTGACTTCAGCCAAGAATTGCATAGGACTCCCGAAGAGGGAAAATCGTTAAGGGGTGGAGAGAATACCGATTCCATCCATCAACCACGACGTAGCTCAACCCAAGAACTAAATGCAGATCAAGATGCGTTGAATGGTATAAAGAAAGAGCTTGATAAATCTATTCCAAAACCTCCACCCAGTTTCAATCAACCGGATGAATGGATCTACACAGTGACGATAATCTGCATGAATCGAGATAGGGGGATTGAACCAACCCACGTCTAGGCTCGAGCTACGCTAGACACCGGATCCCATGACAATTGGGTTTCAAGATCAATTATCAGTAGAGGCGGTCTGGAATGGAAAGTTGCTGAAGTTGACGTTGATGGCATAGAAGAAACCCTGTCATTCACCGGTGAAAATATGAAGCCTCAGGGGCTCATAGAGCTGACATGGTTCATGACGATGCCAAACATGAATGGACAGTAGACTAATTCGGCTTCTTTCTACGTTTCTGAGGAACTCCCAGTTGACCTTGTCCTGGAAAAAGCGTTCATTAAATAGAAATTCACTTTGGTATCCAAGTACGCATTAGGCAAAGTGAAGCAGGGATTATTCACGCGCGGTAAGCTACTCAGTCATTAGAGCACCGGGAGATGACTAAAAATCGATAAACGAATTACGGGAAATAGAGGCATCTATGAAAGAGAAAGAAATCGCTAATGACGATATTACCTTGTTACGCGCAGCAGTCGGGTCTTCGGCACGCAATGCAAGAAGACAAAGAAAAGAGGCATCGAGGAATAGCACCAGGGGCACGAATACGCCGTTGTCATATGTCTCTGGTTCAACTACTCCCAGGCTATCTTCTACTGCTCTAAGAAGCTATACGAGCAGCGACACGCGGACAGATTCAACAGCTACAGGTGATGGAGATGCGAGTTCAGAGATGTTGGCTGATAGGGCCGATCAAGGTACTGAAAGTGGGATTGAGGTAGTTGTGCCGGACCTTACAGCGTCCAAATGAAATACTCTAAAACTACCTATCTACCTAGGTACCTACCTATTTAACTAATATAACTTGCTAGCTAATAATGTGATTACCTAGGAATTGTTGAAATTTAAAGGTTTCGAGGTAGCTCCAGCTGAGAATCTGCTAGCCGCCCATCCAAAAGTCAAAGAGGCAGCTGTCATTGGTGTACCATCACCAGATGACCCTGGATCAGATCTACCTCGTCCTTAAGAACAACGGTGAAAAAAATGTTAAAGACAGTCCGTATTGTCAAACATTGGAACAGACCGAACTGCTTTGCAGACATCCGGGAGGGGCAGAGGGGCAGAGGGGCGACCCGACACAACTAAAGTACGTACTAGGTACCGGTACGTACGAAACCAGGACCTACTTGAACTCTCAGGTAACACAAAAAAAGAAAAAGGGAAACAAAAAATGCACATGCAATGTGCAGCGGCGATTACTTCATCATAAACCCGAGAAGTCCGACGCATATAGAAAACTGGTCTGTTGATTCTGGAGCTAACAAGCTTAAAGAGCGAGCCTGTAGCTAACTAACCAGGAAGTTTTCTCTAAATTCCTCTCGAAATCCCTCTCATTACAAGGGAATACGCAAGCGACCGTCACATCTCAAGTTCAAAGATTGTAATCACAGCCTGCCCTTGCTGCCCGTGCAACCCCTCTCTTTTGGGATGAGCTATCACTCCCGCCTTTTCTCTTTTCACGTTCGATACCTTACTTTCTTGTACTTCTCTACCTACTGGTCTACTGTTGAAAATGGCATCCTCTAAGCCTCTAGTCCTCGTAACCGGAGCTAACCAAGGCATCGGCTTTGCTGTGGCATAGCTATTCGCCAGCCTAGGCAAATATCATGTGCTTGTTAGCGCACGCAATACATATAGTGCACAAGCCGCCGTCGAGGAGATACAGAAGGGAGCGATTGGCAAGGCTGACTTGACTGCCATTACACTGGACGTGACGGATGATGTTTCGATCGAAGCGGCTGCTAAAGGTGTGTCGGACCAGTTTGGACATCTGGACATCCTGATCAACAACGCTGGGGTCGGCCAAGCCCCTGGGGCGTCATCGGTTCGAGAGCAGTTTCGTCAGATCTTCGAAGTTAACGTATTCGGCGTAGCCGCTGTTACCGATGCCTTCCTACCGCTGCTACGAGCCTCGTCCTTTTCGGATCGCCGCATCGTTAACGTTACAACGGGCCTGGGCCTGATTACTATGGCTGGAAAGAAAGACTACGCTTTCAATGCGAATGCGTGGTACGTGCCTGACTACCGTAGCAGCAAGGCTGCCCTCAACATGATTACGGCTGCCCAGTCGGTCAAGTTTGCCAGCGACAAGATTGCCGTTATAGCGGTGGCACCCGGTATGTGCCGGACCAAGTTCACCGGCGGTCAAGGTAGGAAGGAAGCCAGCGATGGCGCTAAGGTTATTGTGCGCGCCGCTACAGAGGGAAACCCAGAGGAATTGAGCGGCACCTATGTTGCTGACGAGCCTCATGATGGTTGGTAAGATACCAGCGATGAGGGGGCGGTATGCTGGTAGAGCGTTGTATGTGATCTACCGATGAACGACGTTTGATAGTTTTCGATTAAGTACCTAGGTAGAGTGGTCAGTCATACTTGGAGAAATTGAATCGTCAGTTCATATGTGTAGTCTAGATAAGCTTCCCGTTGGGTACCCTGGATTTGCCCCTGCTTGGCGCCAAATGTAATAGGTGTGACTAAACTGGTCTGGGTTTAAAGACTCTGTTGAGATACGCTTGGCTGGCTTGGGTTCCTGACCATTATTCCCGACACAACCTTGGAGGCTAACCTAGTATCTGAGATGGCGTCCATGTTGTACTAGATACATAGTAGTATGGCTGGCTTAGCTACCTGTCAAAAATTTGAAGCCGGTCGATCAAATCAATTGATTGTCTTTCGACTAGCCTAACTAACTATTCTCGAACGCTGCCCACATGGTGTAATGGTTAAACACCTGACAGTGCATTAGCATACAACTACGCGAACCACGTAGGTTCGAATCCTGCTATGGTAACCAACAGTCCGATCCAGAGTTTTCAGGCTTCAATTTCAATTGACCCCTATAATTAGTGGATCTTCATGCAAGCATCTGCCTCCAACGTCTATGAACGACTGGGGTTATCAAAGAAAGAACTAATACTACAACCATCAGAGGCAGTGCCACAGCTACGTAGATCCAGAACCTTTCTTGTCCAGGCAAGAAGCCATCCTGCATACTAAACAGACCCGAGGAAAACGTGAGGGGCACGAAGATTAATGCAATATATGTCAAGTACCGCACGTTAGCGGCCTCAGTAATAGAGCGTCGAGCTTCTGTCAACTGCACGATCGTAGCTGCAACGGGAAGAATAAACTCCAATGACCGGCTATAATGTTCGACCTGTGTTGAAAGATAACGAAAATCTTCCTGTAATGTCGCATATGGAAGAAAGTTGATATCGTTATTCGCTAGCGGTATGGTGGATTGGGAACCAAGGTGTTTGGCCAAAAATACCTCGACAAGGTATAGCTTGTGAAGGCTTTGCTTGCTGCGACGGCGCCATCGCTGTAGCTCGATTATGTCGACTTCAGTGGAGCGGTGTTCGCCACTTCCGAAAGAATATTCGTAGAACTTCACATAGCAGCTCATGAGTTGGACGTATATCATCCATTCAGCGGCTACTATCTTCAAGGGGTAGTAGCTCAATACCATCAGTGACGGATTGGCTGGGTCGAAGTTTGGCGGTAAGCTACGATAATAGTGGAGAACGCTCTTGAGAATGGAACTTTTCGGAGGTACATTGTCATCTTTAGTTGTCGAGCAAAACTCTGAGTAATTCTGTATTTCCGTAAAATCTTCAAACCCGCCCTGCAAAGGTACTTGGGAAGTTCGTTCGTAATTTTGATCATGGCGTGTCGTATATGAATCAGGTACTACCAGAGATGCATCTGTAGAATCTACAAGAAGTAAGCCTGTCATCAGTTCAAACGTTAGGCTCTGTCGCTGTCTCCGCAGTTGTAGAAATTTGCATCAAAGACTTACATATCCAGGATTGACTGTTGAGAACTTTCAACATGGTAGAGCAACAACTCCGTGTCAAGCCAGGCTGCGTATCAGAAAGAGGCGTAAGGCGCCTAATATCACGGGTTATTACACCCGATCCTTGGAGCTTGTATGGACTCTGCGATTGTCTTGAGGAGGTTGGAAGCTTGATGACTCTTTGATAATGTAAATGGAGCGAATCATTCGTGGAGAAGCTAGATGGAAATAGAGCTACTAAAGGAGGTGATGGTGCTTTGTCGATTCCTTTAAAAGATGTATTGATGTTCGTAGCGAAAAATAGCGGATTAATATCTAGGAGGGTTCCTAGCCGCTCAATCGTGTAAGGGTTGATATCTTCAATGCAAATTATTCGCCTCATACATATATTGAATGGGTCCTTGATAGAATGAGATATATCTGACAGGCAGGCATCTAGCCTTATTTTCTTTTCTCTTACTTCCATATCATGGCCTGAGGGGAAGTCAATGCAGTGGACAAGTGTGCTGTCAGATGGATTATAAGGACTGCGGGAGAGAAAATTTGCGAGGCCGCTTAAACACGGGTTTCGGTACACTTGGGCTTCGACGAACTCGCGATAAGAGGGCTGCATTTTATTTAAAATTAACCATAAAGCCGACGGCAAAGGGCATGTGAGAGTATAGCAATTACAGGTCCTATATATATGTGTCAATAACATACATCCTCGGCATTAAGGGGAAGTGGGAAGGTTGCGCTGCCTAAGTCATTCTATTACTAGGCAGAATTCACGACCTACATTTATGGGTGGCTTATTACATCCACTGTTACGCTTCTAGGTCGTATCCATGGATGGCGCAAGCTGGGCGCAGTCTCCTAGGTATCCTTAATGCCTTAGGAAGACGTAGAGGTCGTCCCCCACCTACAAAATCTCTAAATCATTATATCTTAACTTATTGTGTAAATATTACATCCTAAGATCATGAATATCGACACGAAAGAGAGCATTGCATTATCCTCCGTGTTCCATGATGTGCGGAGGAAAATACAGGACGCGATTTCTAAGTCAAATCTCTCTCGTCCCGAAGAGAGTACAACACTCAAGAGACGTTTCTACACAGACATATGGCCCAACTTATATCCTGCGTATCAAAATTTCGTGAACGAGCTTGTCCGCTACTGTTGTGAAGAACTCAAGAAGAGAAGAATCGACTGTCTAGTCCTTGGCAGGGCGAAGACCGCTATATCTATTAAAGAATCTCTCAATCGCCGTGAAAAACGCCATGGAAACCCCTTTAGGAGCTTTAAAGAGATATTTGATGCGATGCATGATCTTGCTGGATCCCTCATTGCAATACAGCATGCCGATGATTTGAATGCAGTTAACAGGCTTATTTCTGGAAGGTTTCAAGCAACCAAGCCACCGAAACATTGGACGCGCGATCGCCAGCCTGGACAACTCTGGGATTCACGGTTCGGAAGTTATGAGTCTTACAATCATCATGTAACACTGGAAGAATTATCCAACCAACCTACTATTACCTTTGAAATCCAAGTAACGACTCAATCGAACTTTACATACAATTTATTTGCACACGATTGGTGTTACAAGGAGGCCAATGGACCGATGTCCCGAGGAGACGAAATGGTCATGGATATACTCCATGGCGCTGCAATCATCGTTGAAGTTGGTGGACAGTATATGAGAGAGAGGCAAGAGGAAAACTACAATCTAGTCCAGGCCATCAAACTCTCACAAGGTGCCGAGGAGAGGCAGTTTGAGTCTGGAAACCTCAACCTTCTTCTTGGGAGATTGAGAAGTTCTGGTTATAACTCTTTCACAAAAGTTGAACGCGTCGCTAGTCAGTTTCGCCCTCGTGACAAAGAAGGTGCGCCTGGTTACGAGCCAATGGACCAGTTGCTCGGCATTATCTCTCAACCATTCAAACGTCACCTCATCGTCCCATTCAGACAAAATGAGGACTTTGTTGGACGAGAATCTACCTTGAGAAAGCTTCTTGAAAGAATTCCTCCAAGTGCAAAGAGAAACAAGCTTCAGATGAACGTTATAGAAGGCCTGGGAGGAGTAGGCAAGACACAAGTCGCGCTCGAGGTGGCTTACCAGGCGTATAAACGCTTTCCAGATTGCTCTGTTTTCTGGGTTCCAGTTATCAATATGGCCAGTTTCGAGAATGCGTACCGGGAGATTGGAAAAGCTCTCGAGGTGGATAGGCTTGAAGACGACGATGCAGATATGAAGAGTCTCGTCAAAACTGCCCTTGAAGAGAACGCTGGGGACTGGCTTCTAGTGATTGACAATGCAGACGACCCGGAACTTCTCTTTGGCCGGGCAGGAGGTCCTGCTATCCGCGACTATCTTCCCTATAGCCGACAAGGTTCTATTCTTTTGACGACTCGTAACCATGATGTTACCGTTGGATTTGATGTCCAAGAAGAAAATATTTGTACAGTTCAGAATTTGGAAGAAGCGGAAGCGATGCGAATGTTAGAAAAAAACTTGAAAGGGAGCCAAATGCGCGACATAGAAAACACGAGGCGATTGCTTGCCTTGTTGGCATATCTCCCGTTGGCAATCAAACAAGCGTCTGCGTATATGGCTCGAACGCAGATAACAACAACTAGATACCTTGAACACTGTCTTTCTTCGGATACAACTCAAGCCAACCTTTTAACCAAAAGGTTTGAGGATCAGAATCGATATCGGGATAGTGTCAACCCAATTGCCACAACGTGGCTTATCTCGCTCAACCAGATCGAAAGGGATTACCCTATGGCAGCGCGGTACTTGAAATGCATATGTTTTATGGGAGAAAAAGATATTCCAAAATCGCTATTACCTCCAGGAGATAAGCTGGAAGAGGACGGTGCACTTGGTGTTTTGATTGGATATGCCTTCATTACAATGCGAGAACAAGGGGACTCATTCGACATTCATCGTCTAGTACGACTAACCATGCGCAACTATCTTCAGAATGAAGAGCGGGCAGAAATAATTGCCTATACATTCGCGTATCTTTCGACCATATTGCCGTTTCCCCAGCCTGAGAACCAAAGACTATGGAAGAGATATATGCCACATGTTGAAACCGCTCTGGAAGTTGGAAGAGAATGTATTCAGTGTGACATGAAATGCTCATTACTTCATTTTGTAGCAAGAGGCTATGAGCTAGGGGCAAGATACGAGCGGTCGGAGAAGATATACCGGGAGATATTGGATTTACTTGATTCGATTAAGAACCACAGTCATCATGCTACTATGTTTCTTGGATACACGGAAAAACTAGCCTATTCACTTTTACACCAAGGGAAATATCAGGAGGCAGAACAGCTAAGTCGGCGGACACTGAAATCAAGAATGAAGGTAACAGGCCTTGGGAAGCGTGACGCAATCCCCAGTATGAATCATTTGGCCACCGCACTTGGCGGCCAGGGAAACTTCAGAGAGGCAGAGCGAATCCATCGGCGGGCGCTGGACCTAAGCAAGAAGATGTGGGGTCCTGAGCATGGAATAACACTTGCCAGCATGGGCAATTTATCGGATATTTTACGAATAGGGAGAAAGTACGACGAAGCAGAGAAGACAATGTGGCAAACCATCGAGTTAAACAGAAAGGCTTTAGGGTCTGGTCATCCGGAAACGCTTCTCAATACTCATTTCTTAGCTATGATTCTTGATAAACGGGGAAGGCATAGTGAGGCAGAAACACTAGCCCGAGAAAATCTTGAGCTAAGGAAAAGCGTGTTGGGTGTTGAACACCCACGTACACTTGAAAGCATGAGTCTATTAGCTGAATCATTGCTTCACCAAGGGATGAAAGATGAAGCGGAAATATTATTCAAAAGAACGGCGGAGCTAAAGAAAAGGGTTCTAGGTCCCAAGCACCCAAGCACGCTTCTTTGCATGTATAACCTGGCCTGGACACTTCACAATCAACAAGGGAGATACGAAGAGGCAGAACGTATATTCCGACAGACAATGAATCTAAGAGTGGAGGTATTAGGACCCAAGCATCTCGAAACTATGTTAAACATGGATATTCTAGCCTGTGTGCTTGATAAACAAGGCAAATATGAGGAAGCAGAGAACATATTACAACGATTAGCAAATCTAGAAAAAGAGATTCAAGTGAAACAAAAAGGCCTGGGAACGACCAGTACTATGAACAATCTAGCCTGCGTACTTGCTAAGCAAGGGAAGTACGAGGAGGCAGAGTGCACGTTGCGACAGCTAGCACATTTGAGACAGGAGATTCAAGGGCCCGAACACCCTAGAACGATTAATACTATGAATCATCTAGCCTACATGCTTAGCAAACAAGGCAAATATGAGGAAGAACAGCAGATGCATCAACGGACGACCAGTCTCACGACTTCAAATGCAACTTTTTTCTCAAGACATAAAGTGTCAAAGACCCGAAATCACCGAGAAACAACTGCAAAGAAAAGAAATGTGGCTGTTAGTGGATTGATCCGGTGGGTCGGGCTTGCATATCGGAATAGCTAAACGGACGGACGTCATAGAGCGGATGGACATCAACGCAATCGGGATTAGTCTAGCACACCTTTTTCATAGTACAATTTCCTATAGAAATCTACCTAGGCATCTTTTAGAAATGTTGCTCCTAGAGATACACTATCGTGTGACACAAGGGTTCAATTTGTGCAACCTGCGGGGTCCCCCCACTTCTGGACGACAGCCGCAAACTTAGGGCACTTCTCTGAGTCGTCAGGAGCGACTTGTTTGGCCGACTTGTTGGAGGCATATGGGACAAAGTCCAGTGGCGAAACCGGGATTCCGGTTCCTTCTCGCAGCTTTCTAAACGTCGTCTCTATTTCGTTCTTCTGGGACTTTATCGTAGCAACTGAATCCTCGACTTGTTGGTCGTCGTAGACATGGCAACCTGCCTGGTTGCTAGCAGTGCTGTCGGCGATGACGGAGTCGAGGAGAAGGTGAGTTCCGAATTCGGCATCCGTAATTTGAGATTTCGCCGCCCTCTCGAAATAGCTATGCACGTTTCGTGCGAGATCGTCGCCCTTCTTCTGTCGCGAAGTAACATACCGATCAAGCTTATTGACTTGCATGCGGGACGTGGGTGTATGCGCTGCCTGAGACTTTTTATCGACGTCTATCGGCACGGAACCGTAAAGCTCCATCTGGCGCCGGATAGTGTCCATAAGTGTATGGCTTTTCGACTTCCCGCTCTCCTTAGTTTGGGGTGGATGAGTCTTTACTGTCCCTAATCCCTTGGCTGTCTTGGACCCCGCTTTACTGTTCACATATGTGAACGCGTTTAATAGAGTTTGGTGATAATAAACCAGCATCTGGATGCGAGATACTAGAATTCTGAGGCGCTCGTTCATGAAAAGAAGCATGGAAGATGTCTGAACAGATGAGGTTAGCTGGGCAATTGTGTGATTCCCGAGGGGGCCTACATAGCGCGACACAATCTTATCTCTTGCAACTTGTCGGTCAGAGCGTGTCTCAGTCTTCTTCAGGATGGGTTTGAGATATTCGTTTTCCACGACCATGTGTGAGAGGGGTACCATCTCATCCCATAATGATTGTATCTCTGCATAAACGGCATTGCGTTCGTCGTTGATATCTCGCGAGTAGTTAGATGCGTAAGATGCACGTCTATTGTAGGTAAGGGAAGCCTCTAAGAAAACAGTATCTAAAGATGCACGACACTTGGTAGCTAGTGATAATACAATCCTGCGATTTTGTTAGTAGAGGTGGGAGAGGAAAGTGAAAGAATCGCTTAACTGGCTGGCGTGTCGTCTAGCGGTGAGGAGAATCTCATCATCTTCGCCGACATCGTAGTCTAATTCGCTATGTAAAGCGTCCAATCTGCTAAGGATATGATCATACGAGGGCAATGTGGTTTTGAATACTTCCGTTAGAGCGATAGACTGCAAATTCTTATCGAATGAATCCTCTTCCGCTTCGACTACGCCAAGATCGGTCCGAGAAATACCTCCAAGTCGATCAAATCGATTGCTGATTTTGTCCTCTAGCGAGTGGATCTTCCTATTTGTCAGTACGACCGTCTCGCAATCATTCCAGGTGCAAATACCTCTTTCTTTAGCGAATCCTTCCTAGCGGATAATTGGGCGATCTTTTGCTCAACTACAGAAGCCCCTCCGTCGGTCTCGGGATGACGTTGTGCACTAGCGACGCTAGAACGAACATAATCTCTATACTTCGCAAGCAATTTCTCGAGTACAGAGTTGTATTGAATTATATCATGGGTGGCGCCCTTGATCAGGTTCTGGTTGGTAGTCTTTTGTCCAGGAATAGGTTGAGTCTGGGAGAATATGCCTGCCTCCCCGCGAGGTTGTGGCGGCTGATGGCCATGGTTAATGGAATTTAAGGTGGTTAAACTGCCTCGCAGGTGAGCGAAATTCCCCTAAAGATGAGATAACCAACATACTATTTGAATTCATCATCAGATAGTATACTCAGGGGGCCGTTTGACTCCATCATCGCCACCAATTGTGTCCATTCTGAAGTCAACTCACTACAGACAAATGATTTGAGCAGGTTCTTCTGATTTTCGCTTGTAGCATAGACAGCTTCACAAACTTGATTGAAGAGACGCGTCTCAGTCTCCGAAAAGGGCCGTTGGCTGTCCATTTTGCGCCGTAATGAGAAAATAGGGCAGTAACACTAAAGACGTATTAGTCAAGCTAACCATTGAAACCATCTATGAAGTGGATCGTTATGTTTGTACATAACTATAGGGTGAAGACAAATATTAGGTAACCTGAAAGGAAAGTCTACAGGAGAATATAGATTATAGATGGATACAGCGCGTGCATACAATTCATCACATACAGCAATGTAATTCGGAATATTTTAAGGGGGGTAGGGAGAAGGAACGAACGAAACGGAAACGGACCGGAGGTCGCGTCCGGAAGAAGTTTGCGGTGAGATCGGCGCCGTAAGAGATATGCCGTCGATAACTGAAGGTGGAAAGTGTACCCGATGTAAGATACTATGTAGTCACAATGTACCTGCCCTAGGCCGGCCTGGCCCAGGCGATTCGGAAGATGGGAAGGATTTCGAAAATTGCAATTTCTAGGTCCTGAACTTGCGGGATTCTCAATTGTCGGTAAGGACGGTTAGCCCGAAGAACTGGTCAAGTTTAACCGAGAGGCCAGGGATTAAGGCAAGATCAAGCGCAAAAGGCCAATGTGCAACGCCGTTGACCGCTTCCTTCTAGAAGGCGGAAGGAGATTTAATGGTCGGGATGAAAAATAGCCTTATCAAAACATCATTTGACCGTCGAATTTCTCATTTTTCCATGAAGCTGCTGTGCATTGATAATGCGTGATCGTGTGTCTCACTACGCTTATGATAGTTGATGTGGCTGATGGCTAGATGTCGCTGGAATCGAAGGGCAGAAAAAGAAAATGTTGGTTTTGAGGGTCTAGATTGTTTACAAGCCTGATTGATAGGGGGATGCTAGCGTTTAATTTCTCATTGAGTCATAGTCTCTTGAAAGTGCAAATACCCCTCTGATATATAAATAGGATCTGATACATTATGCATGCATACGCTAGTGTATACCGTTTGGGTGCATTTACAAACGCAATAAGATACATAGTACTCTGAGTACCAGTGAAACCATCTCTAATGAAACACATGATATTGGTGCAAAGAATTAAACTTTAATAGGTAGTCGAACCTTTCTGACGCTTTCTTAGAAACAACCTTACAATGTTTTATGCGGGAACTCTTATTACGTGTAATTCAAAGCGTAGAGTCGAATATACAACAACGTAGAAATATACATTTAGTGAAAACGTAATCTGGCTCACTAGATTTAGTGGGTCCATGAATCTCTAACAAGATTTCCATCTCACATGGGAATCCAATCATTTCGCGTCTTCCTTCTTCAGCATCTGCAACGCATGCGAGCCGCAAGCAGCCGTAAGACAACTTGAAGCTGCAGAAACATACATCACTCCTTTTCCCACAAACCGCATGGATAAGAGCCCAACTACATACAGTTTTTAAAAAGCAAGAAATAACAGCCTGATTCTAGAAGTCAAACAAAGGTCCCTATTTTGCCATCACTCGGAATCAGCCGTAATGCGCCATAAGCCTCGGCAGGGTTACCGCGGTCATATTTCAGCGTCGCACGGCCACAGCGTAATGTCGTCGCATAATGGAATGAATGTCTTCCAGAGGAAATACAGACAAGGCCGCACAAAATCTATTGCTATCTGAGTACTTGGGTACGTCAATGGTGGCTCCTCGGAATGAAACGGACTACTTCGAAGTCTAGGGTGAAGAAAATACCTAGGTACAGAAAGAGTACAGAATATGAGAGATCTTCCTTGGTTTGTCGCGTCAACAGTCAGAACGGTTCGCAGCGCCGTGTTGTCTCATACGCAGTGTTTGCGAGCAAGTGTCCTGAATGGCCCGCCTTCAGATTGTACAACCTACAATTCAGCGGTCAACGGGTATTCCCTTCCTACACTATAACGCTAGCTTCTCTCTTTTATTTCGTTTTAAAGTGTTGTCGAGTATGGACGTTAAGGACACTCCTATTGGTCCATATTCATGCATTTCGGGTTTGCCCAAGGCTTGCTTGTAGCCTGACTTTTTCCACATCAGATGAAGAGAAAATCCATGTTAACTTGAAATCTATAGAATTACAAACTGATGGAGCGCTGTTGGGTACATGGGATGCTGGGTTTTTATCAGTAAAGAGCCTCTCAGGGCTCAATTGGACACCGGCCATGCGTTTGCATGCGCCTGCGCTGTCCCGCTCCCGCTTTGCTTCCCCGTCTCCATGTCAAAAATGACAGCGGCCCAATGTACCGACAAATTCAGAGTTGGGGGGGACTAGACCTACTGCTTTTTTTCTGTCTGTGTTGCCACAGTCTGTCCTCACATTCTCGTAGATCGTTGTACCTGACCAGGACCCGCCTGGCTGCTCACTGCCTGGCTAGATAGGTGAGACGTCATGGTACCGTATTTTCATATCCACTCAGCACAGCTACAATTCGACCTCGACTTTCCCGTATTCTTTCAGATGCTCCCCAGGGGTTTGTGTGATTCCCATCAGTTCGCTTATGGAAATGCCGATGATATGGGATTGCCAACGTCGACTGGCCAGTCCCCGAGACAAAGTCCCTCCCGCTTGACAATATATAATATCCCAGGAGTTCCCAACCGGTTTGTCTCGACTACTTTATTACTCCCAGACATCCAATATATCTTGATAGATATCCCCACTACATGTCTTTCCATTCCGTCGTGCTCCCGTGCCACGCTCAGACCCAACCAACATCATGATCTCCCCTGTCCAGCAGCTGTGCCGGAGCCTCCAGGCACCGGCGGCTACGAAAAGGTTCCGAGATGCCGGGATAGGAATTGCGTTCATCGTTCTGAACCAATTCCTCGTTATACCTTTCCAGATCTTACTCAACCTACACTCTTTTAGCGTCCCGGCTTCTGTTCTAGTCATGATCCTTTTCTGGGTCCTCATGATTATCGCAAACTACTTCCATAAAGGCACTGCACAACTATACACCAAGCATTTACGCGGACCAACTGATTTCCTTGGTCGCCACATGTCCTTTGGGTTTGTGACATCGTTTATAATGCTTAATAAAGAACATACGCCGGATGCTATAGAGGCCGGTAGGATTGCCGGTGCCTTCCGTAAGCCATAGCCAAACCGATTCTACTGTATAGAATGTCACTAACCGAAACCAGTTGTTACCACCATAATAAGCTACATCGGAGGCTACTTCATCCCGGCCGGATGTTTTAAGCTGGAGCAACGATTTCGCGGTCGACAAACGAAGGTGTGTGACCTGGAGAGTAACAAGACATGGCCTAGCCCTTCCCCGACGTTACCGACACCGCCACCGGAAGTGTCTCCAAGACCCTTATCCGAATTGTCTCAGATAAGCGTGGCTACCACAAAAAGTGGCATTTCTGAATCGACCAAACCGGTAGAAAACAGCACGACCTCGCGATTCATAGATCAACTTGTCCGCACGGCTCCCATATGGATCTCTGTCTTCCTCCTTATCGTAGTTGGAATCCCTTTGTCGCTTGCGACCCACTACGATACGCCGTTTGAAGCTCTATTATTTATACTATTCTGGACCTTAGCCGTCCAGCTTCAACGGTCTTTGAAGACATCATGCGGCCTTCGACAATTTCCGCGATTAAGGTTAACGATTGTTATTTTCGCGAACCCGATCTTGGTTACCTTCGCACTTGGGACCTGCTACCTCTGGATCAAAGCAGCCTGTGCCAAACAGACTATCGTCGTTATCGTCTCCCAATTTCACAGACATGCTACCTTAGCGGAAGGCATAGCAACTATCATCGGCGGCGATAAGCTAACGAATCATATTGGAGCGGGCGATCTTTCGGGGCCAGTCCTAGACGCTGGTATCATCTGCTTGGGGTTCAAGATGTTCGAATATCGCAGAGAACTATGGGAGAGTTTCGTCACGGTTTTTACAACCTGCCTAATACTCGCCATAGCCAACGTCTTCCTGAGCGTCCTCATCGCCCACGCGATTGGCTTGAAACCTTCCGACGCCTTTTCTTTCGCCGCCCGATCCATCACCATCGCTCTTGGAGTACCGGCGGTCGACAATCTAGGCGGCAGCGCTACGCTCATGAGCGCGATGGTCATATTTGGCGGAATCTTCTTCCAGATGGCTGGCGACTGGATATTCTCCGTCATGAACATACAAGATAAGGAAACTGAACAAAACTCGGTTCGTGATAGTGGCAGCGACGTAGAAAAAGGATTCGCGGCGGAATGGAGCGAGGAGGAGTTGCGACGGAGCGCTAGCGCGGACAATGCGGTCGTCGCGGCCGGTGTGATGGTCGGTATTAACGCGGCGGCCATGGGTACATCGCATTTAATCGAGCGAAACTCGAAGGCCACTGCGTATTCCGCGTTGTCGATGACATTGTTTGGGGTCATGACGGTGGCACTTACGGCGATACCCGTTCTCTGCCAGGCGGTGATTTCTCTAGTGAAAATATGAGAAACGAGTGATGGGTTGGGAGCTCCGGTTTCATGGGCCACGAGGATGGATGAGATACGAAAAGTCAGTGCACTTCAGGAAAAGCGAATGATACCACCGCATGTGTTGGGGATAGACACAGCGATATTGTAGGGACAAATTTTGTCTTGGCTAGATTTATGAACGTATGTCAATTTGTCTCATCGTCTGTTTTATCGGCCCATTGGATATGATATCACGATTGGCATAGCGCCAGCAACGTCACCGTAGTTGTCGAATTGGGGTTTCTGCTATTATCGTAAGATAAAATGATGGTCCTACGGCATTTCGCAATCAAGGCATGAGGCATTTCGTTTTGAGCCGTGTAGCGGACACAATCGTGGGATCGGTATTTACTTGAGGGATCGTGATTTAGGACGTAGTAGACGATTCCCCGTCCGCCGTATCGCCGATCCCGTGACGCACACATGCATTCTTGCTCGCTCTCGCGACGTCGCACGGCGCGGCTCGGCTCGTACCAAAGGCTACTCAGCAGTGTGTCCTTCTATCTCACCAAGGGTTTCGAGCCTGGTGCCATAGAAGAGAATAAAACACACCCCCACGGTTACTTAGCTTTAAGTTATTATCGATTTGCTTCTAGATCGTGATGGCTATGTAGTGTATTGGAGGTCGCATCGCGATGCCAGAATGCCGTATTTCCCTCGTGGAAGCCTGCATGTATCTAGTCTCACATGATTAAGTGTGTCAAGGCGCTTTGAACTGTACCGTAGTAGCAAGGTAATGTGCGAAAAAAATATTAAGGAAATTCGTGTAACTGAAATGGATATGGGGAGGGAGAATTTCTTACTACAGCGATTAAAACGAGCTAAATTATCTTATGTAGGATGTACGTAAGTGAAACCTCGAGGCTGCTCAGATTTCAGGTAGTATCTCAGTGGATGCGATTTGCAAAGCTAGACAGCAAGTCTTTGTATTCGTGGAAGGAGAAAATTTGAAAGAAATTTTCTCTATGCTATGCCGAATATCGGGAACGGTCCTTAATTTCGTCAATATGATGTTCTCCTGAAATTGATTATAAAATCGCCATTGCTGAGCATAGGTCCCTTTCCTAGAGTGTACTAGGATTTACACGATTCGCTCAATCAAGTGTAAGCCACTCGCCGTTTCCACCACGCCACTCATCTGGCCTGGCTGGAGTGCAAAAGCGGCCTCCTCGAATTCCTTCTGCATATCCCCCTTGCCGAAATAGCCAAGGTCACCTCGTTTTCTAGCCGAGCTGCAGTCACTCTCGCTCATAGCGAGTTCGCCGAGGGATACGGAACCGCTCTTGATCTTCTGCTCATGGGCCTTGATAATGGCCATGGCTTCCTCCTTAGTCCGAGTGATCTCGCTCTCACGCCAGCTCGCGGGTCGTCGACTATCACGATGCTTTACCAACAGGTGAGCGGCGCGGATCTTGCCCTCGGGCTTGCCGGCAGAGGGGATCTGGGATGTGGCCGAGTGGTTGGTAGCCATGTATTTCTTCAGCTTCTCGGTATCGGTACCCGCCGGAGGTTCCCAACGCGAGACTTTATCAGTCGCATTGAAGTAGTACGGAAGGTTTTTGGAGTTGCTGTGACGCACTTCCCAGTTAGGCGGTAATCCGGATTCAGTATCCTAATAGAAGCTGGTATTAGTGATCCTGTTGATACGGCATTGATCAATGGGTCCGGGACATTTGTGGTGCCGATCACTCTAAACCAACGATGGGCAAGTTTCGGGATGGACTCACCATCTTAGGCTAGATATACGACTACAGTGCTAAGAATAGGCGACTAATATATTTTACTTATCAGCCCTTTCACAAGGCTAACGTAGCAGCAAATTACGTGTTGCTGCGATAGTTGAGCTACCTAGGTAGATGATCTCAAAGAGTGAACAGATTGTTTATCGCATAGAAGCTTGACAAGCTTCCGAGCAAACCCGCAAGTTGTTGAATTTGATTGATGGTGACTGAAGGTAGGAGTTTAAGAAATCAAGCAATTGATTTGGACTCGGCTTAATTGCGTAGGAGTAAAGGGGGTAGGGAAAGTGACTGATTTTGTGACGTGGTTGATGGTATTGTTGTTTATAACGATGATGCAAGTTAGTAAAGTTTTAGTTGCTGGGGATTTAAGAATTAGGAATTGGGTCGAATACCTAGGTGGATACAGTGTGGATACCGTACCTGACCTAGGTAGGTAAGTGCGATCACGAGGATGCACTCAGTTGAGCGGGGCAACCTGGCGGCCAAGCAGAGTCAAACGCGGGGTGATTACGTGATTAAGTATTTTGTACACTGTAGCTGACAACTGGCGGCAAGTGCGACGCCGCGTCAAAAGAAAGTACTTTTATACTTTAGTAAGGTACAGTCATTTGACGCTAAAAAAAGAGACTAGCCAGAACGCCAGGTTTGGAATACACCAATCCCAAAATAACCTAGTCATCTAGCCTAAACCTTTCCATCTTTTAATCTTTCTTCATTCAATGTTCTTCACTGCCAACACATAGAACCATAAAACGTCAACTCTGAGCTCGCACATATTTTGATTTCCTCCCTCTTTCTCTTCATCAACAGGCCTACTTTGGGAAGTTTCCCAGCCCTGAGAAAAACAACATTAGTAAAACCGGAAAAGCAATTACCGGTCTGACTACTTTCTCTCAACATCTACATCTTTGTGGTCATCCTCGGTCGCCTTATCCAACAAATAACACTAAGGAGACCAGGGACGCTACATCAACAATATGTCCTCCCCGGCACCCAGCAACGAGGGCGACGCTCCCAAGAACAACCAGGAGCAGATTACATTCCGCTTCTGCTCTGAGTGTTCCAACATGCTGTACCCCAAGGAGGACGAAGACGCGCACAAGCTCCAGTTCACGTGCCGAACATGTCAGTACACCGAGGAAGCCACCTCCTCTTGCGTCTTCCGCAACGTTATGAACAACGCGGTGGGCGAGACTGCGGGAGTGACCCAGGACGTCGGATCGGATCCCACGGTTCGTAGTGATGTTTCCTCTTACCAACCCCTCCCTTCCACCTCCACCTCTACTTCCACCAGCACTACCACCACAGCCCCTCCCCTTGACGATACAAATCTGGCTCTCTGTCTAAGATGTGGCGTGACTCTCCTCCATTGCCAATCCTGCAAAGAGCCTGCGACAGTTCCGGAGTATAATCAATTCATCGCCGACCATCCAGGATTTGGAGTTAGGAGATCTATCAACCTCATGGAATTTTCAAATATTTGGGGCTACCTAGATGCCGAGGAACAAGCAAAATATACCGACAAATTCCTTTCCTGCGGACAACCCAACATCCCCAAATCTTCTGCTTCTGCAGGTGAAGCAGATGATCTCGCTTCTCTTCTTATGGGTCAATCTTTTGGTGCTTCCGGTGGTCCTTCTGATGCAGACCCCCCCGAAGCATGCGAGGATCCGGATGACAATGACGCATACATATTCGACTGAGAGTGCGCTTCTACATCTCACTCAACATGACATTGTTACGCATTCCCGGAGATGCACGGAAGCCTTAAAGAGGGGATACGAGTCCAACTACGAATTTCCCTTGATTGAATCGCATTGCGATCAGACAGATAGCCTTGGAACGGAATATGCACAATGATTCAACAAAATTTCATCACGGGGCATCTAGCTTTGGGGGACATGCGTTGTGTGTACTCTCTTGCTGAGCTTTGTGCTGACTTGTGCTCCTGTCATTTAGCTCCCGCGATCAAACACGGTTTGTCCTGTGTGCCAACATGCAGAAGCCGTATTCTTTCAATCCCAGCAGCGAAGCGCTGAGACTGGAATGGTGAGCAGTCCCCTTTCTTACCTATCTGGGTGATGGTGTGCCTAATAAATTCCGGACAGAAATTATTCTACGTGTGCTGCGGATGTGGTCATATCTTCCAGTGATCAGCTTTTCAGTGCATGCTCACTGTGAGGATCAGGTAACGGGAACATATGCAGGGACTTTATATTGCGACCATTGAGGTCATGGAGTCGGCGTTTTAGAGCAGATCTGGCAATAGTTCCTCAAGATACCATTGTCGCAAGACTGCATATTTTAATTTCAGGGGACACCGACATAGCCAATACATTCTCATTTGCATTGCCAAGTTGCACTCATACGTGATACTTGTCCCATACACCATATATCCTACTAAAGCAACTAGAATTGAAATTGTAGCACTGAGAATTCAGACATTGTGCATGCCTGGATGAGCTAATCGCTAGGTCCTGCCGAAATACCCTTGGCGCCTTTTCTATGCGATCTTGCACAATGTAAGATTCGTACAACATGTGACGTAGTAACGCCCATTCACCTAATAACCTATGCTATATTCAAGAGATCTTCATTTGCAGGTGGTGGGTTATATTTCCCCATCCGTTCATGACGTTATTCGTGCTCTCATATCGCCTGGGTATATTTCCTCCTACTTTGTCTTTTATACATGAGAGGGGGCCATACTCAAGATCTTACTCCATCCGCGCCTCCTGAGTTCGGCTCCCACCACACCGTTCACGCGGGTACCGATCGGATCTCCGGCCTTGTTAATGAGAACGCAGGCGTTGTCGTCGAAGCGGACGACACTGCCGTCGGGGCGCTGGACCTGCTTTCTGGTACGGACGATAATAGCGTGTCGGATATCACCTCGCTTCACCTTGTTCGTGGCTGATGCAGCACCCATACCAGCATCACTAGCTCCTCGTTGCTTCTGAACAATAGCTACTATCCTGTCGCCTGCGAGAGTCGCAATTTAGTGATTGATCATACACGAGAATATGATTCGACCGATCGAGGATATCCTAAGCTAGCAAGGCCTAAACGTACCAATTGTCGCGTGTCTCTTCTGGCCGATAACAAGGGCGCATTCGACTAAGGCGGCACCGGAGTTGTCGATGCAATTAAGCATCGTCTATAAATTTCCGCATTGCGGTTAGCAAACGAGACATATCGAAGCAAATCTCGAGATCACCTATATACCTTAAGCTGAATCATCTTGTCCGGTATATACCCTAACGCAGGGTACCAATCGCGGCGAATGCGATGCGACAATATAGGAAAGAAGTGACGGCAATGGTTGGCAGACTTATTTGAGGTTAAAAATTCGAGCCTCTTTCGAAAATCGTTTAAGGCTGAGGTGTAAAAATGTGTTTTGATTGGTTCGAGGTTTCGGGTCCCTGAACCTGGATCCGGTTAGCGGATTTCAGTGGTCTGGTAAATGCATGGCCCCGGCTCCAACAATTTCCAATCTGGTTAGGATCTGCGGCTGCACTTACCTTATGTAATGAAATGGGACCATTTCAAGGCCAGGGCTGTCAGGAACTTCCAATCGTGGCTGGCGAAAGAACGAGGTGCGTCGGGTGCGTCGCAGTTGCGTCGATAGTAGGGTATTCTTAGCCCCAGAAGGCAAACGGAAGGATCCATCTTAGTGAGGCTTGATCGGGCTTGATTTAGATGGTGGCTCAGCTGTTTTCTCTTTCCCTCTTTCCCCTGGTGTTCCCTCCCGAATTGATCGACTGATTGCATCAGAGGGATCCACTTCTAACATCTGGTTGACCTGCCACCCTCTTTTTTTCCACTTTTCGCACTTCCAAGCTTTCACCTGGACACCTTTTGCGCCCATTCGCAAGGGGTCGGCACTTTCACCCACATTTGTTCGAGGTTCGTTCGAACTTATGTTATGGGTTTAGCACGACTGGAATTGCGTTTCTATTTCTCGTTTTGTTTCTAGATCGGTTTTCACAAGTAGACGGGTTCCAATTGATTTCGTCCGACGTTCATAATCCCACCACATCTTTCCTTTCTTCACTGTCAATGTCGATATCAGCTACCGTGCCATGACGTTCTTTTAGTATCAATGGGCATTGTCACAATCAAAGGGCACATCAATATATTCCCTTCTTTTTTCACCCTAGTCACACTTCTCTCATTCGTCTCCTCTACCTCAATCTCTGCATGACGATAATATATATTCTACAACCGGACAATCTCACCTAGTCAGCTTATGACGACAACCTTTAATAAAGTCACAGATAAGCGTTAATGCGCTGGCGCTCGGAGGGATCTTTTGTTAACCTCAACTCCGCCTCTCCAGTTGCATTTCAGCCCTACTTGGAGTCCACGTTTTTGCCAACCGGTGTCACCGCTTGACCTGATTTGCGTCTGACCTGCATACAAGAGCCGACCATTTTGGGACCGCATTGGGGTCGTTGGATGATTTAAATAACAACCTTGCCCAAATCAATAGGTAGTCGCAACCTAGTTCCCCAAATTTCCCATCGTCACCTCCCTTGGTTCCTTGGGTTTTTCCACATCAGTGTCTTCCCATTCCCACCCGGCATAACTGGCCGACGCTGCGTATCGCGATGCCTCCCAAACTATCCGCTGCCTTCAAAAAACAGCAAATCACACTGTCACAATTATCTTCCTATGATGATATATTGACAGACGCGTTGGTCGACCATGTAAGTGTGAACGCCTATATCCAAATCTAGGATACGTGGCCCTAAATCCTAGAACAATACTCACCTTTGACCTCAGGCCTACTATTGGACCACGATTCCAAAAAACCGACCCTCTTATCACCCGTCAAGAGGTATAAAAGAGGAGGACATCACAAAGATTATTCAGAGCCATCTTATTGTCGACCCGGACCTCGATATTGCCGAAGCTAAGCTACTTGCGACAGATGGATTGCGCAAATTTTATGATGCACTCAAAACTTCCAAGGAAAAGGATGATTTTCGTGCTCACCTTCGTCGCTACATGCAGATCTATCTTCCCGACTGCCCCTACGAAGTTAGCTCAACGAATCGCTACACGATTGTCACCCATGAGGCGGCCGTGACTGCGCGCAAGTATATCAGGAGGGGCCAGCCGATCAAGTACCTCTCCGGTATCCAGGTGTTAATCACAGAGAAGGAAGAGAAAGAACTTTCTAAGAGGAAGAAGGACTTCAGCATAGTTGTTAGTGCGAGGAATAAGTGCGCAAGCTTATTCATGGGACCCGCGCGATTCGCAAACCACGACTGCGGAGCAAACGCGCGCTTGATGACTACTGGCCAAGCCGGCATTGAGATCATTGCGGCGCGCGACATCGAAGAAGGAGAAGAGATCACTGTGACTTATTCGGAAAACTACTTCGGCGAGGATAACTGTGAATGTCTATGCAAGACTTGCGAAGACAATTTGGTAAATGGATGGGCGCCTGCCGATGGCACTATAGCCGTGAAGAAGAGTATTGAAGCAACAACCGTGGAGGGCTACTCTTTGCGCCACAGAAGACGGGACGATAGTTGCGCCTCTACCTCCCGAACTCCTTCAGTCACGCCTGATATTCGACCTAGGATCCTGAAGACGCGGTCCAAGACATTGAAGGTAGGCTCAGAACGAGCATCTACCCTTGGATCTCCTGCTCCCCAGGGCATCCTGCGTCAAAAGCGGAAGCGTGAATTCGAATCACTCCAGTCACCACCCGTTACCCCAGACAAAAAGTTAAAGACGTTGCAATACGAAATCCAGACCATAGCCAGCCCACCCAGTTTGTCTAGACGAAGCAGCGATGAGGAGTCGATTAGCGCACGTTCTTCTGGACGTGAAAGCGAAAGCGCAGACGTGATTTTGACAGATGTGACGACTCCTGAGGAAGACATCAAGGAGCCTCTTCCTCTTCTTAGCTCACCAATCCTGACTCCTGTCAAGGTATCAACGAGTCCTCTGAAACAAGAAGATTCAGAAATACCCCCACTTTCGGAAATCACCTACTCTCCGACGACTCCGGTTACCCAAGATTCGATCGCAGTAGCGCCATTACCTACTCTCGAAAGCGCAACTAAGACTAGTGAAGGTATTACGGTGACACCCCCGTGTAGCCAGATCGACGAACAGTCTTCGGACGTAATTACTATTCCACCTCTGACCACAACCGAGACTCCTGCTATCATCGATTCGACACAAGGAACAGACCCAATTCTCGTCCCCATCGAGTCAACAGCCGATGGTGAAATTACGCCTAAACGTGGACGTCCGAGAGGCAGGCCGTCGAAGGCCGAATCTCCAACTACCAGTCACGTAGCTGAGGAAAATACACCTTCGTCCCGTACTCGGATTCCGGGGGATTACACGCTTACGCCACTCTTACTCTCCGAGCCTAACATGGCCTGGATCCACTGCACTATATGTAATGAACCTTTCGTGCAGCAGAATGCTTACTTTACGCGAAGCTCGTGCCCGCGATGTGAGCGTCATTCTAAGCTATACGGTTATCTATGGCCCAAGACTGAGAAGGAGGGCAAGAACGATAAAGAGGAGCGCGTGCTGGATCACCGTACGGTTCATCGGTTCTTAACGGCAGAGGACGAGGCTAGAATCCGCGGACGAAAATTACCCTCGACCTCTACCTCTTCTACTCCTAACAAAGGGACACCAGACAGAAAGGGACGAGGTCGGACTCGAAGGACCCGCCACGGTTCCAATATCGAGGATGAATTCTACGACGGAGAGGACGACGAACAAGATGGCATCAGACGAAGTATGAGAAGACGACAACCCAGTCTGAAAGCTACTAGTTAGTATGCAAAGGGGTTAGGATAACCTTGGACTGGGCTAATCGGTCGAATTCCTGCTGAGAATCTGGAGATGGTGAAATCGGCTGTAATCTCAGCCGATGTTGTAACATTATTGCTCCCAGGCATATCGAAGGCGTTCTTTGCTATAGCATTTGCATTGCTTGTCCATTTTGGCTTGTACACTACACTATAGTTGCCATTTGCTAGTTGCTACCAAATACGCTGCAGTACAGCTGCTTTGATAATAACTAAACCAATTCTGTATTTAATGGCTTGATCATGTGTCCAATGCTTAAATGCCTATGCCCGTGAATCATTGAAGACGAATTTTAACATATATGTATTTAGGATATGTATTTGAATTGATGCTTGAATTACAACCTGAAAATTAAATCACGGGAGTCACCATCCTCCCTATCCAGCTCTTTCTAAGGTCCATTAATATAACATGAGTAACTTCCTACACACATTGTATGTTGTTGGCGGTATCCGCCGGAAACTCGGAAAGCTCAGCCACCTGTGACGTCATATATCATGCTTAACCCGTATAAATCTGTGCGTGTCAGGGGCGGAGTGGCTGTTTGAAACAGTAGAATGATCGGGATCAGGCAGACGTAAGCAAGATAATGGACAGTGCCCGTTCTTTCTCGTTACAACTTACGACTTTTAGGTTGATTAAAGTCTTCAATCCTACAACTCTACAACATCAATATTCAATTAATCAAAATCATTAACATCTGCCTTAGCTTGCAATAAACTTTTGGCTTCAACCCCTAGCTAGACCAAACATCAATTAAATTCACTAGTTCAGCCCATTCTTACAGCTAGTTACCCCCCACAATCAAGACACAATGGGTCGCTGGTCTCAGTACGATACCGATGAGGAACGCCTTCCTGAGGGCATGCAGCGTATTGGTTACGATGCCGACACCCAGACCTACACATTCCGCGACCGCGACGGTAGCATTTGGGAGAGCGCACCCGGAAATCAGTATGGCCAACTCCACCGAATCAATACGACATATACACCTTACGGCGACGATGCACACGATGATACCGAACCACTGCATGACCCAACCGAACCAAAAGCTTCGTCGTGGCGACATGAAATGGGACCCTTGCTCAATTGGTTCCTCCTAATTGGCCTCTTCCTGCTCTTCATTTTCTGGTTCATTAGCGGTGCAACTAAACAGGTCTCCCCGACTACCTGCCCCGACCACAGCAGTCCGTACAAGATCAAGTCAGGCGACAGCTGCTGGGCAATTGCCGAGGAACATAGCGTTCCACTGGACTCTCTATTGCACGAGAACCAGGGTCTTGACTGCGACAAGCTGGCCCCTGGTAGCACTCTCTGTATTCCAAGGGTCTAGATTACGTAGCTACACCAAGGGTCGTCAGGGTCGAAGGGTCTTCTTGTCTCTCTACGATCCTTGGCACAACAGGAGCAGCTCGTGGACTTCGTGATTGCTGGGATCATATCACGTTCCATCAACATCTGCTATCTGCACCAGGTAGCTGCGCTACCCATGTATCATAAGGGTACCTATTCTCTAGCACAGATCTACTTCGACCACCATCTTGACCAATCTCTCTGGAAGGTGAAATGTACAACTTTGCATTAGCTTCTGTACGATTCTCCTCGGTCTAGACTTGACGTAGTTATCATACGACCCAACGTCTATCAATTTCCTTCGGATCTATCTTAGAACCTTATCAAAATTAAACAAGTGAGGTGAGAACCCTAAAAGTTGGGATTATCACCATCGGACATGGTAGCTAGCTATAAGCTACAGGCCTCAATACGTGGCTGGCAAGTTCGATATTTTGTCGCTGGCAACGAGAACGAAACCGTTGCAGTAAAACCCTACTCTATTTACCAACTAAAAGATAGCATTAGCCATGCCATCACCACGAACTCTTCTAACAGAGATAGAAAAACACTCATCTCAGGCCAAGTTGGAGAAGTCGTGTACTCCGATGAACGTGGTGGTTATGTTGGATGGGAACACTACATATGTGCCAATTTTCTAGAACGGCCGAGACAGCCGCGAAAGTCACACCCTGGGGCGAGGCAATCAACTCTTATACCATTCCTAGCAAGATCTGTACTTGTATGCTTAGACAAGTGCACAAACACCTTTCCGCAAACCAGAGCGCCGATCTGGATCCGAAAAGCTGGTCGTGATGATCAGTTGGCTTTGGATCGAAGGCACGTCGCTGGCTTGCCTCTCTGGGGCCCTGAAACCTCCCTTCTGAGCTTGCTTGTTACCCGCGTCTAGGAATTCGAGGATGGTAAGGACAGAGGAAAACGTGCCGGTTATGTTGACGTGCAGGGCTTGCATGAACTCTTCGGCGGAGGTATCTGCTGCTAAATACTTCTGATACTCCAAGATAGATCATTGCTCTAGAATTTGAGTGAGGCGAGGATACCGGAGTTGGCGATAAACAGGTTGATATGGCCGGTGTTCTGTCATGAAGTCCTTGACGGCTCGGTGCGAGGTCTTGTCCACGATATCTCATTCGATAGGGACGATGTTCGGATGAGCGGCTGCGGCTGACTCGACGACTTCGAGTTTTCGTTCAAGGATACACACTTTCTGTGTCCCGGCTCTTACTAAAACTTTGGCCATGACCAACCCAATTCTTACAGACATAGTTTAGTATCTGCTAGGTAGTTAGAAATGGATGATAATTCTCATATTTATTTACACGATCTCGCCTATACTACCGGCAGTGATGACGGCGACCATTCCGTCTAATCGAAACAGTTGTGAGGTGTCCATTTTTGCGAATCTCTAGTATGCGACTACTGAGAGCCTGTGAGGTGTGTCGAACACTACCTAATAGTTGGTTAGCCAACAAATATCAGAAGTTATGAAGAGTCAGCTTAATTCTTCGATTAGAAATATAGTCAGGCTTCGTACCTTAAAGATAATTCGTTAAAGCCTCCTTTAGTTAGTTAAGCCATAGGAATTTAAAAACAGCATGTATTTTGCGTAAGTAAGAATCCTCAGGAGTCTAATACACACCTATTTTCTAAGGATTCTACAGGTGTCTTGATTTCTTGACTGTCTACCCTATATTGAATAGAACATCAACTAAGTCCTAGCAGGTAGCTTCAGACGAGTCTGACTATCTCAGCCATCCAGGTCCCCAGCCTTTAGGGGTACGATATTTTGATAAGTAAGGTCTGGATATCATCATCAGTCGCTCTTGATTCCCAATTGGGACGATGCCGACGGCGTGGAGTTTGCCTTCTGTTTCACACTATTCGCATACGCTTTCGAGATGGAAAAGGGGGTCGGGTTCATTGTGAGAGTGGGAGTGGAAGTGGACGCCAACACGCGTCTGATTTGCTTCTCAGTCAACACATGGCAGCGAGACTTTTTAGCATAGGATACAATTACTGGGGATGGACTATGATACTCCCTAATGGAGGCCTCTAGACGGTGGATTCATTCTCAATTCATCTTCAATCTAAGTATTCTCTTCGCAGACTAGCGCTGGAAGATGCAAAGGGTTAGCAAGGGAGTCTCCTATCCCATATTCAAAGTCATGAGCCGCAGCAACAAACAGGATTTTCCCAAACATTTGTGACAGAGCTCACTGAGTTACGTACGATACTAGGTGCGAGGCGAAATTTCTACAATTGCCGTGGCCCACCTATGGGACTATTAGCCTAGGTTTCAGCTCACTTGCGGCTCTTCCCAGCTGAGTTTGGCTGGTGAGCACACAATCTAAGGATCACCATTCCGCCTTGCGCATGTGGCTTCCAGTACCTATTGCCTAGTAACATCTCCAATAGCATTACCAACTCTGCTAGATCTAGATCTACTCCACAGTCGTGGCTGACTAGTGTTAATGCGTTTGTTCTGGGTTCACGTCACTGAAGGTTTCACGATCCAAAATGTCGCCTTGGCGCTTCTTATTTTTGGAGTTGAGGACTTCGCCCGCTTGAGGATAGAAACACACTTACGAATCACGGGGCTCAGACAATATTGGAGAATGTTTATTGAAACGATATTACCTAATTCTTCATGCGAAATGCGGTGTTTCAAGATCTTCCCCTTTCGGGACGAACAGCGCTGCTCAGGCCCCCAGCTCCGATCAGTCAAGCCGGCGCAATTGAGCACGCCAAGGAAATCTACCGTTCGGACGCGCCGTGCCATAGCAGTACCATTTTCGGTATAAGATGTGTTGTATACTTGACAATTCCGGCCGCGAGTTGCTTCTTGGGACAGAGGTGAAACGCGACATCCCGGATCGTGCCATCTGCCGAACATATTGCGTCGTCCGAAGCATGTCGCAGATCTCCAGATCTCCGAGCCCAATTGACAGCGACGCACAACATCCCTCTATTGGCTCTGACAGTCTGGGGATTGGCGATCGCACGCCAAGGTCATTTTGCCTGAATTGTCGTTGTCAAGGCCATACGAGGTCAAGTCGCGTCGACTTACGCTCAATGTGTCGGAAACCTAGTGAGTTCATGTAAATAGTATCATAGCCCACCGCACGCCCCGCAACGAACGCGAGTCGCGTTTGATCTTCGTGAGGGTTCAATCCCGGCGTCGATTCAACGAACATCACCTGTTAGTCGGGCGAGGAGATGGGAGGAAATCACGGTGAGGAAGAAAAGAATACAAATAGATGCAATAATTCCCCGGATGAAAGAGATATTTCAGCATCAGCATCATCAACATTCATCTCAACAATCAGCCTTTCTCTTTCAACTTTCTACTTCGGTATCAATTCATTCTTTCGACCAGGTGTCGCTCACTTCGTACACTTCACGCACATACTTAACAGTAAATTTAAAACTTACTACTCACTCTCTTCAAAATGGTTCGCATCGCCGCCGCCGCTTTCCTCGCTTGTAAGTTCTTCCACGATCAGCCTTCATCTGGCATCTTCCAGTCCAGAACCGCAGCTAACTTCCGATTCAACAGTCGCCTTCACGGCCTTCGCCCAGGTGACCCCCAACAACGCTGGCGCCAAGAACGTCGGCCAGGGCAACGGGCAGCAGTTCATCACCGGAGGCTGCACTTCGGACGCCGTAAGTGGTTCTCCTATATCGACTCCGCGGGTAGCAATATAGTACACCGGTTATCTCGTCGGATGCTAACGGATTCCCCAACAATAGGACTGCCAATCGGCTTGCTGCGCTGAGGTCCAGTCATCTGGCCTCGGAGTTTGCTCTGCTGAGGCTGCGTCCAACCAGAACGGAAAGCTTGGATGTGGCTTCGTCGATCCCAACGCCGCTACGACCATTGCCAACGCCGAGGCTCAGGTCAAGAAGCAGGTGAGTCTAATATCTTCATCTTCATGATGCTTACATGAACGATCCGTGACTAATCTTGCTGGCTACTAGGGATTCTAAGCTTCCCCGCAAAACAATAAATCGGATCGCTGTCAGCAGTGAAACTTCCGATGGTGGATGGTGGATGGTGGATGGTGTACTGATAACGTTCGCTGGATATAGACCTATAGACTAAGCCCCGGCTCCGAAATGTGTAGTCAATATATGCATTAGGCGCCGATCTGATAGTCCCTATTCGAGAACTCTGCTCATGTGAAACTGAAATGTAGCGTAAGAAAAAGTGTGCCATTTTCCATTGGATTCCGGTTGAGAACGGCGCCGACTTTGTGTTTGACAGCTTTTGGAGAATGCAGTTCCAAGATTCCAAAGTCGTACAGGTTTGCTGGATTTCTATTAGCCGCGCTCCCGCTTTCCAAGCAGCGTGGCGCGATCCCGAGCATGTGACGTGGCTATGCGCTGATGGCTACTATAACGTCCCTCCTATTGGTCGATTGTAGTTGTGTATTATCCTATTTGGCCGTGGTCGTCATCGCCAGTCAAATTCATTGATCTCACACACTCTCACTACAAAAGCATTGTTACGCCTGAAGGACAACCCAAAACCTTTGTGCCCTACACTCACATAGAAAAGACCTTTGACGCTGCGATTGTTGCCAAACTCTTGACTTTGTTATTTCTGTACTTTAATACCAGTACAAATGCAAACGACCAGTCCGACTTCGCGCCGAGGTCCTCCTAGAGGACTGTATTGTGATAGAATAGAAAGATAAACGTTCGATCATGGCGCAAATTCAAAGAAGCAACTATCTCCCTTACATTCAACAACACCTTGATACTCAAGACGACCTAGATGGACCGGCTTTAGAGGTCAAATGCGAGATATGTAAAGAAAACAAGCTGGATATCTCGAGGAGCGCTCGGGAAACCGTATCTTCTATCATGCCCCCGATCGAGCATTGCGAAGCGCACCCACGTATTTTCCAGTATGCCAGGCATGGCATCGAAAGAACGGTCACGTTAGCATGCGGCCACGTCTTCGGCGACCGCTGTATCAGCAAATTAATGACGCGTTGGGAAATCGACGTCCTAACCTGCCCATCTTGCGGCTTTGGAATGACATACCGAGGTTGTGGGCATAACATACGACCTGCTCTACTACCGGTTGACGGTGACGAACCTATCCGAGATAAATTTCCGATGACGATTGGCGAGGGCGGGAATGATCCACACAACTGTACGGACTGCAGATGGAAACTCATCAAATCGAATCTTCGATACATCCTTGCCGACGAGTGCGTCATATGCCGACAACGGGCCCTGGCGCGCGTGCCTTTAGACGCGACGACGCATCGCACTCATCGAGAACAACACATAAACTTGGGGTTAAGGCATGCTTTAGACGACCTAGTAGCCCTCATCTGGCCCGAATTCGTGACGCGCGAGACCGAAACATCGGCGATGAAGGCCGCGACCGATAGTGAGCAACGGCAAATCCACAATTCGCTGCTGTACGCGATGGTGCTGTCGGAGCTAGAAGATACACTCTGGTATCGCACCAAGGCCGGGAAAGGAACGACTCTTACCAAGGAGCAGGCGAGGAAACACGCGCGCGGTGTGGCGTCGGTCGAACAAAGTCTCCTCAGTTGGCTAATGGATTCGACGCGAGAGCTAAGACGGATGTGGTAGAGCTGTTATTATTATACAGACCTAGAGGACTAGAAAGCTCAGGGTATCCATCGATGTGATACATATCAAAGTTTTACGTGTAACCAACAGTTAATTTAATATGATGGAATGGATGATGATATGTATGATTGGAATGTTTTATAAATAGCTGGAACTGTCCAACTCGATCCAACATGTGATATTCTGCGCTCTTCCCTGCTTCTTTTGCCCCCGGGGCGCGGGCTGTGCCTCTTACCCACTTTGTTTGTAGGGCTAGGTGGACCACACATTGTCGGCATATAATCCGCCCTATTGCCCTAATAAAACACATGTATGTTCCCGTCGGTCCCTTGACGGCGCTTTGAATCACACCAATAGTGGCCCTGTCTCTAGATGCAGGCCTTCTCATAAGGCGCCAATGTGGCAGTCCGCGGACTAGCAAATTCTTCATTCCGCAACTCCGCATGTTTTCTTGGCATCGGTGGAAAATGTTTCTTGTTACATGGGGGCTGAAGAATAGAATCCAACTTGTGCTTCGGTTAGACGAATCTAACCCAGGATGATACGGATCGTCAGACAGGCTCGAAACCAGCCACACAAGTCAGATTCTAAGATCTCCCCGCAAATCCAATTTTGGAAAGAAATAGGCAGATGGGGTGCTAAAGTATACAGCCCAACTCAGATTAGATCACACAGCCACCCTAGATCGATTATGTCGTGCTGTTCGCGCAGACAATCTAACGACCATCTAGTTAGTCTCGACAGATCATTATGTAAATTGTGGAAATAGTATAATCATCTTGATGCGAGTCATCGAAATGCTGTGGATTATACGTTGAGCTAAAACGTCGTTTCAAGTTAGAGACGTGATTATCCCGAAATCCTTCGACGACTAGAAGCCTCAGCCGCAGCCGTCCTACCGACTTTTTCAATTAACCTTGATCGTAAGGTTGTGTCAATGAGCGGCTTGTTACAGATCCACGGGTTCTATAGGCTCCAGACCTGCTGTGCCGTACGGTGGTAGATGCCAGGACGGCACAATGCGACATCAGAATGAGGAGTCAATACCTGGCGACTTGGCTGCCAGGCGACGCTTCTGCCTGGACAGTCCGCCTACCTGCTCACTTAGGTAGGTCCATGTACCCGTCGTATATATGAACCTTGAAATGTCAACAGATGCCTCTGCTGTTCCATTTCCCGAGAATTTTTGGTTTTGATTTCCAGCAAATTTACATCGAGTTGTACTATATCCCTCTAGTCAACCTAAACCACCAACTATACACTTTCGTGACACAGTAACCTAGTAGACAAGAAGCTCTCATCTCATCAACATGCTCAAGATCGCAGCAATGGCTGTAAGGGCCTTCCTGGTAAGTCATTTATGTCTGAGTCTCCGATACACGATCGTCATATTCATCAACATCTAGCTCCTCTTTGGAGCAGTCGTCCTAGGCCTCTCCGTCACTCTCGCAAAACAACAGGTGGTTGGCTCTCCGCCTTCAGAAACCTCATTCGGCAGCTTCGTAGGCGCGTTCGGCATTCTGGTCTCCCTAGTCGGCTTTGGCGCTCTATTCGTCGACAAGATCCCCGCCTTCATAACAATGGCCGCGGATGGTCTCGCAACCGCGCTATACCTCGCCGGCGCTATTGTAAGTCAAACCATACCCATCCCCACCTCATTCATCTTGTATCAAGTGCTGACATGATACCATCTTAGGCTTTGACCGTTGCGCTGAAGCCAGTCCCCAGCTGCACATCTGATGATGACATGGCCCGCTACCAACGGTTCGAGAACAAGCTCTTGAATGGTGGCTGCCAGGACGTCGCAGGCAACCAGATCTGCCCAGGTGTCCCCGAGCAGAGTGTGTTGAATGGCCGCTGCCAGCGGGTCCAGGCCGACTACGTGTTCGAATACCTGGCCTTCATCTTCGGCGTCGCTATCATCGGCATGAGCTTCGTCATCAACAGAGGTGGCGGTAGCAGAACCGCCGCATATGTTTAAATGCTTCTTTCACGGCCATTGCAATCGGTTCATACTAATGAGGTAAACAAGTGGAGGAAGGGCATTTACATCTGGGAAGGCATCGTTGGGTGAAGGTACTTGGACGTATAATGAAAGAATATGATGAGGAATACCCCTTGAAGACTTTGAAGTCTTCATCCTGTTTTTGTTCCCCGACAATCCCTAGCGCAATTTAGCATCTGCTTACTGAAACAAATCATACGCACTTTAGGTAGAACTCACGAATATATACCATGTTCAAAATTCATAAAATCCAGACCACGTGGAAAAACTTACACTATATTCAGGTTCATGACCTTGCGAATCGATTTGAAAGAGTTTATCTCTTCATGCCAGGTAGGTAAATAATATCCGTTCCATCCATCTTCGAGGAAGTTCTATGATCGATAAATCAATCACACGTGCTGCTTCTAAGCAGGGGTCGTCTCAAGAAACAAGCACAAGATTGCCAGCAATCAGAACGGATCGGAATGATGAATTAGTAGTTGACTTCGGATCCGACTGTTGTCCGTAGATATTAAATCCCAACATTGGTTCTAGTCCAGTATGTTACCGTCGCTACTAGCTCTAGTGCCTCCATAGAAGGTCGAAAGTCTCTTGGCGATGGCAACACTCCCCGCTCTTCGGGCTGGGCATTCAGGCACGAGTCTCTACCCTCAGATTTCATTGGTTTGATTGAGTTGACATCAAGATTTAATTTAGGTAGGGAAATCAATCGACCCGACTGAATGGAAAGGCATGGCGATATCTGGGAATGGTGATAGGATCATGTCCTATCGCAGTGCGCGCACCGGTAAACATCATCCGATATGGATCAAGGGTCTTCCATATTATATAAAGACTCGGTCGTTGTGAACGGCTTCGCATTGCACTGGTTCTAATCTAAGAGGATTGACCACGCGCAAAGACATCAGGCTCAGGATACTCATTACTTGCTTACCATCAAGATGGTATGTTGCGATCAATCTAAACACCAATTCATATAAGGTAACCAATTTTAACATAATAAGTAGTTTCCGAAGGCGAACCTGTTGAGTGGGTTGATGTTATGGCAAGCTGCAGTATCAGACTGTAGCTACACTAAAAATGGTCTCAGGTGGACCAACTCGGTTCGAATGAACCAAGTCCAGGTATGTGGGGTGCTGTCATGATAGCTTCAATTGAAATATGTTGACTGAGTTGTTTCAGGTCATCGGAACTCACAACTCTTACCATCGAGAATCTCCATTGGAAGCACGCGAAGTGCAAGCCCAACTGCTTCCAAACGTTATCAACTACTACTATTCCCATGCGACGCTTGATATCCAAGCGTCATACCAATCCGTCCGCAGCTTCGAGCTCGACATTTTTGCTGATCCCGATGGAGGTCGGTACGCCAATCCGCTCGTGATCCGGAACTCGAGCACCGAGCTGCCGCCCCAAGACGTGATGAACAAGCCCGGCGTAAAAGTCCTCCACGTCGCTGACGCCGACGTGTGGCCAAGCTGCTACACCCTCATCAACTGCCTAACCGTAGTAAAGAACTGGTCGCTCGCGCACCCCGACCACGTCCCAATCCCCTTCATGATGGAATTCAAAACCGCCGAAACCGGCACGGGCGGCTCCGTCCCCCCTCTCCCCTGGAACGACACCGCCCTCCTCAACGACCTAGACGCGGAAATCCGCTCCGTCTTCCCCCCCTCCAAACTCATTACGGCGGATGATCTCCGACGTGGCGATCTGACCCTCGAAGCCTCAGTCCTTAAATACGGGTGGCCAGACCTGGACTCAGCACGCGGCCGCGTCCTCTTCCTCATGGACAACGCACCGGGTCCCATCCGCGATGTCTACACGGCCAACCGACCGTCCCTCGAAGGCCGCGTCATATTCACGAACTCCGAGCCCGGGCTTCCCGATTGCGCTTTTCAAAAGCTGAATGACCCGCGCGGAGCGACGAACTTAGCAAATATACAGGAGCAGGTGCGAGCTGGGTACTGGGTGCGCACACGCTCGGATGAGCCTTTGACTACGATATTGAGTAATGACACGACTAGTATGAGGGAGGCGGCTTTTGAGAGTGGCGCGCAGATCGTGAGTACGGATTTCCCGGTTTATGGGTTGACGAGCCGTTGGCATGTTGATTATGCGGCGAGGCTGCAGGGTGGGAAGACGGTTAGGTGTAACCCGGTTACGGCGGGGCGGAGCTGTGTTGAGGGGAGGTTGGAGCCGGAGGGGTATGTTAGGAATTAGGTAGTTGAGTCGAGAGAGAGGATACCTACCTAGGTACGATGGAGTGACTTTCTAATGACGGAGACGCCAGAAGGGAAACGGGAAAATCGATAAAAATTAATTGTAATGATTTCTTGAAGTTTTTTTTACTGTTAAACTCCTTCAATGATCAGGGGTGGTGTTCGATTTTGTGACCTCCCCCCTTTTCCGTAGATTCGGGATATCGCGGCGCTTAGCGCTAAAAGACAACTACCAACACAACAATTCGATGTTTTTAAGCGCGGAGCCGGGTTCACATGGAATAACTGAATTTTCGGGCCGAGTCAAGATATAATATATGTTCTAACATAACTGTTAGGTTTCAGGTTGGTCATGGAAGCTAGGTAGACATACCCGGAAAACCTTTCCTCTCGGTCAGCACATGCCAGCGGCTAAGAACTCACCTAGGGTGAGGCGGATATAGGTAAGATACCGATTTTCTTCCACGACAACCGCCGGAAAAAAATTTAATGCTCACGAGATAAGCACAAGAATCCGTGTAATTACATTTAGGCCCTATGTTAGGTCACAATCATGTTTGCAGAGTACTCGGTATATTCAGCAAACCTACTAGTTTCATTCTAAACGGTTCAATATGAGCCGTGATTGGCTAAGATGAGGAGTCTTGACGAATTCGAAGTTGATAAGAGATGTTGTTCTAAATAAATCGCATTTAGTAAGTTTCATCATTAACTATTATTGATGTTGGTAACGAGGTCTGAAGAACGGTTCAAATAGTTTGCTCTGGGAATAAATACCTACCTATCCACTGTTGAAATTTGCTCCTAGCAAGATATATAGGTACCTACTAGATACCATATGAATCTAGTCACGTCTTAATTACTACTCAAATTGAGTACTTTTCAAAGCTTTTAATAACCTCAGTCTGAATCTCATAACATCAATTCGATCTAGAAAACAACACACTTAATATGATTGCACGTACTAGCCGAGCATTCCGTACGTACCTAATACCTATCTGTCACACGCTCCGAATAGACCCCTTTCTAACTAGTTTTTAAGGCCATGTCGAGTTCAGATTCGTCGCATACCTATTGATAGCAATCCTATTTCTATTCTATGGTAGGTCCTGGGCTGGCTCACCCCTGGTTTAACATCGCTGACTCGCCAAGTCCTGGTTTTAACGGGTTGCTTGTCTACCTCTCCAGCGGTGCCGGACCTTTTCCTGGTCAAGTTACAGGCGAAGGGTCAGGAAGGAGTTGAAGTCAGAGTTGGCTACTATGGTGAGTGTACAGTTAGATTCTGATATTATTTAGTGTTAACTAATCGGGAAATGCAGGAATGTGTGTAACGAAAGAAGAGAATGGCGGACTCACCTGCATGGCCACCTATGCAAGATCACCAGAGGCGCTCGGTAGCATGTTTCTAGCTAATTCGACGAATACAACGCAAGAAATTGCTGTTAAGGAGCTTTTAACACAGGCAAACATAATCCAGAATAAGATATTCTATGCGTTGTTAGTCGCATCTGGTGGATTATTCCTATTCAGCGTCATATTTATGTTGCTTCTCAAACGCTACATCAAGAGCAGCAACCAGAAGGCTTCGAAACAGAAAAAGCGGTTCAAGTCCGGCATGCAGTTGTTCAGGCAATACGCGTTCGGTCTCGCAGTAGCAGCGGCGTTCTCTACCACGCAAGCCACCGGCGCGTTGAACTTTGCAACGAGCACCATGACGAACTCTGAGTCTGTCATTCTCATTACCGGTGGCAAAGCTGTGCAAGGAATTCAGTGGACAATAGTTGCGCTGCTATGCTTGGTTCATTTGGCTGTGTCAGCCATGTTCCATGCTGATGGCTCTGCGATGGGAGGGGATACGTTTGGTGGTCTCCCTCCTCCACAACCAGGTGGTGGCCCGCCTCCACGTCCAGGGGTTGGACCACCGCCTGGATCCTAATGCGCCGGGGGTTTTTTCGTGCTTCGTATTATTTTAGAATTTGTTATCATCAGACTATTACTTTACCGCGAGGGCGAATTTGTATTTAATGTCGTTTAGCTGAAATATCTCGAAGAAATCGAATGTGTTGAAGCATGGAATTGTGGAATGAACTACGCTATTAGATCGGATATATGCTGTAGCGCGCGGGGAAGATTCAGGGGTTCCCCTAAAATTAAGAGGGATATTTGAGAAAAATGGGGACATCAAGTACTCTTCAGCTAATTTAGTATGGAATGGTACCTGGGGTCCGCTGTCTCTCCGGCGAGTTATCCCTCCTGAGCGTGCTGGAATGGCTGACCTATTTTTCGTGTAGTGTGAAAACGATAAATCCGATTTTCATTTCCCCTAAATTCTCAATAAGGGCGCGTGATATTGGACCCCTACCTGCGGACCTACCTTATTTAAGGCGTTTCCCGCGCTGCAGAACCCGCAATCATGTATTGACACGATTTCCGATGAATAAATGCCTCTGACATCATATACGACTTCCAAGTCGCCTAGAAAAGAAGCAAGGCTTCGGATAGGGACAGCCGGGCTGACTAGGAATCGAGAACCCGATGATCTTCGACACCTGCAACCTGGCTCGGCACGTCCCGATCACGGTCCCTTCTATTGAAAGTCATGACTATGATAAATTCAATAATCAATGGTATTCCGATCGCGGGCCTCACTTTTCTAGATTCTCTCTGCTATAGTGTAGGTAGGCTCACCGGGAGCTCCTTGTAAGGTCTCTAGTAGGTAAGTTATTCACTATCCCTCGTCTTGGTTGATAGCACTCGTCGCATTACTGAGTTACCCAAGTCAGTGCTCTTGGGGATAGAACACAAGATTACTAATACACTGTGCACCTCCAGGTAATTTTAAGACCCCAGGTTCTGTGTACGCAGAACGAAACCACATTTTTATCTCATCATCCTGTCACGCTATTTGATTGCACTTAGACGTCTTATACGTATACGAGAGAAAAAGAAAAGGTTTTTGATATTGTACGAAAGATCTCGTGTCTTCATATGATAGATCAGCATCTTGTATTTTGAATCTCGCTAGTGTCGATGTGATGTGCAATCACGACACGCGGAGCAACTTCCACAATCAAGATTGCTCTGCAGGGACCGGGAATCCGGGTAGGGAGTCCGGAGCGGTGAAGACTTCTAGAATCTCACGCCGCACTGGCCGAATTGCCAAGTCGACGTAGCGTCATCGGATCCATGTCAGCATGCAAGTAGTCGGGACACAGAAATCATGTCAAATAAGACTGTAAACCTCCGCAATTAGGTCGGAATCTTGTCCCTCACTTTTTACCAGACTATGTATTCCTAAGGCTACTGACATATCGCAGCCTCGATGTTGTCTTTGTTGGTTGCTACCCTGTCGGCGCCGCTCGTCGTATCCGCCGCCTCGGGTCACGCACAATCACCCCCTGTCTTCCCCTCTCGTGAGTCTCAAAATTTTGTTACTAAGGATTTTGACCTTTCGCTAACGCATCGAAAGCGCCTGGAAAGGGAGCAGGCGTGTGGGCTGGCGCGTACGAGAGCGCCCGTGACCTCGTGGCTCAGATGACCCTTGAGGAAAAGGTCAACATCACGCGCGGCTTCACCATTGGTGACAACACTTGCGCTGGCAATACCGGAACTGTACCCCGTTTAGGATGGCCGGGTATGTGTCTCCACGATGCCGGAAACGGTGTCAGGGCTGCCGACCTAGTGAATTCATATCCGTCCGGGATTCACGTAGGTGCAAGTTGGGATAGGAACTTAACATACGAAAGAGCCTACTTCATCGGACAGGAGTTTAAGGCTAAGGGAAGTAGGTACACATGCATATGTCTATGATCTTCACGGAGCGGTAGACTGACATGCTCTTAGTTAATATTGTGCTTGGCCCTAATGCCGGCCCCCTAGGACGAACCCCCTTAGGCGGGAGAAATTGGGAAGGTTTCTCGGTTGACCCCTATTTATCTGGCCAATTAAACGCCGAAACGGTTGTTGGCCACCAAGATGCTGGTGTAATTGCAAATATCAAGGTTCTTATCCCGTGTGCTGGTTAGCCATATGATCAGGGTCGCTAATTTCATGTTTAGCATTTTATTGCCAATGAACAAGAAACCTACAGAAGGCCGTACTTTGGCGTTGAGGCAGTTTCTGCTAATATTGATGATAAGACACTTCATGAATTTTATCTTTGGCCGTTTATGGATGCTGTTAAAGCCGGCGTGGCCTCGCTTATGTGTTCTTACAACCGGATCAACAACACATATGGCTGCGAGAACAGCAAATTGCTAAACGGAGTCCTCAAATCCGACCTAGCTTTTGATGGATTTGTGCTTCTTGACTGGAACGCCCAGCATAACCTCGAAAGCGCGAATGCAGGACTAGACATGCTGATGCCTGGAGGTGGTTTCTGGGGAAACAACTTGACTCAGGCTGTTAATAACGGATCTGTTAGCGACGATAGGGTTACTGACATGGCGACGAGGTAAGAAGCAATGAGCTTTATCACTAGACATCTACTGAATGGAAGCAGAATCCTGGCGGCTTGGTACTTCGTTGGCCAAAATGGTACCAACTTTCCGGTTCCCGGAATTGGAATGAAGAATCTGACCCAGCCGCACGAACAGGTAGACGCACGTGTCCCCGAGTCAAATTCAGTTATACTAGAGGGGGCTATATCTGGGCATGTTCTGGTGAAGAATGACGGTTCCTTGCCGTTCAAAAAGAATCCTGTCATGTTATCAGTTTATGGATACGACGCTACGGTTCCCGACACTAAAAACACGGACAATCTCTTCCAACTAGGATACACTTCCTCTCCAGAAATGGGCCAGGCAGTGTTAGGCACTGAAAGACATTTTGATCAAGCTGCTAAGGGGGGCACAATTGTTACTGGTGGAAGAGCAGGCGCTAACGCTCCAGCTTATATCAACGACGTAAGGAATGCCCAGAATGAGGATACTGTTTATGACTACTAACATTAGCCTAGCCTCTAAGCGCTATCCAACATAGAGCAAAAGCTGATGGAACATGGGTTAATTGGGATCTGATCTCACCTAACCCTGATGTTAACGCGGCTTCGGATGCCTGTTTGGTCTTCATTAACGCCATCTCGACGGAAGGCTGGGATAGAGATGGACTCCACGACGACTTTAGCGATGGACTCGTCTTAAACGTGGCTTCCAAGTGTGCGAATACTATCGTCGTGATTCATGCCTCAGGAGTCCGCCTCGTTGACCAATGGATCGAACATCCCAACGTCACTGCAGCTATCATTGCTCACTTGCCCGGCCAAGATAGCGGGGAGGCTCTAGTTAAGCTTCTCTACGGAGAAGCTGGGTTCTCGGGCAAACTCCCGTATACCTTGGCCAAGAATGAAAGCGACTACGCTGTCTACTCTCCTTGCGGTCGAGGTCCGTCTAACACTACAGACCCACAATGCGACTTCACCGAAGGTGTATATGTCGATTACCGCCATTTTGACGAGAAGAACATCACCCCACGCTACGAGTTCGGCTACGGATTATCATATACAACGTTCAATTATTCCTCACTTTCGATTGAGGAGCTTGGGATCAAAACCGGAGCACATGGTGCGTCTTTGTCGAGTAGCTCTGATAGCCTATGGGAAATTGTGGCGACGATAAATGCGACAATCACCAATTCAGGGGACGTTGCCGGGGCTGAGGTAGCACAGCTTTACCTTGGCATTCCAAACAGCCCTCCGAAACAGTTGCGCGGCTTTGAGAAGGTCAATCTCCAGCCAGGTGAATCAGCCCAGATCAGCTTCGAGGTTACAAGGCGAGATTTCAGCAATTGGGATGTCGTCACTCAGGGCTGGGTCGTTCAATACGGCAATTACGACGTGTATGTAGGGGCAAGCAGCCGAGATACCAGACTGACAGAGACTATCTCTATTTAGCGATAGCTATAAAAATTAATCAAGACTTCCCCAGCATTCAAGTTCCCAACCTGAAATAAGTCGGATTGGCTCAACCATCTAGAACCCCGATAGCGTTGCCTCTACACCTAAAGTTAAGTGTTGTGAACTATGAACTATTTCTTAGTACAGCAAGGAATCATCTGCTCTGAACATTTTCGCCACATAAAGGTCTTATTTTGAAACCGAGTCCCGCGGCCTGTCTTTGTTCACCGACAAGATTTTTGTCCCTTATTCCATACCCTGCCATCTGAGTTGATAGGAAATGTTGCAAATAACACATTATAGGTTTATACATAATATTATTGTTAATTAACTATGCAACGCTGTCATTTGTTTATATATTACAAAGGAATCCGCGTCACAGTACTTATATTCTTTCAAATTACCAAGCATTCTCTACATTTTCTATTCCAAAGCTACCTACTCATTGACTCTGACTCTCAACTCATTCAGACTACTAGGTACTTTATTTGTTCGATTCACCTTTTTGTCTTTTTGAACATCATGGCGCCAACTTTCAACATTGGAGAATTCCCTTACTCAACCAAGAGCATATGCTGGTTGAATTCTTTTGCATGCTCAAAGCTCTCAAGAAGAGATCTTGCTTGGCCTCCCGAGGGTGACAGCCTGGGGCCTTGGGTAGCAATCTTCGTTTTAGTGCCGTGTGTATTCGTGTTTCTCTTATGGGCACTTTGGGAATGCTGTCGACGTAAGAGAATTATCCAGCACAGTATGGCGTAAAGAGAAAAAGAACATTAGTCCAAATAAAATAAATAAAGGGTGCCTAAGAAGGTTATAGTAACAATATACCTAAAGATAGAACGCAGGTAAAATTTTAATCAAACCCAATTACCCTAAAATGATTTAGCTTATTGCCCAGTACCTATTTTGTGCTAACCTGCAGAATGACGACGCTGAAATTAGAGTTGATTAACGCCCAGGAAACGCACTAAATAGAGCATAGTTAGGTGCATATGTACCTGTAATACAGCACATTATAGCGATATTGGTGCATGAACCATCCATTATTCTTAGGCGTTATGAATGATATGTGTAACTTGGAAAGGACAACTATATTCAAGATAAGTCTAAAGTCCTCCTGGTCCGTCGCAGGCTTGATGCTGTTTAAGCCCAACTCTGCATAGTCTGACTCAAACTCCTCCCAAGGCGAGAAAGAGGATATGCTCGAGGTGATGGAGCAGGAAAGGCGCGAGATGTGTGTCATACTTTGATAGTCATGCTCAGCCTCTTTTTTATGGGGGGCAGGCAGTGCGCAAGAGTGCCTGTAAATTTCCACTTATAGGTGATAGGTAGACAGTGGCTGAGTGCATATCATGGCAGCGAGATAGGATTAACTATCTAGTACCTAAGTCATTGTTTAGTTAAGTGTACTATGTTAGATTTCTTCACTATATAACTTTTGAAATTTGTACTTAAATAAAGAAGAATTTAAAACCCCAAAAAGAAGAAAAAGTTAACAATTCTTCAAAGGCAGGTACTCTCCAGTAGGAGGTACCTAATATCGGCCAGTGATGCTGTAATTTAGGGGCTAAGCCCTTCTGTAATTGGTTGAGTAAAAGTGCTTTGAGCCAATCAGAACTGGCGCATAGGTAGCAGATGTACGGTAGGAAAGAGGCGTAGGCGATTTACGTCCGCTATAATTGACAATCGAGATCCTACCAAACCCCCTCCATATCCTTTCTTTTCCCAAATACCTTCACATTCCAGCGAAGTCATTATTTCAGCGCACCCAGATTACGTCTCATTTTAAAGCGGTCTTCGAATTCGTCCCTTTTACAGTATTGTCGATAAAGATGTCTATTGTCTACAATCAATACCCTCCAGGGGAATTGTATTTTGCTTTTGGTAGCAACATGCGCCTGCAGCAGATGGTAGAGCGCTGTCCCGAGAGCAGCTTATATTCCATTGGCAAGTTGCGAGGTTATAGGTGGCAAATCAACCAACGAGGTGTTGCAAACATAATCAAGTCTACGCCAGAAGATATTATTGAAGGCATTCTCTTCTACGTAACTAAGAAGAACATAGCCACACTTGACCGGAATGAGGGCGTGAAGAGTGGGTTTTACAGCCGGGAGTACCTCGAGGTTGAGGTTGAGCCGCTGTTCTTCGAGCCACCACCAGGAACGAGGGAGGATATGGCTGCTGCTGCTCAGTGGTTAGAACAGTGCGGCAGCGAAATGTTGTCTCAGCTCGCATTACTATCAGCGCCACCTGATCAACTGCGATCTGGCTCAAGACAAGCCACTCCACTTAGCAGCACAAATTTCGAGGAATCTCAAAGTCGTAGCTCGAATATGGTAGTAGAGGCCCTAGTTTATCTCAGCTATCAATACGTCGAAGACGGACACATAAGGCCAGAGTACGTGGAACGAATGAAGTTAGCCATGGACGATGCTCAGCTGCTCGGTGTGTCTGAGACATACCTAGATACATGTCTCAAACCCCTGGTCTTCGCTAAGAAACCAGAAGTGCAAGAGGCAGATGGAAAGCAGGTAGAACAGAGAGAGCCTCAACCTAGGAACCAACCGGAAACTGCTCGCCGCAGCGACGACAACCCGAATAGACAACGGGGCCGAAAGCGCGATTCCAAGTCACATGACGGGAGTGCGGGAAAACATCGTAAGCATCATGACGAAACTAGTAGGGCGAAGGGGCAACGTCAGGGCCAATCTATTGAGTCTAGGCAATCTATAGATGGTGGACAGCAAAGAGGGACCCAAGTCACATCAACTCACCGTAGACCAAGGGAGACTACTACGGACGGGAGGAGAGATGGACGTGTGCATAACAGCGCCAGAAACCATGGTATCAGGCACCACGATCAAGGTAGCCAGCAACGGGGGTTAGGTGCGATTTCTTCTACCTATCGCTATATTTTCGGTTGATGATACCTAGAGAATAAGGTGGAGACGCGGACGATACCGACGACATGAGCCATGACGAGAGACGAAATAAACAAAACTGTACCAATTGGGCAGCACTGCGCCATCTGAATTTTAATGTTTGTTCTTCTCTAGCGAGGCGCTTGGCGAGTATCGGTTCAATGAACTATTTCGCACGAATAATCGACTCCAATTTTAGTGGGTGTCATAATTCTAGTCGCATCCATGGATATATATAATGTTGCAGTCGCGAGGCAGCCTATAATAGCATCAACCACTATTCTCCGTGTATCGTGCATGCGTTAAAGTTGCCGAGATTTTCCACGCTATCAAGTCGGGTGTGGGATGGATTAAGACCCTAGTAGTCATATGACATCTGATTTGATGACACGACTATGTGCTGTGTGTTAGTGAACTGGACTGCCCCTGCTGTGGAAATATTAATCCCCTGCATGGCAGCCTGCTTAACGCATATCAAGAAGAGGGGGATGTGCTTTACATCTTGTTTGTTGACCCGCGGTTGACATCTCCAAGGTCGTGCTTGAATCGCCGTTCTTGTATCCTTGTTTACCTATAAAGTCGTATTTTCAATGTTGTGACCCAGGGGTTCGCCTGAATCATGCTTGTTGTTTACTAGTTACCTAGGTACCTAGGTACGTATTGAGTCCTAGATGAGGCTTCATATTCTCCTATCTAGTTAACTTCGGGTATAACAACTCAATGGCTTGTAGTCCGGGCTTAAACATAGCATTAGGATAATATGTCATGCGCGCTGATAATGCGTAGATGACTATTCGCGGCTAAGCGATCACCTCTCGAGTGAAGATAAAGTATAAGATCAACAGATGTATGTAAGTTAGTTGTAGGATATCCGATCTCAGAAGAGCTTATTGACCTGATCCGTGTACCGATAACGATAGCTATCACCCCGCCACCTCCCGCCCTCTACATAAGTGAGGTGCCGATGTATGATGGGCGTTAGAAGTATTATTTCAGGGGTGTAAACGTAGCTTATGTCGCTAAGGTGGGAGATGCATGCTGCATACAGGCGAGATGCATTTAGTCCAGAACACAAATATAAATTTCGGCCTTGACCTTGGAGTGACCTCAGAATCCAGAAAGTGTATACCGCCCTACTATTTCATAGTTACTATTTCACAGTGTTTGGAGAGCATGGATTCTGCATGCTTCGGTATCGAGATTGAGGCTATTGTTGAACCTCACACCCTCCGCGCCCCTCTTAATGCTCTCGACTACTACGAGAGGCTGACCAGGTCCCTCCGGAAGCGCGGTCAAGGAGCAAAGGTAGATAGCTTAAGATTATACAAAAACGCATACGAGAGTTTTGATAAGTGGTTGATCACCAGAGATGGCTCCTTGGATGGACATGGGGATAACCAAGGTAATGAGAAGCCCTTGTCTTGCCTACCTAGTTTTTCACTTCTCTGGTGTTCGATTTCCGTTTACCGCGACAGGAATTTCAATAGATGCATGTTATTAATCTGGTTAAAGTCTCCTTCGAAGCTGTTTCACCGATATTTAGTACTACGGAAAGATGGGTAGACGATATCGACGCCTTCTGGAATGCAATGAGTGCAGTATTCCACCAGCCGATTCGATCTCTTAAATGCGGGAGCCACATTCACATCTCTCCGGGTCCGCCCTCGTATAGCGGGGCGAGAAGGCGTTTTAGCCTCGGACAATTGAAGACGATCGCATTCGGAATCGTCGTTCACGAGCCTTTGATTCTTCAGATTTTGCCATCCTGGCGCCGGAATAATAGTTACTGTCGGCCCAACACTGCGAGCTCGAGTCGCCTTAGCGGCAGTCGCAGTTTGAAGAGGCAGGCGATAGCGTCTGCGAGGAGTCCCGATCAACTCATAGAGATAATGCAGGCCGACCGTAAGGTCCTCTGGAATTTTGATAATACACTCCCGACGAAATCGGGCACGATCGAGTTCCGTGGGGGCAGAGGGCTCAGGGGTAGGAACCGGACCGGATGGTGGATAGCTTTCGCCGTATCATTTATCCACTTCGTCCTTATGGAGGTTCAGATTCCCTTCCCCTCTTCCTTCTAATTTCACATAATTAACCCATATATGGTAGGATGACTTCGGGATGCAAAGTAGTTATAGTGAAGGGAGGCTACCCTCTATCGAATGCTTCTATGCAAGCCTCCGAACTGCAGCAGGGGAAATCGGCATGGGGTCGCATCTTCCATCTGACCATTACATTCTGAGCGAGACGAGGAGGCAAACTGGCTCATGAACCATGGAATACCATTGTCCTGACATTGACATAAACGATGTCGCATATTGAAAGCTAATCGTGCATTTCCATCCTCATCCAATAGCATCAACTCTCAAAGGGGTTCGCGCTGTGTTGTGATGTGATGTGGCAATATGTCTGATAGTGACAATTATACTCTAATGATATATCCATCAGCATTTCGAATGGAATAGATAGTTCCATTCAAGCTACGGTTGATTGGTTATTTCATTACCTATGTATAGTTGTTAAATCGAGGCGGCGTAAAAAAAGGGGGAATGTAGAAAGTAGCCTTCCTAAATGATTAGCATAGTGTGAGTTCATATAATACTGATTAAAATTATCATTCTTGGATGAGATGTCGGATACGAGTTTCATGAGTATTATAACTTGTTGTCCTTTCAAAACGAGGATCCTGAAGCTCAAGATAGGATTGAATGCCTGGTTGATAAATGACTCTTTTCTCATTTCAAATATTATGTAATGACTTCCAATGTCAGATCGAGAGCCAACTTCAATCACGTGATGTTTTACGAGCTTTCTTACTCATCATATCTGCAGCCAATCAAATCTCAAGCAGTTCATGCTTCCGCAATTTTTGGTTTTCTAAGTCCGCATTATTGAGGCTGAAGCTCAGTTGCTGAGCCATAACACTTGTTTTTGGTGTTTTGGCGAAATATTGCAACAGTATGAATAAATTGGTATTCCATCTGAGATTAATGGGCTGAATAGCGTTCAACTTATAATTTCAAGGGTTATTGGAAACCGGACTTTGGTTTGATCAACACAACTACCTGTGCGGTTGAATTTTAGAGGGACCTATCAGTGAATGATGCCATCGTAGGTCGTACGGGCCTTCGGTGATCGGGAAAGTGTCGGAAACTGCGGGGTAATTGTAACGTCTAGATAGCTTCAAACCCCTCACTCAATTAAGCCAATTAAATTGGAAGTAGCTCATACTTTGTCAATTATCTAAAAAACTTTCGATCCACGTATCTTCAAACTGAGCCGTAGTGTTTGATTCGAATCGTAGCCAAATATAAAAGCGGGTACCGGATACATGATTTCACGCTTGCTTTATTGGTGATTGTGTGAAGTGTTAAGTCTACATAGTACAACTAACAAGAATAAATTGTCATTTTGTTTAGGCGAACTGAAGGAACTCGACGTGTAATATGGATGCCGTCTAAGTTGCATGCAACAAATAGCGCTCGCTCCATACCGACACGTCGATGACGAGTTTACAAACCTCGCCAGGGCTCAATATATCATTCATGGAGGGAGATGCGGGCGAGATCAACGCGTCGGTATGCCGCCTTAGATGATGAAGCGATAATTAACGTTCCTTAGAACAGCCCTTCGTATTTAAAATAAATTCCTTGACACGACTTTAGCGATTTGTCGCCATCCCTAGAATGTTGATCCCCCTAACTCTCTACGCTTTCGCAGTGAGACACCGCGCAGAATCGTGAGTCAAGCCAATCTAGTTTCCGCAATTCAAGGGACCTCAGGCATGCGATGACCCAAACCACCCCCTTCACGCGCTAGATCCCTCCATAGGCCATCCGGCTACAAAAGGCCTCGAACTCGGCCTTGGAGATGGGAGTTAATCATTCACACAGCATCAATCAACAAGCAAACTTCTAGTCACTCATTAAATTTTCCATCACTTTTCATCGACTTCCATCTCTCACCAACAACCCCCCAAATCAATCAAAATGCAGCAACGCAACCTCATCGCTCTCATCACCCTGCTCGCCGCAGCAGCCAACGCGGCCCCCGTCGGCACACCCGCGGCCTTGAGCGCTGTCGGCCCAGTCGCCAGCAAGGCGATTGAGAACACCGCCCGCGCAGCCCTCGCCGGTCGCGGCGGTCCCGGCATGGTTGCCGGCGGCGTAGGCGAAGGGTCCCGCGGGGCTGAGCACTCCGCCGAAGCAGAGCAAGAAGCACAGAAGCACGGACAACACGCCGAAGGCGGAGAGCAAGGAGCCGCCGGTGGTGGACAGCACGCAGCGGAGGAATCGCAGGGTGCAGCTATCGAGGGCCAGCACCAAGCTAAGCAGGGACAGGAGGCGAGCAACGAGGCCGACCATGCCTTTGACCAAGGACAGGCCGCGCAAGCCGCGCAGCAACACGCTGCTGAGGAAGACCACCGTTTCAAAGAGCATGGAGATGGCGGAAAGAAGGCCGGTAGCTACGGTGCGAACCGTGGCGCGAGCAAGGACGGTACTGCGTATAACGACAAGAACGGCGCGCACAGCGGCGACCGCTTCGAGCACGACATGAACGACGGGTTCCACGCTGCGGCTGAAGGGCAGAAGGAAGCCTCTGAGGGCTCCCACATGCAGGGCCAGGGACATAAGCAAGCTCAAGAGTCCTCCAAGGCTTCTGAGAAGGACCAGCACGCCGCTATTGAGGGTTCGCAACGCGCGGAGGAAGGTGCTGCGGGAGGTGCTGAGGGATCTCGGGGTGGACGTGAGGGTTCGTTCGGCGAGTCTGAGGCTGCCCGCGGCAGGAACCAGGGAGCTGCTGGTGAGCAAGGCTTCGGTGCTTTCTTCAAGGGTCTAGGTTTCGCAAAATAGATGCCTCTACCACAAGAAGCGTCATTGCCTAGTTCGCTATCAAGCAGACTTCGCCACGGATAATTGACCTTACGAATACGGTATGGAACGTCAGATTGAAATCATGTAGTAACAGTTGCATTGCGGTGGTATAGACGGGGAAGAATGGTTCATTTGTTGTTTGCTTTATGTCGGTCATGTTTCCTGTTTTAATGTATTAATACACGATCAATTGCTTGCCTCACTCTTACTGTCCTAGCATTAGCGATGAATCTGTGCATTTCATCAATTTATTCACTCCAAAGAGACATTTAATACGTGTACTGACACTTCCCCAACTCCAGTGCTACCGTGAGAAATCCTCTAGTAGTCCCCTCGGACCAGCAACCGTCATGCATGACCACCAAATATATGCGAACTCCAACGCTATGCGTGATTTGTAGCTTGATTTAGCAGAAATAACCACCATTATCGTCAATAGTAACTGTTGAATGAACAAGCCCTGCCTATTTCAAAGGAAGACCTTGGCTTGATATATCGGCGACGAGATTTTTAAACTGCAGTGCAAGAGCATCGACCACTATCGAAACGTCAGGAGCTTCGGGTCGTGCTTGTTCATCTTGTTGACTAAGGGCATTCGGGTCCCAACTCTCGGATGAGGCAATGGCTTCCGTCTTCCCAAGAGCTTTCACACCCTTCACATCCTTTCCTCTTCTAGGTGGGCCTCTCGGAGTGTTTGGTGTAACTATCGTTTCATCCAGCAGGCAGTGCCATCGCGTTATGTAAACGCCTGGTCCGCTCATATTACCGCTTGTTTCCTTCTTCTCTTGGTCATCTACACCATCAATAACCTTCTGCACTTGCGCCCAAGACGAACTCTCCAGTGCGGAGAGATATTGAGCATGAGTATCAATTGCAGCCTTGGCATTCTCCTTTTTATCGTCTGAGAGACCATCGAAAAGGTTCTGCAAAGCCTTGTGCATTTCTTGGGTACCAAATGAACATCTGACCTGAGCCTTTGCAGAGCCGTTGCTGTTTGGCGATGGCTGTCTGAAACACTCAAGGCTACTTTTGGCCCACTCGAGCCATGTCGTGCGTAATTCAGGACACCCCTCGGCAAACTCATGTAGATAGTCGTATGCAAGTTGACGGTTTCGTTTTAAGAGGGCAACATAATCTTCAACACAAGGTGGTACTGTGCCATTCTGTGTTTTTCCATCGTCGCGTTTCTTTGGCTTACTTGTCTTTATCAAGTCTGTCAAAAAGCTTTCGACGGAGCTGATGTGTTTCCGTATATCAACGTTCTTATGAATAGTGCGAATCATGGGCTCAAACACCGATACGCCATCCCGTACTATGGTTGTGGTAAGATCCGGCGTTTGGCGGCATAATGCGTCAGTGATCTTCTCTCTGTCGCGTATCGCAAGCTGAGCTGAATAATATTCTAAGCACTGAGTATGCTGTGCCTCGGTCAGGGAATCGGATAAACCCTTGTCTCTCGTCTCTAAAATCGCGATGATGATAGATTTGTGATCATTTTGGCTCAATCCACGGGCAGCCTCATATTCTCCTGTAGGTGATTTTACATGCTCATCAATAACATCCAAATGCGACTGACTTGGACCTTCTTTACTTTTCCTAATGCTATCGATGGCTTTGCGAAAGTCGCCGGCGTCCCATTCTAACACAAGAGATATTATCCTTTGCATTAGATTCATCCCGTCTGACGCGTTCTGTGTGAATCCGAGCCAATTGGAAATGGCACCAACGCTGACTTTGGCCAAGAATAACCTGACCATAGCGTTAATCATAGTTCCGGCATTTCCGAGACGTAATGTTTGTCCGACGACCGTATATGGGATCAATCCGTGTACATTATCTATCAACTTCAATAGATAGGGGCCCTCAGCTGACAGGACAAAGAGATGATGAAGGAATGTGGCTATGTAGATAATAGCGTAATCTACCGCGGCGTTAACTGCTGGAGAGTAGCTCTCAAGATTTGTGGTCTTGGCAAGATGGTTAAATAGCTCATCGAGTAGATTTCCATAGACCAGATGTTGGACTACACCATCCCAAGCCTTCGCGAGATCTTCAGCCTTGTGTAGGTCGTACGTATCGTTGAGATCCGGTAGCTTGTTGTTGGGTACGCCACTCAACAGACCCCGGGTGACGGATTCATGAATGACGGAGGCGGCCGATGCAAGCCGTTTCCTACTTCCTAATGTCCCTTTATCGTAACTTTCGGATAGATTTGCATCACCGAAGCGTTTCATAATACATCGGAATTTACTGGACCAGAATTTAGATGGTAAATCCCGGAGCCCGGGTATCGGAAGAACTAATCTAGTAAAGAGAAGTTGTAAAAGTGGTGATAGTGATTTTCCAGACCTGCCATCCTTATGTTTATGGGCGCAAGATTCAAACGGGTATCCATAGTTCTCAATTGCTTCCGGATACTTGAAAGTCTGAACTTCTGAGTATGTTTCATGGTGGACGAGAATGTCGAGCAAGGCTTCCAGCTGTTGGGGAGATAAGGTGGCTGAAGACATGGTGGAGAGTAATGAACGGTGAGACGACAGCCTTACGGGACATTCGGAATGAAGAAAACATGAATATAAGAAAACATAAGGAAACAGATTTATATGTATTATCGGAGGCTGAATTGGAGCATTTTGACTTTGTGAAGTTAGTTTGACAGTCAACGTCAACGGTTGTTTCGATGTTATCAAAAAGGTACAAAGTATAAAGTACATTCATCATCCATTTTCAACCCTGAACGTTTAGAGGCTTTGTGACTTTTTTTGCACCACGTGCTGACGTCATCTGGCATGAGTGACTGAACTTAGCTGCTGAATTTGGAGCATCGGTATCCACTCAGGTACAAGATACCACCTTCCCGCGCGCTGTGTAGCTGCATAGCGTTTAGACGGCATACTTTTTGAGTCACACATGAGCTTCAACCAACGTGATACTCGATGTATAATTGATGGATATTAACCCTTAGGTGACTCTATATTAATCCCAAGTATGGGCACATATCCATTCAGATCTAGAGCCCTTCATGTTGTATAACAAACGGTAGACCCATTCCTATTATACTAATTATATCAGATATAGGCATATCTGCAGGTCGTATTATCGATATTCATTTAACCCGCTCCCGACGTTCTGGTGACCAGGTTCAAGTGCATCAAATCCGCTAAACTTGTTACGATCTTTAAACTTAGACTTCTACATAATTATCAGCCTCCATATCAAAATGACTTGTGAGGACGATGCCTCCAGGTCGCGATGATACCGATGACTTTCCTCGGGATTTATACACAGGTATCCTTCCTGTTGTGCCGCCCGAAGGTAGTCTAGACAATTCGTCGCGAAATAATGCCGCAACCGCCGCGTCAGCTGCCGGTGTCCGTGCCTTGAGCGCTCAGGCTATAGCCTTCTACTTTAGAGCTCCCGTCAAGGCTTTCTTCCGTACTCGAGTAGACTATCTTGCCTACGCCCGGAGCGTGCATCAGTCCCGAACGGAGTCATTTGCGAGAGCCGCTGCTAATGATCCGGCCGCCTCAAGACTAGGCATCACTCTTAGGCAAGCATGGATGTGGGCGCGGGGTACAACCCCTGGATTGCTCGCATCCGTCATTCAGCAGCACGGTTGGAGCGTCATACCTCAACAGATTCTTCCGCCGTTGATGGCAAATGTTGGCGTTGGTGCTGTATTATATACTAGCTATCTGCAAATATTAGCCCAGTTACACGAGGAAACTTCGAGAGCACCAAAGAGAATTTTCCCTCCGCCCGACCCGATCCACACCTTTACCGCGGGCTTCTTAGCTGGGAGTATTCAAAGCGTAGTCGCAGCGCCCCTAGATGCCATTCAGGCAAGATACGACCACCGCGATCTAATCAATGGCAACATTGACGGAAAGCCGAGGAGCATGTGGTCATTTTCAGCAGAGAAGCTTAGGGAAATAGGACTACGTGGGGTCTTCGCAGGGTGGGGTTTAACGTTCCTGAAGGATAGCTTCGGATGTGCTGTTTTCTTCAGCACCTTCGAATACGTGAAAGCGCAGGCATTTTATCGATTCATCGGATGGTACTACAGTGACCTGAAACCAGACGATGTTCACGTGCTAGCCCAGAAGAGACCGCCTAAACCACACCACCTAACCGCTACCGCTGATGCCAATGAGAAGACCAATCGCCGAGTCATGATACGACCCCATTATGCAATCGAACCTATGTTCCTATTACTCGCAGGAATTACAGCTTCATTAACGCAGCAATTATTTCTTCATCCCTTGACGCATATTCAAGTTCAACATTGGGATCATTTAGAAGATCTAGATGCCAAGGCCGCTAAGATGAGAGACGCGGAGGCTGCAAACCCCGACAAGCCAAAGCGTAGGTGGCGCATGCTTCGGGCTTATTACCATGCCTATCAAGAGACCTGGACACAGTGTGTCGCAGAGGCAAACTCCGAAGGTAGAGGTTTGACACGATGGCTATATCGTGGTTTTTGGTGGAATACGAGTGAGTATATGCTCACCATATTGTAAATCATAGGTTGTTAACAATTTCTACCATAGTTCGACAAGTTCCAAGCACTAGTGCTGGGTTAATTATCTTCGAGCTGGTTCGACGGAAATACGGTGCCGGAAACGAGCCCGTACGGGTTGCACAAGACGATTACGAAATTCTCCTTGATTAGACACTAGCGACCGTCTCTAGACTTAAGGGGGTTGGAAACGCGGTTCGGAAATCCCCACTCGGCGTAAGGCTTCTTTTTACAGCATTCCTAGCGGACTATATACCCCTAGTGATATTGGTATAGACGTAGAGCAATCAAAGAGAGCCGTCTCATCTCCCCTTATTCCCAGCACTGCGAATAAATGGCTCAAGGGGAAGGACCTGACCTTCTGGTGTGACCCCCTCGTAAAGTTGCGCCCATCGATAATCTAACACCTCCGGAGTTGGCCACGCATTCTCAGGATCACGCAGCCACAGACGTAGAAGATGGCGACTATATTCGTTGAATTAATTAATTGGGCCTTGGCGCGCATAGAAATGGCATTAGACTCACCGTTTTTCTGGCGTATCAGTAAAACCGTCTCTTGCGTGGAAAATAGCAAGATTGTTAATGTACTGGATATCGCCTTTCTGGAAGTCGGTATTCACGCAGTACTTTTCTCCTAAGAAGTGAATCGTATCGAGAGCCTCTGCCTGCGCCTCGGTAATAGGCGGTATGTCAGCGCTCCTCGGGAGAGCACCGAAGCCGACAAAGTAACGGCGGCCGTATTGCAGAGCTACCCTCTCAGGCGTAGAATCCGTTGCCGGAAAGTGGAATAATAGCGGCCTTTCCTTCCATTGTTTGTCCGCCTTCTCAAAACTATCGAGTTGGACAAGTTAGCCAGACTAACACCTCATTTTCCCCTCTGAATCACGAGGAATGCAATACTAATCGAGCACATTCTTTTATGTTTACTCACACTTCCATGTCCCAACTCTGGGAAAGGGTATGGATGAGATCCGGACGAGTGGCGGCAATCTCATTATACACCCGCCAAGTACTGGCTAATTTACTAGCTCCACCAGCCGCCGACGTCTCGAGCGCAAATAACGATACGATATCTCCCGAGTCCGTGTGGAACACCTGCTTATCGGTAGTGTACGCTGGACTGCCGATGGAGCCATTATTCTGCGACCAAGATAAGTCTTTGATGTGACTAAGGACCACATCAGCTGGCTGGCCATTATACTTGTGGTCCTGTCGGCCGCGCTGAGCTGCGATGTGCGCGGATATTCCTGCATATATGATGATATTCTCCTCGCGAGTGTGCTCATCAACGCGAAGACCGCGGATCACGAAGAATCCATGTCCGTTATGCAGCTCTCCCGACAGACGGCGCAACTCCGCGTGCAGATTCGGCAGTGGGAATGTGTCTGCTGTGATATGGCCTAGTGACAATCCCAAGCCTGTGTTTTCACCGGTTAGAATTCAACATGCTCGAGGCCGGGATCGCTAGTTTCCTACCTTTGAAGTGCTCAACAGCTCGATCTATCTCATTCAATTGCTCATCATTGAGGACGTATGTCCAGTCATACGTGTCTGCGACACTGTCGCCTTCCCAGACCAAGTCACCAGTCAATTTCGCTGGAAATCCTTTCGGAAGGATGGTGGGCAGGTTCCCCTCTTTGAGGCGCCGAGCCGCTCGGGCTTGCCACTTGTCGCGATCCGGCGCATATGATATATCGGGTTGTCCCGGCGGAGCCGTTGCCGCCGGTGTGACGAAAGTAACAGTCGTCGACATTTCTTCAGATTTAGAATATTTACTTAAAATCTCCTATCTGTTTTATTTAATTGTTCAAGGTTTCCCCCTCTTGATTCTCGTTTGTCTTTCGATACCTCGATAGTTAGTGCTACGATCTAGTTGGAGAATTGAGCAATACTTTGCCGAAATTGCGTCATCCGTCGCCTTTTGGGTGACATTCGGAGATAACCGCCAGTTATATTTCACCTAGCATCACTATCATGTATAATCCATATATTAACATTAAGAACTATATCATTTTAACTCGAGTATGCTACCTTTCACGAGACTAATATGTAGCGAAGCGAATTGGGTTGAAGGAAAGTGTTTAGGGTATCTTAATCATAATCGAATGCTACACTAGAATCCCAATCCTTCTCTGGCTCCGAAGCAGCGCTACACCTGTGGCTAAGGAATGTCGCCACTATAGCTAGACAAATCGTCCACCGATATAAGTCTCCATGCCAAAGAGATGTCTGGCAAGGGATGATGGAAAGGCTAGCTTCAGTCCTACTAAAGCTGCTTGATTACAATTCATAGGCTCAATACCAAGGAAAGCCCATCCAATCCACAGCTCCGACGCCCTTGCTCATGACAATTCACTCCCCTTCGTTTAGATTTCTTCGGTCGGCAATGAGTAGCATTAATATACTAGGTTCATCTTACTTCGTTTTCGAGGGATAGGGATGGTTAATGTTTGCGGTTAGGTGTAGTCGGTCCTAACATCATATGAGCGACGCTACATCTTTGCGAGGCTTCCGCTCACGTTTTATATCCAATTTGAATTTTGCCGCCTCTTTATATATCCCGAAGAAAGGGTGACACGCAAAGCCAATGACGCCTAGCTTCGTTAGATTGACACTCAAAAGACAAATCAAGCGGGTAGACATGTCTTTGGACTCACCGGCTGGTATTTTGAAAAGGATACTGCCCATCCCTCTCGCTATACCCTTGAAAAATCCTATAAAGCCATCCTTCCTGGCACACTTATAAGGCAGCACGAACCAATCGGTCATGCCATCGAGAAGACCGAACCATAGGACCTATGAGACACGTTAGATTCCCACCACTATAATTCCACAATGAAGGGCGAGGCTCACTATAAAACTCGCAGCGCACGCTGACGGGAAACCGGTAATCTTGGGCCACTTCCGAACGGTGTCATCATGGTACAGAGTCGGTATGAAATGGAATGTCTTCGCCGCACCATGTCCGATCACGAAAGGAATTTTCAGACAGCCGGTAATAATTAACCACATCCCTTTAGCCATGTCTACCCAACCCATCCAAAAAGGGTGACATCCCTCCTCTTCCTCTTCCTTCTCGTCCTCGTGCTTACTAAGGCCGCCGGCTTCCAGGTATCGGTCCCAATAGGTAGGAGGTTCGTACGTCGTCGTTATCGCTTCCCGGGGCGCTATTTCCGGCTCTAGCGCCGGCGCCGGCATCTGCACATAGTACACGTTCTCGTCGTGGCCCATATTCTCGGGGTGTCCCATGTTGTTGTTATTCTGCGCCTGGGGGATGTCGTCGATCGGAGCAATGAACTTCATACCGAAATCTCTTCTTCCAGTCATAGAAATCCGCGAAGTAGTAGCGGAGGGCGGTCGTTCAACCATCTTGTCCTTTCAATCGCTCTCTAGGCGACCGGTCACACGCGAGCTTGAAATATATACTAATGCACGCCCAGATCCCGGGATACTTTGTCCTCTCACTTAATTCTCGCTGCCTAAAAATTGGAGAGCGCCCGCCGAGCAAAGGAGGAGAAGATGCATGCGGTATATACAGACGCAGGTCGATTTTTCTGAGAAAGGCTGTCGCGAAACGCGCGAGCTTCTGTGCCGTTTCTTGGGGATTGGGAAAATGCGGCGGAGCCGTCCCTTGTCGATCTTTACAGGCACCGAGATTATCGCTAGGGTGATTGGTCCAGCCCGCAGGGCCATTGGCTTCGCTGTACGAGCGCCATTACGAGAGACGTGCGCCCAATCGGCTGATTTTTGGCGTTGGAATCGGTATGTTTTTTCGAGCACCAGCACCAGATCGTGGCGCAGCGTCATCTTATCACTACTACTAATCTGCAGCAATTCTATGCCGAAGGGTGGGCTTGAGGCTGTGCGATTTCAATTCGTTTTGTCTTGGCTTCATGGTTTAGTAAATTTTAGCAGCACACGATTGAAGAAGGATCGTGCAATGATACCCTGCTACACAACTATGTAACATCACCCCGGTTCGAGCTGAGCGTTCAACCAATTCGTTTGTAGTGTTTGGTTTCAGCACTCAACGCCAGCGGGGACAATGCCTGACTGTACCTATCGTAATCGTCTGCCTGGATAAATGTGGCGCTCTTCTCAATGCTATCCGACCCTCCTAACATGAAATACAGCTCAATGTCTTCGCCGTCGGCCTTTTCAATCTTCCAACCGCCTCTATGGCGATAGGGCTTCACGAACTCGTCCAAAACACCCTTAACCTTCCCCAGCGCCTCCATAAACTTGGTCTTATTATCACTTCGCACAGTCCAAATCGTCACCACAAGAACCGGTGCATCGAGCGAAGACAGAAACCCCTCATCCTCAGTCTTAGGTAGCATCTTCACGCCGTCAATGTGCCCCGGCCTCATCTTCGCGAGATCGAGATGCGGCGCCAAATCTACGGAAATCTTCTGGTTCTCGGGCGTAGCTAGAACTGCATGGTGTTGGTCGACGGAATCCCAGTGCGCTGAGACCAGCGCTACACCTGGGTCTTTGACTTGCTGGAACAGCGCTGCCCCGCGGTCCGGGATCAGCCACGGCGCATTTTTGGCGCACCATTCTCCCTGGAAGCCAATTCCGTCTACGCCTATCTTGCGGAGTTCCGCCGTTATCTCTCCCGGAGTGGTGGTAGGTAGGATGGATATTTCGGTGACCGTCATTTTCGATTAGAGTGAGAGTCGAGGTAAGTGAAAGAGTGACACTTTTTACGTTCAGACTCGATTGTCGACTTTCTTCTGTCGGTTCTGAGGTCGTGATAAAACCTCGTTGAGCACTCTGCTGCTTCGGACCTCCGGTGACATGATGCGTTCGAAAGGATTGCTCGATCGCGTCTTACATGTGCCTTATATACACGAATGCTCTTGCGATTGTCAAGAAGAGTTCATCTGCATGTCATCCCTTACACCCCTTCATATGCCTCAAGGTGCTCCTCCCTTGTGCGACCCGACGTCTGTCCAAGCAGCAGGTTTGCGAGCTTCATTAACCATGAGGTTCTAAACTCCTTTTTTCTCTGTCCGGCATCATTATCTCCGCATTTGCCTCAATTGGGATTGCATATCCCCGGCCCCTGACTAAAGTCGGCAGCCTTCGTTCTCCCGGTAGCTCTTAATCCGACTAAACCTACCTATTATCCCGGAGAGAAGGGGAAGGTGAGTGAATTAGAATTATCGCGGCAATGTTGCAGTATAGAGCTTTACTGTCACCGCTTATTTCTACCGGGATAGAGGTCCTGCTGCCTCAGCCTCTGTTCCCTTTAATGCGACGGGATAGCCAGAACACTTTCATGGCTCGAATATAAAGGATATTTCATAAAATGTTTATTGAATGGCGTGCTACTCGTATGCACAATTGCATGCCTGTTAAGTAGGTAGATGTCGTCTAGTGCGACCGGTATACCTCCAGGCCTACTACAAGATATGTCACGATATAGGTAGGTAATTACTATTATTTAGGTTGCATATGATTTATACCTAGGTAGAATAGCAATGATATCCCATCCTAGGAAAATAGCAGGTTGGATGCAATATCCAACATTCATGTAGGCAGGAAGCTTGAGAATTAACAATGTATACAATTTGTGCCTGTTTTCACCATATGAAAGAACTCTGCGCTTATTCCAGGTTTTGTGTCCTCATGTATTGTTGGGATATATTTTGAGTAGATCATAAACCGTGTTTTACAGCGTGCCATCATCTTCGCCCCTTAACGCCTTCATCATGCACCAAGCCTATGAATATCATACCCGTATATACACCCTTCCCTCCTCCAATCCTCACAACTCGCTCCTCCTAGCCTCAGAATCCAACCCATCCACCTCCCCAGCAAGCGGCGCCATCTCCAACCTCGCCTCCTCCGCCTCCCGTCCCTGCAACTCCCTCTGCACAAACGCCAACAACCTAATCGCCCCGGCAGGCGTAACCCCCTCCACGCGCCTGGCCTGCCCAATACTCTCGGGCCTAGCCTCCTTCAGCGCGGCCCTCTCATGAAAGCTAAGCCCGAACACCTCATCGTAATCAAGCTCCGTAGGTAACCTCAGACTCTCGTCTTTGAGGAAGGCTTTGCGTTCTGCAGCCTGCATATTAACGTACGGAGCGTATCGCGTCTCGATCTCAACACGCGTCCGGATGCGCTCAGGGAAGTTCTTAATATCCGGGATCACGTCTAGTAAGTCGTTGACCTTGACGCCGTGTAGCCTCAGAATATCCAGCGCGCACCGGACCTTGCTATCGACTCTATTCGCGAACCCGGCGGCATTCCACGCCGGGGCGCTCTGCACGTATCCCCCGAGCAACTTCGTCAGATCGGCCATATGTGCTTTATCGTCCGTGTATCTGCTCCACCTAGTATCCCCTACAACGCCCCAATCACGCCCCATCTCCGTAAGCCGGAGGTCCGCGTTATCCGCGCGCGTGCTCATCCGGTACTCGCTGCGGCTCGTGAACATGCGGTAGGGCTCGGACACGCCCTTGGTGATGAGGTCGTCGATCATGATCCCGATGTACCCGTCCGCGCGCGTGATCTTAACTTGCTCTTTCCCTTGGGCGCTCCTCCCCGCGTTGATCCCGGCGATGATGCCCTGGCCCGCAGCCTCCTCGTACCCCGTGGTCCCGTTGATCTGGCCCGCGAGGAACAAGCCCTCGATTGCCTTCGTCTCGAGGGTGCTCTTCAGACCCCTTGGATCCACGTAATCGTACTCGACGCCGTACCCAGCCTGCGTCATCTGTACGTTTTCCAACCCACGGATGGTGCGCAGAAGTTGCTCTTGGGCTTCGGCTGGGATCGTCATGGACAGGCCGTTCGGATAGATAGTATCGTTATCAAAGCCCTCAGGCTCAAGCCACACGATATGCTGGTCCTTATGCCCAAATTTTATGATCTTCGACTCCAGCGAGGGGCAGTACCTCGGGCCCCTTACCGTCTCCCGAATATGCACCGTCTTATCCAAGTTCGCGCGCGCAATGTCGTGAGACCTATCATTCGTGTACGTCGCGTGACAGAGCAGCTGCTCGCTCACCGATACGCGGTCGTTGAGGTAACTGAACGGTTCCGGTGGTTCGTCTCCGGGCTGCTCCTCCAGGATCTCGAAGTTAATGCTGCCTTTGTGTAGGCGTGGGGGTGTGCCCGTCTTTAGCCTGCCGAGCTTGAACCCGGCTTCCCGTAGAGACTTGCTTAGGCCGAACGTAGCTCTTTCCCCTATCCGACCTGATGGGAAAACATCTAGTCCGATGTGTATCTCGCCGCTGAGGAAAGTTCCGGTCGTGATGATGACCGCGCTGGTCGGTAATACCTCACCCGATTCTAGTCGCACACCTGTAATCTTGTTCTTAGACGGACCAGTAACTGGGTCCACCCTCTCCCCCAACACAATATCCGACACGGTATTCGTAATAATGTACAAATTCGGATATGACTGTAGCTCCTCGCGCATGTGCTTCTTATACAGCGCTCTATCGATCTGGGCGCGGGGTCCCCAGACAGCCGGACCTTTCCTCCGATTCAAGATCTTGAACTGGACACCAGCTTTATCGATAATTCGCCCCGCAACTCCGTCCAAAGCATCGATTTCTCTTATAATAGTACCTTTTCCAATACCGCCGAAACTAGGATTGCACGAACAGACTCCGAGGTTGTCGAGTTTGGGGGTGACTAGAGCCGTTCGCGCGCCGGACCGGGCGGCGGCTGCGCTGGCTTCGCATCCGGCGTGACCTCCGCCTATAACGATAACATCGAACGGCCTGTGTTACTTTCAATTAGCTTAAGATTATTTACAATGTTAGGACCAAATCAAAACGTATATTACTCACCTCGCATCCGGAGCAACAGTGGCGAAATTACTTCGTTGAAGGCGCGAGGCGAGGGGTCGTCTGTGAGCCGTGCCAATAGGCCGGCTCAGACCCCTAGGTCTCCAAGCTTTCTTCATATCGAACGCGATATTACAAATACCGAATTCAATGTGTAGATGTTGCGATCTAGCATCGTCGTCGATTGTCTGAAAAGCAAATTTCTCGATAAGAAATCGACGATAAGCAGTTAAGCCTGAAATGGTAGGCGGTGTGGGTCTATCTACTAAATCCGGTAAGCGGTTGATTTTCTGCTCGTTTTATTCATTACGTAACTTGAGTTAGGTAATCCATAGAACTGAGTCGACGGTGCGACTTGAAATGAAGCCATTACAAAGCTTATTATATAAACTTTAAAAACATTCAAACCTTCAACTTGTTTATTTCAACGTACATTCATTTTATGGAGAAGCGCTTACTCAGATATCATGAGAAAGGGATACGATAAGATGTCTTTGACTCTTAGATGCTATGCCATGCATTGATAATTCCGACGTTATGCTGACCCAGACTTTTCCCAACCGCCTAAAGGAACCCATCATAATATACAAAGCCACGTGCTAGCTGTTTTACCACCTCAACGACCTTTATTCCTTCTCCCATAAAGTTTAGAACTATGTTGTATTCCATTTTTCTGCGCGTGGCTCGTGAGACACTATTGGCCTTTATTTAGGCTTGTCCTTATTCTGAGATAAGATCCTAACGGCATCTTTGCTAAACACGTAGCTAAGACCGCTCCAAACAGTTGTTGTGGCCACCAGATATCTACCTTCACGTTAGCTAATATGATAGGAGTAGATTGGTGAAACACTCATGTAATCAGTAATGTGGGTGTAGTGAAACATACTGGAATGCCGCCATAGCTGCGCTAACGTCGGCGGCCACAAAAGGGGTCACCATAGTCGTTCCCATAAGCCCTAGCTGCAAGAACGTGTTGTACTTGCTGATAGTCGTAGGCTTCACTTCTGCCGACGGCAGAGAGAAGTCCCAATACCTCGTGAAGGTCTTTGGTGGTGGAAGGGATATCCATCGGTAGTATATGGCAGAAATAGCTAGGCCAACATCGCGCCCGAGAATTATGAAGGCAAGCCAAACTTAAATAGTCTTACATTAGCTTGTTCGATCAAAAAAGGTAAAAGGTAGTAGAAGGGGAGAGAGAATATATCATTCATATCGCGTGGTATTTCGCGCAAAAAGTGTGAGATAATCTTACCTGGTAGCGCACCCTTGTAAGCCAAGCACACGGTCAATATTGTCATGAGTATCTTATCCGCCATCGGATCCACGACACTCCCGACGACAGTCTGAAGCTTCCAGCGGCGAGCGATCCAACCATCAAGTAAGTCCGACACTCCCGCGTAAGCGAATAGGCCTAGAGCCCACGCGTGAGCATCGTGGATGATAGCATAACCGACAAATGGCGCGGCTATGAGGCGCGAGAATGTCAGGATGTTAGGTACCGTGTATATGTTTTCATGAATCGTCAACACAGGTATCACCTTGGGGATCACGTTTCGAATCCCTCTAGGCTTGGCGGCAGATGGTATTTCTGGCTGTGTCGACTGAGAAGATATTCTAAGATTAGGGTCAGTTGGAATACCTTACATTGAGTTATAATTTTCTATTCGAAGACATTAAGCTTCAACGAGAGACCCCGCTATAGACATTTGTCGCGAGAAACACGATGCGCATATAGGCTTAGGAGGATGATAGAATAGCAAGGATAACGTACTGATCCTTACTCTTAGTCTCATTTTTCTCTTCAAGAAGCCTGCAGGATTGAGAAAAGCATCTCCTAAGTCCATATCCACATAAGACGGTAACTTCAGAGCTACATGTCGAAGTCGCATTAAGTTGTGAGCAGGTCCGCCTTGGTATAGTGTCCCTTGAGAAATACCTAGCTGCACGTGTAGTAGCGATCCGGGATCCAGGAGAGTTAGTACATATAATGGGTAAGCACCTCCTCCAGGTGTGCTGAGTGGCGTCTACCGAACTTCTTATAGGACTTTCAAGACCGTTAGAAAACGAATTCCTGCTTAGACCCGGTCCCGAGCCCAAGCTCGGACAACAGCGGGAAGCATGAGCGCCACCGCGGAACGCCCGTAAACTCATATCGAGAGTATCATATTATGGACCAGTCGCACAATCCACCGGAATGGAGCTTTTATTGTCCGGCAACGAATGTCGGGATGATTAAGAATGGAGGGTTCAGAAAATAGTACATTCACAGTTGAAAAAAGTTCTTTCTGGCACCGTGTTTGAGCTGGATGCCACTTCGCCCCACTAATTTACCTTTAAATTGATTAGTAATAACCACAAATTAATACGCGAAAGATCATCGGAATGTATGACGTGATGTGGCCCGAGCGTCTTATTTATTGAATTACCCCTTCCTCCAGCTCTTCCTCAAGCCCCTGATTGTCGAGACAAGTCACATTCCGTAGGAAACTATTATTATCGCGGGATATCATAGCTCAAGTATTCATTTCTATCAATGTGCTAATATCGCAAGTGTCTAGCACTAGCAAATATTCCTTGAACTGACCAATTGGTGAAGTCCCCTTGCAGAGCCTGTATCCCGCGGAAGTCCGCAGCAAAAGCAACAATTAACACCCTACCTCCTCTACCCTCCCGGCCGTATTCTCATAAGATATCTCCATGACTTTTATCCGAACGAATCTTCCCAGTCTGGCAACACTAGACAAAGGAAATCATAGAAGAAGAATGCGTCGAAAGAGAAATCCCATCAAACTTTCAATCCCCTTCTGTAGCTGATGCTGCAGCACTAGATGAGGGAAAGAAACCGGAGGTATCGAAAACTCATCATTTCCTTAATCTCGTTAAACAACAACGCCCACTCATGGAAAATATCTTGTTTTTCTTTCCTTTTCTTCCCGCCTGCTCATAAACTTCCGGTAGAAGGGTGATCCCTTTAAATTTATGAGTGTGTGTTGTGAAGTGTAGACTGTACCATAACGCCTTGCTAGAGCACCGAGCACAGAAATTGCAGGCCAGGATTGTGTAGTATGGTAGAAGAAAGCACCGTCTTGTGCTCACTCGATCGACTCCAAAATCAAATCCGTTGTTGCTTGTGGTCATTGAGTCCTTCCATCGACATGTTCTGTAACACGTTTTGGAGGCCACTAACCTCCGACTTAGTCATTCTTACCACGGTCAGTTTACTCATGTGTATCTTTTTGTCGTGGGGATACCAACTGTTGAAAGTTATCATTGCTGATGAAACCGCCTGCCCATTCCTGCTCTGTCACCATATTTGACGTAGGCTCCGAATTCTCGAGGCCCAGAGGCATCGTTGGGGGCGTAGTCTCCTGGCTAGAAGATGCATTCTGTCCTGTATGCTCAGGTATAGAAGCACTGAAGTCAGTGTGCGTCTGTTGATTACCCCGGGCATCATAGCCGTTTTCCAGTTGGTTGACGAATGCGGCCGACGAACGTCCGGACGCTTCAGTAGTATACACATCGTTATTCTGACCCGTGCTGGCCTGATCATAAGAGTCGCGGTGGTGGTTAGAAGAAGGAGTGGTTGCTGCTGCTGCCGCGGCCGCAGCCGCTGATGACTCGAACACGGTGCCGTTGGAGTAGGATGACTGACCAGTCATACTCTGGTTTCCAAGACTGCCGCCATTGCCAAGGAACTGAGTTGAACCCATTGGGGTTCTATCAATCGAATTAATGCTTGCATAATCCAAGTGACCCATTCCATTCGCTCCTTGTATGGTCGAATGCCGACGAGACGCTAACGATGTTGGATGAGGGTAATTCACGGAAGACCGTGGTGTCATGCCGTACGGCAAACTACTCGACTCGTAATTGTAGTTTGGTGTCGCGGGTGGGGCATACGTTACTGGAGGCGGCAACGTTGGGGCCATGGTTGGAGCCATGGTATAAGTAGAGACGTACTGGTCTGCTCCCCAAGTTGGCTGGGTGAATGAAGGCATGGTCGGCATAGACATGGAGCGTGCACCTGCGCCGTTAACGTAACCGAATGGATGGTTCATCATGGCATGTCGAAAATGCGGTTCCGTCATCAGGATTTCTTGGTCATCTACTGGAGCTCTGAAGCTCCCGGATGATATCAGGGGTCCACGAGGGACAATACCTCGTAGGTTGGGATCATGGCTTGGCGTAAGAAGCCGTTGATTGACAATGTCATCAATGCTGTAATACGAAACCATGTGATGCTGTATGCCTTGGTATGTGACACTAATGGTCTTCTTGACTAGCCCCTCTTGCTTGAATTGATATGAGTCAATGAGAGATCCAACCAGGGCTCTTTCAGCATCGTTGCGACTGTTTGCCATGGCATCCATGTGTTGCATAGAGTTATTGATGTTCATAGAGTTACTCAAGCCATTACTGACAGAGTTAGATCGTGAACTATTAGGAGGCTTTGTAACACCCCCTTCTGGCTTAGAGCGCTTCATAGCTCGCTTCTTCTCGCCTGGTTGGAAGGGCTTGTCGAGCTCCCGGTACAAAAGGAAGTTGCCTAAGATGCGGCTTGGACTCCAAGGCACACCGTCTGTCCACCGCTTGATTCCAGAGGAATGTTCCTCATAGATGAACACGTTGCCGCTGACGATAAGAGAAGATCGCTCTCTGTCGTGAGGTCGACGCGGCACGTGGAACAAGTGGCCGCTCAGGCATGCTTCGAACAGGATGAGCGCGTCCATGGTACTCGCGATGTAGCCGCGGAACGTGGGCTGTAGAGGACTCGCCGCCACGCCCGAATGTCCCGATGATAGCGGACCCGAGTGGCCCGTAGGTCGGTCGGGACCGGGCAGCATGCCGCCGGAAGACATGGCTGCGATTGCGGTCGAGCGTATTCGAGGATAAGTTTTACTCCTGCTAGTTAAGATGCAAGCGATAGCTTAACCGATGAAAGCTTTCGCGATGATAGTTAAAAGGAGTATTGTTAGGCGGAAGTAAACTATATCTCCAAAGACAATGTCCCAGCACGTAGGTTGAATTTGGATAGTTTACTGCGCGCCCAGGTGTAGGATAGTGTTTGTCGCGACGTGAAAGCAGATATGCTCGCAAGTCGAGACCTAGTTGCTATCAAGAGAGTTAAGGTGCAGGTTCTGAAGTGTCTAAAGGACCTGGCGTGAATTGTAAGCTAGAGTGAGGAAGTGAAGGAAGCAAGAGCGTAGGGGAGAATTCAGAATCTTACCTCGAAACGAATGGTTTACAGTTTTCAATGAGAGTGAAGAGATGGAGGACAAGCTTCGCTAAAAAAGGATATCTGGCTGCAGGGGCTTCAATATATATCTTAAAAGGAGAGCTTTCGGAAAGACCATGCGTCTTGTTATTACGTGCTGCTCTGGCAACCGAAGATAGAAAATGGCTCTGACGCCCCTGGAGTTTATTACCTCGCTTCGAACACTACGAGGACTATGTCGATTAGAGGGAAAGGGAAAAGACCCTTTGTGGCGCCCAGATAGAGCTGTTACGCGAACCTGATTGTGGACTTTGACCGTCGAATAGACCCAGATCGAGCGAACCTTAATGGGGAGGGAGGAAATTAGTATCTTGTCTGCGTAGATGTTAGGCAGAGTACTTCTATTCCTAAGAAGGACTTAGATCTCCGAGAGAGGCGTGTCGTAGGCTAAATGGAGACGGTGCTACGATTGAGTTCGTGGCTGCCGCCTCAGAAAGCTACAAGTAGGCCCCTAGTTGCGCTTAGGTAGCTGCTCGGAGCTTCGAAATGGTGGTCCAAGTGGCGTTTATCAACCTCGTTAAGCTTTCAGATTCTCAGGGGAATTCTAGACGGACTCCGAATTGGTGTGCTCGTGGTGATAAAATTCCGCCCGTCGGTATTCCTTGGTTAAGGAGATCTGCTGTATGTTTGGCACCTGGCTAGATAAATGGAGGATATTGACCCTTCAATTGCAGGAAGGCTTCCTGTATACTTAATGTTAGCCAGCCTTGACATTTTATCCAAAACATAGGTAAAGTCTTGAAGATGATAGTATCGTAGGATATTGTCAATGTCCATTATTGTCTCAGATTATAACTTACAAGGAGTGGCTTCCTGTTGATGGGGTGTAGATAAAGTGCCTGAGTTCTAAGTTAGCGCTGACAACACTGAGTTGAGGCTCCAAACTCTGTTGTGCATTCGGTAAAGTTGTGAATAGTCAGCGTCAAATGATGATAGTGTAGGATTTAAAGTTGAGAGTTGAGGCGTCCTGGATTTGCTTTGACTTTTTCTTGTAAGCTGAGAAATCTTGGAAAGATTTGGGATTTGTCGGTATGTGTAGAAGAGTAAGATAGCACACACCAACCTGCTGATATTATTTCACTGTTTGAGAGGAGAGGAGAGGAACTGCTGCCTTATCAATTACTGGTTTCCCAAGTATTGATGAGATGTAGTTGGCACTTGCCCCCTATAGATTGCCGTATTTGACTATAAAAATTGAAGATTGGAGAAGGCACGATGTAGTATAGGGTAGGAAAGACGAGTAATTGGCCAGGGTGTCTTGATGGATTGGGAAATAGAGGGTTGTGCTTCCAAAGAACAAGTTGAGCAGTTTGAATAAACCGGGAAAGACCACTGACCTATTGCGCAAGTAGCCCGGGAGTTCTCTGCAATTGGTGTCCTTTTGCAGATAGAGGAAGAACATTGAATGCACAGGGTCTTTCTATAAATTCTTCCATTCGTGTGCCTAGCAGTAGCTACTTGTCTATTCACCTCCTTTACCTTACACTACCACCGTCCGTTTCATTAATTAGTGTCCTTGGACACTGCAAGATGCCCAGACATGAAACAAATACATTGATTGTATAACCTCTAGCGTAGTCTATGGATTAGATACTAATTCATTCTTAGTGTGTACAGCTAAAGAAATCATGACTACATGCGAATTTCTCACTGTGGAGCTTCCAGGTAGTTCTAAGTCGCTCTTGCCGTGCCGAGTATATGTCCGGAACATCAATATATGCCTGGAGGGATCCAAATACAGAAGCTACGGTTATGTAGTATATAAAATGCTACGGCCAGCTATGTCAGTCTATCATGCACATATATTCTTCACACATGCATTCATGACTGTTCTTGCTGTGTCTTTTATTATTATCTGCTTTAGTATCGAATCTCTTCACCGTCGTTTTTTTCCTATTTGTTCTCTTTCTCCTTTCGTCTAGCCCTCCACGATGTATTGAAATGTATTGAAATACATCACCTATCTTTAGAGGAACCGATCATTTTAAACCCTGCAACGAGAATACTTCTGCAAAATATATGGAATATAACCAACGAGACTTATCAATTATTTCTTAGACTTTATGGAACAATCAATTGAGATCATCCCTTCGAGCCAAGCGGTTCAGATACATAGTAGATATACGGCGGATCTAGAGAATACCTACAAAGAGAGTAAGCTTGTTTCTATGCCATAAGCGAAATGGCTACCTATGACACTTAAATCGGATTCGTGCGGCCAACTATAAAGACTAGGGAGGCAATCCCCGCCTTTTTCTGGTAGCTATAGCTATAGCTCTCCTGCTGTTGATGTAATATGACGGGTTGATGATGACTTTGGAAGGGCCAGCTCTCTAGGTGTTGTAAAGCTGCCTAAGTATGCTGGGAATCCAACCTTGGAAGTGCCAACCGGCCGGTAACTATTTTGGTTTCTTTTTATCTAAACTATCTGTTGAGTAATCGATAGACAAGGCATATTCGTTAATTTCATCTAGTACATCTCTTCAACACAGAGCGCAAACCTCAACCAGTCACTGTAATTATGTACAAGTATATATAATAAAGGAGTTTAGTCTAGGTAGGTATATTTGAATGTCTTGTGCTCTCCTGTCTCGATATTTGTTAGGCAGTTTGTAAGGCAGTTGGTTGCAAAGTCTTCGGGGAGACAAGTGGCAGCTTGCTCGACTGCTTAGCACCACGCCGAACTCCGTAAGGTATGTAATGCCTGCAGAATAGGGGTAAAATAGTTCTAGATACCTTCTGCCACTTAAGCAGGTATCGGAGTCGCCGATTTACTGCTCTGGTTTCTATGAATATTTGCGAATAATTCCTGGTAATAAATGATAGTTGTAGGGCGTAATACCATAAGAGGGAATCCGAAACTAGCTAGAAAGTGATCTTGACACTTCTAAGCGCGCTTCTAATTTGGATCTCGATGATGTTCGGGGGGGGGATTAAGCTTTGTGCTACTCTATGGCCCGGGTCTCGAGCTCGACTACTGCTGACAAGAAGAATTCCTGTTAACAGACTAGGCTAAGTGTGGAAAAAAGATTAAGGTTTATATTCAACCTTGAGATGAATTGTATAGGGGGTATCCTGTCCAAGACATACCCCGCGAACACTACGAAGTGGCTCAGAGAATTGAAGATTGCTAAGCTGATAATTGGCCTGACTTAATCCTGGAGATGGGCGAGGTCGAAGGAATGCTTTCTTATTGGCACATTCTCACGAGTAGGAAAAGATGACAAACGGAGTTAGCATCTATCCTAGTCTATGATGTTTCCACCGGTAATCCAACTAAATTCTGAGTATTCATAGGTTAGTGTGCACATAATGTAGAGTCCCTAGATTTGACATAGCCTTGCAAAAGTCCCAACGCGCTGACTGGATGTTTGTAAGCGAAGATTCGGTATTAGTTCTCTACATGAATAATATTCTTTTGGTTAGGCCTTGCCCTGGGGTGCCTGGCATTCAACTAGTTTAGGAGAAGGGAGTATACATCACGATGGCAGCTAAGCAGCAGCAGATACGTCCGTACGAGCAATTTTTCTTCTTGGCTTTTATATAGCTTCCGAAATAGCCTTGTTATCAGCTCATCCTCATCGACTTCATACCAGGTTGCCCACATGCAGGTACGGGACCGGCAAACCAAATCCGAAATATGCTTACCTTCGTCCCAACCCAACCGGGGACTCGGTAGACTTGCATAAGAACGACGTGCGATACGTTCTCACGAAGCAAGAGTCCGCGAGGCTTGTGCCGAAAGAGGAATGGCTGATCTTCTAATCTGGTAGCTTCATAGGAGCCGTGATAGCCTCAGTGGGGGTGCCACGGGATGATTCCCGGTCAAATAGATGCGACCAGGCCGATCCAGGCAGCTACTAGAACACCGACGAATGCCGTAAACCTTAAATCGCGGTTGTTGAAACATGGAACTACCCTGCGTGGATTTCTACCTGTCGTTGGTCATTTCATGTGAAATCTGGCTAGAGACTAGCTTTATAGCTGCAGTGGATCTGAAGGACACTTGACGATCTAGACAAGGCGGGGTTGCGCTACTTTCTCCGCATGCCCACCGCCTTACGTGCTTAAAATCTTAGCGTTTTCCTATTTTTAAAAGTCATAGAGAGGTCCGAGGTGTTCGGTGATGTTTCACGTGCATATTCAAAGGCTTTAGAAGGTTAGTAAAAGTCGTTGAGCACGGAGGTTGGTAGTGACTAACGGTAGATATGGTCATGGGAAGCTGGTTGATATACGCACGAGGTGTTTTAATGATATCCATGTGTCATATGCAGAGTCAACGGGCTGTCGCCACTTAAGCTTTAAGAAGCCGAAGCCTTAGCGTAGATCACCCGGAGAACGGATGATCTTGGCGTCGAGACATCGGACCCGTTAGATTACCAAGCCTCCATCCATTAATTGCTCACACGTTACCTCCCGAAACTCTAGTGCGATTTCCTAGAGATCAGTTCTCGAGAAAGAACCAAGGACGTTTCGATGCTGTAGCGCCGTACGCCTCTCCTGGAATTTCGATTGGCACCGGAATAGTATCATCAAAGGCGGATGGATCAGAGGCCTGGGTCTCTTTCTGGCTTGAATTTTGAGATGATATAGGGACTATTGACCAAATTAGTAACCGTTGTCTGGGCAAATATTTAGAGTCTGAAACAATCTGCAGAACCTGGTCTATGGATCTGCAACTCCCAAGAATCCAAATCTTACGTACCGATCACTCCGCATTCCCAGTTGCGACATGTAATCTTCGGGCTACCGGACCCTCTCTCTTTCGTCAGACGACCCCTAAATGCCCGAGTTTCACATTAGCCGCGAATAGAATCTGGTTCACAGAGAGTATAGGCTTACCATGCGCTTTCCGATAGATTTGCGCTTCCGACATAGGCATAGGCAGCCTTAGATTTGCCCGAGTGTTGATGGCGAACCAACATAAGCTTGCTATGCACGAGAATACCAGTTCTGACGCTTTTAGAATCGTGGACTAGTTCTCGAGGGAATGTAGCTGCATCCCACCATTTGGAATTTACACAAATGGTTCCCGCTGCCTAAACGACTGTCAATCAATTGCTCCTTTGTTAGGTCCTCCAAAGCTGTCCTTACATTTTTTCCGCCGCGACTCTTTACAACTGTGTCGTGAGATGGAAAGTAAAATCGGAATTTATCCTGAAATTTCGATTTAGGTAACGCTGACCCCTTACTCTTGCCACCCTTTGCACCCCTCATCCCATATTCTTTGAGGCCGTTGTCACCTTGGGCAGCATAATATATGGCTGTTATTAGGTCCATGTTCACTGATCCTAGGGACGAAACCATGTAATCAACCTCGATATCACCTGTCGTATTGAGCCCAAGAGACTTTATAGCTCGCCCGAGTCCACAATATCCTGTTCGTTGCCATTTATCGCCAACATGTGATGCCGCACTATATTGGCGTTAGCCTCCTAAATGATATCCCGAAGGGTATGAATACTCCAATTATGGACTTACATTGAGTGGACGAATCTATAGTGATTCGCTTCTGAGAAGTCATAGTTTGAAAGGCTGTTTACCAGACTTTCCTCTAAGCCTAGTGCTCGCAAAAAGTAACAGAGCTCGTCGCCGAACGGACCAAGCCCATTAGACGCTTGTGATTTGGAATCGTCGAGCCGAGGAAGGTCTATTATGAAAACCATATTCTCAATAATTCCATCTTCGCCCCACTGCACCATAGAACGTTAGAGGCTAGATAGAATGCATGATTGGGCAAATGTATTTCGACTTACATCGTATGGAACAAAATTCCCGGTCGGAATCACTATTCGCAGGTGTTTGGGGTATTTTAGTAGCTGCAGCTTCGAGTGCATATTTCCAGTAGACATCATGGGTGGAAAACAGAACTTGACTACGGCGCCGCGGGGTGCGTTTGCCTTCATCTCCTCTTGCTGTAGCGAAGTGACATTAGCTTCACCCTTCTTCCCCTATGAATCTGAAGATCATACCTGCGCCTCGCTTGACGCAAAAGCAACCAAAACAATCTTAGTCTTGGCAAAGTTGACCTTGGACATCATCCATTCTTCGTCCCACTGGAATGAACTAATTACGGCAAGCTCGAGATCATCCTTCTGTAAAACCTCCTCGATCTTGATATCGTCTTTGCGTGGGCATCCTTTGACCCATGTTTTCTTCACTATCCCTTTCGGATACGGAAGGCTTGGAGTGTCTTTCGTAGCTAGTTTGGCCGGTGCCTCATCGTTGAGTTTCGGTCTTTGCCGGCGATCCTGTTCGTCGGGTAGCGAATCCGGTGCCTTTCGCTTTCCCGACCTTTCGCGCAACCTTGCGAGTCTTTCCTCTTCCATCTTCTTTCTGTCCATTCCTGCTAGTCCCAGGACTGGGAAGCTGTTTGGCATTGTAGATGCGGATTGTTGTGAATTTGATGGTGTGTCTTTCGGTGATGGCTTTTCGGACTTTGATTTGACAGGGGAGGTATCAGGTTCTTTAGCGATTTTTGTTGGTTTTGATTTTTGGTCTTGTTTGTCATTGTCGTCCTCATCGTCCGAGCTAAGTTCGATGGGTTTCTTGGGTGAGGCGCCGCCAGATTCCTGTAAGGACAAAGCTATCGCGTAGCGTAGGGCGGCATCCTCATCACCACCGAAGGCATCAAGACTATCCATGATAGAGGTAAAAATGGATTATCCAGAACATTAGCAAAGAGAGTTCAAGAAGTTGATTTTGTGGGAAAAAAAAACTCTATTGGTAAGGTTATCTGTTTAACTAATTCTGATATGGTTGAAGCATTGACGGAAAATGGACCGCGCGGAAAGGAACGCGACCTTATCGCGATTCCACGTGATAACCCCGTGGTCTTTCCGGCTTCGGAGAATGCTATTGGCATGACATCATATGAGTGTATACTACTTACTTGCCTATATGTATATCAATGATAAGGATGAATATATAAAAACAAAGCATTGAAATCTGTGGATACCTAGTTGTTATTTAGGTAGCTAATGATTTGTATACATGGGGGATACTGTGGAATTCGTAGATCTAGTAATTCCAATACTTCATGATGATCACATTTGAAATCACATCTTAAAGGCATCTTAAGCCAAGACTCTTGACGATATATCTCGGCCATGGAGGCCTTTCATATTAATGGCTGAGGGTCATCAATAGGCGTTCCGTGAGACCAACTGCCTGAATATATCACCAGAAAAAAAAAACCTTTTTTCTCACCCCTGAAAATCTCATGATCCTATCCCCTCTACGACGAGATCGCCTCCGCCCTTTTTAATCATCTCTACAATGTGAACCATCACTCCTTTCCGAATTTCCATACCGCCTTAAAAGGCCCGGAACCGATCCATCTTCCCATCCAGAAGCCGAAACCCCAGATCTGACGCCCGATCCGATACCAAGTCCGGTCGATTATGTACGTGCTGATTCCATGACTCCAACTCAACAAGAGCCTAGCTGCCTTTAATGAAAACAGGTTTTCAGGAAGTTAGATGCAAATTGCCAAGCTGCCAACTACCAAGTTGGGCTTAACTGAAAAGAGGCGCCGTGCCTCATATTCCGTAATACATTGTCGTGCGAATGGAAGTAGAGAAGAAAAAAAAAACTGGAAAGCTAAAAAAGAAAAAGAAAATAAAAAGATAAAAACTGGAATGCGTTGACCTGGTGTCTCTTTATCATGCATAAATCTCGAAATGCCTAGCCTTGACTATCCCTGACTACTATCACACGCAGACGCCGTCATCTTAAAAAAGCGAGAAGAAAACAATAGGCGAAGTGAAAGATGCAATGTTCGCAAGATCGTGTGGTACCCGTGGGACCCGTTACAAAGGGAAGTGTTATACGGAATGGCCAGGGCCAGTTTCATTGTCGATTTAACCATTAACTATCTCTTGACGCCAGAAACACCGTGCAATGCATTGATTCGGAGAAATATGTGAGTCGATGTAAAAGTAGGCAATTAGCGTAGAGGCAACGACCGGCCAGGTGAGTCTAGCTTAAGCACTCGTCGGAGGCTGTCCTCCATCGTTGAGATTTGGTCGGGCTGGAAATGGGTGAGATTCGCTTGGACCGGAGGGACAGAGGGCTGTCCGGTTCGCGGATTTCCTGCGAGAACCGAAGCTGGAAACATTCCACGAGGCATGCGGCGTGGAAGGTCTGCATGGAGATGCGATTGCCTATGATAAGGCGGCGATGCTTGCTCTGGAATTTGACGGGTAGTCTCCGAGAGCTGCTTCTGTTTGCCCGGCTCATCATCGCGGACAAGGCGGCCAGTGAACAAATAGCGCTTGAGGGTATCCGAAGAGTCAGGGGTGTTGATAGGACGAGCTGCTCGCATGCGCTCGTGGAACGGGGTAGAGAAGGCTGGGCCAACTGGCTGTCGCGGATCACCGTCCAGCTCGTCTGTAGAGATCCCCATGCTTCCAGAGCGCTTGACGTTGGCTGCCGGTCGTCGCATGTGGCTGGGAATAGTTGCCGTAGGGAAGTGGTTGTACTCCTTTGCAGAGTAACTATGGGACTCTAAGGGAGGAGAGAAGGGGTTCGGGCTGTTTCCCTCCGCATGGGTAGAACTCGCTCTACGAACTCTAGCCTTCTCAGCCCTGTCGGCACGGAAGAGCAACTCGAGTGGAGAATCTTCGGCTCGTGGAATAGTCTCTGGGCTAGCACTTCGTGAGCCTTCCGAGTCGCTAGTCGAGGGCGATAATGCTTGTTCAGGACTGGATACAGTGCTGTCCTTCTTGGTCTTCGTAGTGGGTGGAGTGTCGACAGCTACGGTGTTGAAGAAACTAGGAATAGGCAGTTCGGATGGTGCCGGCGAGGCATGAAAAGTTGATCCAGCGAAAATGGGTACATTGTCCTGAGGTTGCAAAAGAGGACTTGTGCGATCCGACTTGGACGAGACAAATGCTTCTGCGGCATTCTTAGCCTTGGGCTTCTTGGTCTTCTTGTTGCGCGACTTATGACCGGTAGAACTAGCGCGCTGAGACTTTTGGCCGTTGAAGGTAGGCGTGTCTGGATTGTCTCGAGGCGATTGAGTTTGAGTTGGGAGGATGTCGTTTTCAGAAGTGTAGGAGGTGTTTTTGGGAGTGTTTCGTTGCCGTCCACCTTGGCGGCGGCGACTAGGTGTTTGCTGGGGGGGTGTTGTACGCTGCATGGTCTGAATTCATGTACTTTGCAAGTAACAAGATTGATGGTTGAAAAGAATTAGAGCCTGACGAGGCCTTTAGAAATTGAGAAGAAATTGTCAATGCGACGACGTAATGCGGGGATGGATGATTTGGCGATGAGAACATACTGCAGTCTTGAAGTGTCTTGTTTTGTTTGTCTTTGGGCAAAACAAGGATATGAGGAAGTGTACGACTGATAAGTCGATTTGCCCCCGGGTCAGTTCTAGGAATTCCTCAAGATGACCTGGTGAAAAAAGTGGCTGTGCAAATCAATACGTTGTATTGTCGGGCGGGTCCAATGTGGAATCGGAACCAGCATACCAGTGGGAAGGCTGGATCGTGATTGGTCGAACTAAATGGGCAACCAAGCGATGATGGACAACAGGGACAACTTGGTGGTGACTTTGCAATTTTGGGGGAGAATTGGTGAAAATTAAAAAGACAGAACCTTTGGTTCCAAGTATCGTTAATTTCAAAGTTGTATGAAATTGTTAAAAGTTGAAGTCATTCAAATGCCAGTGCACAGACGAGAAACATGGAAATAAAAGACCCGGAAATGTACTCAGGTACTTCTAGGGTTTGCACTGGGCAGTGGCGGACGGTAAATTCACTGGGCGGTTGGCGGTTACCAGTCTGCCAGTGTACTAACATTAAACAGTAAAGTGCAACCGTCTCCACTGTACAACATTAGTATTTGAAGTGGGGTTTGATTAGGTAAGTAGCCTCTTTCCCGCGTCCCGCCGCCAAGTGCCCGCAGGGTGCTACCTATCAGCCAATCAGTCTTTGTACCTTGAAGGCTCCTGCTCCAAAGTCCATCATCACAGCATTACCTTCTTACAAGGCAGGCACCTCACGAATTATCACAAACCATAGACAGTACTGGCAGGCACTGACGTGGGAGAAACCGTTGATCTACAAGACTTCTTTGATTTATTCACCACGTGCACACAACTCAATTTCCGTACACAATACAGATCCGACCTTTTCTCCGAAACTCAACCAAACCAAACTCCATTAAACCACCCGTCCTGCTACCCCATCCTACTATCGTCCAAGCTATTACGATAACAATATTCCGATTATAAGATCGCCACCTTTCTCTTCAATACTCGCCATTACAACATGGCGGACATCGACATGACCGATGCGCCCAGCACCTCCGCGGTCGCCAAGAAGGGACGCAAAACCGGCGACGCCGATAGCAAGAACGAAGAGAAGAAGCGCTTCGAAGTCAAGAAGGTGAGGAAGATCAAGCAACTAGCCGTGCCACTTTCTAGCGGCATATAGTAATGCAATATATTCCGTACTAACATCTGAATCTTAGTGGAACGCAGTGGCTTTGTGGGCGTGGGACATAGTGGTCGACAATTGTGCCATCTGCCGTAACCACATTATGGATCTCTGCATTGAGTGCCAGGCGAACCAATCCTCGGTCACTAGCGATGAATGCACCGTGGCTTGGGGCATCTGTAACGTAAGTCACACCGACCATCGATGGCTATCATACGAAATATCTAGATATACTAACTTAAGCTTACTTACAGCATGCCTTCCACTTTCATTGCATCTCGCGATGGCTCAAAGCACGTCAAGTCTGTCCGCTCGATAACCGAGACTGGGAGTTCCAGAAATACGGTCGTTAGGTTATGAGGAGGAGATCTACATTGGACAGCACTGGGCATTGGGCATCACGAATGCTCCGATTATCGTGCCATCATAACAGTGGCAACATCATGGCCTAGAGCACATGGGGAACACATAGGGAAGGGTAATTCACATCGCATACTTCGGCCACATCTAGAGTGGTAGGTAACATTGCAGAATTCAGTACCTATCATTCGCACTACACCCATCACTCTCGATGTTTGCCAACACCCATATTCTAGGAGTCCATAGCTAGCCTGAGGTGTGAATAAAATTTCCTTCTATTTCGTAAACATCTTCTCGTCGATAATTATGTTCTGCTGCGCACTCGTAATCGCTGGCTCGCCTCCGACGGGAAGCCACTTAACCGGATGTCTGTTGAAGAAAGGCCATGGAGGAACGATGAGGAGGAAGGTAAGAGCTGTGCCGCCAAGGCCAATTTTAAGCGCGAGAGCAATGTCTTGTAGGAAGAAGCCGACGAGGAAGGAAATACCCTATTCGATGACATTCGTAGTTAGTAAACGATTCAGCACATGGGGATCGGATGGCGATTTGGAGTGGCTCTATCATACCCCGACAATTACGAGGACCGCAGTGGCTAAGATCTCGGCAAGTTTCTGGCCTTCGAAATCCTATGTGCAACAGACCATTAGTTAGAAATGCGATTTGCTGAAGTGTTACGAAACAGGGAAACGGTAACGAACAATTTGGCCATCTACTGCATCTCTAACTTGTTCCAGGAGTTGGTCCGCCATCGTCGTGGACAAGACAAGTCTCGTATATGGGATTGGGATACGGTGATGAAGCTTGTTTTTTGAGTCGATGATGACGTTGTAACTAATTAGAAGCTATCGCGTACATAGCAGTTTTAAGTCTAAGGTCAAGAGGTTTACCTGGCAAGATGTACCCAGTTGCGGCTGTTCAGGCGACGTGGTACCTTGTAGATGGTACCCAATCAGGAAATGGTAACGATCTTAGGTAATTTTTAGGTGCAGAAGTACATAGTACATGCGTATCAGCAGCCGAGATGACCCCCGCTCCCCTCTCCCCACTTTCCCTAACAATTCCATAAACAGCCACATGGAAGGCACATGCATCGACGTTAGAATTAAGCATGTACTCAGTACTTATCTAGATATGAATCGCACATGTGAGGCCTCTTTGGCGCTGACTAGCTGAGCTCACATGATGATCAATATTATAATTCAGATGTCAATCGCAAGTACAGTTATCTGCGCACAGAACAAATGAAGTTGTGTTTTCAAGACAAATAATAGAAGGGCTATTGATGTATAAATAGTTTATCGAAACATCACCCTGACTTTCAATTCTAGCGCCTATTCGTACGCTTAAAGCGTGTTTGTTAAACAGCTGATCTCAGGTATTTGTTTTCCAATCCTTAATAAGGGAAAACCAAGGGAGTTCCAGATAAGCAGCTAAGATCCTATCGCATCCAATAATGAAATCTTACATCAACACACCTACCTCCTACATATAAAATATATCACACACATATATATGCACGTGAATTGATAACATTGAATCGTAGGACGTCCAGAGCATAAGATCCATAGATTACAATTGGATACAAAGGGACGTACCTAGTACTTTATGATAGATTTGTGCTAGGTGGGTCTCAAAAGGTCGAGATTTCCTGCAGGAATTTTCGCCTCTCAACGTAGTTAACGTTAAATCCCCTCTGTTTAACTGGCTAACCGGGTCCAGTCAATAGCCTAATAATTTTTTTTTCTTTTCATAGGGCCTAAGCTCAGACGAACCTAAAAAAAATTGGTTAGCTCGTCTTTTTCAAACCTGGCTTTCCATCTTCGTCAATTCTTTCAACTTCATCGCAACACTTTTTTTTCATCTTTCAATTTCTCACAAAAGCATCAACTTTTGCTGGTTTGTAGAAAATTGCATATGCAGTCTACTTTCTCCTCTTTAAAAAAAAATCACTGATCCGTTCAATTCTATCTGATTCGGAAAATCCCATCCTATTGGTCTTTAATTGGAGATAGATTCCGTCCTATACATCATCAACATCTTTGTCGATCCAGACGTTGATTGCGACAGGAGACGACTGTAAACCCCAAACCTACGCGCCATCACGAGATTCGTCGAATAACTCCAATTGTTAATCGGTACACTCATCGCTGACCTGACTCAATCCCGTTAGGTCAATAGCTAGCAGCTCAACACCACCAAATCGTCCAACCAATATCTTTGGTGATCTTAACTAGCTGCGCTATTTCCCTCATCCAGTCGAGGATTTTCCCGCGGTAAATACCGCCGCTTTCTAGAAACCACCAAATTGGCGGGCCTCAAATCCAACCAGTTCTCATTCTCTCGACCGCTTCTTGGCCCCCTCTGCTGGGTCTACAGCGGTGTCAACAAGAAGCCACCTTAACTTGACCGTCGCGCATGCCATTTTGATAACCGATATCCTCTCGTTCGCCAATTCGTCTGTATAGGCTCCTATCATTCCTGAGTCTGGCCGTGGTGTTCATCCTCAGCATTGGCCTGAACATTTCACCAGGTTCTCTTGCAGTCGGCGTGCTGCCACGCCTACTGCAAATCTCTGATGCTGGTAGTCTGAGTGCACCACCCACTATGCGCGCCTTCCCATAACTCGCACGCGGAAGGCTTTCCTTTATCGGAGTATATTATTCACTTTTTACGTTTCACGATTCTATCCAGCTGTATAGATTTCCCTTGTGTCGTCATTTGTTAGATAAACTCAACGTTTCATAGACGGAAACTGTATTTCGTACGAGATGTCGGACCACGAAGAAGTCGCCTCTGGTTCGGGTTACAATACCCCGGTCCCGGAGCTTGACGATCACCGCCACCAAATTTCATCCATACAGAGAACCGGGACTGAGCGTGCCCGTCGTGGTACCGTTGACACACTTTATGGATCTCGCCAACATCTCCAGCCAGTTGGACCTTACTCACCTTCCAATGCCCGGGGACGAGAATTCGAAGAGGCAGTCCTCGATGAGGACGATGGGAACATATCGCCAATGGCTACTCACAGTCGCAGACCCACTTTCGACTCGACAACTGAACAACAGCGGGCTGTATCGCCTCCCAACTCCGTCAAGGCATTTGCCGAGGCTCGCCGTCGAGAACGCGCACTTTCGGTAACAGATGGCCGAGTACAGAGACAGGATGATGACGATGCTCTCCATCGGACATATTCTTCCGTTAGTCGCAGAAGCCAAACGAGTCAGCGATCCGGACGAAGCAAGCCTGCAACATTTGTTGCTGATGATGGGGCAAGCTTAGCAACCAACAAGACTGCGGAGGATGACGTGTGTTTCCCTATGCAGGATGACCACCGCCATGACCAGTTACATATTGACTTTGACTACCTCGAGAACTTCATCGCATCCGAAAATGCTGCACGACGAGACAGCGTTGCTGCGCAGGAAGCTCTTCGAGCATTCCCTAGCTTAACACAAGAGCCGGTTGCCGAACCTTCGGGCATGGTCACCGTTGATGGCGACTTCGTCAACATCCCATCTGGATCCTTGGATATTAGCCATGAAAAATCAGAAGAAGCAGGTGAAACCCTAACTCCCCCTAAGCCAACCGAGAAGGAGGCGCACCTGGACCCAAACCGATTCAGCTTCTTTTCTTCCGCCTGGGAGTCCACCATTCACGCCGCCGAGTTTGGGGACCTCGTTCTTCCCGGCGAGGACTTGCGTGGTCTTTTCACCTTCCCTCAGGACGAGCCTGATGGTGTCTGGTGGTTGAACGTCAACAAGCCAACCGAAGAAGAGATTCGGGCTCTGTGCAAAGCTTTCGGGGTGCACCCTTTGACCATCGAAGATATTACTACTCAAGAGGCCCGCGAGAAGATTGAAATCTTCTCATCATATTATTTCGCATCCTTCCGATCTTTCAACGTTGTTCAGGACGATGATGGTCCCGAATATGAACCCTTCAATATCTACGTCATTGTCTTCCGCGAGGGTACCTTAAGTTTTAGCTTTGTGCCAAACACCCACGCCTCTCACGTTCGTAAGAGAATATCTAGTCTCAAGGAATACGTGTCCTTGAGCAGCGACTGGATCTGCTATGCCTTCATGTAAGTGTTGAATATAATCCGTGAAAATTTTAGGGATCATCATATATTAATACGTTCTAGCGATAACATCGTCGATTCGTTCGCTCCTGCACTCACAAAAGTAGAGATGCTTACGGAGGATATCGAGGACACCGTGTTCATCGCTCGCCCCGAAGACAACCGTACGTTTTTGCGCAAGATCGGCAGCGTCCGCAAGAGCACACTAGCACTTATGCGCGGGCTCGGAGGCAAGGCCGACATTTTGAAGGGCTTCACCAAACGATGCAATGAAGATTACAAGGTCACCCCCCGTATGGATATAGGCCTCTACCTTGGTGACATCCAGGACCACGTCGTAACCATGATGACCAACCTGACACATTTCGAGAAGATCTTGTCCCGGGCTCACAGCAATTATCTTGCCCAGTTGACAGTTGATAGCATCTCGCAAGGAACAGAGACTAATAAGGTGCTCGCCAAAATCACGTTCCTAGCTAGTCTCATCGTCCCCTTCAACGTCATCACCGGTCTATTTGGCATGAATGTCGGGGTCCCCTTCAAAGATGTGGACAATACGAACGCGTTTTTTGTCATTGTGGGATGTCTTGTAGCCTTCTGCGTGGGCTGCTGTGTCTTTGCGCGCTGGAAGCGGATGATCTAGTGGAGTACTTCCCTGTCACCCTGACCGTCCTTGAATATATCGACATCCCTTGGATTCTTGAAGATAAATTCAGGTCTTTATTTTGTTATCCTTCTACAAGGTACATAATAATCGGGTTGTTGCGGTGGTGAGGTGTGCTTGTCAAAGAAGAGTTGATGAATGATATCATCCTTGATTGTTATCGGCGGATCGGTAATTCATGAACTCGATTAGCATAGTTGAAATGCCTGCATTAATGTCGAATGCCCTCAGTTGATTCAATAGCATAGTGTGCCTAAGGAGCCACTGCCTAATAAATACGATGAAATTTTCACATTAGGAGTGAGCTTGTGCTTACATCATTTGACTACCATAGATGAGAAAGCTGGATTATATGCATTTGTGACCTACAAAACCTATTTACCGTAACCTGACCCCATCCATGACCCCCCTTTCTGTGCTTAGTGTCTACATAAAATAATGAGACCGAAGATCTGTCTTTTTTTCATACTATCATAACCTCCCTCTCTTCGCAGCCAGCAAAGCAGTCATTCAACCTTCCCAAGTTCACTTCGTAGCCATCTTCGGCCCGTACTCGGTCATCTCCCTTGATGTCCTTCCAGAATTGGACCTGGGCTACGCGATCATATGCACCCTTCCTTGTCTTCGAAGGCGCCAATAACAAACCACCGACCTCAACACGTCCGGTTCTACCTTCCTCTATCTCCGAGAAGTTTTCAGACCAAGCTGCAAGCTCGATCGCAATGAGATTTTCCAACACCAATCTCGGCGAATCCTCCTCAGTGTCCGAAGTAACGTTGCCAGCCCATCCGCCTAAGCCACTCGAGAGTCGGTTCTTACCTATAAGCTTCCTGATGTCGGCTGCGGTGTCGTTTTCTTGGCCGTGGAACTTATCTGCGAAATGCCGGATAAGGTCGCGTAGGGGATGTAGGACTCGGTAACTTTGGAAATACAACGCGAAGCGACGTATTTTTATGGAGATCCATCTACTCACGTCAGAACCTTTATGTAGCCATTCCACTTCCCGCATACGGGGGTTTAGTTTTAGAAGCCAGGAGATCCGCTGCAAGATAGGAATCCGCAGTTTTACAGTAGCAACTCTCCCAGATAACCGAATCGAGCCATCTCGAACCTGACCAAATGGTTCCGCAGTAGCGAGCTCGCAGTTCACATCGAGGACTTTTCCGAGGGCGAGGAGCCCGGATTCCCCAGGTCGCCTGCACGGAGCCCACCATGTGATTGGTCCGGAGCCGGACGCCCAGGCAAAGGTGGGCGCCACATAGGGTTTGTCGCGGAAACGTCTAACGTTATAGGAGCGGCGCCATAATAGCTCGCTTACGAGCTCGCCTGTCCACAGCCCTGCTACGTAATTCCCGAACGCTTGCTTGGGCATCCGACCTGCCACACCCGCTAGCGCGGGTAGTCGATCTGTCTTGTACGTGAAATCTGTCGTCGCGTAATTCTCCGCCATATCGCGCCAGGCTTGCCAGGCTTTATTGCCGTTCAGGCCGTTGAGGATATCTCCGGCCGAGCCTTCGTAAGGTTCTACTATAGTCGCGTATTCTGCGAATCCTTCTTTGAACGATTTGTAAGGATGTCTTCCCAAGGGAAGATCGCCCTGAGGTAAGAGCTCATCGCATTCGCATTTTGTGCCAGCGAAGCACTCGAATGAGATCTCTCCGGGGCGGAAGTGGATGATTCGGGAAGATAGGAGCCGTTCTTGGTAACACCATCCTCTTCCCGTCAGGGCATCCGGAGTCACTTTTTCGTCGTTGTGGTCGAAATCTCCCCGTACTATGGTGGAGCACGTCTGCCCGGAGTCATCTTGGTGGGAAATCTCGCGGAAGTGCTTGCGCTCGAGGAAACACCCGTTAGCTGGAGATGGGTTCTTGGCGTCGACGTGTGCCGCTATGGTGACATAGGACTGTCTGTATATATTGCCCATCTGAACCGATTGCTCTTCCCAGTCCTGTGCATCGTCCTGGATAATGCAAAGTGCGTCAATCCATAGATATTCGATATCTAGCCATCTTGCTATCCGGACGGCGTCACGTAATGTAGGTGAGAGCTCGTCAAGGTGAATGGTAGACCCCACCTGATTTAGCCTATCGTGGGTCATCTTCAGCGGCTGCGAAAACTTCCAGGTATGGCTCAATGCGATATATGGAGCCCGCCCGACAATATCCTCTTCTAGGAAGATGATATCCCCATTCCTCTCATCTACATTTAGTAGCCTCTTCGGCATCCTCGCTGGGGTGAGCGGCCCGCAATGCGGATGTCCGTCTGCACATTGGCAGATCCATCTTTGCACGAAACGACGATACTGGTCGTTCAAAACGTTTACTGGTGAGCATTCTAAACGGCCGATGATGTCCCAAGGATTTGGTTTGTCTAGTGAGAAGCAGGTAGAAACGAAATGGTCAACCAACTGAAATGAGAGGAGGCGGGAATCGATGACACCTACTTGCCAAAGCGAAAAGTTCGTAGGAGAGCACACCGGTGCGGTAAACAGACTTGTGCCCTCCGCTCCGCGTCGTGACGTTTACAAGCACCTTTTTCCCCGGCGAGAGGAAGGCGTGGAGGTAAAGTGAGTCAACCGCTTCTTTGAATGCTTGCTCGGAGCGCTTTTCGGGCTCAATCGTGTCGCTGGTCTTCCACGAGAAGAATAGTCCCATGAAGAGAATCTGGCATGCCTTGCAACCTTTCCGCCCTTGCTCCCAAACCTCCGACAGCGGCTTGTCTATTTCGTAGAGGGGAGAATCGAAGGGAGGTTCTTCAGGAGACTCTCCATTCGCCTGAAGTTCGAAATCTGGCACCTTCACTCCTAAGGCAAATCCGAAGGGATCGGGAGAGAAAATTGTCTCGCTCTGTTTGGTCACGCGAGTTGCCAAGTCGGGGTCTAAGTCACGACAAACGGGACACGGCTCGTCCTCTTCTCCCTCACTCTCACTCTCACTGAGGTGTTTTTCGGACATTCTGCAAACGGAATCTGAGCACAACTAAGGAACAAGACAAGATTGAGTCAAATCTTTCAATTTTTGGTCTACGGGCTGATGAAGAATCATGTTGTTTATAGATCTAGGTAGGCACCTGACGAACTACCTAATTCTAGATAGATGCTGTAGCTCAGCCCAAGGAGGGGGTTAGCGGACGATCAGAACGTGGATCAATCGACGTATGCCACCTAATCCGACTAGCTATACCGGCCCATAAAACGCCACCTATCAAGGGCCTATTAGGCGCTTCCCACAGCGGCTTGCTGCATGAAGCTGTGGGCTTTACAGCGCCCCTCCGTCCACCCAGCCACCGAAAATTTTACCTCCGCTGCCTCCGTCAAAACAATAATTGGAATTCACGATGATCGATCGACGATAATTCTCGTGTAGATGGGCCTGATCAGTTCAGAAAACGCAGCCTATTGAGATATCCGAGGCTTTCGACCTTTCCCGGGAGTTATTGCAGGAAGTGACGCGATGAATCAGAAGAGGCATGTCTCAATTATTCGAAGTTGTTTGTCCGACGGAAATCCCATTCATGTAGGAACTACCCAATTATGTGTCCGGCATTTAGCCCATTTCGTTGACCGGTATTCCATACGATTCGCCACGTCCGGAGTTGACATGGCTGCCCGCATGAATCGCCTAGAATCTACTTGAGGCATATCAAAATGCTTTGTTGTAGAGCAGACAGTCTGTGCGGCGAAAGTAGCTGGAAGTTTAACGGCTGCGTCAAACGCGATGCTTCGCTGCTATTGGCTATGCCGCATCGCCGTCAACCCCTATTTAGCTACGCGCTAGGAATAAGCTTAGCTTGAAACGACGTTCACATTATGTACACTTCTGACACTGCTAGGAAGGTAAAAGGGCGTTCTCTATTCTGACATTCCACAAGATTCTTGGTGTTCTTCTACTGCGTTGAATGGTTTGATTTTTATTATTCTCTCTATCTATTCTCAAATACCAGGATAAATGTGAGTCCTATGAAAGCTTTTGTTGCTATTATGTAAGCTACTCTACGAAGTGCTAGTAGAAATCGCCGCCCATCATTGACACATGCGTAACTGAGACTCATCACTGAATGGCAAGGGTCTTATATCTTTCGTTGTTTTTGTTTACGCGCTTACGTTCTTTCACACCCTCCTTCAAGACCTTCAATACAGGCTTTATTTCGTTGCCAAGATCTGACATGATGATGACAGCTCTCTCCATGCAACCCATACGAGACTCCCTTTACACTTGTAGCTGCGTTTCAAGCATTTCGTCAAGCGAGTCAATAATGGCATTCTTCATATCGAGCAACAGGAAGATGTGCTACCCCTTGTCAGATGAGGGCGTCTTAAGAACCTCAAGAAGACCGCCAGGTGTGTTCTCGTACACTTTTTGCGTAATCCCGGAAGCTCGTTATACGTCGATGCTCGAATACATGAAGGCCTCATGACAGGATCAGCAGGTGCTCAGTCATTCCTTCTCATAATTCCCTTCCTGGCTCCCGCGTAGGAAGTCAGTCAGTATGAGGCACTTTCGTTGTAATTATTGGATTCCTACCCTCGTGCACCTAGCTGGCGTCTTTGCAAGCCTCCCTGGTATACCCAATGGCGATAGATTAGATGGAGCCAAAGATCGCATTGTTTCCCATGATCCTGGATTTCCTGGACACCACGGTTTTGGTAACAAGGGAGGGCCTAGGTCTACAACACCAGTTGTGAAGGGACAGGGTGATTCCCATGGTACACATGGAATCGACTCCATCGTCGCCGCTATAAACTCGGCAGACGAGCAAGTCCACACCGTGAATCTTGCTATACGAAGCATAAAAACAGGGGGGACTATCGACCACCTCGACTCGACATTGAAGTCGTTAACGTCGACGATCAAGACGACTTCCAAAGCTATATCTAAAGCCGAGACATTCCAGTCCGACGACGTTCGATCTCTAAGGTCGGCCATCCAACCTCTGCATAAATCTATTGGTTCGCTTGTTACCCAACTGGTGTCCAGAAAAGATACGATATCGAGGCTATGCGGATGTCGAGCCGTGCAGGGTGCTGTGAATCAGATACGAAGCTCGACTCGAGTAATGTTCGATGGGATCAAGACTCGCATAGGTCCTGCTCATGGTATACATGGAAGACACGGGTTCAGCGATCTGCATTCCTTAGATTCAGGAATAGCTAGTTTCTTAAATCATGGATATAACGCCTTTAGCTTCGGGAATTGTATCGTAAGTAATCTTTCATTCAAGATCTTGGCGTACTTTTTCTACTTATTCGAAACTATGCCATGTGTCCAAGATACTCCTTTTCTTTTATGGATCATTATTGTGAATTAATATTTACTGACACAAGTTATATACTAGGACTCCTCCGCAGCGAATTCATGGGCACTCCCAACTGCAGTAAGTCTAACTCTATATATCTATTATGTCTATAGGAACTTATTCTAACACCATTCAACAGACAGCCGTTGGTCCACCTGAAATCATAAGTGCCGGGTTGGGAGCAACGGCTACAGCAGTGTCATTGGGTGGCGGTGAAGATGGGGGTGGGAATACACTCGGGTCAGTCATCACTACTGTTGGTACGACTCCGTACTCTCTGGGTTTTACTGACTAACACTGACATGAGCCGCTCTTCAGTTTCGAGAACACGGATAACTAATATCTTCACAACTATAGCTCCCACGGTCGTAATAACGACTACTGTTACAAGAACTCCAATACCCTCCAGTTCGTTTGTTACTACATACACAACGACATATAGTTCAACGTCTCCGAATTTCTTTTCAAGTTTTCGGTCAGGCTTTAGCTCAAGGTTTTCATCACGCTTTAGATTCACCACGGCTAGTTTTGCCTCTTTGACGCGTACATCGACATTCGTCAGCACTATCACACGTGCTAGGAGCACGTTCTTGTCGACCTTCACGGCTACAAGAACTGATTATACGTTGATAACTTCTTTCCCGACACGCAGTAGGACGAGGACCAGGACGAGTACGAAGACGAAGACCAAGAGTAGTCCTGTCACGACTTTTACTTCTACAGGCAGGGGCACTTTAACAAGTGACGATGATGGCACATCCAGCGGAAATTCTGCAACAACTACATCAGCCACCCCTGTTACTTCAACCTATACTATAACTATAACGACTACTTTCATACCAGGGCCTTCGACTTCAAATAATGGTAGGAACACTATCACTCGTACCATTACTCGCGTTACCACTGCCACTGGCACGCCTACGTCCACGTCCACGTCAACCTCCACATCTACTTCCACATCAAAGGCAACGTCGACGTCAACGTTTACTTCAAAAACCTCGACTAAGACCTCGGCTACGACAAGGACTTCAACTAGGACACGTACGGTAGTCACGGACACAACAACTTATACAACTACAGGCACGTTAACGGAAACAATCACGCGTATCCGTAGTAAACCAAAGACGACGTCTACATCCACTTCCACAACTTCCACAACCTCTTCAACCACGTCATCTCCAACATCTAGTACCCTGGAAGCGACTACCAGAACAAGAACATCGACGCAGACCTCAACTTATACAAGCTCAGGAAGCACATTCACATCTACCTTCACAACCACCAAAACTACAACCTCGAAGAAGACGGATACGGATACATCGACTAAAACTAAAACTAGCACATACACAAGTGTAGCCTCGACACTCACGTCTACCATCACAAAAACTCTGGGAGGGACAGCGACTGGATCAGTTACGACCACCTTAACGTCTACTAAAACGAGCACATATACTAGTCCAGGTAATACAGAGACATCGACTTATACGACAACAAAAAAGAGCACCTTGAAGGATACGTCAACGAAGACTGTTACGTCTACTTCCACTAAGACGTATACCAGCTCAGGCAGCACGTTTACGTCAACTGTTACGAAGACATCCACGAGTACTTTGAAGAGTACATCGACGGAAACCCTTAAAACCACTCGGACTAGTACATACACAAGCGCCGGAAGCACTTTCACGTCTACTTTCACTAAGACATCGACTGATACTTCAACTGAATCGGCCAGTCAGTTCACCTCAACGGTAACGAGTACATACACCAGTAAAGGTAGTACACTCACTTCTACCTTTACGAAAACTTCAACTGGCACCTCGACATCGTCTAAGACGAAGACGTTCACGTCGACCATTACGGAAACGCTTACTAGTCCTGCAACCACTAAAACATCAACCTTTACGCCTACGGGCACGACCACGGTGACCCCGACGAAAACGACGCAGACGACAACAACTACTTTCACGCATACCATCACGACTACGCGAACGAGTACTCTGGGTGGGTCGAAGACAACACTCACGTCAACCTTGACAAGCAAAGTGACCTCGACCCTCACGGACACGGTGAAAAGCACTCTGACCACAACGCGCACCACCACAAGCACCTCGACCGGCGCATCCACGGTCACCGTAACGCGGACTAGAACCCGGACTAGCACCGACACCGACACGAACACAAGCACGGTAACAAAAACCAGCAAAAGCACGCGAACAAGCACGGAGACGTTCTCCGGCACCTCCACCTCCACCTCCTCCGCAACCGTGCTCTCAGCGGCGTTCGTGAGCGGCGGGTCAACCTACACAACAATCATAACGCGAACGCGGACAACGACCTTCACATCAACAGGCACGGCCGGCCGGGCGGTGGGTGCGAGCGCGCTGGACGCGGACCCGCCGTCGAACAACGGGGCCACGGTGACCGTCACGCGAGCCGGTTCCGTGACCGTGATTACGCTGGACTCGAGCGGGATCTTTGCGACGGGGTCTGGGCGGGGCGTTGTCACGGTGACGAGGACCGCGGGGAGTACGTTTGGCCCGTTTGGGGCTTCTACGATTACGGTTACTAAGGAGCCGAGTTCTACTGTGAGTTTCATCCCGTGATTCCTTGATGAGTTAGAGTGGTGGTGCTGATTAGAGGATTGTAGACTACGAGCGCGTTCCCGAGCACGAGCACGCGTTCTGGCGCGTCTGGAAAAGATGCGTATAGACCTGGGTCGGGCGTGCTGCTATTGGGTAGGGCCTTGGTCGTCGGTATCATCGGCTTATTGTTCTAAGCCGAGTACGATGAGACTCATAAGGATACCAAAACTGACAGCATATCTCCCATGTGGGGACTCGGGGGACTAGGACGGTTTCTTAAATTGAATTTTTATCTTGAATTCCGAAGATGGTTAAGTTTATAGATTACCATAATATGTACCTAAGTAGTTAGGTTGTTATCATTATAGTAGTTTAGGTATGTTTGGGTTAGGTTGATAATTTCAAATGCTTCTTTTCTTAGATCGTTTTTGTCGTGGTTTAGAATGAACGAAGCTGGTGTGTAAGACAATTACATAAGGAAAAACAAGACCAAGACCAAGATGCGATTAGGTAATGAGGACTATGTCATCTTGATGATCTAAGCTATACTCAGTTTCTTGATATCGACCAAAAAGGTATTGTACCTGAATTCAAGACATATGCGCTAACTGAGATGCTGACAGAGGTTCATTCAAGCTTCGTAGCACAGGATTAGTTAATCAGGGATCGAAGCTAATATCTTGGCAATTGGTTAAGCATTTCGGCTGTTTCCTACAAACATTCTCGTCGTCTCACTTTAAACCTTCGCTCCCTATGCCTCTCATTTACCTGACACACCTACCTTCGCCTACCATGGTGAGAAAACAAAATGAAAATAAATAAAAATAAATGTCGCAAATATGTCTTGAATTTCTCACTCACCTCGGGAAGCTTGTGCCGTGTATGACGAGAAGAAGCAATCAACGATGGATCCCTCATTAGGAAACCCCCGCATCCAATGACATCGTCGACCCTCGTCCGCTGATAAGTCATTGGGAGATTCCTATTCAAGCTAGGCCGTCGCTACACCGCGCGGACCATGCGGACCCCGGACGAACACGACTGCGCAGATAGGACAATTGTCACCGCCAATGGCGTCAGCCTATTACCACAGCTCATTACCTGATATGGCTACAAATGGCAGGAGGGCAGGAACAAGATCCTAGAAATTCCTGACCCTGGTAAGATTAATCCATGCCAGCTATCCGAGCGCCAAGATTGCACCCAATTGCAGCTTTCTAGTGTTGTATCTCTAATTTTCTTCTGGAAGTCGAGAAGATCTTCTATGAGGCACGACTCATCGCCCAATTCTTTCTTCCTCTTCTTTCCTCACGCGTCGTGAAAACCGTCAATTGCCCTCGCGATGTCTTCCTTTGTGAGATCTCTACTTCTCGCTGCGGCAGCAGGCCAAGGTTTAGCCCAGTTCGTTGCCCCACCAACAACTCTGAAAGAGACTACCGGATATGCTGGAATTCCTGTCAGATACAAGGAGGTACCGGCTGGGACTTGCGAGTTGAACCCCGACGTGAAGAGTTATTCGGGATACGCCGACGTGGCAGAAGATCAACACATCTTCTGGTGGTTCTTCGAATCTCGCAACCAGGACCCGACGGAGGCTCCCTTGACCGTCTGGATCAATGGAGGACCAGGCTCCAGCTCGATGATCGGTCTTTTCGAGGAGCTTGGGCCTTGCGGAGTTGATTACTTCGGCAAGGTTTACAATAATCCGTACTCCTGGTCTAACGTGAGCAACATGCTCTTCATTGACCAGCCCACCCAAGTCGGTTTCTCTTACTCCAAGCCCGTCAACGCTTGGGTGTCCGAGGATGGTAGCATCGTATCCTTACCCGATGCCACGTGCCCAGACTACGCCGAGGAAAGCTCGTGCGGCACTTACAGCTACCCGAACGTCACTCTCACCGCGAACAGCACCACCAATGCCGCGCCTAACTTCTGGAAGACTCTGCAGGGCTTCATGGGTGCATTCCCTCAGTATTCCAGAAGCGGATTCCACTTTGCAACTGAGAGTTACGGAGGACATTACGCGCCGGTGTTCAACGCGTACATCGAGGAACAGAACGAAAAGAAGATCCCTGGCGCGAAGGAGATTCAATTGGAGACCGTGTTGATTGGCAATGGATGGTATGACCCGATCATTCAGTATCAGGCGTACTACAACTTCACCGTCTTCCCCGGAAACACCTACGACTATGCTCCTTTCAACGCATCTATCGAATCGCAGTTTTACAACAACCTGTACGGTCCTGGAAACTGCCTCGACAGACTGAACGACTGCAAGGCCACCGGGCTGAACCAGGTCTGCAAGAATGCCGACAGTTTCTGCGCGAACTTGGTCGAATCCGTATACGACAACGTGCTTGGACGAGATGAGTACGACATGAGAGAATTGGTCCCCGACCCATTCCCGTACGGCTTCTACACCGACTACTTGAACTCGGGTGAATTGCAATCCGCGATCGGCGCGTTTATCAATTTTACCAGCAACAACGTCGTATACGAAGCTTTCGATAACACCGGCGACGACTCTAGGGAGATGGGTACGATCGAGGATATCCGCTACCTGCTCTCTAAGGGCGTCACTGTGGCTATTTACGCCGGCGATGCTGATTACAACTGCAATTGGCTCGGTGGCGAGGCCGTGGCGGAAGAGATTGCAGCGCCCGGATTCTCGAAGGCTGGGTACGTCGACATGGTCACGAGCGACAACGTCACACATGGTCAGGTGAAGCAGGCCGGCAAGTTCAGTTTCACGCGCATATACGAGAGTGGACACGAAGTGCCTTTCTATCAACCCCTCGCCGCCCTCGAGTACTTCGAGAGAGCTATCAAGGGCCACGACATCCAGACCGGAAGGGCTCCCGTCAGCGCGGATTACACAACGAAGGGAACGCCGAAGAGCACGTACCGCCAGGGCAACGCGACGGTGCAGTGGGAAGTACTACCCGCTAACGCGACGTACGATACCACGACGAACCAGCCCGGTGGCACGTGGAAGGAGCAGGCTGTGCTCATGAAGCGAAGCTTGAAGAAGAGCTTCCGATCCCGCAGCGGACGCCGAGTGAGGTAGATGAATATCCATCTACCACATGATGCTATGCCAGTTTCATGAGGGGTATTAATTCTTCAGTCTATATAATTCCATGGATGAGTTAATGTCTTGAATAAATAATGAATATTATCGAAAGTATCTCTAACTATTGTTCCTCTATCATAGTGAAGCCTATTGAATAAACAAAAGGCCTTTTCTACGAGCTTTATACCTCTATGTGCTGCTAGACTTGATATCCAACAAATCATTTAGTTAACCTCGTATCTCTATCCTCCTCCTTACACCCTAAATTCTCCACCCCTTCAAAGCCCTCCACACACCCCTAGCCCCCTTAGCAATCTCCCTCCGCCCATCATAAAGCGGGTACACGGCGACAGCCAGAAACGAAAAGAACTGCCACGCGATCGCCACCGTCGTCCACCCGCTGAAGAACGGCTTCGTGAACACGTAGTCCCGGTACAGCGGCATCGGCCACGCGACGAACGTCACCAGCACGATGAAGACGAAGAAGGCCCATGCGAGGCGGTACCACCGTTTTAGCTCGAGGAGGGTGGCGGCGGAGAAGGGGTGGTGGATCTCGGAGAGGGGGATGGGGGTTTTGGTTTTGTGGGAAGTAGGCACGGATGTGGGTTGAGGGGTTGTGGGAGACGCGGCGGCTTTAGAGACTTCTTCCTCGGAAGAGGACGTGGGGATTTCGCGGGCGAGGAAGACGGCTTCAGGAGGTGTGAGGTGCTTTTCGTCGTTGACTTTAAGACCACCTTCTTTCTTCTCGTCGTTTATCGATGACTCTTCCGACCCTTCGGATGCGTGGGGGTTGATCTGGTACTCATCCGCGAGCTCAATACGCAAAAACTCTCTCCAATCGAATTTATACGGACGATACCTCGAGATTAGGATCGAGTATATCGCCGGCGAAAAGAAAGACCCGCACGCGCCGTATAGTGCCGGGAGCCCTTGCTCGGTAGTCGTCAGATTGACAGCACCGTACAGCCTCTTAGCCGTGCTAAGCCAAATCGCAAGTCCCGTAGCAAAACCCAAGATTGGAGACGTGATGGCGGCTAACTTTGTCTGACCCGACCAGCACAAGGTAAAAGCTAAGGGTATGATACCGCTACACGACAGAATCGGGCGGAAGTATCCGATCCACGTCATATCCGCACCCCCATAGTTCAGCGCTAGCGATATACCCGTGATGAAGATAGCGTGCGCGACAACAGCCAAATGGCTCACTTTTAACAATCGCTTGTCGTCCGCCTTAGGATTGACGTAGTTCTTGTACACGTCGAACGAGAGGATGGAGCTGACGGCGATCATGCTGGATGACACGGTTGAGGTTAGCGCCATGAATAGCAGGACGAAGAAGGCGACGATGCCCTGGTCGCCGATCAGCGCTTTCACCGTATATGGCATTACGAGTCCGGCGTTGACCTCCGCGGTCGTGAATTCCCCCGGGTACGAAGGGAAGATGGGCGTGTTGTGGATCGCGCGCGCCGTTAGTCCGATTACCGTGCCTAGACCCCACGGGATCCCGAAGATAGCGATCGCGGCGAGATTGTATCCCGGTACCGTGGCGCTGACCTCGGAGGCGAACGACTTTTGCCAAAATGCTGTGTCCATCACGACGAGGGCTAGATTGCCGAATTTTAGAATTAGTCCCCAGATGATGGCGTCCTTGGACTTCATAGTTAGAAGCGACCCCTGATAGTTTCCCGGAATGTAGTTCTCGGCAGCCGTAGCCATGACTTTATCGTAAAGCCCACTAAGGCCGCCAACAGCTTCGTGGGTTAGGATGCTGAGCGTGAAATACATGATGAGAATTAGGGCGATAGTTGTGTGGAGGTAATCGGTAAGGAAAGTTGCCTTAAGACCTCCTACTGCCGTGTATAGGACCACTATTCGATAAGGGTTACAATTAGTTTTCTCTTTCATATAGCTACATCTACGGATATAAAAAAGGTGTTAAGAGAGCAACCTACCTCCAAGAGGAATAAGAATAGTCGCGGCAACGAAGTGCATGCCAGAAATCCCGTAGATGAGTTGAGAGCCAGTGAGAATCATGGAAGCACATCCAAACACGTTATTGCTTAGGTTCAATATGATGAACACGACATGTCCAATCCGTCCATATCGCATCTTTATGATCTCCAGCGAAGTATGAGCATACGGTACGCGGATCTTGGCCAAAACCCCAAGTGCCGCCATCAGCGCGATCTGGAAACAGAGACCTGTTGCCCACCACTGTTATTCGTTCTCGTTAGCACATCTTACTTCTCATCTCCCTCTTCTCGCTAAACTTGCTTGTTGTCCCTAAGCGCAACAGGGTTCAATTCATGTTGAATTGGACTCACCAAAGGCACGGCCAACCCAAACCGATAGCACATCGCCGCCGCGAACACTGTCTCATTAATCCACATCCATGACGAGAAGACAGCCGATGCCGTAAGTCCGATGCCTACGGACCTATTCGCGACCATGAACATCTCGGACGTGCCCGAGTCCTCGGACAGGTACGCCTTCTGGATCTTGATCGCCGCGAGAATGACGGCGCAGAACGCGACCCCGAGCCCGATCAGCAGCCCGTACCCCGTCGCCTGGGGCACCAGCGTGATGCCGCGCACGCCGATCTCGAGTTGCGACATGTCGAGCACGTCTTATCTAGGTATCTGTGTGGTAACACCGTTATTGTGCTTCGAAGCTCCTATAGCTAACCGTGTCCTATGACCGGATACCGCGTACAAGTACGGATTAATACTACGCTCTAGCCGGCGTGTCGCAAGGTAAGGTATTACTGCGTAAGGCTCAAGAAGGAAGGTCAAATCACACAAGTAGATGTGCAGCCCTACATCTTAATAACCCTCCATTACCTACCTCTTCACCTAAATGACCATCTCCGTTTTCGCCTCCGGATCTTGCCCCGGAAGACGCCTCCGACAATGCCCCTGTCGCACGTCACGACGTGGGGGGAAAGAATTGCGTTATATGACCATTATACAATACGCTGTACCTAACTCGGTACTACTATAGATATGAGAGACGGATCTTACAGGCGTTCTGTGGTTGTGCGCACCGAAATCTGGGCGATCGGACATTAGGATAGGTAAGGGTCGAATGGCGTGCGAGCGGTGTTGGATTGCGGAAACGGCATGCCCATACCGATCGGCCAACCAACCACAGGATACCAATTTATTGCGTGCCTGCTCCTAGACATCTTACATATAAATGTAGTTAGTCGTCTTCGATGGGAAATGACAAAAACTTTAAGTGTATATAATCACCGACCAGGGAGGTGACGTCTAGGAAGCCAATTAGCACGACGGGATAGGAAATCAAACACATTAGTATCTTATTTTTTTGCATTTATTAATTCATCAATCGTAGCTAGTAGCGCATTTCATTTCGGGTATGATCTATGCCGTTCATTGATGGTTTATCTCCTTATATGAGATTCTTGGCTCTATCTCGTTTTTAGCTGCTAGAGATAATCTTCTCTATCTCATCGGGATCTTTGATGGCATCAGTTAAGTTGATAGAGCCGTCTTTGGTGATGAGTAGATTATCCTCGATTCTGTACGATTAAGTTAGTAGTCTGCTGGCTATAAATAACATAACAAGACTCAACATACCTCACACCACCCACGTCCCAGTACTTATCTAGCACCTTTTCATCGATGTACTTGGAGTGTTTCGGGTCTTTAAGGTAGGGTCTGATGATGAATTCACAGAAGTAGATCTGATTGTTCCGTTAATTTCAGTCAGGTTGATATATCAATCAAGCAACTTACACCAGGCTCGACAGTAATCACGCTTCCAGCAGGAAGATTCTGTCTGACTCTCAAGTACCTAAATATCGGATCGGGGTCCGAATAGTTGGGGTGACCTCCGGTATCGTGAGTGTCCAATCCGAGATAGTGGCCTAAACCATGAGGCAGGAATGCTGTGCTAGTACGAGCTTCGAGGATCTCATCTCGGTTGCCCTTCAAGACACCGAGTGATAACAGACCATCAATGGCGATCTTGTGTGCAAGTAGATGTACCTCATCCCACGATACGCCTTCTTTTAAAACGGCGATCGTGTCTGTCTGCATTTGTAGGACAATTTCGTATATAGCACGAGATTCCTCGGTGAATTTTCCAGAGATTGGGAAGGTTCTCGTCTGCGACCCAGTTAGTTCATTGACTGCGACTTTCGCACAAAGTTTCCAAGAATTTCTTGGAATTCCTGGAAATACGCCGGTGATATGAGGCAACTCACGATATCAGCAGCATAGTTGCTCCACTCAGCACCAGCATCCAGAAGCAATAAGTCCTTGCCCGTTAGATCCTTGTCATTGTGAACATAATGCAAAGTAGCAGCAGCTCGTCCACTCGCAACAATGCTAGGATACGCCTGTTTCTTGGCTCCGTAATGAATGCTGATGCCTATGAATGCACCTTCAAGCTCATATTCGTTTTTAGCACTCTTCACTTTCTCGAGAACGGCCTTATGCGCAGCGCCGCTAATCTCGTTGGCTTTCTTGATGAGAGCAATTTCGTACTCATCCTTGATAACCCGAGATTCGTCGACTGCCTCTCCAAGAATCGTGAAGTCCTTGTTGTTAAACTCGAGGAACGTCACTTCATCCGAGACGCGATCGGCGATAGCGAAGACGGTAGACTTAGGTCGGCCTCCGAGTCTAACTAGCGTGGGGTTGAGCTCGGTAGAGGGAAGAACAGCGTCGACATCGTACTTTGTCAAGGCCTCTTCCACAGAGAGTGGCAGACCGGACCAGATAACGGAGTCGGGGTCTATCGGAGGAATGAAGAGGGTCGAGTGCCCAGTTTCGATATCGTAGATGAAGAAGCAGTCGGCTTCATCCACACCCGTTAGATAAAAGAAGGCTCTCCGTTGTCTACACAATTGTCGCAATTAGCAACGCCTAATCAATCGACATCCAAGCGCCTAGGTATAGAGCATACCGAAAAGGAACAGGTTCGTCGCAATCCTCTAGCAACTTATCCGCGCGTCCTTCAAGATATAATACGCCAGTAGCGTCGGGGATCTTAGTCCTGATGTACTCAACCACGCGCTTAGCATGCGCTTTGGCCGGATACTTGCCACTCAGGACCTTCTCGACGTCAATGTTGGCCTTCGACATTGTGGACCTTGCCGCCGTAGCTATGTCTCTTGTCGCAAATCTTATGGCGCCAGATCGTGAGACAACTTTGTAATACGAACTTGGGTGCGGGGTAATTTTCAGATCCGTGTAGAGCTTCTGTGCAACACGTGGGTGTGCGTTATCCCGTGAAAGACAAGTATGGATGAGTCTTGTGGAGGTTGAAAAAGGTTGAAATAACTTAAGGAGTCTGAAATTCGCAATAACACAGGGACTAACGTTATTAAATAAAGTTAGTGTCATGGGAAGTCACAAAGCAACACCACCTGGCAGTTGACGTTTTGTGATAGAAGGGACGACGCGGGGAGCGGGTTGCTGCGGTTAAACAAGCTTTGACAAATCAGATTTCAGATAAGAAGCCAATTGCCTTCCTTTTCAGGTTAAATGGCAGTGGTCGCGATTGCGGGGCTTCACTATCGCAGCCAATTCTAGGTTCTCGACTTTATGAGTAATATCTCAAATGTTAGTGAACAAAGAGTAAATTATAGATGAAAATTCTCATCACAATCATATAGATCCATGTTAAATTTCAAGTACCAATATAATAGATATCAATATAATAAAACCAATAAAATTCGGGTATCATGTATGAATGAGTTCGCCTAAAATATGCTGCTTTCCTTCTTCGATGGTACGTTCGACAAAGCTGAATGAAATAGCGGCCGCCTCGTATAATGCAAGTCTCATATCAGCACTCCCCCTTCTCCTTATGTATCAAGCAATTGGTAATAAACATGCCTTCTGCTGTTATGTTTTATCATCTTATTTCTTTGAGCCTCTAGGGTTTAAACATTAGTCGGCCTTCCAATTCAAGTCCAAGTGTAAATCTGGCCTTGATATCTTTAATCGAACCAATACAGCCCGGCCTCTTGTCTGAAACAACCGCTTGGTATAGACATTAGTAGCTGGGGGGCAGCTAAAAAGTAATCCGGATCGCTCAAATCCGGATTTATCCCTTCTTCGGTGGCGCGTCCAGCTTGAGGGCTGGTATTGCGTTATCTGACAGGGCATCCGGCGTAGCTACTAAACCATAGCTTTTCTTCAACGTCTCCCAATGATTTCGCAAAACCTCCTCGCTGATGATCAATTCGAACCCCGTCAAGAAACAAAAGCTGATTTCCAGCCTCGCTAATTCGCCCTCGGTAACACCGCCGACCCGCGCGATCTTAGCGTGCGGGTAGCTTAGATCTTCGAGCGCCTTCATCGCCACCCTTAACCCAGCTAAAAGTAGGCGATGGCAGTTCCTTCGGGTAACTGGGATCGCACGTTCTTCCACAGCGAGCCGGAAGATGTAAAATGATGTCGCTAGATACACGGCCGTCGACATGGGACAGAATCGGTGTATTCGAAATAAATAGTCCTCAATACTAATTGGTGGTGGCTTTTTGCTGAAAAATTTCCGTGTGATAGCGCTATGTTGTTGGTTTAGCGGCTTGGAATTTTCGCCAATAATGATGTATGGTTCGGGGGTGCTTTTTGGTGGAGTGGGCGTCTGTTTTAGTTGGACGCCATCAATGGGCTGGTTAGATGTTGCCTGACCTGAAGTCGAGCTTTGAGCCTGAGCCCTGTCCTGGGCTTCGGCCTGCTCTCGTAGCCGAATCAAGCTTCTCTCTGATAGAGAACGGACGATCTCCGCCTTTTCCCTCTGCATACCACGCATATTAGGGATGGTAGGGCTTGTGGGAGGAGGCGTTGGGGGTATATCGCCTGTTATTCGAACAAGGGCCTCGACGCCAGCGCATAGAAGCTTCAGGGCCGCAATTGGCGGTAGCTTGAAGAGATCATGCGAAGATGGGCTCGGGGCGGCGTGGAGCGGGGGCGGCGTCCGGGCTTGACATGCCAATTTAGGGTCTGCCGCAGGAACTGGAGGTGGAGGAGGCGAGGTCGGCGTTGTTTTTTCCTTTGCCTGCTCTTGATCTGCTTGTGGCGCTTGAGCGTCCGAGTGACCTGCGTCGTCCGCCATCTGTCTCCTTTGTCTACCTCGATCCTTTCCTGGAAACAAAGGCTCGTCTAGGGTAGCGCTGCCTCGTAGTAGTACGGCAAACTAGAAACGTATGGTACGGATGAGTTGACGAGAATCGCAGAGTCGCAATAATCCGGTCGCTCGATGAAAATCGATATTCCCAAACTTCGATTCAGTCCGTCAATTTATACCACCATACATATTCTTGTTTTGTTAAGCTTCTACTCCAGGTCCGCCTCCTAGCTCATAATCTCACAAAAGCAGAGGTGCAAATGGCTGCGAATGCACTGACACGTCCAAGGATAGCCGCTGGAAGCCGCGTGTTGATCGCCCGCTTACAGTAACCCAACAAAACTACCCGATCTGCCTGAACAATGGCGATAGAACATGGTGAGAACAAATGTGTTGGGGGATTTTCTTTCGCTGTTGCCACTCATCAGGAAGAAGACCTAGGCGATGGATAGGGTCGAGTTCCAGAGCTGGCGCATGCGAGGTTATATATACAATTAGTAGTGATATCCGCCCGCGTGACGAGTGAACTATATCGTAGACACGAGGTTGGGGCGGTCAAAGTCGAGGTCAGAGCTGGATGGGGAAATCTACCAAGATAAGTAAGAGTAAGAGAGGAGAGACCGAAGCCAAAGCCAAAGTACAATCAATACAATGAAGAGGGGACGAGACTCGAGCTGGACAGAAGTAGCAAGCCGGTTTAAGTTTTTTTTTTCCTTTAGTCTTCGTACCGAGTCCCCTGTAAGTGACCGCGTGTGACCATCGACTGAACTAACAAACTCAAGTACCTAAACAGCCGCTAGGTACAGAGTTTAGTGCCCCGCCTGCGCTAAAAAGATTCTAGCCCGGAACGAAATGGTAGAAATATGGGGAACGAATCGGTCCTGAATGTAACTAAGAGTAACAAAGACAACCTTAAATAGTACGAGACCGAGACCATCGAGACGTTTTGGAACTTGCAGCCCAACGTTGAGACCAAGACAACCTTGAACCTGGGCGACTAGCTAGGATTAAAAATAGACTAACAAGATTCAATAAAAGGTGTCAAACGGTTCAAGTGGTTTCTGAACTCTTGCAAGGTCTTTTTATAATGGACTTTGCCTAGCTATACCCAATCACATTTTAAGGGTCCTCGAAGCTGTCCAGAGCTACATGCACTATACCTGCAAGCTGCCTGCAGTATTTCCTGCAGGTTCAGAAGGCTCGTGACCCTATTCAAGGATATGTTCAGTGTGTGGTCCCTAAATTGGAGTTCCGCAGTCCCGGCCCCCACCACCGCTTCTGTGTCTCCTCTCACCACGCGGCATGAAATTCAACAAATACAACCATTACCCTGAGGACAGCTATTAAGCGAAGAATTTACGGATAGATGGGTTTCAAGAAAACTTGCCAATTGCTCAAGGATGACGAGTATAGGGAAAGATAAAGAGGTATCCGTGTCGGGGTCTAAGTGGTCCAATTCCAATGTCTTATCGTCAATATAATCCCTACAGTACCTGTTTACAGGTGACAACAGTCAATATCCAAACGCTTCATTCGATTATTAGTGACGTTCTACAAAGTATACGAGTTATGCAAGCAACCAATCACTAATTACTAGGACTAACATGTACCGAATCTTGGTCGACGGTTGATCAATGGTTAATACACCAATCGGTTGTGTTTACTATTTCATCTTGTCATATGTGAGTACGTTTGATATAGCAGGTACATAACGTGTTTGCCTCGAGGGGTTCGGTTCTCCAAATGCTAAGGTAAGAGATAAATAACATGAGGGGAACCCATTACTCTTTAGGGGATGCATAGTGCTACGCAGTATATTGAGCGCCAGGGGCGAAGAAGGATTTGCGTGGCAGGGTGACATTCCGCATCCACTATAAATGTACGATTCTCTAAAATCGAAAGTGGGTAACACGATCCCACATCGAGGCTTCATAGACTAATAGGAGTATTAAATGTAAAGTTATTCACAGGTCGGGAGGATACCTAAGGTAAGTTTCGATGAGATGCCCGAAGTACGTATCTCACCTCGGTCAAAAATGCATTCTCTTAGGGGCCTGTATGAAATCAATAGTCCCTAAGCTAGATCTAGATCGAATCGGCCATATCCATATGACCTGTTTTCTTACCCGCCGCAGATTTTGACACAACGAACTGACCACAGAAGTTCGGGTGGGCACCAACTCGTAAGACCGAGATCGTATGCTTGTAATTGAGATATCTGCAACATAATAGTAATAGCTAAGATATCGGGATCGCCCTAGTAAGAGGCATTAAAAAGATTACAAACGAATGTAACTGCCAAGGGGGGTTAAGGGGCGCATCTCATTAGTTATAGATTTCCTTCCCCACGATCTCCAATTCTTAGGTGCCGCCGCCACTATAACCGTCCCCCTTTACCGGAGGCTGGCTGGATCAAGCACGCTAACCGAGGTAGATCGTCACCCTCGATCCTGAGTCTTTATATGCCAGAATCGACCTCCATCTCAAATCTCAAAGAACTTGACTGCATTATCTCTGGAAGCGATCAATGGGTATCATCACCCTCATTCTCGTCGCTGACACGCATAGCTCGCTTAGGCATACCCAGCCCAATCCCATCAATGATCCCTTGGCATTACCCCAGAGATTTCAATGATCGACAATCGTGTCAACGCAAACCCCACGAAGTGTGTTGCGTATCCTGCAGGCCTAACCTATGAGATCTCAAATATGTCTTTTCAACCTGGACATAGCATACCTGGCTGCCTGGTCGGCTTAGCACACCCGGCTCTGATCGTGTGCGTATGCCTGTGACCTATCTGCCTAGAGTCCTAGGCACGAACGTTGAAAAGGGAGGGGATATGTTTGGTTTCCATGAGCACCATACCTACAAAAAAATTCTGGCGATGGTACCGTCTTCCCGAAGACCATGGCCCATGGGACTCATTGCTTTTTTTCTGCAGCACACATCACAGCTAGGTACCCCAAGGCGCCGTAAGACGCCTTATGCTGGATCCATCAGGGCAGATGCAGCCCCGAAGGACCCCTCCTGCATGGCGCGCATTAAAGGGCGAACTGCTGTCTTAGCATGTCGTGTGAGGGACCGGCAGAGCGATCCTTCGGTAGGCAATATGCCTATAATTTCCAATGTCAGCACGACACTTAGAAACCTTAGAATGCATGAACATACATACCCAGGGACAATTATTACGAATGACTGCTCTGAGTTCCCTTTCCCGCTAGAAGGGAAATCTGATCAATCATGTTTCAATTACGTAGCTCGAGTTGAGATCGTGATGAGTCTGGTAATACAGCAGATCTTCTGACCAAGGGAATTCTTAGAACGCGAGACCGATTAGTGAGGTGCGGTAAGACAGATAATAAACGCCACCAATATTGACCGGGGAAAAAGGGATCATATTATCAGGTTAGGCGCGATATAGGTGTGCTTATGGGGGAGGAGAATTCTAGGAAGGCTTTGAATCAGGCGTTAATGTCTTAAATCATTCAATTCATACTTGCTTGCTAGTATTGAAGTATCACCAACCGCTTTAATCGGCAGATTTCTTTTGTGCAGACATGTTATTGAAACATCGATATTTCACTTTGACTACGCGTTCTAGTTGAAAACTAACCCCTCGATGATAGCGACGTGGTAAATCCCGCAGCCTATTTACTTGTCGTTTAGTCCATGTGTACGCCCAACCCTCTCGCCTTCCGTGTCAACCACAAGGAATATTTAAGAACCAAGGTTGACCTTACAGTCCAAGACCGCACTCTGGCCGCCTTGGACTGCCTTCACAGCTTCCTTGATAGTCCGCTCCAAGTCCGCCACCTTGTCCACTCTCGCGGCGAACAAATCGCCTCCAGCGGCAGCCTTGGCAATGCCCGAATAGTCTGGCACAGGGTCAAAGGAAATGTTGATCTCTTCATTCGTTGCCTTGGAGCCTAGGCCGTTTGGATGCACGAGCAACATGGATTTCCGCGGAGCGTTCCAACCTGCATTGTTAATTAGCCAAAATTTTCGCAAAAGGATTTACTCTATGGACGCAAACTTACCTTTGTTGTTCAAGACGATGGTCAAGATCGGGATGTTGTAGCGCTTGGCGATCCAATACACGCTACCGGGAACCGAGAAAAGGAATGTGCCATCGCCCACGATCTGCACGACGAATTTTCCCTTGCCCTTACCGCCATTCTCGGCATCCGATGCCAGCTTGATTCCAAGAGCACCGCCGCCGGACCATCCGAGGCCGCCACCACCGCAGTTGATCCACGACCCCGGTTCTTCTGGCTGTATGTTGTCGTGCACAAACCCTGTGTTTGTGACAGCTTCAATAGCCCAGATCGTGTCCTTTGGACACAATGATTTCAGCGTCTTGCAAAGGTGTCCCGAGCCGAAAGAGCCATCCTCGGCTGGCTTCGTCTTAGCTTCGATGTCAGCTAAGCGCTCTTTGTATGATGCTTCAAGGGCGTTCCATTTCTGAGCCATAGCTGCAGAGTCGAAGGATGCAACTTGACTCTTGGCCTCAGACGTGATCTGCTCCACTGCCAACAACGCGTCTGCGCGATATCTTTGCTTGGCTGGTATGTAGAACAGCGGCATCAGCTGCTTTAGCGGATCAACATCGATGTGGAAGATTTTGGTGCCCTCTTTTGGTTTGTTTAATGTGGGAATCCAGGGAACGTCACAATCTAGTATGACGATAACGTCTGCCTTCTCTATTGCGGGCTCGATGCCGTATCGAAGGCCCAGCCAGCTGGGGTGAGAGGCAGGGAAACACATATCGCTTCCGCCAGTATCGAGCACGCGCAATCCCTTTACGGTATTTGCCAATTCTACAAGAGCGGCCGGAACTTTCTGGTTTCGACCCGAGAATCCGGTGATAAGCAACGGGTTTTCAGCTCCGACCAATGCATCTGCGATCTCCTTCGAAACCTTCGGTGTCAATCCGCCGAGCTCGACTCTCTCCCACTCGTCTTGATTCAGGGAGTACGGGACAATCTCCTCCTCCATTACCTCTCTGGCCCCAGTCAGATAGACAGGACCTTGGGGATCACTTTTGGAGAATTGCAAGGCTCGGCCAACCATCTGTTTGATGTTCTTGCCAGTCTTGATGTCTGCCGCGTATCTACAGTACTGGCCGAGAATCTGGGTTTGGTCGGGTACATTCTGAATCCAGTGGATATACTCGCTGCGCGAGCCCCGCATCTCTCCCTCGAGCGTGAAAGGGCTCAAGCCGGCAAATACGAGGACCGGGGCACGCCCGGTGCTTGCGTTATGCACGGCGGCTCCCAGACCCTGAGTACCGACGTCAACGTGGACAATGACGCACTGCGGCTTTCCTGTGAGACGTGCATAACCATCAGCCATTGACATAGCTACCATCTATTTTTTGTGACGTTAGCTAAAGTCCGCCCAATTGGTGCTAGGGATGCGAACCGGACCCCGAACGGAGCCTCTGGCCACGTGCTGGCGAACGAACCTCATTGGGACATGTGATGATCTTTGGGAACTTTCCATTGTTTTCCTTCTGTCCCTTTACCATGGCCTCAATAATACTAGGATGATCCGAGCCCAAGTTGACGAAGCAATGCGAGACGCCGGCCTCCCACATCGCCTCGAAAAAGGCGGATGATGCAGTATACATGGCGGGCTTCGAAGGGACGAGGTTGCTAAGTGATTGTTTTCCAAGTTTGTCTAGTGCAACGTGCCTCTGTTGGGCGGCTATGAGAGCTGGTCTCGGTTCCGACGAGGAATGTGCAAGAGCCTCGGTACTATAAAGTCTAGACGATCTAGAAACGAATGTTGGGCTTCTAAAGGAATTGGAAGCGGGAGTGGGAATGGGAGCCTCGCCCTTATGAAGATAGCGACTATGACGATGAAGAGTATGGAAAGTGCTAATAGTCGATTGCTGAAGAAAATGGCCATTGGTTACACCAGGCACGCCATGATAGGCCACCTGCAATCTCTTGCCGAGGGCTGCCCCTCCGATCCGATGGCGGGGGCGAATGCGAACTGGAGGCGTTGTTTCGGTGCACGAGGACAAGTTGGATAAGGGATATAGGGGAGATGGGGATAAGGATAAGGGGTCCTTTGCCAGCTCTGGCGCTGCCCCGCCACGCCCGGCAAGTCGTACGTACGTACAGTGGAGGGATGGGTCCCGTGGAAGATCATCTACCCGATAGTCCCGGTGTGGGGGACAAGGTGGAGATACAGGAGAAGGTGGGGGAGGACCTAGCGCTAACTCTAGCGACTTAGGCGGAGTCAGGGGCAAGGTTAGTGACCAATTCTTGGGGAATTGGTTCCCGAGCTTCCTTCCTTTCAGCATTTTTGGAGATTTTGGAGACAAACTGGTCTCTAATTGGAGGAAAGGTTTTGACAAAAAGGGCGTAAAAATAATGACAATTGACAAGTTATTAATTGTTGTTGCCCGAAGTCCTTTCGTTACAACTTAACGGACGTAACAAGCAACCTTTAGATCTTTCAGTGAAAATCTAATGGTATGGTTGACAAATGTTAGACAGATCTTAGCTTCTGGAAAGATCTAATTATAGAAAGAGAAACTAACATTCTATGGTCAAAGTTAGAACGTTACCGAGTGTTCGAGAGGAAGTACCTAGCAACAAGGATTGGATTTACCAACTAGGATCAGGGCTTAACGATGGCCCATCAAATTCGAGGATAACTATCCAAATAATAGGAAGACAAGAGACTTGGCGGATTGTACACCAATCTGGCTTCTACGACAAAGACGAAGAGAAAAGGAACAGGAAAGAGAGAGCCTCACCCGACTATTATAAGCTGACAAGATGAAAGGCTTCCAAGCCTCACATCATTCAGTTTATCTTAGCATGGTGGACCGTCTCGCGGATAGTTGCATTTTTGGATCCTTCATTAGGACATTCACCTCGTGATGTTTGTTGTACATCACACAGCTATGTTGGGATCCAGTAGAAATAAACAGACTCAGCCATCGATGCCATACTCGTAAATGTTTCAACTTGGCTTACATTCGCGGATGCCTACCTAGCTACCTACCTACTAGGTAGCTAGCTAGTGTATGCATTGTTATCTTTGAGGAGAGTCTATCCGATGACACCACGGCGAGTCCGTGAATGTGTGCAAATATTTCTACGATTTCGAGGCCTTACATCTCAACGTCAAATCCATGTTTTCAAACATTTCAACATCGAGATAGCTCTTGCCCTGTGTATTCGGCCTTGAAGACCCGAGTGTTTCACTATAGCGTTCAATGTCAGCATTTGGATATAAGAAAGAGGTATCTACAAGGAAGGCATGTTAAGAGGAAGTTGTAGCTGAATTGCATGTGATGGCACAGAAGCTTGCTCAATAGCGGCAACTTAAAACATTGACGTTAAACGGCTCTACAGTGATTTGTCATACCCATCGGATATCGAATTTACGGACCGAATCGAGTAAAAACCGAAGCTTCAGTACACTAACAACACTTGAACTTCGCGATCACATACCTCTTTCGATACGCCACGATCTGACAGGTCAGAGAATAGGCACATTTTTCACCTTTAGCGCGGCTCTGCGTTAAAGGAAATGGCGACATACGGGTGCCACACCCGATTTTCTTTACTCCGAGACCCACCGCCGGCATGATATCGCAGTTGTCGGCTTGCCGCTTATTAAGTTGCCTGTATTTATATATACGCGGCTTGCTGCTACGATCAATACGGCCAGCGACATCGCAGCGCATTTTCCCTGATTTTTTTGAAGCCGCTAAAACTGCCAATCTCCCCTGACATAATCCCTCTCGGCGAATGCGAAAGTAGAACTGATGAATAATAGGACTTATATGAATAATAGGATTGGAAATAACAGGGAATTTCGGTCTCTTATAGGGAGGTTGTATCCTACCCCAGCCCTACCCCCGGCCCCTTCCCCGGTAATGCCCTGTCAATCCCCCGGTCTTGTCCCCTCTATTAGCTAAAATCCCTAAGGCTTAGGTGGGTGAACGTTACCTTTAGTGAGGTCATTTCTATTATGCGACGAATCACATGCCCTAAATCCAACCCCAGAAATTTACTGGTGTCATTTAGGGAGTTTAATTGGCCCAAATGCCGCCACGGGTCTAGACCAAGCAACTAAGTTATCTTAACTTTGGATCGTCATCGCTAGCTACACCACTCAGACCACTCACCTACTTAGTAGAGTACGAAATTATCCGAAGGGACCGTGGCACGACCGTTTGACACGAACCTTTTCCCTACCCATGGACTTATGGAAGAGGTGGAAGAGGTGGAAGAGTGTGACTGCATACATCTTCAATATGTGTCTGTGCAAATGAGACTTCATCTGCACCCGATCGCCTGACAAGCCACAAAGCTTATCATTTTACTTCTTAAGATCGAAAGTCTGGTCAAACTCGTAGCCACATCGTCAATGGCAAGCTCAAATTACCATGTTTCCTTCTTGAAAAGTTGGGTTGCCTCATGATGGGATTGGTCCACCGACCATCATGAAGACAAAAGGAGGCTTCAAGACCGAATGACCCGTCAGCCCGTCAGCAAATCCGACCCGCGAACAGAGCTTTGGTGACCTCATTTTAATAAGGTTGTCCGTATTTGGACGATCGGTTCCTGCGGATCACCAATGAATTCGGTGAACTGGGCGAGGGGTTTGACCCCAGTCTTTGCACCCATGAATCCCTATTGGGCAAGTAGCATCTGCATGTGCAGTTTATGGTCATAATCCTGGAAACAATCATACTACATGCCGGAAGGTAATGTAAATAAAAATGCGGTTGTTTGCAACTTCTCAGGAACCTGACAAACTTCGCCTCTCCTACTCAAACGACCCTCAGGCGGGAGTCACGGTTCCCTACAGATTCCGCGACAAATCATCCTTACTCAAGGTTACCGTCCAGTTTTAACATCCTGAAAGGATCAGTCTCTCTCTTTTTTGGCACACAGATCCTCCTAACCTAGAACATCTCCTATATGATTGCTTACCTAATAAGATATCCTTAATAATAAGAACGTTATGGGTCAAACACCAAGCACCCCGCTATCTATCTGCCTCAACGCCGTCTGTAATGGCCGCGATAACTGCGTCGCATTTCCCGATAACACCCTCTACCAAGTCTCCTGGGTTAACCGATATAATCTCGACATCCCCGTAGCACCCGTTGCCGTGACCCGACCGAGCACCGCCCAAGATGTATCAGATTTCATCAAATGCGCCGTTGCGAACAACGTGAAAGTCCAACCAAAGTCGGGTGGCCACTCTTATGCGTAAGGATATCGTCGTTCGCTGTTCAAGTATGCGTCTTGTTTTACTAACACTGAAACAGAAATTACGGTATGCCCAAACGACGAAAGAACCTTATATAGATGGTGGATAATAAACTGATCTGAGAATAACAGGCGTGGGCGGACAAGATGGCGAACTCGTTCTCGATCTCGTAAACCTCCAGAACTTCACCATGGATACCAGTACGTGGCAAGCGACGATCGGAGGAGGCACTCATCTTTCCGACGTGACGACCAAACTTCACGACAATGGTAAAAGAGCGATAGCGCACGGAACCTGTCCTGGAGTTGGTATTGGCGGTCATGCGACGATCGTGAGTCTGAGATATCCCTCTATGCTGGTGAACCGTACGCTGATATTATCATCCCAAGGGTGGACTTGGTCCTTCATCTCGCATGTGGGGATCGTGTCTCGATCATGTTATCGAAGTCGAGGTAGTAACTGCGGACGGCACCATTCAGCGAGCCAGCGAGACTGAGAATAGTGATCTTTTCTTTGTAAGCTTATTTTACCCCTTCCCCTAGAATTTTTGGAACTTACATGTGGTAGGCCCTGAAAGGTGCCGGCGCAGGTTTCGGCGTCATCACTGAATTCGTCGTCAAAACGCACCCTGAGCCTGGCGATGTCGTGCAGTACTCGTTCTCGCTATCTCTGGGCAAGCATACGGATCTAATTCCTGTTTATAAACAATGGCAGGACCTCATTACGGACCCTAACCTTGACCGGCGATTTGGTACCGAGTTTGTTGTACACGAACTTGGTGTTATCATCACTGCTACGTTCTATGGAACAGAAGACGAGTGGAAAGCAACCGGTATCCCCGAGAAGATTCCTACTGGGAATGTCTCGGTCGTCGTGGATGATTGGCTAGGTGTTATAGCGCAACAGGCAGAGGATGCTGCTCTATATCTGTCAGATATTCGCAGTGCCTTCACAGCTAAGAGCTTAGCCTTCAGACCCGATGAGGTGCTATCCTTAGATACGATCACGCAAGTGATGACTTACATCGACGATGCGGACCGCGGGACGCTTCTCTGGTTCCTTATTTTTGACGCCAGCGGCGGCGCGGTTAGCGATATACCCATGAACGCGACCGCATACTCTCACCGTGACAAGATTATGTTCGCTCAGGGATACGGCATCGGCATTCCAACCTTGACCAACAGTACCAAAGATTTCATAACAGGAATCATGACCAAGATTCAAGGCGATACTGCGCAGACTCTGACTACGTATCCTGGCTACGTCGACCCGTCCCTAACAGATGCTCAGGTATCGTACTGGGGTCCGAACCTCAACACCTTGGGTCAGATAAAGACGAAGTGGGATCCGAATGACTTATTCCACAACCCTCAAAGCGTTAGGCCAGGAGAAACTGACGCTTAGAAATCGTCAGGAGTGAAGAGATTCCAGCTTTGGCTTTGATACCCCTTTCTCTGTCTATAATTTGATATTATTTACTTACCTTCCTAGAGGTACCCAACATTAATTTGCCACCTTAATGCTCTTGTTCTCACTTTCTTAATTGAGTTGATTGATACGAGTTGACATGGAAGAAAATTTTGCGTTCCGAGATGCAGAACTATTGTCCTCGGTGGTCTTGTTCACAGGTTGGGCAGGAATCTGACAGGGCCCCCCTATGATTATGAGAGGTGTTAAATCTGTAGACCCGTTTTCTTGTTTTTCTTTAATGTTCCTTTAGGTCAATCGACCGCCCTCTGCCCCTGTACCGGCGCCTCCGTGGATACTACCGCTAATCTCGCCGGCGACTCTTGGCATATACATTTAATCCACTCCGTAAATTAGGTAAGCTTAGGCAGCTCGAGTGAGTTGAGAGTCGCGAGCAGGAAAACTCCGTCGTGCGAAATACGCGTATGGCGATGTCGCTCAGACTGACTTACGTTGAGCAGAATCAAAGGAATTCTGCGTCTAGGAAATTGTTGGGCGATGCTATCTAGGAGTTAAGGTGGCTACAGCTCGACGGATGAGATCCGCGATCCGCTACACATGCGCGCCGCATCCCTTGACCCTACCTACTTACCTTACCTAGTACCCTAGATGCGTCCGATTACCTACATGCATCGATCGTCGTCCTGAATGAGGAACGCAGGAAGCGACGCGATACGGCGGAACATTTTTTTTATCTTAATTTTTTTTTCTTGGCCGCCTTGTTTGCGTCTCGCCACCTGGTCGAAATTACAGTGAGGGCACGAAAATATTCCGGAGGGACGGCCCTGACGTCGACACAGCCCCCCTTTCGCGTCTTGTTCGGCCGTACTTCTGCCATACCAAGAGTTGCGGCTTACGGTTACTCCTGTCAGGTTGGACAAGAACTGCGTTATCTGAGCACGGAAACTTACTCTGCGATCACGTCCAGACGTATGTTTTCGGATGATTTCGAGGATGAGTTTACGACTTCGAACGTGTGATGGCTTCATGTAAGGGGCTCTTCCGTAGGAAGGCTGGCTGATGATACAGGTTCTTGCTACACAGAATTGCGCGCACCCGTTTCCACTCACACACCAAAAACGGCCTGCGAAGTTCTTTTGCTTGGAGAGCAATTTGATTTGATTTTTTTTCGTTGGAAATCAACCGGGTACCTGCAGTGACCGCTACCTCGCTACCTAACTACCTCAATGCTGCCAACAAGGTCTCTCACACATACGACTTCGCACGCGGAACTGGGATAATGGCGTGCCCATGTGGGATAGATGGGATGATTGGAAATACGATGGATTGTTACAGCTCCGTAACGCCGACGACAACATAGTGGGACATGCCAAGTTGGCGCGGTATTTTCCAGCTCAATTTCACACACAACACATACGTGGCCTAACACTCTACTTGACTCTTCCCGTGAATGCATCGCCATGTTTACGACGTGTTTTACGCCTGCGAGAATGTCGATCACGATCGAGAGACGCTGGTGTGGCTGCCCAAACTCATCTGAAGGCATTCCGGCATGCTTTACCCGGCCTAATTGTCAATATCTAGATACTAATAAGTATGTATGATCCTTAAAACCACGAAGGAAATGAATTTGCGTGAAAATTCAAAGACTTCGAAGTTGTATTCAGATCATTCAGAACGTGACCCAAGGACAGTAGCCAAGGACTTAGGTCTTGGACGTAGTAGACTTAGGTTACCTTTTGGATAAGTCGGCATCGCGAGAGTCAGATGACTGGCAGAAGTTTGCGAATGTGATAGCTTTTGTGGATGGATAACCCGCAAACTGCAGCATGATGAAGTCGAAAGCAGAGCCCCTTCACATGACCGTGCATGATGAGTTCTGTAGCAGTGTAGAAGAGATTTTTTTCATCCGGCGAATTACAGGACATAGCGTATAATGCGTCAATATAGTTCATTATATGTACGACGCTTGGGCGTTGGATCATCGTCGGGGCGGTTCGCTTAGGGCTTATAATTGTTGTCTTATGAAGGGAGGTCGTGATAAGCCTCGTTTATTACCTTGGAAGCGGTAAAAATCCGTCGCGATTATAAACGTGTGTTACCGAATTAGGTGACGAATTGCACACACCAAATCCCATCATCGTGATGTGTCGCAGCAGCAGCACCAAAACAGAAAAAATACCAAGCATTCCCAGCAACCCAAGTCCCGAGGTCCCACTGTATTGTTATAAAGGGCAAATTCCGACACGTCTATTTTTATTCCGGGTGTTGAAGAAATGTTTCTCATCTGTATCTTATTACTTGGCTGACTTGGCGCGGTATATGGTGCTTATCTTATGGAACAAAAGATCTTTGGGCATTTCCTGAAAGGGTTACCCGGCGGCAAGTTTCGTCTGAGCCTTACTCACCTATCTGAAGTCATTCCTGGTCGCCTCTTGGCAGGATGTTTCGAGTCTTAGGGACCCGCAGCGTTGGGTCCGGCACAGGGGTTTCTTATCTATTGCTGACGAAATTCATTCAACACATCCTGAGCATCCATGTGATGCCAAGCATCGCGAACCACAATATTCGTAAGTTTTATTTTTTTGGTTGAAGTGGTTGAAGGGACACATCAGTAGATCTGTCTTCGTGTCTCGCCAACTAGAATCGAGGGAAGAGGAAATATGATATGTTGGTCATTGGCGGTAAACCTGGAAAGTAGGATATGCACGACTGCAGGCCAAGAGGCTTAACCCGGCATTCAAATGTGCTTAAATGTGCTTATAGCGGCCCGTAGGTAGATCCCGCACGCCTTTCTTGTCAACTTCCTTGTTCCTGCAGCAACCTTGAAGAGAGGGGAAATATCTAGGCACAGCAATAACCGTACAAATAAGCTCGAAATTGTGAGATCTGTAGGCGTGAGTAGAGTAATCTTGAGTAATTCCGTTGTTCTCTACGTAGTCAGGAATATTCGCGAACACTAGGCCAAGACGGCAAAGAGGAATTAAGCAATTGAGAGTGGACACGATGGCCGACATCGAACAAATCTACAGATGCATCGTGAAGAGCGTCAACGAAAGAAAATGGGAGGATCTGCCAAGATATATGACCTCTCACCTCATCAGAAACGGCCAAGACTATACGCCCGAGAGTTATGCCGCAGAGATAAAGCTTTTCGGAGGCGGTGGAGCTTCCGTCGAGCTGACTGTGGATGCCCTCATCGTCGACCAGGCATCACAGCGTCTCGCTGCTACGGTGCTTGTAAAAGCCGAGCTGGGGAGTGCGAGCAGCGATGGCGGCGCCCAGCAAATTTCATTTACTGAACAGCAGTTTCTTTGGTTCGAGGATGGCAAGGTGTCCACGCTGTTCACGTTGGCGGACGGCGAGGAATTGCGGCGTCAAAAATCCGACCCTGAATATCAGTATGCGCCAGACCTGATCAGCCTCCATTCACCACCGGCGCCGAGCCACCAAGTGGCGGGCGCAAAGCTGTCCGCTGGCGAATTGGAAGCGAGCTATAGGGAGTACATCGGTTGCATAAACACGCAAACAATGGAGACCGGTCTGCACAAATACTGTCACCATCAGGTGATCCATAATACCAAGACCTTGACGAGAGATCAGTATCGGCTCCTGATACAAGAAGCGCGCACGGCGGTCCCAGACATCGTCTTTAACGTGCGCATCGTGATCGCGGATGAGGCATCACAGCTCGTCGCCGCGCGCCTCGAGTTTTCTGGCACTCCGGTGGGGGTCATGGCAGGCGCAAAACCTAACGGCCGCGGCGTCAGCTTCTGCGAGCACGTCACCTACCTTTTCCAGGATGGCAAGATATCGCGCGTATGGAGCATCGTGGACTGGGAGTCGTATCGCCAACAACTGACAGCCTAGCTAGCAAGCTGCCGCCTCCGCTTTCGCAACAGAACAAACACGCAAAAAAACGCAACTTTGCGGTCAAAATATGCAATGCACACATACCCGTAGGAACTTGCCAAGTCGACTGAATGGGACCTTGGAATAAGAAGCATCTCGGAGTAACAAAAAGCGAAAAGATACGGCTGGGCTGGCATAAAGCTTGGGAGGATAAAAATATCTGTTCCGTGTATCAGTGAGCTACTCCTAGATCCATAACATCTGTTTCGCATGTGATCGTCGCTCCCTTGCTGTAGTGTAGCAGTGTTTCTAGACTAGTAGCAATGTGGCAGCCCTGTAGTGTACTGTAAGTTTGTAGCCTGGTAGCGAATTTTTGTATTTTATTTTTTTTTCTTCTTCTTTCCTTCTAGGCAGGGGTTTAGGGCTCTCGGTGACGACGATGGCGCCGGCTCTGAAATGTCTAGGCGGGACGCTCCACCTTGCCACGCCCTACGTTCCCTATCCACTTCCACTATCCACTATGAACCAATACCTGTCAAAGCCCTGAGCCCTGATGTTATGCTGTGTTGTGCGTGCTATGCTGCGCTGTAATGCTGTGCCGGCAGTGTAAATGAGGCGTTGTTTAGGCGTTTCTTCAGCGCCAAGTCTAGTAATTGATCAAGCCACTATTGAATATTGATCCAAGACAGGAAAATCTTGGCACGACTATCCCGTCTATCACATATTAACTTTGTTCAATTTACGCGTACTCTTCTACGTCAATTCAGGCGCAGTTCTTCTCCAGTACGTCCGTACACGAACGACCGTCAACCTCCGTCGGTCGACGATCGCGTACCTTTTTGTCTGACTCATAGAGAAACAAAATTTATTCGGATGAAACGTGAACTTCTCATACGCTACAGTCGGTCCGGGTGTTTACGGGTTGGCTCGAAAACCCAAGTCACTCTCTTTTCCAAAACCCACCCCCCCTTTTACGATAATTCGTAGCCCCCACTTACGCCTACGGCCAAGACAAGAGCCAAGAGTCGCTATCTATGAGGCTCATGCTATCCACTTTGTTCCACGGAAGCGTACCGTAGCTTACCATCCGTGCTAGGGTAAGGCCGTGAGATCTATTTTGACTGGGTCCAGGTCCACCGGCCTCAATCAACTTCATGTTTGACGTCGACCTGTGAGAAACAACGACCGGGATGACGTCCATATAGTCCAATGATATTCCATCTTGGCGCTATGAGGCTCCATGGTGATCTCCCTCGCGCCAAGTCGCCGCCATGTCTTGACCATTCTGAGCTGACACCCTATCAGGAACCAAGATATCTCAAGAGATTTCTTTGTTTCTTCCCTCCGTCTTGGCTCCTGATCCGTCGCAAGGAGCACGCTTAACCACACTCTACCAGTCCCAACTTCTATTTTCGACGATGTCGTCGTTTCAACCCGTGGGGGTATAAGTTTTGGCTTCTTTACTATAGCGCACTTTTCATCTCATGGCGGCAAGGGGTCCCGGTGGTAACGAATCTCTTAGTGAACCGCTAGCAACATATGCGGATTAGACTGATCTTGAAGACAGACTGGGCCTTCAGGGACTGTAAAAATTGTGCATTTGTGAAGTTTTTCTGTGGATCCATAGCATAGCACGTATCCCTCGTTGGGCACCACGAAGATCGCAATGGAAGCTCGGTCATCTGCGTTGCAACCATGATTTGGCGGTAGGTCCTATCGAGACCCTCCGTTCTGATTCGGGTCCTGGGCAAGCAGGGAGAGAGCCCAGAGATCCTCTACCGTTAATTGTTTCTTATTTACATATTTTTCTTATGTCTTGGCTCGGGCTAACAGGGGAGGCTGTGGTGCCAATCTCACATAAAGGATTCGTAATTTGTTCAACTCTTCTCAGTTCATACCCGATGTTCGTATCCTCTGGTTCGATATTCGATTTCATTTCTTCCGGAGGCCGGTACTCTATAGTTTGGGTTGTTTTCCGCTTTTTTTCTTTTTATTCTCCTTAGCTCCCCTTCAGTTTATCATCACCTGTTTCCTTGTTTTGTCTCTATAGATCTTATTTTCCCCAGTTCTCCCCTTCGTTACCTTTTTGGCATTTAGAAGTACTGTAATAGTTTAGACTTACATTCGTGGAGATGGAGCGGAATTTAGCTGGTGCCCCTATTTCTAAGGGCAGCACGTCTTATCATACATCGCCGACACCCTCGTTTACTTTTCCCGACTCGGAACGGACAACAATACAATACCCCTTAGATGAGAAGAGACCGGAAGGGCCCGATGATGAGCGTCCCGGTACGCAACTTAGCTCTTCCGCAAATTCGATTATCGCCATGAAGGAAGGCCGGGGTAAAGACGTGGAGCGTGGCGGCAACATGCATGGGGAAGACCACATCGATGTTAACGACCCGAACCGACCGAAACTTGGAATCCGCCAACGGATGCACCACTTCACCTGGGCCTGGTTTACGTTACCCATGAGCACGGGTGGATTATCACTTTTGATATTTGCTCAGCCTCATCAGTTTCCAGGGCTACGACAAATCGGTTTATTCGTTTATATCGTCAACATTATTATCTTCACCTCATTAGTATTTGCTATGCTTACACGGTTTTTCCTTCACCAAGGCGACTTTTGCAAATCTTTGTCTCACCCTCGTGAAGGCTTCTTCTTCCCGACCTTCTTCTTGTCCATCGCTACTCTGATCACTAGCACTCAACGATACGCCATACCCGACGACGATGTAGCGTTAAAATGGGTTATTCAAGCCGTATTCTGGGCCTATGTGGTCATTACTCTTATTCTGGCGATAGGGCAGTACAGTTTCGTCTTTGCGGCACACAACTTCGGGTTACAGACGATGATGCCAACTTGGATTCTACCGATCTTCCCTATCATGCTTTCGGGAACTATCGCTTCGGTCATCGCTGATACGCAACCGGATATCACAGCTGTACCGATAGTGATCGCTGGTATGACCTGCCAAGGTCTGGGTTTATCTGTTGCTGTTATGATGTATGCTCATATGGTTGGACGTCTAATGTCAGCCGGTACGTAATCCCAAACGACAAACTAATACTCAACTATGGCGGACGTAAATTGGCTAACAATGGGACAGGTCTTCCGAATCGCGAACACCGACCTGGGCTTTTCATGAACGTGGGACCACCAGCCTTCACGGCCCTTGCTTTCATCGGAATGGCAAACGGCCTACCCGACTCGTTCGACCGGGAGATGGACGGATTCATCGACGTCTTTTTGATCAGGACTTTCGCCATTATTGGTGCGGTTTTCCTGTGGGCGTTGTCCCTTTGGTGGTTCGGCATTGCTTTAGTCGCAACGATTAGCTCGCCTCCCAGGTACTTCCACCTGGGCTGGTGGGCGATGGTCTTCCCTAACACCGGTTTCATCCTAGCAACAATATCGATCGCCAACGAGTTCAGGAGCTCGGCGGCACAATGGGTTGCAACCGGAATGTCCATCTGTTTGTTATTAACGTATTGTTTCGTCTTGTTCAGTCACATCCGAGCAGTCGTCGTTCAGGATATCATGTATCCTGGACGAGACGAGGATGTCGAAGATCATTAAAAACCGTTTCAATCTCTACCTCCTACAAACTTTTTTTTGCCGCGGGGTAACGCGAAAAGAGGCTACACAAATAACGTGTGATGTTCTTTTTATCGTTACGCATTCCAATCCTCATTCCTTCGAAAAAGCTTTTTCCTCCTTCGCATTCGGATTAGGTATATAAAACGGTGTCTAGGGAGGGATTAGGGTTTGATTGACCCTAAAACAATCGGCTGGTTTCCTTTTGGTTTTTTAAAAGATATCCCTCAGCATTTTAGATGGACATGGTTTCTTGGTTGTCGCCTTATGGATACCTTTACATTGGGAAGGCGGACAAGGACCAGGCGAGTCCAGTTGCATAATAGACATAGAATAGCATAAATAAAACGAAAAACAAAAAAAAATCAAATTGTAATATTAGCCAAAATTTGGTGCTGTTCCGATGAAAGTGAAGAAAAAGAATTGTGCGAGGTTCTAGACGCCCAGTCTGCCAGTAAATTTAGCGTTTCTTTGCTTTTCGTGGGGGGTTTATAGTAGGCGGGTTACGTCGCATGCGACTTAGAAGCCAGACATGTATCATTGGATTATGAGGTTCCGGTTTGCAGACAACGATATGAGAACCAGAGACATTTATAAGTAGTGGAATAAGCGCAAGTGAAGACTAAGGTGCAATGAGTTCTTTAAAGGTAAAATCCGGCCCGGCTTGGAGTCGTTTTCCTTTTACCCGACTTTAAGGTTTCGTAGCCGCCCCTTTCCCGGCTGTGCCGGTACGGCCGCTCCGTCCCGGAAACCGCACCTGCCCCGATTATTATTTTCAAGCGAGTTTTTATTGTCTGTCATTTTCAATGGGATTGTTTCAATTTAGATGCTAATAAACTGAGTTGCGCTGGATAAGGCATCGTCACATTGGACCGCCATGGTGTGTGAGCCAATATCCTTTCTAACCCACAAAACTGCCAAGAAGGTCTAATCACCAGCGCGATTAATACAAGAGAAATCCATACAAATAATTTTTCGCATAGTGTCATCTAGTCCTGCTTGTTACCTAATTATGATTCCCATATGAAGTTACAGTGCAGCGTTTTGCAAAGAGTCGAATTTAGGATTACTTGAAAAGCTTGTTTTTGAAGCCTAGAGCAGCGCTGTAGGGTACCCCTAATAACGACAATGAGATGAACGTCGTCCAATCTACCTACCAGGTAGTTTATCAAGACGCCAACAATTCCCTACTTTATCCTAGCACAAGACCAGCATCTAAATAGCTCGAATTACCAAAAAGGAAGAAATATAACAAACCGACCAATCCCGCTTCTCGAATCGCAAAGTCCTTGAAAGATCCAAGTCAGCAGGATCGCCCGCCGAGAATTCTGGATTCGAAGCCCTACCGATGGACGCTAGGATTATGTATGGCTTGCATGGGTTGGTGAAAAGGGGTCTAGGTCAGCACCTAAATCTCACTGCCGACAGGGTCCTAGTGGCGCGATCTGATTGCGCTGGCTGCGCCGCCGTCGTGCCCTGAACCATTCCCTAATAGGGAGGTTCCTTTACCTGTTCCTGAATTTGGGCAATGCCTCATATCATAGGTCAATTGCGTATTATGTTGGTTGCTTACAGACGGTTACTCTACAGTCTTACTACGTATTACCTACGATTTATTTTATTTTAAAATAGTTTTCTTACAACATCAATATTCGGCGAACAGTTATCTAGAGCCGCATAAGGCAAGTCGAGTTGCCAGACCTCGGTTCACAGAGGCGGCGCCCCCGAGAACACGCGCGCCGTTGTCTGGCTCGAATATATTGCGCGCGCACCTGGTGCGATGCTATGGTGTATTACCGCGTGCGCGTGATTAAATCGCAATATACCCCGGAATCGCTAGTCGAAGCACGACATCGCGTGAGGTGGCATTTCTACAAAGGCTGCACTCCGACTGCAGAATTCCAGGTTCGTCGGGGCGCTTAAGTATTGCCTGTCTGCCAAAATGGTACCTTTAAGCCGGGACGCCTTGCCGACGCCGAGCCCTGAAAACCCCAATTCCCCTCGAACTTCAGATTTCGTGGCTCGAGTAACTCGACGCTTTTATATAAGAAAACATTTATAAGAATCATCGATGCGACTGTCTTATCCAGCCTGGAAATCGCATTGAAGATCTGTGTAATCGTAATTATCTTTGGATTCGTCAGGTTGGGTCTTATCTTGTGTTCCGGTCACATCGCCCTGGAGGTATGCCGCAGTCCAAGACCCGGGGATGTCTACCCCAAGCGGGCTCGTCTCCGCGGTTCTCTGCGCAGGAATAGATTGTGTGATAGGACCCCGGACCTTACACCTGGACCTCGCCCGCGATAAGGATTAGCAGGCATATTAAGTAATTCTTGCAGTGCAGACTCCAAAAAAAAATAGTGTTGATAATAACCTTGGAGTTGTTGAGATTTAGAGTTATTGTTGAAGTGGTGAAGCTTTCATGAAAATTGGCATCAGCTTCTTTAGATCTGACATCTTCATCCGTTTAGGGAAAACTTGCGAGACCATCATCAAAGGGAAACGTGGGGAACATGGATAATTTCACCATCGATAAAGCATTGCCTATTGCCCGCGCTGGCCCCCCTGCCAAGCTTCTCCAGATCATGGAAATATCGCTGTCTACGGCTATCCACCTGCCTCCCCTGTATGGCCTGCATCTCCAATACCACCACGGGAACTGATAGTGACGGTCGAAGAGAGCTAGCCAGCTACTTGGCTTGGACGAATTATCAACACTCACGCTCGCAATGCAACGCGACCGCGCACCATGATGGCACGTTTAATCTTGCATGCGTTGACTTGTAGCTTGGCAAGCCATGGATTGTCGTCGCTGCCCCGGATTGCATGCCAGCCAGCTACAAATACTCATGGAGGTTCCCACCAACGCTTGGAATGATGGTCACCAAGCTCATCTCGGTCTTTTCTGCGCCGAGTCCCCAGGTGCTCATATACTCTCTTTCGGACCTACACTTCTAGACACTCGCTTGTCAACCTCAGCTCTTCACCGCGCTGCTCAGTAAGGATGGTCCGACGAAACATCCTGCTGCCGCTGCTTGCCAGCGCGGCGAGCATCTTCTCAGCCGAAGCCAAATTGAAGGGAGAAACGAAGAACATTGCTGGATCGTACATCATTGAGTTTGAGGATTCCCAGGTATTTTAGCCTGAACATACCGTCAGAGATCACTGCCGTACTAACCGAGGTTGATTTGGGGTCAGGACTCGGTAGAATTCTTCAACCACATTAGCACCAAGGCCAAGACGCGGATGAACCTGGATTATCAATTATTCAAGGGAGTCTCCATTCAATTCGACGATCTCAAGACCGCTGAGGAAGAAGCCGCAAAGCTTAGCTCTCTTGCTAGTGTCAAGCAAGTCTGGCCGAACAGAGTGTATACGCTGCCCAAGGATGAGGTCGTTTGGACTGGGCGAAGTGGTGGACAAGACTACATCAAGAATGTCAAGAGACAGCTGGGAAATGACACCTTCACTCCGCACGTGATGACCCAAGTGGACAAGCTTCGGGCAAACGGTATCACTGGAAAGGGAGTAAAGATCGGCATTATCGACTCAGGTGTATGTGTTTATGTCTTGGGCGAGGAATTTCAGATGCTGATTATCCTTAGGTCGATTACACACACCCCGCACTGGGCGGCTGCTTTGGCAGCGAAGATTGTCTGTTCACATACGGTACTGACATTGTTGGTGACGATTACAATGGCGATAACACGCCAGTTCCAGACGCTGATCCGTATGACGGATGTGGCGGCCATGGCACTCATGTCTCAGGAATTATCGCGGCGCAGGCGAATGAACTAGGGTTTACGGGTGTTGCCCCAGATGTTAAACTCGGCATGTTTAGAGTCTTTGGATGTACTGGTGGCGCTTCTAATGATGTTTTGATCGATGCCTACATGCAGGCATTTGAAGCCGGATCTAACATTATTACTGCGTCGATCGGAGGCTCCTCGGGGTGGAGCGAGGACCCTTGGTCCGTTGCTGTATCCCGAATTGTCGAGGCGGGTGTCCCATGCACAGTTTCTGCTGGTAACGACGGCGCGGCTGGTTTGTTCTACGCTAGCACGGCTTCCAATGGTAAGAAGGTGACATCGATCGCATCCATTGACAATGAAGTCACGCCGCTTCTTTTAACCGAATCCAACTTCACCATTGATAGCGGTGACTCAGAGGTGTTTGGCTATGCTCTCGGAGAACCAGCTGAGTGGGCCAACGTCAGTCTTCCGCTATGGACTCCTTCTTTCGATATTACGGATGCAGCTCAGGCCTGCGATGCGCTAGCCGAAGACACCCCTGACCTTTCCGGATATATCGTGCTAATCCGTCGTGGTACTTGTACTTTTATCGAAAAGGCAACCAATGCCGCTCAGTACGGTGCTAAATATGTCTTGTATTATAACAACGTCCAACCCGGTGCGATAGGACCTGCTGTTACTGGCGTTGACGGTGTTGTAGGGACCGGCATGGTAAGAAAGCCCCTAAGATGCTGTCCTCTGTTCAATTCGCGAATGTTGCAACTAACCTATGAATCACCTAATAGGTGACTGCGGCGCAAGGTGAATCGTGGGTCAAAGCATTGGAGGCCAACTCAACGATTGAGTTAAACATGCTCGACCCACTGACAGCACCAGTCAGGTAAGCTGCCCTTGATCACAAACATTGAAATTATCTGCTAACAGGCGATAGCTTGTCGTACGAGCAGAACAACGTTACAGGCGGATTCGCTAGCTCGTTCACAACCTGGAACCCGACTTTTGAGTTAGACATCAAGCCGCAGCTTGCCTCTCCTGGAGGTAACATTCTGTCGACCTTCCCAATCCCACTTGGCACCTATGCGATTTTGTCTGGTACTTCCATGGCTTGTCCGTTGGTTGCTGCCACCTTCGCTCTTATCTCGAACGTGCGAGGTACTCTCGATCCTGCTACGATTGAAAATTTGCTGTCTGCTACAGCGAATCCGCAACTCTTGAACGACGGAGAAGCAACCTATCCGGTACTGGCACCCGTCTCGCAACTTGGTGGCGGTATCATTCAAGCGTATGATGCTGCTTACGCGACCACTTTGCTGAGCAAGTCCAGCCTCGCTTTCAACGACACAGACCACTTTGTCGACACCTTGAACTTTACCATTAAGAATCTCGGCACCGAAGAAGTTACTTACGAACTAGGCAGTGTGGGCGCCGCTACCGGATACACATTCTCAGATTCAATCTATCCAGATCCCTTCCCTGGGTTGGAACTATCGGATGAGTACGCTACCGTTGCGCTGAGCGATCCTAAAGTTACTGTTCCTGCTGGCGAGGAGGTTGTCGTCTCAGTGACAGTTACTCCACCTGCTCTCGACGCGGCCCGCTTGCCTGTTTACTCCGGCTACATCACGCTGAACGGCACTAACGGGGATAGCCTGTCTCTGCCATACAATGGCGCCGTCGGTAGCTTGCACAGCGCCCGAGTCTTGGACGTAGGCTACCTCTCGATTTCATCTGATCCGGAGTTAAACCCTGTTACGGGCAACGCATCATTCGTGGTTCCCCAGGGTAACACAACGACAGATAATGCCACGTACCCTGTCGCGGTGGCATTACTGGCATTTGGTTCACCACTCGTCAACATCCAGGTTGTACCCGTTGATGCCGCTCCTGGAGCTACTGCCAGCCATATCTTTGGTTCTCCACTAAACTACGCGTCTCGAGACCCTTACGTCATAGAATGGGACGGAAAACTCGCCGATGGTACTTTGGCGTCGGCGGGTCAATATAAGTTCCGATTCGAGGCGCTGCACATCTTCGGTGACGCTTCAGACCCAGCAGATTTCGACATCGATGAGTCGTCCGTATTCACGGTCCGCTACACTTAAGAGGAGATTGTCACCTGTACAATATTACGGGGGGTGGTATATAACAAGAAAAAATGTACAAATCCTTGAAAATCGGGGTTCATTTATATAGCAAACTAGTAAAATAGGATATGAAATTTCCGAATGAGTGTAATCTCTCAACTTGAACGATCTTGTGAACAGAAGATAGAGAAGTGAATTAATTGCCATGGATCGGAAATCACCTACCAAATTGGCAATTCTGATTTTATTCTGAGAGTAAAGAATGTTTATAATGGCAACTCCAGTGAGGACCAGGTGAGTCCATTGGCCAGTAGTATCCCAGTCATGTTCATGAAATTGTTGGAGAGGATGTAGGAAGAAACTTGATGATGTCAGCAATTCTATGATTATGGGTTATATAATCAAGGATTTCCTTTATTACATAACATTGTTCAATGGAATATTTCCGTCTAAGACCCATGTACAACCAAGCTATGTATCTAACCAATCAGCGACCTCGGAATGACGATTAGCTCGTTATCGTCAGTTCTAAACTTTTGATCTTTTCATCTTTCTTATCCAAGCTTTTATCTCTCAAAGCTTTCTGATTTCTAATCATCGTCGTTCGTCGCATTCACATCATATTGTATTGGGTTGTTTAGACATCGCAGGCCGCAGTCCGATCAATTGTCAAGATGCTGTGTCACCGATGTCGCCGCCTTGCAACGGCAATAATTCAACGAGGCACTGATACCTTGTCGCAGCACACCCGGTTCATGCACACCTCTTCATCGCAAGATCAAATACGAGCAATACTACATCCTTCCTTCCAGAACTCCGTCAGACCTCGACAAATGGTTGCGCGATCATACTCAGCATCTACCTCAACAGGAGAAAGCAAACCTGTGTCTCCAACGCTCCCCGAAAAGCCCGATTATCTCGACAATGACGAATCCGCGATCTGGGACAAGCTGACAGCCGAGTTCGCTCCGACGGAGCTCACTGTACAAGACATATCAGGCGGCTGCGGATCTATGTACGCCATCGAAATCGCGTCGGAGAAGTTCAGAGGCGCGAATATGCTGAAGCAACAGAGGATGGTCAACGCCGTATTGGGTGAACAGATGAAGAATTGGCATGGCGTTCAGCTTCGTACAAAAGTTCCTCGAATCTAGTGGGCAAAACAGAGGTGGCTAAGCCACAAAATGGCTCGTGCAAATCAGCAAGTTGCACGTCTAACTCAGATATGTCTTCGTACTCCGGGTTTGCAGCTGTGGCTGCGATTCCCGAATGTTGGTAGGACACCTACCAATTATACATGTATGTATATCATTTGCCTGGCATTGCATATCCATGGATGTTTCTAATACTAACGAAAGGTGGCCCAAGTGAGTTACATCAAATACACTCCCCCCTTACTACCAACCGTATGTCGACATCTGGCTGAGACCTGTCATCTCCCGTGTGGTTATACAATAATTGAATACAACCAACGGCAGCATGGATGTCTTAAGATGAGGCTTTAAGCCTTGGGTAGCACGGGTAGATCCATCCTACCCATGACTTAGATTGGGCTCTGCTAGTATCCTAGACCGCCAAGTGCTTGAAGAAACATTGCCGCAGCCACATCTTGCCGATCCTCTTAAATTACTACGTACCCGATAAGCGACAGCTTCATGTCCTACGGCATATAAATCGGTCATAACAGCCTGCGCCGCTAGAGAAGATCGAAACGTTCTAGAATATGGACTATGTGCGCCACTCAGCGACCATTGTAGATCTCCAGGTCTTAAATTAGTAGTCCAGTGCCCTATTTCGGCCATGGTGGCGTTCGGAAAATTGAGTGCTATTTTCCTTACCCAGCCTACGTGCCTAGTAGTGACCTAGTCGAATACTGCATAGGCTAATGCAGAGACCGTAAATCTAGAAGTGCGGAGTTGAAATATCCCGTCTGCGGCTCTTGTCTATCCGGGATTATAAGGGTCTTTAGCAGAGGCCTAAGTAAAGATATCGGCACGTCATCTCTTAGCTTGCTAAGAGGGCACTAAGTGGCTGACGGTAAAAACCACATCCGAAGTCAATAGTTACTGGATGAAAGAGGTTTGGCAATCTGGTTGGGCAGCTAGCTCAAAACTGCATATTGAGCTTGCACATAGCTATTACGACGCGCTATTATTTCGTATTCATTCGTATTCATGATACTGGGGTAGCATCTACCTTCGTGAAGATTTCATGATATTCGGTAGGCAGGTACAGGGAGGCGTAACCAAACGCACATATTATACCGCAGATGGTGTGGTGGGGTCGATGAGAACTCCTGCAGCCGTCCAGGTACCGATTTAGACATTGTGGGCACATATCTTCGTATTGAGACGTCAGTTATTTACAAATTTGAAACATGAGCTGTAGTTAGTAATAGGTAGGTAGACATCCAACCCTTTTAGAGTTATGATTACTATGAAACATAGCGGTGCTATTCTGTAGACGTGGTTGAATAGGTACCTATATTGAGCAGTCTACTATATGTTATATGATGCTAATCTAGGCTAACGATGACGTATTTGTACACTTGATCCTGCTCACTTATAATTCCATTATGATGTCCTATATATCAACTCACTTGCGTGAGGATATCTTCAGGTATCCCTGATGCCTGCAGATGATCCATTAACAGCTATCTGGGAGCCCGTGGTACTCCAAACCCGCCGTTTCGCCGTAGTCTGCGTAGGAGATGTTGCTCATCAGGGGCTATGAGTATGAGAATTAGTATTCCATCAAGGGTTGACCGTATATAATGGTTTTTAGATAATTCTAGTAGACTTACAAGGAATCTCAGCAGCAACGCTTTGATCATAGGCGATAATTTGACTTGTCATCGTCGACTCAGCAATAACTGCCGCGGCGCCATCAGGAGATCCATAATCCATACGGATAGCGCTCACCTGCAGAGAGTAGGTGCCGGCATAGTTCACAATGAGGTCGGGAAACACAAAGTATTCTGTCGATCTGTTGCTTCTGGAGGATGATCTGTCGTCTAGACCTCTACCGGACATCGTCAAGGTGCCATACAGTTGATCCTCGAGGACCCTTCCGTATGGGTCGATGAGGGCAACCTGTATGAAGTCGTATGCATCATCGCTCTGGGAGCTGACAACAAGTGGCGGATATAGAACCACGCCTGCTTGTACTTGGGTTGGCGGCTGTACCTCGACTGTGACCATGACTGTGGTATTTCTGTTCCTAATAGAACTGTAGAGGTCCCAGAGTCGTCTGACTGCAGAAAACCCAAAATGATTCTCTGATGAGCACGTCGTTTTCAGTCACATTGTTCGAATCTTTGGGGGTTTATAAAATATATCTGAGTGACACCGGCCGAGCCTCAGGAGCCCCAAGAACCTTGGCGAAGCTTTACTTCTGGCAAGACAAATAGAAAGGCGGATAAATCATTACAAGCTCGAGTTTCTGCGGATAATTCCGCGGAGTTTGAGCATTTGTGATTTGTTACGTGTCAAGGAATCATGAGACTTATGACAGACTATAGATCTAGGATTGCGTTTCTAGAAACACGACTCAGATAGCTGTGGCATGCCCTAGTTCCCGAAGTATCTATATGTGCTTGTAGCTCGGGACGCCAGACCCATAATGCACATTTGTCAATAGATGGCCGTTTATTACATGTTGTGAATAAGGAGTTGGAAATTCAGAAGTAAGATCGCGGTGTTCATCGTTTGGGGATGGACTCCTAGGTAGCAGGTACTTAGACTTTACTTCATTTCAACTGACGTGAAATCGTCGCCCGCATCTTCCAAAAGTTTCTCCCGGATATGAACCTAGTGAACATTCGTCACCGAGTATGCTGCTGTCACTAACATGTACGATATATTAAAGGCACCAGCCACGTGCAGCATTCGCCCAAGGCTGTGGGTGGCCCACAAAGTACCAGGTACCGTGATGGTGTAAGGCTAATAAAAAATGGGATCAGTAATCAAATAAAATATAGGGACGAGCTGTGTGAAACAAGAAGAGGCTCTACCTATTAGAACTTTTGTCTCCTAAAGTACATCGATATTTGAGAGACGTAGGATGAATCTTTCTCATGGTGGGAATACCAACGAGTCCATCGACAGGGGTCCTCCAGGCAAGATCTACAGGTCGATGACGAGCTGTGCAAGGGGTACCAGGTTCCTGGAATTTCCAATCTATACGATGGACCCTCGTTTCTTCCCCCCCATGCCTAAATCTCACATACATAGATCTATTAAGATCTATGTGATACCAGGCAGCTAACGCGTTCCTACTTGAATTGTTAGCCTAAAAGTGTGATAAGTTGACGGACTTGTGTACATCGTTCATTGCGAATTAGCACGAAGTGACCAACGTAGTGAATGGGCAGACGGCGGCGGAAGCCTACTCACGGGATGGTGAGTAATATAATAAACGATTTTTACGGGCTGCAAATTTATGACCATACCACAAGATTGTCGGGTCTACTTAAAAGTAGGTGAATCGCAGGATTCTGTATGGTGTTCATTTCGCTAGGGATGAGATTTACCCCATACTGGATCAACAGTTGGTGGGTGCACGGTACCTACCTAGCGGATATGAGTTACACTGGACTCGCATCTGAACAATAATTTAAACATATTACGGATTTTCCCATGAGACCCTATCGGATTCTAGGATACGCATTACATGGTCGCGTGACCAATTCACGATTACCATTCAATGGTGTTCTAGTTATGGAAACAGACACTGGGGCTCACTTGGTATTTCGAAAAAAAAAAAGCTTGACATAGCGGTTTTATAGCTAAAACTTCTCAAGTCATAGCTCAAGTAAACAAATAAGTATCAAGTTGATATATGATCGGATTTACGCCCACCCGAATAACCCCATGGGATATAATATAGGCAATATAATGTCGAAAAGCAGAGTTACTTACTAGATACCTAGTAGGTATTATTGAAGGATAACCATCTACAAATCTGCTCCACCTTGACTGCCCGGGCAGCTCCTCTGAGATAGGTACCAACAATAATATCTTGCGGCCGATTATGCATTAGCGTATTTTGCTTCTGAAACGGGGCAGCGCAGCGGGGGACTCTGGGCCAATGAAGAACACCCCGGGGTTTTATTGAGGCTGTCGATTGCCGATCGATCTACAATCTCTAGAGATCTTGCATAACTGTAGACCGGGCATCCAGGGTGATTCGAGATAGGGCTGGCCCTAAATGTCCGAATAGGGTTATATTTTCTCTCTTTCGAAAACGATCAGATCCGTTGAGAGGTAAGGCTAACCTAGGACTCAATATACGAAGAGCAAATTCTTCAGCTGTAACCGCCTCATCATTTCTCCTATTATACGTACATCAAGCGGATAAAATCCGGGATTCATTCTCGTTTCATAATGACGGATCTAGGAAGATGATATCCTTTGTGGTTAATGTAAATCTGAGCAAATTGAGCTCACGGACCCTACAAGATACGATCTAAGAGACGGGGAGGTTCAATTCAACACACATCAAGAATCGAGTTATTTGTCGTGCTCCCTCTTTAGTTATCGGGTAGGGGTAAAAGGGGTGTTCATAGGAAGGCCAAACGCTAATGCGAATGCGACTAACGACCGAGACAGTCCCACATCAGACGTCGAATAGACGGGCTCGGTTAACGGTTCGGGGGTTGAGAAAGTCGGTGAGCTGAACACTCGAGCGCACCGGCCGCATTGGTGGCGTAAATCCCGGGTGTTTTCTCGGCCATCATTCCGAAAAAAAAAATCCTTAAATTTTGCGTATTGCCTGGTCAATAAGCAGTATTTGGAATAGACACGACTCTAATTGAATTTTAACAAATAATCAGGCTCTTGTGTCGATTAGAGAGGTCTATATTAGGTACTTACTAGGTACTTACTAGGTACCCTAGGTACATATGCAGTGAATGGAGATTGGGTATGATTACCTACAGCTCAATTTGTAAGTTAACAAAAATAACCGAGAGCCCTAGAGGTTATACAACTGGCCTAATGGTGGTATGCTCACTATAATTCAGTAGATAACCGCTATATTTCAGTGCTAGGTTCAGTGCTACCTAGGACCTAGTTCCTACCTATTTAGGTATGGATGATTTCTACCAATCACATCAAGGCGGGTATCTACCCCTTTTCCCAGCCACCCGCGTTATTTTCCTCAGTCGCTCACCTGAAAATCAGTTGTACCCAAACGACACATAGGAGCTATTCGAAGCGAACATGAGGCAAGCACCTAACACACAGTCGCAGGATATGTCCAGGCTTTCAAAAATTGCTCGATGGGTACCCCAACCCCCTGCCATACTGCTCGAATGAAAGTCGAGTTTTCTAGATCCGGCGCAGGTTCAAACGAGCAAAGGATGCAGCGGCGGATGGCATCAGCAATCTCAGATCCATGTTCCCTTTCCGCTTTCTCCTGCCATTTCATAGCGACGCATAAGTCGGTATACTCATTTGGCTGACCTTTATCATCAAGAAAACAAGACCGAAACTCGTGGCGTTCCATTACGTCGCCAGAGAGGAGCTCTCGCAACAAGACTCCCAGGACGAGCATGCAATTGTCAGCCTTGTCGGCTTTCAATGTAGAAGTTCCTTTATCGACTAGAGTCGCCTTAAATGACTCATGGGGAATATATGGCTGTAGATTATGTGGATCTCGATGAAAACGCAAATTATCCTTCGCACGACAGATCAAAACCGTCGGTAGGTAGGTACCCATGACATCGACCTGGGAGAGAGCAAGCTATAGAGTCTTTATAGCCATATCAAGACGTCTACCTCTACTGTAAGTCAACTCGGTAAGGTCAACGAGCGCTTTCAAATTCTCGTCACGCAGCTCTCTCGGCGAGGCGGGGTCCACACGCATAGGGGCACGGCCAGTACCATCCGGAGTTCTTTAATATCCAATATACGGGTCGTTTACCTTGCGTCTGAGAAGTGAGCAAATGTTGATTATTAGGATTGCTTAATCGGGGTGTGAGTAGTTGGTAGGTTCTTGCTATCTTCCGCAAACCTTACTCGAGGATTCAGCGCAGTCTTTGCATTTATATCTCTATTCTTGCCTTGGCAACATTTTTCTTGTATTGATTTAAGCAAAACACCTACCGATAATGAGGTATTGATGGGGTTTCTTGTTGGAGGGCGCGAGATACTCTATTCTCCATCTCATTTTTTTTTAGTTCAGCAACCCTCTCCTACCTTTTAGAGGGCAAAAACTTGGGCGTCTCGCTTGTTGTGAGGCTCATATCGAGCTCTAAACTAAAACGCGCACGCTCGGTGTTCTTCGTAAAAAGTAGTTCGATTTTGACATTACGTGTTTTACCCTCGTTCTTGGAAATAGCAATACTACATAGATGACAGCTAGCACAATCGCAAGACAAACTCCGTTGGAAGAAATCATATATGCGACCAGCTTGAGCTTGTAAGATGCCGAATAGCCTCGATGATAAGCCGGGGGATAAAGTTAGAGAACCTTTCGTACGGGTAATTCTTGAATACCGGTTAAAAAATAAGAGGATACAATTGTTGTTTCTTCAATTCCCATCAGCAACTTATGTCCATGTCTTGAAAAGCTTCTCTAGAGTCTAGACATCTCGCCCTCGAGGCTCTTAGCACCAATAGGATCAACTTTCGAAGACAGCGTTAATAATTCGACATATACCTAACCAGTCATCGGTTGGTAGATACCGAGTATAGATATATCATTGTATCAGGGGCGTTTACCTTTTTAGTAAGGAGTAGTTCTTGAAGTTCATCCAGGGCGATGTGTATTCTAGACGACTACCTACCTAGTAGATACGCTGTCGTAACTTTATTTGGATGTTAGATTGCCCCCCCCATATCACGATATTCGCCATGTTATAAGCTCTTCCGTTCACTTTGGGAGATGTCTAAGGGGCCGAGAAGAATTTCAAGATTTTGAGAGAAAGAGATATGTTGCCTTTCGACGGGCAAGACAAAGTCGTCAAATGTAGTTTCAAAGCACCGCCAGACTTTCATATTCTTGAAGCTGTGGCAAAGGTCCTTAATTGTCTTGTAGAAGATCGGATACATTGCCAGAATAATTCCGGCTACTTCCAAACCTGACATGATGATGACGACGATGGTATTATATGTACTATCAATGGCCAATTCTGTTTAGAGCAGAAGAATCGTTATTCAAAGAGGGCTCCAGCTTCAACTTAGAAAGATTGTACGGTGCGTATCGATTGCCGTATGATTGAATTACCTATATCGTAATTTAGCTACCCAACTAGCCTACGACAAATCGCACACCACGTTACATGAGAACGCGTCAATGCGAGGGGCGGCGACCTAATTCGATTTGACAGGTTTCTTTTCCTGAATAACGGTACAGGCACGGGCAGTTTTGAATCTGATCGAACATTGAGAATATTACGATATATCACCCGTTCACGCTCGTACGTCTCTGAACAAAAAATGAGTGCTATATCCTGTGACAAATATGAGATACAGGCATCGGATATCGACAATATTTCCTCGACACCGGGCTGCGTTACCCTACTCGAACCATTGACAGCCTCTATAGAGGCTAGAAGTCATCGTCGTGTATTATACTCCCTCGAGGATGAACAGGGAAGATTTAGAATCTGGACTCCGAACCTTGGTACCCTGCAAAATTCTAATTATCCGAAGTCCCTATTTCAAAAAGTTTACTGAGACTTGAAGGTAGGTACTTATCAGAAACAGAGGTCGGTTTTCAAGCTACCCTCCATCCAAGACACATTCAAAATTGATTATGCCTAGTCATTGGAATATTCAACGGGACGTTACCAAATAGATCATTTTCCAATAATAAGGAGTTTCATATCTTCCAACATGAGCTCGATGTGAGCCTGGGTCCCGAAACTGAGCTTGAACAATTGGCTCTAGGCATTCAGCAATCAACCATTTATTTTCGCTCGCAATTTGAATTCGAAGATAACAAACCAGAGGCCGCTTACCTTATTTAAGTAAATATGAATCGGTAGATAGCTCAACCAATACTACTTATGTTCGAAAAGAGTTCCCCAAGATCGAGGAATTACCATGGCTAGCACAACAACTTGAGAATGCAATATCGCAAATGTTTCTGCCTAACGAAAAAAGAAAATACCGGAAGTGACCTCCATATTAGCCTTTATTTGCCACGTTTAATACTGGAAGGTGTTCAACTACGGCATGGGAGGTCATTCAAGTGTCCATACTGCCGGACAGTACAAGAAATCGCTGATAGGTTCGAATGGAAGTGAGTCAGAGGTATGCAAGCTCATATGAACTTTAAGTCCTGCTATCAGTATAGTAGGAAACATATTCTTACTGATCTCCAACCCTATGTTGCATGGTCGAAGATTATTCAGTCGGTCTTTTCAAAACTCGTCGTGAATGGGTTAAACATTGAAGCAGCATTCCATAGGAAGCAATGACAATGTAACTTTTGCCAGACTCCAGAAAACCGTGCAAACCAGAACGAGAAGGAGTTAGCTGGTCATATTAGATCCAAACATTCTGCCAAAGTTACTGACAACCAATTGCCACTATTAGTGAAAGTATGTGGGAGGCAGGTTCAGAGACCGATAGATTCGTGCCTACTGTGCGCCAATTGGATATTTGATCGAGATGGACCTAACTACGCCAGACAGCTTTATAGACATGTTGCTAGACACCTATAGGAGCTTGCCCTGGTATCTATACCATTGGCTATCGAGGGTCTAGAGGTTGAGCCTGTGCAGAAAGTCATACTCTAGTGGCTCTAGAGTGAGGAATTAAGCTGTTTTCATGATAAATCATCATTTCTCTTGACCAGAAAAATGACAAATGCTTGGCTTTTTCTTCATCTGCGCTGTAAACAAAGGATCGTAAATGTATATGAGGCGTTGACAAAAGTGATGATGTCTGTCTTAACAGTTGAATTAGAACTAAACTTCCATGCAATGATGAGCGACATAAGGAGATCCTGATCCTTGCCGACGCTGACACTAAGAAAGATAGATTTGCGACTTGGCATTTCGTCTGAGCTTTATGCGGTTTAGGCTGGGCGAATTGGGACAATTGGGAGACTAAAAAAATTTACCCCATGAAGTTGGGTACAGCTTGAAACGCTAGACAGGGCAATGATACACCGCTCTGTTAATATAAAATTGTCTCAAGGTATAGCCGCAGGCGCATTGAGCCTTTAAAATAACAACTGCATCATAGGTACGAGATGATGCCTAACCGCATTGAACGACTCCTTTAGGAGCGTAGCACCAAGTGGGTTGACGGAAGTAGTGGAAATAGTGCTTTGACTTACCTCTAAGTCGTTTATGTGATAGTTTAGGGGCAAAGAGAAGAGCTGAAATGCTAAATTACAGGTACTATCCAGTGAATATTAGGTGATATCCAAATGGATGGAAGTGTAAATGATTGAAGGTTTGGTGACGGATGAACGACGTTCTTTCTGTCTTTTCTATGTCTAATAATAGCCAACGAAAATTGTGGGATAAACGTGGTCCTAACCTTAAGTAAACAAATAAGTACATGTCGCACATAGTAGGCAGACATATAATGCAAAGTATACTCCGAAATACACGACGCAAGTGGTGGGGCATCCGACCAATTGCATCTGGGAAGCAACAAGACCAAATGGGGTGTCAGGGTTGTCAGGGTAGCGGGCACGAACACACGTCCCGCGCTAATCCTCAAACAGAATAGTGTGCTGTTGTTTGAAGGGGGGAGTCACCTGGAGAATGTTGACACTGCAAGGAAAGAGGGAAAGCGCTACATTGTAGTAGTAGCAGTTTACTAGTATCAGGTAGGTACAACAATTCCCATCTCAACTCTCCCAGTTCATCGTCGATAACCCGAGTTCGTCCTTTTCGCCAACTACGACACCACGACGACAGACGGCGCACGGTAAGTTCAACGACAAACTCGAAATACAGACGACGACGACGACTACTGCGACACCGAACCTTAACACCTTGACGATTCCTTTCCATTCTCTCCCACCTTTTTAACACCTTTTGCGACCCTAATACGCCACACAAATACACGATTCCTCACGCACTCCAACCGAGGAATACATACATGCATGTAAGTGTTCGCGTTGATGCGTGTGTGCGCCCCGGTGAATTTTGCAAAAAAGAGATGCGACAAACAAAAGATGATAGAATAATGGACAATAGACAATACTAATCATCTTTTTAGAAGAAAGGATAGCTTTCTTAGTTCTTCACTGTCTTCACCAACACTTCGCATTCACGACCGTTATTCATTCACTGTATTCTTGATTTAATTTTACGACACACACACATACAAATACGTACCACCGCACACACACCCACGCACGCCTGCAACAATCTCTCTTTTGTTACCTTTAACGACATTCGATTCTTCTAAGTGCCAAAACGACGACACGACCTAAAGAAGCGTCGCATACTAGTTTATCACGTTAAATCACCATCAGAACCGAATACCCGGGACAACCCCTTCACCGCCAATGCGACAACAACACTTCTAGGCGAGTTCGATTTGCGCACACAGCACATTTCAAAAATCAACAATAAACAAACATGGCTGAACCGCCCTCTTCACCACCTAACGAGTCTGCCACTCCCGAAGAGTCACTTGCCTGGTATAAGAGACAGTATGAATTGTTGGCCGACGAACTTGCCGATTTTCGTGAATCTAGTCACGACCTAGAGGCCGAACTCGAGAAAGACCTAGATGCTGCCGACAAGCGACAACGCGAACTACTTCAAAAAGCCGAAGAGCTCCAGTTTGAAGTTGACGAGTGGAAAGTACGTATATATCGGTTCTAGAATCACATAAATATTTATTTTACCTGAAAATTAATTATATTAACTATTTCAACTAGGAAAAATGCAAGAAGGCAAAATCCGAGGCAAACACGGCGCAGAACGCTTTGGAGAAGGAGATTACGAATCTCCGAGACTCCAACCGTACCTTGCAGCTCAAGTTGCGCGACATAGAGGTGGCCAACGATGATTTTGAGCGCCAAGCACGGAACACAACGTCATCTCTCGAAGATCTGGAATCCAAGTACAACGTCGCTATCGAGAGAACCGTTATGATGGAGGAAGAGATAAAAATAGGCGAACAAGAACGAGAGACTTTACGTATCGAGGCTCAAAGGCTGCGCGAGGAGCTATCAGATCTGAAGGTAGAGGCTGAGATCATGCAAGATAAGATCAAGAAAGCAGAGATCCGCCACCTATCCGCCATTTCTACAGATATCTCTATCCCCGAATCACCCACATTCGAGGACTCGCCCCGCTCTTCCATGGCAAGCTCTCCTCTGGTCACCACACCCCCCGACGACATATCATTGCCACCCTCGAACAAGGGAGCTCCTACTCTCAACGAACCTCCTTCGCCGCCTATGTCAGATGCTTCGGCGCCTTTCCCGAGACCTAATTCCATGCTGAAGACCCCCGCGCCCTCGGCCCAGAAGAGGTCCCGCCTTCCTTCCGCTGATCGCAGCATTACTCCTAAACCGAAGACCGCTACTACCAACACCATGCGCGTTCCAGGCATGCGCTCCGCTACTACTAGCCATAGCAGTACGGCGCGCACACTCGCACCAAAGTATACCTCTACCAACCGTTCGGCCTCGAACAGGCTCCCAGCTTCGACCTCTCTCACCCACGTGCGGACTCTCACTGCTCAAATGCAACGGTTGGAGGCTCGCGTTCAGTCAGCGCGGTCTAAGCTACCCGCTCCTGTAAACACTCCACCACGCGCATCTCCTAGAACGTCGGGAGTTGGTACAGGTCAGGTGCCTTCCACGGTTACGATGCGTTCGCGGAAGCGCACTATCGGTTCTACGACTTCCTCTTTAGCAGATGAAACTCCGACTCAGGCTACAACGACTAGGCACGTATCTAGACTGAGCACTTCCGGTGTATCGAGGCTATCTTTCGGCCCACTGCCTAACCGGACCACCCATTATGATCCAGATAGCTCTTCTGTTAGCATATCACGGCCTAGTAGCCGAGCTAGCGTGTCGAGCTATGCTAGGCCCGAGAGACCGCCCAGTCGTACTGAGATTCCTCGTCCTATGTCTCGTACAAGCTTTTCGGGTGCGCGAACGCCTTTGGGAATAAGACCGAGAAGCTCTTTTAGTGGAAGTATACACAGTCACTCTCAAAGCATCAGCCGCATCGATCCGGACGAGTTCGACGAACGCTTCGAGGAGCGCACCCCAAGTCGCCGAGGTACCTACAGCAAGTTCGACGGTGATGGGTCAGCTAGTGGCATACCCATGCCTCGTCGGCAGAGCGGAGGGATGCACTCAACTCGCAGAACTAGTGGTGGCAGTATAAGTGCATCGAACGACGCTACTACCGGCAGACCGAGGAAGTTAAGCGATCTCGGAGAGACTTACTAGTCTCCTCCACGACCTTTTTCTCTTCTCTTCTCCTGTGGCCTACGGAAGTGCTACATACAACAGCACTATCGAATAAGGCGCAGGAGTTTCTAGCATTATACCTTCGTCGAGGCGTTGAGCCGAGGCGTCACGAGTTACGGACGGACTTGCATATCGATTCTTCACCGGCATACGTGCCGGCTTTCCCATCTCATTACAGGCGAAGGGGTGTTTATCGGCCGGATAGTGCGTGGGCAAAGCATTCCCCCCCTCGGTAGGCCTTGGCAGGACGAATTGACGGTGCTTTATTTTTCTCCTCATTTTCTCCATATTTCGAGGCAAGGCGGGGGCGGGGGGCGTTCACGGTAGACCCGGACTTGGGCGGCATTACAGACTGAATGTTGACCTTTCTTCTCCAAACCCTCCTTCTAACATATCGGACATACCCCCGGCGGTCGACGGTTTTTATCCAAAGGTTGATGACGACTCATTTTTTTTCCCTTTCCTTTTTTCGAAACCTTTTTACTTTAAACCGTGTGTGTGTGTGTATTCAAGTGTGTCTGTAATGGAATGGAAATAACAAAACCCCCCCTTGTACATACTGCGTGCGGGAAACTGAGATGATACGACGGGGTCGGGGGGTCTTCAAGGACACCCCTCTGAGAATCGCAGAGTTTAGATCGAAAGACCGATTTGGGAGAGTCGCGGATCTTGGTTCTGGGAATTGTAGTAGTACTAGTAATACGAGCCTATACGGCGCTTATTCTTTCCCTTTGTTAAATCGAGAGATTATCACTCTGTTTCTCCGCATGTAAACGTGCCTGCTTACATAGGCGTGAGATAGTCGAACCGGTCGTGTAGCGGAAGGAGAGATGAGGCGAGGTGAGGTGAGGTGAAGAAGGAGGAGAGGAGTGGCTTGTAAGGTAGTGTAGAATGCGCTTTGTAGGATTAGTAGACTTGGGAGTAGATGAAATTCCTCCGTAGCTAGATCATCTAGGCTGGTACAATATACGTGATCGTCGAATATTGCCTGCTCGACTCATCCCCTTTCCCTAAAGGTGAGTGATATGGATGTCAGAATGATATGAAATTATCTGAAGTGGCGGTAGGTGTCCTAGGGGTGCTTTCAAGGCTTGGGTTCCTGGTTATATTTGTGTGTTCTTGTGAAGCTTGCCATCTACCTGTGTTGACCCGACTCGAGGTCCGACTCAGAACTGGCTTGGAGAGTGTGCCACTTCACTGAAACTAGTCGGGACTCCGGTATATGAGAGAACTACCATTATAACCGGACAGCTTGATTATATGGTATCCAATGCTTGTCCCAAAGTCACTAGGACCTGTGTTAGACATAAGTCGTCCACCCATCCACCATTGGGCGAGTACCATCTCTATAGATGAGACTAGGGATGAGTTTTTAAAATAGAAAAACGAAATTTGTTGCAGGGGGCGTATTCACATCAAGTCTGCCTGGAGCTTCCATATAGTGTCTTAGAGGTCTTTGGGACAGGGCTGAGAGAAGGTATAGTGGTTAAATGACTATGCCATACCCTTCTCCTCTGGCTACCTAAGGAGCATCTCTGAAGGTTCTCACTCATAGACTTACACCTGTATATACTACGTATGTATAAAAGGGGGCTCATAGTCATGATATCGATGTATACCGTTGTGAAGAAAGTACGAAGTACAGATAGAGCGACATTGACTAATAGAAGGTATGATGTATACCTCCTTAGGTACATGAGATCTGTATTCAACTGTTTCTGTGAGTGGCGGGGAACCACTAGTTTTTATACACATTCCTGCTGAGATGCGGTGTACACCAACCTTCTCATAGCTTAGTCTCACAAAATTAAGATCATGACATCTCGGAGCAGAGAGTATTTTTCCACGGAGCTGTTCAGTCGATTTTATAGACAGGTAGTGACCGGAAGAGCCTTGATATAGGAGACTACAGTTTACTTTATGATCTCGCTATACTAATCTAAGTCGCTCATCGCAGGTACTGGGTTCTAGTAAGAAGCAGATGGCTGATCCTTAAGCGATCTTTGAAGTACCTTCACGGAATCTTGATCTCATCGCATGCCTTGCATGATCTTGCTTTAGGCCCTATCGGAACGGTTACCATCATTAGGTCCCTTGATCACCCGAGAGTTACTAAGTGATCCGTCAGGTACTCTCACGTGTGGACATTAGGGTATCTGAATAGAATACATGCGGAGAGAAGATTTCGGCCATATTTCTAAAATAGTACTGGATCATTTTCTCTTGATTGACAAATACTCGTTGTATCATAAATTCTAATGTGAACTCTCAGGGACACTTTACAACACATGTGAGCCATGTGGAAAGGTCGATGGGAACGTCCATAGGGCACGTGTCTCCAGCGTGGCCGATTGAGGTGAAGTTTAAGTGCCCGGTAATTCAACCATGCTCGGTCCGTCTTATCCTAGAAAATCAACGCATGTGTTTGCTATGCAGGGCTCGTCGATGACACTTCCCCAATTGGGTTGGGATAAGGCTGGCCTTTACTGTAGAGTTTCTAAGTTCTTACTATTACTGCAATAGGAATATCCGTATTTGGCAGTTGGAAGGATGGTTCATTCGTCATGGTTGCATCCCAAGCTAGACCCGGAGTGGACCTCACAGGGTCTTGCGCCGTAAGCTGCTGACGGTTGCGCGTTAGCAGCAAATCTACAAGTAGACGTTCCTTGTATCGAGCCGCGGCGGCAGGATAGCTCGACGAGTAAGCCGTACTTAGATCTCTCGCGTATTAAGGCCGGCCATGGTCGCCTCTAATGGTCGAGACTAGAGAATACTTCTATGTCTAGCATCTTGGTTTTAAGGTAGGAGCCGAGAGTTTATAGCGACGTCGCAAAATTTCGGACCTTATTCGCCGAACGATCTTATCTTCGCGACCAAAATGCCGGGGCTAGTTGTCAGGGTTAGACTGACATTTCAGAGTCCGGATTTTTCACCCAATGACAACTAGGTATTATCATGGAGCCATATTCGGACCACGAGCCTTTTACATATTCGAGATAGACTCGGTCTGAATTCACCGGCGGGCTGGAACTGCATGCTTAGTGATGGCATGCGGAAAAAATCTGATAGTCCTCGATCCAATGCCGGGGCAAGGCCAGATCGGGTTTGCTTTGGGGGAGTTATTGTAAGCACTTGCTTACCCGGAAATGAGCGGAACTCGTTGTTTACGCCGTACGAATAGGTGGCAAGTAAGAACGCACCTCTCGGTGATGCTTCTTAGGTGCTTATATCTAATGGATTCCACATAGCGAATTGTTCAATAAGATGTTCACTAGAACTGCCTAGCTCACCGGCCGATGTCGTCCGCGGGGTCCGCGTACCGTGCTGACCCTAGTTCCAGCATGCTAATATGGATGGATGAAGACTGGATCCTTCAGGAACCTCTTAGTTGCTTAGGTCAACCAAGATCCAACGGATATTCCCCATGCGGTAAGATACCTGAACGAGACACAATGCGGTCTTACCTGACAAAGTAAGATCAGGAAGATTAGAGGCGCTCGATAAGATATGGGAATGATGGGATTGTGATTTGAGGCGCGGCAAATCATGCTAGTGATCGGGCTTTATGCAGGCTTACGCATCCACAATGTCCACAACGTCCACAACAGCATCTTGGGTTGTTCCGAATCTCGCCGGACATGATGTTGGGGACTTGCGTCGTCGCTGTGGAGATGAGAAATTCTCGATTTCTTGCTGCTGGCTTGTCATTAAATACAATGTGATATTAGGTATGAGAGAGGAAAAACAGATTAGCTCAGTAACCCAATAGATCAACAGCCTAATAACTCATAGGCCAATAATTGAGAAATGGCGGTTCGGGGTGACTAGAGTCGATCGTGAACTAGTGATTGAATCGGGTAGGGACCAAAAAAAAAAGAAATGGCCTAGATTGGATTTGGCATGTTTTAACTTGGACCCCGAACTTGGAACTTGGAAGTTCGGTACTAAAATTACCTAGTTAAGCGACTATTCCGATATATCATTAACTCATTAACTCGATAACTCCATACTGACCTAGCAGCCTGGTAGTTCAATGTTGACCAGATTCAGGAACTGCAACTTGCTATACTTGCTAACGTAAGTGGCTAACTGAACTCTGATGAACCTGGTTGATTGGGCTGTCGCACGAGTTGTGGTCCCTTAGTCTCTACCCTTTTTCTTAGTTTTCTTAGTGCAAGAGCTTACCCCAACAATTGAGTTTTGCCTACCGTCGAGGTCCAATGTGAAACGTTGCAAACCTAATCTATTCTATACTTAGATAGTAGCCCAACTTTGTAGTAGCACTGTACCTTCTGCAAGATGATATAATAAGGAGATAGTCAAGCAGTAGACGAGATTGTGACTGGAGAAAGTGATATAATTCAGATACCAGAACGTGAGGCATTTCATCATTCTCCAGTCCGCCGGAAAGTAAGCAGATTCCACCACAATTACCAAGACCATCCATATGACGGAGTTGCTGATAGTCTCGGAGGTGTGGTATACAGTAAGCATGAGGGCGTTATTAGACAACTATCGAGGAGATGGATACTTGTGGCGACCTGTCACCGGCCGAACGGGAAATTGAATAATGAAAGAGAAAAAATAAGTGAATGACGAGACTGACTACTGCTAGAACGGAAAAGAAAAAGAAAAAATGATGGAAACTCCCACCCAATCTCGTCCCGCTCTCCGATTCGACTCTTGCCAAATCGGGAAATATTTGTTGGGTAACGGGTAATAAGTGGAGATGAAGAGATAAAACCCACCGCTGTAATATGGCACCGATGAGAATGAGATCTTGTTACCGTACCTATGTACAGTTTGTCTCAACGGCCAGCCACTTTTTATCCCCTCGAAAAATGAAAATTCGAAAACAGCTCGTGAGAAAAACCCGGTTCAGAGGAAAGACGAATTCATAGGGGTATAGATGTAGGATTGGGAGATGGAACCAATAAATAAACATCGTAGAAATTGGATTTCGATCTAGAAGTAATATCTAAGATGCCGAAGGGAGTAAATAGTAAGTCCGAAGGCGATCTCTAAACATCTACCATGGACCTGGGGAAGTCAGGGTTACCTATATACATACAATAGATCAGACATTGTACTCAGTCTGATTTACAATAGTCTCCCTTCCATCGTGGATTGACTTTGATAGAGTGGTTGTTCGCTGGAAGTGCGAATACCTTGATAGATGCGATGACTGGATGGATCGAGGCTTGGGCGAATGCGGTTTGATGTTGACAAAGTCTCTTTAGATGCCTGTAAAACTCAAGGGACTGATGATATCAGCAAAAACTTGCATATTCATCATCATAAAAGAATCGCCAAGTACCCAGTGTCTGGCGATACGGATATGTGATTCCTTTGCGCCGGACTTAAAGAACGCCAAAATGTCGATGAATTTGAAATGTCCCGCCATCGCCAACGATCCGATGTACCTTCAGTTCGAGGTCTAAAATCTTATTCAGCTTTGTGGGGACAATTGGAGCTTGAGTCTGTACTTACTATGACGGTACACACTCATCGGCCTTTGTATGTGATCACAGCGCATTTTGAGCTGGATCGGTACGACGTGGCATCCACTTTCATTTGTACCTGTACCCACTTTCACGCGCGCCCGTCGCAGTAGACCCGACCCGAGACGTAGATTCTACATGTACATATGTACATACATAATGTACATTTTTCTAACTTTGGAGGGCACTAGCTCGTGGATGTCTGGATGTCCCCAACACCCTGGGGAACTTTGCCATTGGCCAAATTAGTGACCTAGTTGTCGATCACCACCGCGCAATTAGTTTATTTAGTTTACTTTAACCATATCAGCCTCGTTGGTCCTAAGTACTCCAAGCTGGATTTACCAGGTTTTTAGTGCTAGGTTTGATCCTCTTTTTTTTTTCCTTCTGGGATTTCTGGGACATACATTACGATATCCTTTCCCGTCCACAAGAGCTGGACGTCCGTCAATCCTCTCTGATATTTTTCATTCCTTGACACAATTTGTCCTTGCTCTCCAGACTTGTTGTCGTCGTCCGTGCTTTAACACCTGTTACCCCTCCATTCCACTCATTCAACTTCATCGATGAATGGCCATCTCGGACGGTTCATTTGATTTGTTGTTCTGGTAAGTTCGGAACTCTCTTACAAGCATATGCACATATGTATTTAGGCATTATTTACGCGCAATTCGTTACCGTACCTCGTTACCTGCCGCTGTACCCGTTTGGATCGACGGGGAAGTCGCAAGGGACCTAGCTCAACAACGACTGCTGTTTTGTTCGATTGTGGGATTAAATTGGAACTCACCCAATTTCTCAAATGGCACAACATCCAGCTGACTTCATACTTTTTGCTCTGAACCAGATCCCCTCCATTCTTGAGACGTAGAGACCAACTACTTGGTTTTCTATCCGACTCTCCTCCCACCTCGTCTGCCACCGACAAATTTGCGGCGGGTCAGCTTGGATTCCTTCACAACCGCTTACTCTCCACCTTGCTTCTTCGCTATCTTGCTATCTCGCTTCGAGACAGGATACAACCTCGTTCCTAATTCGGTACCCCCGGCGAACCGAGTTATTCCGTCTGTTCTCTTTCTGTAAAACACCATTGCGAATCTTTGGCGCTTTGCAGGAGCTCGATTCGGGCGTCCATTGTACTTTGATGACCCATTAGCTGTCTTATTCCGAATAATAACACCTCCTTCCTTAACCTACGTCCCAGAGGTTTCTTGCCTCTCCGTTTCCACAACCGACATAATGACTCCTCCCACAAATGGCGGTGCCGCCGCCTCCACTCGAACGGTGCCTGTCACCAGCGGCAAAACCACATACGCCGAGAAACACAAGCTACCTGAACACTTTATCGGTGGCAACAAGTTAGAAAATGCCCCTCCGTCAAAAGTAAAGGACTTTGTTGCTTCACATGATGGTCACACTGTAATCTCAAACGTGAGTTTAGAATGCCTAGTCTTGTAGAAATTGGGAGAGCGAGGCTGACGACAGTAGATTCTAATCGCCAACAACGGTATTGCTGCTGTGAAAGAGATTCGATCTGTACGAAAATGGGCGTACGAGACGTTCGGCGACGAAAGGGCCATTCAATTCACAGTCATGGCAACGCCAGAAGATCTGGCAGCCAACGCAGATTACATCCGAATGGCTGACCACTACGTAGAAGTTCCTGGTGGCACAAACAACCACAATTATGCGAACGTGGAGCTGATTGTGGATGTTGCTGAGCGTATGAACGTTCACGCTGTATGGGCAGGATGGTAAGTTTGGCAGAACAAATTATGAAAAATGTGTTTCACGGATTAATGCTAACGTTTACGTTAGGGGTCATGCCTCAGAAAACCCTAAACTGCCAGAGTCTTTGGCAGCTTCACCCAAGAAAATCGTCTTCATCGGCCCTCCGGGATCCGCTATGCGTTCTCTCGGTGACAAGATCTCTTCCACCATTGTTGCACAACACGCTCAAGTGCCTTGTATTCCATGGTCCGGAAGTGGCGTTGACTCTGTTGTGGTAGATGACCAGGGCATTGTCACTGTAGCAGACGAAATATACATGAAGGGATGTGTCGGCTCCTGGGAAGAAGGTCTGCAGAAGGCTAAGGAGATTGGCTTTCCAGTGATGATCAAGGCTTCCGAAGGTGGTGGTGGCAAGGGTATTCGAAAAGCCATGTCCGAGGAGGGCTTTGAGCAGCTGTACAACGCCGCTGCGAGCGAAATTCCCGGTTCCCCCATCTTCATCATGAAGTTAGCAGGCAATGCTCGACATTTGGAAGTACAATTGCTTGCCGATCAGTATGGCAACAACATCTCGCTTTTTGGCAGAGATTGTTCCGTCCAACGACGACACCAGAAGATTATCGAGGAAGCGCCAGTGACGATCGCTAAGTCTCCCACATTCAGAGGCATGGAAGACGCCGCCGTACGACTTGGTCGTTTAGTCGGTTACGTCTCTGCTGGAACCGTGGAATACCTTTACTCCCACGAAGACGACAAATTCTACTTCTTGGAGTTGAACCCTCGTCTCCAAGTCGAGCATCCTACCACAGAAATGGTTAGCGGTGTAAACTTGCCAGTTGCCCAATTGCAAGTTGCTATGGGTATTCCTCTACACCGAATTAGCGATATTCGATTGCTCTACGGTGTTGACCCTAAGCTTACCACTGAGATCGACTTTGAATTCAAGGCACCAGGGAGCGAGAAGACTCAGCGACGACCACAACCTCGTGGCCACTGTACCGCCTGCAGAATTACGTCCGAAGACCCCGGTGAGGGATTCAAGCCTTCTAATGGTGTGATGCACGACCTCAACTTCAGGAGTAGCGCGAACGTGTGGGGTTACTTCTCCGTCAGTACTGCGTCCAGTATCCACAGTTTCTCAGACAGTCAGTTCGGTCACATTTTCGCTTACGGCGAGAATCGAGCTGCTTCGCGAAAAAACATGGTGGTTGCTCTGAAGGAATTAAGCATTCGTGGTGATTTCAGGACGACTGTCGAATATCTCATTAAACTTCTCGAGACCGAAGCGTTCGAAGAGAACACCATCACAACTGGCTGGCTAGACGAGCTGATTTCGAACAAGTTGACTGCTGAGCGACCAGACCCTATGTTGGCGGTCGTTTGCGGTGCAACCACCAAGGCTCATATTGCCAGTGAAGCTGTCATTGCGGAGTACCGTACTGGCCTCGAAAGAGGTCAGGTGCCCGCTAAGGACATCCTGAAGACGGTGTTTCCGATTGACTTCATCTACGAAGGTCACCGGTACAAGTTCACCGCTACACGCGCTGCCCTTGACAGTTACCATCTCTTCATCAATGGTTCCAAGTGTTCTGTAGGAGTCCGTGCCCTTAGCGACGGTGGTCTACTTATCCTCCTTGACGGACGCAGTCACAGTGTGTACTGGAAGGAAGAGGTCGGTGCAACTCGTATCTCAGTTGACAGCAAGACTTGTTTGTTAGAGCAGGAGAACGACCCCACTCAGCTGCGCACACCTAGTCCTGGTAAGCTCGTGAAGTACACCGTAGAAAATGGTGAACACGTCAAGGCCGGACAAACTTTCGCTGAAGTCGAGGTCATGAAGATGTTTATGCCTTTGGTGGCACAGGAAGACGGCATTGTGCAGTTGATTAAGCAACCTGGCGTCACCATCGAAGCTGGTGATATTCTCGGTATTCTCGCCCTTGACGACCCCTCCCGCGTCAAGCAAGCACAACCTTTCCTCGGACAGCTTCCTGAGTTCGGACCGCCTCAGGTTACGGGTAACAAGCCTGGCCAAAGATTTACCTTGACCTACAATATTCTCAAGAACATTCTCGCAGGCTATGACAACTCTGTCATTATGCAGCAAACTCTCAAGGAGATGATCGAGGTGCTGCGGAACCCTGAACTGCCGTATAGCGAATGGCAAACTCACCACGCCGCCCTTCACTCTAGAATGCCGCACAAGCTTGATGTGCAATTGACTCAAGTGGTTGATCGCGCCAAAGCTCGTGTTGCGGAGTTCCCTGCTAAGACTTTGTCAAGGACCCTTACCAAGTTCTTGGACGACAACACCACGCCTAGCGAAGCCGATGCACTCCGGACAACTATTGCGCCGTTGCTTGAAGTTGTCGATAACTATGCTGATGGCCAGAAAGTGCACGAGCTTAATGTAATTGCCGGTCTCCTTCAGACCTATGCTGACATTGAGACCCGTTTCTCGGGACGCCGGAGTCAAGATGAAGAAGTCATCCTGAAACTTCGTGAAGAGAACAGAGAAGACTACATTAAGGTCATCCAGGTAGTCTTATCTCACAGCCGTGTCGGCTCCAAGAACCATTTAATTCTTGCCATCCTAGATGAGTACCGCCCGAACAAGCCTAACGTCGGCAACATCGGAAAGTATCTCCGGCCAGTCTTGCGAAAGCTTACAGAACTCGAGTCGCGTCAGACTGCTAAGGTTTCTCTGAAAGCTCGTGAAATTCTGATTCAGTGCGCGCTACCATCCCTAGAAGAGCGAACTGCTCAGATGGAACATATCCTGCGCTCTTCTGTGGTTGAAAACAAATACGGCGAGACCGGTTGGGACCATAGGGAACCGAATTTGGATATCATTAAGGAGGTTGTCGATTCGAAGTATACTGTTTTCGACGTGCTATCATCGTTCTTCGCTCACGAGGACCCTTGGGTCAACGCTGCTGCCCTTGAAGTGTACGTGCGCCGAGCCTATCGTGCGTACAACTTCAAGAAACTAGAATACCATGATGATGAGGCTGACTCAGTCCCTCTCTTCCTGTCTTGGGACTTCTCTTTCCGAAAGGTTGGGCAAACTGAATTCTCGCTCCCTCTCAACTCGGCCAATCCTTCGGTGCCTGGCACTCCTACCACTGAAGGCCCTCCCTCTTTCAACCGGATTAGCTCTGTTAGCGACATGTCTTATCTGAAGCACCGTACTGAGGAAGAACCTACCCGTAAGGGTGTTGTCGTACCTTGCAGATACCTAGACGATGCCGATGAAATGCTCCAGAAGGCTCTAGAAGTAATACCCACAAAGAAGCGGCCTGTGCTTATTCCCGACCTCACTGGCAAGCGCAAATCATTCGCTCAGAAGCCCATGGAGGAGGAGCTTACCAACGTGGTTAACGTTGCGATTCGCGATGTTGAGTCTTATGATGACCAAGACATTCTGAGTCGAATTCGTTCTACTATCGACTCATTGAAGTTTGAGCTTCTCAACCACCGGGTCCGTCGTGTCACATTTGTGTGCGGTCACAATGATGGTTCTTACCCGGGTTACTACACTTTCCGTGCCCCCGAATTTGTCGAGGATGACAGTATTCGTCACGTCGAGCCTGCTTTGGCTTTCCAGCTTGAACTTGCGCGCCTAGCTAAATTTAAGATCTCCCCAGTGTTCACTGAGAACAAGAACATTCACGTATACGAAGGTATTGGAAAGGGTGTCGACACTGACAAGCGATACTTCACCCGCGCAGTTATTCGCCCTGGTCGCCTTCGGGATGATATCCCCACGACGGAGTACCTCGTATCCGAGACTGACCGAGTGATTAACGATATTTTCGACGCCCTAGAGATCATCGGAAACAACAACTCGGACTTGAACCACATGTTCTTGAACTTCACTCCTGTCTTCCAGTTGAAGCCTCAAGAGGTTGAGCAGTCGCTGCAGGGATTCCTAGACAGATTTGGTCCTCGCGGCTGGCGTCTCCGCGTCTCTCAGGTTGAGATCCGTATCATCTGCACTGACGCATCTACTGGCATGCCTTACCCTCTCCGTGTTATTATCACGAACACATCTGGGTATGTCATTCAAGTTGAAATCTACGCTGAGAGGAAGTCCGAAAAGGGTGAAATGGTTTTCTACTCCATTGGCGGTACAACGAAGATTGGATCAATGCACTTGATGCCCGTTTGCTCTCCATACCCCACCAAGAACTGGCTCCAGCCCAAGCGTTACAGGGCGCACTTGATGGGTACACAATACGTCTACGATTTCCCCGAGCTCTTCCGACAAGCTGTGGAAAACACCTGGACAAGCATTTCCCAGACTCTGCCGTCCTTAGCCGTCAAGAAACCTGCCCAGGGTGAATGCATCGACTACAGCGAGCTTGTTCTTGATGACCGCGATAGGCTAATTGAAGTGTCCCGTGAACCTGGTACCAACACGTGTGGTATGGTTGGTTGGGTAATCAATGCTCGCACACCCGAGTACCCTGGTGGACGAAAGTTTGTTGTTGTTGCCAACGATATCACTTACAAGATCGGATCGTTCGGTCCCAAGGAAGACCACTTCTTCAACAAGTGTACAGAATTGGCCCGCAGCATGGGTATCCCCCGTATTTACCTCTCTGCTAACTCTGGTGCACGACTTGGCGTTGCCGACGAATTGATCCCGCACTTCAAGGTAGCCTGGAACGACCCTGACAAGCAAGAGTCGGGCTTCAGGTATCTCTACTTGGATGCTGATGCTAAGAAGCGCTTTGAAGATGGCGCTAGGCGGGACGTTATCACTGAGGAAATCACTGAAAATGGCGAAACCCGCTACAAGATCGCCGCTATTGTCGGTGCTGAGGATGGTCTCGGTGTTGAATGCTTGAGGGGCTCTGGTCTTATCGCTGGTGCCACCAGCCGTGCTTACAACGACATCTTTACTGTCACCCTTATTACTTGCAGATCTATTGGTAAGTTTTGCTATGATATATGTACTCTATATGTCGATTACTAACTATCATTCCAGGTATCGGTGCATACCTTGTTCGCCTTGGCCAACGTGCTGTCCAGATTGAAGGCCAGCCTATTATCCTCACTGGTGCTCAGGCTCTAAACAACTTGCTTGGCCGCGAAGTATACACCTCCAACTTGCAACTTGGTGGTACCCAAATCATGTACCGCAACGGTGTATCTCACTTGACTGCTAATGACGACTTTGCTGGTGTTTCCAAGATCGTGGACTGGCTGTCCTTCGTACCTGCGCAGCGTAACCTCCCTGTTCCTATCCTACCAAGCACGGACACCTGGGACCGAGAGGTCATTTACACTCCTCCAAACAAGCAGCCTCATGATGTTAGATGGCTCATCGGTGGTAAGCAAGACGAGGACAGCTTCCAACCAGGCCTATTCGACAAGGACTCTTTCGTTGAGACTCTTGGTGGTTGGGCTCGTACCGTGGTTGTTGGTCGCGCTCGTCTCGGTGGTATCCCCATGGGTGTCATTGCTGTCGAGACCCGCACTGTGGAGAACATCACTCCAGCTGACCCTGCAAACCCTGACTCCGTCGAGCAAGTCACTAACGAAGCCGGTGGTGTTTGGTACCCCAATTCCGCTTTCAAGACTGCTCAGGCTATCAACGACTTTAACCACGGTGAACAGCTTCCTCTGATGATCCTTGCCAACTGGCGTGGTTTCTCCGGTGGCCAGCGCGATATGTACAACGAGGTCTTGAAGTACGGTTCGTACATTGTCGACGCTCTTGTTAAATTCGAGCAGCCAATCTTTGTATACATTCCTCCCTATGGTGAACTCCGAGGTGGCTCTTGGGTCGTGGTCGACCCGACGATCAACCCCGTTGCTATGGAAATGTACGCCGACGTCGAGTCTCGTGCTGGTGTTCTAGAGCCCGAGGGTATCATCGGTATCAAGTACAAGAAAGAGAAGCAGCTTGAGACCATGGCTCGCTTGGACCCTACCTATGCTACACTCAAGAAGCAAGCCGCCGATACCAACCTTTCGAAGGAAGAACTTTCTGAGGTTAAGGAGAGGATGGCTGAACGTGAGAAGCAACTGTTGCCCATCTATGCCCAGGTTAGCATCCAATTCGCCGATCTGCACGATCGTGCTGGCCGCATGAAGGCCAAGGGCACCATTCGTGAAGCCCTTGAGTGGAAGAACACTCGTCGCTTCTTCTACTGGCGTGTGCGCAGACGTCTCAACGAGGAGCACATCCTCAAGCGCATGGCTGCTGCCTCGGTCTCTGATAAGCAGATCGACTCTAACAGCGCCGCAGCCACAGAAAGCCGCCAACACCACCTCCGCCTGCTCGCCGCTTGGTCCGGCATCACCAACTTTGACCGCAGCGACAAGGAAGTGGTAACTTGGTACGAGGAGAACGCACAGACCATTGAATCTAAGATTCAACAGATTAAGTCTGACGCGGTCTCGCGGGAGATGGCTGATCTTGTTAGAGCTAACAAGTCTTCAGCTCTCAAGGGTCTAAAGGACATGCTTCACATGATGCCCGTCGCTGAACGGGAAGAGATCATGAAATACCTGAAATAAACGGATGAGGTATATGAACTTGTATGATGGGAGCTACTGGGTTCTTTAGGGGATTATAGGGTTTCACGATACTATAGACAACGAATAAGGAGAACGAGCACAATGTACAGGTAGAGAGGAAACTATTTGGTTTGGTCATGGATGGCGATCGTTTTTGTTTTTCATGCTATTAAAGGCGTGTGTAGTTACATGGTATTCCTTCCTATCTGTTGTATAACCCCTTATAAATTTCGATGTGTTTGTTTATCCAGTGTTCGACGTCCGCGTGAGTCGAGAAGAGCCATGTCATGATGAAGTTGTTGTGCACCTTGGGCAGGACGACGGTCATATAGGTAGACCAAGCTAGTCGCCTTAGGAGCCCTCTTTACTCCGCCGAGGCCACGCCGTGTGGCGGGTCGTCCAGCGCGAAAGCTTTGGCTAGTGTACTAATATACGCCGTTAGTGCTCATGCTTTCTGCGCCTGTCAATATGTCTTCTCATCTTCTGCTTGTAATAAGGGAGTTGCTCTCATGGCTGATCGTGTCTGGTTTCGGTAAACCGGATATGATCGAACGTGTTGTATGGTCTTTGTAAGTTGTCCCTCTGGCACAAGATGCTGGAGAATTCGTCAAGAAGCCCGGATAACGAGAGGGCGAGGTTAATAGGTGTTTGAGTTTGTCGCGTCGTCTCCTTCTCAGTCTGTACTGTTGCCGCTGTTATTTTAGCCCATCTCGGGATCATGTGGCATTACGGAATGTAATCTCAAAAGGGCTGTAGGCCGATGGTGATTTATACAGACCCTACCGACCCATCTGGGGACCTCGCATCTGTTTTATTAGGATTGTCCAGTGTTTATTTTACTAGAGGTCCCGGGATGGAGGCAGGAGGATGAAGTAAGCTTCGTACTTGCTCTTGGGGCTCTGGCGGGCAGAGAGAATGAAGCGGCCCTTGCCTTTTACTTAATTTACGGCATTTCCATCGAAGAGGTACCGAGAAGCGGATGCAATGCTAAGTCCTCCTCGCGTGCTAATTTAGTCAGGTAGATTGTTAAGAGCTTCAAACTCCAGCTTGGTGTGGAGAAGTCCCCCACAGCGGTCGTCTAAGGTGAGCGCGGCGATTATATGGATGGAAGGCACCGTATACTGGGCTCCATTGACTGTCGAGGGTGTATCCTTCTTATGATAATCGCTCTTTCACGATACGCTTAAGCTTGTGGCCGTAATCTGTTGCGTCTTGCCGCAGGCTCTTGGTCTTAATACGCAAGCAGCTACTCAGTACGGTGTTACACCACCGTGTATATCTTTCGAAGAGTCTCCCGGGAGCCTACTAGTGGCTGCCCTTGCACCATCCCCTATGAGAGGAGCATCCAGTTAAAGTACGCGAATGGAACTGGCCTCCGTATGAGGGCAACAGTGATCACGCCCGCTTTTGGGCATGGAGAAGGTTGGTATTATGTGTGTAGTTTGGATGTTTGTGAAGTTGAAAGGGACCAGGGCCATATGCGAGATAGGTAACTCCAACTAGGTATCGACGTGCAGTTGCTTATCCCCTATCCTAGACTTACGCTTCACCACGAGGTTTGAAACGGCGGTTAAAGGTCCGCGTTCCTTTTCGGGAGTCTATTGATTCCGACTTTATTTCTGTTTGAGCGTGTACAAGCTCAGTCGTCGGTGTTCCTCGCGAGCGGCCGGGGCCGTACTGAAGTGCATCTGGCCAAGTCTCCAAGGCGTCCTCGCTGGAGATTGACATTTGGTATGCTTGCAAGAAATGATACCCTGGAATTCTCCACGTTATGAATAAGCAAATCTTGTTAGACATGCTCCGCGGGAACCACCATATCCTTATTCTCTGCCCCGAGGTTCCTCAATGAGGGTTTCTTCGACCTACAGTTTCATACTCTCTCGTTCTGTTCTGTACATGGTCACGTCTCGCATGATAAACCCGACAGACCAAACAATCCGCGAATAGTGAAAAAGGAAAGGGAGAGAGTGCATTGATGTTCTCAAGCCACGTGGATCTTCCTCCGCCTCTAGCGAGTCCAATTCCCACAACTCGCAAAAGCTGTATATTTACGGGGCTTAATATGCCCTTTATTCGCATGTGTTGTATGAGGAATATCATCAGAAACCGCGACGAAATCGTTCTTGAGCCTAATATTGTCAAGGAACGAGAACTTCACCGGTTGAAGTCAATTGCTCCGATGAAAGCTATGTCCGGAGGTCGGTGCTTGTACCAGCCAAATGCGTCCCTCTGTAGAACGTAATCAGATATCGCTGTAGGAGCAGGTGATGCTTGAGTATCCATGGCTCTTCTCCAGTATTTTAGCAACTGGTAAGGGATTCATTGAATCTTTTAGAGTATGGGGTGTGCTTTAGGCACAGAATGATTTGATAGTAGAAATGACCAAGCTCAAGGCTAGGAAGTGCAGCATTATAGTTGCCAAGCGTTAATGCACGTGTTTTCGGTAGCACGACGAGTTATTATCCCTAATCTGGTGTTAGTATCCGACCAATGTCAAACACAAAGGGTTGTACATCCTCGCCGATTATGACTCTGGGAGAAATGCAAGAGTCTCGTTCGTAAATTCTTGGCACCGGGGATTGTGGGACTCACGTGGTGCTGTCGTACGCCGGGTAGCGGCGTATTCCAATATCTCATCCTTCGCCGGCATTCACAACTTGCCAATTCTGACCGGCGGGTACCAGGGATCCCAGACCAAAGTCACCCTCTAGGAAAGGATGGATTATGAATCTGGGAGCCATTTTCATTATGTCGATGAAACCAGCAAGTACCAGTCTCCTGCGAGATCTACCATAGGGTCGAGAAGCTAGGCTTTATGTTAGAATGCTCTTTATATACTTTAACAATTTTTAATAGGTTGGTTAAGTTAGGGTTACACCCCCTTAGAGAGGCAGATGATTGTGGATAGGTGGTAGATACTTTTCACACTCATTGCGAAAGAATAACGAAGAGACGGGAGAATGGAAACGAGACGTGTAATGAAGCGAGGGTTATATACTTACATATGGAAAGAATCTCTCGCGGAGAAACGCCTGAGTTCATATTATAATTAAAGATTGAGAGCCACAGATTCAAGGCAATGGTGACCAGCGCTTCTCCCAATGCCTCTCCCAATGCGAATGCTGTTTAGCTGGGGCGTAGCAAAGGAGGTCGTGGTTTTTGTTGTTTCAATTTCTCAACCTGGTCATAGAAGAGCCCTTAGGCTTCCACGCCCATAGGGTGCGAGGGAATAAGACATCGCCTCTGAGATCAACACCAGCGCTAAAGTCTCTTGGATTTCATGAGGGTGCAAGGATAATCAGGAGCTGTTATGGGGATAGTAAATTAAAGAAAAAATAGATCCGTATGCCATGATTATATATAAGTAGAGGGCATCCTTGATTGGGATGAGTAGGAAGAGAAGAAGGGTGGAAGAGGGAGCGTACGCCGGGGTTATATAGATTTTGTGCTGCTGGTCACTTGGTGCTTGTTGGCCAGTGCGAAAAGAAGAAAGTTGGAGAGAAAGCTATAACACAGTGGCGAAAGGGCGGTAAGAAGATCATATGACTCCTATGACAAATTATTGATTGGATAATATGCTCTCGAGGATGGGATGACAAGAAGGCAGCATATGAACATCATGCCAAACTAACTCATAGGTACCATTCAATTGGTACAGTCTGGACATGATACTGCGTGCTTGGCCATGACGCATAGTCATCAGAGTACATATAAATACATCCAGAGCTACGCACGTAACTCAGAGTCTGTTATGGATAATTTATTGGGTAACGGGGAAATTCTTTCATTGAAGGTGCTATCTGCTAGTCTTGTCAGTGATTGATTCTTTAGCGGTTAAGATGGGATGAAGGGCAAAAGCAAACCTGCCAATTAATGTTCCACCTGGTCATCCAATGGTGCCATCTCTTCCATTGTAAGTGATTGCTGAGCTTTATGACTCACATCTAGCTCGTGATGTAGCTCTCAGGATGTAGCTCTCAGGATGTAGCTCTCAGGTTTTCGGATCGATTAGAGCTCTTGCACCAGCAGCCCTGCTTAAGGCGTAGAGGGACGAGGGGGCATTCGAATACGGCGGCGCTCAGGGAGAGGCGCAGAGGAAGTTCGAGTGATTGGCTCAAAGTCATCGAAGACCCAAGGCAGGGGCAGCAAGCCATCGTGTCGCAGGATATATGGAACCGATCGGTAGCCCCCTAGCTCCGCATAGTAGCAGACGACCAGTGGTAGGCCGTAGTGGTAGACGCCAGTAATTCGAAGGACAACCCCGAAGTTAGGGGGGTTGCTGGTAAGAGGACGGCAGTCGACGATCCCGACACCATGGTATTCTTCGTTAGTGAAGCGGATCATGAATCCGAACGAAGCATACGTGTGTTGAGCAGCATTGCAGAAATATGCGTGAAAGAATACGCCGTCTAACGACATCGTGTCTGTGATGTATGGTTAGAATTAACGCGGTCTTTGAATTGCGAGGAATTTAAATCACCTGCTATCTCCGGCGTCAGGTCGTCGGGAAGCAGAAGCAAGATTGGCGTTGTCATCGAGGGCTGTGGGGGTATTGGATACTTTATTCAGTGATATGGTATTGACCTCAATCAAGGAAGGCTAGATTGCCGTAGGCACTAGGTTTGATTAATGAAAAGCTGTTTGGATGATGCTCTTGACAAAGCAATGGTGTGGTCGACGAGTGTGTAAATTTGAAGTTGAAGTGAAGTGGTTTACAATTTTTTTTCATAGCTGATAGATATTCGTTCGCCTTGAACGAGCCTCAGTGCAAAATATACTAGGTACCTATGTATACCTACCCACCTCGGTACTTACCACTATGTCGGTGCCTGACCTTAAGATCGTAGGTAGTGACATCCATCCATAGCAATGACAAGCGGTATACTTGGGTATACTTCACCAAGTTTATAACATTACTTCCAAGTTGGCCCCCACAGTCGACGATCTTTAAGAATCGCTAATAGAGAACAAGTTTATATACTTGACATGCAGGTAAATACTAACGTGGTGAAAAAGTGAAGCAATAAGTCTCTATCGTGCCATATATTAGATGTTATTGTACCCATACGGCGTATTAATATGTACTGTTTATTAGGTAGTTATCTAGAGTAAGAGTGACTCACATCTACTCACTACACCTAGTTTGTATCTGCCCTCCTTTTGTTTTCCTGTTTAGTAAATTCCAGGCACAATCTTGTACTTCACAATGCTCTTGTACTTCTCCCAGTCGTCCCCGTATTTCTTGGCACACTTCTCGTCATCTCGACCGTCACGGTGGATGAGGAGAACAGCAAAGTAGACGACATAGAAGTAAGTGAAGATCATACCCCAATACTTGGCGGGGCCTTGGATCACTTCTCTCCCATCGAGCATTTTGATAGCCCCTTCGACGTTGCTGCCCGCAGATAGGATTGCATAACCAGCAAAACCAGTTGGAAGTGCGTACGGCCAGGACTGTAGCCAATCGCCAAGGTAGTTGATATGTCTTGCTATGCCCCACCAGCCGGACGTCATCAGTCTCGAGCCTGTCTTGGTCTCGATGTATGTGATATGAGCAACACGCGGGTCGTTGGGGTTGGTTCGGAAGGTGTTCTTCTGGGCATTGCTGAGGCGGAAGATGGAGAAACCAGTTATAAGAATAACAGACATTGCCGTAGTACCTAACCAGCCCAGGATTACCGGATGAGTGGACAAGTATCTTGTTTGCTGGCTGTAGATAAAGGGAACCCAGACAAGATCTCCAAAAGACAACATGAAGCCAAAGCCGTCGTTGATGATGTCGATTGTTGTGAGAATTGCGGGCTCCATGAATATGCCATCGATAACGTAAACTGCTTGCACAACTGTAATAAAGACGATGCTGTCGCTTACGAAACCAAAGGTGCGGTATTGTTTGGCGATGAAAGCACAGTTGAGGAGGATCCAACCAAGCATGCCAGGGCGCAGTTCCATCCACTCCTTGATATCGATCTCACCGATAATAGGTAGTGTGACACGAGGGTTGAGCTCTCGTCCCATGTAGAAATCGTATATGAGATTGCCAGAGCATCCACCTTCAGCAAGTAGTCGGTGTTGAGGGTTGCCTGGCTTCACGGAGAAGCTGCGAACATATACGAATGTTGCGAGGCCATAGGCGATGAGAATGTTGGCGGTGAGGATTTGTATGTAGTTGTCGGTAATGAAGGTCCATAGGGGAAACTCGGCACCCTGGGAAATGGTGCCAGCGAGGCAAATGACAAGAGTGAAGATGGCGGAGTTGAAAGCTAAAATAAGCAACGATCATGTTAGCACGGGTCTCATCTGTGAAACTGTCTGTGATATTGTGACACCACATATACTAACCATTGAACCTGTACTTCAGCTTTCCTCCGCTCGACAGCTGGGTGCCCTCGACTTCGGTAGCGGGAAGAAGACGGTATAGGAGAGCACTGAAGAAGTAGTATGCTATGGTCCAACCTGTGGCCTCCCAGCTAGCTAGGCCCCAAAATCCCTCTTCTGGCCATCCCACCTCGGCTTTCAATTGGTCAATGGATAGAGTTTTAGGACTTAGTAACGATGGTGCAGGACATCCAGTAACATCATTGCAGGCGAAGGTAAATACATAGCAGAGTATTGGGAGACCGAACGTGATTCCAGCAGTACCGAACCTGTATTAACATGGTGAATTAGTTTTTAATTATCACAATGTTTACGTTTGACTGTAGAATCAACACTTACGGGCCTCCGAATTCGTAGCCATGCGGGCCATGTGCTGGCTCTTGTTTCTTTGACTTGGTAGCCATGTTGAAGCTGTCTGAGGTATTGCAGGTAAAAATAAAAATGAAGCTAAAGATTTTGCGCCAAAATTTACGCGGGGAGAGGTGCTTCTGCTTGACGTCTTCTGTCTTCCGTCTTCCACCTTCTGGGGCTTCCCCCTTTTATTATAGCTTCAACTTTGAACCAATTCAATAGGTCTATAGTATCTCCAATTGATCTTCTAGCTTGTCAATTGGTGTACCCAAGGAAGGCGCAGCTTCGTCGAAGGTAGCCGGCTTCGAGTATGCCGTGTGGTACGATGAAGAAAAAAGTTCAGAGCTTCATGTCGGGTAGCTTGGCTTCCGAGTGACACCATATTGTTGACTTCATAATAAGTACCTTGTACATCGTGCCTGCTCAAAGCTTCTGTGGAGACCTGCAATTACCAAAAATGGGACCGAGGCATCAAACCGATCGCGGAGGAACAGTAAGACCGACGCTTAGAGTCTGGAGGTACTGCATAATAGTGACCAATCATTGTTGGAGAAATACACATTCAAATGCATTATCAACAAGCCAATCATCGACAATCATTGACACTAACGGCAGCTAAAAAAACCAAAAACATGTATCGGTACCTTTGGTACGTACCTAGACATCCAGGCACCCAACGATCTTTCCGTTTTAGGGGTCCGTTGCGACCGATGATAACCCTTGGAGTGATCTATCGATGGGGCAGTGCACTAAGAATAACTCTATCCTACGGTAGAACGGCAACAGCAACTTGACTTGAACATTTCAAGGTTAAACATTTGAACAACTTTATGAGGATAACAACATTAAACATTAAACAAACGAATGGATAAACGTCATCACAAATCTTAACATCGCTGCATTGACCGCCTCGACGACCCCACGAGTTCATGAGTCTACGAGTCCATGATTCAGATCATTTCGATATTTGCGTAGCGCAACGAGCGCATCCGAAAACGACAACCCCCAAACCCGAGAAAAATTAGGACGAAAAGAAAAAAAAGCTGTTGTACTCCATTACGATATTAAAAACCTGATACACCGACCCCCTCTCGAAATCATGCGCTTCCCCTCCGGATCGCAGCCAACGAGGTTGGCAATATGCTACCTCCTCTCACTCGCCTCTGTCTCCCTCGCAGCCGATGCTGACAAGACGACGACGTCCACAGCATGCACAGCGACCTCGTCGTCGGGGGCCTTCTTCGACCTGCGACCGGACATAGCGCTGAAGTTGAACGCGGACGGGTCGAAGCCGGCGCATAGTAATGGGGCGCCGACGGTAGACTACAAGGCTAAGGGGTTCGACTACGGGGCCAATTTCACGCTGAACATCTGTGGCGCCGTGGTCGAGCCCGTCGACGGCGTCATCGGTGTCGACTCCAGCAAGTGGCAGAACGTCAGCGCTTACTACACCTCTAAGGGCGATGTGTATAGCCTGGGTCTGCAATCCAGCGCCCTGATATCGCGCGGCAAGGAGCTTGTGCTGCAGTATACCGGGGGATCGCCCTGCGGCAAGAGCACGAAGCGGGAAGAGGCGGGGCTAGGGAAGAGGAAGGGAAATGCGAAGGGGAAGAGAAGCTCGATTCACGATGGCGCCGCGTATAGAGATCCCGACTACGAACGTGAGACCGATGCGCCATCCGCCACGGGAACCATGTCCGCGAAGGCAACGAAGGAGACAGACGAGCCGAGGAGAAGAAAGTCCGCCACGATATTCTTCAGCTGCGATAGGGACCCCGGCGCCGGAGCGGCTCAGGTCTCCTTCATCGCGACGGATCCGGAGGAGTGCTCGTACGTGTTCAAGGTGAAGTCGCAGAACGCGTGTGCGGGCGTGGAGCCGCACAAGCCGGGGAGCGTGGGGCCGGGCTCCGTCTTCCTGATCATCTTCGCGATCGCCGTCCTCGTCTACCTGCTCGGCGGCATATTCTACCAACGGACGGTCGCCAACGCCCGAGGTTGGAAGCAACTGCCCAACTACTCCCTCTGGGCCAGCGTATGGAGTTACATATGTGTGAGTACTACTTTACCCCAAACGCGACCTCTTACGCGGACCGTGTCCGGGATATATACCTGAGATGGGCACGCAAATGATCTACGATGCGACGCTGAGGCTAACTACCAACGTGCAGGACTTCTTCGTCATCGTCACCTCCTCCTGTGCTCGGTTCCTCCCAAACAGGAGAGGGTATCACTATGTCTCGGGCTCGCCATCCGGAAGGGGGAGAAGCAGCCGCGAAGACGAGAATAGGCTGATTGACCAGTACGACGAGGAGTGGGAAGACTGATTTTCTTTTCCTGTCTTTTTTTTCACTTGTACAAATGGATACCAACTACTCATCCTCGACTGTTGTCCTGTTGCAACCTTTTCTCGCATGTCATTGTCAAACTAGATCTTTTTTAAAGCAAGCTCGTAGCAAAGCAGTCCTTCTACACACTACACACTATTAGAGATCCAGATTACTCGGTTTATTCGAGCAAACTCACAACGCTGCATACGCATAACAGAATGTTGGCCGGCGTTTTGTTGTTCGTCAATGGGATTGGGAGCATGGGAAACGACGGAGAAATCGGGACTTCACTATGGGCTGTTTTTTTTTGTGTTTGCTTGCCTGTTTTTGTTAGGTACTTGTACTATTTGGGATTCTGAGGCTTGATGCAGTAGGGCGGCGTAGGTGTATATCTTGGGAAGCTGGGAAATTTAGCATGTTTCATGGTCTCAAAACTTGTTCTTTTCTCGGTTCTCAATTGGCAAGTAATAAGAAACTTGTTCTGTTAGTCGGTTTGTGTCTTACATACAGATTTCATGCCGTACTGTAAATCGCCTTCAATTAAGAACCGAAAAAGATGTGACGGTGAACTGCTTTGTAGGTTGAGTTCATGCTGCTTATTCCAACATTATGAACTTTGGAATTGCATTATTTACCAAGCCGCCAGATTCGCGATTCAGGTACCGAGAATCCAATCGCGGTGGCGGCGTAAGCCCAATGCGGCTATGGTGAGGTTCATGTGGTAGGATTTCGAGATATCTAACCCGTTCGGTCGAGTTGGCAGAGTTGGTCTGGCCCATTTCCTGTCAATACGAGACGTTCTGTGTTTGAACCTCCTGAGAATCCTACCAACGCGAGGATACGGCCAACGGTGGGCTGCGGTGGGCTCATCCTAGACCCATCAGATTAGGCGAGCTGGTTTTATTTTAGTCCTCTACATTTTTTTTCTCTTAAATGCCCGATGCGAGTGAGATAAGATGCCCGTCATGGATGTGATGGATCGTCATCTGCATTCGCTGCTGCTTGCTTGAGCCTCACGTTCAGCTCTTTTCTTATTTTTATCCTTCTCCATTTTCCTAAGGTACAATTACATTCATTTGGTGGCAGGACCTTCATTCGTTTTGTTTTATTATTTACCTTCTTACTCTCCTTTCTTTTATTCGATTCGTAGGCGCTTGTGTTAAATATGTACTTTAAGTCATTCTTTCTCTTGGCTACAGCCCCTGTTGTTTTTGCGAAGGTTCAGTTTTTGGTATGTTACCACCACAACTTGCAGTATGATAAATTGACTAACTTGAGCTCGAGGGTGTTGCAATAGCGGGAGGTGATTTTGGATGCCAAATAGATGTAAGGACTATCAGAGGAACAAGGAACCGGAGTCCAAGGTTAACAATAATCGAAGGGATCGTGTCCTCTTAGCTCTACACAACTACCAAATAACAACGATGGCGTTGCGCAAATGCAACACTTCGTTAAAGACGATGGTATCAACATGTTGAGATTGCGTACGATCGTCACTATATGTACATATCTCATGGAATAGAATGAACTAACATACTCGCATAGCAATATCATGGCAATTCCTCGTCAACAATCAATTAGGAGCAACCCTCGACAGCACGAACTTAGCTAAATACGACCAATTAGTGCAATCCTGTCTTGCCACCGGAGCACACTGCATGATCGACATCCACAATTTCGCACGCTGGAACGGGGGAATCATCGGACAGGGAGGACCGACGGACGATCAGTTCGTGAGCTTGTGGTCGCAGCTGGCCAAGAAATACGCAACTAGCCAAAACGTGGTCTTCGAGCTGATGAACGAGCCGCACGACCTCGACATCGGTACCTGGGTTAACACATGTCAGAAGGCGGTTACGGCGATTAGACAGGCGGGTGCGACATCCCAGATGATCTTGCTACCGGGCACGAACTTCGATTCCGCGGCGACGCTGGCGACGACCGGAGGCGCGTCGCAACTTTTGGGGATCAAGAACCCGGATGGCACGACGGATAATTTGATCTTGGATATTCATAAATACCTTGACATCGATAATTCGGGGACGCATTCGCTATGCACGACGGATAATACCGATGCCTTTACGTCTGTCGCGCAATTCCTAAGGACCAATGGGCGGAAGGGTTTTGTTAGTGAGACGGGGGCATCGAAGGATGCTTCTGTAAGTTTTTCGTCCCCGCTTCCGCTCCCCTGATGATGGCTAATAACCCTTAACATAGTGCTTGACCGCGTTCTGTGCCCAAAACACACTCATTAACCAAAACTCGGATGTTTTCATCGGCCTGGTTGGTTGGGGTGCGGGTAGTTTTGATACCTCGTACCTCTTAAGTCTAACGCCTTCGAAGCAGAACGGGGGCCTAGTCGATAACCAACAAATGAGCCGATGTCTTCTCGGAACATGGGTCAACTCTAACACCACGGAGCCAAGAGCCCCGGAACCGTCATCTTCGCTTCCTTCAGTTATCCTTTCCACCGCCGCCCCGACGAGCACCCCACTCACATCGTTGATGACGGCATCACCCTCAGCAACCAAGACCGGAAAATCTAGCGAGCCGGTCATTACGATAGAGATCAACTCTGCCACCAGCGTACTGCAGACTGCGTCTGTTCCCTCTAGTTGGACGGGCCTGATAATTGCTTCAGGATCTCCAAGCGATGAGCCGTACAGCATTGCCTGGGCGACATCGACTACCTCCCAGATCCCCACTCAGACTCATGCAGCAGCGAGTGTGACAGCGACAGGCGGTGCTTCTTCAATGAAAGCCGTGACATTCATCTGGAGCTGTATGCTGCTGCCTTTCCTTATACAAATATGAGATGAGAATATCTCATTCCTACGACGATTAAGCCGGATTATGAACTTGTACGGGGGGAATGAACTTTAGCATCAAGGGGCAGAATGTGTAAGAATACGAACTTTGGTTGGGGTTGGTCATCTTGGGCTATCTAGCTTGATGATTGGCCTTGTTTTGTGAGTTCAAAGTTACCTAGATATGTAAATATTGTATAAGTGTGTATATACCTCTATTGATACCCATAAGACCCATAAGATCTAGACCTGGGCCTATTTCTGACTGCCAATGAAGCTTTCTGGTGACTAGTGACTCCATAATGCTCACCGAGACAATTGGAGCTCAGCTGGACCCATTCTTGTGCCTTGCAAGTCGATAAGACCATCGTCTTTCTCATTGACTATGCCGTGAATTTTAGAGTTATGGATAGTGTACGATGTTGCGAAGTAGGGGAAAAGGGTGCGATTGATGATATATGAAAGATGAGAGAATAATGAATAAAATAAAAGTAAAAGACGTTTAGATAGCGACGTCGATCTTGAAAGTTTACGGCTCATGCCTCGCACTGTATGGGTTAGCTCAAAGGGCGGGTACTACCCCGACATTGTCCACTAATAATAGCTGACAGCTTCGCTCGGTAGCGGTTTATGTGGGTCGAGATACACGGTATCTCGTACCTGTTTGCACTGCGGGTGGCCCCTCACCCACGTCATTGCACTAGGGCTTCCAGTAACCCGCGATTGAAGGCGCGACCCTCTCAACGTTCATAGTCCAGGCGATCAAACTCCAAAGTTGTCAGCCTCAACCCACAGCTCTCTGCCTTACCACCTGCCTGCTTACCTTCATTTTACCCTTATCTTAGATATTATCACTATCGCTTATAGATATCTTTAATGATAATCAACACCGTGAACTCTACTTGATCAACTGTAACAAGTCTCTACATCAAATGAGCCGAACATGCCCGAACTAGCGGAATCCATCAAAGCAATTCAAGAAGGCGCCAAGGAAGACCGCTTCACCTATCTCACCATCCTCCAATACCATGTCACCTCCCCAGAAATTCTACCCACATTAAATGATGTCCTTCAAGATGCCGACCTCACTCAAGAAATCGGCTGGGATCTGGTGCAGATGCTCCTAAACATCCCAGGTTCGGAAACATGTCTCGAGACCGTGGCCCGCTTAGGAAACCCTCGCGAAGTTGTCATAAAGGTTATGGAAGCCTTAGAGGGGCTCGCCGTCGCTTGGCATGATGAGGTTATCGTTGATATCGAGGAACCAGGAGTTATCCCCGACTCAAAAATACCAGGGAAATTCATTACTCTACTTGGCATGCTAGCTATCCTTCACCAACGCATCAAGACCAAGTACCCTTCGAGGTTTTTAGGACCGTCGCTCGTGAAGGTATTTGAGGCTTATCAGCCCACACCCGAGATGACCGCCTCCATTATCAACCTTGTCTATTCGCTCTCTGGAAAGAAGAGACCGCCTCTTCCTTCCCGAAAATCAAGCATCAATGTTCTCAATCCTGATCATGATGGGGATTTGTCCAAAAATGCACCTGATCCAGAAGCTGAGCAGGAGGATCCCAAGGAAGACGCTATGCAACGAAAATTGCTTCAGTCTTTCGTCACGTGTATCCTGCAGCGATACGCCAATGCACATGATATGTTATGGTCGCCGCGGTTGCTAGAAGTCTACAACCCGAAGAAGAATGTGCCAGGTAAGAAGACGACGACCGAGGCATTCAGAGAAAGCGAAGAGCTTCAGAAACGAGATGCAGTAGTTGGACAGCTAGTTGTGAGTTTCTATTTCGTCCTGAGCCCAATATCTTACAGCGATTAACATCATTAGGCCTTACTTCGCGACCTCGGCTTAAGGAAGTGCTCGGCAGAATTTGTGAAAGGCATATATGAAGGACCGGCACATACTGACCCTCTAGCTGCCTTCAACGACTTTTCTAGCGTTGACGATATCCACTTGTCACCGGGTGGGGCGTTGTGCCTTATTGCGTACTGGATCTTCTCAAAGGATGTCTTCAGTTCAGATAGTCCACGACCCGAAATGTACATATTCCCTGACCATGCCGCGATGCTAGCGCGATTCCTTGGCCGAGAAATGCAATCGGAAATCCTCGCGAGTCCCGGAATCGCCGATGCGCTGCTTGCTATTGGCCTCGGACTCGAGAATCGACAGCTAATAACGGCAGGAGACGAGGCAAACCTGATGGCATATCACCACAACCTCACGCTCATTTCCGTATTCCACCCTGATATAAAAGTCAGGAACGCGGCCACATCATTTGCCGGCTCAGTCCTCCACTCGGATCCGGATGACCACAACCGTCTAGAAATTCTCGAAGACCTGTTAGAAAACTGCATGTTCGCCTCCCTCAAAGCATGCTGCATCACGTGGCTCAAGGAAGAGCTCATCGCTGCCAAACAAGGAAACCTGTCAAACCAGTTCTCATCCCCGGACGTCATCGAGAGACTGCAATACTCCCTGTTCCCTGACATGCTCTCGCTCAATGAATCCAGCACAGAGGCCCTAGTTGATTTCTGGGCACAGAATCACTTATTTATCCTGCAGGTCGCGAATTTCGCGTACTTCCTCTTCACGGGCTTCAAGGATTTGGTGCCGGCAGGCATGGGGGCCGCTGTGGGCCAGCGCTTCGTAGAGCCATTGATAGCGGCGGCTGAGAAGCTGTCGAAGGCGGAGGGCGCCGATGGCGAGGACAGGATGCAGCTGAGCATACTGGTGGATAGACTGCGCAGTTTAGGGCTACAATAGGGGTTTAATGCTGGCTATTTGGGGAGTGAGGGGTTGAGGGCTGGGTGCGGGGAGCGTGTGAGGGCAGGGCTGTTAGGTACCTAGATAGGCATCGTAGGGCCTGGTGATGGAGGTAGATATTACAATTGACTTGACAGATGTTCAAAGAAATAAAATGAAATGAAGGCATTACGTATTGTGTTGTTGCATGTCTGGTAGGGTATCGAGAGTTTATTCCAGGACAATATTTGCAATGTCCATGAGATCTTTTTAATATATGTAAATAATGAGCATCGATGTGATGTATAGATGAATATATTGTTTTTATACGTGTAAGGGGTATATCTACCTAGTTATGAGGACAAGGTTGTTTAACCACTAAATGTGGTCACTAAACTCTCTATAATTACAGCGTGTTTCACTACCTAAATTCCCTATATCTTCAAAGAGTCCCTTGGAACAGCTTTTAAAGCAGCCCTAGCAGCGCCTAAGCCGACATGCTAATCGCCTACCCATAGGCAGACAGACGACTCGAGGCTGGTTCAATAGCCTTTGACGGCTAATGCACATCAAGATCTATAGGGGCTATGCTTCATCAGATCATTGTGTATCACACGAATTCATTCATTATAACTATGTGTTCGGAGGGGAAAAGTCAATTGATCTTGATGTCAGTAAGTGAAGATGGTAAAAGGTAAATATTTACCAATACATAATGCCCGTCACTGTTATTTGCATATCCTAGAATGAAATAGCGGTTGACAGGGGTAAGGTTATTTGCAGTCAAAATTAATTATCGAATAGGCATCTCTAAATAAATGCTCAAACTAATGTTTAACTCTAATCGTCATAATTTGGGCAAGTAACATGTAGGAAATGTTTCGTTGTCTCTTTTTTTCCTAGTTTTGGATATTTGATACTGGCAGTCTGAAGAGAAGAACGGGCAAAAATAGTAGAGCATTTCACTCACTCCTTTCGTAGTTTCAACAATCCATCCTCTCCACGGCCGAGCTTAGCGATTTGCCTGCCCAACACTTCTTCCAGCTTATCCACCGACTCAGGAGGCCTTATATCAATTTCCCCTTTTTCCCATCCTTCGAGCCCATGCGAAAGATAAGCTAAGACTGAATTTTTGTAAAGAGGCTCATCGTGATTAAGTTTAATTGAAATGCCCAATAGAAGGCCTGTTAAGATTGTCTCCATGACAGGTAGGATTAGCCAGCACCAGCGAACCTGGATATATACTTCGTTGTAATACGCGTTTCCTGGAAGCGTTTGGGGGGTTAATTTGGCGGGCGCACCAAGTGCTGTATATACGCTATTAAAAGTATCCGCTATATTTCTCGTGAAATTCGCCATGTCGAAAGGGTACCGAAAGGACAGGCGAATTTCCCAATTCTGTTGCAACAAAGCATCCAATATACCTGTTAAATATCCGGAACAATAAAATTGGTTGGGTGCAGTGGAGCTTATTGACCCGCTGCCGTCGCAAAAGAAATAGTTGTCTGAGTTCAGTTTCAAAGGCTTTTCGCTAACAGAACTAGATTCGACACCGTGTGGTGTAGCCGATATGTTATGGAAGGTTTTTTTACACCAAGTCCACTTAGAAAAAACGCTTTCCGCGAGTTTAAGAGTGTCGATTTCTACATTCCCGTCGATATAAGGCAACCGTGTAATAGCGAAATTCTCCACTAGGGAACTTGAATCATCGCAGGTCAGCCACTTAGTGTAACTTATAAACTCGTTGCCAATGTGTATCATCATAGGCGTTGGGTTTTCGAGGGAGACTGGTTCGTTTTCAAAATGACAGACGGAACTATTCTGCCTTATAGTAAAGTTGCAAAAAGGTTCCTCTCTTCCAGACCTATCATAATACTTCCCACAGGAAACATCAATGGGGGGGTCGGGTGAGGTATCTATGCAGACGGCCAGCGTGGAGAAATCATCCCAGGAGCACCTTGTCGCGGGTTGGGGACAATAGAAATCGGTTCTTAGGGGTGATCCAAGGGCCCCATTTAACATGGCTGCATATGTATAGGTAGTTTGTCTCGCACTGTCCCAACCTAATGACTCTGTTAGATGTATCCAGACCTTTTCCACCCTATCATATCAACTCACCCCAGGTACTAGTACTGGCGTTGCCCATTGCAACACCGGAATCGGTATTCCAATATCCAATTTGTGCTGTAGTATTTGGTAAAAGAATTTCGCGTACCGGGAAGCTTAGTATCTGCTGGGCACTCGGCTCAATTCCAAGAGCTAGAATCGTGACCATACTAAGGCATAGAGCCGTGGTCGACCGCCAGAATTTAGCGCTTGAAACTAGCATCAGAGAACCCCATGGTCCTCGACTGGCTTCGTCTAAAGTTTGAAGGGTTTCTAATTCTGCAGGCCGTCTGAAGTGCTTCCATTTATATTGGCCGAGACAAGAAGCAATCGGAATCATTAAACATGTTCTAATGGTAGTGGTGAGAATAGAGATAACAGTGTTAGGCTGAACAGGGCCGTTCCAATTCGCGAGTGCCATTCCATTGACTTTCCCCAAGAAGATGAAAATAAGCACGATGCTTATAAAGCTGAGTGCGCTGGCACCGACCTCCCACCACCACCAGCCAAAGCCGTTCTTGAGGACTTTTTTAAAGAGTTTACCGCAAGATTCGCTAGTGATGCTGTCTTCTCGGGTAGCTGAAGAAGCACAACTCGTAGCGATGGAAACAGACGAAGTTCTCCCATTTGACTGGAGGGGGTTTTCAGATTGCATTACCCCCCCTTGCTCAGTAACACTGGATGTTCTAGAAATGGTACCGTCACTGCGTGCATTATCGGTATGATCATAGACATCTGTTTGAGAATATCGGCGTTGACCGGATGTATTCGAAGGTGAGACGTTCGGATCAGAATACTCTGTAAATGACGGCAAGAGATATGTTGCTGCTGTAGACCTTCCGTCTCTATTTTCTTGTTCAATAATCATGGCGACAAACAACAGGGGTGGGTAGGTAAGTTGGTAATAGGAATTTATAACTATAATGGCGAAAAGGGGCTTTCAAGTTGAATGTCCAGACGCGGAATGAGGATGCTGCTTCCTTAGTATAGGCATCAAGCGATCGACAAGCCATTTACGATGTCCAGATACACGTATTTAGCTGCATATACTGGGTAACAATAAGCCCCCAACGGCCTCATAATTAGAGTATCATAGGCCAATAGCTCAATTAGAGGCAACAATTACATAGGGGCAATGTAACTCACTCTCACTGGCATTTTCAGACATGGGCTGTGATTCTGCCTTAAAAATCACATCAATATGCCCTTCTAATTATAACTGAACCATATAAATTACCTACCTTGGCAAGAATGCACAGTCCATACGAGTGACGGTCTGTTAAAAAGGAAAATCGTAACTTCCAAAGCAACGTGACGCCTCACAGCATCCCAGAAGGCTAAAAAGCCCTCTATCGGAAGACTTTTACTCACCACTTATTTCGTCATTCATAGATATTGACTTAAGATATCCGTCGTTATTTTTTGCGGTTGAGATACCCAGCGTTTCGGATAGTTGATTCCCCGTATCATCTATCCTCTAGTGGTTTGCGTTCTTCGCCTTATTCCTGCGGCGTTCATGATCAATGTCGCAACTTAGAGCTAGGGCACATGCTGTAAATCGCTATAGCACGATGTCGATTTAGGGGCAGAGAGGACCTAAGACCAGCATCAGAATTCAGTAGCGGTTCGACATGTATAACGAGCAGGATTGATTGAAGACATGAACGTGGTTCTCTTTGGGTATACTCTGGAATATAGCAACGAAAATGGATGTGCTGAGGTTTTCCATTAAGGTGGTTAGACTAGTACGCCGGGAGATGGTAGCAAGGTCTGAACAACGTAACTACCCCACCATATTGAGCGCGGTAAGCAATGCAAGCGATCGCCCTGCCGATGATTAGTGCTGCCGAGCTGGAGTGGTGGTCGATCCAACCTTGAAAAGCGCGATCGCAGTTAGACAAGCACATTTGATTGAGAAAAGGCCGTAGAGTGTAGTTGTATCGCGATTATTACGCTGTATTATGCAATGAGAAGGACATTAATCCAAGATTGTCATGAAATTCCAGAGCCTAAACATGTTTAGCGCTTTATCGCTGTTGCCTTTCGAAAATTTGTAGGGAGCTTTGCTGGTATTAGAGCTCTGGAGGTGACTGGACAGCTCAAACCTACTGGAAATTACCACTAAATTTGGAAGTGCCTATAAATTTATGAGTGGCGTTTCTCTAGCGAATACGGGAGCTAATAGGATTCTATTGCACCTACGCGTACGCCTAAAATATTCTGTTCCGCGGCAATGCTCCTAAAGTCCATGTCGGTTCAAAGTTGAATCTCACCAATCAAACATTTCTTAGCAAATTCATGACGGTAGAATTTGAAGACAGATCAATAAGGTGGAGGATTTTTGGGCCACAGTCCCAAAACTAATGTTTTGTCAGTCAATTAGGAATTATTGTCACGATATTTAGGTAGATGCGTCGGCTTACCAGTCGAGTGTTCAGTGGGTTTTCGCTGCTAGCGATTGCATCACGCCTTATAAGGCTGTCCCTAGCGCAATTACAGGTGGTTAGGTCTCAAAAATCGTCCTACGCTAGCCACTGCGAGTGACTCGCTATCAACAGTGTTCTTTACGTGACGAGGAAACACTGCACTGGCTGTGGTTGAGGTTCCAAGCGCGTCAGGACCCACAGCTGCTCTTCAGTCTTCTTAGTTCCATTCACCAATTCAACAATACAGGCACCATCAAATCCTCCGTTAGAATCTTAGCCTTGCACCTGTTGGTGGCATCATAGCATTCAATAAAGCACTTATCTTAGGTGGCTTTCCGACCAATTTCACCTCATAGTTCACCGCCATGTAGGCAGGGGATTGGTTGATGGTTTGCCCCACGTACCAATCCATGTTATGCTGAGCAGCCCTGGCAATCAGCTACTAAAGAAAATCGCTTTGGTGCTTTTAGCGCTACCCATCGCGGTATTAAAGGTGTAACATACACCGGAAGCTCACCCTCGCCGCCCTTTGATGCTTTTCCCAAAGGCGAATCCGTTCTTCGATTATGGGCTCAACGATCTTTCAGCAACGACCACGGTAGCGCTTCGTTGGCAATGTCAGAATCGACCCCGCGATGGGCCCCTGAGCTAGCGGCATGCAGTTGAGTATTAGCAAAATGCCGCGCGACTTTCATTAACTCCTCATCTCGGCAAGCAGGGAAGCTAAACGAAGTTTGTAAGGCCACACGAGCGATGGCTTGACTGCACATTAGCTGTCTCCTTCAGGTCGCGGAAGCACTTTTCTAGCTCTTCAGCCGTTGGAGCGAGCTGAAGATTGGCGTTCCCTTACTGAAGTCCCTCTGCGAGACTTCAAAATAGATAGCGTTCTGATGGACATTGCGGTCAGAGGTGAAGTACTACGACTGCTGGATATTCTCGAGTAAACGATGAGCTCGCTGTCTGGCCTATTGGTCAGGTGAAGCGCCGACAGTGGGACGCTGGGCAGTGTAACTCTTCTTGCAAAACTGATGATATCTTTAGCGGTGGTTTCGCAATAAGGCCGTCCAAGGAGCGAAGACAGCGCGAGTCCAAGGAGCGAAGACAGCGCGAGTCCAAGGTAGAAACCTAGATGGGACTCTTACATTGTGGAAATTGCTCTACAACTCATCCTTCTTAAGATCATCTGGCCGCAGAAGAAGATATAATATAAGTATGCCACCTACGACTAAGGCTATCTTGAGTAGATAAGTCGACGTTCGTGGATCCGATGACGGAATAGTTGTATGAGTGCTCGAGGAACAGAGAAAACCTTGAGCTCGAAATGTTAGCCCCACCTCACCCTTTTCTTTTGTCCCTGGCGATGAAAGTGCCGTCCATATATTCAACCAACGTGCGCTTAGAATCTGCCAGAGTAGAACCCCTATTACTTTACATACCTTCGTTACTAGGTACCTAGGTACTATGTAGGTGTATTTACCTGTTTATAATAGATTATCAAAACCTTATAATTACCTCCTAGTCGATCTCAAAGCAAGGGAGGCTAAAATGTCTATTCTTAAGCTCTAACAACGATACCTTAAACGATGTCTTTGTATAAAAAAAGGAATATCCCTTACATTCCCCCACTGATATAAACCTAGGTATGATGACCTTTTCCCCCTCGCCGCATAAGAAAGCAAATCTCATCATTCTTTGCTGAGTCCACATCACTGTTTAAGCTTAACACGAGCAATCTTCCGCTATAATGTCTATTAAACCTGACTACGTCTTCACTCGAGACTTTTTTGATAATACTCGGTCTGTTCATTACTTACTCATACTCCCCTATACTGGGTACTTACTCGCGAAAAATCATCAGCGCTAACATGTGGTAAATAGTGTTAATCTCCAACATTACCTATTCGTTGAGCTATTCGGATATCTGCTGCACCCCAAAATTCCAACTCAAAAATCGAATTTGCGGGTCGCAGATGTTGGCACGGGAACATGGTTTGGGCTCCATGTCTTAGTTGAGGGGAACCATCTAACGATTCAGCAGTATCTGGATTAGAGATCTTGTATCTAAGCTTCCAAGTACCACACAGTTCGATGGTCTAGATATTTCTTTTGATGCATCGCCATCAAAATGGCTCCCTTCAAATGTGGCTCTTCATCTGTTAAACTTGAAAGACCCGGTCCCAGATGAATTCATCGGTGTGTACGATATCGTGCATATTAGAAACTTCTCTTTCGTCCTTATGGATGAGGAGATTCCGCTGGTTCTCGATCACCTTATTCAGATGCTCAGTAAGTACCAACTGCAGACAGGAGTCCTTCTGCTGCTACTCACATATGCTGACTGCTTATGTGTACAATAGAGCCAGGTGGTTACCTCCAATGGGACGAACCAGACGTAGCCTCATTCCGTGTCGAAAAGACAAATCCCGAAAATAACGCCAGCGCCCTAGAGGAGCTGTTTCCTCTTACCGTGTCACAAGATGAAAGGCTCAAGCCACATTGGGTGCCCTCTATTGGAGACCTGTTTTCAGAGAGAGGCTTAGAGGATGTGGAATCAGATGTTCGAGATCCGCCTCCAAGCCTTGCGCTTCCCATGCATGAATGCAGCATGTTGATTCCAACGGCAATTGCGCGTCAGACTCACAACGTGGAGGTGGCACAAAAACTATCGAGCCTCATGCCGAAGGTTGTGGAGGAGACTAAAGAGGGGTCTTGCTGGGCATTCACTCGCTATGTCGTGGTGGGGAGAAAGCCGGAAGATTGAAAAGACGTGGGTTACGACATCGATGCTTTTTTATTGTATGCCATGTAACCTCTTTAGCTAATAGTGGTAGTTAAATTAAGAAATACCAGTGGAGTCGGTTCACCTGCACTGCATGCGAGTACTACCCAAAGTGCTAGAAATACAAGGGGGGTATTGCGCTATAATACGCTATACTTGCCAGTCAATACCACCAAGATATAGATTCATATCGGTAATCGGCCCCGAGGTGACATTGCAGACTTCGAAATCAACCAAGCGGCAAAGCTAAAGGATAGATAAACGTGTTATGTCATTTATATGTTGTAGGGAAGCTTTCGAGGCAACTTTTCAAGAATCAATGTTACGCCTTAAAGAGCAGTTACATGGCACGAAGGTAAGGACCCTACTATGATGAATGGCATACGATTGTATGAAGCTCGTAAAGAATGAAGGCCGGCTCCGTATTAAGTATATATAGACATCTTCTCATACAATCAACCGTACGAAAAGATATGGCCTCATTACCGATTTAGCAATTCGCCGAAGAGCAAGGAGTTACGTGCTGCCCCCAAGAATAATTAGTATGTGTACATAGAGAGCTTACATAAAAACTACCCCCCCAAGGAATTTACCTCAACTTTTACCTGGAAGGCAGGTACATAAGAATATGCGTAACTTCATACAAAGCTTCATACATCTCTTTAGTTCCCATCGAGATTATCATCAGTATGGGTTTAGCTGAGTTTTCTGTCACTCCTTTGTGTTGGAGATTACTCGTCGCTGCTCTTATTACTCACTGTTTGGTATGGGCAATTATCATATTGCGGTTATATTGCCGTGTGACCTATAACATCAAAGCATTCTGGGAAGATTCATTCGTCATAATTGCTACCCTGACTACTACTGCCATATTGGCATTGTCCTCAATTTGTAAGTTGGTTAACCCTAACCCTAACCCTTGTGGCTTTCCCATCCTGACCCCCTATTTAGTAGTTAAAACCGGCTTAGGCTACCCCGACTCCGAAACTGCGATGAACTACAGCTTCAATGGAAAGGTATGCTGACCTCATTCATCAGGTCTATCTTATCCATGTGCGGGATGAAGCTCGAAATATACTAACATTGCTGTCGCCTTTTAAGCTAGGGTTTACCGTCTCACTGCTTTATATATTCGGGATCATTTGCGCTAGATTTGCCCTCTTCTTCCTCTACCTTCGAGCCTTTCCTGTCCCATGGCTTCAATTTGCTACGAAGTTTCTTATGGTACTTTCAACGTGCCTTATCATTTCAATTATACTTTGGGATATTTTCTTGTGTCGACCCGTGCGACAACTATGGGATCTGACGGCCGGCGGAACATGTGGCGATCCTGGGCCACCTTACAAGGCAGGCCTTATCCTGGGTATTAGCACCGACGTGATCGCTATAATCCTACCGTTACCGTTGATATGGGGGCTTCACACTAGCCGGCAGAACAAAATTAGCTTAACCTGCTTGTTTGCAGTTGGTTTAAAGTGTGTGGCCTACTGTGATAACTGAAAGCGTCCACTAAATTGACATTATGGTAGCACTGCAGGTATAGCGTCATGGCGTCTTACTACCCTATCTATGTAGGTGCTACAGGTGGAACTCGTCCATCTTTTAACACCAATCTCAACTACCTGCCCCTTTCTAACCATTAAACAGTATTAACTCGAAAACAAGAGCGATCCTCTTCTTTTCCGCAGTAATAGAGATAGGCATGGTAGTCGTTTGTTCCAGTGTTCCCATTATTTATCCATTGTTTTCAAGACGTCGCCAGAAATGCACCAGTAATCCTCCACCAGGTGCTCCGAAAGCAGCGGGGGCGGGGCGCATAGCACGAGTTATTCGCACCTTTGGATCTATCACTTTCCGGCGACAATCATATAACCACTTAGACAGCGACTTAAATATGACCTTCGGAAGTCGTGATATCGATACGGTAGCCTCTAATGCGACGAGGCCTTCAGGATTCGGTATCGAAGTTGTCCAAGAGTGGTCTGTGGTCAATTCTCCCAAGCCTGACACCACATATGTTTGAAAAGTTATAGGTCAAATGGGTGAGAAGGACGGCGACTTTCCAGTGTATTCAGGTACATGGGGCGGCGACTGTCCATGCGCAATGGCGGCGTATTACCGCCTGTGGCCTGTGGTAACCCGCAAAAGGGCTCAGACCAGGGCTCCATATGCGTATAAAAAGGGGCTAATTAAATTGTTAGGTACTAGGTAGGTAGGTAGCTTAGGTGAAGCCAACCTCTCTAATCAAAATCATGACCGCCAACTCAAACTCCCAATCCGATATTCCCAGGAAGGTCTTCCTCACAAGCGCAACGTGAAGGATAGGATTGGAAAGTGCGCGTGAGGGCTGCGATCCAGCTTCGAGATCTTTCGCAGTGCATGTCACAGCTAGCGCATCAATCGAAAAGTCTCGGAGTGCTATCTACATCATTGGTCAACTCAACTAGACTCCAGGAGAAGCATTTCATTCAGGGGCTAATTGGAAGAAGCATGGGATTGCTATACCACTTACATTTTCAATAGCATGTGAGCGTAACCAACAGAGTATTTCCAATGACGAATTGCGGTTTGCCGTAGATGGACACATGTTGCCTCAGTAAACCAAATCAATACGATTCACATATCTCGTAGAGACCGAGGTTCGACCTGATGCCCCTATACCCGTGTTCTCTCATCGTAGGACTACGCGACTTGGCCATTCTCTTGAAGAACATCGTTGTTGGGGTTTTAGGGGGACTCGGCATTTCCGCGTAGGTTGGTTTGTCGTCTAGACTAAGGGCGGCGAGTCTCCTAGTCAAGAACTCGACGTCAACCACGCTCTTCTTGTACGGAAACATCTTGAGTGGAAATATATTCGGTAATTGATTCGGTAGGTACAGAAGGTTTCAGCCTTTTCTTGTCGCAGGTGGCTAGGGCAATTAATTGAGATGACAGCGTGGTAGATGAACAGGTACAAGTTGAAAACCTAGTAAATAGTGAATGTGGTGATTGATAGAGTGTATCGCAAAGAGTTGATGTCAACGAGATCTAGAGCCCTCAACGGGCAGGTATTTAAAAATTGATTCATACTTTCTCCGAAATCGTTTCTCTATTAACCTTTTTGCTAAGACGGTATGGCTGAATATAGTGGCGTTTAAGGTCAGAGAAGGATAGGGGAAGGAGACAAGATACTACCTTAATAGCTAAACTTTATATTTATTTGAACTTCTAAACTGTATTTCACATTGAGACCTCGGTTCTGAAATTTACGTAAGTTTTTGGATTTTTGTTCCTGAGTATAGTCCAATGTCGTACGTAGTCTTGTTATCGCAGCATGGTGAATGAGCTTCACTGTGTGCTAGATTGATGACATAAGCAGGTTGATGTGTAACTCGCTAAACCCATTATATTATAGGGCGTGTTATCCCTTATTCTTCTTATGATTATAGCGTCCTAAGCACCTACCCACTAACACTTTTAGTGAAGGATATCATCTGTTTTTCACACTTCACTGATCTAGTCGCATTTAATAACCCACGATAATAACAAAGCAAATGCGCGAATACACCTACATTAAAATCTATTAAACCTATGCAATAACAGTTTGAAATTTTAATTGTTTATATAAGAACCCTTCGATGATTAATAACAGAAGAGTTTATAACATTGGGCCATCTTGCTTGGGGAACTTTCGAAATATATCAGCAATCTTGTCAATAGGGGCCGACAGAAGCGCGGCAGCCGTCTCGAATGGCGGGACGTTAGGTGCCGATGGGTGGCTTCGGGTGGGCGCTAAAAACTTGATGCGCTCAAATGATTTACTCAGTTTCAACAATGAATCATTGTCCAGTTGGGATTCAAGTTGAGGCAAGTTGTGTTCTTCTTCCTCTTTAGCATGCCGCTGCAAATTGGACAACAAGCTGCGAAACGTAGGTTCGAACTCAGGGTCATCGGCCTCTAGACTTTGGAACTTGTATAATTGTTCCTTGAGCTGAACTGATGTGTTAGTACTGTATGTATAAGAAGGGGCCTGCGTACCGTCTGATGTTGATTGCGATCTTTCGATGCCACGTCTCGACCATCATTTAGATGCTTTTCCATTGCCGGGTACACGACAATCTCCTCGCCTATTAAATAGCGGGCCAATTCCCAGACGAAGATATTCCGATACCTGATGCGCTCGTCGGAATTCTCGTTGGTGATGATGTGAGGTTCGTAGGCTCGGAGTTCCTGATGATCATGCTTTATTGCGCTCAGGAGGGGTCCTCGTGCGGTCGCAGTTGACGAAAACAAGCGAGAAGACAACGTCGAATGAATTTGCGCTCGTGTGGTGAATCGAAGCATCCTGACTGTTGTGCGTATAGCTAGGTACTTAGAATTGAGAGTAATGAGGTCAAATATCTCAGCACTTCTACTCCTGAAATTGATTATTGATTTTGTCATCCATGGATATGATACTAGCAGCGATGTTTCGCGATATCTGTCGCCAGTGTACGCTACCTATACTTATACGCACAACAATCGATTGATGATGTCAAGATATGCACATCAAATCGTCATGAGAGAACGCTAGATGTTGATTTCAATTAGGCGCCAACTTCGAAATTATTACCTAGGTAGGTATCGAAATTACAAGGTAATGCGCACTAGTCTTTCAACTTCTCTTATTCTCTTTTATTTTGGATCTGTCAACTGAACTACCTAGACTAGACGAAGCGCAGCTAGGGAGCCTAGGAGCTTCTTCCATCACCTGGGTCGCACGATCGGCTCTAAGATGGCCCTTCTCTTTCTAAACGCTGTCCGAGAACTCAGTGGTCTAAGTAGAAGGATCATCAGGATTGTAGTAGAATAGTTGGGATAGATAGTCTGGCGGTGGAGCTGCTTCAGCCCCGGAAGCATCAACCTGTTCCATCTGAGGATCATGCTCAGGAGACAATGCCTTCATGCAAAGCCACCAAAGGCCAAGGTCCGTCGTAAGCCTTCTTGTGCCATAGGAGGACCATGGGATCGCCATCACGTACACCTTGTAATCTTTGTCGGGGTCCCCATCTCTCTTAAACCAGCACGCGACCAGTTCCTTGTCCGTCTGGATGTACCCGTAGGGAGTGTTGGCGGCTTCGCAGAAGTGCGCAAGCTGGGATAGCACAGAGAGATGAGCCGGTTGTGTTAGTTGTAAAGGTCCGTGATCGTGTATGAATCCTGCTATACTGAATTTCGTACTCGACTTTCCAAGACCAACAACGAGATTTCGTCTTGGAACTTTATCAAGCGCAATGACATGATCCACGCTAACCCGGGCTTTGATAGCAGTTGTCCTGCCAGCAGCCGCGCACATGTGGGAAAGCCCAAGCCCTTCAGCATGTGCGAATCGCGACTTGGCAATATTGAGAGTTGGTTGCATCAGAGCATCGTTCCGGCTCATGATGAATTTGATGCCTTTGGTATTTTCAATTATAAGGCCGTCAATCATCTGATCAATGTGTAGATGCATCTCCGGTATGGAGCGGTCGAGCAGATCAGAATATATGTCGTTGAGGCTACTCAAATTGAACTCGTGCCAGACCTCGGCACTAACCCTCGGCCAACTCCCACCCCTGGTGTTCTGACTGTTTGTCTCGACGCATGGTATGAATGGCTTATTTTGGGTAAGCACAACTCGTAACGTGGTGCCTTGGTATGTCATCGTCGCGGCGCCTAATAGCCTAGTCTAATGATGTAAAATCAGATTAAGAAAGACGAATCCGAAGCGAGCGAAGTATTAAGTAGATCTGAAAAGTCTGGTATGATGGGCTCTTATAGAGGCTTGCAATAAGATAAATAAGTCAAAATCGTCTGCCGTACTTACGAAATTGCTGAGAGGAGGTGTATCAAACGTCGTAATTCAGTCAGTCTAGACGTAGAGACCTGAATTAATTCATCATTCGAACCTGCCTCACTACCTACCTACCTACGTTGGTGGCTACTTGTCCAAGTTGACTGATCAATTAGACAATATTGGCCTAGGAACAGTAGAGCTAAATAGTGCCAGTCTTATCAACCAAGGACAAAGGAATCATAGGTACCGCTAATATATGAGGTCTGTATTGATCAGTTCCATGAAACTGAACTATTGCATCTCTACGCGGCAAGGGCTAGGACTGAAAGAAAAAAGGGGCAAAGCAATATGATCACCGTCAGTAGCCGCTGAAGGGTATAGCCAGAGTTGACATGTAGTCTAGTAGGATCAGGGATCGGTCTGTGAGAGTCTTCGGTGGTTCCGGGGGATTGTTGTTGGCGGTCCACCTTAGTTTTCCATACCTGCTATCGTACGTACACTATGCTGCGTTCCATTGGCGCGAGTAATTTAGAGCTCCTTATGCAACAACATCAAAAAATTTCGTATTTCTACTGAAATATTAAGGTTCTTAGTACCTATTGTAGACGAACTTAGTAGGTGGCTCGTTTGACTACCTACCTATAATTAATATACATAACATTGCTCAGACACCTTGTATTGTACGTGACAGAACTCCTGCTCGCTACCAGGTATGTGGATATCGTCTTATTGGGAATATGTGCCCATCTTTCAACTCCCAATTGAGACGAGAAGAAAGCGGCCAAATATTTCTGAGCGTCATGGCTGTTTTCCCTTTGGCATCATAGTACCATCTAGCTGGTTTACACTTCTTTGAAACCCCCTCTAGCTTCCTTGGATCCACATAGGTGTAATATCTTCTAGGCGACTGATTTCTCAGATAGTACTTCGTATGACAACCTCGACCGCAGGGGAATGCGTAGACCTTGAGTTTGGAGCTGTGAAGTATATTCCAATCCTTTATCATCTCGTCGAATGCCCAGTAGTCGCCGCTGCACAGGTAGAAAACTTGGAACTCAATATCAGATATCTGTTCAGGGGTGAGATTCGGGTTTAGCTCGGGGTTTGTCATAAAATGCGGTATAGTTATTGTGGTGGTGAAGTCGGCGACCTTGTTGTCAATGAGCTGTCGTTGTCCCGGGTCCAAGTTGAAGATGCCGAGCTGCTGAAACCTAATAATATCCCTCAGGTACTTCTTCGCAACTCGTGTGGTCAAATCCTGGCGATCTTGGCCAAATTCCTTGACGATACCTCGAATAGGTGGCTGCCTGCCATCTTTACCCAAAAAACGTTCGCGGGCATCGTCGAATCCGTACCCTTCGGCGTCGCCTCCGAACTCGATTTGGGGGTGGTTGAATTGATTCATTACGATGTTCTCATGCTCTTCATCAAGGAGTAAATAGCCGTAGCACTTGTTTGCTAGGTCTTCATTACCGGTCTCTTGGAGGCGACCAAACGCACGGCATTCGCAATTAAAAGGTTCTGAATAATCGGCGAATACACTCAGCGTTGGGGCGTCTAGGTTCTCTGGGGAGAATTCATCCCCCCAGACAGATTCGTCAACAAATCTAAACTGTGACAATAGACAAATTAACTTATTAACGTTGCGTTTACCGTGAACATAGGTGCTATTACCCACAAGCTTTAGGGCATATATCTCCCCTTCAATTCTGACTTTAAAAACATGCGAGACTAAGCCTTCACTAATGTAGTGGAGGAATTCGATCTTCTGCGGTCCGTGAAACTGAAATGGCTCTAGCTTGGGACCGTCGCAGCGGGGCAGCGGTAGTAAGTCAGCGGCAGATTCCGGCCAATCCGGATACATGGCGAAGGAGACGGCGAAGGAGATGGTGAAGCCAATTTTGGAAGCTGGCGCCTCGCGTTCTTTAAATAAGGTTATTTCTATTATCGCGTTGATATACAAAATATACCTAAATTATATATGGGAGACATATTTGGTATTCTTCGAATATTTCACTAGTATTTCGCTAGGTATTATTTCGCTAATATTTTGCTGGTATTTCAACACCAAATCCGGGTGATAGCCTTTGATTGGTCTGCCAACATGTAATCAAATAGAAAGCCAACTAGCATTTCTTTGTTCTTTGTAAAACTTTCTTCTTTCATACCCAGACATCCCAGCATCTGGAATGGTAGGATTTCATTTCATTTCTTTTCTTTTCTTTTGTCCTGCTTTCCGATAGAATGAAGTAGTCATTACCGCTTATGCCCTAGCAATTTGTTTGGTGCTAACGCGCACAGAGCTTTGAAGCCCATCTGCTCTAGGGACCACTCAGACCGGTATAAGCAGATCACCCTCAACCTCGGCGATCTCGTCTCTAAAAAGAAAAAAGGAGCAACGACCTTCTGGTCCAATTAGAGAATGGGTGATACACGCTTCCAATATGAGAGGCGGCTTGTCCACCGTCTGTTGTTAATCAGCAACTTGCATGGACATAAGCTAAACCTGGGGATTCAACGTCCTTGACTGCCCTTTTCAATTGCTGACAGCTCGAACCCCCCAGAAAGGCGCTAAGAACTGCAAGATCGGATTGTCACCCTAGATTATGGGGCCGCGATGCTACTTAGTCACGATCTGTCACGATGACTATATACCTTAGCTCAGTCACCTTGCATAAGCCTCATATGCGAAAACAAGAGGCCTTCCGAGCCGATATGGACTTTTTGGTAGTCTGGCAATCTACATTCTGTATTGAAATCTGAAAATCTCACGCTCGCTGTGACCGCCTCGTGGCTATCGGCCGTGGTGCTTTCAGCTCTGCACTCCGGAATGCTACTAATCAACGATGCCGCCTCGCCTCGCCGAAAGGCAGAACTTGATCCCGTGTAGAGCTTACCAAGAGGTGAACTTGGATGACAATGACAAGGGCGATATGGAGACGATGATCACAATCTCGAGCTGGTGTGCTTAGGCATATACAACCCACATGCTGGAGTATATAAACGTGATGAAGTTCGTGGATGAAGACGTCTTCTTACTCAACAGCCACCCCTCAATTCCAGAGCATTCAGCGCAATATCAGTGACTATCCAGATCATCTTTCTCCATCCCAACTTTTCTACAACACAAGATGAAGTTCAGTCAGCTTTCTGCGATGCCACTGATGCTAGGCAGTCTTGCCAATGCTTTCACTTACGAGAGGCTAAACAAGAATGATACTGTTGGTACCCCTTTCCCAGACCCTTATGAAACCCTTCGAAGTGTGCTAACTTTACTACTTCAAAGTTGCTCCTCATCGTCGATATGCAGGAAGGACTCTTCAGCATAGCCCGTGACTATGACCATGCCGTATACCGAAACGCCATGTACGCCCACGCGGCCCTCGGAAAGGCATTTGACTTGCCGGTAGTCATGACCTCCTCATCTCAATCTGGTCCTAACGGCCCGCTACCAGACGAGTTCCTCGAGTGGTACCCAAACGCGCCGCTAATCCAGCGCCAAGGCGAGGTAGACGCCTGGGATAACCCCCAGTTCAGGGAGGCCGTCATCGCGGCGAACAAGTCGCAGATCCTGCTCGCGGGAATCACAACCGACGTTTGTAAGTCTGGCTCCAACCCCTCCTCCCCGGATACCTAAATAAATATAATTGAAATAAATTTGCTCACGACGCCTCCTTCAGGCACGACGTTCTTGGCGCTTTCTCTACGCGAGGCCGGATACACGGTATTCGCGAACCACGAGGCTTCAGGCACGGCAAGCGTGGACATCCGTGAGAACGCGAACGCGCGCATGAGGGCTGCCGGCGTCCACATCCTATCATACTTCGCCATCCTGTGTGAGCTGATGCGTGACTGGCGCAACGTGCCCGGCGCCCAGCAGCTGTTCCCCGTCCTCGACCAGTACTACCCCGCTTACGGCATGGTCGCTAGGGCTCACAGGGCTGCCGTGAATAACGGTACCGTCCTGCCGGGTGAGGATATCCTGGCTTAAGTGTTAGCCGTTAAAGACTAGGTGATGCTATGTGTAGTTAGATGCTTTGCTCGTTGGGGTCTGGGTTAAGCGATGAGTACCTAGAGAGGACTCAAGGGAAATGGAGGGGTTGAGAAGCGGGAGAACACAAATTATAATTTTCGATTCTTACGCTCATTCAAGGTTCAACCTCCATTTAGCTAATTACGTTAATCTAAAATCAACCACAACTTTAGTACTTCCTACCTTGCACAGGCTTATTTTAGAGCTTCGGCCTCTTCTTTGAGCAAACCGTATACGTGCTGGTCCATGATCTTGTCCTTTTTGCATATAGCCCTCCTGCGTATGCCTTCCTTGGTGTATCCGACCTTTTCCAAAACCTTCATGCTCGCGTCGTTTCCCTCAAACACCTGAGCCTCTAGCCTAAGCAAATCGGGGAACTGCTTGAAAGCCCAGACGGAGAAACCCTTGAGAGCGCTCGTCGCGATACCCTTGCCCCAGTAATCCATTGAAATCCAGTATCCGATCTCCCATGTGCGATACTCGGTATCGTCGCGGGGCATGAGTCCGATTGCACCCGCAAAGGCACCGTCGGGTGCGAAGATGGCGTAGTTCACCATCGGATCCCCTTTCGCCGCATGGTCCACCCAGAATTTGGCATGCTCCATCGTGTAGGGATAGGGGAAACGGTTGCGCATGTATTGCGAGATCTCAGGGTGATTGGCCGCGATTGAAGTCGCCTCGGCGTCACTGGGAATGTACGCGCGTATGTAGCATTTGTCTGTCTTCACGATAGGTGTAGGTTCTGGCTGAGGGGTAGTAGACTCCATTTTGATTCGGAGTTGTTTGAATGAGACTTGTGAGTAGGTATTGTATTGTGAAGTGGATTTCAACGGCTGTCAGTCAAGACAGTTAATGCCAGTGAGGGATGTGTGGATGAAATTATGTCAATTGGTGATTAGATATGAATTTGAGAATATTAGAGCATAAGTAACATTTCTATCTCGTCTTATTTTTCTGAGAAAATAGAGGGATGACGAGAATCCTCAGCCCCGGCGTGACTCATTCCTAATGTAGGAAAGGCCATTTCGACGGCATGATTTCTTACATCCAGCCCTCTAGTTCTTATCTACCTACCTATTGAGCTGTCATCTTATCTTCGTCAACTGGATAGCACTTCCCTTTTTATTCGCAGGATCATGCTTCAATGAAGCTACTAAGTAGTTGCGGGTGATTAGAGCGATACGGAGAATTGTTGAAGAATGAGTGATCTTGGAGAAACTCTGTAATTATGAAAAGACTTAGAGATTTCCAGTGGTAAAATAAAACAAATAGGTGGACGGTGCCCCCTAGAATCTGTGGCTAGCTGTGACTATCATTCCGCTCTAACGGTGGCTGAGTCCCATTGTTAACCGCCCGGGAAAGACGATCCGCTAATGTAACTCCAAGCAAGGATCTGGGATTTAGGTGGGTTTCTGCCCTGAGATGTGGCGTCAGTAGTGCGCGTTTTGGTGGTGCTAGTGATGTCACAGCTCCCATTAAAGCTCCCGTTAGCGTCGGCATCAAGTTTGTAGCCCTGAAGCTCATACACTGAACTTTTCTTAGGCACATCAAATGCCATGCATCGTACTTGGCACTGCTACATTTATTCGATCATCAAGCATGAGCTCGATCATACGTTTCAATAAAAGATATAGAAAATGGACTCGAATCCCTGGCTTCGAGTTTTAAATTTTCAATTTCAAACATTTGAACAACCTTAACTTCTACCGAAACCTGGTACACGTGTGCCTCGTAGTCGGGTACCAACACGTCACCGTCACTTAATCTTATCTCTTTAGAAATAGGCTTTCCATTTATTTCTTTCAATTATGTTGGTCCTTCTGCCTCGATAGATATCGCGGATGGGCTTCTGTGACTATGAGTCCAGATACTTTCAACTGATTTGTGTTTTGATACTGCAGTCGAATTGAGGTGAACATGCACCCCATCGAATTCGACAAGCCTTCTACGGCACCCATAGACGCTGGGGTATCTAACGATATTCGACTTCACTTACATGATGTGGAGAGGGACGGTCGCCGTGGGACCCTAGTCAGAGACGAACAAGGCAATTTGGCATTTCCTAGTTACGTGCCTCCCGATGTCGAGCAACCTACCTCACGCCCGAGGGCTACTTCAGATGGCATTGCGGGCCGCAGCACAACCCCCGATCCGACCCAAGGTCCTCAAAAGACCAAATCCGATCCCGTAGTTGGGCCGATCCCTAAACTAGCGAAATCTTCATCATACGTTCACCGCCGAAACAGACGTCGATCATCGATATTTTCTCCAGGTCCTCTTATGAAGCGTGCCAAAACGAATTTTTCTGCATTCGATGCAGCACTACGAGGCGGTTGGAACTGTACCAGCGACGACGATAATTATGATTCTGATGATTCATCTAGTTCGTCATCAGAAGCAGAAGATAGTGGGAGAAATGTCGATGGGCGCGAGGACCGGACCAAGGGGCGGCCCCGGCAAAAACGTTTAGATGATAGATTTCGACGTTTTCGAGTGATTAACGAGCTATATCATACGAAAGGCAAGGTGTCAAAACGAGATGGCCGATTAAGCATCACAGTGAATGATACCAGCAATACGGGGTACCTTGCAAAAGCTCTCGGCACAGCTGTCAAGAAGATCGTACCCCAGAGAAGTAGTGAAGCCAAGACGGACCAGCGGCCGACATCCACACGATTTTCCTCCGCCGCTACTGCAACATCAGATAAATCCAAGCAGCCAAAGTTAAACATAGTCATTATGGTAATCGGCTCAAGAGGTGACGCACAGCCATTTTTGAAGATAGGCAAAGTCCTCAAAGAGGAGTACGGTCACCGCGTTCGGATTGCCACGCATCCGGCATTTCGGGATTTTGTGGAGAAGGACTCCGGGTTAGAATTCTTCTCCGTTGGCGGCGATCCGTCTGAGCTGATGGCTTTTATGGTCAAAAACCCCGGAATGATCCCCACACTCGAGACAGTCAAAGCTGGAGACATTGGAAGAAGACGCGCTGCTATGGCCGAGATGTTTGACGGATTCTGGCGCGCCTGCATCAATGCAACTGATAATGAAAAGGACGTCAATAACATTAAGATGATGGGTGAGAAGAATCCATTTGTTGCGGATGCCATTATTGCGAACCCGCCAAGTTTCGCCCACATTCATTGTGCTGAAGCCCTAGGAATTCCTTTGCACCTCATGTTTACCTTCCCATACACACCAACACAGGCATTTCCTCACCCCTTAGCGAATATCAAGCAATCCAATGTGGACACAGGATATACCAATTTTATTTCTTATCCGCTCGTTGAGATGATGGTTTGGCAGGGGCTCGGAGATCTCGTGAACAATTTCAGAGTGAAGACTTTAGGACTGGATCCAGTATCAACCCTTTGGGCTCCCGGCGCTACTTATCGTCTTCATGTCCCATTTACGTATCTATGGAGTCCTGGATTAGTACCCAAGCCCGACGACTGGAGCGATGAAGTCGACGTTTCAGGCTTTGTTTTCCTCGACCTCGCTTCCTCTTTCAAGCCTCCCAAGGATCTTCTTAAATTTATCAAAAACGGCGATATGCCAATTTATATTGGCTTTGGATCCATCGTGGTTGATAATCCCGAAAAGTTCACTGAGATGATTTTCGAGGCTGTAAAATTGGCCGGTGTCCGAGCCTTGGTGTCAAAGGGTTGGGGTGGTCTAGGTCAAGACCACATTCCCGACTACATCCATATGGTCGACAATATCCCTCACGATTGGCTCTTCCCACGAGTTCGGGCTTGTGTCATCCATGGCGGGGCTGGCACTACCGCTATTGCACTCAAGTGCGGAAAGCCAACCATGATTGTGCCCTTCTTTGGTGATCAATACTTCTGGGGTTCCATGGTTGGGAATGCGGGGGCTGGACCGGCACCAGTACCATACAAGAAATTAACCTCGGAGAGGTTGTCGGATGGCATCCGATTTTGTATGACTAACGAAGCACTAGAAGCAGCGCAGAAAATTTCTAGGTCTATCGAGTTGGAAGGCGACGGTGCTAAAAACGCTGTGAGGGCTTTCCACCAAAATTTGACGCTCTCTGGTGAGGGTTCAATGCGCTGTTCTATCCTTGACGACCACGTCGCGGTCTGGAAGGTCAAACATACAGAAATCAAACTCAGTGCATTGGCAGCCGACATTGTTGTGAGCCATGGCTTGATATCTTGGCGTAAGCTACGTCTCATAAGATACAAGGAGTTCAACGACTTTGAAGGTCCGGGTGAACCTATTACTGGGATTGTCGCTTCACTAGTTGGGACTGTTGGTAATGTGTTTGCTGGGATAGGTAGCGTTCCGTACCGACTAGCGAAAGCAGCAAATAGAAGAGCCGAAAGGAGAAGGAAGAAAGAAAAGAAAGTAAGGCAAAGGCAAGAAGCGTTAGTCGGGCGCTCGGCTGGATTTCCGTTTGAGAATGCCTCCAGCTCAACAGCAACCACACCCGCATCAGGCGCCCTCGAGCATTCTCACGAAGAGTACTTAAATGAGATAGAAGAAGGGGCGGGGAGAACGGGTCGTGCTTTAGCCCATGCTCCTGTCGATCTTTTTCTATCTTTAGCTCAAGGATTTCACAATGCACCTCGTCTGTATGGAGATGATACCGTAAGACGTCCCATCCGCGTCACGGGAATACGGTCGGGATTGAAAGCAGCGGGTTACGAATTCGTCTATGGGATCTACGACGGATTCACCGGGCTTGTGCGGTTACCCATCCGCGGCGCTAGAGAAGACGGCGTAAAGGGCGCGATCGCTGGAGTTGCGATGGGGCTTACAGGCTTCGTGCTCAAAGACATCGCGGCTCTAATCGGACCTATCGGTTATACTCTGAAGGGTATCGCCAAGCAGTGCGAACGGGGAAAACAGCCTGTCAAGTATCTTCGCCGCGCACGAATCATCCAAGCACAGCGAGAATTCTCTGCTCTAAATCAGACAGAACGTAAGGAAACGGTCGAAGCTATTCTTAAGGGGTGGCAAGTTCTACGCGATTTGGCGGATTTAATCATGCTCGAAGAGGAGAAAAAGCAGTTAATTCCACGCTTCAACAAAAATAGCAGCAAGAATGCTAAGGGTACCAAGTCGCTAGTTAAATACGCTAAAGGGCCAGCCTTTGAGAACGTCATGATCGCAGAGAAAGCTATTGGAGCGATGGCGCGAGGAGAGAGCATCGATGTTATACTTAAGAAGCGCGGGAAATCGATGGATATACCGCAAAGACCGATAGATGAGGACACTGATCAAGAAGCTCTTATGAATACGACGCACGGGGAAGGAAATGACGAAGGGGCGCCTTGAAAGTCCAGATTTATACAATGGCATAGCCACAATTAAAATCAATGAAATAATGGTACTGGCGTTGGCGTGGATGTTTTTTTTTTTTTTACCTTTGGATCAAGCAACGACGTTACGCACCCTTTTGGAGACGATAGTGATATTTGTGCCTACAACTTTAGTGACGAGTTATAACGAGCAGCAAATACCCTACATCATCGATATGTATTTAGAATAGAGGACTATTCCATAATGATAATTGAAGCCTATACGAAAATCGAAGTCGAAAATTTCATAGATCTGTCAGTGTCAGGTAAGGTCTCTTACCCCGCTACGAGACCTCCAGCGCAGGGTCGTCTAGATTTCGGTGCATACCTCCAGGGCTACCTACCTAATCGCTATAACCTAGAGGCCTAACAACTAAAAGCCGCGACATGGCCCTAGAGCTTTGGCAGATCGGTGGTTTACTCCCCCACCCCACCAACAGCTAGGCGGCGGGGTGCTCATCCCGTATAGAGGAACCCGTTATAATTAGAGGGAGAACAGCGCCTAACAACGCCACCCAGAACCTAGGTATAGCCAAGTGCAATATGACGCAAACTTACGGTCGCATTTTGAGCGTCATTTTCTTATGCAACGTCATTGAGATAGCAGTGTACTGGGCAAACTTCCTTCCGTTTTTGAGACGCAGGAAACCGCGCATTCACTTAATAGGGCCTTTTTGCAAGAATCTAAATCCTCCAAACCTCATCCATTACAGTTAGGAAAGAGCTATCGTTTAGCCGGTAGCGAGGACCGGGAGCTAGACGGGATTTTGTGGACCTACGCTGCCGCGAATTGCCCAAAGAGGAAATCTTTCACCGGAACGCCGAGCGTCATGATCTCGAGGCCTCTGCGGACTGACTTTCTTTTAATTAAAAAAATATTAGAGGTCTCTATAATGCTCACGACACGTAATGTATCGGATATTCAATACTTGTATAAATTCTACCCCTTTGTTGGAAATTAGGACCTGTCATAAGATCTATGTTGCAATATTAATGTCGACATCGAGGTCTAACGTAGGATTCAGACCCCATACAACCCCACCTATTGACAGTGTTTCAAACGCAGCCAGATGGCTGATGGTGGTGGCGGTTATGAGCATGCTAACGTCCGGAAGACTTGTTCTTGTTACCATCTAACGAGTGTATATAGGTGGGCGCAGCTGTGGCGCATAGGACGCTCAGGGGCCAGAGTACCCTTTGGGGCAGAGCTGAGGTTTCGCCTGACACAAGGAAAATATAGCCAGGTGGCTACCTGTAGGTATATCTCGATTCAAATTAACGAGTCTCAGCTCATAGTTGAAAGTGGGTGTGCTCAATCTTTACACTACTATCTAGTGTAGGTTATGCGTTAGGAAATGGGTATTCAATATCATGTATCTTCTTAACACTCTAACTTACCAACTCGAAGACACGACGATGATTAACGCTCCCGATAAAATTGCGTATGCTATTTTATCTCATCGTTGGGATTATCCTAATGAGGTTCTATTTCAAGATATGATAGACAACGTTGGCCTCAGAGTCAGTCCAAAGGCAAAATGCAAGTCTGGATATGCCAAAATCGAGGGTGCCTGTCGGCAGGCTCAAAAGCATCATTTACAATATATATGGATTGACACTTGCTGCATAGATAAAAGCAGTAGTGCTGAGCTCTCAGAAGCTATCAACTCGATGTATAGGTAAGTTCCTCGGTATGGATATCTACCTAAGCATATATAAGTTCTTACGTAAGTGTCTTCAGATACTACAGCGAAGCAAGCATATGCTTTGCCTATCTTTCGGGCTTGTCACGCACTACAAACCCCATCACCAGCACAGAATTTGCAAACCATGAGTGGTTTACAAGAGGTTGGACGCTGCAAGAGCTTGTTGCGCCCCAAGAAGTTATCTTCTATACTAGTCGTTGGGACGTTCAGGAGTGCAGTCGTATGTCCGGTCGACAGCTGAGCGAGTGGGTCGAACTTGGACGGAAGTCGAAGTTGGGTGAGAGGCTGTCATACATCACCGGGATCGAACCAGGCATCCTATCTGAACCCTGGCTAGCCCGGGGAGTAAGCATCGCTAAACGAATGTCCTGGGCTGCAGGGAGAAAGACAACCCGCGTTGAAGACCGTGCGTACTCTTTGATGGGGCTGTTTGGAGTTAATATGCCCATGCTCTACGGCGAGGGTTCCAAAGCATTCATCCGATTGCAAGAAGAGATCATGAAGGAGTCTAGTGACGAATCGATATTCGCATGGAGAAGCGACCAGACTAGCGGAGTACAACACCGGGAATTGGTCGGATTGCTCGCGGAATCGCCAGACATGTTTAAATACTCGGGCTCATTTTCTCCAATTCTCGGGTTAAATCAGCGCGTGCCATTTTTCGGCACTAATCACGGTGTACAAATATCGTTACACCTCCAACACGTTAGGTGCAGTTTATATGTTGCTGCACTGAACTGCGACCGACGACCGGGGCATCACGGAATAATCGGGATCTACCTCCACAGAGCAACCAACTTTTCCCTTTCTAATAAAGCCGTGACGTACGATGAGTATGAACGAGTATACAGCGACGAGCTTCTCACGTTAGACTATGCGATACGCTGGGAGGATATAACGACGGTTTTCATTCGAAAGCAAAATACGAAACAGCATTGGACTCTTGTTCAAAACCTTGGGGAGCGCCTTGTACAACTTCGCAAGTTACCAAATCCCGAATTATATCGACTAAGTCGTATTGTAGGGACAAGAGTCGATAAAGCGTATAACGCAAAGGAGGGTAAATCGTACGTCGTTAAAGGGAGGAACGAACTCGCTATGGTTATTATCATCCTTCGACAAGATGGTTCATATTTTAGCATCTTACTGGGTACCCATATCAGCTCTGATGATATCGCGGCTTGTGTTCTGGATGGGCCACACACTGATTGCGAGTTTGTAGGTCAGGAAGATACATTTGTGCCGCAACCGAACGGCACGACGACAGATTTAGGAGGAGAAAGCATAACAGTGAACGTCGATTCCACGTCAAACATTATGACAGCTGTTAGCTCGATGGAAAAGGTTGTGCCAAATATCTTTTTCGTAGATATTCTGGCTGAGAAAAATGAGATGCAGTCGGATGCACATCCATAAGATGTGGCGTTTTCTTCCAGTGGTTCAACTACCTAAAATATTCCCTAGAATAGGCCCGTTAGCAAGTCGCTGCCAGCGTTGGAAGCGATAGTTCTAAAATTAATATAGTAATGGACTAGAGCCATTAGCCATCCACGGGTGTTAAACCCCACTGTAAATATGGGATTTAGCGCTTAGCAATGTCCTGATTATATAGGCTACAACGCTACGTAGCCCCGGAGGTCGGCTCGCACACAGCAACGTCTTTAAACAAAGATTTATAATCATATCTTTCTTGTTTTAAAGTCTAAGAGGACAATGGCGGCTATTTTGAAGCTCTTCAACAGTGATATGTCATAGGTACTCGTGTATATATTATCCGACATGATTGGAGTACCATTGCAAGCCCTATTTTTCGACCACAGCGCTGAAGCTCAATAACAGCTCAGAAATGGCAGTAAAAAGACGTCTTGTAATTTAATCTATGAGATGTCTTATACAGCGAAATCCAGTTTGAACTAATGCGCCTAAAGTAAGGAATTGAATTACATATATTTTATATATTGACAATCAAGAGCCGTTCGCCTCTTCAAATCGTCATCAGGAAGTAGGTTCTAAAGACGGCTAAATTACAGGGGAATTAGGTAGGTACCTATAAAATATAGCGCTAATATCCAATCCACATTCACGCAGCTGTCTAGCAGTGTAGCTCCCACAACGCACAACGTCATCGCGAGACACGCTGTACTTGAGATCTGATAAAAGAGTAAAAATACGAGGTGTTCACTGGCCCAGACTAATATTCAATGAGCGGTCGATCATTCATGTACTTGAAGCTCCATAGAAGCCCGTAACTACTGTCAGCTACTCGCTTTTCGTTTCCTAAAGGGCTCTAGATCGAGACTGCATCGAAATCCGGATTTCATTATGCGAATCCGCGGCCCAGCACCGGTCTAGATTCTTTCCCACGTGGGCATATTGAAGAGGCTCACTATAATCACACTTTATTCACTCAGCCTCTATGCCCTATAGAGATGAGGTAGCATCGAAAGGTACCAGCGTAGCAGTGAAGGGATCTGAGGGATTCGCCTTAATCACTAGTATCCAATGGGAAACGAATGCTTAGTCCCAAGGAGGTAGTTCCCCTGAAGAAGCGACATGAGTATCCTAAGCGTATATGGAATACTATCTAGCTCCAAGCTCGGCTGATCTCCTCATGGAACCATGTGCCTGTTATCTTTGTCCTCCCACTCACCTTCTTCATCCGTGTTCTGCACATGTTAATCTGAACGTCATCTCAAGTCTCGAATTGCTCGGTGATGCCTCCTTGTCCCGATATCGCGCATAGTTTGGGGTCTCCTCGTTGCCACATGTTATAGGATCCCGGTGACAGACAATGCCATATAATACGGTCGCCTGTCCTCATTCAAATGGAAAGGGAGCACCGGTTTGCTGGGATTGCAGCGAGCAAAGCTGGGGGAGTCCGCCACCATTCGAAGATTTGGGAGGGATCAAGCTCAAAATCCTGGGTGGAAAGGACCAGGCTTTCGCACCAGAAGTACACCCACCGGCCGAGGGTATAGAGGTCGGCACACCCAATTCACGATACAGCCAGCCCGGCTTAGAGGTCTTCACCGGACCACAGATTGTGCCTCCTGTAGAGAAATACCGGTATACTGGGACGGATGAGAAGATCGTTGCTAACCTAAACACACCCGCATCTACAATACTGGGATTTCGGAGGAGGGTATTCTGGCTTGCCCTAATATGTGTGGTGTTAGCGTTGACCGTGGGAGTGGCCGTTGGTGTCGCGGTCGGGATAACACAAAAAAATAAATCCGCTAAAGCCCAGTTAGTCACTCACATTGAAACTTTAAGGTTGTTGGAATAAGTGTTGTGCTTACTAGATCACACGTTACTAGATTGGCGTCATCGTCTTCTATAGAGAGTGGTGACCCGATAAACAGCACCTCATCACCAGCTCAAATCATGACCGAGATCGTGTCGGTGATTACAGCGAGCCCCTCTATGGCTACTGCGAGTAGTTCCGTGACTCAGAGCACCTCGTCTCTTTCAAAGCTTGTCACTTCATCAAGTACCGAAAGGAAATCATCACCATCTCCATCCTCGGTACAGAGTCCCTCCACTGCCGAAACATCTAAGTCAGTGGAGCAAGTGACTGTGATTTCTGTGCAAACCGCGTCAGCGCCCACTACCAGCCCCGTTCAGATCACCCCATCTCCAGTCACTGTCACAGTCACTCCTACCTCGAAGACGAACACGCAAGCTACGGCAAGTCCAACAACGAGTAGTTCGGATGGTGATTGTCTGGGAGCTAACGGGAGTACATACACGGACTCGGGGACTGGCTCACAATGGAAGATCGAATGTGATACCGCACATCAGGGGAAAGACATTGTCAATTACGAGGCGGAGACGATGGAGGCCTGCGTCTCGATGTGTGCGAGCGATTCAGATTGCGTCGGTGCCATATGGTATTCTGCTGGCCCGCAGGGAACGGATCTCAACTACTGCTGGCTGAAGAGTACCCTAGAGGATAACCTGAAGAGCACGAAGGATGCGCAGTCAGTGGTGCGCCTATAAAATAATGTGAAGCATGAATCGAGGAGAGAACTATACGTTAGTCTTACTGGGTAATACCTAATTCTTAGCAGCAGGGGGTGATTGAATATCTGTGTTGTCCACCCTACATGGTATTGTAATTATATGAAAATACTTGGTCACGTTGAGGTTTAGTCACCTCTTGAGGGGTCTTTATATAGGTGTATATACACAAGATACTTAGGTACCAGGTACGTTTATAAACAAAATAACTTTAAGATATAAGAAACCTGTAGGAGATTCAATCGTTTATAGACCCAAAATATCTAGAGATTCAGACAATTGAGACCTCGGTGAGTTCACATAATCTGGCATTATTCAGATATGTCACAAATACAGTGCATGATTCAGTCGGACTTATGTCAGGGACATCTCTTTTCAACAAAGGCCCCCAGCGGTAGCCGAAAATCGTGGGATTCTCAATGGAGGATTGAAGCAGTGACTATAGAGAATTCTGTCTGTTTTTATAATACCTCGTCAATCCAATTGATGCATCACAAGGGCAAGATGGGATGTGACTGTATAAACAAGACATATCAGTCACTGAACTGACCTGCGCAGCCATCGCCACACGCTCTTGGAAATAGTATATAAACATCTAATCATTTCTGTAACCATCGTCCTTCCAACAACCAACAACAGCCAAGCATCCACCAAGAGAACACGTCTACCCTTCTAATTCTTAATTTATCACCGTTACGATGGCTTCCCAGAGTGAAAACAACGTCGCCCTAGCGATCCGCATACCTGCCTCCCAGAGTATCCCCGAACTCGACGACAAGATGGACATAGACGAGGAATCCACCTCCTCCGCCACCGAAGTAACCAGCGAACAGACGCTGTCTAGTAGAGGAACCTTAGTCGGAGAACCAGAGCGCACCCCCTCACCAGTAAACGAACCAGAGACCTACGCAGACTGGGGCCGTGAGCAGTTCGGCGAAGAATGGTTCCGCCAGCGCAACGTGATGCTGAACGAGCGCAACATATTCCTTTCCCCGGACCCCGTGTACAAGCAACGGCAAAGCGCGCTCCGGATGCACGAGCGGGACGTCGAAGGGCGCACCTTCATGCTCCCGCATGGCATGGACGGCAAGCCCACTCCCCCACCCTCTCACCCCACGTCCCCAACAACCGCCGTCGGTACCTCCCACTGCTCCTCGCTCTTCGGCTCGGCACCTCCCTCCTCCCAAGTCCTTCCCTCCTCATCCCAGATTATTCCTTCCTCGCAACCCGATATGGACGACCCGTGGCAGCGGCTGGAGTACTACCGCCAGAAGCACCAATGGGACGACCTGGAGTACCACATCGAGAAGTACCTACTCGAAGAAGCGCTGATCGACCAGACGCGGAGCAAGCGCGAAGACGAGCTCGGGAACCGGCGGTTGGAGGATGAGCTCGAGGCCATGCACGACCTGCAGAAGACGTCTCCTGTGTACCGGCGGCAGAGGCGGCGGTTTGAGATGCGGACTGTGGGGTGGTCTGAGGAGGATGATGTTGATGACAAGAAGGATAAGAAGGGTAAGGATAAGGAGGAGGAGGCGGGCCCGTCCGCGACACAGGAGTCTGATTCGGACTCTGTGTTTGATTATGGGGAGGATAGTAGTGATGAGGATGTTATTTCTTGATTTAGGAATTGGGGGGTGGACAAAAGTACATTGGAGTTCAGGCTATCTGATTAGTATGGATTTTAGATAGCGACCAGCATTTTGGCGAGGAGTAATTTGATTTTATTGATTTATTATATATAAATGCACCGTGAATGTATAACAAAAAAGATTACAAATGAAATTTCTATGTTGAACAATTGAAAAACCTATTGTTGTGGATTGAAGATACGCTTTTATATGGCTGCGTATCGACTTACTCGGGAATTGTTCACCATGCAGTGACTCGATTCAGGGGTCACTCCTATTCTGGTACTATGTACCGACTCCACGCCCACATTATTCATCCACATTACCACCAACTTTACAAACTTCACAGCCAAACAAAGTAACAGGGCTCAGCGAAATACAACACATAAAGCACATGGACAGTTCCTCAGTACATTATCTTTACTTTATCTATTAATTGATAGTATCACCTACCCTACCGTACCTGGTAGTAACGTAACCTACCTACACCTCCAAAACCCCGTCATTTCCCAGGATCGTTAGGTACGACATAAGACTCATAGCCAGCTCAGTATAATCCCACCAAGCCCAAGCCCAAGTAATCACGACCCAGCGCCTCAAGACCCCGGCCTACTAGGCAACGGTCTAGGCCCCACGATCTGTCTCCTACCGGCCCCAATTCCCGCACCGCCTTTATTCTGGCTATCACCGCCTGTATACCCGCTCCATTGGCTAACGTCCCACCGGCCGCCAACGCCTCCTCCGATACCGTCAACGCCATCCCCGGACCTGACTGCTTTTGCGGTTTCCTGCTGCGCTTCTTCCCACTCGCGCTGCCTCTGGCGCTCCATTTCCATTTCCCTCTCGAGGAGGGACTTGCCCGCCCAGCCGGCGGCCTTGGTTTTGGCCTGCGACTCAGCTCTCCTACGGTCCTCAGCATCGCGTTCGGCGGTAGCGTCCAGCTCGCGGGAATACGTTTGGTGAGACGGAGGCGGGGCAGGTGCCGGGTTGGTCGCGAGGAAGCGGTCCGTGCGGCTATTTCTGTTGGGGTTTGCGGAGGGGACGGGGAGGGGTCTGGACGAGGGACTAGGGCCTGGACTTCCGGTTACCTGTTTCTTAACCCGGTCCGGAATGGGGAGAGGCCTATTCTCGCCAGTTCGTTGGGGTTTGACGGGTAGAGGAGGCAGTGCTTCTCCTGTACGGTGTGTCTTTACAGGTCCTTGCACTGGTCCCGCTATGGGCACAGGCACAGGAAGAGGACGCGGGGGAGGTGGAGGCGCAGTTTCTTGCGCTTGTTCCTGTTCCCGCTCCTGCTCTCGTTGCCTATTCCACTGTGTGCTTAAAAATTGACGCTCGTCCTTGGGTCGCCATGAGTCTTGCCTACTAGGCGGTCTCTCTGGTTTTCCCGGTCGGCTGCGAGACCGCGCTCGGTTCTGTGACCGTCGTTGTCGCTCTTCCTCGTATTGTTGTTCGCGCTGTCTCGCTAATTCCAATTCTTCTTCTAATTGTTTGATGCGATCGGTATATCCGCCACCTCCACTTTTCTGCGGCGTAATACCCTGCTCGGCTTGATACTGGCTAAGGAATTGTCCTTGCAACCTCGGGGACCGTGCAAGACGGCGTTCTTCAGCTAGTCTTGCTTCGGCTTCCTCTTCTTCCCTTCGACGTTTCTCTTCTGTTATTTTCCATTGTCGTTCTTCTTCCTGCCAGCGGCGTTTTTCCTCGTCTGCTTTACGCTTTTCTTCCGCTCGTAATCGCTTCGTTTCTTCTTCCCATCTACGGGTCTCTTCTAACCGTGCCCGCTCCTCTTCAGCCTCTAACTCCGCTTTACGGACGCGCTCTTCCTCCTCTGCCTGTAATTTCTGTCGTTCGGCCTCGGCTTCCTGTTCTTTGCGCCTACGCTCTTTTTCGGCGAAGCTGGGGACCTGAGGACTGGCGGTCGTGATCTGACGTCGGCCTCCAAACGATATACCTAAATTGCCTTGACTTGCTCCACCCATGTAACCGTACTGAGCAATGTTCCATGCGGGGCTTGTAACACCTTCATGGTCTCTTTTGCTCCAGCTCGATACATTCGGCGATCCTACTCGCTCGCTAGTGGATGTTGGACTCTTTGTAGGGCTCCACCGCCCAGAACCCGAATCCCCGGTTCTGGAAGGAAGCATAGCTGAACGCGATCCGACCGACGGTGAACTATTGCTCACATTAGACAAGCCCCGGTTTCTGGGCGTCGTCGGGCCTGTGCTCTGTGGGCTCATAGCGGAGCCTCTTGCTTTGGGTCCGATAGGCGAAGGAAATGCGGCGGGGTTGACGGAGTTCGCGGCGCGAGAGAAAGCGCCGAGGCATTGAAGAACTTGGGCGGGATCTTTTCGCTCGTATAAGTCGACAGTAAGAAACATGTCGTGATCTTGTAGATTTAAGGGCGGAGATTGGCAGGCGCGGAGGAAATGGGAGATATTTTCCATTTGGATGAATGGCATCGCTGACGTCTTGAATTTGACGCCGGGTGGACCAACCGCCAAGTTGATAAGTCTAAAGCAATACTACAGGTTAGCTAACCCACAATATCGCGTGTTTATGCTGAATGGCTTGTGCTTATACATACTTGCATAGGGCGACACCATCTTTGAGTCCATCGAGAAGATCGTTAGATGAGAGCCGAGTTCCTAGGACACCTTCGACCCACGAGCGGGCTTCGTTCGCAGCGGCTGGCGTGTATTTTTCAAGGCGCAATTTGCGTAAGTCCTTGTCTAAGGACGTTACCGATGCCATGATAATACGGTCTCTTCGTGCTAGTCGGACGCGCAACTGGTGTATGTGAATGCTGAATCGCTGACCTAGTAGGTCTCACGGACCAATGTCGATGATTATACAGGTACGAGGTGGGCGGCACCCGATATGTGTGTTTTGGTGGTTCGGTAAGTAATTCGTACAGTAGGTTGTGAGTAATTCGCGATGGAGATTTGTAGATCGGAGATTTGTTGGATCAGTTGCAACTGTTGGCTGGAATGGAGTGTGAGTGGGATTAGATGAGACGACGTCACTGGTGAGGGTATTGGTATGCGAGCAAAGAGGCGGATCTCCCAGCAAAGATAATATGGGGAGCCTTGGAAGAATGATCAATGATGCGATGCCTAATCCTACGGAGCATAGGAATTAATTTGCTAATAGATTCAGTGAAAATAAGAACTAAAGAAGCCTTGAAGCAAACAAGAAGCAAAGAAGTGCGATGTACGCAGGACGCAGTCTAGGTATGAATTGTACAAGATTAAGGAATATTGAAATGCCTTGAATGTGTTTAATGTCGTCTAATGTTTCTTCATTCTTCGAAACACAGGAAACAGAACCTGAATTGAACCTGGAACAGCAAGACAGGGCCACCCCCACCACCGTAATAATTGTAGGAATAGTGGAAGAAGAGTGGAATAGAAGGAGGGTCGGTCGTGCTGATTGGTTCTATGCCCAGTGTAAATTGGAAGGGATAGCACGGGGCTTGCGTGTCCAGGATCGCGTGGCGTTACTGTAGAAGGCAAGGACCTCGAACATGAATACAACCCAACGATAAGAATAGTGGCGGTGCACCTTATCGCATCCAATCGCATCCACCTTAATAATTCTGACGTCTACCTTCATCTTCACAACCCTGTGAACTTTCAATGCTATAGCGATGCCCGTAACACATCCGCATATACCCACGTTCTACTTATTATGTGTGTATTAGCATGCTCGTCAAAATGTCTACGGCAAAGCCAATAGGCCCTATAAGAAAAGCTTGGTATCAGTGGAAGTCCATACGGTTTCCGTGGAGGAAACGCTATCTTGTCGGTAAGCTCATATATTGCTATATTCACATTATCCTTGCCTCTCACTCCCCTTTCATCTCATCTTATCTTATGCACACTCACTTAACCCACACACACCTAAACACAAAGCAACCCATTTCAACTCACTCATAATTAACTAACGCCTCGCAGGCCTCGATCTCCAAGGCAACACATACTGGGAATTCCGCTTAACCCGCGGGGACCCCTCGCAGCCGGACTCACGCTTCCGGCGTATAGTCCAGTACCCGCGGTCCACGCACTACAGCGAGATCAAGGTATCCCCGCAGTGGCACCAATGGCTACGGTATCAACGCCGGGAGGCCCCGACGCTAGATGAGCAAGCACAGGACCTAGTCCGCCGCGAGCAGATGAAGGTTTTAGCGGCCCAAGCCGATGCGCGCTGGGAAGCTAAGCCCAGTTATCTCGATGCACCTAGTGCTCCTGGAAAGGAAAAGGGACAGCCGGTACCTCCGTTCGACACCGGAAAAAACCAGCCGCAGGAGCAGGCTGCGCGAGAAGCATCGGCGAGGAGTGAGCAGGATAAAAAGATGGTGCAGGAGAAAGACGATCCTTGGAAGAAAGCGGCGCGAAGTACCGGCCCCGGCGAGACCTGGCAACCGGAGGCGTGGAATCCGACGTCGACGAGGAAACGGTGAGGCCGCCACAGCCAGTGCGGTATTGTATTATTGTGTACAGCAAGTGTATATCATTACGTCGTATGAACAGTATGAGCAGCAAAAGGTAAACAGCATGGGAACACACGATAGAGGCGTCGGTAGTCCACCGATTCGGCTACTGTTACGCCAAAAAAATAATCAGGCAGACAATACTCATCTCGACTTGACTCTACCCCTAGATATACCCGTGATACTGATTAACAGCATTACATGCGTTTTTTCCGCGAGGGGATCGGGATCGAACACTCGGGACATAGCCATTTGCCCCTCGGCTTCGACTTGAGACCGACGCATTTCCAGTGAAACCATTCGTATGGGCAGGCGTTGTTATCGCAGGCAATCATATTACCCGACTCGTTACGCCTACACAAACAGTATTTCTTGTCGTCTGATTCACCCTCTTCTTCGATACTATCTATGGCCGTCATGAAGGTTGCCTCGATTTCGTCTATGAATAATCAGTATAATTATAACCGAAGAACAATAATTCAATACTAACCTTCAGTTTCGTCCTCATCCATAGGATCCATTTCAGTCATGTCAGCATCTCCACTGCCCGCTTCGATTAGATCAACTAGTGCGAGCAATCTTTTTCCGGACATTTCTAACACGGTATGAGCTTCTGCTTCTGCTTCCGCGGCTTCTGCAGCTTCGGTGCTCATTCGGCTACGCGCCGAAGTCTTCTTTTTCTTGACTTTGGCTTCTCTCGCGGCGATTCCCTTTTCGGTGGTCGATCTGAGTCTTTCACTAAACTGCTGGCCCCCCTCACACCACACAATCTGGAGCAGATTCTCCAGGAGTACGGAAAGCTTAGCATTATCTTCGACAGCAATCGTGTTAGCGGGGTACGGGAGAAAGCAGCGTTCTAGGATCTCAGTCGTTATGCTATCGGAATCTTGCCACGACCGATCCACTTTAGCTGGCGATAAGGCCGACGGCGGCATCAAGAGCAACATAATGCCTTGGATTGTCGAGACCTGGGATTCCAGCTCCAAGGCACATGCGCGGTGATTGACGAACGCCGTAAAAATAGGAAGTGGTAAAGACTTCACTGTAGTCTCAAAACTCTGATAAAGATCGGAGAGGTCTAGTGAGGGTCTTGAAAGGTAGTGGCATAGATAGGACAACTAGATGAGTCAGTTTTTAAGTCCATTCCATAGATTTTGCGAACATTCAACTTACGAGAGAGAAAAGGCGCTGCCGCAAGGGAATAGACTCCACATAGGCGGGTTCTAGTGCTTGGAAATCTGGATTACCTAGTCCCGAATGTTTTCTTCGCTTCTGTGGAGTCGGGGGTTCCGACGTGTGGGAAGAGGACACCGAGTCATCGTCCATATAGCCGCCGAAATTCCCCTTATCGATGTTAACAGTCTCGCGCTTTCTCTTCTTGTTGATGCTCTTAGGGTTCTCCTTGTGCTCCTTTTGCCAGATTTCCTGGAAACGAGCACTCGAGGAAGCGCTGCCGTCAGCAAAAATGGCATCCATGATCCATTTCAATCCTCCTCCAGCACCGCGACCGGAACGTTGGGAAACGTAGGCAGCAAGAATCGAGTCGGACAGCATGGGACAATCTGAGCGGCCACTTTCCTCGTCCAACTTTTGTCTCTCGTGTAGGTCTTGCTCTAGAACATCTAACATGAACTCAAGCCAGTGTCGCCAATGCCGCCATCGATTTGGGTAGAGGACGCTGCAGTTAAACGCCCACCCGACGACGCGGAAGAAATCCTGTCCTCGGCGCCATAGGCCATCTTGATGGTATCCACGCTTCAGTTGTGCGTAACTTCCGTCGCCATCATCTTCGGCTCCGAAATCATCATCATCGCTATAGTATGTGTCCGGGGTGTCGTGGCGGGAGGCATTAAAGAACCGAAAGGCCTCCTTAAACCCACTATTTATGGGACCAAAGCGATCGAGCAAGCATCGTAGAAAGACCAGCGACTCGACAGATACCTCAGCCCATCCTTCTTCTCTAGGTCTAGTGGTAAATTTCGGGTGTACGATTGCGGTGTTGAGAAGCGAAAGCTGGCTGGGAGGTGGGCAGTAATTGGGTTTATCTGGGCCACCACGGTTTGATGATAACAGGCTATTTAGGAGGTTCAGAGTAATCAGATCTTGAGACAAATTAGCAATTATTTATGTCATCGTATCAATTAGCAGTATAGGAAATCATACATAAGTTTTCCTCCAGATAGATCTGACAGTGCTGCTTCAACTCAGGGGGTAGCTGACTGGCTTTGCTATATATCTTGTTTACGGTCTCTTCGGCCTCGATGGTCGGGCTGCTAACATCGGTGACCGCACCGCTTAAATCTTTGAACGGGGACTCGGTAGCAGTCGCGAAGGAATCCGGCGACGATAGCGGCGACGAAACCGATGGCTGTTTGATTGGGGGCATCTTGATGGGACTCGGAATCAAGCCCAGAGCTTGACGCGCAAAGACGTAAAGGACGCGACAGAGAACCCTGGCCAGTTTAATGGAAATCTCTCTAGGGTTGCGGGTAAATTTAGTGGGATTGACGAATTGGCGGGGGTAGTTGCTAGCGCCGTGGGGGGACGTTAGGTAACCTTGGAATATTGGTAGTGGTTGCACATGCAATTATAGCCCTGGAAGACGACGTTTAGCGCTATAACGGCTCAGCAATGACTCGAAACAAACCTTTGTAATTAATCCCAGAATCTCATGAATATGATGGGATTTATATGAGCTAATGCGCTTCGAATAAGGAATTGATTGGTATACGTCTCACCAACATGTAATCAGAGCTCGTAACTTTTTCCAAATAGCTGATGAAGAGAGTGTCCTAAGCCCGCTATATTTACGTTGGATTTAGTGTATTTGATTTCCCTGACACGGGTCGGCGGGCGCTTAGTGGCCTCCAATCGATACCTCCAGGTACTACCAGCGCTAGCTAAAACTGGCAGCTTCCTTCTAAAGGTGGTCAATATTGTGGTCATTACGTCATCTTCTATGTTTCAAGGTCCTCGTCGTATGGAGGGGTAATTGGCATCAAAAGCATCACACAATTATCAAGTTCTAATCAGGTGTATGTTCATTTCATTTTTTTCGCAAATACTATGGGTAGCGAAAGTGACGCGTTGTCAGTAATCCATACTAGACAATTTCCAGATGTCAAATCCAGCTTGCCCCGTCATGCCTCATCAGACTCGTGGCTCAGGATAAGCATCTATCCACTAGGCGTAATTTTTTCCCCTCTCTAGCCTACATATGAGCCTTCAAAACCTTGAAAGCGTCGTCTCGGCTTCCGGCATAACGTGTCTCAGCAGTCTTCCAGTTGATGATCTTCCAGATGTTCTCAACATAAGCTGCCTTGCCGTTTAGGTACTGAAGGTAGTAAGCGTGCTCCCACATATCGACGCCAAATAGGGGAGTGTCGCCGACGACAACAGCTTCCTGGTTTGCCAGCGTCACGATTCGCAACTGTCCGGTGACAGCTTCCTTGACGAGCCACTATGGTATCGAGCGTTAGTTTCTATTGGAAATTGAGAGATGAGGATACTTACGCCCCAACCGCTTCCCTGGATGCCGAGAAGAGCAGCACCGAAGACCTCCTTGAACTTGTCGAAGCTACCCCAGGTGGCCTTGATTTCGCTGGCAAGCTTAGGAGCAGCATCAAGCTTGGAGTCGGGAGACGACGCAGGTGCCAAGCCCTCCCAGAAGAGGGAGTGGTTGATGTGGCCACCTCCGTTGAAGCGAATGGCTCCTAGCTGGGCGGCGGCATCCTGGAGCTTGCCTTCCGAGCTCGCCTTAGCAGATACCTCTAGAGCCTTGTTGAGGTTGGTGATATAGGTCTGGTGATGCTTTTGATGGTGAAGCTCCATGATCTGCTTTGAGATGCTGGGCTCCAGAGCCTATATCAATTCCATGATAGTTAGCAGGGAATACGTTGCTTAGCTTGGGAAGGACAGGTACAAGTTTGAGAGCGGGGTGAGGCTTACATCATAGGCATACGGCAGCGGGGGAAGAGCGTAAGTAGCGGGAGGCATTTTGAGTCGTGACCTAGGGGATGTCCGGTAAGCTGGATCAAGTAGCTGTGGCTAGCAGGAAGAATTATTCGTGACCAGGTAGAAATAGGTGAGACTGGAATGAGTTGTTTTTGGTGTGTTCCGAACGATTATGTTCTAGGTTCTAACTTGTAAGTGGAAAGAAGAAGTAAGGGAGCAGCTCTGGAAGTCGTAGGGCAGGAAGTGACGTGCTACCCAAGGAAGTATGGGATCCATCATAGAAGCTTCTTTGATTACAAACACCAGATAGAAGGTAGGAACCCGGCCGACCATCAAGGTTCCCTCCCCTCATCTTTTCCTTCCTTCCCCGCGTCTCTACCTCTTCTTTCACGTGTATCTTGACGGGCAGTTGCACTGGATGTGAGACATTATTAGACTGTAAAGAGTCTGGGCAATTACCTTGTAAAGGTGTGTAATGAGCGTACCGCCGTTTGCCGGAAGCGGGTCGTGAAACGGCCTCAAAAAGCGCAAACTTGCTCACCTTACGTGGATATACGTACTAAGTAACTAACACCTTAATACCACCATCCATGTACCATTCAATATAATTTCACCGACGAATCTACATGGTAAGAAATAATTGACGGTAAAGTTATTGACTAAATTAAGATTGACGGTAATAGGTGGCGACGTACCTGATTGAAAGGTTCAATGTTGAAGACTGCATGGGATGAAATCGGTACTACTGTATCAAAAGCATACACAAAATAGAACCTTGAGGACCGATCTCCTTCATTCTTGTAGCATTATTTCCTCCTGAATCCTTGGCAAATCATCTTCCTTAGATGCCGTTAGAAATATTTATCATCTAAAAACTAAATAGTCGCACCTTTTGAATTTCTCTCCTCAATATACTTTACCTTCCCTTCCTTCGCTTGCACTACAGCTACAGTAATTCGTAATTCCTTGGATAACCCACGAATTCGTACCTACTCGCTTTGCTGTTAAAGAACCGCGTACACTAATACGGAGACAATGTGTGGTGACCACGCCCGACAGTCCTTCGGCGGCGCCCTTGCCGTCCTCAGTCCTCCGCTAAGAAACACCCGCTTCATGCCCCCTGAAATGACAGGTCGGCTCACCTTTCACGATTGTGGAAAGGGAAGTTCAGTCGCTACCCACGTCACATTTACGCCGGACGAGACTAGCGCTAGTAACAGCGTCATTGGGCTTGATTCGTGCGTCGTAGCTATCCAGTGAGTGGCCTTTTCCATGAGAAAACCAAAAGGGTCGGAATACTAATAACATCCCACCCAACAGTGAGACTGGTGACTTGACCAAGTCCGCCATAATCAGTCCTTTTCTATACAAATTCAGCATAACCCAAGGCCTCCCGACCGAACAAGTTGAGCAGCAAATAGGGTCGATAGAAGTACCCCTCAGTCATCCAATGAAGATTGAGGTCGGTGGTGACGGAATCATTGGTCGAAGAGTCACCCTTTGGTCGCAACACGCCGTAGATCCCATCGCCGAAGGTATCATAGGGTACAATTGAACCGGTCGGTGTAGAAGAGATGGTGACGAGGTGGATGGTCAAGGAAACCAAGTATTGATACTATCTCCGGAAGCACGAACGTACGAACGCCTTCATTCGCATTAGCATGATTAAGGGTGGATGCTTTAGAGAAGTGTAGGAGCGGGCGTTTAGGCGATATCAAATTTCATCGTGGGGATTGGTCTGCATTGCATACCTCTGGTGGGAAACGGATTGATGTATTATATATCCCATACTGAATTGATCTTACCCGAGCTCGAGTCCCTATATATTCCCGTTCATGTGCGCTTCTGGGGGTAATGAGAGAGAGGATGTGATCGCAAGGCTTGTGAAAGATTGGGGATTGTTGTAGGCAAGAGAATGGTTGAATGTGATGATATTGAATGTCAACTATTTATTCTAGGTGAGTATTGTTGGTAAAGTCTAGACGTTATTGATAATTAAAAAAAAAGTCAGGTACTTGCGCATCACGATATCGAGAATCAGAATCAAAAACACCAAAAAGTTGAATCACCAACTTCTAATAGGCCCAGCCCAGGATCTGTTGATCGGCTCCTGGCTACTGCGCCCCCGCTATTAGGTATTTCTTTGCCTACCATTTTTCAAGGGCCCAAGGTGCGATGCACTCGTTGGGACTCGAACCCTAAACCACCCGTTTCAGAGCAGCTGTCAAACAGGAACGAGAAGGTGTCTGTGGAAACGTACTCCTTGGCCATACAATCGATTAGGAACAAGCAGTTAGGATCCGCCGATGGAAAGTTCTGTTATTATTTTACTATATAAGTCTTGGATACTTTGGTAGGTGACGAGTGCTTATCACCTGACTAAAGGACTGACAACACTGTGTACGATAATTTTTGTCGTGGACGATGACTAAGCCAACAGTACAGAGCGTCTAGGTACATAGGTACAGTCAATACTGCCAATTGTCCAGGTCTTGTCGTCAATTTCTGATAACGAAGTGGTCGGTACCGTACCTATTTCGAGATCGTCGTTAGCTGTAAGTTATGATAATATTGAGGGAGCCTAATCAGGCGAACTAAACAGCCTCGGGACCAGAAAACGTTCAAATTGATTCCATTCCAAAGTTTCCAAGCCTCATCTCAACCAACCCATTGCGGCATAAAGACATATAAAAAGGCAATCTTGGCTATATTACCTACTTTATAAAAATGTCAAAGTAAGCTGAGTATTGCGTTTCACCATCTCAGCCTCCGAAATAGGCTCGTCGCTGCTATCAATAGCCTAACGATTCTCGTCGTAGTCGAATGAAATTCGGCTTGCCCGTCGGCCGCTGATTGGTCAATAAACGCCATCTTCGACGGCTTGAGCCAGGTGGCGACGGGAAGAATAGATTCCGGGGGTTCGGAGAATCGAGAGAACGGGTTACTTGGCGCGATGGCGGCAGGGGATTCGCCTGCGAGAAATGAAGAAGCGATCGTAGCGAGAGTCGCTGATTGGCTCGCTCGTTCCCGAATTCCCAACCCCTGACCCCTCGCGTAGGTCCAAATCTGTGGTTCGACCCTGTTTCCTTCAAACGGGATGGTAGATCAGTCTCTAAAAAGTACACAGAGGCCTTTTTTGATGGTGCTGTCGCTGGGGTGCTGCTACAAACGAGGTCAGACGAACGTGGATGAGATTGAGACAAATCACAACGTTCTCACTGCCGCGAATACAACATTGAGTTACGTCGAAGTCGATGTAAAACTGCAGAGCGACCCTTTTAAATCCTCGAACGCATCTCATCGTCAAACTCAAACAGATCCTTCAAGCCTCCAAAAATGATATATCACACAAACGACCAGAGTGCCGTTTGGGGGCCGAACATGATGAGATGCATCCCGCGGTGATTTTACTTTCCGACGGCAATTCAAATCGCACCGCCCATCAGAATAAGTGCGATGCTACTCTGGAGAAGCGCTATATTCTCTAGTTTCAATTAAGTCCTGGGGCCTCCGTCTCGTTCACTAAACAAACCGTACAGATGCGGTCAGCGAAGCTGGGGCAGAGTTGAAGAGATGTCGAGAAGGGAATAGTCAGCCAGCTGGTATACCAATAAGGCTGCGGCACCCTGCAGCAGACAGGGGTTCGGACCGCGGTATCATAGCATCGGTAGTGGAGTGGGCATGTATGTCAGTCCTGCATGTCAGAAACATACTGCTTTTTGCTTATGTCGGTATGCTTCGAGAAGAAATCATATGTATGGTCTGACTTGTCCATTTCCACTTCCTTTTCCCTTTATTTTGCGGTTCTTAACAATTTAATTGCATACACCGCGTTTACCTGCTTTTACTCTTCATCTCATGATCTCCCTTCCGTCTGGCCGATCCGTTATGAGAGGAGAGGCTCGTAGTTGATCGTGAATCCCATACCGAGCGATGTCGTACCAATTACGCCCATCACAGCAATCGTCGTCGCAGCAGGAATCGGGATACGATACATACGCCAGCATAAGCCCGAATACATATGGTCCGGACCAACAATATGGTTACGGCTACAACAATGGCCAATATGTCTATATCCCAAGTCAAGGCCAAGGTCAGCCTCAGCAGCCTCAACCGCTGCAGCAGCAGCAACAGCAATACCAACCAGATATGACGCACACACATTCACAACCATCCTCACCCCTCCCCTCCCCTCTCGCCCCGCCGCCCGTAACGACGACTCTATACCCACAAGACGGCATCGCGCGAACGCACACCTGGATCGCGAACCAGCCGCCCATCCTGTCCCCGCCAGCGGCGGCCAAGACGCCGTTCAGCGAGTGGGCCGTCCCCACGGACAGCACGTTCGACCGGCACACGCTGTACTCGCCGACGATGCCGCCGCGGCCGCCGCCCGAGGAGCCCCGCGTCTGCGGCATCAAGCGGAATACGTTTTACGTCGTGCTTGCTATTAGTTTGTTTCTGTTTGTCGTTGCCGTTGCTGTTGGATTGGGAGTTGGGCTGGGGACGAGGAAGAGCGTGGGTGTGGGTGGGAGCTCGGCGGCTGTGGATTTAGGGTGGGTCATGAATTCCTTTTTGGATATTTTCTTGATTCTTCATTCATTGCTCAGGTGCTTTTTGGCAATTCATGTTTTCCTTCGCCAATCTACTTTGTTTTTCCCCTTTGGTTCAATTGGGTTTGGATGACCGAATCATCTCATGTTTAGGATCTGCATGGTGAGACAGGTCATGAGAAGGGTTCAAAAATTCGCATATGGCTCACGTCAGCTTAAGTGTGTTCTTTTCCAATATGCAAGAGCTTCATATACTAGAAGCTTACTACCGTTCAATGTGGCTCCAACACATAACCGAACTTGATACAAGGATCTTAGTAACTAACAAGTCACATAGCGCGGATTTCTCATCATCACTATCGCCTACATCCACCACGCCAACATCAACAACCTCAACAACGCCAACATCGACGAAAGTATCCCCTACGCCAAGCTTCACAGGAGCCATGATACCGGGCCCCGTGGTGTGCCCACAAAACAACAATACCGTGTACATTGCGAGGGGCAGCTCGAAGCCGTTCAACATCCAGTGTGGGCGCGACTACAGCTCGCAGCAGGGCGCCAAGGACATTAAGCACATGCACACGCCCACCATGGCCTCGTGCATAGACGCCTGCGGGAACGACGAGGACTGCGTGGGCGTCGGCTGGGGATACTACCAGGACTCTTTCCAGTGCTGGATGAAGAGCGCGCTGGGCGAGCCGAATTGGAGCTCTCAGTGGTACTTTGCGCAGCTGCAGCATATGCCTAAAAAAAGAAAGGCGAGAGCGACTATGTTCTAAGCTCTGGGCTTTCAAGCATCAGAGAGAGGGGGAGACAGGAGTAGTAAACAGCACTTGAACAGCAGCTTCAAGGAGGGGGAGGGAAAAGCCGGTTTTGGCGAATCAAGTGAATTTTCTTGGCTTGGAATTATGCGAGGCGTTTGGTGTCGGGATATCATATGATATCAACATTTTCACCTACCTAGGTGACAAGGGAGGCATTTTTGACACTAGGATGTCACGGTATAGACGTGAGCGGGAAGTAGCTGGGCTAGACATCCCCATTCTTTGCTAGTAAAGATACCATTGACACCCTTTTAGTATATATAAAAAAATAATATAATATAATTCTTATAGAATCCCTTTGCCCGAAGCCGGAGTAGATGACGTTCGATATCATGTGCATTACGACGCAACAGTACCAAATTTAACCTAGTATAGGTCAAAAAGATTCAAACACAACAGGAGTAACTCAAGATCCGAGGAAGCCTCATGTAACTTGGAACGTTGCTTCTCATGAATTCAGGTTTAATCATGAAGGAGGTCATCATCAGGCCAGGCGGCACTTCTAGGGACTACTATATTGATCATGTCAACGTGCACACCGCTTCTCTCATGCCTTACCAGTACGTCGGAACCAGTCTTTTCGCATCGATGCCTCGCACATGCTAGGAACATTCCTGCTATCGGACTATCTCGACAGCCAACGATGCTGTGGCTTCAATACGAGGCGTCGTTCTCTTGTTAAATATCCCGATTATAGGAGCTGTGGTAGTGCAATTAATATCGTCTGGACTAATTGAGGTTATTGCACCGAATGTGAGAATAGGATCGAGAGTGGTCGCCTTGCGAGTCGAGAAACTTTCACTCGGTACGTGAGCGGCGACTTATATGACTCGTCGGCGATTATTTCAAGTCATGACGAGGTCATTCCGCATCTTGTATTTCGTAACACAGTATAGCTATTTTGCGATTGTAATGTTTGTGGATGTTTCCATCATCGGCGAAGTTCAAAGCCATGTGGGGATGTCGGTCTCTTATCCCTTGGTGTCAATTGAGAGGTAAGACGGAGTCTTAATCGCGAAGCTGAAAATTCGGGCGCTTTGTTGTGTTCATAGAGCATATCTTCACGAGCAGCTTTCCGTCTGCGGTTATGAGGCGTCGAAGTGAGACGTCGCCGAAAATGTCGGCATTCAGCAATAGCGGTGAGCTCGGTGACCTGACCACCTGCAATTTTGGTGCCCAGCAACTTCACATGCTCAAACATCAACACCCAGCATGATGATTATATGCAAAATCAAAGTAATGAATGAAGAATTGGAATTAGTTTCAGGATGCTGTAGACCCAGAAAATCGTAGGAAAAGAGAAGCCGACGATCTACAGGTCGCATAACGGCTTTCGTAATCGGATCATGAAGCACGGAAGCACGATTCCTTCGGCGACCTGCCAACCCTGAAATCGCCGGACCCTTCGGCCACCTTCGGCCTCCACTTTCACTACTAATAACAACCTAACACAGACCGGGCACCAACCGCCTGATATGAGGAGCCCGATCTATAAGCAGCAGGTAATTAATTAAAGCTGTTTTCCCAATTAGAAGAGTTAATGATAATACGAGTTGACCGAGTTCCTTCGGCGATCTCCAGTGCAACCCCGCTCCTATTCGCCGTTTACTATTAGGGGATCCCCCTATTGCCGGCGAACTAGTGGGGTCTGTCTCTGCGAAATAAGCCGCGACATAATATGTTTAGAGGTATGTACTATGGAAACAATGCATATACAAATAAGCAAACGCCTTGTGGTTACTCGGCGTACATAACAATATCGACGTGCCCGAATCAAATCATTCCATAGTAAGATATATATCAATAGCACAATAGGGCTGGGCGTCTCTGGCGTTTGTGGCGAACCCCAAGCAGAAGCAGAGACAGAGTGATCGCCGTGCACAATATATCAGCCCACGAATCCACGTCACCGAATCGTATTACTCATTAATAATGCAAAGATAAGTGTGGTATTATCACCACGGGATGGGCATGTTGTGTAGCAGCCAGCCATGAACCAAAACCGTCGGCGACGTCCCATCCCATAGGCCCACCAACAAACTGCCCTAGCAGGTTACCATCACGCCTCGAAGGAGGATCCTCCCACTGGGACACCGATCTTGGTTCGACCCAAGCTCAGAACTTGGACGAGACCCCGCCACTTACGCCCCCAACCGCCCTATCGGGACCTACTGTACCGCTTTCTCTACTGCCAAAACAGCTGTACTCCGCGGCATAATACCTGCCTACACAGGCGGGCAAACATAATCCACGGACTCTGACTGACTGAGCAACTCAGAAGGGAACCGGTGACTCCTGGCCCACAATAGCCAGCTGATCGACTGGTACCTATCGTAGAGCGAAGCGTACCTATAATCTAGGCATATGTAAACTCGCAATAGTCATCCCCGACTAACGCACGTACGAATCCGTACAGAGGAAAGTGAACGGCGACCTGGAAGGCTCCGCCCCCCTCCCACGCGCGGCCCAACAAGACTCGAGTTAAGGCACGGGCTGGCGCATGCCATGTGTGCCCTACGCCCCATACAAACCCAGTAGCACACGTCCATAATTGCCATCCGTACCCATATACCCATACCCATACCCAGGTACCTATCCCCATATCAGCCATATGAAATCCACACATGCCAAACTCGGAACCATTAGTAGACCAGCCCAAAGAAAAAAAAGATCTGCCCGCCATGTCTAACGCTAGCAGGAGCGGGCTAAGATCCGTACTATATCTGCAATAGCACGCCTGATAGGCGCTGGGATAGGAACGCGAGGATCCGACGGGGTGGAAACGGGCTGACTTGGCTATTCCATTCCCTATTGTTATATTAAACGGATCCTCTGGGTGTGTGGTACTTAATTACCACGAGGGAAGTCCAGAAGAACCGGGAGAAAAAAAAATGATAATTATTGTCATATGTCATGCTTTCTTAAATATAAACAAATGCCCGTCCGCAACTACATATTCTCCTAAGGCCTACCGCTAGCTAGCTGTTGCTAAACGACGTAACTAATACGCAGCGAGAGGCGAACAGAGAATTCGTGGAGAGGAGAGGAACAAAAAAAGAGAGACTGCTCGTAAGTACATCTATATCCAAGTTTGGTCGTTACCTATTATAAAAAAAAAGTCCGATCTCATCGAAGCTGCCTCCTGTTTTTTGGTCTGTTGTTTTGCCCGCCTACTAAAATGGTAACGGTGAACCTGTCTTCCCAAGCCACAACCACTTATCGCCAAGGCCCATACCTCCCCCTTCGCGAACCTAATACTACTTATCCTTGACCTTATAGCTCTCGCACCACCCCCCTAATAAGATAATCATCAAGGTCCTCTTAGATTCAACCCAAAACTCCGAGCTTAAAAGAAATGGAAGATAACGACGAAACTATGGTTCGACTACGTCATCGGCGAAGCGGACTTCCGCTCGACAACCCGATTTAAAGTCGTTGCAGCACAGGCAGAGCAGCTGATCATGCGATTATGCACCTCAGGATGGTGGCGCACTCGTGAGCATGGTGTTGATCTCCGACATGATACCCTCGTCGGCGGCCATGCTGCTGATGATCTCCTCCTGCGTGAACCCGACCCAGAACGTAGGGTTGTTCTGCTGTGCTCTCTTGGCGCGGTAGATTTCCTGCGCGACACCCTTGACTTGTCCCGAAGCTGTGCTCGCCGCCTTCCACACGTTGCTGAGTTTGTTAAGAGCCCCGATGTTGAGCCGGATCTGTTGCCGAAGGTCGTCTTCGTCTTGGATCAAGAATTCGAGGGCCCACTTGCTGAGATGCACGATCGAGGATAGCGTTAGGACGCACGTGAAGAAGTGCGTGTGGCTAGTGATGGGAACGTTGTACGTCACCATCTTGCTAATCTCACACGCTGCTGTGATAATGTGCCTCGTGTGGATATTGAAGTTGTCACCGCTCTGGACTGCCCGGTGCGGAGCACAAGCCGTTACTTCGCGAGCGGGAGAGGAGTCCAATTGCGAAAGAGGCTGGTGCAGGATAATCGAACAACTAAATGGGCAGGTTGTCAGTGTCAAAATCTGCGAATCGAGCAAGGACGAACCTACGCGTGATTGATCATGTGTGCTTGGAACATCATCTCGTCTAGTTGGCAGTGCTTGTTCAAGCTGTCTTTCTTGGATGGTGGCAGATGCATCCTCCAGTTCGAAAGCAGCGATTCGATTCGATTAACATTTTCCTCATTTGGAAAGCCACCATTTGGCAATCTCATCATGCGCCCTAGGTTTCTGATGGAAGCCACCCGGTAGGCGAATGAGGAAAATTCTCGTTCCTCTCCTGAGAAGATTTGATCATCAAAATCTTCTAGATACATTGGGCGTGGAATTGTCTGTTGAGTTTGTTAGTCACTTAACGGGTTCAAATATGCACTGGCGTTTATCCAAGTGGAAACTTACGCCTGCCGAGTATTCGTGTTCTTCGCATGGAAGACCGACGTCAGCCACGATGTCGAAAAGGAGGAAATTTGATTGTCGGTGCACCCCGGCAACCATTCCGTCTACGACGAATAAATCCCACCACGTTCGTCGCCAACTTTCTTCTAGTCTAGGGATGCCACCTCCATTCAAGGTAGCGAAAGCTCTCGTGTAGAGACCAATCTCTATGGCGATTCGCTCGACGTCCGATAATATCTCGCGCGCCCTCTCCTGTTGACAATTTCCGTCGAGTCCTATTAGAACGATGACCATAGCTTGAACTAGAAACCCGTCCTTTGCAACGTCTGGGGCGTAGATCAGGCGCATAGCCTCTTCAAAAAAGGTGGCGCGAGCGGGGCCTGCATCAATATAGAGAGACCCGACCCATCTCATCGCAGCAAGTAGATGATCGAGATCTCTATCCTTGGCTAGCTTGAGCAGATGGTCCTTGGGCAAAACTGCCGGATGACCGGGGTAAAAGTAGTAGTAAAACGAGTCGATGCAGCGTTCCGGGACTGTCTGCTGCGGTCGTTGATTAGCCTCGATCAAAGCGCCGTTAGTACCGTTAAGGTAAGGTTGTCTGTATAGCTGAAGACCGTTCATGCTGGGAGGCGGGAAAGGAGTGGCTGGAGACTCCGGGACTACTAGTGCTGGGTTGAAGGCGGCAAGGCTAGGCGGCGCACCCGTCGAAACCGCAACGGTTGCGCCCAGAAGCATAGGACAGCTATCGCCGCCGTTGGGGGACGGCGAATCGTCCGATGCATGACGCTTATTCGGATTTGGAGCCGCATTCCTTCTCGGCCCCTTGTAGCCTCGACGAGAAGCCACGTAGATACATTCAGAATCAGATGTTTGACATCGTGAGCACGGGTTTCTACCGTCGCACTTTAGATGTTTTCCCCTCTGTTATACGTAGAAAGATTTTCCAGTCAGTGAATTTGTTACGATAAGAAAATGCACTTTTCATTTTTCACACTTACACAAGCGAGGCAAGCGGCTTGCACAGTGACCGGAGGCGACCGCGAATCGACAGCCCCCGCGGTAGAGGGGACCGGCGTTGAGTGGGGTTGCTGATTGAGTATTTCTGAGCCAAGACCATTAAATAACTCGGGTGGAGTGCTATTCGACAACGAAGGCGCAACACTGGTCGGGTGCGAATAAGAATCCATCGTGAGAATAACCTATTATTTGATAAAGAACAAGCGGTGGGGGTTAGGGGACGGGCGACGACGACTTTGGCTGTTGAGCTGTTTTCTAAGGTAAAGTCCTAGATTGATGTAGGGTGGGTAGGAGATTCGCAGGGAAGACATCGAAAGGTCGATGGCGACGGCAACTATTGGATCTGAGTGGCTACTACAACCACGGGCCGGGAAATACGTTTGATGGCTGCCTCTATCCCGGTTTCTTCTTTACTATCGGCGCCCCTCTTAAGACGCTAGGCTCTAGAAATCTTTGCTGGCAATACTAGAAAACTAGAGATTGGTAATTGAAAATGCTAGAGTCGACAATGATGCTAGGTAAAGACGGATCAAGTTCGGTAGGTACCGGCGAGTCAGGCCGTAAATTTGTAGAATCGTGAGAATGGCAGGAACATCAAATTTACTAGTCTCATCTGTCTGCGGGATGCATCCACGGATCGAAAGGAGAAAATTCTTATTCGAGTTTCAGGACCCCCCAAGATTCACGAAAACCGGGAGTTATGCGTATAAAGAAGGTCCGAGATGGAAATTCCGGTAACAGCGGCTTTGAAGAGGAAATTCGGGAGTTGGTTAGTAAGTAGTGGTAGGAGAAGGCCAGACCAGACGGGCAGATAGCCCAAATAACCCCAGTACAGCGTGGCTAGCCCTTGGATGCTTGGATGTGTACGACAATAGGTAACAAAACTACACCGTCCAACTAGCAATCTAATCAGGGGAGGCGAAAAGAGACAGGGGTGTGCTGGAGCAATGGCTGTCGTGATAGTCGAAAGGTTTTTTTTCCCTTTCCTTTTAGTGAGGAGAGAGATTGGTGATTGGTAATTATTTTTTTCGGGCGAATAGAATAACAGAGATGGCAGAAACTAGCTGAGGACCTTCGATTTAGGTGAGGGGTTCAGGATTTCGTGATGGCCAAACGCCAATGTCCAACCCCATCCTATGCCGGACCGTGCAGACAAATCAGGGGATGGGAGAGTAGATAGAGAGATCCATAGGACGGATTTTATGAAGCAGGCTAGGTAGGCTAGGTACCCGTATTGTACGTACTGAGTATTGTACTGAGTATTGTACATCCCGTACATCTACTACCTATGTAAACATTAGACATTAATAGACCATTAAACCAGGAAAATAATTCTGGATAAGAGACAGGGGTTCCGAAATAACGAAATAACACCCGCTCGCTACGGTGTGCTAGGGCGTGTTGGGTGTGGTAAATGTGGTAAAGGTGGTAAAATGGATGTCTGAGTACCAGCCGAGCTTCAGCTGTATGAATCCTTCAATTGCGTGTTATGTCCCTGTCTTCAGCAGCTCAGCTCCGTTTGATGTAATGCCATGATGCCATGTAATCATGTAATGCCCATGTAATGTCCATGTAATTCAATGTAGTAGATTTAGCGTTATTAGCACTTGTCTAATTCATTGCTTTTAATCTATCCCCGTTGACGACGGCGATGTTGGATTGGCCCTTGATAGGTGAATCTCCACGAGAGGCCCACTAAGGAGACTACCCAGAGTAGGGCTGTTCCTAGCAGGCGAATGGGTCCCTTTTTTTATTTACCGTTTACATAGTAGTATAACTTGGAACTGTACTTCATAGTACTAGGTGTGTACGCGGTTCGCAGTATGCGTCTGTTATACCTGACATACCTAGTACCTATACGTGGTAGTACTCCGTATCGGCATTGGTATAGCGTTCTGATTGTGTGCTCTCAATGCGATCAATGATCGATTGTCGCACAGGACCTTGAGCATACGGGATATCGAAGTAGGTAAAGGTAATCGGAAGACCGGGAACAGAACAAAAGTTCATGGATGTTTGCTGCTAGGTGCTAGGCAATAGGCCATCGAATTATGAATTGGACAGGGAGGTCTGGATGGCTTGTCTGGCTTGTCTTGCTGTATGGGGACACGCTTGCTTCGATTCGTAGTCCTTCCACACCGCAACCACCATCGCCTAGCCATCCATACATCCATACCAAGGTACGCAGCAAGTCCCTAAACGGCACAGGGCGCAGGTCTTGAGTGGATTATCACGGCTTTTCACGGAATGATGTTTTAACTGCTATCGAATAATCGTGCAGAATATTCGACTCGATAAGTGCCCTCCAAATACAATGTCGACAATGTCAAAATGGTTGGCGGCAGCTTGGGACAAGGTAGAAATGACCTGTCATAATATAACCCTTGTATTATGTTGATCGGTTCAGTTGTTAGGGGAGACTGGGAGAGAGTTGTAAGTGGTGGGAGAATCGAAAATTAAGATGTGCTGGGTTGTGCTGGGTTGTGCTGGGTGTGCTTGTGTCCTGTGCACCCTGTACACCCTGGAATGTGGGGTAAAATTCATAAACTTCTTGTTACCTAGCAGGTAGCTACTGCTGGCAGTTACGTTGCCCAGTTGCTCGGCTTCGCTCTTTACCAGGACCCTTTACCAGGATCTATCATGGGTGTGTCCTGCCAGCTGGCAATTGTGGATGCGCATCCCTTATTTCAGTATATCAATATTCGAATATCCGGCCCTCCCCGTATCCCCGTATCTCGGGTCCCAACCCTGCGGGTAACCTGAATGACATGCAGAAATACTGAAATACCTTGACCTCCAGGGCATCCAAGCTTCCAAGGTTATTACCTGACCCACAACTTGACCACAGTTGACCACAAGTTGACCACAAGTTGACCACAAGTTGACATTCAATCTTCGATGTCAGTGTCAGCATCTACCCGTTTACATATTACCTATCGCCGTCTTCTATTTCATCATGCATACGTTTAGGTACTTCCTATTTGTACACTTTCCTTTCTCTTCCAACATTGAAGCTCACCGACCTTCTCGGATTCATGAACTCATTCAGTTGACGCCCGAACTGCATGCTGTTGTCTCATCTTATCAGATAACAATAGCATCCATCGATCTCTAGACCCCGGCTGCTGCTTTGCAAATCTCATCCTATATTGTCAAAATGTTCAATGGCCATAGTAATATTTCCCGCTTGCTGTTCTGCCAATTCACTTCCCTGCGTCAACATGAGTGGTAATACGACCCTTTCGCCTCATCTTTCCCTGGTCACCATCCGCCTATGTAATAGTCCCCCGATTCCCGGTTAAACCTACTCTACTCTCTAGGAGTTTTGTATAACATCAGTGGATGTTTAGATAATTAAAGGTCATAGTTTTTTATGGGAAATACATAACCTACCTACCACCTATGCCAAGTAAGTGAGTGCCCCGATATAGAAGTATGACGAAACGATCTCAACCACCGCTGACGAGTCTTAGATCCTCGTGACACCCATTGGGGAAGAATTCGACAACGTGGCGTAAAAAGTGTAACCCATTAATATCTACTCGGCTAAGCAAACCCGGTGATCCATGGATCTTCCTTAACCACAGCGGCGGGTTCACCTCAATCCCCCTACTTGAAACCGAGAGAACCTGCAACGCTCAGTGCTGGATATGATATTGATTCAATACGAAATATAGATCGACAGATTCGGTTTCAAGATGCATACAAAGGGGAGACTATCGATATCCGCTGTCCCATAAAGGGTTAATCTTTTCCCAAGGGAACTTTCATGGAATTTCTATGGAACTCCAAGATCTTAAACAACTTTAGCGCGGTGGTTATTTTTACTCAAGACATACTGCACATCTTTCAGCTCCAGTGAGATAAGATCCAGTTATGTTCATACTCAATCCAACCGTCATTATCACCGGCGCTACGGGCCAGTGGAGCTGTGTTCGACGACTTCTTTTCGGCTGCGTTTAACTTCATCCGCGGGCGCTTAACTCCGATCCTTAGGCGACCTCAAGCCAGTAGTCAGATGTACTCTAATCTTAAGATTTCACCCTAGGGGTTATATCAATATAAGATACCACTCATAAGATTCACGTTCATAAATTTGGATATCTATAATGACCCATCTTCATTAAAAATCGTAAGTCTCAGAGGTGCTAGTTGAGATATTCTTTCGACACCAGGCTTAGCATCGCTTCAATTCAGAGCAGTTGGGTATTTCACACTAAGATTAACAGAGGCCAATCTCAATTCCAAGCACCTCTTAGTAAGATCAACTCCCAACGATCTAGAACCGGACATGCAGTAAGAATCTATCCCTCGGAGTGATTCAATTCACTCAGGGGAACCACATGCTATCATCACTTTATCAGTAAGCTCACAATAAGCTCGCTCACACCCACCCCCTTAGATTATCAAGGGTTCTAGACGCTCATTAGACCCGGGACTCTTAACCATAGTATCTCTTGACAAGCAAAGTAGGTAGATAACTAGAAGCCCTAACCGGCAATAACTGGATGAGTGGCACATACCTAGATATAGATTCCTTGCAGGCACTCTACATCGAAAAGGAAGCTACTCAACAACCCAGGCTCACCAATCGAGAGGAGTATTCATTCACACGTACCGAGCTATAGAACACCACCACCACACCACCGCCGCCGTCTATAAGCACAGCCAACCCCTCCCATATACAAAACCCCGAGTATAGTTTAATTACATAGCAGGCAATGTAGTAGGTACCCAGGTAATTATCCATCCGAAGTGAAGAATAGGAATTAAAAAAAAAAAAGTCCCCGGCAACAATGCCGCGCCGCGCCATATATCCGTGATCATGCCTTGCGTTATATCGTATCAGTCTACAATACCCGAAGTCCCGTACCTAAGTACATATCCTATGTAACATCCGTACCTGCCTATCCTCCGAATCCTATTTCCCGGTAATCCCACCCAAGTGCCAATCCCGATCCCAATCCCGATTCCGCCGACCCTAATCCATTACCTCGATAGAAACGAACGCCATCCTCCGTTTATCCTCGCCGCCGCACCTCTGAGCCACCGATAGCGGCGCCCTGAGTCCGTGGCCTTCCCCCTCGCTATCCGAGCCAGTGCTAACAGAGCCCAAGGACCCCGTCAGCGACCCCGCCCCGCCGCTCGTCTCGCTGCCGCGGTCGCTCCCGACGTCATCTTCGCGTTCATGCGCGACATCCGGGACGCCCTTGGACAGACCGTCGTGCTTCTCCTCTTGTGACGGCTTCTCCGATTCCTTTTGTTGTTGCGTCATCTGACTCCTCTCCTCTTCCTCATCGTCCTCCCCCTTTCCGGTTTCCCACATTTGTGTGAGTATCCTCTGCTTCTCCTCATCCCTAACCGTAGCATCGAACTCGAAGGGCACCGGCTTGGCGATGAGAAGAGGTGTGTAGTCGTTCCAGTGTACGGGAACCTCGGTCCCGTCCGCGCGTCGCTTCTTGCATATGTTGAAAGCCCAGGCCATCCCGCCCATCGTCAGGAATAAGTCCTGATCCACGATAGGGATGCCTTGGCACGTGCGACGGCCGAAACCGAATTGACTGAACCCGTTGAGGTTCGGGTGCAATGTTAGCGGCTCCTTGTAAGTCGGATACTGCGGATCTACCCATCGCCCAGGATTGAACGCGTCCGCGTCTGGGTAGATGGACTCGTCACGGGTGATAGCCCTATAATACAGCTGGGTTAGGGTGACGATTTTGGCTTGGCATTTATGCGACTATGGATTTGTCAGATTCGGCAGACTTACCATTCTAAGGCATGGACAGTAGCGCCAGCAGGAATGAAGTAGCCGTTGTACACGTCGTCCTGTTCAATTGCGTGTGGGATTCCTTGTCGCCAAGTTAGTCATATGTACCTTTCATAAAAATGATGACCTAAGAAATGAGGTTTATGTCTCGGATGTGAAAATTCTGTAAATCCCATTCCTTCTTGAGTAACTTACCGGTCGGAACGGGGGGACGCCACCGGATCGTCTCCTTAACTACAGCTCGGAGTAGCGGCAATTTTTCGCGGTCTTCCCATTCAGGACATCTTCCTCCACACACGGCGTCGATTTCGTCTTGGAGTTTTTTCTGCCAATCGGGGTAATGTAACATGGCGAGAATAAAACTTTGAATCGGGCTTCCTATCGTTAAGGCTCCGGCGATGGCCATCTGACCCACAACATATGTCGCCTCCGCCTCACTTCCCCATTTTTGGCCGTCTTTTTGGGTGCTCAAGTTATCGATAAATGTGCGTATGAAACTAGGTTCAGCGTTCCCCTCGTTCAGGCGGTCATGCACATACCGTACGTTGCCTTTGAGTAGCCCCGCTTCGAGTTTATGTCGAGCGTTCTCCTTTTGCTTCCACGGGCTTAAGAAGGTTGGTATGTGCATGAGCCAAGAAATCACGTTAGGGAGAGCCCCTGATGGTGAGATAGTCTCAAGGAGTCCGAACGTGGTCACTCGTAAAAGCTGAGCGGGGTGAGGACTACCCCAGGAAAGACGGGATACCGTACGTGATGTGAATTGTTCGACGTATTCTCGATATTGTGAGGGATCTCGTGAGAGCAGGTATAAGAAACGGTCCCGCTCCTTGGCTGGATAATCGTGTAACAGTGATTTGGCCGATGTAGCCATTAATTGTTGACAAAGCTTCCGTTGGCGCTTCCACGTCTCTGCAGTTCTCGTTAGTGAAAGTCCACCCCTTAATCTCACATACGAGCTCACCATTTCGTCCCGACAGGGCAAGATAGTTCCCGCTTGTCCTGTTGTCTGGGAGATTTGGTATCAGCGGACGGTCTGAATAGTTAGCTGCTCGACGAGAGAGCAGGTCATTGGCGATCCGTTCCGACGATATCCAGACGTGGACCGTGCCAAACATTTCCGTCTGATATATCGGCCCGTATTCTTTGCTCCATTCGTGGAACTTCAGCCATGTTGACTCTGCGGGGACGTCATGCACGCGGCCGATTAGGGGTAAGGCTACGACTTGGTTAGATATTTTTCTCGTGAATGTGGTGAGATGTAAAAGTAGTGGGAGAGAGTAAGGAGCTGGCAGAATACTAACGCCTAGGACCAGGTAAAGGTCGAGCACCTGGTGGTATCCTACGCCTTTCGCGAATCCAACTCGTCAAGTAAAGCACGCATGACAACAGGAAGGAAAATATAAACCAAGAAGCGACTGCCATTGCTATGGCCGTGAGGTGAATGAAACTCAGGGCGGCAGATCAATGATTATAAAGCCAAGAGACTTTGAAGCTTAAGAATTAGACCGAAAGGTGGTTGTCCTCCCTTGCGGCCCTTATAAGTCAAACTGACTTCGATGCCCATCCGGGCGGCCATTCGAACGTTTAATGATACTATATCTTAAGGGTGACCACATCCCTACCAGGTGGGGCCATGGCCCCCATTGCATATGTATATGATCTGATCAAACGGTGATCATCATTGGGCGCGACCCCTTCCGGAGGAGTGGCTTAGAATGTCTTGATTTAGCATGTCCCACGATGCAGAGTCCGACGCCTTCAGCGAGCCAAGCTTGCAAGCACATCGATGGGAATATAGCTTCGGTCTTCGAAGCGAAAGGATGTCTGACGAGCATGGTCATCTGAGATAAGATTCACGTATCATAGATCCAACTGAACTACCATGTCGGGACTACCGACCCTATCCAATCCGTGCTTACTCGCAGCGCTCACACCTTTAAGACGAGAGCATGAAAAGTTCTCTATCCCATCTTGGAAACGTAGGAGGGTTACAATACCTTAAGTCGAAACCTATAAGGTTAAAACGTTCAGGTGGAGGGGGTGTCAGATCAATAAAAATCCTAATGATACCTTACTGCGTCTCTAGCCTCGATATCAAGAGTCCGCGGCGCCGGATAATAATTCCTGCGTCGTAGTAAGTTCAACTTGCGTCGATTACGAGGGTTGAAAGTTGGTGCATCTCCAAGCATCTCCTCGCTAAAGGTTGACACGTGTAGATCACCATAGACCGGGTCTGGTGGCGCTTCATCTCTCAAGGGTGAAATGAAGGCCAGCTAACGCGAGGGGCTGCAAGTGGTGTGGACGAATCTGGGTTAATCCCTTGTCGTCGAACACCGTCTAGACTCTAGTACCGAGATTGTTTCATAAAAGATGATTTCGATAGGGCTAATGTTACGAAGGGTGTGGCGCGAGGCGATGTAGTCAAGTATGCGACATGGTGCGAGATCAGCTAACGCCGACGATTGCAGCTCGTGCAGCCAATAGGAATCTACAAGACTCGCTATGATGTGATGTCGCCAATTGCATAATTTAGGCTGCTGTGGCGTTTCTAACGGCAGAACTGAACAGCCGAATCTGACTTAAGGATCGCGCTGAAGAAAGAAAAATATCAACAACGCCACAGCCGACCAAGTCTGTCGAAACCGTCTTGGAACCATCACGACCGCTGCCTTGGCTACACAGAACCCGCATGCCTGCATGAATCGGCGAATGAGATTCGTTAGTCCCGGCGAGGAACGGGAATTCCCCAAGCTCTTGTTAGTGAGTAGGCCATTGGGATCTGCAGGACAGGCGAGGCTGGAACTAAGGGACCCCCCACACCATACCAAACACCTGGGACGATTCTAACAAGTGAGCTGATGGCCTTTTTCTAACGAAGAGGATTTGGGTAGGCCTAGATAGGGATAGATTTCTCGAGACTTTCCCCATTCTTGCCAAGGCCGTCGACATCAGCTCGTGGGGGCAGTATTTTTCGCACGGCTCCTTTTGGAATCGTCCTATCAACACAGTCTTCGCAAAACTCACATATCTCCACGTACCCTCGGTTGTATCATCAAGATAAACTTGATGGTTTGAAACCTCGTGATTGTGCATCGCTCGGGGTCTTAGTAGGCTCCCGATTGGCCCTAACAGTTCTCTAGGGGGCGCCACATTCATGTGAGGATATGTATGTAGCTTGCTCGATATCGCATTCATGCCTGTAAGTATTAACTTTTGGCCATCCGATAAAGACCCGGCTGGCTGAAAAACGCTCCCATACAACCAACGCCTTGACTTTAGGGTGAGGCTAATCTTCTAGCTTCTAGGAATTAACTTCATCGCACCCCTACATAGTTGGGCCTGGTTTAAGAGTGAGGATCACAATCTGCTCCTAACAAGTAAAAAATGCCACCCTCTTTCGACTGATATTGGCGCCATCATGGGGTGGTATACCGTTTGGAAACATTGGGGGTGACTGATGTCAAGAGGCCAGGGAGGCGACGGCCGTCTGTTCCTTGGTTGGGACTACTTGGATGGTAACCTATTAGGCACCTTTCGGGCCCGAGAATGGTCAAGAGGATGTAGAGAGATAGGCAAAGTGTGAAGCTTCAAGGTTATCACCTTAAAAAAGCAAGATCGATGTGGTGGGACCTAGCTGCCCGAAGGTTATGTTGTGCGCTTCGATATGCACACCAACCAAGGCGTATAGTTACATCAGTTTCTAGTCGGCAGCTGGGTATCGGGATGAACCAGGATTATTTTTTTCACGGTTCCGATTTTCCTAGTAGATCCCGCATAAAATGACTTGTCAATGCGGTTATTCAAAGGTAGACATCTTCTCGTGATGAACCGGCAATCACCCATCTTCGAATTCTTCGTAGTTGATATTCCTTGCCGATTTGTGCTACCGGAGACGACAAATTCCTAAATCAACTCACCGAAAACTACTCATTCATGACATGTATCATGACGGCGCAGGGATTCTATGAGGTCTGTGGGATCCCGGGGACAGCTTTAAAATCCTCGGTCCATTGATTTGGTTGAAGATGAGTTATATCGTACAATAACGTACGTTCGCTCTACGACATCGAGCACGAGTATGGCATGGTCGGAATTTTGACATCTTTTTCTTACTGTTAGGATAGGTGCATATAACGTCAGACCGGAGGCCATTCCGATCATGAACTGAACTAGAATCCTCCGAGGACATATTGGAGCGAATAAAGCGATAGAACGTCGTACAGTTGGTTGCGGCGTATTCAATCGCCGCTGATCTGAAAACTAAAAACATCACATCTTTTACGTGAGTGGATACTGACAAGACGTGATGGGTTGATTTTACTGACCTGCTGAATTAAGATCGTAGCAAGGGATCGACTTTGCGGATTCTCGGAAGTCAGATGTTGGCTAAAGCTCGGAAATCCGACATCGAGCCGCAAGCTGAGCTTCTCGTCCCGGAAGACTGGAAAGATATCGTCAGATCATACCTTCGTTGTTGATGTTATCGAACATTCCTTCGAGAAGTTGGGTCCTATATTCGTCAAAGCTACCACCCCATGACGAACGATGCTACCACCACGTCATCTTTGACGTCCTCGGGGAAATATAACTCAAGATCTAATAATGGGATTCGAGATATGATAGGTCCGAGAGAGCTTATATTCGCTAAAATGGATGGTTGATTCGTTGACTGTGAGTCTCTCCATGAATTCAGCAATGACCTTTGAGGATCTAGAGCCTTGTTCAAGACCCAGGTGGAAGTCCTAGAAAAGGGGTCGTAAAGCGCTATCGACAGCCACTATCTTCGTGACGAATCACGAACGTCATCGCCAATAGCTAGCGTCTACTATAATCGCAGCCCTGATGAGATATACGATGAATGGTGTGTGATGTGTATGAGCGGAAGCCACCCGAATCTCCCCTTTCCCAATTCGTCGTTGTTCAGTGCCGACCCAGCTCTAGGCTATGTAATACGCACTTCCTATCCGCATATTTCAGGTAGGCTAGTGGAGTCATACAGACAGGGCTTATGCAGATGTCATAGCCGGATCCTGTCAAGTCAGATACTGTCATTATATCGCACCCGCAGCAAAACACAGGTTGACTTTTTGAATTCACGATGGACCTAACGAGCCCATTACTATTGCGCAGTGCGAAGAGGATAACGCGGCAAGACCGACACTTCTGGGTGATAGAAAATGCACTTCATACTAGACACCAACAAGCCAACAAAGGAAGGATTAAAATATAAGCGTAGAGGTCAGGGTCATATAAACTAATGTAGGCAGTGAGAAAGATGGATGGATTGATGGATGTGGATGTGTGATGATGGATTCTCCGCAGCGACCCTCCATTAGCGGAAACCTCAGCTGCATTAGTGGATCACAGAGGGGGCTCAGCTGCTGAGTCAGATCAGGTACGATAATACCTAGTTCAATTTACGCATTAATTATTATCCGAGACAATTCCAATTTCCCTGCGGAGTAGAAGCAAAGATCAAATGCCCTCCAAATTCAAAATTAGATACATCCATAATGTTGGTTGATCTGGTTGATCGGACTAAGAAGCAATCAAGCCTTACGTGTAACGGCTGTTGGAAATCACGGTTGTTTCAAACTCGTGATGAATACAAAGCAACTAAATGTAGTAACATCATCATCCATGCCACCCTCTTACTGCAGACACGCGTCGAAGATAATTCGGGGTAACCGGACTGGCCGATACCGTGATCCGTAACACATGTACGGACAACGACAGCTATAGTATTGCAAGGCTACCTGCCCTCTCTGCTAGGGAGCACCGGGTACTTCCAACCGACGCGACAAATGCCATCGGACTTTCGGTCCCCGAAATCGTCCAACAGCAGGTCTGATCTACTTACTAGATGTCTTCGATGATGTTGGGGTCAGTATACTAGCGATGGAATCCTGTAGTCGTAAGTTGTCGTTCTCCCCGTTAGTGAAAGCTCACTTGTCAAAAATACTATGTTCGTAATAAACCCATGTGATTTCATTATTAGCTAAAGCTAGAGCCCTCCCACTTGCCGCCTCAGATCACGGCCGACAACCTATTGATTGGCCGGGATGAAGGATCCGAATAGACATTATCAATCTTAAGACAGTAAGTAGGACCCTACTGAGTAGAGAGGCAAAACATGAGTGTCAAAACTATGGCAAATCCCCAATCTCTGTTCTCATCTTGCAATCGATGTCACTCCTAACATAGCGTTTCCTTTAGAAGCAATACTCTTCGACGTGCAAGTAGATTCCCTGGGCACCGGTTCCTTTGTGGACAGCGCGCTCATCGCTGAGCTTGGCCACGCTGGTTCGAACCTTGGCACATAGGGATTGTCCGCCACAAACGACCACGCCAGTCTCGCCTCCGGTGGCTTCGACTGCGGTCTTGATAAATCCAGCCACGTCAGGTCGTGAAGTCAAATGCTGGATGTGCGAGTCAGAACCGGCGCTCGGGACACGGCTAGGCGTTTGGTCCATCAAGGGCTGAACGACTCCCTCGGCGTTCGCTGACGCCTGAGTCTCTCCCTCAATGGCCTTCTTCTCATGAGTTTCTGAGGATACCGAGGACTCTGGAAGTGACGTGGTGGGCGGATGCTCAGCGTGTCCTTCACCAGTTACGGCGATATGCACGGAGAGCTCAACGCCGACCGATTTGGCCTGCTCGATAGCCTCATGCAGACGTTCGTGGTAGAAACTGATCTCCTCACCTTGCTTGGCTGCCAAGAGGAAATCCACTCGTTTGATGCATGAGTTAGCCGTGGATTTCAAGACATTCTCTAGGACGGGGAGAGTGTAAGATGCACCAGTCGAAGCGGAGATGAAGACCAAAGTTTCAAAGATATCCCACTGAGGTGGGTTACCGTAAGGGCCTACAACGAATGCCGTGAGGGTCTGCTTCTTTCCTGCAGCCTCTAGCTTTCGGGCAAATTTGTTGAGGCGCTTGGAGAAACCCGCATGAGATCGGACTACCAACTGGATGCTGTTGCAGATACACGTTTCCGAAATCTGATGAGCGGAGGCAATCGTGTATGGGTGCGCTTCGAACAACGCCATTCGCGGCAACCACACGTACAGGTGCTGTCCGGGACTCCACTTAAAGTGAACGTCCTTGATGGTGAGCACTGTTGTAGACTTGCCAATGGGAGAGAGCTTTGTCAGATGGCCAATCCACTGTCCACCTTCACTGCATGCGCGGTTGGGGCGCCACTTGAAGTTTTGCCAAAGGAGAAGGCCCAGACGACCGGCACGATCGAAGCAGATTGAAGTGATTGCAAACCAGATGTTGTATCTTCCACCTGCAGGAACATGGTGGTAGAGAGCCCATAGAAAGACAACAGCTGCCACGACGTGCTGGATGACAAAGAACTCATACGCCATAGAACGGAAGGGCTTGAAGGATGTGACAACCATCCAGACTAAGATTCCCCAAGCTCCGAGTCCATAGCGAACCATTCGCATCATGCTAAGTTCCAGGTCGAGGATCTCACCTCGGACCCACTCGGCCCAGAAGAACCAGCCGTGACAGGTAGCAGAGACGAACATAGTTCGAGCTACCCATCGATGAAGCCAGTTCAGTCGTTCGTAACTGGTACCAGTGATCAGGGCGATGACGTTGGTTCTGGAGGCTAGTAGGTAGAGGAGAGGCACCTGGGTTAGAGTGACCCAAGCATTACGGTAACCAATTCGCTCCCAGTAATTGATGTCGTAGATCACGACATCCTTCGCCATCATATAGGCGACAACAGCCCAGTAGACAAAGATGATGAAGATTCGGCCCATAGGAGGAGGCGTCATCCATGACAGACCTCGAATAGGGACGTAGAGCTGCGGGTAGCTGAACTCCCGGCATAGGGCAGTCAAAGTTGCCCAGGTCTGGGTGAATCGGTTGGTCGGCTTAGTAGGGATCTGCACCGACTGGGTCTTGGCTTTGCGTAGGCTAAGTGCAAGGTTAGTTCAATGATGCAAAGACGCGACGGATGTCAGGGTGACCATCAACGTGAGAAACATACCTTAACCAGTTCAGGGCCAAGTTGATTGTTCGGATGACAAGAAACAGTGCGACAGCGGCTACAATGAAGTACCAGTAACCCTTGGCGTAAGCTCGATTGGTTGTGGGCCAATCTTCGTCATTCATGTCCATGCCGCCCATGTCGCCCATGTCGTCCATGTCATCTCGACCAGTGACAGTGATCAACGACATTTTGGCTGACTTCCACCTCTTGTTGAATTAAACTAGGTTGTGAAGAAAAAATGGACAAGAGAATGGAAATATGAAAAGAGTGTGTTGGCAATCGTCTTCTGATTGCTTGATGTTGGAAAAAGGGTTGGAATGGTTGGGATTAGTGAGAGAAAATTGAAAAGCGTGGGACGCACGAGGGACGTGGATGTTGAAGATCTTGTGCTGGTTGGAGCATTAGAACTTCCACGAAAGAAGAAGGAAGCCCACGCAATGTCAATTGGCAGTGAAAGAATTAATTGCCTTTATCGAAAAGACAGGAAGTGATGGTTACGAAACGTCTTAACCCATTCCAGCCCTGCCGTCAAGGCGCGAGCTGATCTGAGTGAAAGTTGGAAGAAGACGTGATGAATAAGAGGAAAGGATTAAAGAACCCGACGTGAGCCGGATATATAAAAAAGTTTGGGTACGAATAAAAAATCAAAAGCGGTAAGCTGGCAGAAAAGCTGGCAGAAAAACCAGGTACTAAGTAGCCCTAGAGGTGAACGACTTCCTTGGTGATGGACGTCGTAGGTGGTGAAGGAACGTCTAGGCCCCTAAGGTTTAAAGTGTCCTGCAGGCACCCTTATACTTAGGCTAAGGTGTACCTGCCTTAGGAGACACCTAGGCCTGTGGGATGGACTCTACAGGGTATACGTACCTAGGAGTTACATGTACCCCCATGCATCTCTTATAGACTGGGCAGAATACTCACATGCACGTAATAATGCACCACAACATTCGTTCTGTCAAGGCAGCTGCAAACACTATTGGAATATGTTTGCTATCATCCTATTTCTAGTTGTACATAATCTAACAGGCGGTCTACTTAAAGTAGTACTTGAAACCACTTTACTAGTCGCCGCGGTCCTACTATAGAACAAAACTTGGGCGCCTTGTGAGACTTGGCTTGGTGGTATAAACATCGCTTCAATGTTCATACTAGGTATTAGCACTACTCGAGGTACGTATCGACGAAGTACACACGAGGTACATGAGTAACTTCCAGATACAATATCCACGGTCGAACTGTCTTTAGAACCAGGGGATATAGAAAACTTTATATGCTCCTGATTTGGTCCCTCTTTATATAATTCTACATTTCTGAAGCAGTACCCATATTATAATACCCCCACAATGTGCTCAAATAACCTCAATTGGCAGCCGTGAGCCATTTTGGGGCAGAAGAAACAGGTGGGGCAGCGCTAGAGGTCCCGAGACAGCGGGAGCTAGGCAGGGGTTCCGGGGGTTCCACGCACGCTATTCGTGGGTTGCCCCTGCAAGATGTCCCTAAGGAACCGTTCCAGCTGCAAGATCAGTTGATGCAAGATGTACCCTACAGGGGACCCCGCACCTCTTTAACGATGGTGACGACACATGGGGACCAATTAAAACGATCCTAAAACGACGTCTGTTCGTCCGTAGGTATAAATTGCATATAAAGATGCCGATAACGAGTGCGAAAGATGTGGTATCTGTGGAAGACTTTTGTTCATCTGATTCGTACTGTCGTCATATAGTATATTGTAACTTGTATCTCAGCTGTTGCCAGACCAGGGTCGTTGCCTAAGGGGGTAGGGCAAGATCTCGCTATTAGATCCCAGCTCGTGAACAGTGCCGTCAACGATGAACATTTTTGCAAACATGTACATATGTAGTAAATACTTGGAAGAGCATACTGGATATTAAGAATCTAATTGTACCTTATACCTATCCTTATTTTTGTGTTTTTCAAGTGGCAGGCACGACCACGTTTTCGAGCAACGGCCGTATTTGGTACCTATGTTACCAGGGCAGGTACCGAATGCGAGCTTCCTAGCTCTTCCTGTGTAAAATACAAATACATACACCATACACCATACACCAACTTCACCTTCCGTTGTGGTTGTAACATATGTTTCCTAACATTTTCACCAACAACAAGAAACTCGAAACTGCAATCCTCTCAGATAGGCAGGAACGTCGAAGACAACCAGGTACGTCATATCCATGAATACGTGATATTCAGATAAATAGCCATTATTTCTATCCTTTTCCCTCTCGTGATCACATCTCGTCAAATCCAATTCCCAAAATTTCAGTTTACCTAGGTATTCAATTTCATCACAACCTACAAGTATCACAAGGCGTCATTCTCTAGTCCTCAATCGTTTTTCTTGTAACTGACACAACCCTACTATCAGTCATTCAGCAATTTGTCTTACCAAGAAACTCCATCCAAAAGGTAATCTACCGTCTCTACCCTTCTCTACCCTTTCTCTCTCTCTAGCTATCTACTATATCGTCCCTTTTCCTTCATTCATCTGTACCCAGAAAAATATTATCGCAAAAAAAACATTGTTAACTAACTACAATCTAGACAACCAATCATGATGCCTTCCATCGCACCCTATGCTTCGGCAATGCTGCTCCTAGCCAGCGGCATGCAGGCCCACTTCACTGTCCAGCACCCCCCTGCCGTCGGTCCTTTCAACGACGACGATGAGCCCATGCGTCAGTGTGGTGGTTACCACCCCGACATCAACAACGTGACCATCACCGACTTCCACGTCGACGGTGATGCCATCGGTACCTCGCTCACCCACATGTCTAGCACCTGGCTGTACCGTGCCACTCTTGATCCCACTGCCACCGGTGGTTGGTCCCTCATCTACCCCATCTTCGACCAGAGTGGCTCTGGTTTCTACTGCCAACCTCATGTGACCGTCCCCCACGATTTCATCGGTAAGAAGGGCTACATTGGCATGGTGTCACATGCTAAGGACGGATACCTCTTTCAGGTAAGTCGTGACTAGCGCTTGTAAAATAAGCGAAAAGTGTTTTTAACTATTATCATGACTGACAATGTATTTTACCACATCTAGTGTTCTGGTGTTAAATTCGTCGCCGGAACCGGCACCACGCCGGACAACTGCCAGAACGCAACTGGCGTTACCGCGACTTACACCGATGATATCACTTTGAGCTCTGACCCCAACAACCCCGGTGTTAGTTCCACTCCGACCCCTACTCCGGACTCTCAGCGTGAGCACAGCGCCGCTGTCTCGACTAGAAGCCAGTCCTTCCAGACCGTTGGTGGTCTTCTCACAGTTGGTGCTATGATGGCTCTTGGTGCCGTGTTCCTGATCTAAGATCTCGAACGGCGTGAATGAGTGAACCGGTTGGCGTTCGATGGGAATGGCATGTTTTCTTTTCTGCGATGGGCTTATTTGCGCAACACAAGGAGATTCCTTTCAACATAGCCCCAAAATTGAAGATAGCAGTGCCCAGTATCTCAAGAAGCACTGGATACGGTCATTAGTTGCATTTTGCATTCCTCGGTCTTAGGATGCATAGGATGGATAGGTACTTAGATACCCAGATACAAATTCTGAATTTGCTTCATCGCAATACCTCTACACCCCAATAACAATAAAAACACCAAATAAATATGACTTATACTTGTGACCTTTCGTGATACTTGTATCCATACTTGTAGAACTCTCACAGCCACCGCAACCCGCTGGTCAACCCAAAATTACCATCAAGGTGTCCAGACAGGCACTGCCGTGAGACAACCTAGAAGTTTCGTAGCATATTACACAAGTCCAACTCGTTTTTGAAGCTTAGCACTGCCTCACGGCTCACGGACCACGAAACGTCAATGAGAGCCGATATAGGAGGTGCCACGGGAGCCGTTAGAGGTCTCAGGTTTCGGTCCGACATGGATTAGTGACCATCAAGTAAGCAGAGATCCCGCGGAGCAGACACCGAGGGACACGAGCGTCGTCCGAGATGTCTATGACTCGGATCGAGACGGGAGAGAGGAACGGCAATGCATTTGAACTTAAGTGTGTGTGAAGTAGGAGAGGTAGGTTAGATTCCTGTTATGACTCAAGGGAATTATGGGTATCTATCGTCATTCGTATCGCCTCACTCTATTCCATCCCATGTAATCCAGATCTCCCTTATGTTCCATCCTATTGTGTATGTACTGTATGTTCATATGTGCATCTTATCCACATCGGCAGCCAAAGCGGTACCCTCGTCTCGGTGACCGTATCTCTGCTCCCGCTTTACAGCCGAGAGCCTCTTTCCGATCTTCGGATCCCCCGTGCTCCCCATGCTTTTGCTCTCGACACTACCACTCGCCCTGTGTATTTCTTGCAACTGCGGTATTTCCTCCTCTTCGTTCCAGTACTCTTCATCTGATATCTCCACCACATCGTCGGTATTGTGCTCCACCATGCTAATTACCGTCTTGCCACCAGGAAGTCGTACGTCCCTTGCTTCTAATGTCTCTGCGATGTCAAGAAGCAACACTTCCATTGGGCATATGTACGCGACTTGCTTCCTCTCGCTCCAAGCCAGGACATGTCCGCAGAGGCGGCCGTACGGTCGATCAACAATCCAGGCACCTGAGTCTCCGGGAACGCCTAGGGGAAGAGAGGATCGAGGGTATACTTTAGGTGGGTCCTCTGTGGCCGGGAGGCGGAATCCCCGCGAGGTCGAGCACCTGCCGCTTATTTGGTACGTGTGGCTAGGAGAGCTTCGGCCGTATATCTTGACGGAAGTTAAGGCGGGGAGTATTTGGCCCATCTAGTAACGAGTATCTGTTAGCCGCTATCACATGCGAAGAACGATATGAGAACTGTAGGATTAACCACATACTTGCAATCCGCTTGTACGCGCGATACATTGGACCTCTAAACCCGGTAGAGACTTCGCGGGAACGACTTCTGTGGGATTTATATTGCCCACCGAAGTCGTTGATCGAGTGCTCGTGGACGCGGCACGAGGGATCAAATTATCTGATGGTAATCTTTCGTGTTGGAAATCAAATAGAGCCCAGTCGATCTCGTGAACCAACCCATGCTCGCTACGACGACGTATGCCGGATGAGGCATAAACTTCACCAAGCCTATATGTATCGATATGATCCTGGTCAACATGTTAGTTGTACGTCTAAAACCTCATTGGAGCCAGGGGTGGGACTTACCTCGTCCATGGTGTCTTCTGAGGGGTAGAATCCCTCAGGTACGTCGTCAAACGCAGGCTGGGTGACTATATATCCTACACACATCTAGTTTAGCGAGAGATCTGCAAACTAAGACTGGGTGAAATATGATGTATATTTTGATGTAGATATTGGATTATTTTGTCTACTCAGAAACTTATTCGTATTGTTTCTGTCTGAGACTAGGTGCATATTTAGAGGAGAACCTTACATACCATCTCCGCAACCTGGCTCTACGCCTGGAATGTCTCCGGGATCGGTGTAATCTTCCTCGTCACTATCCTCTTCATCGTCGCTAGTGATGTCCGTAGCCGAAAGTTCCGAGTCAGTATCGGAGAATTCCTCTGCAAAATCGTCGCTACTATCGTCTGTAGAGGATTCTCCTTCGTGAGGGTGTGCCATACTACGGCGAGGAGGCGCATTTGCCCTCTTAGGTTCGTCAGGAAGGTCGGAAGGATATAATCCAGCCTCCGGGTCATCTAACATATGGTGTACCGTCATCCCGTACGGCCTATCGTCAACGATGATGAGACCTCCGAAGCTAACAGGCGGAAGGTGTTTGTCACCTATCCAGGCACCAATACTAGCCCCATTTTGCGGCCTCTCCTGGAACCCGGGATTTGCCGCTTCAGGGTCATCACTATCACCTTCCCCGGTAGAATATTGACTCTTGGTCATGCTCCTCAGAGGACCTTTACGAGACCTCACCATAGATCCACGACAGACCTTCAAGCCAAAGCCTGTTCCGTCAAAAAACACACCAAGTTTTTTGTTTAATATAGCCCGAACTTTGTTTACTGACGTACAAACAACCAGTACAGTCGGTTTGGTTTTACTAGGTGATTCGCCGATAGATTCAAGTGAGATCTCGACAGACTCTGGGTTTTTGCGGTAAAAGTGTTTCAAGGCTAGGTTGATTTGTGGCATAAGAGTACTGTGCCATTGCTCTATTACCTCGTTTGAGAGTGGTACTTGGGGATATAGTCGGAGCTTCGGTCGCTGGGTCTTTGGGGGCTCTGGAGCAGTCTCTGCGGGTGTCTCGGCTATGAAGATGTTAGTATTAATTAGTATAATCATGACAACAAGATGTATCCTACATTTAGGTGTTTGCCGGCTGCTACCACCCTTAGTTGACTCTGAGGTTTCCTTGCTTGTTAAAGCCTGTAAGCTGGCTTCACGAGCAACTCTAGTACTTGCAGAGGGGCCTGCGAGAGGTTCAGCGGCAGCGGTGGCCCTTCCTGTCCCAGAAGCAAATCTATCCTGCTCATCGCCTAGCTGATCGTCCAACCCACTTATGCTATCCAAAATACAACACGCTTCTAGGTAGCGACTGACTCTAATCTGGATTTGGCTAATGATCTCATCGGTAGAACCAGGATGTGCAAGTTCTTGGTCAACGGCGTTCCAGCACGCCTGCACAGCTCTCATATATGGGGTTCCACAACGAATCGCTAGCTGCTGAAGAACGGATTCGGAGATGCTAGGAGAAGTCCGGCTTGGAACTAGGTTCTCAAGCTGCGTCCAGAGGCCTATGGAGACTAGTAACGTAGCTAACGAATATAGATCGAGGGTTCTGGTGTCGCTGTTTGGCGTAAGGGGTGATTGGCTAGTTGTTCGGGGATCGAGCGGGTGGCGATGTAAAGGAAAAGTTGGCTGCGACTCATTGTGCGTCAATTCCTCAGGAAACACGTCGAAAGACGACACAAGAGGTCTTCTGACATCTACCTCTCCAACAGGTAGACCAGGATCGTTTCCGACAGTGTTGCAAAAAGATATTGCGGATGCACTAAGGTTTCCGTGAGTGATCCCTCGGGCGTGCAAGTCAAATATTGTATTGGCGAGATTGTGAGCAAGGCGGAACTTAGCCTCTAACACCGGTTCAAAATCCGGCCGATTAAGAAGCCCCTTTAGTGTGCACAAGTTATCCAGAGGATTTTGGGTGAGGTTTTCGAAGGTCACCGGGTTGAAACCAGGAGGAAATTGGTAGATGAGGGCCAGCCTGGATTCGGCCATGTCTTCGTAATAACCTAGAAGAAGAGGTAGACCGATCCATGAACCAGGAGACCTTTGCGAATCTGTTTGAAGACCGGCACTTAGTTTATCGAATCGAGACATATCGGGCATAATACCAGTTGCGGAATATATCGGATCGAATGGTGCGTATTCTACAAGCAGTGGAGAGGAAGGTTGTGGACCCTGTCGATGAGCGAGGTCGCCATAGGCCTGCTTGCTCATGAAAAAGATCTCTTGATTTCGATTCCGTGCGGTCTCCGTCTCTGATATCGGTGTAACTTGCATTGACTTTAGGCTCGTTAGAGTATGAATATTGATCTGCTGCGGAGTTCTAATTCTAGTAGAGCTATACAGCCGCAGATCTTCAGTTGAGGTGGTCGATTTGAATGATCTTGGTCCCGCAGCTCTTGAAGAAATTGCCGCAGACGACCGAGTTCTCGAGAGGTCGCAAAGTGTATCAATAGAAGCTGTTAAATCCTTAACAAGATCTTCAAATCTCCCCTTATCCCAGACGATCAGAGGGATTTTCCGGTCTCCAGTTGCCTTTTCAGATGCCTTCTCGCTCCCAATATTCTGCCTTGAAGCAAGCCATAGCGGTTCGGCTTCGGCAAGAATATCCTTAATAGTTGCCATAATACTACCCACGAGATCACTTAAGCCGGCTTGAGATAACGACTCGTCGATTTCGGCGGTTTGATTCGGATCCGACCATTCTAAACCCCAACTCACAAGACGGTCTTTCTGAATACGTAATTTCCTGTGTAAAGCTTTTATATCGGGGTCATCGAGACTCGGGGCTGACTCTTTTACAAAATCGGACGACTTTTTAGTATCATTGTAGAGTCTGCTGAGTCGTCGCTGAAAAGGCAGTTGAAAACCACCTAGGGGAAGAAAGGAATCCATCGTTAAGGATGGTGAATGGCAAGTGATGAATGATGGTTAGTGTATATACAATTATATGTTTGGATTCAGATCGAGGTTCTGAATTGTGGATTGCGGGGACAGATTGGGATATCGTGAAGAAAAATTATATACAAAAAACAAAATATTTCATAATTCTTTTCTCATGACATGTACTAGAAACTCTAGTCACTGATAATAACAAAACATCGGCGTGAGCCGTGAATAGGTTTAAAGGCCATATATTTGATAGAATAGGTCGAATCGAAGAGAGAAATCATATCAGTGCTGGCTGAAGGAATATTAATGAAGCTGAGGGGGGCGAGCCTTGAGCCTTAGAATGCGCGCAGACGCCTAGAGAAGCACTTTAGGCACGCAACACAAGGCTCGTTGCACCGCACAACCGCAATATGGCCCGGTCTTGTGATATGGGAAGAGGTAATTCAGCTGCCTTGGCCTTGATAAAACCTAAATGTGAGAATAATCTCGGTGCCTAGGTTGGCTAGATGCGGGTAGCCGGGTCCATGGGTTGCGAATGGTGTGAATGGTGCGAGCAGATGCAAGTACGCGACTAGGTAAGCTCCGGTTGGTCGAGTAAATCTCTACCTAGTTTAAGGAATATACGGAAAGTTTTGGTTTTTATTGGCACCCGCAATTTTTTTCAATTTCCACGAGTGAGTGTCGCCTTGGAAATGCTGCTGCCTGGATTTGGAGGGGATCTGAAGGGAATGAAGTTGCGAAAAGATGAAGATTAATTGGTCAGATCAAACGACTAAGCCGCAAGCAACCCCGGTCCACACAAAACACCCTACACCTTCCACGGACGCGCCGTATTTCGGACTAGGGCAGGGATTGATTGCGTGGCTTTCGCTAGATACTGCGTCATAACCTAGGTTGCAGCTGCTTGCCAGCTGCAGATAGACGAAGATTCGTTACACGGCTATGTACGAAATACTCTGTCTTTATTACTAATTAAGATTTCGCTTTATGTAATACCATTGACGTATTACAGAAGTCAGCCAGCCAAACTATGAATTCATTTATTTTGCTTCTTCTTTAATAATGCGACACGATTTCTGAGGATCAACATACGAGCAATACGAAAATATGGATGATCAAGGATCTCCAAGATTCCAAATACGCCAGCTGTAATGTGCGAAATTCGGACTTTGCCATTCGTAGGGCGCAACTTGTAGTTGGGGTTTCAGTGCACAAGCGCTATATCACGGCAAACCGCCCTGTGTCATGGTAGCTTACAGCGTCAAATGCTGCATTCTAGGCTCGATATTTTCTTGCGACGGGTGCAACCAAACCCAGTTCTGATGAAGATGTTATTGACTTAGCATCCATTCGTAGAATTCGCATTATATATTTTGAAATTCTTCTAATTCATCAACTTGCTTTAGATTCCTACGGCGATGCTTCCAGTCCTAAACTCAGCGGCCGACGCCATAGGCTGCACGCCTCTCGTGCGTTTAGACCGCATAACCTCCTCCCTAGGCCTCGACGGAACTATCCTAGCCAAGCTAGACTATCTCAACCCGGGTGGCTCCAAAAAAGACCGCGTCGCACTAGGCATCATCGAAGAAGCCGAGAGGCTAGGCACGCTGAAGCCTGGGCAACCGGTCGTCGAGCTCACGAGCGGCAACACAGGCACCGGACTCTCCATCGTCTGCGCCGTGAAGGGATACCCGTTCATCGCCGTGATGTCTCGGGGAAACTCCGTCGAGCGGGCCCGCATGATGTCGGCGCTAGGCGCCGAAGTTGTCTTAGTCGACCAGATGCCCGGATCGATACCCGGCCAAGTTTCCGGCGCTGACCTCGCGCTCGTGGAGAAGAGAGCCAAGGAGCTTGAGGTCGAACGTGGCGCTTTTCGTGCTGACCAATTTTTACGTGATGGAAACTGGATCGCGCATCACGACGGCACTGGTGCTGAGCTCTGGGCGCAGACAGACTGCCACCTCGACGGATTTGTTGATTTTGTCGGTTCGGGTGGTACGTACGCTGGTGTGACTAAGAAACTTAAGTCGGTGAACCCGTCAGCGAAATGTTTCATCGTCGAGCCGAAGGGCGCCGCTGTCTTAGCTGGTGGCGGGGTTTCGCAACCTGAACATCCTATTCAGGGAGGAGGGTACATGATGCCCGATCTCGCCTTTCTAAAAGATGTTCCAGTTGATGGCTACGTGCAAGTCACCGGCGAACAGGCCAAGCAAGGAGCCCGTCTCCTAGCAAGCAGAGAAGGTATTTTTGGAGGATTCTCCAGTGGCGCCAACGTCAGTGCAGCGATCGAGCTACTGAAGGGTGAGATGAAAGGGAAGACGATCGCAATCATGATCTGTGATTCGGGTCTCAAATATCTCTCGACTGATCTCTGGGAATAAGATGAAACGACAAGATTATTTATTACGTAACCAATCTCTATAATCAAAATGCGCCTACCAACCAACGCCTTCGCCTGCCAAGATCTGTGTCTATTTCCCCGTTAACTGCCTCCAATTATGTAAGTGGTTGACAAATTCATCAATCGCCGAGTCATGTGTTGCCCACGTCGTCAACAGCCTTACCAACACTTTCTCGTCTCCAAGCTTCTCCCAAACATAAAAAGTGAAATTGTCTAGCAGCTTCGTTACAAGTTGCGAAGGCAATATTGCAAATACTTGATTCGTCTCCGTCGCTGCATGGACGATAAAGCCGGCATTCTTAATCTCCCGCGAAAGTTTTTCGGCAGCGAAGTTTGCCGCAAGAGCAAGCTCGAAATAAAGGTTCTCGCGGAATAGCTCAGCGAATTGGGCCCCCATCACTCTACCCTTCGCTAGCAGCGATCCGTGCTGCTTGACATAGAATTCAAACTCGCTCGCCAAACGTGGGTCTTTCACCACAACTGCTTCTCCCAATAACGCACCATTCTTAGTACCGCCAATCCAGAAGACATCGGTCAGATCCAGGATATCGCGTAGTGTGAAATCGTTGACCCTAGACGCTAGTGCTGTGCCAATGCGAGCTCCATCAAGAAAGAGAAGCAAGTCATTCGCTTCGCAAATACTCTTGATCGCTTGCAGTTCCTTCCTGGTATATATGGTACCGATTTCAGTCGCGTTTGAAATGTACACCAGCCTGGGTTTGGCCATGTGTGGGAAATGCCAGTTCTCATCAAGAGCCCGTGAGATGATGCTGGGTGTGAGTTTCCCGTTCTCCGACGATGTGCTGATGATCTTATGGCCGCTTGCTTCTATGGCCCCCGTCTCTCTTGTAACGATGTGTCCAATACTCGCGGCGATAACGGCTTCGTGTGGACGCAGGCATGCCGCTATCGAGATAGCATTGGCTGAGGTGCCACTGGGAACAAAGAATATGCCAACATCATCTCGGCCGAGATGATTTCGTATTCGTTCTCGAGCAAGGGCACTGTATCTGTCCCCGCCATAACCCCTCTCCTGAGAATCGTTGGCGTCTATGATAGCTCTAAGGAGGTCCGGATGAGCGCCCTCACTATAATCATCCATAAAGCTATATCGTGCCATCTTTTCAAGTTGATTGATTTAGACACTGGTATCGGTTTATTCCTGTGATTTTGATGAGCGGAATTCAACAGATTTCCTTCACAAGTCCCTATTATATTGCCATCGTGGCGCCCCACTATAAACATTCTGTTAGTCAGTGAACGATTAGTCAAGCTACCAAAAGTATGTCATCTGCGCCCACGTTACCCAAGCTTTTGCTGACATGCCGCTTCACGTCATAATATCCGTAAACATTAGGTAGCAGATTTGGTGATACGAAACTTTCTCACCGACTCTTGCACATAGAAACGCTCGCGCGAGACATGTTTATAATTAGATGCGAATGTTCCCAAACTAACACCGACGTATCTTACGTGGATTGATGTCTCATAAGACAGCTGATATGCTATGTGCGGCATCAATTGAGAAGTGAATGAAGCTGCGATATGTCTCAACGGTGGTGGCGTTCAGTGGCTGGGGCCAGGTCAGCCTAACTTGGTAGTCCGGCTTGAGAGGGATTCCGGTCGCCGTCATCGGACTGGATGGATCGTATAATTCTGGATATCTACCGAAGAAAGCTGGATCTATTTTGTAATATGATGCCCCTTGATCCATGTTAAGAAACTTGAACGCAGCGGCGGCGTATGCGGGGGAGTTGAAGAGAGACATCGCATCAGGTGCGGGTAGCGTTGCCACAGCAATTTGTTGGTCGTTCGGTGAGGCAGCCATGGCCGTGATTAAGTCCGTTACGCGGACATAGACTTTGATGGCTGGAGCGCCACGAACCAAATCGGCCATGGTGGCTTCGACGACGTATCCGCTGACAGCGTCACAGAAAATTTGATCAATCTGGGGATTTGCGGCATGCAATTGAATGAGGCGATCCCTAATAGATGGGAATGGGATCCAGTCGATGACGAGAGGGTGCTGATGCTCGATCTGCGTCTCGGTGGGCCGATACCTCTGATGAAGCCTCTCGTAAGTGCCGGTGCAGGGATATAATTGCCAGGCTGTGAGCTCAATGATGTGATAGAAACGAGTTCTCGCATACCAAGCCATTACATCTGGCCTTGTCATGCTGTTGAACATGGAAAGGGCCATTAAAACTGGCTGATAAAGACTACAAAAACCGTTAGCCATCGCTGCATATAGGGATATCTCCGAGAGAAGCGTAAATGAATACCTCTTAGCGGGAACAAGATGATCAGGTGTAGCACCCATCATACTAAACTTATCCTTAAGCAGACATTGGAGGACTTGGATATGATCTGAAAATGGAGAATTGGAATGGATACAGTCCTTTCCAAGCACTAAACTAGATTCCTGCGTAGCATTAATGGCATTCAGGTATGGTTGAACGCCGGTCTGGGACTCGAATGTCCAGATACTTGGTATCTGCTGACATATTGTTCCATGGTCTATATTGATCTCTGAAGTTGTGTGGCTACCTTCGTCTATAGCCTGATCAGCGGGTGTAAATGGCGGGGGTTTCGATCGTCGCTCACCAACAATAAGACATTCTAAGCTTGAAGGGCCGAAACTAACAACTGCAGTTTCTGAAAGCTCCGCCGGTTCTGGTCGGGGAGATTTGACCATTTGCTTTTTATTACAATCATCTGATTTGGATACCGAGGTCTGGGTCGTCTCATCTGCACGCTTGTCTTCTAGTGACGAAGTAGGCTCATCGAGGGCCTTGGACACAGAATCTGTTAGTGAGTGCAGTGTTGCGAGAACCCTGGAGAGCTTGGTCTGAACTTCGACAAGCTGGGACCGAAGACAACTATTCTCCTTTTGCAGGGCAGTTATTTGTTCAGTCTCGGATATTTGGTCTGCATTAATCCGATTGCGTAGTTCCCTAATGGACTCTGCTTGTCTACGACGGAATGCCCGCTGAGACAGGCGATTACGGAGTTTCCTAGCCTCTTACATCAGAATTTCGAGAAGATGAAGGTTGAGTAGGGACTTACCTCTTTTCATGTTCCTCTGTCGCTGATATGGATTGCAAGGGCACGTCAGCAGAGCTATCAGGGGCCATACCGTCTTACAATTCCCAGCTTATACGCGATATCCAGTAAATGTATGGCTTGGGAATGTCGACAAAAACGCAAGTAATCCCCGCGAATGTGACCCACCTTCTCGCAGCGCGTCCGATACCGCCACAGCGCTGGACAGCGCTATAGTTTATAGCACATCCTCCCCCGAATCTAGAGTGCTGGTGACTTCTAGGGCACTAAGGTTTCCACACATTTAGGGAAACCCGCTATAAATGATAGCGCTCTTCAGCACCATAAGCCCCTGTCAACTCGGCATAGCATCCATCATCCATCCATTAGGCTCTGTAACTCTAGCGGTGATATTTACAAACATCAGCCCATGGAGGATCCGAACCGAGGGTCCCAAGTGTATTCATTATGAGATAATCAATTTAATTTGAGAATTTAGGTACCTATCTACGATTTGTTCATATTTCCTCTATATCCGGCTCGCTTTTTAACCACAATGATGACGATTTCTACATTTACAATATGCGCGCAACCTATTGAAAGCCAACGCTATCTAAGGCGCGCCTTGAATGCCGAAGGCGAAGGTGGAGCTTGAGGAACGCCCGAGCTTCGGCACTCTTCACTCTCATCTCACTTCGGGGTGTCGCCCACTTCGCTCTGCCCCTTGATCTTTCCAAGCCTGATTTTGGCAAAAGAACAAGACCGGAAATTAGGAAGAGAAGGGGATTGGTCACAATATTCCGTCGGAATGTCTGATCGCCGTGAGTCATTTTTGAGCAAAATCCCCGTTTGCCGAAGGTACTAACAGGAACAATCCAACGAAAAAGACATCAGTGATCTCTTCTCAGATATCTGGTCTCTGACCGATTCCAGTTCTAAGGTGCTGGAAGGGAAAGCATCGCCTATTGATATAACCTCTAGCGGCTTGTGCGATCAAGACATCGAGCCAAGCCAAATTTCGACTGGACAACGTGAAGCACCGACCTTTCCATGGGGTAGCATCCCGAATTCATTGTCTATCCGTGGTAACTTAAGCGGCCATGAAATTGTGGATTTCAATAGTAATTCTCCAGCAGGAGAGAGTTATCATAGTCCCGAGACTGTAGGGAAATGGTTTCAGTGGCCATCATCGGCATCGCCGGGACAACCAATCAGCGTAGATCAGAGCAATGAGCTCTCACAGACGTTGTTCACCGAAAACCACCGTCAACAGCCTAGTCTCCCGCGCAAAAGAAGTAGATATATGAGGCATCATGGATCAGCAACATCCTCTACGTCCCCTTCAGTAGCGACGCCATCTAGCGACCTAGATCCCATGCAGAGATGGCGTAATAGCCCTCCTGAAGTCGAGCCGGCATCTATGTCGGCCATAGCCAAGGCGTTGCAACAGTCATCTAGACACGATAGAATAGCCTCGAGCTCAAGCAAAAGATCGACCTCTACTTACAGCTTCGGTAGTTCCACAAGCCAGTCTACAAGATCCGTCACCTCGAACAGATCATCACGATCCGGCTTCACCCAAGATTCAACTCCGATATCGAAGAAGCGGCCCACTAGGATTCGACGTGGACGGCAAAACGATAGCGGCAGAATATTCCAATGTACCTTTTGCTGCGATAAATTTCGTGTGAAGCATGACTGGGCTCGTCATGAAAGCTGTCTTCACTTGAGTCTCGACCAATGGGTCTGTGCACCGTTCGGCGGCGTGGTGACATCCCCCATAACTGGAAAAAAACATTGCTTATACTGTAGTTTGGAGGATCCCTCAAAAGAGCATCTTGATGGACATCATCACGACGCTTGTCGGGGTAGTCCTGAGCCACACATATTTCGTCGGAAGGATCACCTCGTGCAGCACCTTCGTGGATTCCATGGTCTCGAGACACTGCCGAATATTGAAAAGTGGAAGCTGGAGCCGCCACTGATCACCTCTCGATGCGGTTTCTGCGATGCTAGGCTTTCATCTTGGAAAGAAAGAGTTGATCATCTCGCAGAACACTTCCGGCAAGGTTCCACAATTCATGAATGGCGTGGAGACCACGGTTTTGAACCATCCATCGCCGCGCAAGTTACAAATGCTCTTCCGCCATATCTGTTGTCCGATGAAGCACGAAGCCCCATGCCTTTTTCTGCCACCGACCCTAGTTACAAAGTCCATCTATCACAGATATACCAAGACCACGACCGTGCGCCTGATCCCCCGGATGCACAAGAGCCAACAAATCAAACTACGACGATCAGTTCTCCTCCACTAGAGCTTAACCCTAATACCTATGCCAGCTATCTAGCCTTGCACCTCGGGAGGTTTGCGCAGCGAAGTATTGCCAATGGGATTTTTCCTACAGACCAGATGTTCCAGGATGAGTCTCGAAGACTGCATTACGGCAACGACGATGGGTGGAATTTTACAATGGCAGATAACGACGAATGGTTAACCAATTTTCGGGCAAACCACCTCGGAGTACCGAAATAGCATGGATCCTGGCGGCATATGGTATAAATCAAGCTAACGTTGATTGCGAAGACGGCCATGTATCCGGTGATTGATAGAATGGCTTCGGCCTGTTGGCTTTTAGCATTCTTTTGGAAGCAGTGGAGGGAAATAAGATCGGCGACAATCATAATTAGGATGGTGATTATCCGGCCTTGAGTAGGACTATTTTCGATACACACTCATCTACAAAATTATCGTAAGCTGACCGATTTCTTAGTGGTTGCCGATAAAGCTCTTGGAAACTCCGAACGTTGGGCGTTATCGTTCACTTTCAAATCGCGAAAACAAAATGTCGCGTCTCGTGCCTTCGCATCCTTTTCTCCTAACTTGGAGGGTTGTTGCTATTCTCTTGTGTTGGTTTGACTGAGAATAATTACCAACACGGACATAGATCGCAATTGGTAGTATATTCTCAGATTGCGTATCGGCGATCCTTATGCGAACACCCTCAAGCCGCGGGCTATCAGCAATCTAGAAGCAGACATGGTTTGAAATTCAACTAAGAGACTCGTTGGTCAGAAGTTTTGCTACTGGGCCCCCAAGATTGGATGTCTAGGTGAAATATACTAGTTGTGGTTTTAGGTATCGAATATCTTCTGATAAGCCTACCAACATTTCGGTGTCAAGGGCGAATCCTTCAATCGTTTATGTTGTTGGTAAACACGGATGAAGCATCCAGACTTCAGCTCCGTATTGATATCTCTCAGCTCTCTTATTTTTACCACTATAAGGATGCTCAGGTCTGTGTTGTTAGGCTACACGCCAGTAAGATAGACCGGATCCCCACACCCTATCCGAGACACGAGTTCTATATAGGCCTAGGCGCGTTCCACGGCATTTGAATATGGCGTCTTCTAGCAGTGAATCATTTCCATAATTGTCTTGAGTCTTCTTTCTACGATACTCACTTAGTAACAACTCGGAATATTATCCTATCTGTACCCATATTTTCGCTGTCGGACTCTAACAAAATGGCAGCCCACACGATCGAGGAGCTAAGTGAGATCATCTCCCGCAACTCTGCAAAGCTCTCAGTCTTGCTGAAGAATCAGGACATTTCTTCGCCTACCGTGAACGATACAGAAGCAAGGCCAAACTTCGGGTCCGTCGATCTGAAGGCCAGCTTGGAGCTTGTCGATGCTGCGCGTGAACTTGAAGCCCTCGTCATGGGCCCCCAAAAGATGCTCACGTATATGGCAGTTATCGTAAGTCAATATCAGAATTCATCATAGGTTTATATATTGATCTCAAATAGTATCACGATGTCGTTTCGCTAGGAGCACTCCTAGAGTTCAACATCCCCGCTCTTGTCCCTCTCGAGGGGACCGTGAGCATATCAGACCTGGCCTCCAAAAGTGGCCTATCTGAAGACAAATTAACACGTTTTATACGTTACGCCGCCACCAATTTCATTTTCTGTGAGCCTTCACCGGGTATCATTGGTCACACGGCAGCATCTGCGCACCTTGCACGGGATCCCGCATTCTGTAATTTCCTCCGTTGGCTCACGGTGGATCTTGCAGCCGTCCAAGCTTCTCTCCCAGCTACGGCTAGAAGATGGCCCCAAAGCGAGAAGATGAATGAGTGTGCCGTCAATTACGCATCTGGGACAAACGGCAATTTTTGGCAGTGGATGACCAGAGATCCCCAGCGCCAAACGAGATTCCACCAAGCCATCGCGGGGTTTGCAGGTGGCGGCAGTGGCCTAAAGGGTAGATCCCTGGATATCGAAGCGTACCCGTGGGCTGAGACATTGGGGTCGAAAGCCGTGATTATAGATGTTGGTGGCGGTTGTGAGTTCCATAATTCCTCCCCTTGCCACGATTCCATTAACTGAGACCTACCTGCAGCTGGTTACTTTTCGCGGGCTCTTGCATTAGCCTATCCGGAGTTCACCATCACTGTACAAGACCGTGCGGCCGCTTTCGCATCTTCCGCATCTCAGCCTGACAACCCGCTAAATCTTCAATTTCAAGAGCACGATTTCTTCACGCCCCAGCCACTACGCGGTGCAGATGCGTACTTCTTACGACACATTCTCCACGACTGGCCCCGTGCCGAAGCCGTCTTGATCCTCCGAGCCCTCCTGCCGGCCCTGAAACCAGGTGCTCGCGTGCTAGTTTCGGAACACCTGATGCCCGGCGGCGAGCGGGGCGAGTCGCTCCTCGAAGAAAAGATGACCCGTCAAGTAGACATGCAGATGATGGGCGTATTCAACTCCAAGGAAAGGACCGCGGAGGAATTCGCCTCGCTATTCCAGGAGGCGGATGAGAAGCTAAAGTTTCGGGCGAAATACCAGATCCCGGGGGATAAGAAGAGCTACATCTTTGAGGCGGTTTGGGAGGCTGACTCCCAACTTCTGAATTGATTGCGATATTCGTTGGGATAGTATCCCTAGGTATTTACACAGAGTATTTCTAATGTTTAAGTGTTTTATGGGAAAACGCTTGTTAAAACACCACCATAGTCCGTGTACGATGATCCCATCTTCTCGATATCATAGTCGTTCCAATACCCACCTCCAGCTAGCGTAGTTTGCGCAACCCAACCCTGGAACCTAGACTTTGCCTGGGCAGATGTGATTCCTTGCGACGGTTTAGAGTCGTTCGTAACCCATACTAGAGGGACAACCTTGAGACCGAGAGTGGTTTGCCAACTTGCGGGATTGTTGCCCGCTCCACCGTCATAACATTGCAAATACACCCTGTCCAAGAGCAGATTCGGCTCGGAAAGACCCTGATTAGCTTGTGTTTTGAGAGAAACCCAGAAGTTCGTGTTGGTGTATGGAGCGATCGTGTATTTATATCCCGCGTTACCAAGCATCTTCGCGAATGCAACAGTGCTCGAGACGTCGTATATAGACTCATCGTCGTTATTTACAGCGTCAAGATCCCAGGCTTCCTTGAGCGCCGCGAAGTTGCGGTATAAAGGTGTGTCCGATCCAGTTCCAGGAGATTGGACAAGATCTTTAACGTGCTGAGAGTTCATAGAGATTTCAACCCGGTTGACTCCAGTATCTCCAGTCTTGAATGAACGGACCTTCTCAGATAGGGCATCGCCGCCGACGTAGCTACCGTTAGTAGCGATAAGGACATCGGAGCTTCCCGGCGTGTTCGAGTAATACATGATGCCCCCATCATCTAGGATTCCAACACCAAAGATGATGAGGGAGTTGAAGCCAGATGTCTTTAGAGCTGTGGTGTTCGATTTCAGTACGTCCTTGAATAAGTAAATGGCCCTTATGCTAGTATCCGCAAGGGGAGCAGCAGCGACTTGTTGCAGAAAGAACCCTGATATTAGGGCCTTTGCTAACGAAAGACACTTCATCGTTTCAATGTTTTGGCCTATAGGGTCTCAGTGATGAAAAGTTATAGCACCCTCTATGTAGAGAGGATGGGTTGTGGTTGGCATTTTGAGTTACTTTACACTCCCTTCGGGTCAATCATATACTAATCTCTATTTTGCCCGCCGAGAGATCCAGGCTATAGCAGACCATACGGAAGAACTGTTTTCTTGATCTATAGTGACATCGTCGGTAAAATGGGGCGATAGGTCTCACTGAGGTTGCATCGCGACTAGTAAATACGAGTAACCTTCCAATCCAGGCTGGCTCCGCGGCTAAAGTACCATGGCATAGATACCACTCTCTGGGCTTGTTTTCCCATGAATAGAATATGATAATAATTCAATGGGCATTGGAGTGATGGTACGCATAGGTGCATCCAAGGTCAACATCTGATTTGAGTGTAACCGCAACTACCCCTTTTATGGAACCTCTATCCCATAGCTTCCGTGAAACATACTTTAAATCGACTACTCTCTCTGTTATTCTCAGGCAAACATAGTCTCATTTTCCCCATACCTACTCAACCTAATAGTAGGTTATTCATAAACCAAAACTCATCACCAAAGATGATATATTATGCGTACGACGGGCGTTATGTTCATGTCAGCTCTAGTAAATCAATTGCTTCCTATCTATACCTTCCAATGGCTGTAACAAAGTGGTGTAAGTAACTTGAAATGAAAAGTGTAACATCATGGATCTCCTGTTCAATACCGTATTATGACGTAATATGCCGTTATATCAACAGGTGCTCTCAAATATTCTCCAACAACCTTAAAGGCTTTGAAAGGAACAAAGAAAATCGAATTAATATTATTCGAGCTCAATCATATAATGTTCAATAAGAATTAGCTTCTTCACACTATAAACAAGCACAACATTACTGGTAATATACCAATAAGTCCATTCAACATATCTCGGCCAACCCCCTTAACCCCACCAAAATGCCCCACCACAGACGCGCCGACCTGCTCGAAGCAGCAACATCATTCTGCTCCAGCTTCGCGGACAAAAAGCCCCTAGACGAGATCCTCAGCCACTTCTCCCCATCCCCAGATATCCTGGCCTACGAGCACGGCCTAAAAGAACTCGCGCCGTTCCTCGGGCGGGACTTCCGCGGGCGCGAGGGCGTGCAGGCTTACTTCGAGCTAGTGGCGCGGTACCTCAATTACGAGGCCATGAGCTTCGCGGATTACGTCGTGGACGCGGCGGAGAACCGGGTCGCGGTGCGGGGCACTGCGAAGTTCACGTGGGTTGCTACGGGAGAGAGCTGGGATGAGGTTTTCGCGTATGCGTTGAAGTTCGATGAGAGCGGTAAGGTGTTGCGGTATGAGATTTGGGCTGATTCGGGAGCGGCTTATCTCGCGAGTAAGGGACTACTGCAGGGAGTGAGGGATGGGCAAGCATAGTTGGTTGGGTCTGGTGTTCTGGGATGGAAATTGTTGTTGCGAAGATAAAGAGATTGGTATCTGTTGTTACTCGGGCGAATATCCATGAATCTCGAAGAATTTGGGCTACTTTTGAGAAAAATATTTATGAATCATTCTGGAAATGGCTGTTTGAAGTGTAAATGAGTCGTGATTTCATAGCTAGGTCTAAAGACCTACGAGTCCAACAAGTTTCATCCCAATTCCATATAACCTATTACATCCACATTGCCCAGTTCCCCTCTATGTCCATCTAAGGTCAACCAAATTTATCATTACCTAGTTGAAAGTGAAAGCCTTTTCCATAGGTCCCTCCAAATGATTTTCCCCAATCCCATCCACGGATGATGTCCGTATAACCCCGCCCACCTTATTTTAACAGCCCTCATCTCCTCCGGCCTCCCTAAATATTACACCATTTACATCTCATCACTTGGTCTTCTCCTCAATCGCGACTTTGCCCTCTCCTTCCCTGACCAGTTCATCGCGGTCCCAGATTAGGGCGATAGCCGCCGCGCTAGGACCACCGATAAGTGTCCAGAAGATAGTAGTGCCGAGAGACTTCACCAGGGAGCGTCCAGAAGTCGTAACGTGGAGGTACAGGGCCCACAGCAAGACAGTCGTGTTACCGGTGTACAAGTCGTACTGGAGGAAATTGATTACGAGGGGAGCGAGATCACCCGGTCCGTAATTCAACGGGTTTAAGGCAGGCGGCGAGAAAATTGAGTGGGGCACGAAAGTGCGTAGGAAGGTAACTTGAGAGAGAACGGGAGCGAACTTAGGGAATGCGGAGGAGAGGGTCTCGCGGAGCGGAGTGGGGAGTAGGGAGATCGCTAAGATGGGGAGGTGGGTCACGGCGCTGATTGTTAGGCCGAATTGGTACACGCCGGATACGGCCACCATGAAGCCGTTACCGGGCGTAGTTAGCTTACCCTGAGCATCCTGTGGGGTGAGACTTCCGAATAAGAAGTAACAAGCATTATGGAGGACGTCTAGAATAACTATCGTCCACTATGAGGGAACGGTTAGTCGGAGTAATAATTGACTCGCAGGAAATTTCGGAGATAAAGATACGTACCAGAGGAAACGCCTGCCAGAATGCGATCCAGTTATAGTGAGTTGCGGCGCTTTGGTGGAGAAGCGCGGGCATGCTCATGACAATAGTAGGCACAACAAGCCCCAGAGTTACGGCTAAGGGTATAAGAGCGAGGTCCCAGAGATACACGAAGAGGCTTTGGCGCGCAGCGTCACCTTTGCTCTTAGCATCCTTACCGCTTAATTTTGCAATAGGCGACGTAAATATGTGAAGCGTAAGGTATAGCGGTACAATAAAAGTCCAGGTCAAGTTCTGGAAAGCAATACCAGCTGTCCCAATCCAGCTCACAATACGTCCGCGGTTTCCGGACCTTCGACCCTCGAGAACAAGCAGCGTCCAGCCTGCGGCAAATTGGGCCATGCCCCAAATATAGAAAGCTGTGACTTCCCAGCCAGCCCCACCATCGTCAATTAACGATGCGAAGAAGGCCACAAGCACCGCTAAGTACCTGTCTAGTCCTGCTATGCCAGTAAAGGCACGTTTAAAGGGTGTTGGGGCGCCGAGGATTTCCGCGCCCCCTCCGACAACCTCACGCAGCACTATTCCAAGGCCATTTGTGCTCATCTGGCCTATCGAAGAGCGGAATCCGAAGACTGAAAGTCCGGCGAAAAGCGCTGCGAGCGCCAATTTCCCTAAGGGAGCCTTACCTAAGAGTTAGTTATCTTCATGACATCTGAAGTGGGTGACATAGCCTTACCATGATAAGATAGTGTATTTGGTTAAATTATACTTATTCTAATAAACGAGGCTAAATGAGACAATATTTAGAACAAGAAAGAGATTCTAGGCTTCCATTTACTACAAAGTCGAAGGAAGGGAGCCCCGGAATTTGGTAATCAACAGGTACGCAAACAGAGCTATTATCTTCCGAGGTAAGTGGGGCAATATTTCTTAGTGAGGTCGCACTGCCAAGAAGGAGGGGTCAAGCCACATATGCAGCTACGGACTTCGGGTTCGGGATACATCAAGAAGTTATGGCGGGTTGTGGCTTAAGCCCCTCCCCCTTGTAATTCAGGGCTTCTTCTCAGCTTGAAATGTTTCGATGAAATATTAGCAACGATCTACCGTACTCCTATAAACTAACCAAAAAATCGCATGAACCGACGACCATTGTGACCAGAAGTCATCTTTCTCAACATACACGTCCCCATTGCGGACTCGCGAGGATCCTGCCGCTCCCTGATAAGCAAAATTCATGCTTGGCCCGACCGGCATTGAACCAGGGGATCTCCCCCAAGCCTGCGCGAACGTGTGCCCGTTCTGGACACGAACGTTTTCTTCCACAAATTGGTCTCCGTACCGATGACCTTGCGTCTCTAGGGAATTGATCGCCTTTTTAAACTCTCATCAATGCATTGCACAGACAATTTCAGGTACCGGATGGTAGATTGCTGGTCGGCAATGGCTATGCTAAGCTGCTTCACTTCTTCAACAGCTAGTACCAGTTCTTTCTCTGGCATTGGGAATAATTGATGCAGCAAGTCTATAAGTGACGTAATATACTCGATGAGCTGCATAGCATGTTCTCTATTATAGATCATGTGAAAGTGATATCCTTTTTCTTCAACGCATGAGGACACGAAGGTGAACGGACGATCTGAGGGCTACATAACAGCCTACTACTCCAGCTCATGAAAATAGACTTAAAAACTACAGATGGTTCGACGCTCTTGATTCTCGCGAAATCTATGTTATTGGGGAACTCTACGTTACATTTTTTACAATGTGTAGTATCGAATATTATGTTAACACGATAGAGCGATATAAGCGTCGCGAATGATCTGTGCCCGTATAAAATGGGCATTTTGTTCGGAAAAATACTACCTAGCAGCGGAGACTACCATGATTGCAGAAGTTATCACACTTCCCAGGTATGTATATCGCGTTCCCTACTTATTTTGGGGTAGAAGAGAGCTTTTATCCAGACTTTACATCCCCATAGCATTCGGTCCTTTGAGATTCGCAGTAACTGGGCCAAGCCCGGCCTGTGACATGCCCAAGTTCGTTGGAAATTTGTACTCGGAGTCCGAACCCTCGCGCGGTACCTCGGTAGGTGGCCAACCATGAACGAGTCCTAAGCGGCCGCCTTCGAATCTAAAAGGAACCTTGGCCGGCGCAGGTTCCCTAACGAGAGCTTCTTTTTTCATGCGAGAAATACTACGTGTTGACACGGGTTTTTCCAGGGGCGGTAAATTGTTGTCATCGAGCATGTCCCTCACGACACTTAGTGCTGAATTTGCAGCTCCAGAGATCCAAGTATGGTGGTATGATAGATGCTCTCCGGCAAAGTAGATATTTTCCTCGCGTCTTTGAGCCACGTCAAAGTGTGCGCGGAACTGACCCGGCAAGAACATCGCGTCGCCTGTTGCGGTTGAAGTGGACCAAACGGTATCAGAGGTTCCAATGAGAAGATCTTTGACGTCTATATTTTTGTCGCCATCCAATTTTCCCTGGTATAGTTTTTCAATACAGTCAATGGCCAGATTTCGGCGCTCAAGGGGTGTAAGAGGGACCCAATTGGAAGCGTCTGTCATCCTGAACGCGCGTGGGTTAATTCAAGCTTCATATTATCCATAGGCCTCACGAACACCCCGGAGAATACTTACCATGCATAGACAAGAAGGGCTCCTGGGCCATCTTCACCGCGACCGTTTGATGGGAAAACGACCCATCTTATTGGGAGGTCAGTCGTGCTTTGGCCGCCGTTTGAGGGGCCCGGCGAAACACGCTCCCAAAAGCGCGTTTTAAAACGTAAGCCCATTTTGTACAGAGCCTCGAAGTGTATTGACCGTATAGCCATCTCCTTCTCCGCACCCCAGTGAGGGCGGTCGGTTATCATCCGCAACGCTGCGGGCGGAATAGCAAGGACGACTCGATCAAAGGTCGCACTTAAATCGCCGTTGTAGCCTGACGTTATAATGCATACGCGGCCGTCTTCGTTTTTTTTCAAACCCGTCACGCGTGCCCCGAAGGTGATATTACTGAGTCCGACTAAGCGTGCCATGGCCTGAGGTAGTCGGCTCATTCCACCATCGATAGTTTTCCAGACTTTCTCGTCAAAATCCATGTTCTGCATGACAAGCTCTGGTACACTGAGGGCGAACTGGTTGGTCTGGGATGCTACCGTTTCAACGAAGTCAATGACCTCATCTGGCCATCCCATTACCGATTTGCAGTAGTATCGAAAGGTGAAGTCGTCGAAATTGTTCACGATTGTCTCGAAAGCTTCTTTGAAGTTTTCTTTTAGGTCATAGATAAACTGGCCAATAGCTTCTTCGAGGAGCTGTTGAGCAGTTTTCTGCGTGTAGTTTTCAGGAACATCCCATCCAATGCTTAGGGGCGTCACAGAGAACGCCTGCATCTCAGGTCTGTGGTCATTGATGAAAACGTCGTTACCAGTATCGTTCAAAATGTAGTCAATGAGTTCTATCTCCTCTGGCTTGGATACCTGGCTGTTCACGTAATTGATCAACTGGAAGACGATCTCGTGAAATTCTGAATATGGGATTCTCATTGCCCCTGCTTCGTAGTATTGATCCTTTTCGGTTGTGAAATAGTGTGTGTAAACACGACCTCCAATACGATCTGTTCCTTCGAAGATGCGTACGTAGTGACCTTCCCGGAGAAGGAGGAGTGCAGTGTACAATCCTGCGATTCCTCCACCGACGATACCAACATTAAGACCTAGATGGTAGATCAGTGAACCTTACCCGTGTCGCACAGTGAATTATCGGGACTATCCAGTACTTACGAGACATTGTGAATGAATAACTATTTCGAAGGTCGAAATTGGGTAGGCATATGTGCCGTAGGTTGCGATTTCTACGCTACGGATCATGTAATGCTCAGTTGGATGAGAGATTGCAAAGTGTTCATCCGAGCATGGATGCCTTATATGCCCATTAACGCTCAGATTGCTTACTCCCTAGTGGGTAGATGACCTCACTCCCGGCATCACTGAAAACCATCCAAAGCAGCCATAGTAGGCCCGAGGTTGTACTTAGCTCGTGCGTACCGTTTCAACTATGATATATTACTCCACGAGAAAGGATCGTTCTGAGACCACCGATCAGGCTGTCAAGTGCAACAACGAGTGGAATTATGACGACGCCTACTTAGTTGACAACAGAGATATCCAGTTTCTCGAGTAGCATGTCTCATTCTTCGAGGACTAGAGTCGGTGGTCCCGATCTTGGTACTAACACTGGCTTGTAATGCCCTCGTACCTCCAGCACTGCACTTTTATCAGAGAGAAATGGGGGTGCTACATCTCTCAGAGTTGCTCGCTATACTAGACTTTGGTGTAATATCTATTATTTGAATAACGTTACCTTGTGAGAATCTGGTGTGCTTGTTAAGGAGATCCCTCTTATTATAAACGATATCCTAAACAAAGTACCAAGTAAGGTATTGTACCCGTTTTCGTGATTTAAGTGCAGTGTTGGAGGCACGAGCGCTATATTACCTGTGCTTACCTTACTAAGTGTACGTTTAACTAGCCCTTTTTCCTGTAGTAAACTTCTCCAAATCGAGCGAAGTAGCTTTTCCAATGGAAATTATCGAATCCTATTGATGTATTGGAAGTCCGTTCGTGAGACAGCTGTTGCCGAAATCCCACATTAGATCATCTCTTACAAGAAGCACGGCACAGCGATCACGTAGTACTCTGTACGCACTAGAAAGCTAGCAAGGAATCTTGCCAAGCCTCCAGTATTAGGTCTGGAAACCTGGGGAAGGGTTCGAACATCAATTACTTGTATTTGAACTTCGTAAACGTTTCTCACGGCTAATGAGGCAGATATTCAGTGGAACAGGCTACTCCCTTCGATATCTACCATCCTTGAAATGATGTAGTCATCATAGGGGCAGCCACAAAAAGCTCGTTGAATCGCTTATCCAGCATTCTTGGCATCCGAGCCAGGGTCGACAGCGCACTGTCCCACTGGAACGCCTCCGCCCAAGATTTCACAAATTGCGTTTGAACGTCCCTCGTGTCCTCCTGGACTTCGACTTCACGGTCGCATTCTGTTAAGACGTCTTCATCATACTCATCAGTATTCCATGCCGGCGACTTCCATTTGTCGTGCACGGCGGTCCATTGCTCCGATGGGACTACGGTCGATTGATCCGGTTCCCAGTCGGGGCTGGAATATTCTTCCGCTGGGAATCCTTTCTCCGCGTCGATTTCTTGGAGCATCGCGTCCATGACGTTGAAGACCGGGAGCCGATCCTGTGACATCACCGGCGGCGGGACCATAAGCAGGACTCCGCTCATCAGACGTATGTCGCTGTTGTCGACATTAAGAAGGTTATTGATGTTATTTTTTCCTGTTGATGGATCATCTCCAGGATGATCTAATAATTGAGTGTCAGCTTTTCGTGACTGCAGGTCTTACATTTATTTTATGCACGTTTTATGAAACTCACATTCTGCCCATAACGCGGTCGGCACGGACTTGTAATCTTGGCTCATCTGCCAAATCTTTGTCTCTTCAGGCTGCGTTATTTTTACTACGAGGTTCGAATCAAGGTGATTTGAACCCATAAGTTTCATCGGTTTAGCATATATCGAGCCTGACTTAGACGCTACAGCACTAAGCTCTTTTCCATCCTCGTCGACAAGTTTTGCGTCATCGATAACCATCTTACATCCGACGAGGAAAGAAAATGTACCCCCACGGACGACCCAAGGGGCATTCTGGCCTCGAGAAGGATCCGAACTATCATTGAGCAGCCCGCTTTGTGCTAGGAATGTATGGCCCTGATTGTCGGGCTTGCGATTGATTTTAACAACTTCGGTCTCATCTTCCCCCCCTACGAGTTCGCGAATTCTCGAGTCTTCCACTGCTGCGGCCTGCGATGTCTTACTGCTTGTTTGTAGAACGAGTTCATAAAACTCATCCAGACTGATGGCAGCAGTGGTATCCCTGGAACCGCCGAATCCGATATCGAACTGAGCAACCTTGATGTCGACATGGACCTTGCCAGCGAGAGGCGGACCCCACAGGTAGAGGTCTGCTGACAGTTCGGCTGATATATGGATATGAATGAAGAGAATATCAAGATTGAAGCTGACCCCAACGCATATACCTGCTTCAGAGTAGAAATGGAAGGGTTTGTAGTTGATGAGGAAATTGGCAAATGCATCAAACCAAGCTACCACCGGCCCAGCCGAGAAAGATGCGCGGAGCCTTCCGCCGCCCATGCAAACCTTAGGAGTGATGGCGAAATATGCCTCGCCGGCGATACTCAAGTTCTTACCCAGGTGCCAACTAATAGCCAAGCGTTCTGGGTTTGGCCACCCTGCGGGAACAGCGAACGCCTGGTGGTAACCCCCGAGCGAGAATACGAAGTTGCCGACATTGTCTCGATCGGCGTGTGGGGCATCAAACCAATAGTACAGCGCAAAGCCTCCCGTGAGATGACAATTGGGGTCGAGAATGTATGATTTGGGAGATAGTTGAGCCTCTGCCTTCACGATACCATAGTCGAAGTCTACTACGACTGCGATACCCAACTCGACATGTGCAAGTTTGAAGCTATGCCCGGTGTCGGGGATGTCTACGAGCGCCACACCGAAAATTCCTAGCTTGATGGCATTCCCAAACTGCACTACAACTACCGCGTCTAGCGAGATCATCTGGAACGCATCGATCTTCATTCCGGCGGCAGCCCAAAAAGTATCGTCATGCGGTGCAAACCATCCACCTGCACCAGGATCCGTAAGCTTCTCCAACGCATCCAGTGCGGTCTCCGCCGATCCTAGTTGGGACTGGTCTACGAAAGGGAAGCTCGTGACCTGCGCCGCCGTCGGAATGCGGACCTCTGATTTATAACCAAAGCCCCCGGTGACACCCGATATTTCTGCGAATTCGAGGGTGATGAGAGGTCCGTCAAGCCTAGCGAAGACGAATATAGACGTGAACGGAGAAGCACCCTTGGGCTTTGCCTCGCCGTAGAATCCCGCTGCCTCTAGCTGGTAAGGTGTCCAGCCCACGATGAGACCTCCTGCATAATAATTCAAAGTAGAGCTTTGACCATGTCGAATTATGCCGGCGATAGTGAGCGGCTTTCGTTCAAAGGCAACAGTGAATCCTTCTAAGCTAGGAGGCAGCATTGTTACTTGTTTGAGGTCGAGGCTTGTGAGCTCTAGGTTCAGGCTAAAACCAAGCAAGGAGAGGCCGACCGGTCCCAGCTCCATTGTGGCATTGAAGCTGATATGCAGCACCTTGTCTACATATTTAAGGCCAATATTGCTGATTGAAAGTGGTCCTGACTTCTTTTTGAAGGGAGCCGAAACATTGGTTCCATCCGACTCGGATTTCTCTTCATCTCCTGCCGCGGTTATATAACGACCTGATTCAACCGCCTGCCTCTGCCTCTTCTTATTGTTGGCTTGGGATTGCACAGCTTGTCTCTTGAAGTCATAATCGAGGAGACATTCCCTTACGCCCTTCTCATCTTTGACTATGATGGCAAGATGAGACCCAGCTTCTAGAAGCACATCATTCTTGTTGGGTGTTTTCGCTTTGTCCTTGGCCACCAGAGGATGCTCTTGCATGATTAGATTGAGATTGAGGTTAGCGATGTCTTGACGAGTGAGACCCGGCATTTGAGGCCCTATTTGGTTACTTGAATCTTGGATCCACATGTAGTACATCTCATCAAATGGCTGTGTAAGATTTCCGACAAGCGGTATGTCGACTGTTGGTACAGCCGTAAGCGTAACCTTCACTAGCCTCTTCGACGGTGAAGTGGCCGGCCAGTCTTCCCCGTGTAGCTGAGCGAAGGTTAATGTTATCTGGAAATCTCCCGGAGTGACTGTCAAAGTCGTAATGAATTGAAAGTTACTGCTTCCGCCATTCCCGGTAGGACCTTTCTCCACGGCAAGTTTGATTATATCCTTATCAGGATTGAGCGTGGCATCGTTGAGGAAGCCAGGTATGTCAAGATCTTGGTCACCAAGAATGCTTCTCAAAATCTGACCAATCGTTGTTGGAGTTCCAGCGTCTAAGCTTGCCTCAATCTTCCAGGCCCTGTCCTTATACACGAAATCAAAATTGAGCTGGAGGACATCGACATCGAGTACACCCTTAAATGTGAAATCGCTACCCGACACGGTCCCGGCAGGACTTGATTCCGTCTTCTCGTAATTGTATACCAAATCCATACTTTCTACCTCAATAGACTCGATCAACGGTATCACATGGTCGCCCTCTCCCGAAGATTTGTCAAAGAATTCGTATAGGGTCGAAAGGTACAACCCGTTTAGAGAAGCACTAAGTGTCCATTTGCCGGAATTATAGTCAATGGAACCAGCGAGAGTAGCTGTGTCTTGGTGCTTAGAGTAGATGGACGGCTTCATTTCAACCATGATGCCGACACTGAGCGTGGCATTTTTGGTTTTCCACGAATATGACCCATCGATACTGATGACCCCAAGATCAAGCTGTGGCGCAGGGTATTCTTTGGATGTGTCGAAAATTTTAGATTCCACGGTACCTCCAATGGCCACGCTGTCCTGGCTCAGTACGATGTAAGCTCTACTAATCTCGGTTGGGATATTCTCTGGGACATTCTCGATTGTTACCTCCGGTATCATGGAGAGAATACTAAGAGTCTTTGCAGCATCTGTTGTTCTGGGGACTAGGTTTGATGTTGATTCATAGGCCGGCCAAAGATCGCGATCAGGTGATAGATCGAAGTCTGAAGGAGAGTGTCAGCGCCAAAAGCCCACCTCCAATTCAAGAGGACAAGACTTGCAATTCCATAAACTACCCTTGATGGATCCCCATTGTGGCCCATTATTAATCCACGAATAGTTGAGTAAGAACACCACGGGGTTTGGCTGATCTTTGGCTTGCCCAAGTGTTGTTTTAGCCTCAATATCTAGCGAGAAACTAGCAATTTTCGTCTCCTTTCCGCCTTCGGTAGCTTCTAAGCTGACCTTAATCTGCCGTAAGAAGAGGGATTTGCCAAACAAGCCGCCATTATCGAGGAGGGGTTGGATAAAGCTCGTATCAACACCTGCGAGTTCTGCAAGCCATTCCAATATAACGCTCAAGGCGTCATCAGAATCCAGCATCAGCGTCAGGTCGTACCTACGGCTATAAAAGCTGATGCCAGCGGACATCTTTAACTCCTTTCCTTTCGGTGTGATAGAGCAGTGAGCCTCGATCGAGACCTCTCCACTTTCCACAGCAACTAGCTTTCCGCCACTCGTCGCACTTGTCAACACTTTCTTGCAAATGACATCAACTCCTTCAAACTTGAAAGATGGGAGTGAGCCGGCGATGAATTCCTGGAACTGGGTTGTATTTGTCGCGTCAAGGCTGAATTGGAGCCTCACGATCGACTGGTAGTAATTCACCGGGCTAAACCAGAGCGCATTTCGCTTTGGTGAGCTGCCTTCCTTTTCAAGAGAGACAGTCCAGTTTGCAAGAACAGAAGGAGGAGAAGACCGGATACCAGCGAAATCGAATAGCCCCTTTATCGTCGACGTCGCAATATTTGAGTACCTCGGATCTAGTCCGAAATACAACATCGTACCATCCTCATTGACGCCAGGTATAGGCACTCTTGGTCCCTCTAATCCTACGTTAGGACCGAAAGAGAATAAGAGCGCCTCTGTAGAAGAACTGAAAGTCAGTCCCCATGGCTTGGTAAGGTGAAATCCGAATGATTGGATGTTTTTGTCGGATGCATTGTCGAAACTGAGTGAAAACTCCGCCGCTGGGTCTTGAAATTTCATCCATGTTGCCAAGTTATCAGAAACGTCAAATGGTACGATTAGATTGGAATCTGTCGGTAGAGTCTTCAAGATCATGACTTGATTGATTAGGGTTGACACGAAATTGTCGATGCCGGTTCCTTCAACCAGCTTCTTGTATTCTTCGTTCGGATCCGGAGTTAATTTGCTAGAGTAGATCTTGAATTTCCCGTCCGCCCCCAATAGAGAGCCGGTCTCTCGAGCCAATTCACCTTCTCCCGTCGGTATCGTCATTTCTGCCTGGGACTACCTTGATTGTTTGGGAGTGCTTTTGATAGGCCTTCCAAACGCGGTACTGTGCTCCTTGGGGGTAGGTACTGTATAGAAGAGGAAGAGGCTCGGTCGCAACAAATTTACCAGCCATTCTTCGCGCAATGCCCGTAACGAAGGACTGCCGTCAATATGCATCTATCAACCATCGAGTATGTTGTCATACGTGGTGTAGATGCGGGGCTGACTAATATAATTACGCACACACCCAATGTGTGAGTATCTCAAATATCAGCTGAAATGGGAGTCGCCGATTATCATATCGGGAGGTGGTCATCGTAATTATTGATGCCTCGACCGGCCATTGCAGCTTATCCTGCATCACCTGTTCCCGTGCCTCCGCATGCAGGAGAGAGAAAAAGATCAAAGCTGGACGGAAGTAGACCGCGAAATATTCATCTCCATGAAGGCTATCGATCTACTTGTGATTACGCCGAGAGGCCTGGAATCGTCGATTGCAAGTCCTTGGATGTGGAATGATCATCCAAGTTTTATACTGCGGCTATTGACGGAAATGGCGTATCCAAACTAGGGATGCTGATTATTGAAGGGGAGTTGGCTTGTGAGCCTCTCTGTCTGATTCCACATCACAAACAATCGGCAATTTCACAGTTCTAAGTCACTGAAGCTTAGCATCGTGCAACTTAACAGCCATGGCAGAAAGTGACGTCGTCCTCGTGCCGCTCCAGTTGCAGGCATTCGTCCTCAACCCAGAAGTGTGCAATAAGGGAGAAGATGACGACAAAGGCGCTCGAATCATCCCTATCACACAACCGAATTATACATTTTTGCGCCTTAACAACTTCATGATCCAAAGCGACGTCCTAAATCATGCCGACCTTCATAACTCTGCCCCAGCAGAGACCAATCCACGCATGTATGACATGGGTGCGCAACCTAATCCATTGCCTCGCCTTAATCGATACGGCATTTATCTTCATTGGATTCTTCCCCAAATTTACAGGTCAGGAATTGTTGCCGCCGATTCAGTCCCCCCTGAAAGACACGAAAGGGAACGTTTACAGCGTGGCCTTCCCCCTCGTGCAGATAGACGGATCAATCCGGACGCCACGAAGACGGATACACCAGAGTTTCTCCAACCTCCGACAAGATGGATTGTAATACGCAAGTTAGAACTGGATAGCGTTCAACCCACAGAGGCGAATCCATACTTCAAAGAATACGAGGCATGGGTGCTTGAAAGTGATTATCAATGGAACCTGGACGATATTCCTCTTGATTATGATCTCCAAGTAGATGTGTCGCCTTTCGTAGTAGGCCAGGCGGGAGAAAACGTCGACATCGATGAGCAAGCAGAGATCTTCATAGGCAGAAAGACGAAACTTGAAGACTATTCGCCCGACCCAAACGCAGAAACAGCCAATATTAGCCTTCTTCGGAGCAGTAACCCATTCTTTGCGGACTTCCAGCTACACAATTCAAACGTATTCAGCATCTTAGACAGCTTTGAATACTGGGATTCTACGGGCTCGCGCAAATATCTCGAGAAAGCTAACGCGAGTTACTATCTTGTTGGCTGGCACTCGAACGCCAATACCGATCCGCTATTCGACCGAAGTGGCGAATTTAGTCATTCTGAGAAGCTAGAGGGCATTTACATGACTCTGAAAGACAGTGGCATTGCTGAAATAACGAACAAGTTTCTTGAATCCAAGGACCCGATTCGGATGTGCCTTCATGGAGCTATGTATGACGTAAAGTGGGATCTCAAATCTAAACCTCAGTCCGTTCCGGCAGATGATTACTCGGAAGCCCTCCAGCAACAAGAAATCCCTGCGATATCATTAGGTACTACACCAATGGACGCACTCATCACTTACTGCACAGCCCGAAAGGGTTACGAGGGAGATGAGGTTGTAGAGAAACTAGAGGAAGACATTCTCGCTATCGATTCTCTTCTACATGCAAGGGACGATGGGGTCGAGGGTCAGCGCGAGGCCAAAGACATGATATACAACTGGAACTTCAGCCGCACCCAGGGAGGCATGCACTACTTTATCGCTGGGGAAGACAGCCAGGGGGAGTGCAAAAAGCCAAGTGATGAAACCATTGCTGCCTTGAAAAAATTGAACCAATGGCAACAAACCCTTGATGCCTGCAACCGATCAGCAATTCAGTATCGCTGGGATATATTTTCCTTGTGGTGGAAATACGTTACAGATGTGACCAACAAGCAGGAAGATGATTCGAATACTGGCATCTTCAAAAGGAAGGTTGAAGACATTTCTAAACGCTTGAGCAAACTTCAAGCCCATATCACAGAACTAGAGACAAGTATCCAAGCCCAAATAGACCAGCAAAAAGACGGATCCCTTCAGGACTTAAAGACCAACACATTGCCTTTCTACTTCCGAGCGCGGGATCCGACTGTTCTGGTGGGAGGTATTGACCCCGGTTGGCCAACGGATTACTCAGATAATGTCGCTGTTCGAATTGCTGCGCAATGTGTGATTGGATCGGAAGATATTCCACAGGGGCTGAGTGCATTGGCTACTCTGTCGTCGCAGAAATTTCCACAAACAACCCCTCTAAAGGAAGCACTAGGGTTGTTGACAGAGTTCTGGACATTGTTCCCAGCAAACCCAACTCCCGAGCTTCAAAAGGGACAGACCTACCCCCAATTTCATGACCAGGTTTCCTCCACAATGAACAATAAGCTATGGAGGGACCGTTGGGAAAACCGGCAACCGTGGTTTCCGCTCTATGTGGAGTGGGAGGTCGAATATACACATATACCTTTTGAATATTGGTCACTAGATGAGCAAGCCGCCCGTCTTTCCGCCGGTCCATTGGTTAGATACGGCGTTCCGGCTACAGATGGAACACCTCTATGGGACAAAATGAAATTAGGAGATCCAGAAAAGTCCCAGGACACTCGTACCTTGTCGGGTCGTGTGCTCATTTTACCACAGCCTAGCTTCTCACTTGCAGCAAAAGTGAAACAACTCTTTGCAGACACTCCTCCGGCTATCCTGGACGAGTATCTTGATCAAGACGAACGAGATGATCTACTAGATAATATCAGCAAATTATCATATCTCTCCTGTCCTTTGACAGGACTGACCGAGGGTCTGTTGACCTTATCTACTGGCACTCATATAAAGCCTGAGAACAAATATGTCACAGAAGACGGGCAAGAGACCACAACAGCGTTAAAAACCGCCCAATTTCCTCTTGTCTCATTAGATCAAGATAATATCCAGCTGATCAAGAACAATTCTGGTTTCACGCCTTATGCGAGCCAGAACGACTATTCCACCTTGCCATTTTGCCCCTTTAAGCCCGCCACGCACGGTCAATTCAGGTAAATTTTACCACTACCTGCACATCAGTCTAGTCTTAAATGTAGTAAACATACCCGATGCTAATTAATGGGATCTATTTTTTAGGTTCGTCAAATTAAACATCATTGATAAGTTTGGTCAGTCCATCGCTGCTATCAACCCCAAACCACGACCCGGTCCCCGAACATACCCTCCTTTATACCCATGCATCAGCGACTTCTACCAGCCGCAGCTGGTGACCGTGGACTCAGTCAAAGTAGCGAACACCGTCTACCCGAACGAGGGCACCAAGTGCGAGTTCATACAGCTTCCCCCACAAATCAATCAAAATTCGCGCTTGAACGCGGACTTTGTCATCCGGCAAAAAGAAGGCGGGGCCGGCGGCTTGTCATATTGGCGTCCTGTGACCGAGTGGGAGAATCCCATTTGGGGTTGGCTGGTTATCAACTATGCCGACTACGGAATCCAAATTTTCCTTCCTGACGGCACGTTCTACCGTGAAGTGCGCATCGGTGGCCCTAACGGGGCCCTGGCCGAACCAAAGTGGCTCCCTTTCGCGGAAGATCCCAATCTACCGCGAGACGAGAACAATACTCAGCTCGACGCTTTGGTCGACAAGCTGAGAGACAAAGACTACCTCTTAGGGTTCTGGGTCATGATTGGGAGCGCAATCCAAAATATGCCAGCTACACCTGGCTCATATGCACAATTCTTGGGCTCGATTGTTGGTAAGCCGCTGGCGCTGGCCAATATGGGCTGGTCCCTGGAATTAGACGGCCCACCGCTGCAGAACCAGAGCACCAAGGCTAAAGTTGTTGAACCTGAAATACATCTCCTTCCGGGTCAGGACTACTCGGATAGTTACGAATTCCAGGTCAAGATGGGCGACGAGCACAGAGAATACGATGGCCTAGTCGGATACTTTGACTCGATATTGGATCCTAACCCTACTGAAGATGAAGGTCGTGAGCTTATACTCGATTACGTCAACACGTATTTCGTGGCTGAGACGCCCGGAGATAAACCTGCGGCGGACAGTTTGCATCCAATCAGCACTTCCAATTATCCCAAATTCCAGCCATACTGGGTCCCGCCGTTCCCTAATGATAGCGCCGGCAATGAAGAATACGCGCCACCATACGTCACACCCGAGCAATACGCCGAAGCTCGGAATAGTAAGATGCGCGTCTTCGGGGCTATCTTGGATCCCTTCACTCCCACACACGGGTTATCCTCTTTCCTGCCAGCCAAATCACTACAGCTGCCGTCTTGGACATGGCAAAATGCGATGCAAAACATTACCGCCTTCTTCCACTCGGGCCCACTTAACGTGACCCAAGACGTCGGCACCTACGACAATTCACATCCGCTGACCACCTCCTCAATGAAGGATGCGCCGGCACGCAATATCTCACTTCCCTCGTTGGGAGCCGGGGACTGGAATTGGCTGCAGCCGTTCGTTGACCCTGATTCAACTCAAGACTTAACGGTGTTTAATGCATTCGGCATTGAAAAGAAGGGGAATTTGATGACCCCCGGGTTCCAGAAAGCGCCGTATACTGCGGTAGAGGGGTTCCTACAGCTGAGGCGTCCGATTATGGTGGATAACCCCCAGGATAACTAAGGTGAAAGAGACGGTGTCTACTATTCTATATCAGTAGTTATGACCTAAACGGAAGGTTAGAAGCCCTCCTCGATTTCTAGAAATTTTATTTCTTTCTAGCATCCTTATTGTTCCTTGAAATCTCACTTCAGAAAATTTTCCATTATCCATAAGTCATCCTTATGCCACATTTTAATCGCCCGAAAAGACGTACATTAGACACTCTGCACTGGTATGCTCACGCGACACTTGAAATATCTCGGAGGCAGAGTTAGCACTACGATACCCAATATTTAATAATGCACATCACCTCGGAATCATTGGGCGATTAAAACGCTAGGTTTTATAAGAGGACTCGTTTGCTTTTATATATTACGACGATAATACTCCTCTAATGTTCAACTAATAACCACTCCCTTACTAAGGCAAGTCCCCCCTGATAGCTAGTGGAAGCAATAAACTAATCGCTCTCGCCGGTACCAATATAATCCTTGAGGTGCACAAACTTACCCGGGGAAGTACCCGTAGCAGCATAGAAAATGTGGTTGTACCCGCCCGCGTATATCACGGCGATCTGACTATCCGCGTCCACAGAGCGAGAGTCCGTAATCGCCTCAGCCGAGCCCCAGACACCGTCTTCCTTTATCACCTTGCGTAGGTCACCATGGCTGGTCCTGTAGTACAGGTAGACCTTCCCATTAGCGTGCACGGCACTTAGGGGAGACTTTTCCGCCGCGTCGGCATACTGGATGGGCGAGTCTAAGAAAAGAGAATTCGTTAGTGGGTCTGGAGATATAAATACAGCTAGGGATGATCGTATGAATATTTTGACGGCTTACCTGATCCGTGAGCCTCAAACTCTCGAATGGAATTCTTTGTTTGGTAAATGACGAAGCGGCTATCGTTGCTAGGGACGTAGTATGCAGCGAGTCCTGATCCCGGCAAGATCGCTGGGGTATCGTCATACGACGCCGGGTTGCTGTCGCCGACGATCTCCTCCTTGATAACAAGTGCGTTCCCATTGCCACCCCTATTCGGTCAATTAGCTACTCGATACAGCTTCCTACTCAATGGAGACCTGAATTAGAGAGGAACTGGGAGAAAGCACAAGAAACTTACGAGAAGTAGAAGACCCAGGCCACTTCAGCCGACGAGCAAGCAGCTATGGAAGTGTTTCCCAGCTCGGTAGAAGTAAGAGAACGGTAGATAGGGGAGATGATGGAGACATCATTCTGGGTAGGCGGCGCGGGGTCCTGAACACCTGAAGGCACCTTGACATCCTGCTGCTTCTGCTTAGTGAAACCAAACACGAGGCCGACACCAGCAAGATCCGCACTGGCGATGTGAGAGGGGTTGACGATGTATCCGGGCTGGTCGGTCCCGGACGCTACGTAAATGACGTCGGAGGGATCCTGCCCCTTGCCCTCACTTCGCTGTTCAAGGCCTAAGTTGTTGTTGCTGGTGTTGTAAAAGAGGTTGACCTGCTTCCCAGCAGGTGCTTGGAGGCCAGGAAGAGTAGCAATGGCAACCATTTTGACGATATGGTAAGATAAAGGGGGCTTGTTGAGATGAGACACGCTTTTATGGTGAGTCGTGTATTTCTACGATTGAATGTCAAGATGAACTTCTCAATTATATCTGCGTTAACCTTAGAAGGGGTATTTATAATACTTGTTAATCAAACAAAAGGCAGTAAGATTCACGAAGTCCTTCTCATCGCAATAAGACGGCGACCTCATCTAGAAAGCCTCGCCGTATTTTGATCCGCTCGTATTGACCCAAGTACAGCCTCTCAAGATTATGATACCTCTACTCTCTTCAACCAAAGAGAAAAATTTCCAGGGCAATGCCACAAAGGGCATAAGCTTGGAAGGGGACGATGCTGAGGAGCATACGTGACCATCTTTGCATTTTGCCATTACATGATAATGCAGTTGAGCACTGACTCCAACCTCCAATTACGTTACAATCCTGACAATATTGTCACCAAGTGCGCTGTGTGAAGTCGGAATGATCGGCTAAGCACAATACAGCTGAAGTCAGCGACGAGGTCGAGAGGGTTCTCGGCTTCTCTTCTAAGACATGGTCTAGGTCACGACACCACCAACTGCACCTGGCGTCACTCGTCACAAATTGTAGGTGCTTTTTACAAAGGTCAGTGACCGGTAATTAGATGAATCACTATGTTCACCCCCCTACACTAATTCAACTGAATCCCCTCCCGTTGCATACTTTTATGCATCGGATACCCTAGACTAGGCATATTCGCCACGGCGCGGCCCGTCCGATGACCCATAGCGGGGTGGAAATTAGGCCGTGGACGGGTAAGACTGCGGGTGGCCGTTCGTAAGCCATGTACTTAGAAGTCACTTTTTCGATGTGGAACATATTGGTACATCCAGAGATTTAATTTGCGTGGGTGGAGTTCAGGGGCGGGGGAGCTGAAGAACTATAACGCTAGTATCACAGGCGCTATCAGCCCTCTGTCCCTAGGGTGGCTCTTCTCTGGCCTCATCCCTGGAGGCAATATTTTTATCTATTCGTAAGAGATCTGGGAGAACATCGTTAAGCCTCTATTCTGGACCCAACTTACGACTACGCTTCAAATTATTACCCAAACCTCGATTGGTTGTGACCATGGTCGTCATATTCACTGGGGGAAAGAGCACCGCCATCAATTCTCCTCGCCATTTGACACTCCGTCATGCTAGGCGTACTGTTTTTCGCTCAAAGCTAGCTCTAGGGTTAGCTTCCGCTGAGGATGACGATGGGCCAGATTTGGCTCCGGGAGAAGAAAGGCTCAATTCGTTCTGGGCACCAGCTTTAGTAGCCGGACCCAAGTATGAAATAACCGCCACTCAGACCGTGAACGCACCTTCAAACGATTCGCTGTTACTCGTCTCGAGACAAGATTTCACTGTCGATGCGCCGCAATTCTCTCTACCTGAAGGCTCTATCTACTCTACATACCCGCCTCCGGCATACCCAGACGATCATCGCATTCTTCCTCATATCGTTCTTAGTGACCCTCACTTGCCATGGGAAAGAATCGGCAGTCCAAGCACTGAGAAGGTTCCGGATAATCGTAACAAGGTACCGTGGCTGGTGCTACTCAGTTTCACTCAAGATGAATTGAAGCTTCAACCAGGCACCTTAGGGAGTCTTGATTTCAAGCAGAATGCAACCCTTTCTATCAAAATGACAGTCGGCGACCTCCAGCAACTCCCCAATGTTGCAACTCCAAATTACAAAGACGTTGTCGATGTCGCGGACAGGACAGGGGAATTCGTATTCATCAAGCCGGATCTATTCAAAAGCCTATTCTCCAAATTTGACAGCGAAAATAACCGTGTGGATGCGAAAACGCCATATACTCAGAGTTACAAGTTTCTTTCGCATGTGCGAAAGATCAACACTACCGGTATGGCAGTTGCTGGTACTGAAGATGTCGGCATATTTTCGGTTGTGGTGAGTGGTCGAACTGGTCCAATGCATAACAAGGCCCCAGCAACCGTAGCTGTTCATCTACTCTCAATAGAGGGCGTGGAAGACATGGAGTTTCCAGGCGCAGATAAAAACTTTGTAAGTCTGTGCTCGTTGCACAGCTGGAACTATACCGTCATGCCCCCAGGAATGCTCAACGTCTTCGACGCATTTACGGCTCTCGGTAAAACACTCAATGTTCTACGGCCTCCTGATGAAATAATAAATTCTCTCAGGGGGACTGACAGAGTACCAAACCGGGTTGCCAGTCGACTGAAAGATGGGTACTCTCTTGTTAAATACCGTTTGCAAACGGGCGAGCAGACCGTGGCGCTGTGTAGGGGGCCATTCACCCCTTCAATTGTTCTACGGTTTGATCAATTCGATAAATGTTCCAATTCCGGCCAAGACTTGCAAATCCTCGACCAGGAAATCGGTATCATGGATGTAACCTATTCTTCGGCTTGGCAGTTGGGGCGTGTCCTCGCCGCAGGCGACCAGAGCTTCACCGCAGCGCTTTCGCGCTTCAGGAGTGCTATCCATACAGCGGCGATAAAGGCCTCAAAGGAGGAAGCTATTATCCAAACTGGAACGAGGCAGAGTTTCCGAAGCAGGACAGACGTACTAGGCGACCTAAAGGAGACGGTGAAGAATTTAGACCAAATTCACCTCCCCCAGCGCAGAGTCGGTAACGGCAATAATGACGACGGAAACGAACCAACCCACCCGAGGCTTCCTGATGACCGCTGGTACAGACGACCATTGAAAAAGAAAGAGTATCCTCACCTCGGTCTCAATCAAGACTTGGTCGGGGATAAGTACTTAACCTTTGCTATCCAAGCAGCTCTGGAACTGTCCATGGCAAAAAATGATGAAGTATACGACGAAACCAATTCGCCGGTTTCTACGGACTGGATGGTGATTCTAGCCTGGATAATGGACCGCATGTTCCTTGCTGGGGTGCCAGCTCATTACTTACTCACCGATCCCAGCCATCTAGGCCCGGAGAGCCTGCGCTTCTTTCACATCGACCCGAATTGGGTAGATGCACTAATTGATGGAGCATTAAGTCTTGGCAATCATCAAGGTACGGACAAAGATCGTGAGGCTATCAAGTGTGCTATCAACAGGTATGTGGAATACCTGCCATCGAACCAGCCCCACCGTCCCCAGATTCCAACGTATGGTTTCTATCTAAGGTCGGATCTCGTCACCATGTTCCCGGATCTCAAAGTTACCACCTTACCAGAGCCACCAGAGGGAACACGCCCCGAGCGTGCACCTCTGCTGCGACACGAGATTGTCACCGATGGCGTAATGCTCGGGCTCTTCGATCGGGTCCCCGGCTCGGATGAGTTTACGGGTCTCAAGTTCACCCAGCCGCCTCACCAACAGCGATTTGCAGCCGCCGACAGCTTATCTACTGATAGGGTAACTATCAACATAAGAAAGCAGTCTACCGTCTCACAAGAAGAACGAAAGAACGACCCGAACCCCCATAGACCGCTTCAAGAAATTGAGATGCATCCTGGAGATCAGGATAACTGGTTTGTATGGGACTCTAAACCGAAACCATCTTCTCGTGCTTCGGAGAGCGATGAAGAGGAAAGCGACGATGGTGAAGATGACGACCTCGGACCCGAAAATGATCTACGCGTTCTTCGATTGCCCCACTACGCGGATGAGCAATTGGTTATTTTGCAAGATAAAATGGGTACATTTGTAGATGGGGATGGACATGACAAGAAGTACTTTGACGACAACACAGCTACATCCGCACTGTTTGCCATGCAGCTGAATGATCCGATCTACTACCTTCAGATCAATCTCCAAGGGAATACAGCTCTTAAAGACCTACAACCATCGGTCGCGGGAAAGGCAGAGTCTTCCTTGGAAACTAAGCTTCGTAAACTGCAGCTTGTCAAACATGCCGTCGTGCCAAACTTAACCAAGAGCAACGGCAATACCGATGACGATGATGGTGATTCCGAAATAATAGAGCAATCATCTGATAACACTGCCTACCGCGCTGAGCCCGCACCATTGACACACGTGCCTTCCAACGCTCCCCATGTACGTCCAATGGTCACGGCGACGCTAGAACAGGCCATGAGCTCACCGAATCCGCACGGGGTTCCAATGCCTGAACTCGATAATCTTCCATCTACATTCAACACCGCCCAGGATCCAGCTAGTGCGCCGATTTTCCAGTGTCGTGTTTACACGCTTCAGGACAGAGTAGTGATGCTAGACAAGGACGGTATGAAGCAGGACCTTGTCTTCTCGGTAATCGTAAAGAATAACGAGCTCAGCGACTACCAACTGATGGAGTTCGATATCGCGGTGCCGCTGGGGCCAACGACAGACCACACGGGAAATAGACTGTTAGAGACGTACGACGGATCCGGCGCCACTATGCTAAGTAACCTGCGATTCAACGTACTGGCGTCGTTTACAACCATGCCTAACTCGAATCTCCGGTGTTTGTTGCTGAGGCTCGTGCCCCGAAGCAGAAAGGGTTACATTAGCATTCGTGATGTTCATGAGCTTGGGTTTATACTAAGTCTGGCGAAGATAAATGAGTATGACACAGACCAGAGGTTGGTGACGCTCTACACGTCGGCCTATTATAAGTATATACATGAGGCCGAACCGCGAACGGATCAGTTCACAGTTGTTATTCAGAAATAGGCGCATGAGCGATCGTAAGAAGGATGCGAAGGGCATGCCGTATTTTGATTTGCAATCAATTCTTCCTAGTATTATCTAATTTGAATTAGAATCCAATCGTCTAGACAGGTGTCTAAAATGGGTTGTGATCTTCCATCTTCAGAATTAAAACGTCAAGGAACCTATTTTTCCCCATAAGTACTACCTACATGCCCTAATCTATTCATAGGCCATACGGGAGGCCCTCCTAACTCATCCCAAAGATATAGGTACGTAGGTACGCTATATCCCATAGCAGAATATCCCCACTCAGAACCCGTCTACGTTTCCTCCATTTTTTTAATTCATAATATATTTCAAAAGTGACATGACAGGTAGATTGATGTGGAGAGATAAAAGTCAAGTTTCATTCACTGCTTTGCCCTAACTATGTTTAGGTAGCTTACTATGTTAGCCTCCTCCCTCCAACGTAGGTGCGTAGGTACCCTGATTCCTCTTACACATCCCCATGAGCATACCTACCCCTAGTAATCATCCATCCTTACCAAGTGGTTTAATCATCCGGTGGCTCATCCGATGGCTTCTGAAAGTCCACCGGGCCTCGGAATTGGTAAATAGGTAGAAACTGAGAGAGATTCGCCCGATCGATCACTTTGACTAGTAGGTGCGTGCAGTTAGCACACGGTGGGATGAGATTTCTAAATTCATAAACGCCCATCGGGTTTCCATTGTCATCTTTCCTCTCAACCCGTTCCAGCATTTTGTCCTCGTAGTAAGCTAGGGATTTCGTTCCATCCTGCTTCTCGACATCGTCTACGGCTCCGAACTTCATTGCGACGCCGTATGTCCTGGTGTTGCCATCCATTTCTCTATGATAGAATATGTCAGTACAAGGTCTAGAATGAAAACTCAGTAAGTACGGACTTACGAAAGTAGTTGGAAAAAGGGATAGATCTCCGCGCAATTGCCAAACTTCCAAAACTTTTCTAGGGTATTCTCGAATTTCCAAGGCATTACCCTCCCCTCCGAAGTCTCGATGGGGACCTTTACACCGGGGAATTCGCTCAGCATGTCGAACCTTGTGACACGGAGGTTTTCCACCAGAGATACATGAAACCCCGCCAGCGAAGCACCAAGAGAAAATTCTATTAGCTTTCCACGACCAGGCTCGGGATCGGTCCACGTGCACTGGAATATGGTAGGCGGTGAAAGCCTGATAACCGTCAGCTATCCCACATAATGTAAATGAAGAAATTGAAATGCGTCTCACGTTTTTCTGACAAGGCATCTGGACCACCGCGCATACACCGCAGTGAGAGGAAGGAAGAAGTTGTATCTAGTGTGCGAAAACATCTTGTGTTAGCATTTTATTCGCCAGTTTCTCAGATCTATTAGAATGTTAAAACTCACTGTAAGAGGTTAGCAACGGAAATACGAGAAATTCGAGGATGGTTCTAGAAAAGGGGGTTTAAAATGCTCAAACGAGATGTTTTCGTACGTACCTTGTCGGCTGCTGGAGGGGCAGGACCTAGCTTTGTGAAGAATAGCCCCAACAGGTCAATATGTGACCAGAAGAACTTCTTCCGTCTGTCGGATCCCTCGTAGCTTATCGGGAATCCATTGAAACTCCAATTTACATTATTATTACACACCGTCGATATTCTTTCTGTCTTTATGCGAAGAATGTGTTGCTTCGGAGGAGGTTGTGAGAAATTGGATCCTTCTTCTGGGTTGGAACTATGTGATATAATACATTTAACACATATCCTCTATCAAGGTCTAATGACATCCTACCATAGACTTTTTATATTGCGGCAGATACTTTCGATGATGGCTTTGCCGCTTCTCTCTCCGTCCGTGTTAGCAGGCAAATTGGAAGCGATTTTATCGAGTTTCTCGAGAATCTAAATCGATACCAGTATGCCTTTAGCCTTATATTCTTGAGCGAGTCTAGTGTTATAAGTTGATACAAACCTTTCCTGGATCCTTTATTTTGTAGAGTTTCCTGAGAGTGGTCTTATCGTCTGCCGGGTCATTGTATTGAATCACATCCCAGTCTAGGAACACTGTTGTGGCCATCCTATTTTAGGTAGGTAGGTATAAGATCTTATGGCGAATCTTGGATTAGTGTTAATCTTTAAGCTCTTCTAGGGGATGCTAGGACGTTTTAATAGTGCCATGCCCATGCCTTGAGTGCGGCAGCCAACATTTCTCTTCTCAGTGTACATTCTGAGGTACTGCGCGGTACCTCCTTAAGTATTCTACTTTGCAAGGTACATATGCATTTTTTAAGGGTGATAGCCACATATGTCATACAGAATCCATTATAAGAACTATCGGGTCATCTCCATTGCCTTTAACAGTCAGCCGGCAGCCGAAAGTGGGGTATGCTGCATATCTCACCATCCGGTGATCTTCACGGACATTGCCAAATCGGGTATCCTCCCTCTGTTCTCTCTCCGGGCCAGGACACGTTGAGATGTAATAATTGGGAGATGCCTGTGCTTGAGTCAAGTATCCAATATATACAGTCTCTTAAAACTCAGGTGCTTTTTTCCTTGGCAACCCGTTGACATTTACCAACACAACGCAAGTCGATTCAGCGTATGTAGATAGTCATGGTTGAAACAAAAACTGTCAACGAAAGAATTGTGACAGCCACAAATGTACGTCGTCAGAACCCAGTGTTGTAATGTTATCAGACCCCCCTCTAACCCTCTAACCCTCATTCCTCATTCCTCATTCTTATTATATACGCATGCAAATATACTAAAAGAAACTGGCGAGTAAGGCCATCCCACCTCCTGGGTGGTCAACCGACTACGCCGATATGGGTGGTAATGATGAATGGTCGGCAGATGGACTTATAAGGAGCATGCTAGAAGGCGTTTCTATTAACACTGAGGTTCTACAGCCGCTATTCGCGATGGAGGCTTATACTGGAGGCTCCCTCACTCTATTTGAGGCGGGCAAGACAGGTAGCACGCAGTACTACTTCTACAGTCCGATAGAGGGCTCGTTATGGCGCATCACGAAGTTGAACGATCTTGCTTCCATCACCGAGGCTATCAAGAATAAAGGCGCGAAGAGCCTGGATGTTGAGGAGGTGCTATGACCGGTGTATACAAGGGACCTAGCGCTGTTTAAACGCTATAACTATAAGGAATTTCAGTGACCAACTGTACTGTGTGATATTGGCCAATCGAAAAAACAGAATTCCCAAGCCCCGCTTTTACTTAGCAACCTACAGTGCGTAGTGCATCATATACAACAGAACCAAGTGGGCGACGGCCGCAATACAGGGAACCTAAATGTTGAGAGAGAGGTCCTAGTGACTTAGGCGAACGTAGAACACCATAATTGTACAAGTAGGGATCGCGCAAGTACCTAGCTGCCCCAATGCCCTAAAGGGTGGTGCTGAGGAAGACTCCTTTACTGGAGCCCTATAGCTGTCTGTAGTGGCTATTTACAGTGACCCATTTTCGCTAAAAACACGCAGGATCGGGTAGCTGAAACCGGCTTTATTCACAGTACTCTAGGGCTGTGCTAGGCGTATACCTACCTAGGGAGGCAGGTACGCTCTGCGCACAAAATTATAGTGGCTGTAACAAGGTTTCTAGCTTCGCCTATTTTAGCGCTTTACTCCCCTATATTACAGCTATCACCCACCTATGTTGGTTGCGGACAATATTTCGGCTTGGAATTCAACGACGGAACCATGTAACTCAAATGATTTGGCGACAAGATCAGATGTGAGAATACATGGATGGTAATGGGCTTAGCTACATGCTGCGAGCATGAGTATATCCTATGATATGCCAGCTTAATATAGCCATCTAAAGGTCATAAGCATCGCCAAAGATTGATGACATTCCATCTATTCGTATCCCCTACCTTTTATCCCTTAGCCGCAAACCAGCTCATCAGCCGGCCTCTTCCCACGCAAATTTGGTTCTTTCACCCCATCTACGCTATCGGTCTTCGGTAACTCCTCCTCAACACCCTTACCCCCCTTTGCGCCCTCCTCCGCAGCTTTCGCAGCCTGCTCCTGTTTCTTCTTCTCCTTCTTACTTAGGCTAATACTTCCATTCGCTAGCGCCTCCTTCGGCAGAGGCCTGATAATCGGCTGCGCGACCCACCACGGCCTCTTACACTTCCTAACCGTAGCGACCGAGCTCTCGTGGTCGTCTTCCGCATCCCCGCTTTTCTCCTCCGCGGCCCCGGCTTTCAGCTCCGGCGTCGGTTCCTCGACACTCTTACCGTCTGTCCTCTCGTACTCGATCAGGCCTTCGGCGACCCTGCGCTCCACCATTTCTAGCACGTTTTCAATGGCGGGGATATCAGCGGCATGACACCTAGCGAGCGCGTCTCGTATGTCCGTATGTACAGATATGAAGTGCCGGAGGAGGTGGAATAAGTGGGGCCGGATCGCAATAAGGTTCGGCGAAACGCACTTCTCGCTCTTTCCCCCGCCGTCCCTCCTCCGCTTCTTGCGTGCCGGTCCTTCCTCTTCTTGCTCCGCATCTTTTGCTTTGCCCTCCGAGATCCATGCCTCGTCGTCCCCGATGACGAATAAGGGCCTACGTGTAGGCGGTTCGTGTTGAAGAACGTGCTTGTGTATTATGTCCATATAACGCCTAAACACGGCGTCTACGCGGTAGCCACCCTTGCCGTCTTTGCCCCTCCAATACTCCCGCCCTTCCTGTCCCGGAGCAGGTACCTGTGCGAAGATTGCGGGGTCGCTTAGGTTACCTTCCGCACTCATAACAGCGTCAGCCCCGGTGGCCTCAAGACACCGCTCCAAGTCATCGTGTTGGAGTATATTTCCATTAGCGAAAATGACCGTCTCTTGAGGCAGATTTTCTCTTAAATAGCGCAGATATTCCCAATCCGCAACTCCCGTCAAGTGTCCCTTCTGCTCTCGCCTCCGCCCGTGCACCGTAATGATACTTGCGCCCGCCGCCAGCACGTTCTTAGCGTAGGCAAGGGTGGCCTCTTTGGTCTCCAATATCCGTATTTTGGCTGTGACGGGTACGGGAAGCTTCTCATGAAGGGTGTTGATCAGCTTGTAGATGAGTTCTTGGTTCTCTTGCAAGAATGCGCCGTAGTGGCCTTTTCGCGCAATACCCTGCGGACAACCTAAGTTCAGGTCTACAGCATCGCAATAAGGTGCAACCTGTGTCGCAGCGCCAAGAAGATGTTCTGGGTCATTGGCACAGAATTGTACAAATAAAGGACGGTCGAATGCCGGGTTGCCGTCGAGGAAGGGCAGAGGCTGGGGGGGTTGTTCGGAGTCTGTGGGCGCGGAAGGTTGAGTAGCCTCGAAATGTGTATCTCTATATTTCGGCGTCTCTTCAAATAATCGAGCATGGAACATGGGTGTATAAGCTAAGACTTTTGAATTCTCGGCGGGTGTGAGGAACGATCTAGTGAGCATGCGCCAAGCCTAATATTTAACGACAGTCAGTTACTATACAATCTCAAGGAGCACAAGTCAACTATAAAGAAGACATACGAACTCCGACTGGTCGACCATTGGCGCAAGCACAAACTTAGGGCTGCCAATGCTTTCATAAAATGCCCGTCCATGCAACTTCGCCTTGACCGCGGTCGTTTCTCCATTTACTGTGTTAGAAGCCATTGCGACGTAGTTTCTAGCTATCAATTTCCAGCCGGAGCCGGGAATCTTCCAGCGCGAACCTAGTCTTCTTGCAACCTCCAGGATGACGATTTTGTACTCTGAATCTTGCAGCTGAAGAGGCTTGGGAAAGTTCTAATGACAATTAGTTTTCTAAGAAAAGCACTAGAACTATTGCTTATCGATAAATCCACATCGATATCTCTTATCGCGTTATATCCGATATCTCCGCTGCGTAGTCGATTACCTAATCTCCTGCCCCTATTTCAATACACTAGGAGGAGTATTGAAGATATTGTGAAGACGTAATCGTTGGCAAAACTAAAGCGCTTTTTGAGCGACATTTGCTATCAGTAGGCGATCCTCAATGTTCTAAAGATGTTGATATCCAATTAATCAACTATTAGAGTAGATGACATCCATTTGACCAATGTCTATTCGATTAACCATGGATGCGAGCTACTAGGTCTACAATACCAGCATATCCTTATCCACAATCATGCCTATCGTGCATATGTATATTGAGAAAGAAAGTAGCCAGTATTGATTTGTGAAGATGAATTACTCCTCGCAGGAATGTTAGTATCTAACATCCATAGACCCATATGGGAGATTTATAGCATATGTGGGAAGGTCATCAGGAAGCATTGCTGGAGTGGTGAAGCTAAAGGATATCACATGACCTACGGGCGACCCGGAGATTGGAAAGGGGGGTTGGCAAGCTAGTGGCAACAGCAAGCACCCGATCATTTTACTTACCAACATCCACCATGCGGCGGCTAACATCTCGTATAAATCGCCCGAGTACTTGTACAAATGGGCGATCGCGCTGGACCACTGCGACCTCTTGGCGGGCTATCTAAACCCCCCACGGTTAGACTAGATAGTCGCTAACGAAGACCCTGGAGAGAGCAAGCGTCACGATACTACGCAGAAACAGGGTCGTGCGGACAAATTCTTCCGAATATAAGGTGATCTCTCTTTGCCGATTAGCCCTCATGTTAGATACCGAAAGACACGGAACATAAGATATGGGGCAATTCATACTGGTGTCGTCTACGATGGGATTTCGGGAGTGGTTGAAGACAACACAACACCAGGATTGTTATGGACTTGAAATTAATGTAGGTACCTAGGTATTCACTCTTTCTCTAGCCCGAAATACGTGGTGAGCTTAAATCTTTCACTAATAGTACATTACTTCCATTCCCTAGAGCAAACATCATCATGGTCTCGAGGTCGTGAACGAAAAGACAAAATGTATTGTTCCTCTCTTGCTCGAATTTCAAATGCTAACTCCCTTCATTTCCCTTGTCTAGAAATTAGGATGATGCAACACCCTGTAGATACATACATCTATGCTCGGTTCCAAAATGTTGGCCTTGCTCAGTTGCATCTTCGAGGGCGAGGAAGAACTTTAATGTGATAGATACGTGGGTAGGCAAGGGGGGAGATGAAGATGCCGTTTTATTTTTCAATACTCCACCAACAAGATCGAAATCACACTTTCGGCCGGTTCGGTCTTTTAATCCCCATGAGCTCCTAGCCTCAGAGCTATGTACTCCTCTCCCCATTCCGAGAAACGGGCCGGGTCAACTGGGTCAACACTCCTGCACCCAGTTCAGTTTTCCCCTCCAGGATAGGCCGGACTGTGCACTATCATACATGACACAAGAAGTAAGTGACTCTAAATAAGAGTACAGGCCACAACTTGTTCCAGAACGTAATAGAAACGGACCTTGAGAGGTAACCTCTCGCAAAAAAAAAAGCTTTCACAGGTCCGGCGTCCTTGGTAGTCATCGGGTCCGCCGTTGCTAGCCATGCTCGGTTCGATATTATAACAACAGGTTTGTTTTTGTGCTCGGAAAATAGCAAGATACTGTAAATTCGAAAACGCCTTGACACCTTACTATGCTGAACCTGTGCAAACGCCGTAGACTTTAAGAGTGGCAAATACATGATTGCGGGCCTATGAGCCTTCAATCGAGAACGGAATCATTTTTACTGATATTTCGTAGTTTGGCGCTTGTCGTCATTAGAAAAAGTGCGTATAAATCTTGGACGTCTCGTGAACTTCCATTTCCTAGAATCTAGTCTTAGTAAACAATATCATGGGAACCTATAATGCTCTTCGATTGGGTCTTACCATTTTGAAGCTGTTCAATTCCTCCTTGATTTGTTGGGCAAGCATTGGCGTTAAGCGATTGCAAGTTGCGATATCGCCACGACGGTCATACTCGCCACTCGGCCAAGTGTCATAGAAGACGATACGTGGGCTGAAAGTAGCATTTCGCTTGCTGTTACCACCTTGAGGTGTTGTAGGCGCACTCCTAGTGTCTTGACGAAGTCGAAGCGCTGACACGAAATAGTCTTCGCTGCCAATAGCAACAGACCCGCTTCGTCTGTGACCCTGTACTTCGTCATTTGGGGTACTGGGTGCACTGGAACTCGGGGAATTCGAAACGTTGGGGATGTTCGGGAGGTCGAACGTAGGACCTTTAATCTCGGGTCCTCGGTTGACTGGGCTCGGAGAGTTGCTACGGGCTGGAAAAATGTTAGAAATTTGATAGGCATCGATTCGCCCTCTAGATTTGGCTTACTTTTTAGGATACCCTTTCGGATCGTCGCAAGCACCTCAGCTCTCTCCCTCTCACCACCAACTATGCTCTTTCTCGCACCAGAATTATCCGTGCCCGAACTTCCAAGACGGTCAGATGATAGAATATCTGCTGTCGCGTCGACCGAGTTGTTCTCCAGATGAGGGAATCCAGTACCACCGGCTTGCTGTGAGTGGGGATCAACATTGACGTTAACCCTCTCCCGCTCAGCTTCCACTGTTACCATAGACACTTCGGCCTGGGAAACTTGGGGCAATTTTAATTCCTCAGTGGGTGATCCGATGATGGATTTAGGCCGGAATAATCCAACTAATGATCTACCACCTTTCTTCATCCCACGTCCCATCTTACGGAGCATTATTGACGCAGACGATGCTGTCGAGGAAATGGAAAGGTTATCAGTAGACCCGGAGAAGAGCTTGGTGCCAGAATAGATGCTGCTTCCGATACCACTCTCTTCTTGTTTCTGTGCAATCCGCGCTTGTTCCTCCTCGTACAGGTCCTCAGGCCTGGGTTCTTTGTGTAATCTTGAGTGCTCATTTTGCGATGCCTTGGTCGGGTCAGAGGTGGTGATATCCTGGCCTGTAACTTTCCTAAGTTCAGCGGCGCTCCCGAAAGAGAAGGCTCGCCGTAATCGGGACGTCTTGCTCTTAGATTTACCTCCCTTCTCGTTAATTGCAGCGAGCTGCTTGGCCGCAGGACTATCGGCGATCGAATTGGAAGACGGCGCCGACGACTTGGCTGGAGGCGGTTCGGATGAATTGGCGGGGGCTCCTGAGTCATCGGACGAAGACCCGGGACCCATGGTTACCGGCTTCGACAGGGGAGATGGATTAATAGTGCGTTTGCCGACATCAGTTGATGAACCACGAGGCGGAATATTCACCTGCTTTGATTGATCGTGGCCGGTCTTCTTGTCTGCAGAGGTGGAGGTGGAGGCGGGGCTGGCCGTGGGGGCAGATGCACTGGAGTTTCGATTGGCAGACTGTGATAGCAGGTTCAGTTAGTATCTTAGTGAGGCAATACCTGGTTCGCCATCACCTGATTGGACAATCGATCGGAGACTTTTTCCCTCAAACTATTCCAAGGGGTTAATACTTACCGAAGACGGCCTAGAATTGCTGCTCCCGCTGGAAACAAGACTCTCGGAACTGCCATTAATGCGATGCATAGTATTCTTTTCGACTGGCCCGTTGGCAGAAAGGCCGACAATAGGTCGAGGAGTTATTTTCTGGCTCTTATCTGAACTACCATGTTTCCTTGACGCGGCTAACGATTCTAGGCGGAGTGATTCTTCCGCTTTCTTGAACTCCTGCGGGGTCGGGGGGTTGGGATAATCGGAAGAATTGATGGAGTGTATGCTACGCCGTCGAAATCTCTTAGCTTCTTCCTCGGTAGGATGCCGATATAGTTGCATATCATCCACCGCCATGGACCCGTAGGCACTATGCGGCCTACCCACAGGGATTACTGTATTTCTAGGCGTTCCTGCTTTCCTGTCGGGCATAGCTCGAGGATTGTAAAGATGAACAACAGTAGCCATGCCGGAACCTGATGGCATTGCCGAACTCTGCTGCTGCTGTTGCGCTTGTTGTGTCTGCATAACACTAGGTGACGAGTCTGTGTATCTCGCAGTTGGTCGCCTGTATCGTTCAGGCGTTGCTTTCGCAGCAGCAACTTGTGCAAATGTGGGTTGGTTAGATGAGATGTTTAACGGTGCAAGCTGAGGTCGAGGTCCGGATGCAGAGGCAACCCGAGAATCATCTTGAGACATCCCATTGGGCATTGACGGATGGCCGTTATTATTACCCGGTGTGTTGGAATTTGCAGGACGGGAACGCGCCGAAGCGTTCGGATCTGCCATCTGCATATTCGGAACACTTGTCGACGAACGGTAGGTCCCGTATTGCTGCCATTGTCCGCCGTTAGCTAGATTTGGCGTAGCTGTGAAGGCGTATGGCTGAACCGGTGCGGAGGTATTGCCACGATATACAGTCGGCCCTCCACCAACGCTCCCAGATAGGCCATGATAATTGTTCCTCTGAGCATTACCCATGTACGCCGGGTTAGGCTGGGTTCCTGATGGTCCTGGCATCCTTCCCGATGCTGAGCTGGGTCTGGTCTGAAGCAATGTCACTGTTCCACTTTGCTGAGGATATGTTTGGACCAACGCAGCCATATTCAAAGATCTAGAAGCCCGAATGGTCGGATGAGCGGGCTTACGAACGAAGGAATTCGGTTCGCTTGTTTAATCTATTGGCTATAGAAGAAGCTTTGAACGAAAGAAGAGGGGTTCCTCGAACGGGGCAGGGTGGATGTCTTTAAAAAGAGTTATTGTCAGCGAGCGATTCCCTAGGTATGTATGTACGTATATAGCAATCCGATCAATCCAGTGATGAAACCACGATGCCTAAAATCGAGGTTCGCATCCGAGTAGATACGGTGCATAGGTAAATCAGGATAGAAATGCACACCTTTAGATTACCGACACCCAATAATTAGTACACTCAAGGAGGTAGGAATGTCGGTCAAGTGATGACAGTGATCCGAATTGGAGATTAAAGATGGTAACGTTGATGGAAAGTGAGAAGGGCGCCTGCGACCAGGGAGAAAACGAGTGATGATCTCCGGAGGGAAGTCTACTATTACCGTAGACAACCACGTCGACCTAAGTGTGCCGAGTATCCCACGACAGCTGGTCTCGGAGAAAGGGCCGGATCGGGTTCGATGTATTTTCGGTGCCACGATTGACACGGAGAGGGAATAAACGAAACTCTAGTGGGAGAACATGGGAGAGGCTATCGTAAGTGACCCTATCCGCGTTATTGTCGGCCAGGAAGGAAGAGAATAATTATTGTTTTTGTGAAGTTTGTTGATTTTTAATAGATGCGAAGGCCACTTAATCCGATGGTACTGGACGGCCTGAAACAAAAACCAAATGGAAGATGACACGGAAGAGACGAAATGGGGATGGAGAATTGGATTGAATTTGAAAAAGGGATGACGGAGGAAAAAAAAACGTTTAGGGACTTTGGGCTAAAGGGGGGGAAACCGCGAGATAATCACAACAACAAAACAGAGTGCAATTTCTGAATAACGCTATGTACTAGGTAGTCAAGTAAATAGAGAATATGACTAAGGGGGGCAGGGAAGAAGGAGAGAGGTGTAAGGGGGGGAAAGAGGGTTGATGTTATTCAGAAGTGCATTGGGATGGAGAAGGAAAGAAGTTTGGAAGTTGAGGTTTGAAATTCCATGTGTATTCCAATCTTTCCAATCTTTCAGGCAAGGCAGTGCCAGTTCAAGGTCAGTTAGTTAGCGCAAGTTACCTAGCAGATTAGCGCGTATCGTAGCGTCCTTGTAGCGTTGTTGTAGCGTTGTCGTAGCGTTGTATCCAATTCTACAGGAACGGTATGGGATGTACATACATGCTGTATCCCAGGTACCTACGTATTCTAGGGTGCTACTATCAACGGTACCTAGGTGCATGCTTGAAGGGACTGCCCAGGTGCGAATGTGGGTCGCCCATGTCGCCCATACAGCCATCATATCGCCCATAGCACTTTCACTTGAGCAAAGTAAGACCCCGTGTAATGGCCGTCTGGTTGCTGCAGGTGCTAGCCGGATGAAGGTAGCTTGTACGAGGGAGACGACCCACAGTCGTCAGAGTGACTAATAAGGGAGTACCTGCTTCCCTTTCGAAATACCCGGAACTGGAGGAGAAGGTTGGACATCTGGATGTACTCGGGTATCTAAGTATTTAACCCACGATGGTAGAGACTACCTAAGGTATGGTACATTCATACTTCAACGTTAAATCGTTAAATGGATGCTGACCTTGAATCTTGAAGAAAAACAACAAATCCACCAATCCGTTAACCGACAACTGTAAAACCGATCTCGCCTCTTCAATCGCACCCGCCTTTAAATGGTTGGACACATGCTACTATGTAATGACACAAATAAACGAACTGTTCGCCTTACGACGACGCGGAATAAGAAAAAGAAGAGAGACAAAATTTCCATATCGACGAATTGCATCACACGCATGAATTCCTACCCGTATCACGGTCCATCATATATGTAGATATGGGCTGATGTAGGTGACTTGACTGCATGACAATATTACAGGTCGTTCTGATCGTTCTAACACCGCCTATTCGATACAACGATGTACCCTATTCAGCCACTTTACATACCGAATTTCAGCGCGTTTACCACAGAAAAGGGGTGCGCTAACAAGCTTCCAAAGCTCTCCAGGGCTATTACCGTCGTTGTTTTTGTTTGCTTAGCGGATACGTGTTTTCTTTCTTCTAGGTAAATATCCAAGTCCCGCGACCGCGCTATCTCTTATTACAGGGCTTCCTCCTAGATATGCTACTAAACCCCATTCATACAAGCCTATATGCCAATTGGCCGGGATTGTTGACGAGACAATGATCGTTTATTGGTCTATGCTCATTGCCCATGTCGTCCATTCCGCGCTAGACAAGAGCACGACTAGGGATCGGGGGATGCTTTACAGCATGACGCGGCGGCCATACGGAGTACAGTACATAAATCGATGGAGCCCTGGAAGAAAGTCGCCGCACACCGTTTCTGCATCCATGGTTCGATTGCTTTGTCCATCCAAGAATTCCCAATTCTGAATGCGAGAGAGCGACGTCTATGTGTGGGGTGGTTGGAAGACCGAGTGGATTCCAGGTTCTTTGCTAGCGAGCTTCGAGAAGATTTTGATGTTAGACACGACAAGCAAGCAATCAAAGTCTCACAAGAAGAGCCGAGCCTCGGTGACTATACATACAGTACTATGTGTGTATCATAGCCTCAATTCAGGGGAATGACGTGACCGTCGTACGTGGAGGCTCTGAGATTGACATGCGAATTCAGACTACGGGATGACTTCCGTCATACTCTGATAGTCTACACACATACGGCCAAGGGGTTACATCTTACCTACATATGCACCTGTATACTTGAGCAGCAAGTGTCATCTTTTTTCTCCCCGTCAATCATGAAAATCAGTAAGACGAAGATGCCAGTATTCGGATTCTTCGAACATTAGTGTTTCGTCCTCCCAGACTTGCATTAATATGCACTAATTACCTAGTGCTTCAAACCGCTTCCAGAAAGAAACACTAGAAGCGAGTAAGCAAGTTCGGCAACTACATGTACGAATTGCGCCAGCGATGCATCTAAGCGATTCAGGCATAGCAACCCTAGAATACACATACCTAAATAGGCACCTAGGTATTATTAAGATGTCCAGATGTCCTCCTTTTCGAGACCTAAAGTTTGTGTTTCGACATCGATCGGCGGATAGCCACACAGGTCACGCAGGCCACGCAAGAAGACATATCTTGATAGATCGACATGGAGAGATGCGCAGATAAGTTGAAAGCCCATGTTTTAAGGGTGTCTTGTTTTCTGCAGGTACCGTGGTTTGTCCTCTTGTACTGTAGGGAGTGACGGGACCACCGGAGATCATTCATTTCGAGATGTCGAAAAGGGAAGATCCCCCAGCATTGAGAACCAATCCACACTAGCGATCAACACTGCACTTTACTCGTTTAAGTCAACGATTGATGATTTCTCATGTAGATGGAACTACCTGAGGGAACAATGCGTCCGGAGCTTCAAACCACTAGGAAAAGATGAAGTTACGTGCGCGCAGGCGTGCTAGGTGACAACCATAATCGAGCCATAAAAATAACGAAACGAAAAGCGTGTGGCTTCGAATTTTCAATGAGTTACCTTGAGATACATATGTGATATACTCACTACAGTTGTACCAAGTTGTACCAGTTGGCATACATCAAGTTTCCGCACAGTAGCCGGAATTTTTAGCTATGCAATAAGCCGACAAGTAAGCCGGGATTGGTACAGAATGAAATTGAAGCAAGGTAGACCCTGTACGATGCTTAAGGACATACTACGTACCTAATTAGCTACATACATCACTACCTGCACGTATTATTGTGAGTAATCACAGAAATAAATATTGTACAAAAAGCAATGTCATCTCCCATCAACGTCGGATGTGTTCCTTCGTGCTGTTTTACATTCATCCAAATTATCAGCAAGCAAGATCCACCACGAGGAGATCACCGATCTGGGGATCTTTAAAAAGAAGCAGAGACCAACAAGTTCCAAGCGTTATGGCGAACCGGTTAGATGCACAAGAAATATCAGTCCAAGCGAGAAAACGGGCTAATTTTCACCGTTTTGGCATCTTTTTAGCAACGGTTTAGATCCGTCCGTGGAGATCTTTCCCCCCTTTTCCCCACGTCCACCTTATTGTTGTGTGTTATTATTAGAAGGACCCCCGTATCGAGCCCCTATTTTTTTTTTTACTCTTTGATCTGCATATCGCACTTCGTATAAGAGCTTAATGCGAGTGTGCTTCTTCTTGATGAAAAGTTTCAATTGAAGTTGATAGCATTATGCCAATTCGTTTTTCACCGTTCTCATCAGCGATGGTTAATGGTACATATTGAAACAAAGAAAGCATACCTATATCCCGTTTACCTAGTTCTATACTTAGGGAGGTATCTATAAGCTCCTTCATTCGCTACCTACTATTAGTGAGATAATCTTGTTTGTGAGTCCTGTGGTTGGCGTCAACGACCGAGGATGATGTCCTTCCCTGCCTTAATTAGAAGGTCTATGTTCCTAAAAAGGCACTACGCACGAATTCCTTGGACATTTCAACTGTAACCTTAGGTTATGTCTTGGAAATGCGATCCAAAATCAGCAAAGCGCCGCCCCATGTCCAATACGGAAGGTATTTCTACCTTCTTATATCTCCAGGCTTGGCTATATGCGACAACAGCCGCTGCAGGGATGTCGTTGAAATTTCCAAGTTTGCGTCCGAATATCTAACAAGGCACTAGCCTTCAATGCATATATTTATATTACATACTACTCGAATATAGAAGTAGGATCGTGGTAAAACGCAATGTTCCTCATTCAGTGCTTTTCAATCTTCCGATGGCTCTCACAAGACTTCGATCTGCATTACCTAGACGATACGACTTCGCCTCCGGGTCTTACTATATAGCGTGGATAAGAATGGCCGAAAACAAGTCTAAGAGATGATACCAGTGCCCCGGTTCAAACAATAAAGTGGTCTTTCAGCAATTGAGACGTTCGCAATGCCCACGACACTCACCGCGCAATCAATTGTTATTGTATTTGTCCCATGCGACCTCCGAGTCTCACATATCGACATGTTTCCTCTGAGATCTGAATTAGGGCCTTCACCGTGTGTCAGAAGCCGAGGTGACATTTTCGCGTGGTCAGGAGCTACCACCATCCCTACTTGCTAATCGTCGACCTTCAACTCATAGCCAATGAAATTTGGCAATTAATGAGTCGAAAAGTCGGAAAGGGGTACAATTGGCTTGAGAATAATATCTCAATGCCGTACTTCTGCATCTACACTCGGGATGTTGCATGCCCGATGCTTTACATACTACATGGGTCACGAAAGTATACGTTGTTAACCCACCTATTCAATTCCACGTTCTACTGTCAATAATTAACATGTACATAATAGTATGTCAAGTATGTGAGGATAACCAACACAGCGTACGTCAATCTGATATGCCAACGCTGCAGTATTGAAATCGTAGGAAATCATATAATTCACCTAGATCTCGAACATCTTGGCGATTTCCTACGAACTACACAGATGTACTCCAATATTCCTTACTAGCACTGGCTTGTGGCGCCTCCTCGTGCCTACGGCACTGCGCTTTAATTAGGAAAACGGGCAGCGATTGCTACAATACCTTACTTTGTATGTGGCATCTTATATAATAAGAAGTATCTCCTTAACAAATACACCAAATTCTCAAAATGGCAACGATGTTTAAGATGTTAAGGACTACACCAAAATCCAGTATATCGGTTAACCTTCGGAGATGTAGCAATCGCTGCCCGTTTTCCTAATTAAAGCGCAGTGCCGTAGGCACGAGGAGGCGCCACAAGCCAGTGCTAGTACCCCGCGGCCATCTGAATGATATCCATAGGTACATCCATGCAAGATCTTATTACTATCGCTAAATCGCTCGGTCAGCAAACAAGCACATCATGCACTCGCTATCCACCGCGCTCTCATTAGCATATCGAGGATGCATGGGCAAATCGGGTCGACCTAGGCTACAAAAACATCAAGCAGCTAGTTTCCAGATCTCGCGTCATACGAGGAGGATTGTGTTGCCAGCATCGCAAACCGCATGCAAGACAATCCGTGACGTCTTCCCCCACAGACAGATCAGTTGATCTAGGCATCCTACTACGACGATCTCGTCCCAAGGTTAGGGATCGTGGGTCGTTTTGAAACGTACTTGGTTGACCGCCTGTGTAACTAAGCTAGGGGATCAACTCCACGAGCTCAAGACCCCTCTTGTTTAAGCGGGCGTATATCAGCCATTCGGACGTCATAGTGAGGTTCCACGAGTGAAGTGTACGGTTCGACACCGATTGTCCGGGCCTGAATAAGCTTGTTGCCCCGCGGGTGTCCGCTCCCCTGTGTACTTGGACCACCGCATATAAAACCACGACATAACTTATCCGAGGTTTCTTCTTCAAACCACTTTCGAGGATTCTTAATTGAAAATTACTACCTATCTATCATAGTTACGCGTAATGACAGTTGCTCTAGTTCACATCTCCCTCGTTCTCGTCAAAGTTCCTGCAGTGGTGTACGTAATCCTCGCTGACACGAAGTCTCGAGATAGAGATATCAACGAATTGGGATGGCAACCCCAGACCTAAAAGACATGCTCCGAAGCTCGGGCCCTCGTATCCGGCGCGTCCCGCAGCGATGGGTGCGCCGAAATGTAGGACTTGCGGCTAGCGGCCTCGAGAATAGCGTTGCTTACCGCGGGTAAATCGGCAACGTGCTGATATCTGCTGCTGAAAACCAAAACACGCAGCTATTCGAGTGAATCGGAGATAAAAATGCGGTAATCAGGTACTACCATGCCTATAGTCATGTAAGATACCGATACGCGGAAAACCGGATCACTGCGTTTAAGAGAAGACATTTCCAACCAATATCTCGGTCATACTCCGATGTGGATAGATGGTTTGCTTGTTCTAACCCACTCTAGACTATCAGCTAGGGTATAGCCAATCTGTAAATCTGTGTCACATGGAAATGAGGCGTCTTTGAAGAAGACGGAGGGTCATTAATATGCTCACCACGTTCTAGATCCGGAAGCGAGGCGGCCACATCCCGGTCATACGTAGCCGAATCAACGACAATTAAAACGCCATTTCTATGCGCCACAGAGGTTGGGAAACGGGAACCGAGTTGTTGGGAAGCAATTAAGTAAGGGCTCTGCGTGGGCGGCTGTCGCTACGCTTTATTGCTAAACTGCCGGCTGCGTGTTACGCAGGTTGGTATCCGAAGGCTGGATCTAGTGCGCTTTTTGAGGGAAATTTATTGGCCAATGCCATTTTTACAGGTAAATTCATCGGAATCAAGTTGATTGTGTTCATTTTAGAGAAGATACTAGTAGGCATCTGGGCTGTGATCTTTCTATCTCGTAAGCTTTCAAAGCTGCTCGGCGCGCAATCATTTCCGCAGATTGACTGAGTTTTCAGTCTAGGTACATAAACGTGGCTCCCAACTCCATAACTTCCGTCTCTTTGCAATATAAAAACATGTAGAATATCACCTATCTAGAAGGTATTCCATAGTTACACGTCCATATAAATCCATGATAGGGTAATACTTTAGAAGATTGTGGCGTCTTGCCGGTTACTACTTCGCAGCTGAGCATCCTCATTCGCAAACACATCTCTTGTTAAAGAAATATCTGTAGCCTCTAAGAAAGCTCTTCTTGCCGCCACAGTCTCACTACTCATGTAGGTAATATTGTTACCTAGAATCTAAGAGCAAATGATATCGAATAGACTATCAAAGACATGTGAACCCAATTTACAATGGCACAAACTAATACATCATAAGTAAACACTAAGACAAAAAGCATTTATATAAATAGTATCTACCTACTAGGTAGTACCTATCTAATTAAGCTATCTACAGTATACACGCAGTACAAGAAGGATTCGAATAGCTTAAAAGTCTTGTTCCACCACTGTGGTGTCTTCCACATCGAGAATCGGTGACTCAGCTTGATGTAAAAATAAGCAACTGTAATACCATCGCGTTCCCATCCACCTTTGACTGCTTAATTGGTATCTTCTTGAGAAGGTACTCATGAAGTTGACTCGGAATTTTTCTCCTACTACAATCCATAAATCTATCTTTCGTATGAAGCTCGTCTCGCTAAGTGAATTTTAAACATCAGTTAGCCATGCTATTCCTTCACGCTCTGAAGAATGAACTAATGAATTTGGCACAAGTTTGTCACTGATGCAGAGTAGAGCGAAGTCGGTGTTGCTTTCCAGCCGATTTTGATTCGTATCTCGTTTCTCATCCAATTAGAATATCAATAATATGCGATATAGGTATAATTCCGATCATAAATCATTCCCACGCAACCCATGCAATTGCGCTTCCAACGCCAATTAATTCGACGATCGCGATCGTGGAGCGAAGACTGTATCAAACAGACAAAATGTAGACGACAAAAAGCGTGCCCTGAGAAGCCATTCTCAGGTTCTACAGGGCACGCTTAGTCCTTCTTGAAGGCGTGCTTGAAGGCATTAGACCAGCCACCGAATAAGTACTGGTCGGTATGCCGCCCGCAGTGGGTGTAGACATTAACAGTGGGCGAGTGCGGCTTCGAGGATTTATGGTTGTCCGGCGATGGTTGGTGGTGGTAGCCAAACGACTTGCGATACTCATCGAACCGACTGATCCTGTGTGTTTCCTGTGGGCGGTTAGACCCGAGGAGTTGTGTGTGGCTAGTAATGCTACCAACCTTGCTATTGTCCGAGTAGGAGGAGTCGAAGCTGTCTTGGCGGCCGTGGGAGTGGGAGGTCTCGCTAGAGGCTCTGATGTTGAGCGGGGCGGGAGGAGCAGCTCGCGACGAAGGCATCATCGATTGGGTTGGTCGATGCTTATGTCAATTGGTAGTGGGGTTTGATGACAAAGTATCTACAACGTAGCTGACTATAGATACCAGTGACGGAAAAAGGCTTTCGATGCGAAAGTGGTAATTTCAAAATAGCGTTTGGGCTTCGGAAGTCTCTGACTCTCAGAGTGATATGTTGAGTCTTATTAATAAATATATGTGTGTGGTGATAGTAAGCTTCAAGCTTTTGGAGCGCAACTGTTGGTGACAGCTATGACAGCTATGGTGCAAATCAAAAAGTAGAATGAGTGCCCTCCAGGGTTGGCAATTGCGCACTCCTGGTGCAGTTTATGTATGATGGCTATAAAACAAACCAAACGGAAAGACGGCAGAGGAAGCTGGGGTCCTTGCAAAAATTCGCTGCCTGGAAATGGTCTATATATACATACATATCTGTTTACTACCGACCCGTACGTATTCTTCTTGACAGGGAAGCTTGGCGGCTCAAATGACGGACCACTTGGACCGACCTGGGAAGATCGTTGATTAGCATGCTTACGAGGGGCACAGAGCTGGGATGGTTGAATGGATGGATTCGTGCGAGGCAATTGGGCACAGGGTGTTATCTGTCTCCTCGGCCAATGGGTATTTGGATGAAGGAAGACGGTACTGCAGGGAGACTGAGCAACAGACGGTGTGTGACTGAGGACAGAAGCGACTGAAGCAACTGCAAGCACTACTATTAGTCACCCCGCGAGCGATCTTCTGGCGCAAGTGGAACTTGCTAGTCAGCCCTATTAGAATTGGAGGTGCCGTGACACGCAGCCAAGACATCCTCCTGTATGTATTTCGATCAGGTCGGTAACCTTCCAGGGTTAGTCGTCATCGTTGGGTACAGCGATGCCCGAAGAGACAGTGCTCCAATGCAGCCGCCTCTTCGCCTGAAACGACATTACGAAGAAGCGAAGCTGTAGCTGTCCCTAATAGGTATCTCAAGGGTATTTCGAAGGTATCTCGAGGGGTATCTCGAGGGTCCAGACGCTGCTATGATACCGAGCGGGCTGGTCACGAGTGACTAGAGAGGAACTAACTTTGCCAATGCTGCCAATGTTGATGGACAAAACAGGTTATTTGAAATGGCGGAGTCACAAATGATTGGAAATTTCCGGATGCCACCGATGGAATTGATGCCATTGGCAAAAGCGCGCAACCAGCTTGTTGCTTTCGACGACCGACGGCAGCTCTAGTACGGATAAACGGCATGTGATTAGATTATTCGACGGGACGCGAACCATTGCCTTGTCCGGAGCTGTGCCGATGATCCAGTCATGGAGTGGGGATCATCCTCCATGTGGGATCGGTGCAGCTAGAAATGTTGCTGCCTGAGGCGAATCGGGTAAAGCTGAGTCAACTAGGTAATAATTCGTGCATGTTGGAAGTTTGAAAGTTTGAAAGTTTGAAAGTTTCGAAGTTTACAAGTTTGTGAATTGGAAACTTTATGAAGATTCAAAGATATGGAAATGACGAAGAACATCTGGAACTAGAGTGATGAAGCTTCAACTTCATAAACTTACCTACTATGTAACTGTAGTTTGTAGTTTCCTAAATATCTCAAATACCTACCAGGTAATTGCAAGGTTCAACGTTGTAGGCAATATCCTAGTCATACTGAACTGAACCGGCACACAAAGCCGACCGACGCACGTGCAGTATCTGACTAAGCAAAATCTGATCCACAAGTTTTAAGGCCGCTAAGGTTGTTGCCTCAGGCACTAACAAATAATAGCTCAACCCACCAAGCCCGGCGTCGGCAAGCGGGCTAAGAGTAAAAAAAACATTGGACCCTCCACGTACCTGATTGTACCCACGCAACCACGTTCCCTACCCCTTTGAGCGGCTCATAGGGCTGACCTTGAGTTTTGAGCCGCATGGTAGCGCCGTCGATATGATGCAAATCTGGGGATGGGTCCTTAGAGATATTCAGGTCGAAGATGATGAACTTGCATTTCGCATTTGATTACGCGTGCATCCGTCGCCGGGCGGGCGAGGGGCAAAAATTAGTCAATTACATAGCAAATGTGCAGGCGACCCAAGAAAAGAGGATATATGATGAGTTTGGATATTAGAACGTGAAGATATCTAGGATCTGAACAATGTCGAGATTAAGATGTTGAAATTTGGGAGTGACGATGAATGGATTGTCGGAGTCGTCGGGGTAGAGTTGTTTTGGTAAATTTTTGGTATGACACGCAAAATAAATCTTGGCGGGTACAATTTGGTTGAATTTGATTGGCTATCAATTAATTTCACTGTGGAACATTGGTGTTTTGCAGTGGTCTGTGCTCCCTTATCCGCCTGTGCAGAAAGCAGAAAGCGCAGAAACGCGCGACAAGTGACTACCTAAACCCTTACTAACTCCCCCCCAGAGCTCCTTCACTCTTCAGCTTGCGCTTTTCACGCTTTTCACGCAATTCGTAACTCGCCCCGACAACTTCCTTCATTTGTCATTTCATTTTTTATCATTCGACATCTCGACCAGGCTACGTCCACCCCTATTCAAATTATCCTTCATCATTCAACGTTATCAATGTTTGTCGTCAGCCTGCGCCACTTCTCTATTATTTGATACAGCATACAGCATATCCCATATCCCATATTTTTGCATATGCCTTCTAAAGACGCCCCTTGTCCGGATCTTCCTACATAGCCATTGATTTCAATCGAGAACCCTGCATCATCTTAATAACAGCATCTTAGCTATTGATCTCATTCAACGGTATCGACTTCGAATTTCCTGACACTCCGTCTCCGTCGCGTCCTTGCCGTCGTGTCTGTTTGTAGATATTATATCTCGATAGTCCGGAGAATCCCTAATACGTCCGCCTGTCGTCCCCTTAATCAGGTAGCCGACTAGACAACCGCGATACCATCGAAGACAACCCCAGACAAGCATCCGTCGACGAGCCGCCCAATCGAATTGCCATATGCCGTAGTCCGAGTATCAAGGGGCACGTTGCCGTGTGAATTGTGGTAGTCTCGCTGTGATTACCCGTTCCACTCCACTCTCGATTTAGTCCTGAAGTCCGAACTACAACGACGATAGTTTTGCAGTGTCGAATATCGACAATACTCCGGTCTTGAGTCTTTTCTTGTCTTTTGAGACAACTTCTGGGTATGATCACCCTGTAATGAAGTGACGAAATATAGAGCAAGGTAGACTCTATACTAATATATCGTATCTTTAGCTTTGGAGTTATTTTATAACTGCCACCCCTTTCGCTGCACATCCGGGTTTTCTTGCCCCTTTTATACCTAGAGGTGGGTGTCTGTCTCAAGTTGCAACTATTCGGCTCCCTATTATCGTTCCTTGGCGACGATTGTAAACCATTTAGGAGGTTCAATCATCACTTGCTCGTAGACAACAACATGATACTAGTCGACTAAGATTCGAGTGTCTGTTGGTTCTGAATTCCCTATGATTTAGTCCACTTCTCAGCCTGTTCTGTTTCCCCCCATCTTTCTAATTTATCTTCATCAACCTCCAAGACATACCAACATCTCGAATTCCTGCTAACTCTGCCAATTTAAAAGTCTTCGAATTTTGCTTGAAGGCTCTCCAGCATGGCTGGTAAACGAAAGAGAGATATTCTGGATGGTTTCGATCCAAACAAGTCTGATTCCGACGACGAGAATTTTGAGCCCGACGTCGACCGCCCACGCTCACAGAAGAAATCGCGCGCTCATAGAGCGAACAAGTCTGTTTCTCGTAAAAAAGGTAGATATCGGGGTTCCGACATTGACGACGATGAGGATCTCGATGATAGTGATCAGGAGAATTCGTTTGCTGAAGATGACGATGAGCCAGAACCTTTAATTAACGAGACCACTGGCCGTCGCGTCCGAAAAGCGGCTACAAAACACCAAAGCTACAAAGAAAGCTCAGAAGACGAGGAAGATTTAATTGGTGACTCAAATGAGGAGAAGGATGACCTTATCAAGGAACCGCCTAAGAAATCCCCCCGCCAGAGAAAATTAATAACTCTTCGGGTTCCCCCGTCTGCGCGTAAGACGCGCGCCGCTTCCAATACCAACGCGCCTCCGGTCGGGATTAGGAGAAGTACCCGAGCTCGTACGGTTGATGAAGACGATGCTGATTTACTTGAACTGTCGGTGTCTGGCAAGCATGCAAGACCAGCTCGCGGCTCTAAGAGTAGGAGTCCCGAAGCTTTTAGCCGAGCCACTCGGCCTACTCGTAGCGGAAAGGGCATCAAGCAGACTGTGCCTACTGTACTAGAGGCTGATACTCAAGAAGAGAACCCGCCTCCCGAAGTCGAAGCAGCTGAAGATCCTGGCATCCAAGATGTTGCTGCGACTGAGGGAAATGCAACCGGCCAGTCAAATGCCGAGCATGATGCCGATGCCGATGCCGACGCTGATGCCGACGCGGACGCTGACGCTGACGCCGATGCTGATGCTGATGCTGATGCTGACCACGACGAGCCTATGGAGACAGTAGAACCTAATGACAGAATGGACGTGGATGAGGAAGATGACGAGGATGTCGCTCCTGTTTCACGCAAAACTCGTGGTGCGAGAGCGAACCAGTCGACGGCCGCTGTTGCAATCGCTGGCGTTGAGGATGAAAGCCCGGTGAAGCGGACTCGCCGACTAACTCGCAAGTCTCGGATAGGAAAGTCGCTCAAAGAACCTAGCAGCGACTTTGAGCCCGGAAATGATTCCGAAGATGAGAACGAGTCCGACTCCGAGGCTCACAAGGATGATGCGGGCGATGACGATGACGAGAACTCGAGTCCTAGTGCCCGCGGACGAAGGTCATCTAGAGGAAAGGGAAGACAATCTGCGAGAAGATCTCAACGACGCAATGAGTCAGGAGATGAAGACGAGGTCGATGGAGATGAAGTGGCAGAAGAACTCGCGGACCTTACGCAAGATTCTCGTTCGCGTAGGGCGCGCCGCTCACCCCAAATTCTCTTTGATAATAGGGAGGCAACAAGACGTCGTAGAGGCCAGCCGGTGAATTACGCGATACCGCCGCTCACTGCCATTCCTCTAGAACAGGAAGAAGACAACGATGATGCAGCTGCGACAACAAATCGCCGCCGCGGACGTGGGAATGGAGGAGGCGCCTGGGAGCACAATCTACACACCGTTGCCGGTGCACTGGGCGGTGTTGGTCTTTCTGGCGCGCTGCTCGGCGGACCTTGGGGAACCGGCGCGGCGGGCGGTGCGGATTCCGATAGTAGCGACGACGAGATGAACCATCGCTCGGGCGGAGGAGGAATGGTGGGCATGACACCAACTTCCGCAGCTCCACCTAACCCTGGACAGCCTCTTGGAAACAAGGAGGGTGGTGGTCTTATGGCAGCACCTACGCTAAATGTTGGCAAAATTAAGAATTCCAAGGCCCTCGCCGATGCCGACCCCTTGGGTGTTGATATGAACGTCGATTTCAATTCAGTCGGTGGCTTACAAGGCCATATCGAGCAACTTAAAGAAATGGTACAGCTGCCCCTTCTTTACCCGGAACTTTTCGCAAAGTTTCACGTCACCCCTCCGAGAGGCGTGTTATTCCATGGTCCTCCGGGAACAGGAAAGACGTTGCTTGCCCGAGCTCTTGCGAATACCGTTAGCGTTAGTGGTAAGAAGATTACGTTCTATATGCGCAAGGGCGCTGATGCGCTGAGCAAATGGGTTGGTGAAGCTGAAAAGCAATTACGCCTTCTCTTCGAGGAAGCTAGGAAAACACAACCTAGCATTATATTTTTCGACGAGATTGATGGACTTGCACCTGTTCGGTCCAGCAAGCAAGAGCAGATCCATGCGTCGATTGTGTCCACCCTGCTCGCTCTGATGGATGGAATGGATGGTCGCGGTCAAGTCATTGTCATCGGTGCTACCAATAGACCGGACAGTGTGGACCCTGCTCTACGCCGTCCAGGACGTTTCGATCGGGAATTTTACTTTCCCTTGCCCGACATCGATGGCCGCAAGTCAATCATCGACATTCACACCAAAGATTGGGGCCTTTCTGACGATTTCAAGATGTCTTTGGCTAAAGACACGAAGGGTTACGGTGGTGCCGACCTACGTGCCATGTGCACCGAGGCGGCCATCAACGCCATTCAAAGAACGTACCCTCAGATCTATTCATCGAAGGAGAAACTCGTCGTCGACCCTGGCAAGATAGACGTGCACATGACTGACTTTATGCTCTCCAAGAACAAAATTGTTCCCTCTTCAGAAAGGTCTGCCACTTCTGGGGCAGCCCCATTCCCTAAGCCCATCGAACCACTCCTTCGACGCCAATTCGAGACTATAACCAATGCATTAGACAGTGTGTTGCCTCGCAAGAAGAAGGTGACAGCATTGGATGAAGCCATGTTTGAGCCTTATGACGATGAGGATTTCGGATTTAGCCGGGAAGCCTTGCAACGAGAGTTCCACCAATTTCGCGTGTATCGCCCGCGACTTCTAATTTGCGGCTCTCAAGGAATGGGCCAAGTCTACATCACTGCTGCCATCCTCCACTATCTTGAAGGGGTTCACATACAGAACTTCGATCTACCCAATATACTTGGTCATTCTATGGTATGTCTCATCAACTTACTGGAACCATTCTTCTCCGGACGATAACTAACTTATCAGCAGTCCCCCGAACAAGTACTGTTCGGTCTTTTCGCCGAAGCCAGACGACAGAAGCCCAGCGTTATCTTCATTCCGAACGTCGACATATGGTATGATGCGCTGGCTGGTTCTACTACGTTGACTGCGTTTATGTCCATGCTAAGAGCGATACAACCTACTGATTCGATTATGGTTGTGGGAACTGCGGAAACCGAGATGCAAGATATTCATCCTGATCTGAAGCGCGATCTTTTTGGATTGTCGAACTCGAACTTCGTCCAAATTGCCCGGCCACTTAAGGTAAGTTAACTATGTGTTGAACGACTGGATTATAGCTAATAGTGTATAGGAAAACCGGCGCGAATACTTCAGCAGGATATTGGAACATGTGCAAAGATACCCTAAGGATTTCCCCGATCCTGCTAACAGGAGAAAGAGAGTTCTCGAAGTACTTCCCGTGGCCACCCCGGCGCCGCCCAAGCAGCTTACGCTTGAAGAGATCAAGGCCGAGAATCTGCAATATCGACGAGCCCTTAATCTGTTGAAGGTCCATCTGTTACCCATAATGGAACAGATCAAGCGCAAGTATCGGGTGTTTCGCAACCCGTTCATACCACAATCGAAATACCAATACCTCTTCGACGAGGCAGACCCTAATTATGTTAGACCTGACGTACCGAACGCCCCGCCCCGCCCTTACGAGATTGGTAAAGACGCTGAAGGAACTCCGGGTATTATCGATACCGCGACAAAGAAGTTCCTCTACAACCTTGATACCGTCACGATCGAGACGAGACTTGCCAATACCTATTATATTACCCCAGAGGCATTTTTGAAGGATGTGCGGTCTTTCGTGGCTGACTCCGAGGCTCTCAATGATCATTCCTCATCTTTAAAAGCAAACGAGATGTACGCCAACGTCGAGGTAGACGTTACCAATGCCGCCGATAGTCTTCGCGCCAGATTCGACTTTGAGGAGGAATGGAAGAGAGAGCTATTCCGGCAAAAGGAGTACAAACGAATACAGAAGGAGCTTAAAAAGGGGCAATCTAATTCCCACCAACCGCAACCTAATGTCGCCAACGGTGCAAATCCTCCTCCGGGCGGCCATCCCCCGAAGTCGCAACAATTGCATACAACAGCCGGCTTCGAAGTAGTAGGTGACAAACCTGCCTCTAATGGAGAAAACTCCCGGCCCCCGTTAGCCACCAATGGGACGTCCGTGCCGTCTCGGGCGGTAGACGAAGATGTTGCTATGACTGAAGCTGGTAGCCCGGCTGCCGGTGGCCCAAATTACAATATGCAGCCTCCACGTCAGTGGCCCCCTATGGGAGGCCATAACTCTTTCCACACCTCTACACGAGGGACTATAGGAAGTACAGACGGACCTCGATCTTTTAGCACTCCCGTCCGAACGACCATGGGAGGAACAAGTCGGATATCGCAGGTCTCGGCCGTACAGTCCCTACCTGCTGGGGTATCACCGTCAGCGTTGCTAAATGATGCGTCGACCACCAAGACGCCTGACCCGTCTACCCGATCCTCCCACTATAGCACTCAAGCAACAAACGGTACTCAGCACGATCAATCCAGCATCCCTGATACTCAAGAACCCATCTCAAGCCAGGTCCCACTCGGTGGCGAGCAGTGGGCTCATTCGCAAGCCCAAGGAATTTTGCAGGGGATCATCCAACCGCTCCGAGGATCTCACATCCAAGCGTCGCCAGCAGGGAGTAAATCATCGTATGCCCCTAGTATGGCAAACTTGCTGAACGATCCAGACACGTCGTCTCAATTGCAACGCCCGATAGGTTCTTCTGCTTCGCAACAATTGGAGTTAGATGAGGGATCGGCCGAGTTCTTCCTCGAGCAGCTTACCGAACGGACATCGGGATGTACGATCGAACAGCTTCAGCAGATCTATCGCGAGATGATGGTCGAGCTCTGGAAAACGCGGGGCGAGCACAATCGCAATAAAGTGCTGAGTTCAGTCACTCGCGTTTTCAATGAGGCAATCAAGGATATCGAGTCGATGCAGGATATGTTTCAGCAGAGCCAGAGCCAATGAGCTACTGCAACGAAGCACATTTCAGATTGCGAGGAACGGCGAATGAGCTAACATGGCTGATGTAACTATAAATAAATGGCTAGGCGCATGAGCGCCAACGGTATCGCGATGGCTTCAGGATTTGGGGAATATTTGCAGGAAGGAAGGCAGGCAGGCTAGCCAAGCAGTCACGGCCTTAATGCAGAAATCGTCGATAATTCACTGGCTTACGAAGGTTTTGGCTCACGCCCCCCTTTTCTTAACAGGTGTATCTTAGGCAGGATTTTCACCTTAGGCAGAAATTGGCTTTGGCCAAAAAAATATGTGAGCTTTTGCTGTATATGATATTATGGTGTATATGTGCCAAAGTGGTTACTCCTAGGGATTGATTGTCCAAATGTGTAGGCTTGTAATTTGTGTCATACCCCTAGAATTTTCTAAAGCTTAAATGATAGATACTTCCCTGAGATCGTTAACTGAAGAGTCGGTGACTGGCTGAGTTACTTTGTGTCAACTTTTCTTGAGGCGTCCGAACCCTCTAGACTCGTCTCGAGTAAGGCAGATTGAAAATACATTGCTAGACTCATCCTTATCATTCAAGCAACGCTTCTTATATCGTTCACAATTATAACCTTGATGTAAAGATAAATGGTAATAAATATTATTCATAATATATACTCTATAAATGCCATCTCAATGTACTGTAATATATACGCTCGAAGTTTCCAAAATGATTCATTCGCATCACGCTGTGCTATGCCATATACATATCTTCATTCATGGTACTAAGTTTCCTTCATAACACGTTCCTTGGGTATCAACTACTCGCTTACGAATCAAGCACGGTCCCGGGCTCAGGAAGCGTCAAGTTAACCAGGTACGCGTTAATAGCGGCCGTGGTGGCGCCGCCTAAAAGGTAGCTCGTGTGCCCAGAGCCGTTGCGCACAAGCAACACGGACTTATCGTCGCCGAGCTCGGCGTGCAGCCCTAAGCCCCAGGCGTACGCCGTCGAGGGGTCGAAGGTCGACTGCGCCTGCAGGATCTTGGTCGTGCCCTTGTACGTTATCTTCTTGGGCGGGTTGGTGAGCGGCGCGGGCCACCCGATGCACGAGGTCTGGATCTTGTAGCTTTGGCACGCGCCGCCGTTTAGGGGGGCGAAGTTGGCACCCAAAGTGCCCTTTGCGAGCACGTCGGAGAGAGAGGTCGAGGCGTGGTCCCAGTCTTGGCAGGCGATGGCGGTACCGGCTAGAAGGGAGGAGTCGGAGTACGCGTCGCCGGTTATGAGCGGGTTGTTTTGGGAGACTCGCGTCGCGTTGCCGGCGTCGGCTTCGGAGAGGGCGGAGGCGAGGGAGGGCCAGTTGCTTTGGGAGATTAGGTAGCCTTGCACGGTGAAGAGGAGGTCCTCGCTCGTCACGTCGGAGCGGCAGGTTGTGTTGTTGCAGCCGGGGGCGGGGATGGGCGAGGCGGTAGTCTTGTCAAGCACGCTTAGGTACTTGGCTTGGACGTCCTGGCCGGAGAGCGTGCACTCCTCCGAAGTCGCGTTGGTGCACCACTCGAAGAACTTCTTGAGGACGGCCTCGTAGGTGGTGCTCTCGATGAGCAGGTTTGAGGACTCGCTCTGGGAATGCTGCAGATTCCCGTCGAGTACAATAGATCGGATGTTATCCGGGAACAGCTCGGCGTACTGGCTGAAGAGCTGGGTTCCGTACGATAAGCCTAACAGGTTGATCTTCTCGTCGCCTAGAGCCTTGCGTACGGCTTCGTGGTCCTTGACCGCCGAAATAGTATCCACGAAATCGATTAGACGTCCCGTCTTAGCGTAGCAGCTCTCGCCTAACGCCTTATTGTACGCGACTAGCTCGTCGTACTCATCCTGCGTCTTGGGAAAGAAGGACACGCGCTTATTGTACGCGGCGACGTCGCACTGGACGGGTGTGCTGAGACCCACGCCTCGCGGGTCCAGACCGATCACGTCGAAGCGCTCGAGGATCTGCGGGTCGACGGCCCCCGGGCTCAGGGCCAGCTCACTGACGAGATTCGTGGCTTGTCCGCCGGGGCCACCAGGGTTCATGAATAGGTTTCCGATGCGCGCGCTCTTGTCGCTAGCCTCGAGGCGCACAAGACCTAGCTCTATCGTCTCGTTGCCCGGGTTCGACCAGTCTAGGGGCACGGTGTACGTTGCGCAGGTGAGGTTCGGCGCGAATTGGTCGGGGCAGGGGCCCCAAGTTATGCTGCCGGTCGTGTTTTGAGCCGTGGCGCCTCTCCTGAATGATGCTATTCTCGAGTGGGAGGTGGGGGCTGCCGCGCTGAGAGTAGCGAGCGCGAGAAGCGCTGGAGTGAAGACTTGCGAACGACCCATTTTGTTGATTTCTGTCCTACGCGATACCGATCCAATAACGTTGCCGTAGAAGGTAGTATTGCCTCTTGAGATAAGAGCTCGGAATGGGAAGAACGGGATCCGAGGTATATATACTACTTAGGTAGCTGTATACCTTTTTGGTCCGTTGATTCCGACGACGAAGGACTATTACCTGCTTGGTAATTTTGTCGCGAAGCAAGGCTTAGGACGAACGAGCTAAGAGCACTACACCGGCAAACAGAGGACAAGAATAGAAAGACGAAGCGTGCGCGCTGGCGGAGTCCACCTTACTACCTCACCCTGTCCACTGCCCCCGGTAAGCTGCGGGCTGTTCCTGCATTGTCGATCTTTTCCTAGAACGACGCGCGGGTGTAGCACCGGACGACTTCGATTGGACGATCGCAATCGATAGCAGGGACGGCTGGAGATTCGGACTTAATTTTGGGGTCGAAGCCGGGAAAGCTGAAGTGCTGGTAATTTCGATGATCCCTGCTCGCTGGCTGCCTGTCTGCTGTGCCGCAGACTTGAGTGACACAGCCGCTATCCGGCGGGGATAAACTGTTTGTTTTGCTTCGCTTACAGGCGGTAGGGCACCTAATGAAGTCCTATGAGACGATTTCATCCAGCTTCGTCGTCGAACGTCTCTAGTGCTGAGGTATAAGCCATCTTCATGACGAATAAGTATTATAGCCCAAGCCTATGTGGTCCTATGCTATGTTTTTCGATGGAACAACTGTTAGCGAATATTCGTCTAGAGAGGCTGAAATTAGTAGATTTTGATTACTTTCGTAAGGCACTAGGCCAACCACAACAACATCCCATCATTTGCTCCGCTCACTAAAATCAAGAGATTCATATTATATAAATCGACCTGCACTACGACATACCCGCCTGAATAGTGGGCGCCAACTTAACGCCTTCATTGACACTAGCCCTCTCTGCTTCTAGCAAAAAGCTCTCAATAGCTTTATGCTTGTAGATACGGGCCCAATCGCTAGCCTTTTTACCATACCAATAATCAACCAGGCGAAGATCCGCCCCATTTTCAACAAGTAACTTAACTATATCTCCAAGCCCTCTGCGAGCGGCAAGCGCTAATGGCGACATTCCTTGATATCGACCGTAGTCAGCACTTCCCTTTTCAGAACGAAGCAGCTCTCGAATCAGAAATATCTCATCAGAGTAGTACTTATTCAAATTGGTAATGACCTGCGAAGCGTCGCAAATCGCTCTGATTAGCGGTGCTTGTCCATCTTCTCTAAATAGGAGCGGCGGAGAATAGAGCTGCGGATGAGAATACACCTTATGAAAAAAGCACATCATCTGAAGCCAAACGGAAGGCCTCGAATGAGAATGAAAGTTGAATATCCAGATCAGCCTTTCTAGACGTTTTTGAGGGATGTCTTTTTTCTTTTCGAGGGCCCATAGTAATTCAAAAATGCTGTGATGTACTTCACGGGCCGCGAAGAATACTGGTGGTATCCCATATTCATCTTCGATTGTGACATCTGCCCCCTCACTTATAAGTTGTTTGACAATAGCTTCATGTCCGTTCACTGCTGCCCATATTAATGCAGTTCGGCCATTCCTCATCCTCAAATTGATATCGCATACTATGCGACCCTCACGGCGCTCGCGGCATAACATTATCACCGCCTCTTCTAGACCATAAATTGCTGCTAGGTGTAACCCGGTGCAGTATAGATCCTGTGCGGGTTCAACCAGACCACGGCTACGGTGTAGATAATGAGCTGATAGAATTTGACCTGCCGCGTCGGCATGGGCTCCCTTTCGGAGAAATGACACGATGTGCTCCCAATCGTAATATGAGGATGAAGTCACATGGTAACCCCAATTTTCAGCCGCGTACTGATAGAAGGGGTATGAATCTAGTCGCTTATCAAAGGACGGCCCTAGTAGGCTTCCATCTTTGAAGTCTTCGAGAGATAGATAATTGATGCAGGTAGCTGCAATATCTGAGTGGTTGCTTGGGTACCATTCGTTTTCCACTTTCGTGAGATATTCATGTGCGGTGTAATGAATCAAGCGGACAGTTTCTTCCCCCTTATCGTATTTATCGGTTGTAGCTGTAATTAATCCAGCGCAGATAGAAAGTAGTGTCTTGACACTAGGTGCGAATTTCTCAGAGAATGTCGCCATCCCTAGGCGGGTTGCGAGTGCGTGACAGATTTCCTTAATCGAGAGTGCACGTTTGGCATTTACTATCCACGCGAGCGCTTGGTATGCCAGTTTACTACATTCCTTCCCTTGGTTCTGAATCCTTTCTAAGGTAGACCGGTATGCCGAATCTAATCTGTTCGACGTCGCAGTAAAGTTGGATAGGGCATCTTCAACATCCCCTCTTGTTGGCAATTGCAGCAATGAGTTGATGTAAAGTTCCGCGATCAAAAACCTATCAGAATGGTTAAGTAAGGTAGATAGAAGGGAGAAAGAGGGAAGAGCTTACATTCCATCAGTTGCCTTAGCGATCTTTGCGATATCTTCTTCTCGAAGTTCGCTACGCGACCGCTGCTGTGCCTCGGCTATCCGGCCACGAAGGTATTCCTCAACGTCATACTTGTCTGCAGACACCTTAATGATGGATGACCTCGGGAAGGCGTCCTCGATCTCTCTAACTATTCGGGAAGTCGCTAGAATGTTTATCTGGCATGCTTTCTGAAGACTTAAAATAGTTGATATCAATTGTTGCCGGCAATCATCCTTGGTTGTGCGTTCATCTAGGGCATCGACAATGATGAAAGCCCTGCTTAGGTCATTCAGTACAAAATTCAAGGCACCGTAGAGCTCTTCCTGAGTGGCTCGTGTCTTTCTATTTTTGTGCTTGTCGTAGAGTATCCCTATAGCTTGTGGAATGGGGGATTGCCCTGCAACCAGTTGCTTCAAGAACCTAGATAGGTATTCCGCTAATGTTACTGGTGAAACGTAGTCGCAATATATATAAGCGACTCCCACTTCAAATTTATCTCCGAACTCTGATTCAAGATCATTGATTATAGCTGATGCAAGGATCGTCTTGCCTGCACCTTGAATGCCTGGGCAATACAAAGTATCCTCCTTGCTTCTTTTCCATTGTCGAAACCTGTGAAGTTTTAGAAACCGTTTATTGGTATTAGGATACCTCTTTCGGAAGATTTCGCTATGCTGCGAACCATGATCAAACGACGTCAGCCAGTGAAGGATCTCGTCTCTATATTGCGTAGATTGGAACCGTGTAACATCCTGCCTCAATTTAGCAATCGATTCGGCGACTAGGTCATTGGGCTGTTAGATAAGAATGCATTGCCATGCTTTTAGGTGAAACTCTACTGACTATGATATAAGATATCCTTGGCTGGCTGCTGTTGAACAACCTCGGTGGATTGCACGTATCCCAAGAGCTCTTTTGCAAATGCTGCGCCGACAGCGGCGGCGTGTTCCTGCCACGCCTTGTTTTTATGAGAATCCGCATAATCGCAAATCCCTCGAATGACGATGCAAGGGAAACTGTCCATCAATCCGGCTGCTTCCATCTCAACACATAGGACATTCCCATCAAAGCATTTATTGAGAGTGTCTCGAAAAGCAGCGTCCTTTATGACACTGTTACCGGATGCAATCAAACCGTAATGTACCCGCGTCTCAACTAGCTTTCTTTCCAAAGCCTGTTTTTTGTCGCAGTGTAGGCAATCTTCTTCAATAGAATCGCTCTGCTCTTCAAGTCTCTTGCGTTTCTGAGGCAGATGTTGGACGTGGCTGTATCCCGATTCGAATAGTATATCTTTAAGAGCATCAGTTTTCGTGTACTTTGGTGCCGATTTTGGATATTTCTTTTGCCAATCCTGTAAATACGTTCCCATATTTGACCCTTCCAAGTCATGTTGCGTCTGGAGTGTTGACAGCGCAGTGAGAAGTAATGTAGGCGGTTTGTTCAGTGAACCAATTCGCCTGAATTGACTGCTATCTTCTACTTTCCCAAAATCCCACTGAACCACTCCGGGATACTCATCAGCCGGAACGCTGACGACAACATCGCCAAGTCTGACATTAGGGGGGATGCCGCCACCAATGCCGACCATTAAACCAAATCTAATGGCTGAAAATGTTTCAACCATATGTGCCACGACAGTCGCCGCAGATACGGTACCTAGCCTGCCCATAGGGAGACAGGCTATAACAATATTATGGCTACCGATGGATCCTAGTGTGTAGGTATTAGAATCTTGTTTAGATTTTTGCATGTCGTGAGGAAGGGAATGTCGTTGGTCTAGCATGGCTACTGCTGCCGTTTGCTCCTTCGGAAGCGCACATACCCACCCCACCGTGTACTCATCACGGCTGTGACTTTCGGTAGGCATTTTAGAGAATAGAGGATGAATCTGGATGATGAAGACGAATAACATCAAGAGCGTATTGTCATATTATGATAGGAATTAGTAGATGGCTGTCTAATATAATATGAATATCTAGTCGAAGAGAGAGGGTGGAAGGCATTGAGTACTTAGGATCTACCTAGGTAATTGCATCAGCCACTTAATCGATCAAGAAATCCACCAATGGAAAGCTTTGGATCAGACTGAATACAATATCAGTGACCGGTCGGGCACATGAGGCGTTCTACACTCCCCACAGCCTGCCTGTATCATAATCTTGAACTTCACCGGTTTTACCTAGTACCCAGACAGTCAGGCTATGCATCTGGCTTTTTTTATCATTGAGTGGCTATGCCCCTTCTGATGGCATTAAGAGTGCTGCTTCTCGAATTAGCTGGAGGTATCATTAGGTAGCTAGGTACCTAAGCTTTCATGGCTTTAGTGAAATTTGCGGTTCGTGTACTCGCGCAGCTTTCATTCGGACTACCTGCGTTGCTATCCATATCGCAATTTAATATCGCGACGAGGGTGCTAGCTTCCAAGGTTCTCAATAGCCCTTGAGAAACACCTACCAGGCACTGAGGTAATCACTAGAATGAAGTCATTTTTGAAATTGAATATTATATTGGGTTATCGTTTGATTTTTTTTTTTTTTTTAAAAGCAACCCCGTTTTCCAAAAAGTGATTTTATCATACAGACTTCCCCTAAATGCATTGACCACCTTGGAAAGAGACCTTAGAATTTTATCTCGAACACGTGACAGAAAAGAATCAATCCGTCGCCTCCTGAGAGCTGAGCATCTACCGTCGAAGAGTACTCCGAGCCTCACCTAAAATCAAGACCCTCTCGACTATGTCCCGTGCCTTTCCGAGTATCAATTCATAACATACAGTTTTATAAGACGTACGCGCAAGCCACGTTAGTCGCCCGCCATGGAACCGCAGCATAGTCCGAGAGAAATGAGGCTGGGTTGTTCAGACTGCTTTACTGGCTCGGCGCTTCCAACGACCCCAATTTCATAAGAGCCAGCTCCAACGAATAGCAAGGAAGTAAGCAGCTGCCGACAGCACAGCCATGTACGACGGCGCTGCCTGATCAGGCATGAGGCGTTCTTCTATCCTCATTCCCCGCTTCTGTTGAACCTAAACAACTCCTCACAATCTACGCATGCAAGGAGCAGCTCTAGATAATCGACCGACGAGGATTTGCACACATTTGTATTCACGTTAGAAACGACCTGTATAACCGATGGCACATGCAAGTGTGCCAGGTGGTCTTGATCGACCACCGCGTATACTATCTCTAGGTAATGTGAAACTGGTCCCCCAGCCTTGTCCGTCGCGCTGATAGCTGTAGATGGGGGAGGAATCCGCGGTAAATCCAGTCTCCTTATCCTGGAGAATATTATGGAGGGCGTTCGCGATGCTCAAAATCTCGATCACGTCCCTAAACCATGTGATTTCTTCGACTTGATTGGCGGCACAAGCACCGGAGGGTACATTTGTTCATCTTCGTCATTCATGTCCATTCCTAATATTTTACAGGATCATCGCAATTATGCTTGGGCGATTGAGCATGACTATTGATGAGTGTATACGAGTGTATGATAGAGTAGCCGAGGCTGCATTCACACGAAAGCGGAATCGAGTTCGTCTTATCTCAAGCAGTGTCTATTCATCTCGTGCTCTCGAGACCGTCATCCAAGAGGTCGTCAAAGAGTTTTGCACAGAAGAGTTATGTGCTACGAAACGATCTTCAGGCCAATCTACAATCGATACATGCGAACACAGTGATCTTAAATTTCGCAGTGGATCATGCACCAAGACGTACGTTCTCCGATAAAGTAATGCGCTGGCATAGGTGTATATGAGATTAGGTTAACATCTTACAGAGCTGTCCTCGCCATTACAAAAAACAACGTCGATGCAGCACCGATAGTTTTTTCAACTTACGATACATCTACTCCTTTCAACAGCTGTACCATCTGGGAAATTGCGCGTGCGACTTCTGCCGCCACAACGTATTTCAAGCCCATTAAACTTGGTCGAGACAATATCGAATTTATAGATGCGGGGTTTGGGTGTAACAATCCCTGCGGAATCCTCATAGAAGAGGCTCAACAACAATTCCCCCAATATAGGCGCGATCAGTTCCATGTCTTAAGCATTGGTACCGGGCTTACCAACGTCGTTGAGATTAAAGACTCGCTGCCTGCCATCGTCAACGCTCTGAAGAAGATGACCACGACCTCGAACCAGGTAGCAAGAGATATGGATAGACTATATGGTGACAAGGGTCGTTATCATAGATTCAGCGTTGATCGTGGCCTAGAAGATGTCACTATATCTGATTGGAAGAAAATGAGCAAGGTTGTTGCATGCACTAGGTACTACCTGATGAAATCCCAAAAGGATATTGAGAGGGCTATAAATAGCCTTGTTCGTGATCCGCAAGTGGTAGATGAGCCCAGGGGGTCCAGCACAGGCAGTTAGTATTTTCACAGCTTCGCTATTCTTGTCAAATAACTAACGCATCCATAGCAAATGCCCACTTTATCGTTCCTTTTCCAAAAAATTCCCGCTTTGTCGACCGTGATACAGTAATTGAAAGACTGGAAGAGATGCTATTTAAGGAAAATTGCCAACAAGTAGCCGTCGCCGGACTAGGAGGCATTGGAAAAACTCAGGTCGCGATACGATTTGCATATTGGATGAAGGAAAACAAACCAGAATATTCTGTGCTCTGGGCTCCAGCGCTAAGCTATGAGGCGTTTGAACAAGCGTACGAGAAGATAGCGAAGACGGTCGGCATTCGGAAATCCGGCAACGAAGACATTAAGGATCTAGTAAGGGACTACTTGAGCTCAAATCAATCCGGCAAATGGTTTATGATCATAGACAACGCGGACGAAATGGAATTGGTTTCCGGATCCCACGGGTCGGAGGGTATCAAACGGTATTTCCCAAGAAGTGAGAATGGTCTTACTCTATTCACCACCCGCTCGAGAGAGGTGGCTCAAGCACGCGTAGAAAACAATTTCATTGAGCTACGCGAGATGAGTCCGCTAGGAGCACTTGAATTCTTCAAGATTTCATTTGGCAGAACTCTCAATTACGATGAAGAAGCAGCCAAAGAGCTCACGCATGAGCTGGCTTACCTCCCATTAGCAATTAAACAGGCAGTCGCCTATCTAAACGTCAAGAAGTTACCGATAAGAGAGTATCTACGTCTCTTACGGAATACAGAACAAGATATGGTCGGTTTAATGAGTCGGGAGTTTGAAGACGACAGCCGTTATCCACAATCAGAAAAGTCAGCTAATGCTGTGGCGATAACCTGGATTGTATCATTCGATCAAATACAAAAGTCTGACAATGCTGCAGCTCTGTTGCTACAGTTCATCTCACATATCGAGCCCAAGTCGATACCTCTATCGATCCTTCCCATTTCCCAAGAGTGGCAATTGCAGGACGCCGTCGGCACTTTATGCGCCTACGATTTCATCACGAGAAGAGAGGACAGAAATATATTTGATATGCACCGCCTTGTGCATTTGGGTGCCCGTATCTGGATCCAGACACATGAACTTACGGAGCAGACGATGCACGAGGCAATCTGTCATCTGGACGAGATTTTCCCGTCCGACGATTATGAGAACCGCGAATTATGGCGCTCATATATGCCACACGCTCTTAGGGTCTGTAACGACAGCAGAGGTTACGATTTAATAGAAAGATATCAGTTAATGTGTTGCATTGGAAGCTGTTTACTCGAAGATGGCCGATTGAAAGAATACTTACCGATATGCCAGGAGAATTGCCGGTGGGCAAGGGAGCACCTTCCTAAACATGACAAATTTCGATTAAGGTTGGAACACAATCTTGGACACGCGTACTACATGAATTACCAGTACGAAGAAGCAATCGAAATATTAGAGCCCGTTGTAGAGATCCGAAAAGAATTACTGCCGGAAGATGACCGTAATCGATTAATAACAGAACGAGTACTTGCTGCTATATATATCGAATGTGGCCGGGTTAAGGAAGCGACCCAAATACTCGAGCGCATCATTCCTATCTCCAGGAAGATATTCAACGAACACGATAGAACCTGGCAAAATACAGAAGATTCACTTGCAAGAATATACTCAAAGACCGGGCGAACGAAGGAGGCAATTGAGATATACGAACGCGTCGTAGAAGCTCGGAAGGCCCTTCCACAAGACCACAACGATCTATTACAATCAGAACACAACCTTGCCCACTCATACTTAGACGATGGACGCGTCAAAGAGGCAATCTCATTATTAGAGCACGTTGTGGCGATTCAAAAAACACTTCCAGAAGATCACAGTAGTCGATTGAAATCAGAACACGAGCTTGCTAGGGCGTACTTGAAGGATGGTCTCGTCGAAGAAGCAATTTTATTATTTGAACATGTTGTAGGCGTTCGAAAAGCGGTTTTGCCAGAGGAACACCGCAATCGATTGGCATCGGAACACGCGCTTGCTGATGCGTACTTAAGGGACGGCCGCATCGAAGAAGCGATTGAACTACTCGAACACGTTGTTGATATTGAAGGGAAAACGTTAGAAAATGATGAAGAAAAGCTCGTGTCACGAGAGTTGCTTGAAGAAGCATACCGCATGCGGGCTGGAAGTTTAGCCTGACGGTATTGGTGTCTATATTGAAATTAATAAATTGCAATCGTGCAAGTGTTTGATCGGTTCACGTGTCCTTGGTGATGGCGCGAGAGAGGCAGCGATCTCACGGCGTTGAATGAGCATAGGTGGCCCGAGTGTTGGTGGCGTTTAAATCTTGCTTGAAGGGGAGACAGTATGATGATACTATGTATAGTCATAGATAGATCTTACGGATGGGTATTGGAGTATTGGTTTAATTTTTGCATTGATCCTATCCATTGATTGTTTTCATTTGAACTATATATTCTGTTCGAATTCTTGGGAGCGGCTAGGCGGGATATTGCCGAGCGCCGCGTCGTAGGCTGGTTCCGAGTCCGACTTCCATTGTTTTTAAATTTGAGATCCCAACCTTTACGCGGTATTTATTGTTAAGGGAAAGGTGAACAAGTAGTATAGATTGCTAGGCGCATCCCCAAGTATCTCAAAGCAGTAGATCGCGGCTTTCAAGAGCGCACTTCCTCAAATATCTCTGACACTGGATATCTTTAACTGGGCAAGATGGCTTCTTGTGAGCACCCCTGAAGATCGCATAGGTGCTCGTCCTAATTAAATGTCTCAAGACCGCCTTCAGCCAACACACTTTCTTCTATCGCTTAATTGCTGTGACATTCACTCAGATCTGAAGTTCCTAAAGCATTTTAAGCTAGAGGAATATTCGCTATTGAGCCCGTATAGTGATACTTCTCTAGCCAAAGGGCCATGCTACCCCCCTTACGATCATGCTAGTACCGTCGATGAAAATCCAGGGCTTCCGAGACTGTTACCCAGTTGCAGGCTTTCGAGTAGTTATCATGCATATCTGCGAGCGTGCAGAATGTCCATGAAGTAGCTGATGGCGTATGCATCACCAAGGGGGGTGGCCCCGATGAAGAAGTAGGAGACATAATCAAGAGTCTGCGAAATCTAGAACCACCCCCACGAATTGGAAAAAGGGGCTTGGGGGTTTATTTTTCAGAAGCCACATTGCGACTTTGGTAATTGTCTTTGAAGAGAAACCTACTTCCGCCTTCCAGGATGCCAAGCTATGATCGAGATACGATCGTGAACCCCACCGATCGTCGCATGTTACACGGCTTTGTTGAGATTCTCACTAGGTGAAAAGGGGGTGGCTGTATTGAAGAGATTTTGCTGATTAATTGGCGCCACTAGTGCAGGGACTTGCTAGGTGAAATTCGGCTGCAGTGAGCGTAGGTAATCACTATATTCCTTTCATCGGACCTCAATTAAGTGTATCGCTGTACGCTCAGGAGTCAGTTGCTCGTATACTAACATAGTAGATTGTGAGTTTCAGGATACTTTAATTGCGACTTAACCATTGACTCTATCTCAATTCCACTTCAATATTAAGATTTAAATTGCTTCGTCTTTTTAAGACCCACGCAGCCTCTTATTGGGCCGTGGTCTGGAAAATAGAGGGATGATCCCAAGTTTTGGATTCACTACAAGCCCGACCTCTAGCCCTGATATATTGGAAAACCTAGGTTGGTAAACAATCTTACGAAAGACGTGGACAACATTGACACACTTTATAATGTGCTGCATCACCCAGGCCTCAATACTGCTACGTAAAAGGTAACCGCGCATTTCGCAATAAGGGCTATGAGTAAGGCCGCCTCTTCCATTCAATTTGCTGGCTTTACCAATCCACGAGACTGTGGTACAGGTCTCCGAGTGTCTAGCAAGAAAGGCTTGAGACACCAGATTGTGATGCCTTATTTTTGGGAAATGGTCTTATGTCCTCAGTTACTGCCAGAGAAAGGTTACTGTCCAAAGCCATAGATGCCAGCAAGCGGTCAGCCACAATTCTCACCCCTCTCCGGGCTCGACTTCCTACGGCGGCCAATAGTGGGACATTCGACATGACCTTCCAACCATCTGCACAATTGTCCTCGAGAACATCAATGCCGTACCGATGGGAGTTCTTAGCATGAGTATTTTCGTGGACGCGCACTCACCACCACAGATCATGATATCCGGAAACATTCCCAAAATTATTATAGGCATCATTCGACATGAGCAATACCGGTAATATCACCTACCACTAGTATTATTAGGAGAGGTGAACTTGTTGTGTCACTACACAGGTGCGTTGAAATATGGTTCAATATGGCCTCTGCAGATGGGAAGCTATTGCTATTGGGAACTCCGGGGTTTACACCTCTAGCTCCGCACAAATTCCGGGCCTTCTACCCCTAAACCAATACCTAAACGTCTATCGCCGGATACGTCCGTTCCCCATGCAGGAATCATTTGGAGGGAGATAGCCTCATGTAGAGATCACGCAAAGCCAAGGCCAATTGAAATTCAACCCAGGCAGGGTGTTTCGCTCTATTGCACTTAGAGTCACTGTAAATCTTATATAGCCGTTATATGTAAGCAGGAAAGTCGTAATATATCGCTATAGGCAATAGTAAATACCTTCAGGACTCATATGGATGATTAGAAATCCAAAGGCAACTGATTCCACCCAAGGTACGAGGTAGGCTTATAGATACCTAGTAGGTACCTACGACAGGAAAGTTAAGTGCGGATGACCATTCTCTAGGGAATTTCCAGAGTATTATTTTTTGAAGAAAGAAATATCATTTCCGAAAGTCTATGTACCTACTAAATTACAGCATGGCTAATCAAATCCGTGACACCGAATTTGGTCACCTCGTACGTTTTCTATCGAGACGCAAACTATTCAGATACCCCGACGAAGATGATGCTTCGCTGTGGAAACAATGTCTACAAAGGGATATGGGTTCGACAGCTACACCGTCAGGAGAGCAAGCGAATCAGCTTGTCGGAGACCTCTGCCCTAGCTCTATTGTTGGAGATAGTCAAGACACCTACCTCGTACAGTGGTATGGACCTGACGATCTAGAGGTACGTACCTGTTAATTCTTTCTATCTTGACTACCAAATACTTAACTGACGCCGGCATACTAGAACCCCCAAAATTGGACAGAGAGATGGAAGCTGTTGGTCGCTTCCTTAATGTGTATCCTCAACTTTTCCTTCTACATCGCGAGCTCGATCTACGTCCCCGGAATACCAAGTATCATGGAGGAATTTGGCAGCAGTGAGATCGTTGCAACGCTTGGGCTCTCTCTTTTTACCATGTAAGAGAATTTAATAAGCCTCGACCAATGCCGGCTATGAGATAAGAGCACTACTGACCTGTTGTCTCGTTTACGTTAGTGGATATGGGCTAGGCCCTATGCTATGGTCGCCAATGTCGGAGATCCCCCAACTTGGACGCAGTCCCCTCTACTTTTGGACGTTTCTCGCCTTCATCCTCCTTCAACTCCCGACCGGATTCGCTGTCAACATGCCCATGTTCCTCGTGTTCAGGGTTCTTACTGGCTTCCTCGGTAGCCCCCCTTTAGCGACTGGAGGGGCCACGATCATCGATATGTATGATCCAGCTCGCGCTGGATACGGCATATGTATCCTGTCATCATTTGGGGTTCTAGGTCCCGTCTTTGGACCGATCATTGGCGGATTCGCGGCCCCAGTCGAGGGGTGGAGGTGGACAATCTGGATATTCACATGGCTTTGCGCGCTTGTAGCCATCCTGTTGTTTTTCTTGCTTCCCGAGACCAGCGCCGCGAATATCCTGTACAGGAGAGCTAAGAGACTACGGGAACTAACCGGGGACAATCGTTTTAGGAGTCAGTCTGAAATCGACGCCGCGCACCACACCGTGAAGGATTATTTGCTCATCCTCGGTAGAGCGTTTACGTTGACTTTCTCAGAGCCTATCGTCTTCTTCATGGATTTGTATTCGGCTCTCCTCTATGGAGTCCTGTTCCTGTGGTTTGAATCGTTTCCTTTAGTCTTTGGCGACATCTATGGATTCAGTGCTGAGACACAGGGGCTAGCATTCCTGGGTATCTTCATTGGTGCCCTTGTAACTGTACCTTTCTTCCTGGTCTGGATTAAATACGGAATAATCCCAAAATTCACCAAGCCATCGTTTAGGCCGGAAATGGTTCTCCCACCGACATTTGTTGGGGCTGTCACTCTGCCGATCTGTCTTTTCTGGTATGGTTGGACAGCACGGGAAGGCGTTCATTGGATAGTTCCAATCATCGGTTCAAGTCTCTTTACCGTGTGCGTCGTCACGATATTCAACACGGTATTCAACTACCTGGGAATTTCGTATCCCACTTATGCAGCATCAATATTTGCAGGGAACGCATTATTTCGTGCTTCGTTTGGTGCGTCGTTTCCTCTATTCGTAAGTCTCCACAAACATTGCATCCCTGTTTGCCTCTAGTTGATTTATTGATATTGGCTTACCTGACTAGGCTCGAGAACTCTTTCGCCAACTTGGAATTGGTCCCGGTAACTCGCTTCTCGGGGGGATTGCAGTGTGCTTTATCCCTATCCCATTCGTTCTGTACCGAGTAAGTTCTCATGAACGTTATATGGTGGCTCAGAGAACCGAGAAGCTAATTCCCATCAGTATGGTGTTAGGATTCGTCACATGAGTAAGAATGCTCGGCATGACATCTAGGTAGAGAGGGGGATACCTTGGACCAGACCCCCAAAGAATTGCATCTCCGATGTAAGCCCTGTGAAACCAACTTTGATGATTTGATTCCACATTGTAACGGGTAAAGTGGTTCGAGAAGATGCATTGCTGCCAGATGCTGACCAATCCCCTAAAAGACCCTAGCCTCGATGCTTTGTTTATGGATTCGAAGTAATACTATATAGATTAAAAAGCTATTGGCCATTTCTTTTCTGAGCAGGCTAGTTTCGGTTTTTGTTATCAAAACTGTTGCAGTTTCAATATTTTTGTAGTAGAAAATCCCTACTCTTAGGCTTGTTGGGTGACCTACAAGTCTCAAGAACTTTTTGATTGTGAAACCTTTCAACCTGTAAATGGTACTTAGCTAAGATTTGCAAGCGGATACATCTTTTACTTACTTGAATCTTGATTGAAGTGTTTGACATAAAATAATTTGAGAGATTTCACTGCCAAGTCTAATGGAAATAGCAACTTTGGAGGTGCTTGTCCGAGTAATATTAACACTTGAGAACTGAGAGTGTTGAAATGATTGTGCCCTTTACAAGATTTTTTTAGACATCATAATGACTCAATGTAAAAGTTATAATGATCTCTCTTTGAGAATGTTCGGTATTCATTTCGTAGTGATGTTGATATTGAGTCTCAACATTCCGGATTTTCGCCGAGCGAATGTTTCTGACAGTCATCAGAAGGGTCCGCATTTAGTTCGGCATCTTCATTGACGGGGTAAACTCGCTCGGGTTTCTCAACACCTCATAAGTCTGTTATACAATAGGAAAAAAAAATGACTTCAATGAGTGAAGACGTCAAATTCAGATAGAGAGACAAGCCTTTCGGAGATGTTTTCGGCTCTACCGGAATCATTTTCATCTCACTCTCGTCCGCCATCCGGCGGTTCTCCAATTCTTCATTCGGAGTATTTCGCAGTCATAGAGGCTCTATTAACTGTCTCAGATAGGAAATCGAATTGGAGACGCATCTATGTGCTTCCCTATTTTGATAGGACAACCAAGATCCCAGCATATGGAAACCCAGTAGTATACGGGCTCTGAGTAACACAACGCATGATGGCGCTTTCAAGGGCTCTCAAGTGGACGACAATATGTGAACGCTTACTCATTGCCACATACATGCTGCTATGCATAAGTTTTGCACCGGCGAGTATACCTTCGTCAATATGGAGGAGGGTGAAAGTCCCGCACCATACTTGGGATATAAAGACATGAGAAATGCGAGCATCATGAAGGTGTTTCGACCATCAGCATTCACATTGACAATCCACATTAGCAATACCTACACATCAGCATCAACAATTAACTTTCCCGCACAACTTACTATAAAAGCCTAATATCATATATCAATCCATTCGGGACAAGACTTGAGCCCTGAACCAACTCATATAAGATCCCATCGTTCATCTGTTCCAGGAATTAAGATAAACATCGCCAACAGACCCACCCAGACATCATGAGCACTCAAGTTGACTCAGTTGAGCCGTTTGACTTTATCGTCGTTGGAGGTAAGTTATCCTAACAATTAGAATTCTGGCTGGGCGCACCAACTTACATAAAATCTAGGAGGCACTGCTGGTTGCGCTGTCGCCGGTCGTCTGGCAGAATCACCCAAAGTCCGTGTCTTGGTCATCGAGGCGGGTATTGGTAACCCTAAGGACATCGACGCCATCACAACACCAGCTCGAGCATTCGAGCTGCGTGATAGTAAGTATGACTGGGCCTACAAGACCACCATGATCGACCGCCCCGAGTATACGCGTGTTGAGAAACCGAATACTCGTGGCAAGACTCTAGGTGGTTCTAGTTGTCTCAACTACTACACGTGGATCCCCGGCTCAGCTGGTACCTTTGACGACTGGGCGCCCTATGGCGGCGACGAGTGGAAGTGGGATAACATCCGGAAGTACTTGTACAAGCCAGCTACCTACCATGACGATAAGGGTCTTCATAGGGAAGAATTGAAGTACATCGGCACCGACGGCCCTGTGCCAGTCTCTCATTCTGATCTTGTGCCAGAGGTCCAACCCTTCCGAGATGCCCTAACGAAGGCCTGGGTAAGCAAAGGAGGAAAGCTGACTGACGAGGTCCATAACGGCACTATGCGTGGTCTGTGGAAATGTACCAACAGCATTTACAACGGCAAGCGTTCCTCAAGTTGGATGTATCTCGAGGGCAAGACCAACGTCACTGTGCTCTCGGGCACCAACTCCAAGCGCTTGCTCATCGACCCCACCACGAAGAAGTGCACCGGTGTAGAAGTCATTCTACCCACGGGAGAGACGCACAGCTTCAAATCCAAGTATGAGACTATCGTTTCGTCCGGTGTCTTCGAAAGCCCTAAGTTGCTCCTGTTGAGCGGAATCGGGCCTAAAGCCGCACTTGCCAAGTTCAACATTGAGTCTATCGTCGATTCGGCTCATGTAGGTCAAAACCTGCTGGACCACCCTATCCTCCCGCACGTCTTCCGCCTTGAAGACGGAACCGGCTTGGACCACCACCTTCTAAGGGCTGGTCTTGAGCACGATGCAGCCGTCAGCGCCTACAGATGGAAGAATCAAGGACCATACACCTCAGGTCTGCTCGAGCTAGTCGGTCTTCCGCGTATCGACGAGCGCCTAAGCAAGTATCCCGAGTACCTCGCCGCCAAGGCCAAAAACGGGGGTCTCGACCCCTTCGGTCCAGCCGGGCAGCCGCACTTCGAAATCGACTTCGTGCCAATGTTCAGCGACGCCTTCCAATGGCATATCCCTACGCCGCCCACCGGAGACTACCTCACCGTAATCGTCGACCTGCTACGCCCGCAAAGCAAATCCGGTACCGTGGAGCTAAACAGCACAGACCCGCTAGAGCAAGCCAAGATCAACATCAACTTCTTCAAAGACGACCTGGACATCCTCGCGATGCGCGAGGGGATCCGCTGGGTCGACGACGTGCTGATGAGCGGCGAGGGCATGCGCGACATGATCCGCGAAGACTACCCGTGGCCCATGCCCCGCACCTCGGACGCCGCCATGGACAAGCTGATCCTCGAGCGCTCGCAGACGGGCTTCCACCCCTGCGGCACCGCGCGCATGTCGAAGAGCGTTGAGGAGGGCGTCGTGGATGGCAAGCTCAAGGTCTTCGGCGTCGATAAGCTGCGCGTCATCGACGCGTCGGTCATCCCGGTGATTCCCGATTGCCGTATTCAGAACGCAGTTTATGCGATTGCTGAGAAGGTGCGTGTTTTTTTTTTTTTTGTTCTCTCGTGTAACATGATGAGCTGACTTGTGCAGGGTGCCGATTTGATCAAGGCCGAATACCCTGAGTTATTCGCTTAAGCTTTTCGGGTTCTCGCGTGCTAGCAATGAGGTATATTTCAGGGGTACATTGGATGAGACTTTCGATTTAATCATTATTCAAATACTTGTTTCTAATGAGCCACGACCTAAGTAAATGGGGATGGGGAGTAAACATGGTGAGGTGAAATGGTGTGGGAGATTTCGGGAGGGTAACTCTAGCCAGCCACGTCAGTATTCTAATTTAATTTTCAAGCCACATTCTTTCCGTGCTCAGTTGAATGCTATTAGGGGCGCATTAATTAGAACTCCATTAGTCCGGCACATAGCCATCTGTGCAGATTCATCGTCCCACCAGTTCCTGCTGAAATTTCTTTCTGAGTCTACTGACATCTAGAAGCTAATTACCTCATCCAAGTGTTTGAAATGTAAAGGATAGATGGATGGGATTACAGAGTCGTTGGCACTGTTCACGTGAATTGGTAATGAGCCAATAATCAATTGGGTGATGTCTTCTTGATCCGCCGAACTCCTTGTCAGTTGCCCACTTAGCCCAAGATGAACGGATCAAACAGGGCTTCGGCGACTACAGCACGGTAGAAGCCTAACTGGTAGCGATAATGAACCGGCAGAGCGGTTCTAGTGGGGTCATAACCTCGCTGACAGGATGTTTATTCGAATTCAATTTTCAGGTGAGGTCTCGCCACTGAGCGAGGCGCGGTCCCTAGGCGGATTAGGCGTTACTGGATTCGTCCAAGCCGCCAGCGCTTCGGTAACGGCCGCTGCACCACCATCACACCACTGTACCGTGATCCACGACGAAATATCGTCCCACGTCTAGCTAGTCGTCGACCTACACGACGTGAAGGCGGAAGCAACGACGGTGAACGTAGAAGAAATAGAATTACCGTGGAAGAAACCAAGAACTTTATAATGTCGTCGTTAAGACCGTCGTCCCGGAATGTTTCACTACATCCTGCATCGCAATCAAGGTTTTATTACACCAGCACAACCTCATCAACAGCCAATCCAACCATTTGGGTTTCAGTTACCATCGTTGCATGTACCTACCTACATTACACTCTACTAAGAGTACCGCAACACCACCACCAAACTACAACCAGCCCAATCAAAGCAATGGCTATCGCTCATCCGCAAGGTCTCCGCCCACACATGGCTGCCAGGGCTACTGCCCCAGTGGTAGCGCCTAAGCTTGGCCCTGTCTCGTCCAAAGTATTACCAAGCCTGTTGGTATTGGGTGTCGGTTAGTTCCCTCCCCACTAAATCTTTAGTTGTCTTTTCACCTATCAAACGTGCTAACACGCGCTGAACAGCTTACACCGTTGGCTCTTACGTGCGCTCGCAATTAACGCGCGAAGCCGGTACGATGGACCGCATCTTCTCCCAACAAAACACACCTGAGGTCGAGGAGGCGAGGAAACGGGGTCTACAGGTCGAGGCCAACGGAGACCCTCGAAACAACCTCCTCAACTTCCTGGGTTGGTCTTAAGTTAAGAAATCGAAGGGAATGATAGCATTGCTATCTAAATTTGGGAAGGGCCACTCGAGTCGACACTCCGATTCCCTACTGTCATCTTCATGTCGCATAGATTGGGCGTTTTGGGAAAATGTTTAGCATCGCATGCAACGACCATGCAGCGGTATTTTATTATTCAAGATACCTCGTGTAACTTATACTTACACCTCGCTCTTACAGAGCATAATTGAAATTTCATTGACACATTTATATTTATAATCGTCCTTAGCTATGAAGATTATCAGAGACCGAAAGAGTGTATAAGCTATTTGACTATTTGCCCCTTTTTGGTTGCCCAATGCACCTACCTACTAGGTACAAATAATGACCCCACTGATCATATCAACTTCATTCAACCGCATACTTATTTTCTTCGCATGAGGTAATTGTAGTTAAATATATTGTCTCTGCGAATTTACGGTTAGAACGTCCGAAACCTTTGAGGCTCCCGCTCCTTCCCGCCGCTCCCACTATGTTTCTCTGTAGTTGATTGCGGCACGGCATGTCCGCTGGCAGTTACGGCGTTATCATCAGCGTTCTTTCCTCCTCCAATCGGGTTGTCAGCGGCGCTGTGTAAGGAAGTTGCACCGATGCCGCCCGCCGCATGCTGTGATCTCTGTTCTGGATTCGGTACAGATGGGATTGTGTTCATCTTTCCGGCATCGCCAGGAACTTCATTGGGATGCGTTAATTGGAGCGAATGTTTTAGCATTAGATAACCTACTGCTCGTGCCATCTTTGGCCATTTGGCTAAGATCTCCACCTTCTTTGGACATTTTCCTATCTGTAGAAATTTGACAGTCTGCCTAAATGTTGAGGTGTCAAAATATTTTAATGGTTAAGCGGCCAATGAATTTGGTTAAGAATATTTACATAGATGAGTCTAAGTGTTTTTAGGGAATACTAAAGATCGAAGTCAACCTCTTGATATATCGCTGGCATGATGTCATTATGAAGCCCTTTTCCAAATCTCAAACGTCATGCAGCTAATACCGCACAGAGGCGACAGAATTCTTCTCGGACCAATTGAATCAATCTCTTGGAACAGGCACCTTATATTAGGCACCATGCCACTATTGTCCAAGCTGACCTCCACATGAAGATCCCTCAGTGTCATTTGCTATGATCGTGATGTACCCCGGTTCTAAGAACTTCTCGATGTCTGTATAGCTCCATCCCCGAAAAGTATATCAATGTGCTTGATGGATTTCGAAGGGTATAAGTGGGCGGCATGTACCCATTCATTTCGGAGCCAGGCCCTACAGACTGGCTCCCGGATGGAACCGACCATCTACCTACCTATATATCCGATGACCGTCTCCTCATCACAGAACTTTCGAGGAGGGTGCTCCTTCAACACGGCGTGCCAATACTCACGAGCCGTCGTCACTTTCTCAATGAGCTTCGCATCATCATCCCCGAACCGATTGATTTCATATAGCCGTCCTCGTTTGTTAGCTTGCTTCTGGAATGACTTATAGTTGATATGACTGTCATCCGGCATAGTGAACAATCTTCTCGACGTGTCGCGCTCCTCCTTTGAAACTTCCAACACCCCCCCACCCCCCCCTAATCAAGATCCGTGAATAGCATCCTGCACAGGAGGATTCTTCGAAGTCGATAGGTAGTCTTAGAAGCCTGCTTCGTAGTAGTCCTCTACCATTTCCGCGCGCATTTTGCTTTGCGCTTGGTTATCTTGGGCCCAATAGGACGCCACGCCCAAGCCAAACCCTCTAACCACACCAAACCTCGATTACACAACAGGCTTTTGCATTGCTGGACAATTTGTCTGCGTTAAGGTCCATTCTTAAATCTCTACTAACTTTTGCTACCTGCCGCGGCCCGCCTTGAGCCGATTGGAGTAAGAAATTGGGAAAGTGTGTTTGAAGTATTCATTGAGGTTGCTGCAGACAGCTTCAAATTGATTGCCGTTCACTTCATTAATCGACTGTAACCATTCATTGTACGTTAGGTGAGAATTTGATCCATTCCATACGCGGTAAATCTTGTGTTTGTTCAAGTCCAACTTCGAGTTATTGGTGTTTAGGTAGGTAGCTTTTCAGTAGGTAGACATCCACCCTCTTTTGAAACGATTTAAATTTAACTTGCGATGTGTCTGGTGCTTGAAATTGCCTGCGATTGCTTCTAACGCACGCTTGCTGGGCGTGACAGAAGGTATCCACAGTAGTAGGTATTGATGGGATGTCGTCAGAACTTGTGTCCCTCATATCACCGAATATCGGATAATTAGTTCATTAGAAGGAATATTTCGGAGAACACAATTCGTAGCATCCGTGGAACTGTTTGATTCATCTGTCCGCGGTGACTCTAGAGTAGCTTGGTAGGGTAAGAATGCCAGATATGGATTTGTTATTGTTTGGGCGAAATTTAGGAGAGATATTGTAGTTGAGGTAGGTATGTTTAATTCTGAGCAAGTATTTTGAGCGGTCATTCTTTACGATCCAGATTCTAGGTATACTTTTATTATGCTCACCTTGGTAACGTTAATTTTACCTATTTGAAGTCCCTTGCTTACTGCCGCGCAAGTTTTAAAGTTTGAGTTGCGCTCATTTTCAAATGTATCTGTATTGATACCTTCATATCCTTCTCACCTAAAAATAGCAATAACGAGCAACCGGACGTTGAACTCCATTTTAAACGTGCGACCAGATCGCTAGATCGCTGTCACTTCAGTGGGTATCCGGCAAATCGCTGGGAGGGTACGATTTTGTTTGTACCTCGCTGTAGGAAACATCAGTCCTTACCTCCAGGTCTCCACGCCTCGGTGTATATGTGCTTAATTCCCCTTTCTTTACGATTGATTGGAAGACTAAGAAAATTCAAAACATTAGATTTACAAGAACGAAATCAATAATAGTAGCAATAGGTAACTTGATTTGCCAATTGCTTCTAAGTTCTTACTATTGTCAGGGTGAACGCCTGTAATATATTTGGTGGTTCTAAGTCAGGGATAGAGATCTTGGTCCCGGAATTCGGAGTCGATTTGTTTCCTTGGCGCGCCTGCTAAGCCTGCATAACACGCTGAAGCTGAACGCTAAACGCTGTACGGGTTCTCCGATTTCCCCGGGTTTCCAAGATTGTTCTCACATGAAAAACTCTTTCCCTTCCAACCCGCTTCTTGGCGCACATGAGCCTCTAACTCTATACGATTTTAGCATCCAAATCCACCTTCTGCCCCTTACGCTACCGATGGCGTCCTCCCTTCCCGTTCCCGTCGTTTCAATTACACATGAACACATCTATCCGCAACGTGATCAGGTATATCATCAAAACAAGTGCCTACTATTTCCGAGCCTCTTCACGCGCGCCGCATCGAGATCAAATATACTTGTCACTCATGCATGCTACCTAATAGGTATTTAAGCCACTAAAGATTTAGTTGAATCTCTAAATTGTAAACGCGGGAGATGACGAGGTCTCACATGGTTTTGAATAAGACCGAGGAGAGGTAAATATAGATGCTTAATATATGCAAGTAATCACTCGCTTGTTTCATCTGACAACGCTGTTCCTGGCCGACGCCATAAACAGCAGTCGATTTCGCTAGCTATGTTAACTGCAAATAGCTTAGGGATGTTAAGGATGATGGGGCTTGCTGCAGTTTTATTGGCTGAGCCGCTCGCGTGGGCGAAGCCCCCGGTAAGCGATTCGCTCCAGCTTCCTTTTACATCCTATCGTAGCTTTTTGACTGCTGCTGACTTACTCTAAGACGATATGATCGGCGCCAATCTAGCGCTCCCTCCAAAGGCCGCTGACAGCGTACGCGCATGTGGGCAACGTTGCTTCAAAAAGGGGTAGTTCTCTATTACCTATATATTTCAACATGGAAGGATGACGTGCCTTTGATAATCAGCGCGGTGTCGCTACTTTCTTTTTCACTATCGGCACGAAAAAATCGACGAATTGGCTCAGGGTACAACATGGCAAGACTATCTAGTATCGCCGCGGGTGCTGCCCTCACCTCAGCCGTCTCAGCCCTAAATCTCGATGTCAATAACCCGTCTTCCATCAAGAGTATTGCGGCCGAAGTCGCAAAGGGTCTTTACACTTATCATGACCCTAGCTCGACGGCAGGGCAGTTCAGACAGCCACAGTCCTGGTTCTGGTGGGAGTCAGGCTCTGCATGGAACGCCTTGATGGACTACACCATGTACACCGGCGACACGACATACAAAGCCGATCTCCTCTCCTCCTTAGGCCAGAACGTCGGTTCCAACTACGACTTTGCCCCGGCGGAGCAACAAAACTGGGAAGCGAATGACGATCAAGTCTATTGGGTGTACAATGCGCTCAGCGCGATGGAATATGATTTCGACGCCCTTCCTTGCGACACCTCTAATGCTAAGGGGGATGACAGCTGTGCCAACTCTTGGCTCGCGATCGGCACGAACGCCTTCAATGACTTCGTTACGCGGTGGAATAAGGACAGCGCCACGTGCGGGGGTGGCCTGAAGTGGCAGTACGACGAGACGGCAAACGGATATTATTACAAAAACTCCGTGTCCAATGGAGGCTTCTTCCAGACCGCAGCTCGGCTCGCTCGGTACACCGGAAACCAGACGTTTGGTGATTGGGCCACCAAGGTCTGGGACTGGTCGACGAGCGTCGGCTTCGTCAGCGCTGACTTCCACGTCTTCGACGGAGCGGGCGACGATAAAGGCGCCAACTGCACGTCGATCAATAAGGATGAGTGGTCCTATAATATCGCGTCCTACCTCCACGGCGCGGCGCACATGTATGCGTTCACGAAGGACGCAGCCTGGGAGACTCGGGTTCAGGGCCTGCTTAAGGCGGCACAGAGCACATTCTTCGGACCCAACTCCAACGCCACAAACGTGATGTACGAGCAGAAATGCGAACTAAGCTCGGCCTGCAATGTCGACCAGACTAGCTTCAAGGCTAGTCTGTCACGTTGGCTCGGCAAGGTGGCAGTATTGGTCCCCAGCACGAAGGCGACCATCGAGCCTTTGCTCCAGGCGTCTGCATCCGGCGCCGCATTGAGCTGCAGTGGCTACGGTAATTCTACCTGCGGTGTACAATGGTACACAGGGGAGTTCGACGGCCAATCGGACTTGGGTGTTGAGTTGAGCGCGCTTGAAGCCATCCAGAGTCTGTTGGCGACGAGTGCGCCCAAGTTGGCAGTTAAATCTTAGATGTATAGCTAATTTGTATACCTAGTAGGTATCGGTATTGACATGGATGTCATTGTACAGATAGCTTCTTATTGTCACACTTACCATAAATGGTTAATGTATATATTCATAGACAATAATTATATTGTATATATCCAATTATTCAAGCATGTTCGAACCTCGAACTATTCAGTAAGTTACACGTCATTGTCCTGTTCAAGCGCTTATTCGCAGAAGCCTCCTCTCACAACTCAAGAACTGAGTATATCAATACCTAGGTAAGCAAGGAATGCCACCAGCGACCTCAAGTTGACCTAGGTACTATAGGTGCTCTTCAACTATTGTAGTACAGGTTTTTCTTTTCATACAAAGCCAAAGAGAATTACCCGGAAATGGCACGTAACCATAACATCACTCCGAAAGCCCCCATCTAAGTACTTCAGAATCTATACCTGTGATACGTTGCTATCTGTGTAACAAATATCTATAGTTTCACAGATTCCGTCTCATGACAGAATCAACATTACTTGTTAAATGTATGCTCGAGGCGGGAAAGATATCCCTTATGCAAGCGAGCTGTCATGTCTCATTGAGCCAGAAAGGGGGGGCGAGGCAGTTCGAACGATTCTCATCGGTTTGAACTGACCGATCGTTCCTATTTATCCTAGAAACATAGCAGAATGATACCTGGCTAGGTATCCTAGCCACTGACAGAAAGTTGCTAGTAGTGTTCTTCATTGAAAATTTCTCTGGTATGTTTTATTGGATAAACATGCGCCTAACTTCATGGGTGAAATTTGGCTTTGGAAAGTCGGCTAAGGGTTGATAACAAACTATTATTTTGACGTCGAAGCACCTTTTTTTATCTTGCAAGTATTATTAATCTGTTAATAATAAGCTGAATAATGTGGGAATCACTATTTGAATCATGATAGGGCTGTTCACTCCGTTAAGTTGAACCTGTATGACGATTCTCTCTGGAGAATATTCGGCATGTACACAGCATTGCAAGTGAATCCTTTCTAAATAGTCACACCAAATATACCTAGGTACTTGGATAATCCTGAGACCGTTCAAACAGTCTCAGCAAGTCAAGTTCAGATGAGATCTAACGACGATCCCGTCGCTAGATCGAAGATTTCTTCAGTATCCCACAATCTGCAAGCTCACGCCAAGTGCATGATCTCTTGTACTTCTTACGGTTTGGCTATTGTTTGGACTTACAAAAGAGGTCTTCCTGGTCTGCAGAAATTGGCGTCCACTAAAATATCATGGCGACCCTCCTTGGTATATTAAGTAGCTTCCACATCGTGCTATTCCAAAATCATACTTACCTGGTACTTACTAAGAGGTAGGTAATATGAGTAGGCATTAATGGTGAACTCGTAGTTGAACTGACGACAATAATCTTAATAATAATTAGGTCGATATTTCTCTTGAAGCCAAACTCCTTTCGATATCAGAGGTGGGCAATGAGAGATAAATGGAGAGACTGAGTAATTGTAAGTCGCTTTGGACCAATCTTGGCCATCTGGTTTTTACTTTGTAAACACATAACGCCACCCGATAGCAAAATACATGTCAATATGACTTCAAGGTTTCAAGGCAGGCGGGTATAGCCATTTCGAGGTTGATAGGGATGGACTAGTCCCGGCCAATTTAAGCCACACTACAATACCAAGACGGGTAGCTGCCTTGATTGCATGGATATGATTCACAATTATGTTAACTCGCTTGTCCAGGAAATGCTTTACGGGTCAACCATACATTGTGGGATACTTTGAGCGTCTTCCGTCATTGTCTCACACATCAACCACCAATTTAAACATGCCTTCGTTCATGGTTCTAGACCCAAGGCCATTCTTCTAACGGCCTGGGGAAACGGTCTCTGTGCTGGCCACATTCTTGTCGACGCAGGCTCAAGATATATTTGTGGAGGGGATCTCATCTACGGGTAGATGTTCTAGAAAAGCTAGACATCTCAGATGCCCGTACTATCACTTATCCCTCTTGCATGTAACTTCTCTCAAGCCAATTGATTCACTTGTTTCCGCGAGTGCCGTGTTTGTACTACATCGCATGGTTTCTTCCGAACAACATATCTCCTAAAGGCTAGATACCTGCATGGCACTTAGAAATCTTGGCGATCTGCCTGATGTGACGGGCATCAGAAAGTGGCTTGTAGACTAGAAATTGAGATAATGTTGTGGACAGCATCGTAGCTTCAATTATGCCCGTCACGAAATTTAGCCCCGTGTCGATGGCTCTAATTCGTGCATCCTTCCGCTCAAGAATGCACCCACGTGTCCCAGCCCGATGCTAGATATGTACCTACAGACATCGGGATCTCAGGGGCGTTATCCCTATGATCCCTTTGGCATGTTCATTGGATTATGAGTGAAAAGCAAGTCTTCTATATAGTGGCACTTATGGCAGACAACCATCACTCGATGCACCAGATGTTCCAACACGTTGGCTATCTTCGATTCGACTTATACCAGAGTCTGAATCTCGGATCGGTGTCCATTTAGCGAGAAAGTGTTCTCAACAGTAAGAATGATTATATATGATCTTGCTATGAGTTCATACTGACCTTTCTAGGTAATCCAAAGGCCCAAGCCCCTTCGACCCAACATGGATTCAATCGAGAAGGCAAAACTTGTCGAAATAACACAAATATCGAAGTCGAGTAGTGCCATCACTATCGAAAGCAAGGAGCTTTCACCCCAGTATACGGACGTTGAGCAAAAACGTTTCAGAAGAAAGATCGACAAATACCTTCTTCCACTGTGAGCATTTTTTACTACCATGTTGTTTCATTCCTACCCGTGCTCTTAATAATGTGGAGAGGCTTGCTCCCGGAAAAGAGAACACAATTTACTTATGTCATTCGAATTATGTGAAATCATTTACTGACTGAATATCATAATAGTTTATGGCTTTGCCATGGCCTCCAAGCTGTCGATAAGGGGTGTGTCAGCACTCAAGCAACCTTTGGCTTACTCGAAGACACAGGCCTTCGTGGCCAAGAATACGCCTGGCTTACAACCATGTTCTACCTTACATACCTAGTATTCGAATTTCCGGCTATTCTCTTGTTACAGCGTTACCCAATGGGTCGTGTTTTGTCCTTGTATATCATTTGCTGGGGCATTGTGGTATTATGCCTCGGATTCGCTCAAAACTTCGCACAGCTCATCACGCTTCGCGGACTTCAAGGCATGTTTGAAAGCTCTATCAGTCCTGGCTTCCTTCTCGTTGTCGGCACCTGGTATACAACACGGGAGCATCCTTCTCGAGCACTTGTATTCCAAAGCGGGTTTGCTGGTGTGGGCATCATAGTAGACTCAATCAATTATGGAATTGGATCAGTAACGTTCCGTAACCCTGACTTCCAGGCCTGGAGATATATGTCCTTCGTAAGCTACCTACCTACTGATGTTAGACACCGAATCATAGCTAACAGCTTCATAGTTCCTCGGAAGTCTCACTATTCTTACAGGGGCTTTCTGCTTCCTCTTTCTCGGAACACCGTCTGAGGTGCGCTGGCTCTCCGCTGAAGAGAAGAAGATGGCTGTAGCTCGTGTCATGGCTAACAATACCGGCCATGACCGAACGGGTCTCAAGAATTGGAAATGGGATCAAGCTAGAGAGTGCCTGACAGATCCAACAGTAAGCATCTAAGTTACTTCTCGTGTGTATGGCTCTAGGATTAACCATGAGACGTAGTTCTGGTTCGCTGGGTTGTGCGCATTACTGAATGCAGTTCCTAATGGCGCGTTAACGTCTTTTGCGGGAATCTTGAATACAACTTTTGGTTTCAGTAAGGGGACCTCCCAAGCATTCGTAATTACATCTGTTGACATGGATATAGCAAATTTGCAAGTCCTTTTGTTGAATATTCCAAAGTACGTTTTTGCCATGCTCTATTTCTTTTTGGCTGCAGTTATAGCTACCAAAAAGAAGAATGCTCGCATGTGAGTGCCACATCATCCCTCCCGTGCTAAGTAAATGTCATTGACCGTTGTATCCAAAGGTGGATCATGATGTTTTCCAACATCCCTGGAATCGTCGGCTTCATTGTGTTAGCTGCTCTCCCCAACCATCCGCAGTATAAGTGGCCTAAGTGGGTTGCGCATTTCATAACAACTACTTTCATAACGTCCACGTTCTTTGCATGGTCGCTGGTCCCATCGAATGTTGCTGGGAGGACAAAACGAACGCTTTGCACAACTATCACGTTCGTGGGGTATTGCGTCGGGAACATGACTGGGACTCAGATTTTTAGGGCGAAAGACGCGGTAAGTCTCCTCAATAAAGATTATTACCGTCTGTTACTGACAGCCCGCAGCCTAGATACATCCCGGGACTCATTGTTTGCGCTGTGTGCTTGGTAGTCCAGACGGTGATGATCTCCTTATGGAGGCGGGTCTTGGTCATGCGCAATAGACGCCTAGATATGCGGATGGGCGAACTTAGAATTACAGAAGAGGACAGAATCAAAGCCGGAAAAGAGATGGGAGAGCATGATTGCACAGATCTCCACAACCCTTTTGTAAGTCTCGCAATCTCCTTGAAATCGCAATTCGAACTAACAGTCCGTATAGTTCCGGTACTCAGTATGATGCATGATATGCCTCTAGCAAGGTGAAAGGAGATGGATTGAATAGATCATTATAGAATAATATTTTCCTCGAACCGGAATAATATTTCTATATGATCTTGGGTAGGCAGGTACCTATACAAAGCAATAGTCTTATTAGCTTGTACTTAGTATCCGTGGGACTTGACACTTGACGGCGAGTATTTTGTATAGGGGAAGCCAGGGAGGAAATTATGAGCCATACGCGAGCATCTTAAATGTCTAAGGCGTGTTATAATGTCCCCTTCCGAACACTTCCTTTGCTTAATTACGTCATTCTGTGACTCGGTAAGTATATCGGAAACTTTTCGGAGACTCATCGCGATGTATTATGTTTCCGAAATTGTATTAAATCTCCATTTACACACAAATGACTTCGTGTAGATCATGTCAAATGTTGCTAAGAGTATCGCGGTGTCTATTATTTAAAGGCCATATTCCACGACTCAAACGTAGTCGTCATCCTCACCACCACCTCAATTTCATCAAGTCCAAGTCATTCTACACAAAAGTCTTGAGCAAAAAATTGAAAATATTCACTTACAATATGACGAGCATATTATCCGACAAGGCTGCAATCAAGTCTTTTTTCCAGCAAAATGCTTCCGAGTATGAGAAGCACGTGGGCAGTACGAGCTCGCGTCTAGCCGCCGCCGCACTATCCCTCCTACCCCTGTCGAGCTACACATCATCAAGTCATATTCTAGACTCCGCATCGGGACCAGGAATCGTAACCAAGCTCCTATTATCGCCTTGCCCGGAGAACGCCTCGATTACCGAGTTACCGATTTCACCACCGCCGCGGGTAACCGGCATCGACTACGTCCCCGCCATGATCGATAGCTTCAAGGCAAACAAAGCCAAATTCAATTGGGCTACGGCGGACGCGTTCGTTCAAGACTCTCAGGACCTTAGTCAATTCAAGGATGCAGAGTTCGATGCCATAGTCATGAACCTGGGAATTTTTACCCTCAGCAGTCCGGTGGCTGGTGCAGCGGAAATGTATCGCGTGCTCAAGCCTGGTGGTCATGCCGTGATCACGACATGGAAGACCCGGCGAGCAGTGGAGGTGCTTCAGGGCGTCGTCGATACGATTAAGCCTAATAGTGGGCTGAAGCCGATGTACATGCCGCCGGAATGGCTGAGTAAAGAGAAACTCCAAAGCGTCATGGAAGACGGCGGGTTTTCTAGCAACCACATCAAGGCTTCGGAATATAGCCCCAATTGGGAATGCGGGTCTAGAGAAGGAGCTGTGGAAACATTGAAATCGCCCATGTGGACGACGAAGCTTTGGGAAGGATGGAGCGCTGAGGAAATTGGCCGATGGGATGACGAGATACGCAAGCAGCTGAGTGAGGAGGAAAAGAAGACGGGAACAATGGAGATGTCTGCTTGGATTGTTGTAGCTCAGAAGGTGTAATGGAGTTTGATTTTTAGACTATAAATCTACTGAGTTGAGATTGGTTAATAGATCCATTGAATAAAGAGGGAAGGTTTGACAATTAGAAATAACCTTGGAAAACTCGGGAAGAAGCCCGGTCCACGGTTGTCAACCTCGCTTATCCGGCACTACGGAGGGTAAGAAATTAGTAACCGGGGTTTAAGGTTTAGCAAGGACCGGGGCAGCGGGGAGGTATATGGGGTAATTCCTAGCGCCCCCACCCCGCAGTGTCTTTCAATGTTCCCGCTGTCCAAATAGGTACTTAGTACCTCCAGTTACCCCTATTTCGGTCTATTTCGTAGCCACCCCAATATCCATTCATGATCCAGCTAATGTCCACACTAAGTCCGATGCGCATAGGATGGCGTAGTTAGTGGTTAGTGGCGTAGTAAGAGCCCAGTCAATAGCCAGTCAACGACCGTGGATATCATTCTTTCTCAAGCTTCCAAGGTTTGTACCTCGGGATTTCAGTCCTCAATCATTCCCTTGCATAGGTACCAGGGACCGATCGGCCTTCATCTATGGATCTCATCCATCGATATTTATTCATCGTTCTACGTTCGTGACGAAACTCGAAACACCCTACACATATCACCTTTATTCATTCGACTACATTTCTCTCTGCTCAGGTGTTTATCGAAAACTATCTTCGATATATGACATATCACATATGATATACGTACATTAAAATGTCCGGATCGACCTCGCGATTGAGAGGCATCCTTAGCCACTTAGGTTCTGGAACCGCCAACTCTGCAGCTAAATCGTCCACCGGTTTTGACCACAGCCACCACATTCACCAGTTATCTCCGACCTATTTTCTCGAGAGGGCGGCTGCAATTGAACCAGACGCTTTAGCTATACACCACATTACGGTCAATGGCAAAGTTCTGAGACGCCCGTACTGCGAATTTGCCGATCGCGCGAGGGGGTTAGCTTACTACCTCTTAAAATACGGCTACAAGCGAGTCGGAATATTGGCGACCAATACGCCTGCATTCCTCGAATCAATATTCGGAATTGTAGCCGCTGGCGGAGTTATCGTGCCTACTAATTATCGGTGCGTCATCCGCCATCTGAACCCGGATGATGAAGCACTCACAATTATCTAGACTAAAACCCGAAGACATCACATATATATTTGATTTTGCTGATGTCGACTCCATCATTGTTGATAACGAATACTTATCCCTGCTCGATGACTTCAGGAAAAGTCATCCGAATGTACCTTTCATCGTTGACCTAGTAAGTAATCTTGTCAATGTTTACCTAATCTCGTATTTTCTTAAGTTTTCTCACATTGATGAACCAAGGATACGGATGCGACTGAAGGCGAGCTTTCCGGGCCATTCGATGAAGCAGTTCTCGAAGGTTTGAAATATGATCAAGCGCAAGGAAGCAAGGGATGGAGCGGCCTTCATTCTCACAGTACTCACGAAGATGGCATGATCGCCATTCCATTCACGTCCGGGACTACGTCAAGGCCGAAAGGATGCGTCTTTACACATAGAGGCTCATACCTATCAGCACTTGGTAACGTGATAGAAAGCGGGCTGAATATTGACAATGGGAGGTGCAAGTACCTATGGACGTTGCCAATGTAAGATTTCACATTCCGACGACAACTTCATAGCTAACATTGGTAGGTTTCATGCTGTGGGCTGGACATACCCGTAAGTATCTATCCAAATAGGCGCAATCTAAGAATAATTGACTTACTCATATAATGCAGCTGGGCGGTAACAGCAGTAAGAGGCACTCACTATTGTCTCAGAAAAGTCGACTATCCGTTGATTTGGAAGATGTTAAAGGAAGAAGGTGTGACGCATTACTGTGCAGCACCCACGGTGAATACTATCCTGTGTAACTCGAAAGAAGCAGCAAGGTTGCCACATCGGGTACGAGTTACCGTGGCAGCGAGCCCGCCATCGGCACATCTTTTCGAACAAATGGTATGAACTCGATACGGTTACCTAAGGATACTACTAATGTCCGCCTCTAGACTAATCTCAACCTACATCCCGTACACGTATATGGCCTGACTGAGACATACGGCCCAATAACCAAAGGTTACTATCTGCCGCACTGGGATTCGCTTCCCGACTCCGAGAAGTATGCGAAGATGGCTCGTCAAGGACACGGCTTCGTAACGAGTCTGCCGATCCGCGTAATCAAGACAGAACAGCCTGAAGGGGTTCTTGTTGACGTGGCGAAAGACGGCAAGGAGATTGGCGAGATCATCTTATTCGGCAACATGTGTATCAAAGGGTATCACAAGGATGCCGAAGCGACGAGAAAGCTTTACGCAGGTGGCGGCTTGCACACCGGCGATCTAGCCGTCTGGCATCCCGACGGAAGCGCGCAAATTCTAGACCGAGCTAAGGATATCATTATTAGTGGCATGTTCTCAATTTGTCGGATTTCATTTCACACGCGATGATAAATGCTAATATACATTTTAGGAGGAGAGAACATATCATCAGTCGCGCTCGAGGGAATGCTAGTGCAACATCCCGACGTGCTGGAAGCTGGTGTCGTCGCCGTGCCGGATTCTCACTGGGGCGAGAGACCAAAAGCCTATCTGACCATCAAAGAAGGGAAGACATTGAGATCCCAAGATATGATCAATTGGTGTCGCGAGAACAGCTCGATTAGCAAATTCATGGTTCCAAGAGAGGTGGAAATCGTAATAGAATTGCCGAAGACGAGCACGGGAAAGATTAAGAAGAATGTCCTTAGAGAGTGGGCGAAGACGGGAAGGGCGAAATTGTGAGTTCAGCAGTTGAAATTATACTATAAAGTATACCTATCCGATGAAATAGAGGCAACTAGGCGCTAGGAAACATCTCAAGGGATCGTCTTTTGCAGGCTAGGATATAGTAATTTTCGGGGTGGACTTTAAGCAGCTAAACTCTACATCGTTGAGGTCGGAAGAATGAATGATGAATGATGAATCCACAACATATCACTGTTACCCAAGCCTCTTTCGTCTATTCCGTAATCTGGTAAGGTGGTCCAAGTTTATTCTTTCCGTCCACATCTCTAAAAGTCAAGTTTTTAAAGACTTCTTCAATTCCTTGGAAAGTTCTAATCTAGATAGGTACGAATGTCAGCATGCTAGCTCAACTGTCTGAGATTAGGTACCTATGATTAACTTACATTGACGGCAACGACTTCTCTCTCGATAGCACGATCCGACTCGGAGAAATCGATCAGCACACTTGTACCGCATTTCGGACAGAACCTATGAGATTTGAGACTGTTGCCGAAGCGATATGAAGATAACTCGTCCCACCCCGACTGGAATTTGACGTCATCCCGCTTCGGATACACCAGAAGATAGCCGTTTCTCGTGCAGATCGAGCAGTTGCAGCGATTGACTTTGGAGGAACGAATATCAGGTAGTTCCACTGTGAATCTCGTTTGTCCGCAGTGGCAATTGGCCTTGTATGTGATTGGTGTTGCTTCGATATTGGCCATCATGAAGTGAGCTTAAGTAGGAAAACTACACATGTGGCGGTTTGGCAACCAGAAAACTATTTCTAGGTGCGAAGATAGCATTTTATAATCAAGGGATATCATATTACCTAGCATCGCCTATTCGACTCCGTTGACGATTACAAATTAGGAAGCTACTTACATATGAAGGAAGCTAAGCTGGGGATCTAGTTATCTAGTTCAAAAGGACATGCGTACAACATCAGGGATTCGCTAATCACCACAGCCTCAGCTACTAGTCCGAGCAGGGGTTGGGGAAATATCTGGGGAAACGATGGAAACGAGAGCATTCGATTCTAGGAACAAATGTAGAATCGCGATATACGCTCAATTTCGGGGCGGAGGTAAAGGTGAAAAGCCATAGGCTATCCGAGCACCAAGTCAATCCAATCCCTATCCTGTAACTCCCACATATGCTTCTCAACGCGTCCAAGACCTTTCCTATATGCTATATCGTCTTTCCATTCAATCCAAAGGACATAGTAGTACTCGTAACAAAGACCACTTTTTGGTCTTTCGTCTAGATCCCATTCTTCCAATATCTGATGAAGGGGTTCGAGGTCCCGCGCATCATTACGAGCGCTACCAGATGCGATTTCCACCAATTCCATTCTAACTCGATCATCTGGTTTCTGATCTGCTTCCTTGAATAATGGTTCATGAAGCATCAGTGCTCCAGCCCAATTGCCTTCTTGGTCTCGAAGTGATATCATGCTTCCATGCTTCCGTCCAGGGTTTTTGAACCCATCAGCGGCTAGCAACCATCCTCTCCTAGTTCTGCAAGCGATAAAAGGAGCGAATATCTGGGGTGTAATACGTTGGCCTTCCTCCGTCGTCGGTAGGGGATACCAGAACTCTGATGAGGCTCGGAGTCATGAGTGTAGAAACACAGCGGATCTGCTCCCGAAACCGGCTGGTTGGCAATCTGCCAGCCAGGAACAGATTCCAGATCGACTATGCGATGTCGGTTCCAACCTACCGGGCAAGGTTCTTCTAGGTTATTCCAAAATTTATTTTTATACTCATACCAGCTGTCTTGTATGTGAGTTTTCGTATCGTCACGTTTCTTCATCCAGCTCCATTGAACCAGTGGAAACACCCTCTCCAAGGCAATTCCATAACCCCTCACCGGGCAATCTTTGGCGAAATCTATCGCCAAGTTCATCCAGCACCATATGTCACCTTTCCAGCCAGCCCAACTCCAAGAGGGGAGGCAGATGTTCTCACCCGGACGTTTGGGCGTCCTTCGACTCTGAGTCGATATCGGTTTCCATAGCAGCGCGATGTGAAATAGCAGTGTTGGAAGACCGGAGATGAACCCACCGTCATACGTACTGCCTAGAGCAGAAGCAATTCCAGAAAATGCGAATAGGGCATCCTCAGGGAACGTCAAATCTTTAGTATTATAAGTCATGATGATAGTGCTCAACTGCTTCACATCGGGTATTGTCTTCGCAAAGATTCGGGAATTGGAGCCGCCGCCGCTCCCGGACTCCCCCAACACTTGTTCCTGACACTCCCAGCGGATCCAGTCGCTTTGGAAATTGATTCTCCTTTTTGAGAAAAGAGCTTCTTGGAAAGTCCACCCTCTAGTGTTCCAAATGGTACGTTTTTCAGCCACTCTCTCTCCGTATGTCTCTATGGCCTTTACACCTCTAGCCATGGTGTGAACAATCTGCTTCAGCGATCTAGGGTCAGATATTCCGCGTAGGCCGCGCAGGCCGCTATTTGCGTCTACTCCGCCTGACGCCACAATAGTCACGGTCGCATTGGCGTATATAGCAGCCATCTTAGTGATCTCCACGAGCTTCTGCTCATCGTCCTGGACAATGCATAATGTATCTACCCATAGGTATCTCTCTCCTAGCCTTTGAACGAAGGCCATCGCATGCCGTATCGTCTTCGGTATATAGACACTCGTATTGCTCTCGGCCAAAGAAGAAGGCTTCTGCAGCTGATCCACATTCTCCCTTAAAGTCATGAAGGTAGGTGTGCCACCCCATACATAGCTCAAAGCCACGTATTCAATCGAGGGTAAACACGGAACGAGACAATGCAGCCATGTATCAACAACCCAGGAGGGTCTTTCCGTGGTCAAATGGCTGAAACTCTCAAGCGAGGAGCATCTATGGGTCTTACGACAAGCTTCCTTCCACCTCCGAGGAAGATTATAATCTATCCATTTCGAATTGGCGAATCTGCCACACCAAGCCAAAGGGCAGCGGGGAGTAGGGAGTAACCTGATATCGCCGGATTCTGCAAAATAATAATCCTGTCCCTTTTGAGCGAAGATTTTTATATGGTCAAGGCCTTTAAACCCTTGAATGCGAATGCTGTCGAAATTAGAAGAGCCCAAGTCGATATCAAGAGATCTGGCAATCAATTTAATGTGAACTTCACATTTTGTGTCTAGAAGTTGTTTCGGAGGCCTAAAATCGACATGGTGCCGAATGAGTCCTCTTGAATCAAGGGGCATTGTTAAGAGAGATAATATTCGCTGGCATATTTCGCACTCCTTCTATATCTTCCAAAATTAGAGCTTGATATCACGTAACGAATTGAGGGTTCTATTAGCGTACATACGTTACTTGGTGACTTGGAATGGTGTTTGATTTCTTGTTCCCTAATAGCAACCTGACGACGCACCGCTCTCCTTTTACTCACAATTACATTGCGTTTTTTACTCATTCTCACCTCGATATTCCATCTCAGTTGAACAATGAGGTCCACAGAAACAAATTTAATATTGTGATCCGATCAATTGCAGAGTTGCAGTAGCTCTCGTAGGTCCTACATAGACCATAGTTGTAGACCTGGCTTACTTAACCCCTCACCTACAGGGATACTCCATTCCTTCGCACTGTTTTCAATCACACACCTACATCCAGAATGATGATATTTCCAACAAAAACGAAGCAAAAAAAATAGAAAAAAAAACATACAACACCGGGGATTCGCTGGTCGTCACCGACCCAACTACTGATCCGGCGGTAGCTAGCTTATCTATGGGGGAGCGGACGGGACCCCGAGTTCTCTAGCTCCTATGGTCGTATGTGCTAGTTGAGAGGACTAACCAGACTTATATACCTAAAGCACAGTGAGAACGTAGCAAACAAACAGCCTGACCCACAGCCCTTTAGGGCTAATAATCCCAGCCAATCCCCCTCCAGCTGGTACTCACTGGAAGCCACTGAAACCACTGAAATCAAGAAATAGGTATTGTACCACCTTTAGGGCCATCGCACTAAATACTCAGCAAGTATACCAGGCTGGTAGCATCACGATTTACTATCTACCTCAACTACCTCCAAATATGCACCCTCACAAACACTAAAACTTGTCCTCCGGCAACGCGAAGACCTTATACGTCTGCAAGTTATTTCCCAGCAAACAGACCCGCGGCGGCATATGACCGCGTTCCGAGCAAGCTTCCTTAACCTCCATAAGCGCCGGCACGAAACTCGGTTCACAGGGTATCGTCATGTTTGTGAACACACTGGTGACCTGGTCGTTAGTAAGGACGTGAGGGGTTATATTGTCTCCGGAGTTATATGGCTGATAGCCCAACTCGTCGGACTTGTGGGGGATTCTGATGATCCGCGGGGGTTGGCCTGGCGGAAATTAGCGAGGGTCGAGTATTGATCGAGTGGTAAGTGGCTTGTAATTACCTTCGGGAGCCCAGAGGACGAGCAGGCTATTGTTGCACAGAAATTTTAGATTAAGCACTCTTCCGTCGCCAAGCTCCACGCAAGATACAAAGGTCGTTACAGGCCCGCTGATCCCATTGAGCACGCTCATCGTCGTTCGAAAAATGTAAACTAGGAGAGGGGTTAATATTTCCCCATCATGTACTTTATAGTGAAGAATCTGTACATACCAGTGTGCTCTTTCTTCTCAGTCGTAAGTGCTGTGTACGTCGCCGCCTGAGGCGCACCCTAAAGTATCTGGGTCAGTATCAAAGCGGGACCAATTAGCACAATTTTGATGTCTTACAGAAATAGAAGTGACAGACATTGTGACATCGATCATAGATATCTTATTCTCCAATTTGAGTGCGGCTGGCTGGCCAAATCGCACACTCCGTTTCTCGGCCTCTGCAATGCCTTCAAAAATAGCATCTGTCTTGTCGCCCAAGTATCCGCATAGAAACTCAACCTGAGAGAATACGCTTTCGTCGGGCTGTCCAGTATCATGCTTCTTGAGCTGCTTACTGAGTAGTTCTAACAGAGAACTTCCCCCTTCCGCCTGCCGACGGCCTTCCTCCGAGTTCTCAGCGGGAACGTTACTGAGATGATGCCGCAAGGGACTCGCAGACATGTATTGTTGAATATAGGCTAGAATCTTCCCATGTTCCATTGTTGCCTCTTTCTCTGTGAGGTCATCTGTTCCTAATGAAGATGCGAGCCTATCGATCTCATGACGGAGCCAGATTGAGAAAGATTGGAATAATTCCAGTTCTTCCATGACAATCAAGAGGATCTTGTTGCCTGCTAGCATCAAGCATGACACTATATCCATGACTCTAGTAATCTGCGCACTGGTGAAGCCAGTCTCAGCTTTAGACTCATGGAATCGCGCAATACCGAGGAGACGGCTAAGAATTATACCGATACGCTCGAGTGCTGGTAGAAAATTCTCATGAACAAGACTACGAAGTGCCTGAAGGCCTGATACGACAGCTTTATCCCATCGTTTATGTCCCTATGGTGGGTTAACTTGTTGAGATCTAAAGGATATATGGATGTGCTTACCCTTTCTGCTAGCTGATCAATTAACCATTCTTTGACTTCCGGAAAGGTGTGACCTGTTACAACCGAGTGGTATAATGCCTGCCCGATTGTCATCTCGCCATAGTTCTCTGATTCTCGCAGTGTCTCATTAATGCTATTCAAAAACCTAGTTGGAAGCTCTCGAGTCGATTGCCACTCGTGTATCATGTGCATTTGCACCTGCTTAACATATCTTAAGAGCTTTTGTAGAGTCGTGGTCTTAGAAGCTAGCAGGGATAGATTTTCTGGTGAGGAGTGGATGAAGGTCAGATCCATAGGAATAAGATATATGGTCGATGCATTGTCGTCCTTAGATGGCCTGAAAACTAGAATGTGTGTTGATAGATTGGGATGAGAAGCGTGATGGCACAGTTGTAAGGAGACATCCCTTTCCGAAGGTTGCGGTAGTGAGTACTTAAATGTGCCGATGATAAATGAGTCGTAGATGCTGACATGTATTTGCCCATCATCGGTGCCAACGATCATGACATCAACCTTATCGCTATCATGCGGGGAGAAGGGCTGGAATAGAAATTCCAATGACGCTCTAGTGGTAAACACGAATGAGTCGTCACTAACAACTAATTAGCGAGCGACCACAATACATATAGTATTATACCTTACCCTGAGCCCCCTGATGCAGGTAAAGGACTGAGCTTTGGTAAAGCGGTTTCGACTTCGAGAAAAGTAAGCTCTCGAGGGAGGTCCACAATGGGCTTTTTGCCACTTGGGAAAAGTCCTGTGGATAAAACATCTTCTACGGGTAGAGATGAAGCGGTAGAGGCCGAGTCTGGGCGTTTTCCAGAATTGTTACGTCCCCAGCCAATACAAGTGATGCGAGATTTGCCTGCCTCGCATATGGGCATCTGGTGAACGGCCTTATTTGTCTCCAGTCCCATCAACCTGACAACTCCATCGCTCCATCCAGCAGCAAGGAACTGGCCTGTTATTTGTCAGAACTATGAGCTATTCCTTCACTATATAATGATAACTTACCATCAGCTTTCCAGCAGAGAGCCTCAACACTGTCTCGCTCGCCGCGCTGGCTGCTCTTTGTCACAACCTGGCTATTTGATCGCCAAATCTGGAGTGTCTTTGGACCAGCTGCACCAGCAAAGAGTTCGATGCTGGGATTATAGGTAAGGAGGCCATTATGTGGCCGGGGATCAAGTCGTGATTCACTGAGGAGCGTGAGCTCAATTGGTTCGGTCATAGTTGCTCTTAAGAGGGGACTTCAAGACTTCAAGAGCATCCGATAACTCGCTAATCATCGTGCATCTTACACGATACGAAGTCTGAACCTTGTCAATTCTCAGCTGTTAATTTTTGTTTATTAATTGTTAATTGTTAGTTGCCAGGTCTCGGTTGAATTGTTAAAGCTGTTTAAAGTTCTATGTAGTTGCCTTGCTTTAAGAATTCCATGGTACCTGCCGTTTTCTATGTCGCGTCTCTAAAATTTGGGCAGATTTATTGGGGAGATGGGGCACTAAATTTGATGGTTCCGCCGCTGGAGACATCCACTAATACACAACATTCAGTGCTTCATACAGGGTTAAGTACGGTGTTATTTAAACGCTGGAGGGCTGTGAACTGTCCCACAAGCCTTAACTTTTGCAATCTATGAATGAACTTCTACATTTAATTCACTTCACGTCCATGGAGACTATAATTGATATTCTTATGAGGTCAATCTATTAGAAGACTTTTACCCGTCAAATACAGAAGATGGCATAATTGTCATTATTCACAATCCATTACTAGTAGCATGCTCTATTTAGACCATTGCTCTATATAACATCACATCACCACTCCTCTCAGAGGCTTTCATTTCATACTTGACTCATTAGTACCCATTCAAGTGAGCTTCTACTCGACCAAATATTGATCAGCCACTGATCTGACGTCTTTAGAAAATGTGACTTCTTCATTCTCCTCTACCAGCGATACAGACGTGACCTGGAAAACGTTAATATGACAAATTACCGAGGTGTAACGATGGTATAAACTTACATCAACGTCAATAAAAGGACTCGTCTTCGAGAACCGTACTTGCATAGGGAAAAACTCATTCTCGTCATCGGCTTGAGCGTCAAACTCGAATGACCCATTGGGATTGTCGTCACTAATCGTACCGATAGTCCACTCGAGGCTATCTCCCGAGACTTCATAGGTAGCATCAAAGCTAGACACAGACGGCTCGCTTGTAGCGTACGGAATGACCACAGAGACGTCCTTTAGTGTGTCTCCTCCGGTGAGCTCATATTCAACTGTGATGGTGAAATTGCCTCCTGACCCCTTGTTCACCCAAACCGTGAAACTGATGGGTAAAGCACTCGTGTCATCAGTCTTTGGTGTAGCTCGCCATCTCAGAACGCCGACGGCATTGTTGACAGGGAAACCGCGAGCTACGTTGCTCATCTGGATGACCTTCGAGCTTGTGAAGAGGCCACGGTCGACATTGGGGTGAGTACGGAACTGGGCACCGTGAGATGCATTCGCTGCAAGGTCAAGCTTTATCTTAGTCAAGCTAGGATCCGAGATTCTGAGTGCCAGGTCGCCGGTGACGGTTAGGGAGTTGAGGGAACCTTCCCTCGACAATTTCGCAGCAATAGTCTCGTTAATAGTGACGTGGATTGCGTCGCGATCCAAGGTGGAAGAAATCCGTGGAGCAGCGGGTTCGGCTACAGGGGTCGGGGCAGATGGTACTAGCGGTGACTCGTCTACTTCGGCTCCCATATCCCCTCGGACGCGCTCAAACATGTCTGTTGTTTTCGATTTCTTGCCCAGCTGCATTCCCTTGCCCTTCATCACGGTTGTTCTATGTTCTTGTTAGTCTCGAGTTGCTCTGCAGCTATGATGTTTCATACTTATGCGTCTTGTTCTTCTCGGCCTCATAGGTATCATACGTGTCTGTAGGCGTGGGTCGGGTAGGGGGAGTGTATGTCGGGTATACCGGCGTCCGAGGCGCGCCAGGACGACCACTCCTCGCGGATTCCTTTCGCTGCAGCTCTAGCTGCTTAGCCTTTCGCTTGCGCTCCTCGGTGGCCTCGAGTTCCTTGTTCTAGAAGGATGTTAATAAGATAGCGATTGATCTTTAGAAGAACGCAACATACGCGTGCGATTATCTCCTGGATACGCTCCTCATGGCTTTCCATTTCTAAGAAGGTCTTGATCTGGCTGATGGTGAGATTTTCCCGATAACCAAGGGAAACCAACTCATCGAAAGCGCTGAGAAGTTCGTAGGCATTCTTGACGATCTCCCGCTCGTCTAACGTCCTACATGTGCTGGTAACAACTTGGGCGAATAGGTGGAGGGAATCGATATCCTGCAAGATGTTGGACTGGCGGTTGGTAATGAGGACCATATAGAGCTCGTCCAAGGGTTGGTAAACGAAGCGGACATTGTCTTGTTCGACGGTGGTGTGTTGGGTTCCGGAATCGGCGAGCTTGGGGAAGGATGCTAGGAGCGCTTCGATTCGCGATCTAGGCATTTCGCGAAACTGCCTCGAAAGGACAGCTTTCCCGCCTCGAGTACAGATGGATGCGGCTAAGACGACCTGGTGTAAATCAAGAGATTAGCAAACCTAGCTATGGTATTTAGAGTAAAGTATTACCATTTTGTATGTATTCGAAGCGCTGCTTCAGTAGACAGAAGAGAATGGAGCAAGAGATCAAGTTATCCCGCGAAAGGGGAGTTGTCTATTACTTTGAGGCTGACAGCTATTATAAGGTCCTAAATGTTCCCACGTTCCAAAGATGAAGCCAATTCACCTTCCGTAGAAATGTGGTGCTTGAATAAGTTGCACCAGCCCCTGTCAAGCCACATGTTCGAATTGGCCAGACTTTCTGAAGAATATCCGATATTTATCCGGACCTCCCTGCGATGTACCTATCTCAGATTGATAGGAGCTTCCCAATAAATAGATCTGAATGGTAAGTGGGAAAGTGGGGACGTGCCAGACCAACTTAGAGGCAGCTGCAGGGTTACTTAATATCCCGCTAACCTCCAGCTTGGATCTTACCTTCCATTTTACTGTGTCCGCTCTAACTTATTTTAGCCCAAGACCATTAAATGATTATATTGCTACTTCACGTTCATGTTGAATTGCAATTTTTAAACCTTCTCTTCACAACTTCATATTTCGTTCCATCAGAACTTGACTCATTTTCCCATTCTAATTCATTTGCGACATCTGCCAAACTTACCGCAGTCTTTCCAAAATTCTTCTACGTGCGTAACGCGTCAGCTAAGATACCTTGGATTCCTTGCGACCGTACTCACGCATCACGCAGCCTACGTTGCCCGACCCGCGTTAATTCTACCTCCCACCACGACTGACAACAGTCTTTACCTAAAGAACTAATGCGTTCGATCTCGCCATCCTCGAGGAGTTTGACGCAGGTTATCATTCACAAGCACCACTAGGATCTATTAGATCAATTCGACCTACATAGTAATTACGACATATTCCCATCCACCCGGCCCACTTCCACGACGCGGCTATCGCAAGCCTACTGTATTGGAATTTTGGCCGCTGAAATACTATTCACGACAAATGATTCCTTTGTGTTCCCCTCCCGATTTACCACTCATACCATTTACGCCCATCTCGTAACCGGCCTACCGACGATAACACGAGACAGAATCACCGGAGGCTAGTAAATCAGTGGGATTACCGTCACTTTATTTGACCTTGAACCTCTACTACTTCACGTACAAAGCAGCTTCAGAGCACCATTCCAAGCCCATAGCTATTCCCACGGAATATTTAACAGGTGGAAACCTCGCCCCTTCCCTTCCCGGAAATAGATATTCTTTACTGCCAACTCCGCTGCTTTGTTAACCCAACATTTTTTTTCATTTCCCTGAATCCATGCGCTACTCATCTTAACAACTTCATTTATCCTTTTTTCCCCTTTGAGAATCCCTTGATACCTCCTAGGTACCTGTTTATCTCAATTACCGATATAATCCTTGAAAGGATAATAATATTTGTTGGTGCAAATATCAATCATCCTACATCCCTTTCCGGTTAGTTGCGCCAATTCAGGCGATCTGCTACAATGCCTGGAGAGGAGATGGAGATCACGACCGATTTTGGTCATACCGGGTTCGGAGAAGACATTGACATAGACCTCGATTTCGCGGTCGGACAGCCCGACGAAGACCTAGAACTTGCAGATTTTGATCAAACCCAGGAGATACAGAACTTTAACACCGATACGAGAGACGAGTTGATGGCAGAGGGAGACGATGCATCATATGGTATGATTGATGCAGACGATATCGAGCACAATGAGGGAACAACGACTGTTAATGATATCGAGATCGACCTCGGCGATCCTGATGAGAACCTGTGGCAACACAGTGCTTTAAACGGGGACACCCTTGAAACTGTCGCGGAGATCGACTATACCGATAATGCCGATGTAGACAACTCTACTATCGTAAATGTTGGTGAAGCCAGCTGGTTAGAGGCATCGACCTACCCTATCAGTAACGCCAATGAAGTGGAAGTGGCGCAAACTGACGTCGCTGCTCTTGATTCAACAAGTGACCATCTGCCTCACGATACTACAATTCCCGCAGAGGGCGTAGATACCCAAGACTTTGGACTATCTGGCATTAAAGATGACACAAAAGCTCCTAGCGATGGTGGCCTTAACGATAATAGCCCTCAAGACATAGTCAAGGGTGTGACAAATGAAGAACAAAACATTACGTTTGATTCCGAACCTCAGCAGCCTGCAGAAGGATCCATTCCCAGCAAAAATGACCTTCAGGATAACCATAATGATGTCCAATCAAATGGGGATGCTAGTCAAGGTAATACTACCCATGAAGCTGAAGAATTTGAGCAATATGAAGCCCATCAAGATGAAGAATCCGAGATCGGACACGTACAAGGCGATATCTCTGAGAATAAAGAAAACCCTTCTGCCTCTCTAGATTCGAGCTATGAATCAGTAAATGAGCATTCGGTTCAAGACGACGATCCTGGCCAACTTGATCCTGGCTTTGGGGTTACCGAACAAGAGCTAGGTGGCAACGCATATGCCGAGTCCGCCAATGATCAAGAATCTGTTCATTCCCCTCGCCAGGAAGAGATTAAAGCCCAGGATGCTGACGAGGCACAAAGCCGGTCTAACTACTATGAACCTGAAAACGAGGACCAAGAAGCAGCGGATACTAGTCAAGATGATCACATTCCTCCAATTGGCAAAACTCAAGTTGAGCATCCCCTTTCCATCGCCACACGCCATGAGATGTACATTTCATATGGCCAGACGGATTACAGACTCTTCGCTAAGTCCGAAGACGATGATCCTAACCAGTATTTTTTGCGTGATATGTCAACCATGGAACTTCCTCTTGGTGAATTCCTAGCAAATTTGCGAGAGGTCATTGCAGATGAACTATCTATTCTCGATGAATTGGTGATGCACGTCGATGGATTAGGATTGGAATTTTCTGAGGTATTTACCACCCCCTAACTTCACATCGAGTCTATCAGAGCTAACTGTGTTTCAGACTTCTTCAGGAGGTATGCTTGAAGAGTGGACTTTCGGTGACATTCTTGGTCTCTACGACAATCTTGTAAAAAATGACGGAGTGGAACCAGCACCATGTCTTTACATGTATCTTATGGTAAGACCTAATTGCTACAAGCGCCTCGTGGCCCTTCTAGATAGCGCAAACGCGGGTCGTGGGCTCTCCGAGGTTGCCGTTTACCGCGAAACAACGCCTGTTCACGATGAGCAAGCCGATCACCCGGGAAGCGATAGCCTGTACGCCACATCTGAGGGCGAAGAGGACGACGAGACTAGACATATTTCAAAGTCACCAACCCAGGGCGAGGAAGGCGAAATTTCTTACGAATCCGATGAGGATGATCACGCGGAAGGCGAAGACGAAGACGAAGAGCATGACAACGAGCCCGAAGAGCACGTGGACTCAAAATCACCTACAGTTCATTCCCCAGCTGCGGAAGCAAACGTAGAATCAGGGGAACTAGATGAACAAGTAGATGAAGCTGTAGAAATTTCCAGGCAGAATACGGAAGAGAAAAACGGCGCAGACGTTGGTGGTGAAGTGATCGACTTCTCTGACGACGAACTAGATCTCTCTTCATTGAAGCAGGGTAATTCACATCCTCCTTTTAGTCCTTTACATTTCTCTATTTTTTTCAACCACACCGGACTGGTTGGCTGTCAGTGTCAGGATTGTTTCGAGCTTTCTCTTGATCAGCTCGATATCTCGATGCCAGACTCGCCATCTTTACCAAGTCCTCCTGTAACCGCTCCGAATACCGAGCCGCAGCATCAAAGAAGTCCTTCTGTCGAGTGGCCGATAGTTTCGTCCGCCGAATTATCCTTTCTCCTTGAACAAACGAAATCACTTGATATCATGACTAACACTTCTCTGCCTAAAGATCAACAAACAAATGCGTCTCCACGCAATCATGACCGTGTGAACAAAGATAAATCTACTAGTGTAACTACTGCCGAACCTAGTGTTTCGAACCAGCACACGCCACTGACGAACGAATTGGCCGACGGCGCCCATTCCGAGGTTACTAGCGCTACTGTCACTCTCAACGGCGACGATCATGATGAAATCGATTACTCGGACGATGACGGAGAAGAGAATGAGGAAGGCCACGACGAACCTCTTAACGCCTCAGACACAGCGTCAACAAACTTGAAGACACCAGTAGAAGACGAGATCACATGGGAGTCGGATGACGAGGATGTCAAGAACGAAACCACAACAGCTCCTAAAACAACGGTACAAGTGTCACCTTCATCTGGAAAACGCCGCAGGTCCATCTCAGACCTGCTTGATGACTCAACTGGACAGAACGGTAAGCACTCAATCCAAGAGCTATTTCATATTCCATCTGCTAACGCATTTCTTAGATGTCAAGCGCCGTCGTCCGTCTTAAACTCTTTCTGGACCTATTCCTAACCAGTTCTCTCCCCTTTAATCCCCATATTCTTTTTCTTTCGTTTCGACTTTCGGCGCATTCGGACGGATCACTAATGAGCTGATGTCGAATTTGCACATTTGCAATCAACTTACAGATACATGATTTTTGTGCCCGCCGAGAAACAATCGATTGCGAAATACTAACACAGATACAGTGCCGAGGTATGCTGGAAACAGCTTTGATTTTACTGACGGTAAGTCTTTTGATAATGGTCGAGCAGTAAGATCCCCAACCAATAACCTTGATACAACACACGAAAAATACACGGCGGCGTGACGATGGCCATTACTTTCTCCTTTTCATCCGTCAGATGTGTTGTCGTTCTTGATACCCATGGCACCTTTCTTGCAGAAAAGTAGGTGACCGATATACCGGAGGGTCTTCAGGATGGGATCGACCAGGAGTTTCGGAATGGGAAAAATCTACGAAATTCGGTTCACGGCTAGCTATCATAATGGGAGGCGTTTTTTGGACGTAGTCGGTGATTTGACTGACTATAGAAGGCGAGGGTGAGGATTTTTATCATGGATGTTGCTATTGTGTGGTGGAGAGGGTCAGCTTAAACACAGATTCTCAATAGTTCTACCTATCTAGTAGTTGTGATTCCCTCGCGGAGTAGACTACCAGGTAGATAGGTGGGAACTACTCAACTCGGCCGAGATAGCTTCCGGGAGACCAAGTTATGCACTTACACCTTGATAGCAACATATATTATGCTTGTTTCTATGAGGAATCGCTTATTAGTGAGTGATATTATTATGTGTTTCTATATAGGTACGTTCGTACCTTTTGTGACTACCTATTGATGCGAGGGACTACCATATTACATATACTCCCTACTTATGTACACCTACCTAGGTATGTATGTAGGTACCGTAACCCGGATGAGGCGCAAAAAAAAAGAGGATGAATTTTCGTGCTGGAAGGTAAGTAAGTGGAGACGCTTCGTCATCTGTAATTTACAGGTTGGCTTAGTTTATCGTATCACGAAGGAAGTTGTCCAAGTGTACATGCAGTCAGCACATTGTACATCCTATCCCGCGATACGAGGACCAGGTCGGTAGATAGAGAACGCCGTGTGCTACAGCAGAGGAAAGCCACCGGCATTTTAAACAGCCTCAAAGAGTCAAAAGGAGTCAATTGCATGGTGATTGCATTACGATTGATGTACCTGGGTAGGGATCGATCGGATTTAGCGATGATCAACCGCCAGGAACAGGAAACAAACAGGACGAAAAGTAGGGAGCAGGGAAGTGGATTGTTTTGTGAAACCAGTTCCATCCGCAACAGCACCCGCACACCTATGCCGTACTTAGTATTGGAACAAGGGCTAGAATGGCTAGAATGGATTAGTTCAAGCTTTGGGAGGGCCGAGGTATCTTGGTTACTTTGGGACGGATCAGTCGACGATTTCCATGTACATACACACCACTTACACACCACATACTTACATATATGTACACATCGATACACTAGTACGTACATATATCGTATGTACATACTTGACAAGGGGAAAGCACAGCCTCATAACTTTGCGGGTCTATCAAGAGAATTTAAGCCAAATTCTTTCTAGGAAAGGCAAGAAGGGCAAGAAGGGCAACGACAGTTTCAAGGTTTCAAGATGCGGTAAGATACGCTGAAGATCTGCTTTGTAACTCGACATCGTGTTTTTTATGACTTTTCGGTTTCGCGCCGCTTTGAAATTCATTCACTTCCGTGACTTGGCTTTGTTTAATATTCTTCGATATCCATCATCTATTGGACGACATATTAGCTATTTTCAACCCCTAATTCTAATATCGTGCACTCAACACATATGGACCCTTTTACATGCATTTGGTAGGCAGAACGTGGAAATGTTTATAGAAACATTTAAAAATTTGAGGTTTTATATAAGAGGTACCAAGGTTACGTGACAAGTACAACATCCAACTTCCTCGACGATCATTTCTCCAGGCTAAGTGCATATCAGGCCAAATTACGGGGGGCAAGGATTTCGTTTAGCGCATCTCTAATTGTAGTAAACGGACGATGACGCCCCTAAGATGCCCCTAGATGCCCCTATGCAAAGCACAACTGGGCAGAGCTGGGGTGGCTGGCTTAGCGGCTACGAGTACCTTAGGTACGTCGGGGTATTGATTACAAGTACCAAGGTACAATGTACGCTCTGTACCTCTCTGTACCTGCCCCCAGTGGACCAGTGCCCAGTGGTGCCCCCCAGGTCCCGTACCTGTCCGAAAGGCTCTCTGAAACCCCAGCGTCTCCCACCTTTTACTCTGTACTGTACAACCAGGAAGTTGCGGTTTCAATGTCCATGCAGGGCAAGCTCTCTCTTACTTTCTCTACCGTCTACCGAATCTTAGTCTTTCTTAGTGACAAACGAAGACAAAACTCAAACTTCTTCAACCTTCAACTTCTCAAGGCTCCTTAAGGCTTTTCAAGGTTTATTCTCATATCCCACATCGCGAAAAAAAGAAATAGACATAATTCATTCGCTACCTTTGAATTCCTTTTTCTTGCCTCGTTCTTGTTTCGAATTCAATAAACCCTTCCACCGTGCCCCCCGGCCTCTACTAAGCCGACACCTTTTTACGTGCGACCGTCAGCCACCGGCCTTTTTTTACTGGCGCAACCGATTCGATCGCTTCTTTCGGGTATTCGTGGCATCACTGCTGATCGAGGCGCAACACGAACACCTGACTATACCATTCTTCGTTGGTGCTGCCCTCGCCAGGCGCGAGCCATCAAATCTATATTTGCGACGACTTCCGTTACTTCCCTTTTCCACCGATCATTTCCTACCACACGTTGCGATTGCGGTCGCAACCAAATACCTGTCTTCAAGATGATGTTAGACGAGAAGTACGAATCACCCAACGATATCCGGCGACTGTGACCCTAAAAATAATTGATATCGCCGTCGACGACAATGGGCTAATATGGATTTCTGGACAGATATATCGGATTGGCATTAGCTATTTCCTCAAGTTTAGCCATTGGTAAGTCTCTTCAGTGCCCGTAGACAAATATTTTCGCTAGAACGTAGCAATTAACATATCCTTTGTTTAATAGGCACAAGCTTTGTAATAACGAAGAAGGTATTTGCATTATGCATCCACGATCGCGTTGTCGTTCGATAGTCCATAGAGAGGGACCGTGCTAATGCCACGTAGGGGTTATTGCAAGCAGAAGAGAAACATGGCTTTCAAGGTGATGGCTTCGTTTACTTAAGGAATCCGATGTGGTGGGCTGGAATGGTAACAAGTAAGATTATCAATGGGAGAATATCCAAACGAGATAAACTAACATGCGACACTTTTCAGTGATCACTGGAGAAATTTGCAATTTCGCCGCATATGCCTTCGCACCAGCTATTCTAGTAACACCTTTGGGTGCGCTCTCCGTCTTAATAGGAGCCGTTTTGGGGTCATACTTTCTGAAGGAGGAGCTAGGAACATTGGGCAAGCTTGGGTGTGCTATCTGCTTGCTCGGCGCTATCATCATTGTCCTCCACGCTCCTCCTGATGAAGATATCCAAACCATCGAGGTCATTCTTAGATATGCGCTTAGGCCTGGTGAGTTGGGCTCGAATTTTGTACCACACCTCGAGCCATGAACTAATATGGACGAATAGGATTCCTCCTCTACTGTACGGCCGTAGCCATATTTGCGACAGTTATGATCTACAAGATCGCTCCACTCCACGGCAAAAAGAACCCCCTCATTTACCTCTCGATCTGCTCTACCGTCGGCTCCGTTTCCGTCATGTCCGTGAAGGCCTTTGGTATTGCGCTGAAGCTCACCTTCGCAGGAAACAACCAGTTCACCCATGCCTCAACATACATATTCATGATTCTGACAGCGTTCTGCATTCTTACTCAAATGAATTATTTCAACAAGGCACTCAGCCAGTTCAGCACACAAATGTAAGATCCTTCAAACTTGATGTAAAACTTGTATACAAAGCTGACATTCTTCCACTTCCAGAGTTAACCCCCTTTACTATGTGACCTTTACCACCGCCACCCTGTGTGCTTCGTTTATCCTATTTTCTGGCTTTAACACTACTGACGTTGTTAATACCCTCTCCTTGCTGTGTGGTTTCCTTATTACCTTCACTGGCGTCTACCTGTTGAATCTATCACGTAGTGATCCTAACGGCACAAGAATGCTTGCCGGGCAGAGCACAGATGCTACCGGCACTGACATGATTTCGAGTCTGCAGACGCGTCTTAGCATGCAAGCTCGCCGTAGCACAGGATCCCGCATGAGCGTAGGAAGCAGAGGGCAGTCCGATAGAGAGGGACTCATGCGCGCGTATGACCTAGAACAGGCGGCAGGCGAATTCGGCCTTCACGACCTTACCTCGGATAGCGATGACGAGCCGTCGACAAGGCGGAATGGGGGCCCATCACCGAAGATCCACGAATCAATCGAGTTGCAAAGCCGGAAGAAGTCGGGCGAGTAACGGACGTCGGCACATCAAGATTAGCATCTTTAAAACATCCTCATCAAGATCTCTACGACCGCATTGTATATTTTCTCATTCGACAAACCGCTTCTTCGAAAGCACTAGAAAGCTCAATCCCACAGGTGGACACGATTGATATCACGGATTTTACGTTGGAACCTAAGGTGTATAATGGTAGCCGCATCCCTGCTCGACATCGAAAGGGAATATTGGGCTCTATAAAGGAGTATAGAAAGGCAACTTCGTTTTTGGGTTCATGGTTGGGATTCTCACTGCGGCGTTCCGGGGGACATATATGGTCACTTTGGAAGTAGCCCTTCCGGCACACAGATTCGGCGTACGGATAAGGAATCCGGTTCGATTCAGGGGGCACGGGAAACTGGTAGTCGAGCTGCCAACCCACCCAAATTATTTCCGAGTTTGTGAGATCATCTTTTGCACTTTTTTTTTGGTTGTACGATTACCACGCGTGGAAGAGAGACGACGGACATGTTCTGTTCACATTGTCTTATTTTAGCAACAGCGGCTAGGGTCGGGGAGCTGGGGCATTGGAATGGAGACGGGACGGGCGGATGGCGGGTTCCTTGGGTTGGTGGGCGGCGACAGATCTAGGTAGCTGCCGCTGAGCTGTTCGAGGGACTCAGGTATGTAGGTTATCTAGCTTGCGAGTAGATAGCGAGTAACTAATGCACGCCATCTTCCATTGATCTGTATCTGTCCGTGTTGATTTGAGGTGTATATAAATATCTGTGATTGTAATACTATCTAGGGAACAGTTATCCTGACGTGTACATTTTTGAGTGCGTACTCCTAAGTGAGGAGGTAGTTTAGATGGGCAGTGGGAATTTAATGTAATTTTTAGAAATCACCAGCGTCGAGTTCGTGTATGACAAGCGGCAGAGTTGTAGAAGTTGCAAAAAGTTCTTTAGCATCTACCATCGTGGTGAAAAATCAGATTAATCATCTCAGAAATAAGGCTGTATGAAGGATCATCTATAGCCATGCTGAGTCAGGTACACAAGGAGGCGTGTAGTAAAGTAACATTTCCTACGATTACTAACTTGAGCATATCACAAGCACTCATCACAATCTCAGATCACAAGAAATATCAGATAGGTGTTTTCGTGTAACGATTTGCCATTATCGTAGCATAGACCAGCTCGACATTGCGTCAGCCGTCCTAGTAAGAATCGCAACTCATGGGTTTGTGGTGTTTCCCGTCCCAACAATGCAAATGATGATCAAAGTACGCCGAAGTTAATCTTTCCATATTCTCGCCCTTCGTTAGTTGAAGAGCAAAAAATTTACACGTCTCCTTCGTCAGATGCCCATCTTTCGCCGCCATTTCCGTTTGTCCCATTCCAGTTTTCATTTGAGGAGTCCAGCACCGACTGCTCAAATCTATTCCTCCGCGGGGGCGGCTTCCTCGCCACCTTCCTCGGCGGCGCGGGCGGCCTCGGCTTGGGCCTGGATCTGGAGGGCCTTGGCACCGTAGTCCTGGCTCATGGGGGTCACGATGCTGGATTCTTCCTTGGGCTCGATAATGGTGACGGCGTCGGGGAGAGACTTGGAGGGGCCGGCCTTGCCCTCGGGGTCGGAGCCGCGCATGATCTTGACCTTGATTCCGAGCACACCCTGGCGGAGCAGGACGTGGCGGGTGGCGCTGTCGATGAAGTCGCGGGCGGGCTGGCCGGAGTGGATCATGAAGCCGTCGGTGAACTTCATGGACTTGGCACGGGCGGCGCGCAGCTTACCGGAGACGACGACCTCGCAACCCTTAGCGCCCGACTCCATAATAAAGCGAAGGACACCATAGCAGGCACGACGGACGGCGAGACCGTTGAGGAGCTTGTAGCGCAGGGACTCGCACTGGGCGACGGCGGAGAGACCGCGGTTCTGGACCTTGGCGGCGTAGAGGGAGACGGAGTTCTCGGGGAACTTGAAGCGCTTCTGGATGAGGGAGGTCAGCTCGCGGATGCGGCGGCCCTGCTCGCCGAGCACCTCCTGGGTGTGGGTCGCGCGGATGATGATGTCGGTCACGGTGGGCGTGACGCGGACCTCGACGCCGGAGTATCCCTCCTCGGCCAGCTCGCGCTGGAAGAACTCGTTCAGCTCGGCGTAGAAGACACCATCAGCAACGAACTTTCTGCGCTTAGAACTGTGCATCGAGATAAGTTAGTATGAGGAAGCGGCAGAAGTAGAATTAGACTGGGAAGCTGTCGCCAAATGTGGAATTTCGCTTCGCTTAGGAGGGGCAGTGGTTTGGCCATTTGCGACGACCGAGATCTGGGAATTAAAATTGGGAAATGGTAATTACTTACATCTGAGAACCCGGGACGGCCATCTTGAAGATTGATCAAAGTGATGACTGGTTTGGAAGAGTTAGGTGTGCGGGTTGCGAAAGTTGAAGATGGAGAGTTATGTTCGACTGCCGAGTTGGATTGTAGTTCCTCACGAAAATTCGGGGTACTTTGCTTGATAGGTAATTTTTGCCTGTGAATTTTTTGGCTTAGGGTTCAGGTTTGTGGGCTCCAATTCTAAAAGGCGATTAGATAAGAGAAGTAGCGAATGGGATGCGACCAGGCTCAAAGCAGTAAGCCCCACCCTTTCCACTCGCGCTAAGGTTACGTGGGTACGTACCATCCGAAGATTTAAAAATCCTCCAGTCTATCGATTGTGACGTCGGTTATCAGCCACAGGTAATTCTCCGATTTTTTTCAATTTCTCAGCCTCGCCTTACGTATGCCTTCCTTGTTACTGGCACCGAGATGCAGAAGATACAAATCGAATGTACCCCCCAACTGCCCCACGTCGAAACCCAGTAACCCAGCACTGTCTAGTAGCTTTAGCACCTAGCCTAGCAGCTTAGTGTAGATGCACTTAACGCGGGACCAAAGTCGAACAATGTGACCACTCTGCACTCTGACACTGCGTTGTTCAATGTTGACTTTTTGATCATTTTGATCATTTTGACATATGATGCTCTGCCAACTCAGAATACATTGATACACCAAGGAATACACCATGGCGTAATATTCCTCTATCATCATTCAAAAGTTTCATACCCATGAACCTTTTACCTGCATAGGTACATCACCCATCAACCCGTCAGCCCATCGTCTTATTCTTCGTTTTCTGTAGTTACCATCCACTATTTTTGACTGGTCGATCTGGATTCCCAATCAGCCTTGAGGGCTATCAAGCACCCAAAGGTTTCGTGTCCTTCTAGCAAATGCGAAAACACGTGCAGTCTGGCCTTTTAATACCTTTCCTGTAAATCTATTACTCGTTCGACTCGAAGATGCACATTAAAAAGGTAACTATCCTCTTCTGCCTATCGTACCCTCTGCTCTTTGCTGGTCGCTAATATACATCCACCAATCTAGATACCCAATGTTGATGCCATAAGAGGCGGCGAGAAACACTCTGGCGAACTTCATTTGACAGAGCACCATATTATATTCGTATTTCCTAATATACTCCCCGACGGTGTAGCACCCCAGCCGAACGCTCCGAAAACCCGCGAGGTTTATATCGCTTACCCCATAATCGCAAACTGTGTCTTTAGACCATGTCCTAGTGTAACGGGAAGACCCTCCTCTATAAGGCTACGATGTCGGGATTTTACTTTTATGAACTTCAACTTCCATGACGAAGCCCACTCGCGAGAAGCGTTTGAGTATATTCGCAACCGCACGTGCCGGCTCGGTAGCATTGAGAAGTTGTACGCTTTCAGCTATCAACCCCTGAAGCTGGAAAAACCGTTCAATGGATGGCACTTGTACGACCCGAGGGCCGAGTTTCGAAGGCAAGGCATAAGCACAAAATCTGTTGATAGAGGATGGAGGATATCTTCCATAAATAAGGACTACGCCTTCTCCCCGACGTACCCCAGCATGCTTGTTGTTCCCTCCAAGATATCCGACAACGTTATAAAGTATGCTGGTTCCTACCGGTCTAGACAGCGCATACCCGTATTAACATATCTCCATTCCCTTAACAATTGCTCCATCACGCGAAGTTCCCAGCCTATGGTAGGTTTCAGGGGAAATCGAAGCATCCAGGACGAGAAGTTAGTCAGCGCATGCTTTTCCGCCTCGGCTACCGTCGAATTTAACGGAATAGACGCCGCTGCATCGGAAACGGCAGAGCCGAGTCCGGCTTCTAGCCAAGCAGACCTTAGAGGGGAGAGTTGGGAACCGGAACCTTCAGATACTGAACGTTTAGAGGACGAACTTATCGCCGGCAACGATGATAATAATTACGATTCAAAGACCGGGAAACGGCTGGTATACGGCGCTCAACAAAGCAATCTCATTGTAGATGCTCGGCCGACTATCAACGCAGTTGTCATGCAGGCGATGGGGAAAGGATCGGAGAATATGGAATATTACAAATTTGCTAAGAAAGCTTATTTGAATATTGAGAATATTCACGTCATGAGAGAGTCTCTCAATAGCGTCATAGAGGCACTTAAAGATGGTGATATTTCCCGCCTACCACCGAATCGCGAAATGCTAGCAAAGAGTGGGTGGCTAAAACATATTACCGGCATTCTCGACGGATCGGCCTTGATTGCACGGCAGGTGGGTATAAAACACTCGCACGTCCTGATTCACTGCTCTGACGGTTGGGATCGCACGAGCCAACTATCAGCCCTGTCACAGCTGATGTTGGATCCTTATTACCGTACTATCGAAGGATTCATTGTCCTGATTGAGAAAGATTGGCTTTCCTTTGGACATATGTTCCAACAACGCTCCGGCCTTCTAAATCACGAAAAGTGGTTTGTGGTTGAGAAGGACGCCTTAGCTGGTTCTGCAATTCAACCTGGAGAGTCGGATGGACGTGCCGGCGAGGCCTTTGAAAATGCGCTCGCAAGTGCGAAGCGCTTCTTCAACAAGAGCCGCAATAATGATAGCAATCCCGAATCTGATGGTGACGGTCTCGCATCACCCCCTGAAGACCCGTCACAAGTCAAGAAACCCGCAGCTCCGGAAGCCAGCGAAGCTACCAAGCCAAATGAAATATCACCCGTTTTCCACCAATTCCTCGACGCCACATACCAACTCTTGAGGCAACATCCCAATCGCTTCGAGTTTAATGAACGGTTCTTACGAAGGCTCCTCTACCATTTATACGCTGCACAATATGGGACTTTCTTATGGAATAGCGAAAAGGCCAGGAAAGACGCCCATGCTAGCGAACGGACAAGATCCGTGTGGGACTATTTCTTATCACGGAAACCGGAGTTTATCAATCGCGACTACGACGCCACAATCGACGATCGGCAAAGCGGGCGCGAAAGACTCCTCTTCCCCAAACTCTCTGACGTGCGATGGTGGCACCAGCTCTTCGGTCGCTCGGACGCAGAGATGAACGAGTATCTCGACTTGGCTGCGGCTAGAGACGAGAGACTCGGCACGTATGGCATGGGCAATATACCAGGCGGCTTTTCCAGTCCTCCAAGCAGTAATTCCCGATCACCTCGCCCTCCACCTAGCCCGCAGTCCCAGCCTCCAGGCTTACCGACGAGCCAGAGCGTGCTCACTGGCGTGGAGTCCGCGCACGAAGCCCTCACGCCGGAGGAAAGGGTTGTGGGAAGCCTTAAGCATAGCGCTAGCGCGGATACGCCGGGCGCCTTCGCGACGAATCTCGCTAAGATTAGGGATGGTGTCGCGGGACTTGAAATCGGGCGAGGGTTATTCGGAAACACAGCCGGCGACAGCGGTGGAAATAGCAACGGGGGCAACGGCATAGGTTTAGGTCTCAGTGGAAACGGAACTAGCAATGGCGGTGGAAGTGATAGCAGGAAAGGGAGCGCCAAAGGGGACCAAGAGATGGCCGATATGTCGAGGACGAGCTGCGAGAAGGCGTAGTCGGCCTGTTTCAATAGCTAAATGGTAATGCAAGTGGACGGTGTAACGTACTCACTAGTCTTAAAGAGCAGTGGGAGGAGAGGAAGAGGAAGAGGAAACGTCGCTTTTTAAGAGCAAGAGCAGGGTGTTAAGTTAAAGAAGGATGCAGAGGCTGGGGTGGTTATGAAATATGGAATACGAGATGAAACGAAACGAAATGTGAACATTGTTATAAATTTGGACTTTGGTCTGGACTTGTAAGATTTATTCTGTTGTGACTGAAGAGAGAGGTAAGGGAAAGGGAAGGTGTATGATATACAAGTGAGATATAGGAGGCCCCTTATGTTGTGCTAATCGCGTAGCAGTATACGCTGTTCTATTACGCAGACACCTCGAAGGCGAAAGGTTCTACGTGGAAAAGTGGTATAGGGATACAAATCACAAGCAGACATCGAGCAAAACCAGGTGTTGATTCATTCCTTCTTTTTATTCAGCTAGGTTTTCTACCTAAGCCCACTTTCATCGATTTATCATCAAACACGGAATCAGTACCGGCTACCTAAGTATGTGGCCTCCAAGCCACTACCCATCCAAGGCTTCGCCTCCGCCTTCAAATCCCCAATCTCCTTTTCTGCATACGTGCGCCCCGCTCATAAGAAGACCTGAAGGTTGATCTCCAGCGTGCTGACGGGATACTTCAACTCGAAGTTCTCAAGGACGGTGGGATGCAGGATACCGAACTCGCCGATACGAGCCGTCCTGCCGTCGAGACGGGCGTAGACCGCGGCCGCGCGGCCGGGGAAAAAGGTCGGCTCGTCGATGGGATCGAGCCAGTAGCCGTCGCGCTTCGTGGGGTTGGGCTTGACCTCGTAGCCGACCTCCTTGTGGGTGTCGGGGAGGCCCTCCTCGTGGGCCAGGAAGGCCTGCCGTAGCATCGCCATGACGCGGTCCAGCAGCCCGTGCACCTCCTCGAACCCGGACGCCTTGCCGTACCACGCCGCGGCGAAGTGCCGCACGTTCCGGGCCCGCCGCTCCGCGCTCGGGTCCTGGAATACCACGTCCGAGGTCTCGAAGATGCGGAAGGGCACGCTGTGGCCCTTGTTCTCGCGGATGGTCTTGAGGAGGCCGGGCAGCAGGGATGTGCGCACGATCTGGTACTCGGCGGTCTTGGGGTTGGCTAGGCGCACCGCGGTCTTCCCGTCGTCTTTGCGATTCAGCCATGCGAAGTTCTCGTCGTGGCTGCAGAGGATCAGAGGCATCACTTCTAGCCATCCCGCCATTCCACATTCGAGGCGGACTATGTCCGCGAGTTTGTTCAGGCCAAGCGGCTTGCCGACGGTCTTGGTAACGGTCATACGGGGGAGGCGATTGAAACCGTAGGCTATGCCCAGATCCTCCATTATGTCGCATCGCTGGAGAATATCCGCGCGCGTAGGGGGGATAGTAACTTCGATCAGGTTGGTCGGGTCGGTCTCGGAAGGCCTGGCGCTCAGTGCCATTTTGGAGAGGAGCTTGCTGATGCTCTCTGCTGATTCCGAAAGACCCAGGCACCCGTTCAGGTAGTCTACCTCGACGGTGTCCGTTCGTGACGACAGGTTGGGGGTTATTCTGGTTTGCCCGTTGTGATCGGAGATGACTTTGACGGGTTCGACGGTGAAAGGCTCGGCGACGTAGGCGCTGAACATCGTCACCATCATGTTGATGACGATCTCCAGCTTGGTTTTGTCCGTTGCCGTACATTCTATAAAGACGTTCTTGCTGCTGAGTTTAATCTTGGAGTGGTCGCCGTTGATTATTGGCGGAAGGGAACAGACTACCCTGTTTGCGTCGTAGATGACGGGGTATACTGGCTTGTCTTTGATGATGTGTAGGTATCGTCCTAGATGTCGGTCTTTTTCGTAGAATTCCATCAACTCCTCCCCATTCATAACCTTGGTCTGATTGAGCGGCGCGAAGCTGATGTCCTTCGGCGGTCGCGCTTCGTATGTGAAGGGGCCCTTGATGGTATCTAGATCGTGGGTTCCGATAGCCACTAGGGTGCGATTTCGCGCGAGATTCTGATGTAACTTGTCTTGCAACGCAATGAAGGAATCGTAGCTTTTCTGGGTGAACTTGATATTCCGAAGAATGGCGCAAGCAACTAATGGCCGAACTTGCGTAGTATCCTCGAGGACTGTGATGGTCTCGAGGTCACCACTTGGGGGTTGGACCAATTTGAAGTTGGGCGTGGGTTGCTTTCCACGGAAGATGTTGAGCATGAGGGCAATGCCCTCGAAGCAGAGCATGTCATATCTGTTGGCGGGGATTTCGATCTTGAGCTGAGGTGGCTCTTGGACACCGTCGACGATAGGTCTCTCCTCATTCTCGGTGTCCTCGTCTAGCTCAATTCCAAACTCGAAACATAGTTCTTCAAACTCCTCGGTCGTGTATCTACACGTCGTCATGTGTTAGCGGGGTGATTTTCACATTCAGGCTCCGGAAGAAGAGGGGCAGAGGGGTCACGTACTTTTGACCTAGGGCTTCGAAGAGGTCATACTTGTCGACGGAAATGGTAGGCATGTTCTATGTAGCCCTTTCAAAGGGTCGAGTAGAGCCTAGAGACCGAAGAAGTTTGCGCAATTGGCAGATGGTGAAATTTGGTTGTTCTGGTTGTTCTGAGTCACCAGTGATTTCACAAATTCATTTGCGTCGCAGTTTACAACCCCACCATGAATATCTGATAATGCAATAGCGTGCTGATATTCGGGTCAGGGGTTTAAGGGGCTAAAACGTTAAAAGCTTATCGTGGAGGGTACGAAAACCGTTGTATCTTTTTCTAGTTTCAACACCAGCCACATCTAATAACAATGGGGAACTCAATTAATTTGAGTCCAGCGTTTCTTCCTTGCTCTCCTCCAGTTCCATGGTAAAACCCGTTGAACACAGACTTGTTTCTCTACTAGAGACATAACATCGTCCCAAATTACACATTTTCGGTATCTATACTTATCAGAATGTCTTACCTCGAGAGACTTTTCGGCTTCCTCTACAGAAAATATTTTGCCTGACTAGCCATTATATACTAGACATTACCCCATAAAGCATAGACGAGTCATATTGTGATATCTCATGCGCAGCACTAAAGTCACATCTACATCTGTTTCCTACATCACTAAAACAAGATATAGAGCTCATGGTCCCTCCAATCAACTCAAAATCTATTTTACCCCTTTCTTCTAATTCGCAAGCCGAAAATGCGATAAAATTGTCAGACATCACAAATTGCTCGTCTGATGTTGACGGATCTTTGTAGTGACATCACAGCGTGCCATTGTCATCGTCTCAACCAAATTAAAATGGTATAAGCTATATCGACCTAAAAGAGCTTTGCAAATACTGACTCAACCCTTAAAAGGATAACTACTAGAAATATATTAACAGGTAATTGTAGATACCTAGACATCCATGATATTTGTGTGCCCTCTCTACTAGGACAATACCAACCTTGAAATACCATATTAAATATCGGTATATGAAGAGTTAGACAGCAATGGTAGACACGTAAAACCGATAGTGAGAGTAATTCAGGGGTGCAGTGCGTACAACGCTGTGGATCGGATTGCCTAGAGCGGGGAAGTGCATATACATAGTATGTAATACTGGGGCTAAGATTCGAAGTGTCAAGTGTGGGGCGGCTGTGGCAGAATTGGTGGTAGAATTGGTGGCAGACTTGCAGGAAGGATCCAGACATGATCGTGGAAGGTAAGAACCTTAGGTACATCTATACACAAAAATAGCACCCGGTAACATCTGAACAGAGATTTCAATCTCGTCACAGGCGCCTAAGCCACATATTTCCAACCTTCTAACACCAACCTTTAGTGCGGACTTGACCTGACCCCCCCCTGCTATCGTCCACTATCTCTCTCACAAGCCATACCTGAGGTAACCATAGCAAGTAAAGCTCCAGCCCGATTTCCACCAAAAGCATCTTTCTTGAACACAACACAATCCACATCCACCTACACACACCAGACAACCACACCCAAGCGAACCTGAACCTGACCTGAATGATACCCCTCGATAATCTAATTACTAAACCAAAACCAAAACCAAAACCCGCGGTGACAAGACGAACATCTGTAAAAGACCTGTGATAAAATTCATTGTCATTGTTCTTTTTCTTGGCGAGTTCGATAATTTACCTATTTTTTCGGTGTCGGAGCACGAGCGAAACGTCGATCTTTGTATCCGGTTTCCTTCTCAAGTCGCCAAATTCGCCAAATTGACCCGACATCGACCTAATTCTTATTGCATCACTCCACCACCCTCTCCAACCCACGCGATCAGCAGCGCAACCTAGCCGGTATTTTTTTCTTTACCTTGCCGGCTCCTACGCCTACATAATTCCCTCGTATCTACAACCGAATAGCTACATCCCAACATGGCTGACGCGCCTAATGCGAACGATGAGCTTTACCCCATCGCCGTACTCATCGACGAGCTAAAGGTAAGGCGGTGACCTAGTCGACGCACTAGTACCTCAACTTTTGACCTCTTCTGACCTTGTTTATAGCACGACGATGTCCTTCTACGATTGAACGCTATCCATCGTCTTTCGACAATCGCGCTTGCTCTAGGTGCAGAGCGCACTCGTGATGAACTCATTCCCTTTCTAGACGGTCAGATACCGATCCCCGCGCTCAAACTAAAAAAAATAGTCCTAACCCCAGAAATAGAGTCTGTCGAAGACGAAGATGAAGTTCTCGTTGCTCTTAGTGAAGAGCTAGGTAGCTTCATCGAATACGTCGGTGGCCCTCAATATGGCCACGTCCTCCTTTCCCCTCTCGAGAACCTCGCTGCCATCGAAGAACCCGTCGTTCGGGATAAGGTCCGTCCCGACAGCCTCGCAGATCTTTACTATCGTCTACTAACACTTCCCTGCAGGCTGTCGAGTCACTCAACAAGATCTGCAACGAACTTTCGCCCCAGCAGGTCGAAGAGTACTTCATCCCTTTAACCATCCGTCTCGCCAAGGCAGACTGGTTCACCTCTAAAGTGTCCGGATGTGGTCTTTTCACTACACCATACAAGAAGGTCTCCCCGCCCGTCCAGGAGCAGCTTCGCCAACAATTCGGTCTCCTAGTACACGATGAGACACCCATGGTGCGAAGACAGTCTGCTACCAACATGGCTAAGTTCGTGAAGGAGATGCCTGCGGCTATCGTCGTCGAAGAAATGATACCCCTTTTTCAACACCTTGCACAAGACGATCAGGATAGCGTCCGATTACTGACGGTGGAGATTCTTATTTCTATTGCCGAGGTCGTGCCCAAAGAACAACAAGGCAGCCATGGCGTCTTGCTCACGTCGTTACGTAACTTGATAGAGGACAAGAGCTGGAGAGTTCGATATATGATTGCTGATAGATTCGAGAAGGTAAGGACTCTGTATATCTTTTTTGTATGACCTCTACTAATAATCATGGGTGGTATAGATCGCAAAGGCTGTAGACGAAGAAGTTGTTTCCCGAGACCTGGTACCTTCCTTCGTCAAATTGTTGAAGGACAACGAAGCCGAAGTTCGAACTGCCATCGCCGGCCAGATCCCCGGCTTCTGCACCCTGGTCGACCGAACGACTCTGCTCAACGACATCATGGGTTCTATCGAAGACCTTGTCTCTGACACGTCTCAGCACGTCCGTGCTGCCCTCGGCACCCAGATCAGCGGGCTAGCGCCCATTCTTGGCAAGCAGGAGTATGTCGGATCATTTAGCAAATCACCCAGTCTTGCTAGGATTTTGATTACTAATACTTCATAGGACTATCGATCATCTTCTGCCCATGTTTTTGCAGATGTTGAAGGATGAATTCCCCGAAGTGCGCCTACACATCATTTCCAAACTCGAACTCGTCAACCAAGGTTTGTACCGATATAGATCCTTATTCGTGATAATATGTTATTCTAACACCCTTTAGTCATCGGCATTGACTTGCTCTCCCAATCTCTCTTACCTGCCATCGTGCAGCTTGCGGAGGACAAGCAATGGAGAGTTCGGCTCGCTATCATCGAGTACATCCCCCTACTCGCTAGCCAGCTCGGAGTTAAGTTCTTCGACGAGAAGTTGAGTTCTTTGTGCATGGGTTGGCTTGGAGACACCGTCTTCTCCATCCGTGAAGCTGCGACTCATAACTTGAAGAAGCTTACTGAGGTCTTCGGCGTTGAGTGGGCCAGCGAAGCGATAATTCCTAAGGTGATGGCTATGGGCTCTCATCCGAATTACCTGTACCGAATGACGACATGCTTTGCTATTTCGGTGAGTAGCCCTGCTCTACTTCCCAACATTACTGTTCTAACCATTTATAGACTCTGGCTACCGTCGTCAGCTTGGATGTTATCGGCAAGTCGATTCTCCCTATGCTGGAGAAGCTCGTCGAAGATGACATTCCCAACATCCGCTTCAACGTTGCGAAGACGTACGCCGTGCTTATCGACGTCCTTAAGCGACTTCCGGAGGAGGGTACGATCTACAGCTTGGAAAAGGCCGGAACTCCGGCGACCTCCACCACACCGTCCCCTCGCGCCACCGAGCTTATCCAGCAGCGGATCCTGCCAAGTTTAGAGAAGCTGCAGAAGGACGACGACGTGGATGTGCGCTACTTTGCGACGACGGCGGTGGCAGGAATTCCCGGGATGGGTGGAGAGCCAATGAACACGTCACCGTAGATGAGAGACATAAAAGAGAACTCTTCCCCAGGTGCGGCCACGTCCTAGAGTGTCCCTAGTAACACCCTCTCGCGAGATAGTCATCCCGAAATTTGTCTAGCACAAGCACACTAGTTCATACAAAGAGATCGTTGAGAGCCCATTATTTTTTGAGGGTTCGTAGATCGCAAGTCGCATCAAGATGGGAGGCACGCACAAGGTCACATGCATTTTTGGAGGTTTGTGTTCCGCTCGGCACTGAGCCCGAAAATGGGACTTGAAATATGCACAAGCTCCTGTAGAAGGTCATTGAGAGCCACCAGGAAGCCCGCTTAAGGGGCTGATGATCGTCTTGGCAAAGCTGCCTGGTGCGTGTAAGATAAAAAGAACGAAAAAAATTCATGATGAGTTTAATAGATCTCAGTCAAAACGAATCAAGTCTTACAGTGATAATGTATCGTCAAATCTGTGATTTATTTTACTTATGGGGGTATCTTTTTTCCTATTTCCCACTCACGTCCATGTCCAAACTTGTAGCAACCAGCAGGTTATGATATATGCATACTAGCTTTCATTATTCCTCACCTTTTTAAAACACAAGCTACTGATAGTCTGCCCCTTAACACCCCCAAAACTAAAACTAGGATACTCGACCCGGCCGACTTGCTCGAACCGCCACCTCCGCGTCTCCTCGTCTACTTCTTCTTCCTTGGCGGGTCCCTCAAACCAATCCCGCAACTCGGCCTCGGTCCAATTGCAGCTTGTGACGAGGAATAGCCCGTTCTCGCGTACTAAAGGCGTTATTCGCGAGCGGTAGGACTCCGCGATGCGCCGCCCCGTCGCGGGATCCGTTTCGGAGGATAGGGAGATGGCGTCGAATGTGCCCTTATCTAGTACCACGTCCCAGCCTTGCGCCTGTGGGCCCGCGAGTAGTGCGGCGGGGGAGGTTTGCAGGATGTCGTGCTCAAGGAAGGCGATCTCCTCCTCGTCTTCTTTCTCGTCGCGAGGGGAGTCCGGGTCCGAGGAGGAATCAGGCGAGGTACGGGCTTGCGAGAGCCGGCGCGCGAATTGGATGCTCTGCTGCGAGTAGTCCACGCCCAGCATGCGGCCGGTCCACCCAGCGTCGCGCAGTCCGAATAGCAGGGACCCGTTGCCGGTTCCGAGGTCGAGGAAGCTGGTTGAGGCGAGTGAGAGGGAGAGGGATTGGGTGGTGTCGGGGTCGCTGAGGAAGTCGATTAGTTTGGTCTCGGCGTCGGAGTCGTCGAACCAGACTGTGCCTTTGTCGGAGGGGTTGTGGGCGTGGTTTGTTAGCTCGGTTGTGTAGAGGTTGTCCCAGCTTTGGAGGGTTAGCTACTGGGTATGCGATAGAGATAGTGTAGCACTGGAGCTGTCAGAGGTATGGAGGGGTGCGTACTATTCCTTCGTGCCTAGCTCGGAGGGCTCGAGATGCGTAGGTTTGGACATTGTAGAGGATAGTTATATGAATTATATAGATTAATTAAATGTCTTCATATGTGAAAAAAAATCCGTCAACTGCAGGAAGTTGAGAAGAACATATTGAATGATGAATATTTGACTATGATCTGTTTAGTGGATGCGCACCTCATTATAGTGCTATACTTGGATAATGGATGATAGCTGGAAATCAAAATGGAGGGGCAACGGCAGAAATCAACGTGAACCAAATTGGCAGGCGGTATCCGTCAAACAATAAAATACGGTTGCCAAGATGACTAAAATCTACAACGGATCTCCACATTTATCGTCACGTTAGATACGATCGATAAAGCGATAAGCATAATTCTGGAAACTTTTCTGTCGTCACTCAGTGAATTCTGTAATTTCAAAGGTTCATAATTCCACAAACTCCGATGCCGTCGACATGTATCGCGCGCGCTTGTCAAGACACTTAAAAGGAGGCATCGCCTCCTCTGCGCGAGCGAGCGCCAGGTCGTTCCGGCCATTGCAGGCTCGGTCGTTGGCCAGCGCAGTGAATGTGCCGAGCGGAAAGGTATGTGATTTATAATGTTTTACCATGTCATTTTATGCTCTTAGTCCTCTTCAATTTGACCTGAACATACAAACTTACTCTTAATAGGAACCTACAGTTCTTGATCAAATATCACAATTACCAAATGGAGTCCGTGTGGCATCCGAAGCCCTTCCCGGATCCTTCGCCGGCGTCGGCGTTTACATTGAAGGCGGTTCGAGATACGAGAACAATTACTTAAGTGGAGTGAGTCACATCGTCGATCGAATGGCTTTTCAATCCACAGAGAATAGAAGCGCAGAAGAGATGCAAAAGATGGTAGAATCTCTAGGAGGCAATGTACAATGTGTTTCTTCCCGAGAATCCATCATGTACCAGGCTGCCACATTCAACTCTACCATTCCTACCGCAACCGAGCTTCTTGCCGACACGATACAAAACCCGCGACTTGCGCCGGAAGAAATCGAAGCGGAACTTATAACAGCACAATATGAGATTGGCGAGATATGGAAGAGGCCTGACTTGATCATACCGGAATTGGTCCACATGGCCGCCTACAAGGGCAATACTCTCGGCAACCCTTTATTAATTCCGAGAGAACGCATACCAGAGATCAACGATTCGGTCTTACGCACTTATAGAGACACTTTCTACCGCCCAGAGAGAACAGTCGTTGCTTTCGCAGGAATCCCGCATTCCGAAGCCGTACAACTGGCAACCACCTTCTTCGGAGGTATGAAGGGACCTGATCAACCGATCTTGTCGCGAACGGGATCAGAAACTTCTGTCAACTCGCTATCAGAAGGTTCCGAAGTTTCGGCTTCTTCAATACCATCTACCTCATCTTCCTCCTCACAATCATCCGGCATACTATCAAGGATGCCCCTGTTCAAGAATCTTTCTACTTCCGCGAGCCGAAATGCTTCTGTCTCCAACCTAGAACTCGCTCCGACATTGGAGCAAATCACTATGCCTTCACATTATACCGGTGGTTTTGTTGCGCTTCCGCCACAGCCTCCTTCTACCAACCCTAACCAGCCCGCGCTTACTTACATTCACCTCGCCTTTGAAGGATTACCAATTGGTTCCGACGATATTTACGCCCTTGCCACTCTTAACACCCTTTTAGGTGGCGGAGGATCTTTCTCGGCCGGTGGACCCGGAAAGGGTATGTACTCGAGACTGTACACCAACGTCCTAAACCAGTACCATTGGGTAGAGTCATGTCAAGCATTTAACCATTCTTACACCGACTCTGGGTTATTCGGTATCTCCGCTCAGTGCCAACCTGAACGAACACAAGACATGCTTAATGTCATGTGCCAGGAATTAAAGGCTCTTACTATAGACACCGGATTTGCGGGTCTAAAACAGCCCGAAGTCGACCGAGCAAAGAATCAGCTACGCTCTAGCCTGCTCATGAACCTCGAGAGTCGAATGGTCGAGCTAGAGGATCTAGGCAGGCAGGTACAAGTGCACGGGCGTAAGATACCAGTGCAGGAGATGTGCCGAAAGATAGAGAAGCTGACAGTATATGACTTACGTCGGGTGGCGAAGCAAGTCGTGGGAGGACTGGTACAGAACGCTGGCAAGGGAAGCGGTTCTCCAACCGTGGTACTACAAGAAGTACAAGACCCCTTCAGGTCTACGAAGCAAGCATCTTGGGAAGAGATCCAGGATAAGATTTTCAAATGGGGTTTGGGTAGGCGATAAGCGGCGGGGGCAATCATCCTCCCCATTCAACGGTAAAAACGGCAACGTATCTAACAAGCGGTAACCCGCGATCCAGGCGATATGACATGCCAGGTATCGACCTCAACTGCTCTACTCTAGATACTTCATAATGTACAAAGATGTATAATACTCACGACTAACACGGACTCATGTACGATAAAATTGGTTTGCGCACATACCCAACTGACCAATGCATTCCCAATTCCATGAGATACTAGAACATTGGCCTCTCACATATAGGTACTTATGAAAGACTCACGATCTCTAGACCGCCGCGTAAGCTTCGACATCGATTATGAAACTATATTTTCTGTCTTACGCCGGGTATCTTTAACCGGTTGTACTAGGAATAAGCGGAAAGGGATACTATAACGAGGTAAGACAGGCCAGGCCATCTTCAGTCAAGTGACTTGCGGATTATGACACTACGGTAGCATACTACAAAAGCCATGCCATAAGCGACTCTATTATGCCCTCGAACGACGTCAACCGGCGTGTTTTCATTGACACTGGTATGTTGAGAAACACGTTTTTCCTTAGGATTCAATGTGCCGGCGTTTCACGGCCATCTCTAAACTCGCGAGTGCGAGGAGTACACTCTCCTGGATCTCGACTTCAGTCCGTTTCACCAGATTCGCTTGCTAGCGTAATCTGTGCTCGCTCCCGTGTTTGCTCTGGTGTGTGAGCTTAGCTACGGATGAAGCGGCTGCTTGTGTTGATAGTATATAGAGTATACATAAATTCGAGGCCTCCCTAGTATGATGATAAGCAAGCATTTTCTCCTATCTGTTTCAATGAGTAGCCCGCTTCTTTCAAGGGATCTGTGTTGATGACATATACTCTGATATAGGGGGGTTACCACCTACCTACTAATCCAACAATAAGTCAAATCACATATTAATCAATATCAGCTCTCAATCCGCCACGATGACAGCCGTAACCCGAACCACGCGCGGCGACAACGGCTGGTTCACGGCAACGACATGGCTGCTCCCCGAGCAGACAACGCCCTACGCGCCAATCCGGTCCCTAACAGACACGCTCACAGGCGTAGGCTCAAACATGCCAAACTCCTGCTCCCTCTCGATCTTCTGCCGCAGCATGTCGTACCAACCCTATAGCATGGCGACCGCAGCGCACTCATCCCACATGCTCGCAGGCCAGCACTGCAACGCGGTGCAGCGGGACCCGGGCATGGGACAGGTCATCGGGTACCACGCGGACTGCTTCCCGCAGAACTACTTCGCGCTCTTCGACAACGAGTGGGGCGAGCTGAACGGCGCCAGCCGGTCCAATAACGAGGGGGACGCGAGCACGGCCGCGTTTCCCGGGAGCTATTGTATGGAGGGGTGGACGACGGCGTGCACGACTACGATTACGGCGGGGGGGTTTAGGAATGTGGTGTTGGATGAGAGGGGGAATGAGGTTAGGGCGAGGGATGGGGAGAAGAGCTATTATCCACAGATTTGGTGTTGTCCGCCGGGCGAGTGGACGTGTGCTACGCAGACTGGTGATGGCGATTTGCAGGCTCCGCAGAGGCTGTGTAGGAGTGTTGTTACGGGGACCGATACGACGCAGGTTTGGATGAGCTGGGACCCGCCGTATGGCTCGTTCACGCCGTTTTTGTCCTCGAGTACGCTTTGGGAGGCGTATACGTGGACCGCGGATGTGTCGCTGGATAAGGATGTGGATGGGGCGGCGACGGTCTTTCATAAGGTGTTTCCGCTGGTCATGGCTACGACGACCGGGGCGAGCTCTACTTCGACGGCTAGCTCGAGTTCGACTTCGAGTTCAAGTTCAACGTCAACGTCAACTTCAAGCTCGAGCTCTACTTCTAGTTCGACCTCTAGCTCGACATCTAGTTCAACTTCCAGTTCGACTTCAACTTCTAGTAGTAGCAGTCAGGACACGAGACTTATGATCCGCGAAGACTTACCCACTGTCAACGGCTCAGATATTGCATGCTCAGTCACGATCACACAAACGGACACTGTGACCGTAACTCCGTCGGTGACACAGCAGATACTAGGGAGAATGGAAACAGAGAGATCGTTTTTTGAAGACACTATCCTGACTAATAGGTGTTTGGTCGCTAGTGCGTTAGGTGCCTTTATCGCCACAATCTTCCTCTCGCTTCTATGGTTCGGGATCTTATGGCGCCAAAAGTGCAGAGATAGGAGACGTCGTGCTATGGCACTAGCCAAGGCCCCGTTCGATGACGACAATTTCGAGTCGGAGGTGGGGATAAGACTTCAGGCACAGAAGCAAAAGCAGGATAAGCAGGGGATGAACATGGCTTAAACTCTTCATATGATGGCACACTACATCGGAATACTTTTGCTTCTTGGATCTTTGCCGATCCTAGCTTTTTGGTTGATTCCTTTCTTTTTCTGCCCTCGATGCCATGAGGAAACTCCGAAAAGTCCGGGATTTTCTATCGAAGTCCAGGTTTCTAGAAATTGGCAGACAGCTCACGCTCCAGGTAATGAGAGTTATGATCGTTCTCAATGAGGCTAGTTGATATTTCATATAATTGATATTTTATCATCAAATGTTTGGTATCTTACTTTCACCTCTCTTCAAATCTGCTTTTGAATGTTACGCCCAACCCCCTATTTATGAGGTAATCAACGCCACAGATGCTCTGTACGACCCTCAACTCCGAATAAATACTCCTATTGGCCACGGACTTCACGGTTTAATCACCGTCCCGTTCGTTCCCGGTGGCGCCGTAACACTAACCACCAGTTTCCCATCCGTCCCATTCCTCTGCCAGCTCACGCTCAGCGGGCCATAAGGCGTAGGCACGACCCCCTTCGCCCACGTCAACTCCTTACTCGGCCTCGGCTGCACAACCCACTCCTTGAACCCGGGCTTCAGGGGCTTTACGCCGAGTACGTACGTGGTAAGCAACGGCGTAACACCCGTCGACCATCCATGCGCCGCGGAAGTAAACGCGCCCTCGTACTTACTCCCGTTGACCCCGACACCCTCCCACATAGTGATCCCGGGGTCCCCGACCGCCATATGCCCATACGTCGCCTTGATCTGCGCGACGGCGGACTCCGCCATCCCGCTCTCGAACCGCGCCGCCGTCTCGAAGTACGATATGAACGGGTACACGCGATCGCTAAACCCGTCTCCTAGCTCGTTTCCGCCCGCATCGTAAAACGCGTGCCCGTACGATTTCGCAGTCGCTTTCGCGAGGTACGAGAGCGCGGATTCGGCGTACTTGGGAGAGGAGGAGCTGGTGTTGGATGATGTGATGCCGGCGAGGATGGCGATGCTGTTCCCGTCTTGCGCGTGCGCGGAACAGCCTTTGCCGCTGCATTTGCGGTCGTAGAAGGCGCCTGCTGAGGCGTCCCAGAGGTGCTCGAGGACGCCGGCGGAGGTCTTGGCCGCACGTTCGCGCCACCGGGCGGCGTCGGCGGGTTTCGATAGGAGCGTGGCTAGGTCCGCGGCTCGGTTTAGCGCGAGGACGTATAGCGCGCTGTAGTATGTGGCCGACCCGTCGCGGGGGATGAAGGCGAAGTCGCCGTAGCCGTCTTGCCGGACGAGGAGAGAGGTGGTGTTGTCTGTGTGCGCGACGTAGTATTTGTCGAGGACTTTTTCGAGGACTGGGTAGTATGTTTGGATGTATGACACGTTGCCCGTGTACATGACGTGATCCCAGCCGCAGGTAATCCAGTACAAGGGATAATCGAAAAGCTTCAGGTCGTAATTGCTTCTATAGGTAGGTTAGAAAAGGTCTCCCGATTCATGGATACTCTTAGGATTGGAAATGGGGTGGGGGGTGGCAACGAACATGCTAGCTGGAGGGATCCATCCGTCGTCTCTTTGATGCAGGGCCAAATCTTCCATGACGTTTCGGGCCGGCTCGGGGAAGTCGTGCGAGACATAAGCTGTCAACGCGGCGACCGCTAGATCTCCCATATACGGATCCCTGTCTCTCTTCGCTCCATCGTGGAGTACCCACTTTCCGTCAAGCGACGCACTGGCAGCTCCGCGGGGATCCGTGTCGTTATTTCTGAAGACATCCGTACCCATCTCCGTGGTATACGCGCCGTCATACCACCACTGCGTCAGATCTTTATCCGAACATTCGAACCAGCCCGTGTAGGTATCAGGAGTACCCAAATACGCAGACCAATGCAGCTTGACGGACTTGATGACGACCTCGCCATAGATAGATGTATAAGGCGAGTCTCCGGGCAGTGCGTCCAGTTCTATCTTCACGTATCGGAATCCGTGAAGACCGTCAGCGCAGACTTGGCTTCCGTGTTCGCAACCCCATTGGTTGACCCATGTGTACGCCTTGTTCTTCACAGCAATCTAAGATTCCAGTTAGAACACATTCATTCATTCAAAATGCAATGTTTTTTCTCACCTGATCGGTTCCGGAGGTAAGCTTCGGAGGATCCTACGAAATTAGTTTCCCATCTCAAAGTGAGGATTATCAAGTCGGACTTACGGTACCCGCACTATTAGACCGCGAGAAATCGCTCGTGTTCCCGAGGAATTCTAAGGTTTCCGAGAATGCCAATTTGAGTCCGGGGAATCCGGTCGACGCGTTTGTCGAGCTTGCGAAGTCAATTTCTAGCAGGCCTACAACGTCCTGGCCGAAGTCGACAACGATAGTGGGTACGGCGGCATCGTTCTTTCCACGACTCAGTGTAGTCGTACTGTTCCCAAATAAAAGACCTTCGGGATTTGTGACTTTGCCTGAGGTGTAGTTGCTGTGGATGGATTTTGGCTTGACGATGTTGCTCGGAGGGGCGCGGACATATTGGTGCCAGCTCGTATCTGCCTTTTTTGTATGACAGCATCGAGCCAGCGCAGATTGGAATAGAACGAGTCCGTACAAGGAAAGTGACTTGAGGTTCCCCATTTTGTAAATTAGGCATGAAAACAGAGCCTAAATCACTACTTCCTATAAAGCCATACGAAAACAACTGTGAAAGTCTCCTTATATATATCACAACGACAGGTAGCTAGGCGAGCGGCTAGAATTTATGAGGAGGTGGCTGAAGATACTCCAACAGCTGGACCCATGCTAAACTCCGAAAATCTGGTTCGGCAAAGAGCCGACGTCGATCATGATGGTCCAATCTCCTTTGAATCAGACGCTGTGCCGCAGCGTAGACAGCTCGAGACTAGGGTTTACCAAAGTGGTAGATTCCGGATTAGGAAGGATACCTAAAATTAGACGAATCGCGTGGCAGAGGGGTAGGTAGGATTATACGGAATTATAAGGCACGAAGGTGGTCCTGATCTTTCTTCTATGACAGGTCATTTTTTAGTATATCTGGAACATCGTCGCGATTCACTAGCACATAAGTGATAGAAGGAATATGTCAAGTTTGATGAAGTAAAGGAACTTTTCTGGCCACAGGCATCGCCAGACCAGGTCTTTCTATTAGTATGTGAATCTCCTATCCGTTGACCGATGAAATTAAAATAATTCGTAAAGTCATCAATCCGTCTCTCCCGGCTTACTATATCCGTCAACCATAGGTAGGTCGACGAGTCATGATACTCGATGCCATTTTTTGGAAAAAAAAAAAAGAATTAACACTATCGCCGATGAAACTATGCAAAACTCATTTTTGGATCCCTTTTTTGCTCCCCTTTAAATAATATGCAAGAAAGTTCGTCAATCATTGAATTTTAGCCATTCTCTTAGACATGCTGCGAAGAAAGTTAGCTTCTGGTCAATTTTATGGGGGGTGTATCTTTTTGGCAACTTACAAGTCGTAGAAAGCAAATTGGCTAGGGCTGCTACCAAACTCATACACGAAGCGAGAAGCAAGATAGCTTCCGAAGATTGCGCGAAGGTACGAATCTGGTACGCGGCTGATGATGGTGTCAAGACCAATCTTGTCAAGAAGCAACTTGGGCAGAGCATCCGCCAGGACAGATCTTCGGATCTTCGGGTTCTCCCATAGGTCGGACTTTTGTAATTCCTCGTCCAATGTTGTGATAGCTACAGAGAGCGTGTCCGACAGTACAGAGCGTGGTACGCCAGTCTGCTCGTGTTCCCGCCAGATAGCCTCAAATTCTAAGCGAGCATTTTCGCAAATCGTGGCCTGCACCTGTTTGACATAGGCCTTGTAGAACTCGGGTGCTTCTCCCTTAGAGTTATGGCACATGTTCTCGACGAAACCTTCATCGTCAAAGCTGAGCGAAGCAAGAACTTCGAGAGATGAAGAAGTCACACCACCCTTGTTAGCAGAAGCATCTTTGAACAGGATTGCTCCGGCCTTCTCGAGACGCAGCTTGGCGTCTTGAGTGATGAATAGGTTGGCTCCTTCAACAATGTAAGGAATGGTACTCTTGCCATCCTTAATCAACTTGGACACGGTGGAAAGATCAATCGACTCAGGACGGCCACCGCACGGAACAAAGCAGTCGGTCAATCCGCTATCCCTGAGGTGGTAAAAGTTTCGGAAAGGCGTGCCGTTAGGAACAACTTCCCCGGTAGGTAAAGTGACGTTGCTGTCATCACATAGAACCCTGTATCCGTCCTTAGATAACTTAGAGAGGTCGAAGTGGGAGATCATCGCACGCTTCCTGGCTAACCGGATGAGTTCTTCCTTGTCGAGTCCGTTGGGGTCGACGAGAACACCAGAACCATCTACAATTGCAGTGTACTTCTCATTGCTCAGAAGAATTTCGTTACTTCCGAGATCACCGTCCGGGCCTCCAGTTTGCATTTTCCTGACGGTGGATGGGTCCAAGTTCAGCTTGCGGTAGATACCCTTGACATATTCGCGAACGGACAGTGTTGTCATTCCATATGCATCATGAGGAATACCGCCAAGCTTAGGCGACTTGCCGGTGAAGAATGATTTCCACCACGGCGCACCCCGAGCACGGGCATGTTCCGTGGCCCAGTCAACGAGATCAGCAGTGTTCTCATCCGGACCTAGGAAAAGAATCTCTTCTTTCCTGTATAGGTCTACAATAGGGTTCTTGATACCGGGGGTCTCGGCGGGAAGTAAAAGGTCCAAAATACTATCAATATACTTCTCGAAAGCTTCCCGCGCTCGATCTTGCTGCTTAGCATCAAGAAGTACCACACCCTTCGATCCGCCTTCGGGGATATCCTTGTTCTTGCGCTGTTGTGTGCTTGCGAGAGCGTAGTTCTCGTCGAACAGACTTCTGGCATTGATGCTGTAAGCCTCCTTGCTACGAGACTTGACGATTCGAATACCGCCTCGGGCAACGTCCTTGAAACGGAGATGGAAACCGCGAGCCTCTGCGCTGATGACAAGGAACATTCCATAGAGACGTCTAGGGTATTCGACCTCTGGGAGGAACGATGGGTCTAAGCGGAAGCTTAGAGCTACTTTGGTAGGTGTGAAGTAGTTGGTTTTTAGGATGGCGTTGTTGAAGATCCGGAAGGCTGTCATGACCATTTCCTCGTGCTCATTAGAGACCTCCCGGGTGATCGCATCCTTGAGTCGGGCATCTGATAGTACTTCAACGGATGGGGTAGGCGCAACTACGCTCTTTTCGAAACCAGGGCCAACACTTAAGTGGACGCTAGCGAATGCAGCGTAGAGAATTCGCACTAGATTTGGGTAAGATGAGATGATCTCGAGAATGTAATCTGGTGTGAACGTTTCTGTGCGAAGACGACGCTTCAACTTCGAGAGGATTTCTACGTGCGCCGGGTTCTTTGAGTCTAAAGCCTGCCTAATAGACACATACTCCGTTCCGAGACGGTTGAGGAAGTGCTGGACAAAGACCCAGACACAGTGGCCGTAAACGGTCTCTTGCAAGCTGAGAGCACCGGATGCGAATAAGGAGTGAAGCTTGTTTTGTGGTATGCAGTAAAGAAGAGAAATCTCCTTGGTAATTTGATGAATAGATTGCTCGAATGGAATGGGTTTGGTTTCCAAGTTGGTGGCAGGCTTCAAGTAGATACTCATAACCGTGATGCCATTTGAGAATTGTTCTACGTACTTCCTGGTGCTGGTCACACCATAGTAGTGGTAGAGGTCGCTCAAGGCGCTGAAAATGCCACGAGCAGTACGGGAACGGAAAGCCACGACGAGACGCTTCTCTTCGGAGCCTTCGATGTCAAATACCTCAATCACCGGTCCGGTTCTAGCGACGGCGAGTTTGATAATGTCATCGTAAATCTGCTTGGTGTTCTTGGTGGCTTTGGTCAAGAACATCCGGTCGCTGATGATCTCAAGACGAGTCTCATCCGGCTCAGGGTTCGGGTCCACAAACATACATTGGTAGACGAAGTAGCATCGTAGAGATGCTTTGGATGAGGGATCATTTGATATAGTGCCGGGGGAGCGGAAAGTCTCGACACGGAAACGCTTAGTGGGGTCGGCGTTGTCGAGATATTTCGCCTCGAGCCTGTTTTCGAACCGCGGGCCGTGTAATGAAGTCTTGCCCGGTACGCTTGTGTCGATATAGATAGCATGGTCGGTGGCCTCCATGTCTAAGCGGATTTCTTCACGCTTGTCTACGCGGGCATAAGCCGCAACTTTTGCGGCATACATGGAGGTGATGTGGGTCGCGATAACATCAACCTTCTCCATTTGGAAGTAGACATCGTCGATGCCCAACTCATTGTAGAACCATGAGACTTGGTCGTCAAGATGAGATTCAGGGATCCAGCCCTGCTTAAGGATGATGCTCTTGACTGTTTATGTGTTAGAATCCTTCAGAATGTAGCAAGTGTTGCTGACTAACCCTGCGTGATCTGCTCATCACGTCCCTTGAACTCGGGAGCGATGTATCCAACCGTGGCAGATCGCAAGACCCTATGCCCATTGGTGCCCAGACTTCCTAGCGGTACCGAGAAGTGAGTGGGCTGGGGTGACGGGTGGCGAGATACGTCGTCCGTTCCCTGAACCTTTCCCAGCAGCTTATTAGCTGGGAGAGGGCTCGGAGATGGGGCTATCCCGTTGGTCGTCATGATCTGAGATTTGGGTTCTATGAACTCAAACGTCTCAAGTGGATCACAGTAATCCGGGAAACTATCCAAACCCAAGTCAGTCGTCTTAATCGTCAACATCTTAACCACCATGATGAAGACTGGGGAGCTGAATAGCTCGTGGGCTTGAGTGGGTTATAAGAAGGTATGAGAGTGGATGAAAGAGTTAAGAATCACAACACTGATGAGAGGAAGACAAAACGGGACAGATATCTGGGGAAGAGATGGATCTTTTATAGAGGAAATGTTGGAGGGATAGGGCAGGAAGGCGTCATTGCCGCGTATAATGATTAGATATCGTCTTGTTCGGGTACCTGGGGACTACCCCTGATATTGGTGTTGATGTGCGCGAGTAAGTGAGTAACTGATAGTATATACCTAGGTGGGTAATTCCTGTTATATAATAAGAAATATATGAGACAAGTCTCGGGAGTTTAGAAAGGTCCCATATTGCACATCATTTAGAATACATGGAGATACAAAAGACCTGCAGGTTATGAGAGGCTAGTGAGGCCAGCTCAGCAAGATATTGAGGGAAAATGAAAACACGAGTACGATTATCGTATCTCGAATTGCACTGACCAGGAGTAAGTAACATGGAATCTCCTACACCGCTCGATACTTCGGGCAGCGTTTTGAGTTCAGTTGATGGTCGTGCTCCTGATAAGGAAAGGAGCTAATAAGTCAAACAGGCTGAACAATAAAGAAAAGACGTACCGACAAAGCGTTAAGGGGGCGTTTCTTGCGCTTCTCCGGGGGAAAACTTGAGGGAGTTACGGGTCCACAATTAAGTCGATGGGAGACTGGTGGACTTAGTGGAAGTGAACTGCAAGATCTGCCCTCGCGTGAGTAAGTAGTGTTATGGTGTTGGAGAGATCGATGGTCGGTTGAAGTGGCGTTTTAGTGTATAGGGGGTAGTATATAGTGGTACGGAGCTATATAAAGCGGAATATGCAACAATACACAAGAGACGAGACGACAGTAATATTGGAAATATTAATATTAAGAATAATGGGAATAATGGAGATGTGTGGTTGGTCGAACAGGCGATTGGTTGCCGGAATAAGCAGAGGGAAAGGAGGATGTACCTTAATAAAGATGATGCAGACCTCGATAAGCTTTAGGGCTTCAAGTGTTGAACCGAGCTAGCAATAGCGCAATAATTGGATGTTAGGGAATTCGAAACTACCCTTTCCCTTATATTGGCTTCGGTAGATATGGAGGTAAACACAGAGAGTTGCAGGGCTAGATCGGGTTCAAGCCAAGGTAGTATCCAAGAAGACGCAGGAGGATACGCAGGACACGCAGGTGATATGCACAGCCCTGTTGCGGCGGCGTTGGATATACGATGACGGATGACGGTAGCAGGTAAAGATAATGACGGTCCGGGTCCCAGCAATTGGAAGCCGAGAAAGATTAACCTAGGCGAGACCGAAGAAGCAAAAGTCCAAAGTCCACAAAGATAAGGATAATAACGAGATAAGACTGGCCAGGCCAAAGAATACGATTCAGACCCAATTTATAGCTTCGTCCATTACCTCTCTAGAACGTTGGAAGATAGTTGAGGTAGTCCAATGGCAAACTGCAATTGAAACTTGACGATCGTGAGATCGAGACCACGAAAAGAAAGGGAACAGTCAGCTTCTTATATAATGTAAGAAACCAGAAACTAGAAACTGGGAACAGGAAACAGTCGACGACTATTACACATTAAGAAATAAGAACCACGTCTTTACTTCGTTTACAGTCTCAATACACTGTATTCCAGTAAAAAAGTTGCAAGGTTGTCGGTTTCGATGTTGTCAAGGTTGTCGAGGTACGTACTTCCATCCAATACGTTCATGTTTCTACTTCAGTTTTTCACTGGGTAAGCTTGTGACGAATATCCCTGTCGTCACCAGGTCCGGTTGCTTGTTGGTAGTTGCTAGTTGTAATTGCTGAATTCAAGTTGAAAGTTCCAAGGTCTCCATCGTACCATAAAATACGGTTAAGAAATTAGACTAAAATAAACCCAAACCAGGTTGGAATCGAGAAAGGTATGGAAGTTACGGATCCATAATGCCGTAAATGCCATAGCAGAAACCATAGCAATTGAAAGGAGTAGAAGAATACCAATCGAAGATTCTTTCATCACGGTGAACGCAAATGGAACAAAAGCGAGAGGCTAAACCTGCAGCTAACTTGAACGGGTTGTGGGCGGCAATGCAATTGGTCCAACAGCCTGGGTACCTGAAAATCCGAACAGCCGGGGTATCTATTCGCAGGCAAATGTATGGCGGGTGTACATGTGTACTTGCGGTGACCCGAGTTACCTTTTAGCTCTTCTAGCTCTCTTCTAGCACTTTTTAGTTGCCTCGATTGCCCCGTGGCCCCGTGGCATCTACCTAATTTCATCAATTCCACTATTACCTGGCGCTTTTATTTTACCTCAGCGCCTGTGCTTTTAGGTCTGCTGCCCAGCTGCCCAGGCCAGGTGCTCGCTGTTCAATTTTCAGCAAGCGGCAAGCGAACAAGCGAACAAAGACCCAGCAAGGGGTAAATTGATCCATTCCAGCGGCCACGCGGTGGACATCGTGGGCATCGTAGGCACGCCCAGAACTCTTCAGGGCCTCCCAAAACTCCGTTATAAAAAACAACTTCAGCATCACATGTCTCGTTGGACCGGGGTTTAGTGGATCGTGATGGATCTCTTATGCGATCCAGCGGACTGAATTTTTTTTTACTACAAACTTGAACGAATCTGGTGTGGACTATTGACCGGATCAAGTACCGACGGCTATTCGAGGCAGATGGATGGATGTGGTAACGGTAACTTGATCCCAGGAATTCAATTGTTCCAAGACTCCAATTGTAACCCTCGACGCCAAGTATCCCCAGTATCGAAATTTCTACTATTAGCAAATATGTAATCACCTGACCTTTAAAGGTACGGATATACAATATTTTACACGATACTACACGATATTACACAATATCCTCAACATACCAACAATACCTAACCCCTGAAATCATTTTAGGACTTTTCAGGGTCTTGGAGGTCATTCACTCATTTTCTTACCTGGCTCGTTGGCTCTGACATGAACCAGATCTCCCCTTCTCCAGATGAGGAGTATGTAACAGGTAAGATAATATGCAAAACATAAGCCTGTTGAAGCGGCATCAAGTTCCAGCACGCAGTTAGCTAGTGTATAGTTCTGCATGTTGATCCCGTCTATCACTCAGTCTCTAGGACTGCCAGTTCACCTCTCTGACCTGTTTTTCTTATCTTAAAGTGAGACCTCGACGCGAATTAAGAAGACAACCTTAGACAACCTTAGAAACTATTCGTTGTCGAATAGAAGAGATCATTTAGCTCAGGTGCTTCCTTGATATGATAAGATGATAAGGGGACGGGAGAAGCAAGCTCGTCCCGTCGTGTCGACACGCGCATCACGGACTAGTGCAGCGCATCGACGCCTCTAAAAATTTCATAGGATACCGAGATGACGGTGTGTGTCGCCCTTTACCGCTTCTTACCAGCGGCACCGATGGCGGCTGTTGCGCAACTATTACAGCCAATTAGTCAATGGATGTTGCAATAACTCTCGCTATCAAGACTATAAATGATGAAACATCATCGAGATGGAATTGGCCCTCTGTCAATGGTCAATTGGAACCTTCTAATCATGTAAGGATTCGAATTTGTTCAAAATTTTTAACAATTGTCCTGTACTTCCTGTACCGCCTGTACCATATCGGACCGTCGGTCTGCGGAAATACAGCACGTATGTACCTCTAATAAAATACGTAGCTACTTCAGTACGTACCCGAGCTCAATATATCGTAATCGATTCATCGGGGCCAGCTGCGACGGTACTGGTACTTCGTACGTAAAAACGCAAAATTGTAGTAATGCGTAAACCAGCTCGAGCCAGTTCAAGCCAGTTTTTACTATACCTTTAAAGGGCAAAGCGCGGCTCCCCCGGCTCTGCACCTCTCGGGTGACTTGATTCGGGACCCATCAGACCCATCGGGTCCACTCTGCCCCGCGATTTCGAGGATTTCGACAGCAACATCCACGAACTTCAAACGTAAAAGTACTGCGGTTCTGATTTTCTATTACCCCCATATTACTTGATAGCAGCGTCTATCAAGCCCAATGAAGCAGCACGAGGTCAGCCGATTTGACGCCAGACGACTTGCACGGCCTCGTGATAGCTCAACAACTTGCTCTTGGCTCGCCGGTCCATGTCGACAATCCGACAATCCCAGGGGTTTTAGACTTCTCATTACTAAACTTGTCGTGAGGTTAGTGGTCGTCAACTGCTTCGGCGTCCCTCTATTCCACTTGGGGTCTCTTTCGCTTTTCATGGCGACATTTGCTCCGATGAAAACGTCATGACAACCGGCAAAACGTCAAAAAACGAAAACTACGTCTCCTTTTTTTGCGGAGTCCTGCGTCGACAATTACCTCCTCGAGGACTGTGCTAGGTGACACTGCAGGGAAAATCATCATCTGTTGCCGTCGCCGCGGCCAGGATAGGGAGTTGTGTTCAGCGTTCGTTCGTTGACCTTCGACGACATAAGCACAACTCCATGCCGGCAACTTCTGCCGTCAATTCAAGGATGGTAGCTCTAATTCGGATAGCTTGCATCTAAAGCACAAAATGCACAGGCATGTTGCTTAGGTGTCAGGCATTTGACTAGTCGTCATTTCCTACTTTATTGCTTCACGGCAACCTTGGTGAAACGAAAGGTGTTGAATCTATGAGAAGATAGGAAAGAATATTAAAAACCTGGAGAAACGCTACGGTAAGGATTCCGACCATGCATTACGGAGACGGAAAATCCGTTCTGGAATTTAGTTTGTACAACTGTACCAACTGTACAACAATCAGTCGATTGATTTTCATCGATCGAAGAGATAACGGACCAGGCCAAAAAAAAGCTCCAGGCTATTTTTAACATGTTTTCCACGTTTTCGCCCTGTCTGCCGCCTATCAACGATCCAAAGCATATCAGACTGGAGCCGTATGGTCGTACTAACCGCAGACCGGGGGAAACTTACCCTATCCAAGCTGCAAGTCCCTAATCATGACCCCTGAAATGAAGATAAGCACCGCCACGGGTGTGGACCCGCGAGACTCGAAACATACGAAGAAGATTTTCGAGACAGCCGTAAAAAAAGTAACCTTGAAGTATGTACCCTTCAGGTCAAGCTTTCTCAGCCACCAAGACCCTCCCCATCCAGGTTCTTCGTTTTCCTCGACCGAAAATTCAAATCGAGATGAATTTTCAGAATTTTCAATGCTCCCTCCAGGATAGCAGAATCAACGTGGTGATACTACGGTATGATTCAATCTTACTCTCAGGGGCTCGGAGGTTTAATCCCAACATTTAGCCAGGCCTACCAATAGGCCAATAGGCCGATAAGTAATGCACTATGTAGAAAAGACTCGAGGGCATGTGGCATTTAATCAATTCAGGAACGGGCCGTGATATGCAAAGAATGGCAGGCTTCGGCTGAAACCGCTCTACCGGTTTTCATCTTATAAGGGTGCAACGGTATCTGTCTATCAGGGTTGGATTTGCCGATGGGCAACGAAGTAAGCGATGGAGAAAGGCCGCGCAATTGAATGATAATTGCAAATAATTACAATAATTACTAGTGATTAATATCATTCTAGCCGGAAAAGGTGTTGTTTTTGATGTTCGTGTCGTCTTCGTGCGACTCTCCCAACTCCGCCGACTCCCCCCTTCGGGCTGGATTTCAATTTTGAAGAATCGAAGTCAAACCGCCGTTGCACTGCAGTGGTAATCTAACGATTGACACCGTCCCTACGCTTCTCCATTGCTTGAATGGATGCTTGACAGACACTTGACAGATGCTTGTTGGATGCTCGATGAATGCCTGACCAATATATTTGATCTGTCCAAGAAAGCTTGACGAAGCTTGTCAGGCAATTTGTACGACACGACAGGTCGCTGTCGCTTATGTTCTCATGCCTCTCGTGCTTCGTTCGCTTCCGCTCGTTTTGTAGTTATTGGACACGTTGCGATTGCGCACATATAGTTGAGGATTTCCATTTCGTAAAGAGGTTGAATCTATTTGTCTTTTTAGATCAATCTTGACTAAAGAATATCTTCGCTTAATTGAAAACTGATATTATCGATGTACCAAGTATTCAACTACGTAATTGCTTGCATCGATCATCCCCAATCCCGTCTAATTAACCCCACTTACCACTTGCCGCAAAGGTTAGAGTAGATCGCGGGGTTATCGCGAGCCAGGAGGGAAAAAAAGAAAAAAGAAAACTTTGGCTGGGAAAGGACGGACTGCCGAAAAGTAACTCATGACACTACCACCTGGCGCAACTTTTCAAAGTGTAACGAAGAGCCGCGACAACAATTATTCCACGAACTTAATTTGAGCTAGCTGATTCAGTTAATCCAGTTAATCCAGTCTGGCGGGAAATAGTCTGCGCGCTAGTCAAACGACCGATCGCATCAATTACATCTACATCTCTATACTCTATACTCTAGGTACAGATAGCCCCGGAGCTGTATACGTGTACGGCTATACTATATACCTCAAAGGTACAAGATCGGATACGTATACAACAGATACACTCATACAGATACAGGCGCATACAAGCGCATACACCATTAAGGATGAGTGCCTCAACCGACCAATCTCGGTTTTCGAATCTTCGTTCTCAGGCTGAAGTCTTGGACGGGGATGACGCACTTCGTCACTTGAAGGACGAATTTCGAATCCCCAGCAAAGCTGAAATCAGACGGACGACCCTCGAAGACCAGTCCCAGAAAGAAGGTGAACTGCCTTTTCCGGTCTGTCTGTCAGCAACCGAGAAAAACACATCGCTCACATATTGAACTTCCGTAGATCGTAATAGTAACGATCCCGATCCCGCCCAATCCCCAGCCCCAACCGATGAAACGACGACATGTACATACCTGTGCGGGAACTCCCTTGGATTGCAACCCAAAAGAACGGCAACTCGCATCAACCAGTACCTCCAAACCTGGTCCACCCAAGCCGTCCAGGGCCATTTCAAGCCACTCAGCGACTCCCCTTTACCAACATGGCTCGACGCTGATTCCCGAGCTGCCAAATTGATGTCCCCCATCGTCGGGGCGGATGAATCGGAAGTGGCGGTCATGCAGACCCTAACGGCGAATTTGCATTTATTGATGTCAGCTTTCTACAAACCCGATCCAAGCGGGAGACATAAGATCATATTGGAGAGCAAGGCCTTCCCGAGCGATCATGTAAGGGGTGGTCCGCATGACGACAGAAAATTGTGCCTTCGCTGAGACGTCTTAGTTCGCCGTACTGAGCCAGATACGCCATCATGGCCTCGATCCAGCCACCTCTATGGTGACCATTGAGTCTCCTTACTCGGAAGACTCTCTCATCACCACCTACGATATCCAATCCCTCATCTCGAAGCACGCGGCGGATACCGCCCTCATCCTGCTACCTGGTATTCAATACTATACAGGTCAGCTGCTAGATATCCCAACCATCACGGCATTCGCTCACAAGCACGACATATTCATCATCTGGGATCTGGCGCACGCGGTGGGCAACGTCCCACTCCACCTTCATGATTGGGACGTAGATGCCGCGGCCTGGTGTACGTACAAGTATCTCAATGGGGGGCCGGGCTGTATCGGAGGCATGTTCATAAATTCACGTAATAGCCTGGTTTCCACGACCATAACCGACGAAGAACCCGAGAGGGGGTACGGCAAGCGACTTTCAGGCTGGTGGGGGAACGACAAGGCCACCCGCTTTCAGATGGAAACCAAATTTCACCCCGTCAAGGGAGCAGCCGGATTTCAATTGAGCAACCCCAGCATCCTCGACATTACGAGCCTGAGCGCGTCGCTTGAGGTTTTCGAGCTCGCGGGCGGCGTCTCAAAGCTGCGCAAGAAGTCCAAGAAACTCACTGCCTTCCTTGAGAAGTCCCTTGCCGTCTTATCGGAAGATGCTAAGAAACTCTTCAGAATTATCACTCCATCTGACCCAGACCAGCGTGGCGCTCAGCTGAGTTTGCTCCTAGCTGACGGTCTCCTAGATCCGGTGATGAAGAGCCTTGAAGAAGTCGGCATCATTGTAGATGAGAGGAAACCGAACGTTATTCGAGTCGCTCCCGCACCTCTATACAATTCGTTCGCGGAATGTGTCGCATTCGCTGAGGGCTTCGAGGCGGCGTTGCTCGCAACACAGAAGTAGTTATACGTTATTCCCAGCAGCGGTGAAGTGGGGACAGTTTAGATATCTCTACTACGTTAAGTTGGATCTCATTGTGTAGGTAGGTAAGCAAGAGGATGATAAGACGCAGATTGAAAGTACGATATGATGTAGAAGGGAAGCGTAGCGATTCGAATGACGATATTCCATTATTCATTTGATAGACAAACTTAGAAATTATGGCAGATTTACCAATTTCTTGAATCTGACAGTGTCGTGCTATCATTAGATAGCTACCGGTATAAATCTTCCGAGCGTATACCCTTCATATTCCCAGTTACTTGTTGGTATAACCCCGCAAAAGTCATCATTCTCAGCAGACGCTCGACAACGTTGGGCTAATTAGCTGAAGGCTTTATACAGTTGCGCGCTTCGAATAGAGAACAAACATTTCTCACGAACATAAATAATAAGTTGTAATTGGGAGAACCTTTTCATTCCGCATTGACCTGCAACACGAGGCTAGTATGTGTGCCGAGACAAGCTCTAGACATCAGCACTATGCTACCACGATATCCTCCCATTATCATCCATGAGTAACCCATACAGTTCATAACTCTTACACGAGCAAGTAGCGTACATTAAACCTCTGGGGTACATGAAAGCGTTGATGAGATAGGAAAATTTAAAAGAGAAAAAGCCTGTCGAGGTAAGATCTGTACGCAGTACAGTAGGCATCCCGAGCATCCCCGTTGTCTTCTCAACTCCTTACCCTCTAGACGATTCCGCCGATCAGCGCCATCGAAAATGATTCTTCGGTTCCGGCCTCAGCTCAGCCTGAGCGATCTAATCGCACTTGAGGCACGCGTTGGTAGCAGTGCCGTCGTGGGCAATGGGAACGATGCTGTGGAATGTGGGGGGAGCCGCGGTAGCGCCCGGGCCCTCGTCCCTCGCCTTGATCCCCTTGCCCATGCCTAGAGCGCCCATTCCGCCGCCGATACCTCCCATGCCCATGCCCATGCCGGAGCTGGAACCGGCCTTGGAACCGAGGCCGCCGATGCCCTGACCCTGACCCTGACCGATGCCGGCACCGATGCCGCCGAAGCCGCCGACTGTGAGAATAGAAGTTAGTAATTTGATGCTAGTGCTAGGAGTAAATCAAGAAAGAGGGGAAAAGAACTAAGTAGGCCACATACTACCACCTCCGGTGCTTCCACTGCTAGCGCCGCCAGTGCTGCCACCCTTCTCAAACGGGTTTCCGCCAGCACTAGCACCGGTGCTCCCGCCCTTCTGGAAGGGATTCGCACTAGCACCAGCGCTCATACCGCCGCTGCCGCCCTGCTGAAAAGGGTTACCGCCCTGCTGCCCCTGGCTGCCACCCTGTTGGAACGGGTTCGCCCCCTGGAAAGGGTTCGCGCCCTCCTGGCCGCCAACGCTCGCAACACCGCCCTCGGAGCCCTCGGAGCCAGCCTGCTTGCCCACGATACCGGAACCGGTGCTCTTGCCCATTCCACCAAAGCCGCCGAAGATTGGGGCCTTGGTAGGGAAAGGGCTCTCTGCACCACCGGCGGGTGTGGGGATCCCGCTGGGGATGGGGAAACCGGGGAAACCGGTGGGTTTGGCGCCGCCGAAGCCCGGGAAGGAAGGCGCGCCGGAGATGCCGCCGGGGAAGTTGGGGAACATCGGGCCAGCCGGTGCGGGGGCGCCGTAGACGGCGGTGAGGAGGGCGAGGAGGATTGCGTTGGAGTACATCTTTGATCGAGTTGGGTGTTGGATCGTAAGTTGAGAGTTGAAGATTCAAAGTTGAAAAGATTGGTCCTGGGCTATGCCGGTGAAAGAATGAGATTGGAAATGAATGTTGAAAAGTTTTGATTGGTAGTGAAAGAATGTTGTTGTTGCTGGTTCAAAAGTTTTACCCAGAAGCAGTCGACAACCTCTATATATACAGAATTCCTCCGTCATCTTCGTCGCCTTGTCGGCTTCTGCGGTTCTTTGAGAAGTAAGGGGAATGGGCACGACGGTTTCACGTTTGAAGTGTTTGTTCATGTGTTTACTTTTTCCACTTAAGGCACGGCACGCTTTGATGCAGAAAAGGAAAGACCCGTAAGATCTGTCATGTTACAAAATCGGGCGAGATGTGATGTAGGTAGAATCTCATACGATAGTCCGTACCGTGCTCATGTTGGTTACACACAATTAAGGGTCCATGTGGCTACTAAAATCCCCAGAAAATCGATCTGTGAGGAACCCTTCCCATCAAGGGAGTTTCGTAAAGATAGTAATACAACTAGCTCAAGTGAGCCGCAATCCCTCCTCCAATCCTGGGCTGACCCGTTCAATTGGGTCAGCTGCCATTCGGCCCGGAGTCAGATACTCCAGGCGCCTTCCTGTCGTTGAGTCGATATTATCGGGGCCGAATATAGTCAAAGCCTCGCAGAAAACATCAGTCATAATTCATTTCTCATCCCATGGTATCATAGCCACAACCCCTATAACCCCTTTATTTATTAAACCAGCCTGATGTCGTTCATATCCCCCTCCCGACACGCCGAACCATCCATCCAAGGTGCGACAAACGCAGAACATATGACTTCATAGTTAGAATTGAACCAGTTTTTCATCTTCGGATCCGTCGGCCTTACTACAAGCGGTGCGGGCAACCCAGCCACAAGGGCTAGCCGGTCTCCCACCGCTGCACCCTTGGACCCGCAACCCACGACATTTTCTGATGTCACAAATAACCGCCGCTCATTACGCGCTAAGTCATCGATGAGTCTAATGAACGTCTTCAGGACCTTTGGATCAACCGCTAACTCCCGTGCCGTGCCTATGCGGGCCTCGTATGAATTGCAATTCTCGACTCCATAGCTCTCCCTTGACCGAGTGAATACATCGAGCACTTTCTCTATCTCACAGAAAATGTCGCTGGTACAATACGTAGCAGTTTGTTGCGTCAGTGCAAAGTACACATCGAAAAGATCCGCGTCGTCGCCGGGTTCTACGACTTCCGTAGTCAAGCTGCGCTTGCCGGTGAAAGCTGTATAAACACCGCCACTGGCTTGGAACATGGATTCGCGAGGACGTAAGGGCCGGGACATATATGCTATGATGCACGTCCAGCTTATGAAAGAGGCAATGGCGCCATCTAGTTCCGCTAGATATTGTAGAATATCGTTGTACATGAGATTATTAGGTATCGAGTGGAACACGTTTGTCACATAGGTAATAGAGCCGCTCCAGTGTCCACGAATGACAAGTTCGTTTGGCTTCGCGGTGAATCTCACGTACTCTTCAACCCCTCGCGTGGCGTCAAACTTCCTGTCTCTCCCGCTCAAGAAGAAGTTGGCGGAGATAGTAGGCTCGGGAAGCGGATTGCTCCAGTCCGGTACCCAGCTCGGAGCGTCGCACATATCTGGATTATCTTCCAACCTCTTGCCAGCATCGAGCAGTAACGTCATACTCGATTTCTGCCATTTCATTATGTCATGGAAAAACTCGTGATAGATTAGCCCTTGAGGCTTTCCGTAGTCGGGTCGGGGCAGGTCGCTTAGCCCGGATCGCTCTAGCACACCGTAAAGTGCGAAGACTCGGTCCTTGGGGTTCGTGGCCTGACGTTGTCTGAGCGTCTGTATGACGCCCTCAACGAGGGTGTGAGTGACGCGCGTATTGCTGTATTCGTCAGCGTCGCCGAGAGATCCTTTCCGCGGAAGCCACCACCAAGATATACGCGTTAATATGTACTGAACTACAATGAGGAGAGCCACGACAAAGGCATATGTACCTAGAGCCGTGTCTGCGTTTTTCGAAGGCTGTGTATTATCGAGATAGATTAGAACTGCGAGAGGGGGTAATAAGATAAGGAGAAGGATCCCAAAACTTGTGAGAGAATAGCAAACTCTTCCGAGTGTAGAGTGTGGAAGGAGAGAATCGTGGATATTGACGTAGGATTGTTGGAGATGGTAGAATGACTCCGTCATTGCGGTCTCTATCGATCGGTCCCCATTTCCTACCCACGACCTCGTAGTTCCAGTCCAAAGCCGGACGACTCGTTCGAAAGCTCTAAAAGTGTCCGGCAAATAACGAGTTGATGGCGTCTGCTGTTCTTTTTCGAGGATAACGGCGTCGCCAGCGTTGCCGTAGTGAGTGATTTTCGTGACAGGGGTTACGTCTCTCGCCCTAGAACTATCATACAAGCTTCCAAACCCTCTGATGAACTCGACCCAGGAAAGAGAATTAGAGCCGCAAACAAGGATTGGATTTTGGGCTAGAATAACTTCTTGGAACGTCCAAGCTCTTGAAAACCAGTCTCTACCTAGAAGCTCTTCGAAGTCTTCAGGTTTATAAGCGCGTCGGAGTCTGTATTCTTCCCAGCCATTATGATAGGACTTGAAGAAGACGTATGGAGGAAGCAACTTCAAAGCGAACTTAGCTCGGTCGGTCCAGCGCGCTCTTCTGTAGACGCGCTCCGGATCAAGAGGCAAATAATTGCGCTGGGAGGCTAGGGAAAGACAAGACATTGCGCGCTGGCTTGCGAAAGAGGCATTTCCAAGCCAAACGTATACCGTTTCTGCTCGACTGTATATCTCTCCCATAAGAGGTATTTGATCTTCTTTTTCCTTGTCATTTCCTTGATTAATGCAAATAGCATCGACCCATATGGTCAATTTGCCTTTAGTAGTCATGCGCAACTGTCGCAATGCATCTCGACAGTTCGTAGTGATTGGCACCCGATCTGTCCCACATTGGATAGTGTCTTTTGGAGTAGAATAACCTCCCCAGACATAGGAGAGAGCAGTGAAAGGTGTTTCAAAGACGCGATCCAGAGATATTACTTGAATGTAACTAACGAGGGGATCCTCCAGATTGGTGCTTCCTTTGATGTCCAAGACCCTGATAAACTTGGATCGGGGAGGGAGTGGAAGGGCATCGTAGACTGTGCTGCCTGCAGCTGTCATTTTGGACGGTTGTTGAATAAGATCATCTAATTGCCGGTCTGATGGTCCGCAGAGAGGTTGAAGTTCGATAGATGCGTCCTCGTCCATTCTAATTATTTTTTCACTTCATTTTTTCACACCAACAATTAAATTAATTAGTTATGTTAATAATAGACGAACAGCCTCTGGCAACCGGCGAGGCTCGACACATTGGACATGTTAGACATGCTAGACATAGTGGGGGCTGTTTTTCTCGGCATCCAAGTTGTCTGTTAAGCGCCCGCGATATTCAGCTGGCACTATTTTTAGGCAGCAATCGGAAAGTCACCAAAGACATAAAAAGAATAGGCGCGCAGAAAACGGAGTCGGCTAGAGACCTTGCTCTAGACTTCTATTTATTCCACATTGTAGCTTCTGGTTGATGTTTTAGTTGGTGTTTCAATATTGTAGATTATTTAAATTTCGGTCAAGACATTTAATATTAGAGATTAGGTAATAGGATGACTAACCATAGTTATCAAAACTTCATAACTGCGTTACACAAGTTTATGCACGGTATTATTTGTTGGCTCGTCTTTCCCTCACCTATTTCTAGCTAGGAAAATTGAAGCTATACTACCTTTCTCTAGTCGTGAAATTTTTCTTACTTAAGGTCCTTATTTGTATATCTTTTTAGATGTAGGCGAATAGCTTATACACTTTCTGAAGAAAACAGATTTCTCATTCATAAATACCTACCTACCTATATATTAACTGTTTTAATCGAATGATGAGGCCATTTTGCACGTGTTTGGAGAAATTCAATCAAGTTTCACTCATCGACTCCTCATAGGTTCGCTTCTATGAGATCTCACGGTGCCTGGATTATTACGCGAATTCGTGTGTGGAGAAGAGCATTCCCGGACCAGGTTCCCCGCAAATATTCGTATTTGGAGAAGGCCGAGGCTTGGTGATGGAGAAATCAACTCCACGGAGAATTACAAGTACACTTATATGGTCACATTGGAGCGTCGTCGGCTTTCATCGACCGAGAACTTGGTTAACTTGGAATTAATCATGACGTACAAAAGGCACCATGGTGCTCGACAAGCTTCGCGACAAGAAGCTGACACGTCAAGTCACCGCACCGACCGATCTTCAAAGCCGTCGCCGCCAAATCGAGGGAGAATTAAGGCACGATGAAGAGCGTTATCACCTCAGTGCTCCTCCTAGGAGCTTCGGTGGAGGCTGTTCTCTATAAATCGAAGACGCCACCGATGGGATGGAACAGTTACAATTATTACGGTTGCAATCCCACTGAAGACATCATGCATACCAATGCTCAGGGACTCGTGGATTTGGGTTTGGCCGACTTGGGTTATGAATATGTAACGACCGATTGTGGGTGGATGGCGGCAGACAGGGACTCCGAAAATCGATTGCAGTGGAATACCGACCTCTTTCCGTCCGGAGGAAAGGCTCTGGGGGATTTCATCCACGGCCTAGGTTTGAAGTTCGGCCTCTACTCGGGTGCAGGTTATTACCAGTGCGGCTCGACAGATCTGCCAGCTTCTCTCGGTACGAAACTTGAGGGCCATTTCGGTGTTTCGGGTATGGTTCTAATCTAAACGCAGGATATGAAGAGATAGACGCGCAGACATTCGCTAATTGGAGTGGCGACTCATTAAAGTGAGTTGAAGGGAAAACCCTAGAGAGTTAAGAGTTAGCATTCAAGACTCACCTCTTACAGATATGATAACTGCTTCGCTTCATCCAAGACTGTGGCGGCGGATTACACATCGGCAGTGTCTACATCGCCCGCGCGCCACGAGAAAATGGCTGCTATCTTAGATGAGGTAGACCGAGACATTGCCTACTTCATATGCCAATGGGGCGTAGGCCAAGACCTAGGCGAGTGGGCGCCCCCTATTAGCAACGTCTATAGGATCAGCAACGACATATACAACGCGTGGAGGAGTGTATGGCGCATTACAAACCAGGTCGTGCCGTACTATAAATCGACCGTAGTGGGTGCTTTTCCCGATATGGACATGTTAATGTAAGCCCGCATCCGCGAAACTGTACTTGTTCAGATATTTACCATACGCATGTAGTGTTGGGCTTAACGCCCTATCTCTCCAGGAGGAAAAATTCCACTTTAGCATGTGGGCAATCAACAAGTCACCTCTCAACATCGGAGCACCCGCGAGCACAAAGCTTACACCGGCCGCCTCCCTTGCTGTGCTTAGTAACAAGGAAGTCATAGCGATCAACCAGGACTCCTTAGCCAAGCAGGCGCGACTCGTTCGTCGGTACACCGAAGAAGAATGGGATATTTGGGCTGGTGAATTATCCGGGTCGCGAACAGTCCTCGCTGTCGCAAATTGGAAAAACGACTCGCAGACCGTAGAATTCGACCTCTCGGCGGTAAACATCTCGTCCGCCCACGCCCGCGACGTATGGGCATCGGAAGATGTCGGCACGATATCCGGGGTCCAGAAGTTGGCGCTTGCAGGTCACGAACTGAGGCTTCTTGTACTGAGCGATGTTGTCGAGTCGAACGCTTTGCCTAAATCAACCGGGAAGTATTATTCAGCAGCAGACGCCACTTTTGGGGGCGCCGCCAAAGAAGTCGATTGTGACGCCAATACGTGCGCCCCCAAGGGGAACAAGATTAGCATCCCGAGTCAAGGAGCAAGTGCGACTTTCAGCTCAGTTACCGCAAACTCTGCAGGGACAAAATTGCTCGGTATTGATTTTATCAATTACGACGTAGCTCTTGACAGCGCCTGGGGTTGGGGATCTAATACACGCAATATGACGGTCGCTGTAAACGGAGGTACTGCTAAGAGATGGGCGTTCCCCATCTCAGGGGGCGACTGGTCTGAGTCCGATAGGCTACTCATCGAGGTGGATGGGTTTGTGGCTGGCTCAAACCAGGTTGAGCTTGCCGCATATGGAGCATCGTCTGCTCCGGACATTGTCGGGTTCGAAGTTTTTGAATAGATGCCAGCCTCATAACCGGTAGTTATCAGCACCAATACATAATAATTTACCTACTAAGGTCATATAGTTCGGCACAGTTCGGTATACTTCGGCAATCATGGATGTTGTTGATTAAGGACTCATTACAAAAAAAAAATTCTTAGTATCGTTCACTTTAGTATGAACCCATCCAAACCTCGAAATTTTAGCTAGTAGTATCCACCATCGCTCGTGGGCTTATTGAGGAGTCGATGAAGACGCGTCCATTGCGCGTTTTCAAGCTTGACCTCTTCCTTTCCAAGATTTGGATTTGATGATCAGGAGAGTGATCTACAAACAGCTGTGAGATCTCAACCCAAAATGGCGCTGAGCCACCTTTTAGCTACCCCTGTTCGCCAACAGAATAGCTAAAGCTCGAAAGGGAAAGGCGTCTCATCGCCAACACCCAATAAAAATAAGACAGACGCTAAAGTGACACATCCAATAAAAAGCAATCAAATTATGTTCATGCGCCCAATTAAAACAGAACACCATGATGAAATTCGAAGATGACGAAAGCTTATCCTTACTGCATCTTGAGGTTCAGATCGACCGTGCTAACGTTGTCGATAAATTAGTTCGAGCTTCTACTTGCGTAATCAGAAAAGACCACAGCGGTATGGGCACCAACTTCGGCAGCTAATCGCGGACTTGTTCCCCCCTGACGATCGTGACCGGTCGTCCTTGTGTAACCTTCATATGACGGAGAGGCGGAGTTCGAGGTTGCATTTGGCGTCAAGAGACGGCTGGCCGCATATCAGCTGCGGGGTTAGATAATTCTTCCCGATGAGCGATGAAAATACGACCATTGATGTCACAAATGACGAAAGGACGGAGAAATTCTTAGTCTCCTCAGAACGCTTCGAGGTATCTATACTGATTTTACTTTCCAAAGACTAAGGCGTATGATTAGGGGTAGTAATGAACCTTGGTCGCTCAATAAAAAAGCAATGGGTTGAAATCAGGTCAGATGAACAGTTAGCCACCACTTAAAAAGCAATTAAACCCAAACTCCGGGGTTGTACAGCGTGGATACTGCCAACCGGTGAAGAGTCATGCACCCTGAGAGGTACCTACCTCCTATTCATCCTTCTAAATCTAATGAAGAACGAAGACTCAAGATGTAAAGATAACTTACCTAAATGCCCTATGTCTTACCTAGGTAATGTTATAAATGAACTAGGTATTTAGGGACAACTTATTCACGATAGGAGGTTCGTAATATTGAGGAGATCTCACCAACAGACATATCTGCCAGGTCATCTGGGTACAGCATATCGAAGAGAAACGCCACTTTCTCTCTTAGCCGTGTCAGGTTATCCTTACAGTGATAGGTTCACTTTAAGTCGCACAGGAGGATTGAAAGATTCCTGACAAAGCATAATCTTGATACCTAGCATGTACCTAAAGAACATTTCGCAACATGAAACTAGATTAACCTGCTTGATTAATATGTTTATTTGCAAGTTATCCAAATACAAACGGAATTACCATAGAACTAGACGCTTTTACATGAAAAATGCTGTCAATTGAACCCGAATCGTTGCTATCCAGAAAGAGTGAAATATTTCTTCGATTTAGGTTACGAAGTTCTTTATTCGAAGTCTCAGATAAAGCACGTCTCGACACTCGAGATATATCTATCGACTAACCAACAACAGTCCTTCCCATCTACCTATCTTTTTGATTCGCGGTAGTTTACGGATATGTATGCGACGTCACATTAGTATTCTGAATACAATTTTAGGAATCACTCAGGAGAAGACACTCCACAACTAAACACTTCTAAGAATCTCAATCTCTCTACGATATTTCAAACTCCAAAATAGATATCTCGAGTATCCATCCCCTTGCAACAAGAAAGTATAATAAAGAGAACTATGGAACTTCAGAGTAGATGATTACCATGCTATATCACCACCGCCTACGCCTTAGGATGAGTAGACCGATCAAAGCTACCACCAACGAGATCACGAAGGCCACGTTATAAGTGATGAAAAATATGGCTTGGTGGTTGAATTCGGCGTCTTTCCGTCTCTCATCCATATCAGATATCTGTATCGCGTTTGTTTCTGAGGAGCACGTCGATTCGTTTCGGTGAGCTCGGGTGTATTGATCCGGTCTCCGGATCTACTACCTAGGTATTTCTGTCCTGGAATACTAATTGTGTCAAGAGCTGAGAGTTAACAGTCTCATTAGATCAATCGATGGTTTTCATGCTTACTTACTTTTTCACGCCTGATCTCCATCACGTTGACGGATAAACGTGTAAGGAGGTGGTAGGCTCGTAAGTATGAATCATGATGAAAACTCCAGTGCCAAGGGACAACTACCGCAGCTTTCTTCGACAGTATAAACTGGAGCACTCAGTAAATTTGTCGAGATACCTATGGCTAGGTCCTAGCTAAGGCATATGAAGTTTTTGTCCGGGGTTTCCCGCCGTCATCTCACGGGCTTTGATGAGTTGTAAGTGCATAAAGGGGTCATTCTGATTATCCTCACGGAAGTTCAACCCCTGACTCGTCGACCCCCTTTGGCACGGTATCACTTTCATCTATTTCCTAGACTCTGCTAGAAGTTTAGCTATAGGGATCGGCGTTCTGGCCATAGCCAATGGTTGAGATTTAGTAGACGTGCGGTCAAGGGTCCCTTACGAAATACGGAAATAGGGAAGTAGAGAAGGTTGAGTGTTTCCGAAAAGCTTTCGCCCCCATAACTACAACGGTGCCTTCTATTACAGTGTAGCTTCCCTGCGCCAAAGTATTTTATACGTCTGCAAATCTCCCCTGGCTGCAGCGCCTGTGTTACCTGGGTCTATCTTAATGAGACCTGTTGACATCAACAATAGTCATTAGGATAGCTTCTTTCGAATCTGGTCTAGTCCGAGCGAGTAAAAGCCTATCTGATCATATTGTTCACGACTATCGTCGGTTAGGTGGTAGAGCCCTTCGTGTATTGCGATGCGGTCTCAATCGGTTGCCTCAGGAGGTTTAAGACGCCACATTGTACCGTCGAAATCGGACCTAATAGGCTAGTGAACGGGGCGAAGTTATTCCCTCAGGAATCTAAATACAGTACGGAAGCTATCAGATTGAGTTTTCTGGAACATTTTGGGAATTGGTACCCGTTCAATTTTATTCAGCTCTCGTGAAGTTTGGGTCACCAAGACTACAGCTACTAGGATTACGTACGCAATCAATTCCATCATTTCTATGGTACGATGAGGGATCTTCTAGCGTGTTGGGTGCAAAAAAAGCGGAATCTAAGCGTCGGCTCCTCTTTTGCCATACTATTGGGCACGTTCCCCATTCTCGGCACACCTGCGGAAGCTCATATGTTGATTTAGGGGTAAATAAGCTTCTTTCTGAGTGCCGAGTCGACAAGGTACGTGACAGGGTGAATTTTCCTACAATTAAGCCTTGACACTTAGAAATTACTACCGATTTTTTAGGGGTCGAGAGTACCGCAGCACCCGTTTAGCTACCTACCTCCTAGGTTCGGTATGCCCTTGACTATGATCAATGACAGAATACTATTACACAGCTGCACGCCTCGAGATATTATTTTGTAATAGAAACAGTAAATGTTGCATCCGTCACATCTTGGTCCTGTATGAACTTATGTCGTCTTGCTTCCTTCGATGTCATCATCCCCTCGTATGTGACGGGCGACGTGTCCCAGGATGATCTCCTTCCTTCCCGATAGGTTCAACAGGTCGTTCCTATGAGCATACCGGCCGCTTTGACTTCGACCTACAGCTGACAAGTTTTTATTCCGTTAATTTCACCGTTCCGGTAAAGGAAGTCACGGACATCCCGTCTCCTGACTAACGAGTCATAGGAAGGGAAAGGCTGGTAAGGCACTCTTATGTGCCTTATGCTAACCGTTACGGGAATCGATAATATAAAAAACGAGCTCAACATACGCGTCCTATAGAATCTTAGATGCAGGTCCCAAGGATTCATGAACGGCTGTGGCAATGGTAGATCCGGTGAGACCTAAATCACCTGGTTCGAGCCAAGCTTATGATTTGCTGAACAGTAGCCGTTTATCCATGTCCGCTCATCATGGTCGATTTGAAGATCTGAAGTACCAAGCCGTGGAATTTTGCCATGTGAGCGGGCCGTGGTGCTGCCGAAACATTCTACCGCGCGTCGCAAGCAATAATTTCAACTTTATATTATCCTTCCACTACGATCTCCGGTTTCGAGATCTTCCATGAATGCGTTTGATAGTTAAGGGGAAAACTGAGGGGCAGCATGGCGCAATAAAGATTCTCCATATCTTGTCCATGACCCCGGTGACACTACGGTATTGGATTCGGGCCTAGCCCAGCCTTCTGGATACTGGGATATTCGGAGATCGAACGGCAATGTTAATCTAATTCGGGTGTGCCTGTACAAGCATTCATCCTCGTGGAAACGGTCCAATGATGCTGCGTCGTCACTTGTAAGTTTTAGGTACCTTATGTGAGTACTTGGCAGGCACCGTTTTGAGTCGTGCCGAGTATCATGTCTTTCATGGCGAACTAGCTCGTTACGTTGCTAGCGCCTCAACTTAGGGAAATATGAGCTTTCTCCAGACCGGACCCGCTCGGGACATAGGGCTAGTCTTCTCTAGAAGGAACATGGGTGTAGCTGTCAAGCTCATTTGGTATTAATCCACAGTAGCTAGTGAAACGGCATATCCAATCTGGAGTCTTGAGATTGAGATTTAGACGCGTACTTGTTTGAACATTACCTAAGTAGGATTGGATCGAGCTGGGACCGCTGGGCTGGACTGGGGTTATTGAGGAATTGGCGGTAGAAGACGTTAAAATTAGCTAGAATATTTACAGGGGTGCCGGCATTCAAGACGCAGGACACGCAAGCTCTACCAAGCCCAGATCCACACTGGCCGCAGTCGTCCCCACAAACCAACAACGACATCACCCTATTCTATGTCGTGAGCTCGTGCTTGTATGGTTTATTCCCCTGCTAAGCAATAAACGCGGCGTCGTAAGCTGTGACAAAATGGCTGAATTCGATTCTTTCCTGACATGTTTCGAGGTAGCGTTCACGATGATCAGCCTCCGGCACAGGCCTGTGGCAGGGCTGCTTTCAATTTACATCATGTAATGAGAATTGACGACATGCGGTCGTCTGAAGGAGTTATTTCGCAGACATGGAGATACATGGAGATGTTTTCATGACGGCTATACCGTGTAGGGTGCGCATTGGGCAATGAAGATCATTGGATCTTCTATGGATCTCTGAGAAGGATGACGACGCGGAGGGCTCAGAAACAATCACATCATCAGTGCTCATATTAGATGAAATTGAAACTTTGTTTTGAGATTTGTATGCCCTCATCGATGGATATAAAGACCTGAGGTTCTCGTCCCAATCCTCTCGAATCTTTCCCTCATCATCCACAACAACCACAGCAACATTGAGTGTTCAGCATCATCTAATCACAATAATCACAAAAAACAATTTACATCTTAATTCTTATTAAGTCCAACGATAATTCGGCAACATGAAGTTTTCCGCCGTCGCAACCACTCTCCTCGTCTCCATGGCTGTCGCCATGCCGGCTGACCACCCGCCGAAGCCGACGAAGAGCCCTCTTCCCCCGCCTCCTCCGGCAGTGAGACGGGACAACGGCCCTCCACCGGCTCACGATAGCCCTATCCCTCACCCGCCTCCACCGGCCCAGGCCCGTGGAGTTCCTCCCCCACCGCCTCCGGCTCCCAAGAAGCAGCCTCCCAAGGCTCGCCGTGGTGCCCCGCCACCACCTCCCCCTCCCCCTACCAACAAGCCTCATCCCCCTGAGGCTCGGAACGCGCCCCCGCCACCTCCTCCCACTAACAGGCCTCACCCGCCTGAGGCTAGGGACGCACCTCCCCCACCGCCTCCTCCGGCTCACACCGACAGGCCTCACCCACCGGAGGCCCGCGCCCAGCCGCCACCGCCACCCCACACCAACACGCCGCCTCCGGCGGACAGGCCTCACCCGCCCGAGGCTCGGGATGCTCCTCCCCCACCTCACCCAACCAACCAGCCGCCTCCGGCCGACAGACCGCACCCTCCGGCGGCTCGAGGAGTCCCTCCCCCTCCTCCTCCCGCTGACCGACCTCACCCGCCTGAGGCTCGGGACGCTCCCCCTCCCCCTCCCAACAACACGCCTGCTCCTCCCAGGAACACGCCTGCTCCCCCTAAGAACTCGCCGCACCCCCCTGCTCAGGCCCGCGACGCGCCTCCCCCTCCTCCCCCTACCCAGAAGCCCCACCCTCCTCCCGCCAACTAAAGGGGGTTCGGCGGCTTGGACTGAGGAGCGAAAGCTTGAGCTGAATCCACCATCGCTTTATTCGGGAGCAATCCGATAACTACGACAACATCTCGGTGATGGGAGGCAACTGAGCACTTTAAGCTTTCTCAATAGGCATCTAGCGGAGGAATGGTTGGGACAGAAAGACGGCGACGATTTGGAGGAAGACGACGACCATCGCAGGCAATGGTATTTAATCGGAGGAGTTTACAGTGGGATATTAATAGAGGAAAACCAGAAAAAAAAGCTTAAAAGTAGTGTAGTGTCCGTTCTTTACCTGGCTATGCCATTCATAATATTAGTCCTATTCTCCTATCTTGAAGTCTTTGATATAAGTGACATGCTGAGTACCTTTGAGCTCATCTGATAGAGGAGTATTTTCTTGAACTGTGCCATTATAGGAAATATGAGAAGCCTTCCCCAGTGTAATCGGCTGCTTAAGGCCTATTTAGTTAGGAGATCGAGGATCGGTATAGGAGAAGACCGCGATAGCTTTAACATCCCTAGGGAAAGAGATCTGATATAAATATGTACTAGGTAGGCAGCTTTGGATGAATAAAGAAAGGGAGACTCATGCAGGTGTATGTAGTATGTTCTCTAGGAAGGAGTAGTTTACAGCTCCCTGTGCAATAACACTATGATTTCTTAAGTCCTTAAATTCGCCTCGTGACTGGAAAGGAGATAATCTTCATTAAGGTTTTAAGATATTTTTTTTTTCATATCAAAGGCAGGTAATATCTTGAGAAGGCTAGGATGCATGATTCGTTTTGGGTTGTTCACCTAGGAAGTACCTATTCATCCCTGAGGTTGTTAGGTTGTGTATTTGTATAGGTAGGAAAGCTACGGAATTTTTTCAAGGTCAAAGAGAATATCTATCGAGTTACACGAAGTACGGAAGGTATCAAAAGGGGCAGTATCTTCAACTTCAAAGTAAACATTCTAAGCACTCAATGACTCACCGAAAGATTTTACTGTTTAAGGACAAGATAGGCAGATGATAGATGAAGGGACTACGGTCTCCCAAGCTTGCAATTGACGTACTCTAACCTAGGTACCATATGATAGACAATGGATTTTACTATATGCTCTACAAGATTTCGTACAACCCGAGCCGCGTCATAGGTCATTAATAATTACAATTTACCTAGGTAATCGTGGACGTCTTAAGAATCCTAGAAGTGGCGAGTAGACAAGTAATTTAGCTCGGCGAGTAGTATGTAGAGGAGTTTGTAATAACTCACGGGACCCGGGATAAGAAAAAAATACCTATTCGTGTATAGTTGAACTTCAAAGGGGGTTTCAACAAATTGTAGCATTTTTCTGCTAGAAGCGAATTGTGTTCTCGTTGGTAGACATACGAGCGAAGATTTGAGAGGCCCTGTAAATTCGAATTCAATTTGGATTTTTGGAGTTATGGCTAGGCACCGAGATTTCTAGGAAATAACTACTAGGTATGTTCCTAGATTTAGCAAGTCAATTTGAAAATGAAACGAGACGCCACGAACCAGAGGATATTCGAAACTCATGACCTCTTTCGGCATACTATCGTCACATAACTATTCCGGAGCCGAAGACGGGTTATTCTTTTAAGCCGTAAGTACTAGGATGATCTACGTCTTATAGCAGGAATTATAGCCCCTGAATATGAACCTTGGAATGCAAACCATTAGAACAATTAAGGGGTATGGTTAATGAAGGTTTTCTAGGCTGCCATGATATTTTTTCGATTAATCATATTCCATCGGATGACTCAGCCCGGTCACTTACCTGCTAAATCAAGAAGTCATCTGGAGTTGCATTTTATACGCGTATGTTACACTGCTTGGGCATGTAGCAGATCGAGTAGGTATAAGCTTAATACTACGAAAATATATCGTATCATTTTCCTTGGTTTCCAATTAGATGGCACCACGTCGTCGACGACACCACCAATAACAATGCCCCCGGAGTTACGAGGCTCAGCTAGCCCATGACTCCAATATTCAACGAGTCGGACGGCGGCACCGAGTGGATATAGCAACTCGGACGATCCTATCCCCGTATTGAAATATGACCGGAGACATGCGAAAACTGCAGATGAGAACATGCCGATTAGCTGAGTATTTGTCACCAAGGCGAACAACAGTCCGCCTAAACGGACGAACATCAGCTATGTAAGCACACGGACGGACATCCCACAATACTATACGTAATCGGGGCTAGTCCTGTGGATACCTGCTTTAGAGTATGATTCCCCATACAAAGCTAAGTATCTTTTGGACATGTCACCCCTTGGGGATGCGGCTTATCGTATTCCGCACTGTCGCTTTGAACCCTTGTTATAAGGGCCGTATAAAGAACTTCGGGTCTAAAATTTAGTTTGTTTTATTGTTGCAAATGAAGAAACGCGCTTATTAGTTAACAGTAAAAGCGGCAACAAGATTTAGTAGCGACATTCATACATTATTAGCGACAACGAGGTTCAAATACGCAGACGCATCTGAGAGATACTTGGATTTGTATGAGAAGTTACACTGGAAGAAGAGTATCTATTCGATGAGCCCCGATTACGTATATTCTAGTGGGATGTTTGTTTAGTTGAGCGGGGGTTGAATACGAACGCTGGTTTAGGAAATAGAGATTTGGATGCCATTCTATATCTGGCTCAGATAGGAAGGGTCCTTCCTTGTTTAAGTACCTAGTCCTCAAGGGCCTCATGTACAGGGCTCCTGCGTATCTCAAAGAGGTCTTAGAGGTAAGTGCTTAGGGCCGACTTGAAACTCGTGAGGTGGAGAGAACGGTTCGATATAGTCCCGCCGGACCTGGAAAACTGATGGTTTCCGTTCCCCCGTATGTAGATTTCGGCATGGTCACAGCTCTGTGCCGTATGCAACCATCGGCCTATATACTTTGGTTGACGGGTGACCATCTTTAGCCCCCTTAAGACGAGTAAGCAGAGCTAAGTGGCTTAGCAAATCCCGGGCCAGATTCTCGGTTAGCGAACCGAGAGATCCATGCCGAATCTATATTGGAGGTTAGTTGAACCTCATGGATAGACTAGGCAGGCAATCTATGTGATTAAGGTACCTGACATCTGACGTCGGCATCTTATTTCCACTTGCCCACTATTGTGAGGTCCCCGAAATGATTAGGCGCCGTTAGCTGGAGATTCGCACATACATACCCATATCTAAACGCCATCGGAGTTCGGTTTCCCCAAGATCTTGAGGCTGAGTCCTGAGTCCGGGGCATATCGGGAATAAGAAGCTGAACTGTAATGTGTTGTAACGTTTTTCGCTCGAACCACTGGTCGAATTTCTTCAAGTAGTCACAAGCGACTGGCCAGCGCTTTCCCCTGAAATAATCAAGTAACGTTGCTCGCTGTCTTGGCGAGTAATTATGCCGAATATTCTAGTTGCGCATCGTATTTAAATTTGGACCTTAATCTGTGTGAAAATAGGGCGAGCGTGATATCGAATCACTCCATGATTAGATACGTCGAAGGGGCATTCGCTATTACCTGCTGGTAATAGGTGCCGTGCTCATGAACCCACCTCATCTAGACGTAAGCTTACGATACGGAGGAAGAATGGTAGCTGACCTGTCTGCAAGTCAGCTATCCAGATGGGTCATCGCCTAACGGTATGGTTAGGTAAGACCTGGACCTAAACTTGTTTTTGCGCACAGACTTGGCGGTCAAGGCTTAGATGACTGAAGAAATAGGGTACTCAGGGTTCCAGTCCGATTATACCTGTCTGCCTCACAGGATCTTTAATGGGTTTTAGTCGGTTTAGAAAAGAATAAAAATATCGGATTTTCGGAATTTGGAATGTGACCATCCGACTGGACTAGAGGGTCTGGGGAGTCGCGTGGCAGACGTAGTAGATTTAGAGGTGCGCAGGGGTTAGGAGACTGGAGCCAGGTGCTCGGATTTCAGTGACGATTTTGTGTAATTAAAGTCAATATTAGTGCGACACCACGGACAGATGTTGTAAACGATGTATACGATACCTGTCATCTATACGATTGTACCTTTGTAAGTAGGTACAATCTTAAGTCAGCCACCGCCATCAATATTGATGGATCTTACTGGCTTCAGTCTAAGCTACAAGCTTCGTCTGCGCCCAAGAGGTCGGTATGTAACGATGTACAGATGAATTATTGAGGTGCCACAAGGACTATGCGAACACGGCACAACGACGATGCGCATTTTTGTTACTGTGGCTGCCGTGCTCTCAGTTCGCTTGGTTAATATCATGTTAACTGCATTGAATGCTAAAAGCCCATGCAGATGTTCGGGATGTGGGGCAGAGGTAGTGAGGTACGGCCCGAAGATTGGCTGGATTGGATCTTACGATACCTACATTTTAAAGCATGTCGCCCTGGAAGTGATATAGGTGATGTACAATACAGGTATGTAGGTGATAGCTGTCGACAGCTAATAGCAGCTACAGTATGTACAGTAGGTACAGTAGCGTAGTGTTACTTCCCGGAGTTAGATGCTGCCCCGAACACCGGAGCCGACAATTGACAACCTTCGTTGACAACCTCCCATCCATGATGGGGAAATGACCGGGATGACTAGAACCCCACCTGCCAGGTAGTAGGTACTCCCCTGCAGACATGTAGCACCCGTCGACAAGAAGGAATGGGAAACTGCAACTATGATTGCTACTTCCATTGCTTCCATTCGTTGTTCCTGGCATCCTGGTCTCGGTACCTAAGCTTTGGTACGAGTGTATCCCATCACGAACATGGCGTCAACGAGGTGAAATAAAACGGAAATAATGTCCTCGAAATAGGAAGAAAAGAAGTGAGAGCCAATGTTGTGGATGGCGAAGATTAATTTGGACAAGGCTGATTTGGACGCCTAGTTTCTGATTGAAACGGTCGAGCACGACACGACGACGCCTTTTCCAAAGTCATAGAGTCACGGGTGTCTTTCATTGCTCTTCCCGCTCTTTCCTTGCTCTTACTCGTGTAGGAGATGACTAAAGACACTGTCCTGCGGCGCAGACCGGTTACACGATAGACCAAGTGTGGTTTGTGTAACCAAGCAAGGTCTTGGTTCTATCCCACTATTGGCGCCATCATATGCGGAGAGCTGGCAAGTTCAGGCTGTGAGGGTTGCACAAAAGGATTCAGTTGAGTTGTTGAGCATGCGATTGTGAACGCCTGAACACCGAAACGGACCAACCCTTGCGCAGCTGAGTGGGAGGAAATGAGGAGAAGTCGCAAATTGCAAGCCGAAAATAGGGATTCCTGGTTCATGATGAGGATGGAATGAAATGAGGAGGATAAAAAAACTGGAATATGATAAGGAAAGTAAAAATAAAACATTTTGCAATCGATAGACTAATCATAAGACGGGTCCATTATAGGTCAGGAACTGGGTAGGTACCAGGTATGCCTGGTAGCACACGGGCCATGCCCGTCTTCTTTAGGTCTTCTTTTGGTTACACAGATTACAAATTGGTGGAGAAATTGTTAACGTACTTTTGACGAGGTGGTAAGGTGGTACCAGACAACCGCGGCATTATGCCGAATCCTGCGTCGCGTGGGAGGTTTGTGTAACCGTGATATCTACAAGGAAGGAAGGCGATAAGAAAAGGGATCGACCAATTAAGTACAACTGTGCAACTTTTTTAACAAGTTATCGAATGAGACGACGGAAACCGTCCAGTTAGAAGCAGCCTCTTCGGCGATCCTCTCGGTTCCGATACCACCCGTGCCCAGGAGGAAATGAGCGAGAGTCAGAAGTGAGAAGTGAGAACGAGAGGACCCTAGATGTCGGTACACACTCTAGAATTGGTACAGAGTCGGTACAGAGTTGATATCGGTACCACAATTATTGTACAACTCTCTCTTGAGTCTCACAGCGTCTAACATGCGCCTAGGTAACCATTTCGGCGCTAGATCCCCCTCAAGATCCTTCTTGTGATTATGAACTGTCCAACAAGCTCGCGAACTCGCGCCTATCGCTCCCGAGCTCATGTACCTTCGGGACCGGGGGCTGAACTCCTTCCGCGCTGCGCATACCAAGTACCACACGCCTTGGTATACCCTCCCTACCTAGTATACCATCAACCTGTTCAATCTTGTACCTATTTGATTATAGCTTCGGCTATGAAACGCCCAGCAGCAGGGCATTGGTCTTTTTAAGGTTGTGGCTTGCCCTAGGCACATTTTTTAAGACATCTAATCATATCAGAAGTATTTTTAAAGAGCGTGAAAGTCTTTCGTACTTGGTTATAGGACTAGATGGTATTGGATATGATGTCGGGGTATTTGCTTGGTAGGACCCGTCGACCAGGGAGGGCGGAAATATTCCCAGAACCTAGTCATTCTGAATTCCATCTCTAATGTTAACCACTAATAATAATCGCCGACCCTTTAGCGAAGAGGTATAGACGAACGCTTCCATAAGTGGCTTGACTTTGGACCAAACAGAGTGGAGAATGTCATAGTCAGCCCCGGACTGTCCATTTGCCGGCCGGACCTAGTTCGAGGCTGCCTAGCCAACCCCCCTCGCCCATTGTGGCGTCCATTTAGCACATTAACTCATAGTGTTCATCTTGATGGCTTAGTCTAGATCGATCACTAATCCTGCGGTAATTGGCTTGCGAATTTCTGTAGGTCACGGCCCAGTTCAAAATATGCTCGTATTGTTTCTTACCCCCTTAACGCCGATAGAGATTTTCAACTGCTCGACTTGCGTTTATTTGCGCTGATCACGAGGATCTTGCAAGTCCTAGACATCGTATCCACGTGCTTTTCGATCGGTCCGATCGTGCTTTACTGCAATAGTTCTACATTTCGTAACTTGACGATTCATAGAGCGGCGGGCGTCGTTCGATTTGATAGAATTTCTGCTCAGGTTCTGCTTTTCGCTACTGCAATTTAATAAAATGGAAGGTCCATGTTGGATCCTATGTTCCTATTCGGAAGATGCAGGAATTGAGGATGGGGTGAATTACGAACTCTCTCTTGAATCACGACGATGGACAGTCCTAGACCGCCACACGCCTTGATCTGAAACTCGTAGTCCCTTCGCCCTATCCGCTCTCGTTCTAATGTCATGATATAATAGGTCTTCTATATCGCGGGATGGATCTCCAAATAGTTGACGTGGATCCCCGGACCAACTAAACGTACCGAAGGATGGATAAACGTTGCCGCTATGAATGCATGAAATACTTCAGCTCGTGGCATGCTATCGTGTGAATGCTGGTCGAGAGCATTAAAAAACACAGTAAGCCCGAAATTTAATAGAAAAAGGTACCTCCAGGCGAACAATTATGTGCAGTACAGATCCAACGGCTAAACGTACCTTGTACTCATTTAATGCGCGCAGCGTAGCTGTGCTGGCTGCCGAGCCTCCGATCACAGCCCTGATATCGAATTGGAGGTAAGCGAATCGTTCGATGCCGTAGTCCGAATCTGAAGTCGCTATAATCGTAATTTTCACGAAGCTCCAAAAGTTCCCAAGCCAGAACCCGTAAGAAACCTGCTGGTACGGTGCAGTAGCCGCGGTAAGATTACACAAGGCAATAATAGCGAAATTATGATGATAGTAACGTTATACAAGCTTAATTCTTCAAAAGTTGCAATTAGCTGTCGCCGTCTGAGACACGCAGGCATAGTTGCCATAAGAATTAGAATCGCTAAGCGGTGTCGAGAGAGCTTCCCCACTAAGTAAGCTGCGTGGATCGACCTAAGAGTCAGACTCCAGATTGGCCGATATAGCTATTCGAAGGACCAAAGGCGCATGAAATCTAGGTTAGTCTTCTTGTAGCGATCCTCGATGAGATTTGATGCGTAATCACGGCGTCGGAAGACTAAGGTCCGCGATTTTGTCATTGATGATTTAAGCCATGAGAAAATTACACTCGATCAACGTCGGTCCTGTGTCTCTATGCCGTGGCTGGTAACCTGGCAGACTTTAGCGAAGCTTCTTCTGCTTCCTTCGGAATGTTCTTCGCATCTGCCATGCCGTTGGATCAAGCCATCTCCGAACAAGATGCCACGTGCATCAGGTAGTGTAACCGGACACAATGGGTCGAAGCAGATCGAGAGGTATGGGTGACACGAGCGGCATGGTCATGGCGTCTACTGCGTATAATACGTAACCCCCTGCAATTCGGGAGATCCACCTATCCTAGCTCCAGGTCATAGCTACCAGATGAGATACCAGATGCTTGGTCCGTGATCTTGACGGCAAGTTTGGCTGGCTGGCTGGCTGGGCAGGGTACGTCTGCGAGGCTGATCGTAGCTCTACGCCTGATGTTGAAACAGACGCCACAGAGTGCACGAGTGCTACTACAAGAGGACTGTGTTTCGAAATATTTTTGGAAACTCGTTTCATCGCCAAGCATCGATTCGATCCGTCAAGTCGGCCAAATTTTCCATCTTGTTACTCGGCCTGAAAACAACCGTATCATCCGGGGTAAGTAGTTCTGCTACCCGGGGTAACAAGTGAACGGCACGGATCGGACGCATAGTCGACAGTATCGTTATCAGATGCGCTTGTTCTTCAAATCCCGAAGCGACGTTGGCAGTAAGGGATAGCGCTCGAGGTGAAAAGTATTGATGCTTATAAAGCAACAATGTCTCGAAGCGAACAATCTCAAAAGCTTTCTCCAATTTGTGGTCGCACAAAAATCGCACTTTGTAGCTTCTTCACCTTGAGTTGTCGAGTCAAGCTTCAAAATAGTCGGATAGTCTAAAAGTATTCCAATCGCCATGCGCCTCCCGGGGTCCACATAACCCGCAGCAAACCCGCCATTTCGTTCTCGGATCCGTAGTGTACCCATTCGGATATGTATGTACCAGGTACATCAATCCATCGATGCGGTGGGAAATTTTCGGTTCCAATCCCCCTGTTCTACACAGCCCTACAGGGCGCCGAGAGACGGGCAAACTCCCCTATCCATGTATTCTATGTATTTCATGGATGTGGATGTCAGCGATGTGGCCTGCTAGCCTGCAAACCTGACCCCCCTCCCCTTCTTTAGACGCTTGACCACGACCATACTTTGTGTTACCCCAGACGCCAGACGCAGCACCCTAGGCACTCAAAGGGACGAATGAAATTCCGCACGGCAGGATTGTAGGTACCGCTAACCATGTGGATGTCCAAAGGTACAAAGCAATTCCTTTCCTGCCTAGATTCGGTTTCATTTTGTCACGTACTCGTCATGTTAACAACCTCCTACAAGCGTAGGAGTAGTGTACATCCTGCAGCCATTTACCAGGACCTTGGCGATCTTGGGAGAGAAAACTCTTTGGTGTTACTATACTTGTCCCTTCCTGTCTATAATGACTTGTTCGGCGTGATATATAAATATATATAGAGAGGGGCATGTATAGGTGCAGCTTAGATGCATGAATCGTTTGAAGAAGTCGGGACGAAGCCGTTTCGCACAAAATAGTCGATATAACTCGTCTTCAAATATCAGTCATCATCCTCGACCGATCGGATTCTTCACATCGAATTTTTTTATACACCACGAAGCCTACCTCGAGTCCTACATTCAAGATTAACTCATCATAAAGACGTATCGCGCAGGATTTTATATGATCATACCCATCTGACAGGTCAGTCATACCATAACTCTAACCGCCGAGATCAGTTATGCAAGATACGACGTAACATCCAACCTTCTCACACCTCTTACAGAACCAGATATTTAAGATGGTTGGCGTCCCTGGAAAATACAAAGGGTGTAATACCTGTCGAGCTAGACGAGTCGCATGCGATAATGGAAGACCGTTCTGTAAGAAATGTACCGACTATGGTCGTGAATGTGGCGGATACGAAAGGGAGGTTAGTATCCTGTCCCCTAAGTCACTGGAATTCAATCGATTCGGGAAAAGCTTGATGTTTAAAAGCGGTCATGATCACTTTCCCTACTTTATCCGCTGGCTTACATTCGCTTTTCATTTCTCGTTGCTGCTTCAACTAGAGATTCGTATGATGACTAACTGCTGAATGTGAATTAGACTGTTTTCATCATTGGTACTCCAGAGCAAGGAGGGAGATGTTCGTCTCATCCGCCGCGGAACCAGCCGAGTAGCAAGAAGTCTAAAGGTATCGAGGCCCGACAAGCAGAGAAATTAAATTTCATAGCGACCGAGCCGTGGCAGCCAGCATGGATGGATGTGGTGTCGTTATCGTCCGCCGAGGGGTCACATCGCGTTCGATTTGTTGCTCTCCAGACAGATCTCAGTTCTGCAATTACGCCCGAAAGTAGATCGACGCGAAGGAATGAAGTGACACTGTCCTTGAGTAGCCCTCGGGCTCTAGATGCCAGCCCGACATTTTATCACGACCCTTTCAGCATGAAGGCCCGATGTCTCATCTACCTACCACCGAAAAGCAATAATAGGCAATCACCTAACGGCAACTCGGAGGGACTTTGTTTATTTTTATACGAGGTGCGTTGGCAATCTTGACAATGATCGTGAAATATTGTTCCTCAAGTTGCTAAAGTTGGTTTCAGCAAAATTCATCGGCCGTTTATAGTAATGAGCCGCCGTGGAAGGATGCTGCAGCCCTAAACGACAAAATCCGTGAACCGGGACCCGGGGCGTATCAGTCCTTCCCAGAGCATCATTTCTTCGCTAGGGTCTATCGACCAAATGCTGTAAGTGCACCGTCAATGACGACGATACCAACGGCTAATTGTAGTGGTAGATCTGGGCCGCATTACTGAACCGCCAGCCGACGTTTCTATGTTCGCCAGAATGGACAGTCGTGCCGTGGGAACGCCACCCGAGGACACCACTTGACGACCTCCTCGATATAGTCGTCCTCTTGCCATCGATATTCTCGCGAGCAGACCGTGTTATGCTAATGGAGGCGAGTGGTGCTCGCCGTTTGAAAGCCAAGGATCTCCTGCTCAGCTGCCTAAACATCGAGAGGCAATTTGACATCTGGTACAGCATGGTGCACCAAAGAGTTGACGAACAGGGGTCCCCGCTTTACTGGGTAGCAGACGCAACAACCAGCGGTGCTCAAGTGCCCTTTTTGGACGCGTTCAACTTTCTCTCGCCGTTGATGGGATTAGTCCACGTCTACTATTGGGCGGTCCTCATCAGCTTCCATCAGTGCACGTGTGCGCTCATAGAGACCATTTTCGAGCCAGGAAGCGAAGACACGTCGGTTCCGGGCATGTGTGAGATACCACTCGGCGTGGATCCCAGAAAGTATCAGCCATGTCAGACTAGGGTGACCGCAGCGAATCTATGCCGAAGCTTAGACTTTACCCTCCAAACGACGGGACAGCCAGACCTCTTAGCCGCGCCGTTCTTCATAGTGAGCCAGTTCTACAATAGCATCGGGCGTTTTGTAGAAAGTGATCTGGAGCGTCAATGGTGCGCAGGTTTCAAAGCAAGACTCGACGCGAAAAGGCATGAAGTGGGTTCGTGGTTAGAGGAGAGAAAATGGATTTCAAACAAGCAATTTGGATAGGGGTGGTCGCGAACAAAGAATACAATTATCTTGTACAATAGGGAGTAATGGCGTGAAGGGACATCTGGAGGTATAGACTTGACTTTTCGTTATATTTGAAACTGTAGGAAGCGTACATAGCAACGATTGCAATTTGACAATTTGATACTTTTTGTATATGAAATGAGTCAAGAGAAGTGATGAATTCAAGAATTCAATAGGAGATAATTATCTCCACTATCTCCAGTTAACCTTAAATGTCCGGGTGACTAAGCCAATTAAAGTGAATGAAGAATTATGTAATCGCGTGGGGTTAAAATGGAGGGACATTGGACCTGCCACCCTGGTCTACAATATTACATAATAACGGAGCTCCGACTATAATATGTGGCGGTGCTAGTGGCTGGAGCTAACTGAGGGTCGGGAGCTTCCAAGTTCCAAGTGGGAGCTTCGTAACTCTGGCAGCCTTGCGTACCAAGGTACCTAATTCGTACACTAAACATCACTGAAATCCACGGCTGGTCTTGAGCTTCAATTTATCTCACAACTCATACCTTGCGACGTCATTTTCTAAAGAACATAATTCCTTCTATTCCTCCGATTTCCAACCATGGCGTCGGGATACGATAGAGCTCTTTCCGGTACGTTTTCTTCCCTTAGCAACCTCGCTATTCATAACACTAACTCTACCTATAGTCTTCAGGTTTGTACTAGACGAACGCTCCTCTCAATTCATGATATTCTAATCGAAATCTAGTCCGGATGGACACGTTTTTCAAGTCGAATATGCCGGTGAAGCTGTCAAACGAGGTACATATACACAATATCACAAATATGTCAATAACTCGAATCGCCTAACACCCTACTAGGAACCTGCGCCGTTGGCGTGAAGGGCGCAGATATCGTCGTTCTCGGCTGCGAGAAGAGATCAGCGATGAAGCTGCAAGACACCCGCATTACCCCTTCGAAGATCGGCCTCATCGATACCCATGTATGCCTCGCATTCGCCGGTCTAAACGCCGACGCCCGAATCCTCGTCGACAAGGCCCGACTAGAGGCGCAATCGCACCGTTTAACCGTCGAGGACCCCGTGTCTATCGAGTACATCACGAAATACGTCGCAGGCGTGCAACAACGGTACACACAGAGTGGTGGTGTGCGACCATTCGGCATCAGCACCATGATTGTGGGCTTTGACAAGAATAGCAAAGTACCAAGACTCTACCAGACCGAGCCTAGCGGTATCTACTCCGCGTGGTACGTACTACTTATATACCTTGTGTTGGCTGCGCAGATGTATGTATACTAATGCATAATCTAGGAAAGCGAATGCCATCGGCCGTTCTAGCAAAACTGTCCGAGAGTTCCTAGAGCGCAACTACAAGGAGGATATGGACCGCGAAGCGACTATCCGACTAGCCATTAAGTCACTCCTAGAAGTCGTACAAACGGGTGCGAAGAACATCGAGATCGCCATTATGGCCCCCGGCAAGACCATCGAGATGCTACCAGTCGAAGACATCGAAGGCTACGTCAAGAACATTGAACAAGAGAAGCAAGAAGAGGCAGCCAAGAAGAAGACCGGCCGAACGCCGGGAACAGGTAGCGCCGCAATCCTGACGAGAGAGCGAGAGGGTGGCAGCGATTAAGGGCGAGCCGTGGCCATAGCCAAAGCCGGAGTTTACGGGCCTCTAGAGAAAGGCGATTGAATCATAGAGGATATCATATCATTACGGAGCCTACCTGGTAGGTACCTAGGTAGCAAATCTGTACACTACCCAATACTATCCGCCCGGAAGCATGCACGGTTTTTGATTTCTTGTCATTTGATCGTCTCTGTCCCCTCTAAAAGTCTAAATGCGTGGTATCATGTGAAATGCATCGCTCCTCAACCCAGAATCGTTTCAGCCGTCCCTTTATTATCTGATCTTTGATCTTGACTTAGCACACTTGGTACACCAAGTACAATCAACCTAGTTTATCGGCATCGTCCTGGATATCGAATATAGTCTTCTGTTGGTCTTGCTTCACACGATCGTCCTTCAGCATACGGTTGTTCATCCGCGCATCGTCACCTTCGACGGTCAAGGCAGGCTTGGGTATGACGGCATCGATGACAAAGTGGTTGTCGCAATGAGGGCAATATTCGTCGGCCTCCTCGAACTCTTGGGCGTCTTTGCGGAAACATTTCCTGCACTTTTTGCAGGCAAATGTCATCTCGAAGGTCTGCAACAACTGGTGGGACTCCTGCTCATGGTGGCATTCCGCGCAGTCAAACCATTTTTTGCCTTTTTAAAGTATCAGTAACAGTGAATTCGTATGGCGTAGTCATGTAATGTTATATAGAAGGTCGTGTCGGAAACGTACAGCACGGCGAGCGGATCGCGACTTGGGCATTCAAAATGTGTTTACTACACAAGCAAATAAATATAAATATCCAATAACTAATAAGACTTTGAGGGACCAGCCTTACCACATGTTGATTCTTATAATGTACAGTGCCAAATGACCTTAGAGTAAGTTGAGTAAGTGAGGGCCTATGATGTCCTGTCCAACTTCTCGTTACGCGTTTATGAAATTTTATTGATCATTTCGGATATCTGGAAGCGGTCTCTAGACGTTTCTAGCTAATCGATTTACTGACCCTTGGTGGATTGATTACCTGATGAGGGGCACTTGATGGGGTAAATGCCCCCGCAAATTCTCCTCCAGGGCTCCAAGGGGCTAATTCTAAATCCCTACAACTTAGAAGCCCCTATCAGAACTTGACTTTCTCATCTAACTTGAAACTTCATCATCCTCGGTGTCTAATTTCACAAGCGATATAATTGATTTCATTTGCTTTTTTCTCACGGTATACTACAGGTGAAGAGTGAGACTCAATCGCATCAATCATTCAATTTCCATGTTCAGATTTTATTATATCGTACGCGACGATATCCATATGGACTAGCCCCCTAAAACCACCACCAATCTTAAATGGGTTCAAGTTTAGGGCCTCGAATGGCTAAGGCTTCCTATTCTAAGAGCTCCCAAGTCTAGAATTACACCCATCAATTCCTACTATCCAAGTATCACTCGCCTTGTTAGTACGACTAATTCAAGAAGCGAATGAAGAGGCTGGTATGTGATACGTTGCTGTGGTACTATGACAAAATACTAGCGACTTCATTCTACTAAAGAAAAGAACCGCAGATATTTGCTAATTTTCATTTTTTAATTCCTTGAAAAAAAGGGAAAGAAAACTTATTGGCAATAGAATATAGTAATTGGATGAGATTTTTTATACCCGAATCTTATATAAGTGAGTTAAATGATAACCAACAGTTTTGGTGACTTCACCACGGATATCTACCTAGGTACCTGGGCACCTATATTTAAGACCAAGTTCCACACGACACCGACAACACATCGTTCTCAATATCCAAGAGATTGTCGGTGAAAAGGATCTCGATAACTCTCTCGCCCTGGAACGACAACAGGTATCACATCAGGCAACCAACATGCTTATATCCAATCCATACGCTAGATGCCCTCCCATCAACAACCCCACCAGGCAACGAGGGCGGGCACGAGCATCGAGGTCTCCATAACACGAGATTAGGAACGGTGACAACCATCTGCCGTATCACTTGACGAAAATCTTAGACCCCAACCCCAAGGTCGGGCCGGAGCTTAGCTAGTCCCCATCGCCGTTCCGAGATCTGGCTACCCGCAGGATCACGTTAGCAGCAGCTTCGACCAAAAAAAGGTGACAAAGTTCGCAAATCTCTTTTATCCTCGAGATGTTTGGGCGGCAGGCTACGTCGGACCAGAGACGTGGCGAGTGAGATAGAGCAGAAGCGGAACTAAGACTCGCCAATGAGTTGGGGGAGCGGACCCGTCTTAAATAGGTGCATATGCCGGCACGCGAGGCTCATGCGGTGCAAGCCATCGGCGAAGGCTGTTTGCAGCACCGCGCACGCAGTCATCATACCTCTTCGATAGCTGTCAGATTTCATTCCCCCTCACTTATATTGCCGACGCACAAGTGGCGCCGTCATCTTAATGCTTGTGTGATGGCTCTGCCGTCCTTCGCGAGGCTCTCGGGACGCCGCAGACCGTTGTGGGGTGATTCTAGGTCGAGGAGGTGAGAGACCCATTTCGAAAGACCAGGTGGAACGGCACCGATCGGTCAATAGAAAAGATACCTAGGTAAAAATATTTGGGTACAGGCATTGAAGCTATGGGGCAGACTACTAATATAGCATCTCGATACACACGTATGTCTCGGGAAAGCGAAACGAGTTGGCAAACATGGTTCATATGATCCACGGCTTAAATATCAGAACCGGTTTCGTCAAACGCGAAGCCCCGTCGCACCAAATAAGACAGCAATCTCGAACTTATATCCCTAGAGACAATCCGGAACACCAATCTAGGCTTCTCGGCACTTTCTTTTTGGGACAAGACAACTTGAAAGATATGGCAGATCAAGTAGCTGGAGATGACTCTTTCCGCACGCAGACAATCGTATGGCCTGCTTCAACATTCGTCACAACTTGGACTTTAGGGGGTGGCAACTACGCCCCGACTGAGACGCCAGCAACGGTCATTCCCGCTGGGAACCCAGGTCCGACGAATGACCAAAATGTCGGCCCCATCCTTAGCGGTGTCGTGGTTGCACTGGTGTTAGCATTAATCCTGTGGTTTTGTTGTCGGCGAAGTGAGTTGGCCGCCGTGTTTCCGTCTTATTCAGTGCACTCTTGCTTTATCTGCCACGCCTAGTGCTGATAATCGCCTACTTAGAGCGCTCCAACGGTCGTTATTCGAGACGTTCAAGTAGGCGACAGAGCTCAAGCTACGCAAGTAAAGGTAGCTCCGGCGGTTCATCCTCGTCGAATTCATCATCCAGGAATGACGGTAGTGTTGGTTCCGCAGCGAGTGAGATAGGTGAAGATCAATGGAACCAACAAGAGCCAATGCCCGAAGGACCAATGCCGACAATGCCACCGCCGGCCGCGGGAGGATGGCCGGCAGGACAGCCAGGTCCGGGTATGAATTTTCCTCCAGGCCACGGTGGACCTCCCATGATGATGGGACGGGGTGGACCACCGCCACTAGGTAGGGGAGGACCTCCGCCTATGATGGGTCGTGGCGGGCCTCCCCCCGGAGTCATGTAATAGCTTGGCAAGCTATGAGTGTCGTTCAGAGTCCTATTTAGACCTTGAATGACAACAAATGATGCACTTCAGACCCCAAAGTCGGTGCTCTCACATTATATCACAGGTTACCATCCATGGGAAATCGAAGTGATGGTTAACGATACCTCCGTGAAAAATATTATTGACTTTCATAGGAGAGCGCATGACAATAATTCCGGATCTTATGACGGCTTTATGATATGACCCCCTCGAAGAGTCTGACGCACAGAACGGCCGCGACAGCAGCTATGCCACCCATAACAACCATCCGGATTCCTTCCCACGAGCTGTGCTTAACTCGCTTCCATTTAGCTGGTCCTCTTCTAACATTTTCATTTTGCCAATAATCCTCCGTGGATTCGGGGTGAAGTAGAAAATCTTTGGTAAATCCGAATATGAACAATGCCAGGATACAGACGAGGAAACTCCACCGCAAGCCATCGTCCACGCCGCTAACGAAGAAGTATGGGAATAACGGCAGCAATCCACCTAGCATGTATCCGAAAGATATCGACAGGCCAACAATTGCGGGCGGGAATTCTTTGGTCTTGCTCGACAAACTATCGTCCCTCAAATTCACGTTGCACAACAGTCGTCGCAGGATGGCGGGGTGGTTATCAACGTGAGCCTTCACGCTTTGGAGAAGATCTTGTGGGAGGTCTAACAGAGCAAGATAACCCTGAACACTATCTTGGTCGTCCGTTCCTAGCTTTTCGTTGTCACCATAACAATCCGCGTTCGAAGCTTGCTCTCCTCTTGCGGCGAGGTACCCGCCGATTCCCATGCTAATACATCCCGCGCATATCTCGGCCGCTCCCGCGTAAATGACAGTTTTGGTTTGGCCGAGGGATGACAAGCCCGCGGTCAGCGCAAATGGTACCGTGAGGCCGTCAGCAAAACCAAGAGTAAAGTGGGAAAGGAATTGGGAAAGCCGGGAGTTTGTGGCGCTTCGCTGGGAGTCCATTTGGTAGCTATTGAAGCTGGAATCTTCGCTGGCTCTTCCAGCATTAATCGAAGTGTCAATAGGTGTTCTCGGGCTTGAAGCTAGGGCGGAATAAGCTGAAGGATCTTCTTGGACCTCTTCATCTTGAAGGCCTAATCGAGTGAGAAATGCTCTAACTTTTCCGGTTTGCATCTTCGAGGTGAGTTGGGTTTAGGCGATGCGAATTAGATAAAATGCTAGCTGAAATAATACTTGATGCCCTGGGTATTCGAAGCTGGAGTTGAGGAGAGTGCTAAGTGTATCTAGCCTAGCGTAAGAGATTCTGTTGACCCATCGTCCGCGGCTATCCTTCAAGGTCTTCGCAACAACCTTGGAACTAAGAACTTGAAAGGTTGACAATAGCTTAGAAGGTAGTGTTCGAAGATAGCTTAGAAGATGTTGGGACACACGTGGATTCTTTAGTGAATACGACACGAACCGCACTTGCTCGGCTTCATTTCATTTTTTATGTTGGAATTCGCAAGCCTTACCATCCCACCTTCCCATCTCATCTCAACTTGGCAGGAGGTTCGCTGATCTAGCTTGATTCTTAGGGCGTATAGGGCAGGGGTGACGCTGAGCTGCAAGGCGGAGACCAGTAAAAAGCGAGCCATTGTCAGCTGCGCCTTGTTCGGGGTACGCTAAATACAGGGGTTAAGCCAAGGGATGCTTGGATTCTTCGCTATCTCGACAAGCATTTTACTATCTTACTAGCGCTGCTTGTTCCGCGATGCCAATGCTTGGCCACTAGAATCTACACGTGCTCAACTTGTAATTATTTCCTCTTTTCGTCGACGCCGACTTCACTGAGCGTCCTACCTTTGCTACCGGTGAGTGACTTCGAAAGAACCGGTCTGCAAATCCGAAGATATTTGAGATATATCTGATATGTCTCTGGATTCTCGAAGCTCGACTCTTCCTGACCGACATGCCAAGACTCAGATTTCTAGAAAAGATCTAGGCGGGATCGTCAACTGCGACACTGCTACCGTAAAATCCTCAACTCTGCCCTGATCCTCATCCGCGCCAACTTATTTTTAGGCGGGGATCGTCCGAAATATCCACCCGTTCGCTCGAGCCCGTCGATTTTACATAACCAAAAACCCAGCCAGATTACAATCTCGGACCGGTCTATAGGTCCATGGCCCTGGGTTCTTGCCCACTCACGCATCATCTTATCGACCACCTTCCGAAGGCAGAAAGAGATGAATGTAACCCAGGCGGGTCCTACCCCGTCCAATCCGCTCGAAGAGCCACGATATCCCCATTAAAAGCAGTATATCTCGGCCAATAGCTGCAGCAAATCGCTCACATGTGCGTCGGTAGGAGCCGTTTGGAGTTAACAAGGCTTCCTTTAGCTACAGAAAGAGGAAAAAACATGTTTACCCATGGATCATTGCGCCGACGGGGTTCTAAGGGGTCCATGCTAAGCGCTAGTCGCACTGCTGCTCGGTCATAAAGCTCATAAAAGAATTTGGCAGCTCTCCAAAATGTACCTGCAGCGCTGCCCTCTCTCTTTTCTGACGCTGTCGTTGTTGTGAACTCAGACAAGTCAATTTACACCATGCGTTCCTTCATTCTGTCGACGTTGGTCTTGGCCATCAACGTCGCTGCCCAGGCAGAAAACACCTATACCGCTACCGCCACCAGCGACGTCGCGAAGGCCGCTGCCACAGCGAAGACTCTAAGCCCCGTCTCCAATGTCAAGGGTAAGGCTTTCGACCGTCTGGCTATCGTATGGATGGAGAACACGGACTATGATATGGCGATCGGTGATCGTAAGTCGCTCAGATGTTTCACCTCCACGCAAGAGTTAAGAGCTAAACGCTATCAACAGCGAACCTAGCGTGGTTAGCCAAGAAGGGCATTACGCTCTCCAACTACCACTCGCTCACCCACCCGTCGCAGCCGAACTACATCGGCTCGATCAGCGGTGATTACCTGGGCATGCAGCACGATGACTTCACGCAGATCGACAAGAATGTGTCCACTGTCATCGACCTGCTCGAGGACAAGGGCATCTCGTGGGGCGAGTACCAGGAGGACATGCCGTACAGCGGTTTCGAAGGCATGGCCTACGTCAACCAGAAAAACGGCAAGAATGATTACGTTCGCAAACACAACCCGGCCGTCAGCTACAATGCCAACGCCGCTTCTCTCGATCGTTTAGCTGTGATCAAAAACCTGACGAGTATGTATTAGCCCATGTTCTATATGTAAAGCGAAGACTATTTTAGGAGTATATTTGGAGCTAGAGAACCGCTCGGGACAGCTCTTTTTACCTCTAAACTTGCGAAATTCACCTAAACTATTTCACTAACTCAGATTCTTAGCCTTTTACAAGGACCTCGAGGCCGATACTTTGCCGCAGTGGATGTTTATCACGCCGAACATGACCAGCGACGGCCACGACAGTGACATCACCACCGCTGGCTCCTGGACGCGTTCATTCCTGGAGCCTCTCCTGAACGATAAGCGCTTCATGAAGAACACTCTTGTCATCGTCACCTTTGATGAGAACGAGACATACACCATCCAAAACAGGGTCCTCGCCATCCTCCTTGGCGACGCCGTTCCCTCGGACCTCGTCGGCACCACCGACGACACCTACTACAACCACTACAGCGAGATCGCCACCGTCGAGGCTAACTGGGATCTTCACACTCTCGGTCGCTGGGACGTCGGCGCCAACGTCTTCAAGCTGGTCGCCGACAAGACCGGCGACAAGCTCCGCACCTGGAGCGGCAACGTCTCGCTTAGCGACATGTACTTCAACAGCTCCTACGCCGGGCCCCTGAACGACGAGACCGGCGGCAACAAGCGGTACCCGGGTCCCAACGTAAGCGCCGCCTGCGGCCTCCACGGCCGCACCGTGCTCCCCAGCATCAAGAAGGCCTGGCAGGGCAACCCCGCTCCCGTCTACTATAACACCGGCCTCGAGGTTCCCGACGGACAGCACCCTCCCGCGGGTTACGCTCCCACTTCTTAAAAAAAATAAAAATAAATAGGATGTAGCCATAAGTAAAAAAGTAAATATACCTACCTACCTAATACTGTAGCAATATATAAATCTCGGTGTTATACCTTGCACACATGACCTGGCCTCTCGGCCGCGGCCTCACATTTTACCTTCGTGATACCTAAGCAGCAAATGGGGACGATGGGGGAAGAGTAATCGCATTGGCTCGATGGACGATACATCAGTTCATTTGTATGACTTGGGCCGCGCTGACTGGCTGAGGTATTTCGCTACCCCGACTCTATCTGAGGGGTAAAGAGATCACGTAGACGCCTTGGGCTGAATAACGGTAAGGTGGTAATGGTAATCACTCATGGTATTTTGTCGCGCGGGACTTTCTAAGGTTTTCATCCGTACAAAGCAATTCACGCTAGACATAGATGCACAAGGGCAAAGGGCAAAAGCAAGATAGAGTTCGTCAAAGTTCAATTCATACGCGTCCCTGCATTTCCCTAAGGATCGCCGGGATAGTCAACCCATTAAACTACCGCCCAACCTATTCGTGTATCCATTTTATGTTTTGTTACGCCAGTCCATCCCATTTTCCTAACTGATGGTACAAGTCGGCACGATTCTAACAACCTTATATGCCGACAGCTATGCTGCACGGGAGAGAAAAAACCCAGCGCACGAGATCCGCCAAACACTTAAGGTGCCAGAGCTACGACGCACTCGACAAGATGCCGTCTTACAGAATGCGGTGGGTCGTCAGGTCAAAGTATTTAATTGCTGCTTCATAGCAATATACCATAACTCATCCTAAACCACAACCTCACCTCTCAATCCCGCAGCATGCATAACTTCATTCATAATCCAACACCCTGCTGTGAGAAAACACAATATTCTCTGCTGAAGTTCACCGCGACACCCAACACCCCACACAAACTCCTCAGTCAATTTCCTCGACCGTTTATTTCCGAGGCCCTAAAGAGTTGAGAACGGCGTCGATGCAGAAAATCGGGCGACAGCATAAGACAATCATGCATCGTATCCCCAGCTTACTTTCCCATTCCAATCATATGTATTCACGATGCTTCCCAACGCAATGAGAGTCGTAAGTCGCGGACATCGGTCAATCGCCGACCGACTGTAATCACCTTTTCCGATCCAACCATATCGTTTACTGGTGGTATCATAAAGCATAGAACGCCTTGATGCATATCTCTTGAGACGCCGTAACCAGAGGGATGCATGCCATGTGCTGACGAATATCGAGACAAAAAGTATAAAACGGATGACAGATGCTAAACCATTATGGGTATCGAAGTGAAGCCTGAGGATCAAGTATGGACAATTCGAAGATCCACCAGGCCGGACCGATATAATTGCGAATATCCAAATTAGACGAGACGATGTAGAATCGACCCGCTATTACGGGGTCACGGTGGGATGACCCCCAGAGAGATTATGTCTCGCCAAAACCCGGTCGAGATACTCAACCTCTAATTGCTGTCGCAGTATAAGTGTCTGACGCGAATGGGAAACGATCTTGAGCAAACTGGGCGTGGAAAGGAGCAAGGTCGGCAGGGGGCCTGATTGAGGACGTACCAGTACCAGCAAGAGGGAAGAAGCCAGCCATCGAACCTGGAGACGCCGCCTTATCCTTCGGAGTACCCGAGGTAGGCGGGTTGATAGGTGGCTGCGACAATGGAGATTCTGCTGGGGAACCGCCGATGGCCGGCATGTACCCATTAGCGAAATATGGCCCAAGGTTTTGTCGAAGCGAGTGGTGAATCGCGGTATCCTGGTGGTGGTTTCGAGGCTGATCGGCTACGCTAGGGCTGCTGTTCGAGCTCGAATTGCTGCTATTCGTGCTGTTGGATGGCGAATCCACTCCGTCGTATCGACCAGTGCGCATGGCTCCGTCCTTCAACTGGGGGCTAGATTGCTTTGAACCGTTGAACTGTATCGAATAGTAAGGTCAGTCACAGTCACATGAGTTAATTCTTGTCTCCGGGTATGGTTCCCGTTTCGACGAGAGGCCAAGCTTTCGCGGGATGTACGTACAAAGCAATATTTGTTGAGGATCTCTTCGTACGAAGCCGATGCTATGCTGGCCGCAGCAGGGGAGCTCGTACCGGGAGGGCCGTTAGCAGTAGTTGCTCGCGGACCGGAAGCAGCCGGAGCCGAGGGAACGTAACGGGCCGGATTGGCCTGAGACTCCCTCGACACGTGGGCAGCAGGGGCGAGGCCGAAAGAAGGCTTCTTATTAGACTTCATATACAGACCGTCGCCTTGCTGGCTCGACTCCCGGCGAGCCTGCTTCGCAGCATTCAGCGAGGCACCGAAGTCGTACCGATTGGCAAAAGCCTGACCACTTGGGGCCGACAACCGACTCGGTAAGTTGTCGCTAGGCAAGCTGGATGTTGATTTCGAATTCTTGAGACGTAGAGCTGGGCCCGGTTCCCCAAGGACTTCGTGCAGAGACGACTTGTCGAACTTAGAGAACTTCGAGTCGTGTCCAAAGTCATCTAAAGAGCCGACGGGCATAGACACCGGCCGCACGGCTGTCGAGGGGCTAGGTCGACGATTGCTGCGCGGCAAAGTGTTGGCGGGTCGGGAAGAGGCAGGTTGGACACCCTTCTTACCATTGACGGGCAACATCTTCTTGCGGAAGTCAACTTGGAAGTTGAGGCTATCATTGTTGTCCCAGTACTCGACGGAGTTGACGGTATATCGGACGCAGAAGAACAGGGTCTTAGACTCGAGATTCGCGAAATCGGATAATTTAAGACTGAATTGGAAGCGGTCGTGACCGATCTCGGTACCCCGCGGTCGGGCGATCTCGTGGTGGTACTCGGCAGCCACTTCGGAGGTCGTCTTCCAGTAGTCGAACGTGAACCTGCACACGACCGCCTTTTGGAAAGCTAGATTGGCTACCGCCACTGACCCTATCAAGCACTTCTGGTCCGGAGACATCCACACTCTTTCCACCCGGATAGGGAGAGCCTTGCGAATCGGTGTATCTGCGGGGAAGTTGTGGACGACGAGTTCCCATTCGAACGGCGGTGACCGCGGGCTAGCCTTCTCTTCAAATCCAAACGGATATTCGTTTTCGCTCTCATAAGCCTCAACGGGAGAAGAGCCAGCGCTGACGGCGAGGGGCCGATCAACTTGCAGGAAATGCCTTACATGTTCGAGGTGGGAGTCGAAATGTACAGCCTTCGAGAAGGTCGGCGTCCCCGGCATACTCGAAGGCCGCCTCTGCCCCCGCAATGCCGGCCGAACGAGCTCACCCGACTTCTTCCGTACCATCTGCGGCTTCTTCACAGGCTCATCTTGCTCAGATCCTTCTTCAGACGTAGTGATCGATATCTCTTCCGACTTGGATATGTAGATATGAGTGTCCGTGTTCGACCTCGAGTGCGAGATCTTCCGCGCGGAAGTGGTGAGAGCGGGCAAGTTCGCACTAAGCAGTGATTGCCGCGACTCCTGTGTTAGATTCTTAGGCTTAGGGAGGAGGAAGATGTCTGCGGACGAAGATCGGACAGGGGATGGTGCCCGGTGGAGCGGTATTGCGCTGATAGCTTCCTTCAGCTCCTTGATGTTTTCGATCTCCCTTCCCCGCTTCTCGGTCTCCGGGGACCCTTCATCTTCACTAGACGACTCCGGGGGCGATATGATAGCCCCTGGAGGCATCGTTTGCCTGTCAGCAACAGGAGGGGGGGATTGTCTGACCGGAGTGGCCAGGGATGCTACCATACCCTTCAAGTTATCTGATGTCCCCGGAGGGGTTATATCCGGAGTCGGTCCATCTGATGGTTGCGAGGGCTTGGTTGCGACCGGGGTTGTGTTCGACGATATGCTCCCGGCGGAAGGCGTCCGCCGGTGTCTGGAGAGGTAGGAGGACGACCGCGGTAGAACCGGCTTCGGCGTTGTGGGGGTCAGAGAGTTGAAGGAGGACCTACGACTAACTTCGGGAGACGGGGGAGCTGAGGGGGCGGGAGAACGGTGGGACGGAGGTGTGTAAGGCATTCCCAAAGATTCGGGCTGCCGCGTATCAGGAGAGATGAGGGGGGTAGAAGGGAGAGGGGGAACGTCCGCAGGCGTAGTGCTGCTAGACTTTAACTTAGGGACGGCTGGTTTCAGACGAGGAAAACAGGGAAATATTCTTCTCCACCAACCCTCGAGCCGCGAGTCAGGTCTAGCAGCGATGGAGGTGGCAGTAACAGTAACGGCGTCTTTTAGTAGTGTAGGAGCGATTGGGTACTCGCAGAAACCTGAGAAAGCGGAAGGTTCTATTAGCATTGTTCGACTCGGTCCAAGTTTCCATGATATAGCTTGAGGTTCGCTATCGGAGCTGTCTCGCGGCCTTCGGCTTCTGACTCTTCCTCACAGCTGGGTAACAAAGAACAAGGAAAATGGCAGTGACGATTCAACAGGCAACGGAAGCAACAGCAAGATCGAAAAAAAAGCATCGGGCAGCACAGTTCATTTTAAAGGATAGACCCAGCATGGTCAATATGTAGGGTGATTGAGGGGAAAGCGGGACAGCGGGAACGCGGGAGAGGTCATGGAATGAGACAATCCGGGGCGTGTGGCGTTGTCAGAGGTGACGGAGTCGAAAATCAATATTTCTCCATACCCAACCCAACTCCAACCCAACCCATCTCCTCCTAATTTTTGTTGTCTCACATATCCCTCTCCACGTGGTTGGCAAGAAGAGGCTGAAGCTGCAGATGCGGGTCACGATGTTGGGAGTGGGGAATAGCTTGGGCAAAAAGAGGGCAGAGAGAGCAAATCGAGCATATAGGAGAAAAGATGACTTACACAAACAGGATTGAGCGGACCGAAATACTCAGAGAACGCTCATGGAACCAGGAGAACCAGTTATCTTGCGAAGTTGTCGGAGAATGAAGCAAAGAGAAAAGGCAAAGGCAATATCTCAGCAACAGTGCATATATCTCTCTTTTTTCTTCTGCTGACTTTACTTCAACAATCAACTGGCGGTGATCGACACTGGAAAGGAAAAAAAATCCCAGTGCTGAATAGGTTTCCTGAAAAGACGGAGGAAGAAGAATATTATTTATCTCTGCAAAATATGTATAATATATGTGGCGGTAAAAAATAAAAGTTGTCGAAACCGGGGAGACTAGAAATTTTTCACGGATGTGGGATGCTAAGACAACAAGCACAAAGGCAATGCAATCCTATGAGCTGTTTGTCGGGTTTTCTGGGTCGTCCAAACGTAAGATATCGAGATGAGTATGAACTCTTTCCAAGATAGTTCCTTTGTTTAAGTTCAATAAGCTTTGTCGTGCGGAAGAATCTAGGCCAGCCAGTAACGTACCAGTGTTCTATCACTATCAACTCTCTCTCGTCCTATAGTGGTTCCCGAGCCTTTGGTTGAAATGACAGCGATGGAGGGGACGATCAGCTGTCAAGGCTACAGCGAGTGGTGAAGTGTAAATATGACGGAATCGGGAATCGGAATCGACGTAAAATAACAAATACAACCGGTCGATTCACAGGTTCCGGATCGAAGTCAAATTCACACGATGGCAAAGTAGGCTACTCTTTTTTTTCTTGTCGTGTTCGGCAAAGCGAAAAGCAACGGTACAAGAATGAATTAGGAATTGTGGATGAAGCAATAAGCAATCTTCTACAATCCTAGGCCTGCCTTTGAACTGTAGGAAGCGGGAAGCGGGAAGGGGGAGGTTTAGTGGTGAGATGTGTGGTTGATTGTTGTGGTGGTGAGAGGAAGAAAGGCACAAAAAGTCGGCGGACACGGATGAGGTGCGGGTTGGCTATTAGCTTAGGTTTATTCAATTCAGTGGCCAATGTTACCAGTGCCAGCCAATGTTGAGGCGGCGGGGGGCGAACAATTGGTGCAATTGGTGACAGGGATCACTAATGTGCGCTACCTACCCTACTACGCAGGCGCTATGTATGTATACTGTAGTACAACATACAAAAAAGACAAAAGACAGTAGTGGCAGAATGGATACAACATTAAAAATAGGTACCTAGCTACCTCCATAGCACCTACTTTGAGTAACACCCAGACGCCGTGGACCTGCTAGAACGGGTACGAAGCACGCATAGCCCAGGAGGTCGTACAGGTCGTACATATAGCGGTGCTGGGTTCACTGGCTCATACTTTTTTGGCGGGTGCAGTGTCTTTTTTTTCTTTACCTGCTTAGTTCTTGCCAATGGATCTTTAGTGGGTTAGTGGGATGGGTACTGGGTATAATGCTGGTACCAGGTAGCTGACCCACTGGGCTTAACACCCCCCGGTTATGCATCACTACCTAGATATGCACAGCTATGGCCACAACTTATGGGGCCATGGCTGATGGTTGATAGGGACATGGACCACTAAGAGCCGGGGGTTAGGAGGGGTTCTCGATTTCTTACCCAATGAGACTTGTAAGACGACATGTGCGAGACCCGAAGGACTGATAGCATCATTGGACGCACAATCCAAATATTTTATTCACACTGTAAAAACCTGATACCCAGCAAGTTTTGATATGCCCGAGTCGTAAAGGCATCAGCTGTGGTGAGTAAAGAAAAAAAGAGAAAAACTATCACTGTCTGATGTTGTAAAATTGCATCAAATTCAATATCTCCGGTCAGACTATCTAATTCTAAATCTACTATAGTTTACTAATCGCTTCTTCTATACGTGATATCCATATATCTAATTTAAGTCTTGAGTAAGTTTTGGGAAGGTTTATGTGTTTATCAATAGAAAGCTTGCTACTATACTAGTCATATATTCAGGTATGTTAATGATACGAATCATTTAAACCCATTTACTATGTAGTCTTAGTGTTTTAGTTACACAGTTTGTTACATACTGACATCTTTAGAGTCACAATAGTTGCGATACTGAGTAAGATGTGGACGAGACACCGTTGTCGGATATCTTACCTTGCCTCGCTCTCCCTACCTTACTAAGTACCTCCCTACGTAACCTACCCAGTGAAATACGAATATCTTAAACAGACTACGGATAGTAGGCATCGCCAACATCGCCAACAAAAGAGCCTTCGACACACAACGATCCTGCACTAACGAAAGCGAGTGGAAGAAAGCGAGAGACATCTCAGTTGCGTCCAATGCATCCGTCCCTATCCCCCGTTGCCTAGAGCAATATCAAACGACGATGGGGCCATCTGCAAGAAAGCATACATCATGTACCAGTTGACATGCCTACTCCTACATATATATGAGGTACATACGGGACAGACGGGTGCCATACACCCATACGCTACATGCCAATACGACCAATACGCCAATAAACCCATACACCCGTACACCTTTGGCTGAGAATCGCTATCCGACCTCGACCGACCTCGAAGTTGTATTAGTTGCGCCCAGCACAGTCTAGCGTACAGAGGTGTCACTGTCTACCTTGTCGACCTAGGTAAGCCGCGAATAATAAGCGCAAGGATCAAGGAGATAGGAAACAGGGACAGGGATCAAGGACAAGGGGACAAGGATCGGAGGGTGGAACTGGCAAGGCTCTGGAAGCTAGAACCGAGTGGGTACTAATAGGGGATTAAATACTCGTGCGAGCAACCACGCTGGACCCGAAACGGTCAAAGACATTTATTTAGCACGCTAGCAACATTCTCATTTGTATCACCATTACCAGTCATGACGTAGAGAGTACTTTGTGTTATCTCCGGCTTCGATATCACATTGGCCAATCCAGCCATCTCCATCTCTTCATGTACAATACAAGCCATTGACCATTTTTTTCGAGGAGACGCAATGCGCATGCAAGAACACAGGCCATCAGCAGCAGGATCATGCAGTCTTTTAATATTAAATGCCATCCAGATATCAATTGATCAATCCCGTCGATGGATCCCCCTCTTGTTCTCTTGACTTACCTAATAAACAAGTCAGAACGGTGTTGGCAATGATACATAGTGACGGTGATGGTGGCGACCACGCGATGAATCTCCAACTTGGACGTCTAGATGTTGAATCCTTTCGATCGGAGCACATACGTGCCTACATAAGCACGTCTCGACTTACGTATAGCGAAACATTTTCGACCATACTATTGGAGGAAGACTCATCTCGTTTCAAGGAGCCCGTTTGGCGTCTGTGTGCATACATACCTGTCTACTGCCTACTCTCAGGTATGTGGCTAGGAAATAGCTGCATCCACCATCAAAAGGTAAATGCTAGGCACTACACTAGGCAGGCATGCACTATAGAAGCGGCAATTAAGGAGATCACTAATAAAAGGACCTAGTGAAATACCCGGTTGGTGAGAGCTCTCGAGAGGCTTCAACGTGCTTCAGCTATTTATTAAATTTGGCATCCTGTATGCAATCGTTAGCCTTGTTCCCCTTTCCCCGTCCACTTCCACTTCCGCTCCCCCCGGTCACCGTGCCGTCCTACCCATCGCGGCTGTTTTTCCCTTTATAGTTCATCTGATCTAGACTACCAGGCAAACATTGTTAGCGTCTATCGAATCTTCCTATCTTGGTAAGCATATGTGATACAGCTCGACGAAGACATTGAAGATTGTTTCCTCTTACAAATTCAAAACTCAGATCGTTCTTCAACAGCCTCTTCATCACGTTGCTTTTACAATCGCTTCTAGAAACCCCGGGCGCGTCATTGACTTTCCAGGAAATCCGTGGTGTTACCTGGATGACTCTCGCTACTCTTCCGCTTATGCTTCTAGGGTTATGTTCCATCATTCCTGCACTCTCGTCACACATTTCTGTGTCCGCAGTTGCCAGGCTCCATATTCTCAGGAGATTAGGAGCAACGGTGGTATGGTATTCAGAGTTAACGCAACCTTGGAACCTTTATGGCCAAAATATGATACGCTTCAACTATTATTCTCTCTAACTTACGCAGCCGGCCATCGTATCATATCCGGATACATACCGATATCTTTCAAATCATGTAACATTCGTGATTGAAATTACCGGACCGGCGGACGCCGCAGATAAACTTCGTGGCGTGGGAGATGGCGCGGCATGGCATATCGCGTAGTCTCGGACTAAAAGGAACCATCATTAATCACGAAACTAACTAGTGAATTCAGCTCTCGATAGCCTCTAATTTTTAAGTAGCGGACGGTTTTGTATAGTAAGAGTTTAGTTGGCTCCTGTCAACCCTTTGGTCATACACGTGGAACGTATCTAGAAGTGTCAACAAGGGAAGTTAAATTCTAAAGCCACAGATTTATCGAATTATAAAAAAAGGATATAAAAAATAAATTATGGTTAATTGAACGCGCGAATGTACGGCTAGTTCGGCGTTCTCGATCTGCAAGCGCAAGGCTTCGCCTCAGACGGCGGCAACATACTAGGAGGTATGTACCTACCTACACACATACTACATAATTATTAGTCGAGATCACGACAGGCTGGTAGAGTACATCGATAATCACACGCTGCGCTGATCTACGTCCGAGGCGTCTGAAAAAGAGATTCCTGCATGTTGGCTAACCCACATCCTCCTATCCGCTACCACTCTTCCGGTCTATAAATTTATTAAGCTGCAGGAGTTGGTTTATCAAACAATGGCCGAGTCCGCCCCTTACACAGCAGTCTATCTCATACTGTCAGGTCTGTAAAGACTTGATTAAGTCCCCAGCGGTTCCATGCTTCGACTTACATAAAGCCGACAGACACTTTCAATATACATATTAAATCACCGAACCCTGCGACTTGTTATCTGATCAGCACTCAATAGGATACTACAGAGGCCCGAGTCCGCAGTCGACCGTCGCGTCTCCGGAAATCGATGGCGGTTACGCGGTGTCGGTGACCCTGCGTACGCCGTTACATGCGCATCCAAAGCTGCTGGCGCTTCCTTATCTGAAATGTGCGTAAAAAAGTTCTTGCAGCACCAAAATCCAAGCATGGGCTAGCGTAGCATCTCCTGATTTGCTGCTACGATTTTATCTTGGCTTTTACCGAGCTACAGTAGTTTGGTTCGCGAATACCACCCATACCTCACCACCCCTGTCCTACACCCTGTCAACCTCGACGGATCACCACTTGGCCATAGCTCTTCTGCCAGCCCGACCTTGCTCGTTGACCGGGGCAAGGGTGGAAAAGCTGACGCGAACGCCAGGAGAGCGTCCTTAATGGTGGGACTTCGTCCCTAGAAGGCTAGAAAGCTAGAGGCTCTATCAAGGGGCTTAAGGAGAAGAGATGAAAATTTTTTCAACATTTCCCCAGGTATGTCTCTTGAAATTTTCATTTGATGGATGAAAAGGTTGGGGTATGTATGGAGTAGTTCAATGGGGATAATGCTCTAGACCATACAGACTGGCAGACTAGATAATGCTGGGGAGAAAGGAAGAAAATCCAAGTAAGCCACATACGTTGCCTCGCATGTTTAAAAGCGACTAAGACCACGGTGAGAGCGAACAGGATATATTTGGTGGTTGCTATGGATGTCTCATCCTCCCTTGTCGGCTCTGGCCTGCATTTGGTGTCTAATGTCTGGCCTAGGTGCCGCTTGACAAGACTCCCGATATGGCTTGGCCGGCTAAGAATTTGTTGGTTAATTATTTGGTTAGGTGTCCTGGGTGTTTAGTTAACTTGGTTGCACGATCAACGTTCAAGATCATGAAATCTGATCTGCAGCGCCCAGCCACAGTCTAGACCCTCTATTCGATAATCCTTTAAATGCTCGGAGGCGCTCACTCGGATGCCGACAATTCTAGACAAACTTCTTTTTTCCTTCTAATCATACACCGCGATCGCTCATTTTCTATTTGTTTGCGGTTCGTTATCTTTTTTCTCTTCGTATTATATTAGTATCATGCGGATGGCATTCAATATCCTGACTTTTTTCGAACACCGCCGAAAAGGATGCAATTTATTTAATTCCGATGCATACGATGCATAAAAAACGGGTGAGTCGCCTTCTAGCCTTCTAAAAATGGCAGATCTCTTCGCGAATCTGGTCAAGATAAGAACTCCGACAACGGCCCTCCTTTACGAGCATTTGGTATCCGTGCCATGGGTAAGTTTGCCTCTCGATGAGACAATCCTGCAACCTTTTGATACACAATACCTTTGTTGGGTTGATTGTTATAATCCTATAATCCTTTTCTTAGTAACGCGCCAATGTCGATTTCCAATGTCGTCGGTTCCGGTCCCTCCCTTCGAAGGGCATAAGGGCATCGCCGAACCAACCCCCTAAAATCGCCGGATTCTAGGCATTTTGTTAGGACAACCTCCAGATCCCCTCAAGGTGTCCCCCTCTCATCAATTAACAACAATAGGTTGCGCAATCACTATCATACGGAACTCTTGTTCCTCTAGTGTTACGATCAACGCATCTATTTGCCCCTTTCGATACCAAGATGCATGGAAGCAACCCAACCCTATCTCGCGTCGTCCTATCTACGTTCTTCACCCAGTCTAGGGTTACAAATCTATTCCAAGAAGATATTAGGCTCACATGCTAATTCGTAGAACGCGCAGCGCTGTGCGTAGAGTAACCCCACCAACACATATATCCCAGATATCCTCTCATCCTGGCCTGATATGGAACGAGGTGTGTCTCTTGTGCGGTTGATGCCGACTTGTCCACTATATCCTATTCGTCCCCCGGACTCGACTGCGTATCTCCGCCTTTCCCCTTCCCCAGACGACTTGCCTGACAATGTGAATATTACGTACATCTAGTGGTTGGGGTCTTGTTTCGTAGGTCTTGTCTCGTATGAGGATGTTCGCCACTTGCATCGCCGAGCCATACTGATTCTTAAGTCTCATGGCTCAGCACCATGAATAGTAAGGCGACAACAGGGCTGTCCAATTGTCTCAGCCACTTAACAAATATGTAAACAATAGGAAGCCAACACGAACGTTGTCAAATCGAAGGATGTTGACATTCGATTATGATATAATTGTGATACCATTTGCTCAAGCCGCGACGGTGTCTGCTCCGTTTTTGATACAGCGCATACATAAATACTGGCGATCTCTCGCTAACAAGTCGGCATCTTATGTGCAGTCCGTGCTCAGGTGCTTAGTACTGTGCCGCCCAAACGCGTCTTACACTGTAATCCAATATTACCCTTTCCTATATCTACTGTCATTTAATTCATCATTTAATTACAGAAATCTCGAATTTACATCTCATGAGGAGTACACATCGAGATCATAGGTACCTCGTGATCAATACGGGGTACTTAGTAATATTGAATCATCGCAGAAAAGATACAATATTAAACTGGTCAATGGCATTCGAACATCTGTGATGGATCATTGGATCCAGTCTTTTCCTTCGTGTAATACTCAGCCAGTCCCAAGTCATCCATGCGGATACCTATGTCAATATTGACTTATGGACCGTCAGCCAATACGTTAAATGTTGCCACTGCAACGTTTACATTTCCTCCTCACTCGAGGAATGGTCAATGAAGACGTCAAGCAACATTATGTCCGATCTACGGCTTCTACACTTTTCGAAGAATGAATGCGATCCTAAAAATACTAGGCTGAAAAGAGGCTCAATGCTGATCACATTATACAAAATACCTAGCATAGGAACATTTTCGATGACAAGGGTAAGAATTGAAACAATCCTCGCGTCGATCGCTGAACATCTCGAACCGCCAACCAATCAAATGCGTTTGCCGGTTTTCAGATCCGAGCTCTCGCTTAGTCGGATTCTATGTCTTATTTTATTTGATAATACTTTTTTTTCTCGAAAGTTCGTATCATCCAAACGTGTTCCATAACAGTTGACGCCTAAAACTGATGGCCTCAGGAGTTCGATCGGGCTAGAAGACGTCGCCGAAGCCAATGAGTATATCGCCGCGCAATGAGCCCATACATACACCACTAGCATCTCGTTAAAAAAGTTCGAAGCGTAGATCTGGCAGTCAGCGGAATTAAATCCCCATGTCTCGGTGCTACCAAACAGTATGTACCAATGCTATCGCCGGTCGAAAGTGGATCCGAAGCTACGGGCTCCCCTGTCTATCGTGCCCCTTGATCTCCCCTTGATCCGTGTCACGATTGGCGCCCAATATGCCAGATCGTTATAGTAAATATATTGGCGAGTTAAGGCGACATGGGGTACGCGGAGACGCTATAATCGCCCGCAGTCAGCTCTTATCCACCTACTGAACTTTTACACGATAGCCTCAAAAACAACGATCGCGCCAACGCTCCCCACTACCGTTTTACGCGGCACAATACCGCCGCAAGCCGGAAATGTCCTAGGCCATGACGACATCCCGCGGCCAGTACCGCCAAACGCTCGTCGTATATTTCAAATAGCATGGTACGGTAACAACGTCAGCGGATATCGACAAGCAAGATGAGTCAAATGAGAGATAGCTTTTCATTTCGGTGCTATGATTGCCGAAATCGAACAAATCGTTGACTGCCATGAGGCACTGGGACCACGGTAACTCCGAACTGGAGCGGGCATATTACGAAGTTGTGCATCGGGTTACGAATAAATAAAACAAAAAGCCGCATTTGAAGGATTTCAAGACTGGAGACTGGAGAGTTCTCCCCTATATGAAAACAAAGTTCCATAACAAGTCAAAAGGCAGGGAAGAGAGGCCGGGAATGTATCTGCCTGTCCTACCTATCTCATGCAATGCGTCGGTAATCTCAGATTGGCAGCTCGCCGCCGTCACACAAACCAGGGGAATATAGGCCATGCAGGTCGTATTTAGTGAGGTTTCGCAGCGTCTATGGCGCCTGTTGCAATAAATAGAATTAAGTATACGCAAATTAATCGTCAACCTAGAAAATCGACAGGGACAAATTTGATACTCTTCCGTAACTGTCTAGCTTTCTGACTGTCTAGAAAGTCACAAAGCGGACCGAAACGAAGGACTAATGCTTGGGATCTCCCGATCGACTAAAGTGAGTAATGATTTTCTCCTTAGCCGGACACTCCATAAGCGGTGCTGCTTAACCCCGTTCCTTAGTAACCATCCATGTAAGGCTGAGAGCTATGTAACGCCCGCCCTGGGGATCACGGAGGCCATGTGACAAGAATAAGAAAGTAAACGCGTACAAGACTAGAAGATTGCGAGACATGCAGTAGTAATCAAGACAAAGAATTCACACCGCAATGTTAACGCCCTTGATTCCGAGATCGCATTTAGCGCTTACCAGCAGTCTGGATCTGGGTTTGTTCTAGAGCCAGAGCCATAGATAAAGAAAAAGAAAAATGGTATTCAAATTGAGTACTAATGAGTTAGATAGGTACTTGTTTTAATGTCATATTTCATGTTGAACTTTTCGGGGATAAAGAAACAATCCTGGGGAATGGAACTATCTCGACATCCGCATTTTCCCCATGGGCACACATACGTACACACAACCCATCTGCATGCTCGAGTAGGACCGAAACGTTATATTGAGGACCGCTGAGAAGGCATCCTCCGATTGAGACGCTTATGCGAGTTGGTGCGACTCTATATGAGCATACCTATACTTATGTGTTAGCAATCTTATAGAGGGGGGTGTTATATATCTGCGGACTTAACCAGTGATGTTGCAGAAGACATGTGATCGCGCTGTATGTAGCTAAGCAAGCATGCTACGGTAGAGCTTGTCATCTGTTGCATCTTACACGACGCTGACCTTACCTACGAACCATAAGCCCTCGCAGGTATTGGCTAGGAATAGCTGCGACTTTCTAATCAGCCTGTTCACAGTGTACTAGTTCGGCGAGAACCATATCCTATTTACGGGGTGCATGATGCAGCATGTTGTGCAAGGTCAGACAGCAGACTGAAATCTAGCCCAGTCTGGTCGCAGGTCGTGCTACCTTGTCGTTATGCTGGTAGGTAGATATAAAATTGATTTCAAGTTAAGTAGATCAAGATCGGCATTTGAGAAGTCCATTATCGTCTCTGCCGCCGCCGCGATGCGACTTCGCAAATTCGACGCCAGGTAGCGTCCAGTTGGTGGTAGTGTTGACTTAGAAGTAAGGAGTCAAGGATGTTTCCTTCGCAGCGGACTACTGCGCGGTGAGTATGCAAATACAGGGCTTAGCGAATTCGACTCGACAAGGAACCTTTAAGGTCAAAGCACGGATTTCCTAACAGGGCAATGATATGACCCTTGCTCCAATGGGACGGTCAGGCTTATGCTCGTGTCGATCATCGGCTGTGCCTTTTTAGGTATAGTCAACCTTTTACAAGCCGGAAAGCCCCATTAAGCTGGGCTAGAACGCTGAATATTATCGCTGGTTGTCGCGATCAGCTTGCAAAAACTCGTTGAGGCTATTCCTAGCTTACTACTATTATGGAGCAATACAGTTTGATTAAGCCTCTTTAACATTTATGGATGAGATAATAAATAATACATGCTCTCCTTACTAAATCCAATTAATGGTGGGTTTTGTGGTTTTACAGTGGCGCTCATATCATGTCGTCACCGGTCATCATAAGGATTTCAAGTTACGGCGGTGAGACGCTGAAAATGGCCTCAAAATTTATAAACTTCAGCACAGAAGCATCAAGGATAATAGGATATAAACCAACCCTCTCACAAAAATGAAACTACTCGTATCTCCGCTATTATTTCTAACGAATGCAACGTCCTTTTCCAGCATTATAATGACGCTCTTCACGAACCAGTCAAAATATTTGGTTGGGTCGTACGAGCAATCGGGCTTTTTGCTGAGGGATCGCCAATCTGGTGAGATCCAAGCTTCCAAGCCGCTATCTCTTTAGTAACATAAACCAGCGTAGACCAAACCTATCCCGTTCCCCTGATACGTGGACCTATTTAAGTAAAGAGTGACAAGAGTCTAGCAGGGGATAAGACTTCCTAGCTCCCAATCCACGCATTTCACCATCAAGGGGAAATCTTTTCGATGGCTTGAAGATTTTAGCGATTTTTTTCTCAAGGGGTAGGTACGCACGGTCACACCGAAAATGCATGCGCCGCCGCCACAGAACGACAACAAAATTCGATCGTGATTCCCGGATATCTAGTGCCGGGAGAATTCACGATCCCGATCTTTGCGATTGTTTCGACGGATATGGCCGTACATTAACCCGAAACGACTCCCTCTTTTATGTAAAACCGTCCTAATATCTTGAGAATAAATGAATCCTTTGTCGCCAACGCCGCACATACCCATCTACCTACTGGTATCGTTCCACGGATTTCACAATGACGCCAGAATGGTACTTCCTATAGTTGGCGAGATCCGATCTCTGTACAACGGCGCCACAGCAGAATCATGTGTTCATCGTTATTTGCACATTTGGTACCGCATTGTTCCGCATCCTGTCGTCCGGCGAATCGGGCGCAACCGAACATTATAATTCCCTAAGGATGTTTCGCGAAGTAATTAATTCCTTCATGGAAAAGTACTACCTACCTGGGTACCTGCCTCTATGCCGAAGCAGGCATTGTATATACAGTATGCGAAAAGTTTGATAAGACTGTTGATATTAGAGGCATTAGTTGCTTCAAGATCTCGTCGCTTGATTGCCTAAATTCTAATGATTCCAAGATTGTCAATTGCTTCCGTTGCATCGCTCTGTCGTGAGACGGTTTCCGGACAAACAGCTCCGTACCTGCGCAGCCTTCGATTTTATCGCAATTGCGGAATAAAATAAATCTCTGTGATCCGTCAAAGCACTAAAGCCGCATGGCTTCAGGACGTAATGCTCCGAAGAGGATCGTGCAGATGACCTGCGCGGAATGCGGCCAAGCGTTAGCACGCTATCTTCCAAGTACCTAGGACTAATACTTTTCCAGGTGCTTCATCATTCGTCTCCCACGTGAAACTCGAACTCTCTTATAGTTGGCTCTAACAAGCCATTCCTCATACGATTTACGTCTTGGTTTAAGTAGACCAAGTAAACCAACCAAATAGCGGTGAACCGAAAGACGGGAAGAGTTCGAAATGCGGAAAATGCCAGGACCCTGATCGTAGCATCGACGCCCGGAAGACTCGGTTGGCGCTAACAACTCCCGCAATACTCACATACGTTGGTAACTATACTTATAATTTCTATCTGCATTCTCTTACCCCGTACTCCAAGATAGTCAGCATTATTTACACAGATTAGATACTATCCCGTCTTCTGGAATCTGGGCACCAATTGCAAAAGGACCTCATGGATATGGGGCCACCAGACCAAGGCATGTTGCGTACATGACATGACGTTCCCATGTAATAGCAAATCGCTTGGTCCCGTATGCATAGAATTACGCAATATTCCACTAGCTCATCGTATGCCAGTCAGCCGGAGATTGACGAATTATCAATATTTGATCTTGACCGGGCAGGGCACGATGTTCCAGGTTTTAGATCCCTATAGGGTGAGACTAAGTATTGGTCGGTGATAACGGTCTGATCTTTGGCGCGACCTTTCCGGTTACCGAAGGTGGTCTTCAAAATTAGGGTATGACGAACGCAACGGCGTCCAATAATGTATATTTATGATCAAGTACCGAAGTGCACTTGTTGTAAATTTGCAGCAAGAAACAGGATACAGATGAGGATCTACAATTCACAACTCTTCGATACGCGTATCTTAGTTCAGCTCTAGCTAAGTACCAGCCCCGTCTAGGTACTTAGCTAGGTAGGTACCTAGTTAAGACTAGATATTCATATATATCACGATACTTGGGTAAGGCTACTTAGGTAGTCTAAGGATATGGCCGGAAGAGGCGGATATGTAGCACGCGTTGAATCAGCACGTGTTCGATTTGAGACCTCAACTGCCCGTCATCTGAGGTATACAGCACTAAACTTTCCGGTGGAAAGGAAATGGCTTTTCTTCTAGAACACTGCGTAAGTTTACGCATATGTGAAGACATCATGTGACCTAGTAATAGGGGCGGCATCCCGGTTACTACGCTCTCCTTATTCCTCTAGCTAATACTCACATGATCTTCAAGTAAGGAGCAGTCAAAAGCAAATTTACTGCATGCTTACTAGTTGATCGTCGATGGGCTTTCATAAGTATTAGCTGGCTGGGTATCCTTGAAAGTAAGCGGAACATGAGGCGTTCGTGGCTGGACGAAAGTTAGGGGCCATAGGTCAGCTGTGAGCGTAACTGGGTGATAATTAGCGATATATACAATCTCATCCATAGAATCCCAAACATACGTCCACTAAATGAAGAAAAGAGGCTACAGCCTGTTTGAACAATCGTTGCGGCCGCTTAGAATATTACTATAGCCCCGAGTATTCTTCATCACAGCCATTTTACAGGTACCTAGATAGGTAGTAGGTAACATGAAATGGTCTCAAAGAATAGGCGCTCCAGTCAATTTCTGCTCAATTGACTACGCCATCTCTGCCAACTCAGACATAGACCCTTAAGTTGATTACTAGTAGGTACCAAGTAGATATACAGGAGGACATCGGCCAAAATATCGGCATGAGTTGAGCCCATTTTGAATATCACTGTTTCCATATCTTATTCTCCGTCGGTGTGTCAAAGTGTCAAACTTTGACGGTGGCGAATTCGCAGCAATACTGTTGAGAATCTCCAACGACCTAGAAGCGGGGGAACCGTGAAAAGGCACAAATCTCCTCAACACCGGTTCACATAATGCATGTACTTCTGCAGTAGTCCGACGCCACAATCATATGGAGGGCTTGATCGTGCATATGTATAGGTAGGTAGTGATGCCGGTTATACGCCTCGGAAATTGGCGTCCTGCAACAGGCCGTTCTTGTCGAAAGGTGGCGAAAGGATCTCGGATACCCCAACCATAATAGCATCAAATTTGGAATCTAGGGGTCCTTTCCACGTGATCTATCAGACTTGGAGATCCGGTGCCGGCATCTCGGATCTTGTCGTCCTTGCTTCTCTGCTACGAATCTGTTGAGACCTATCGGATGGATTAGCTGTTGGAATACGAGGCATCCTCATGGAAGTAAAATGTATACGGTATCACGACAGTGTAGACATTTTCAGAACCCCATAGTACTCCTAGTTACTTCATATCCAAGTAAGGGGCCTTGATTAATGTACTTCGGATGCTTCTTACTGTAGAGCTATCCTTAGGCCCTCGATCTGAAAGTTTGTAGCTACAGAAATATACCTACTCATTATCGATGGAGGCAGCATACCTAATAAAGATGATATATGCACAACTATACCACCACCAATGCCCCCTTATTCTCTATAAGATATAACCCCATCCGATACTAGGACTACTTTAGCCTTTTGTCCTTAATCCTAAGTAAGATACTTCCAAGGTCAGAAGATGAGATTCACCAGTTTGTAAGAAGATAGCATAAGTTCTAGTGATCTTATGCGGCAGTTACTCTTCCCCCATCTCTTCCTATTCAAAGGACAGTTTATCGCTATAATATATCACGAATAGCCATAATAGCTTACATAGGTACGGTCAGAATTTCGAATGCTCTCGATACTCTGAACGACATGACCTTACAGTGTAGCCTATATCATGGGCACATATGAATATGAGTTATCGTTCTTCTATGTGTTTTAAGGTTTATATAATTGAGTGTTTGCCTTAATCCAATTTTAAGAATACCATTTTCCGGGAAGCCTGATCATCTGGCAGCCATGTAACAGAGTCTCGACAAGCGTGACTTCAAGCTTAAGGGCCCCATGATGCCTGTTTCCTTACAGCGAAAGCTAGAGTAAATTGATCTTGTATGATCGCATGAGAACAAGCGTTGCATTATTGTAAGAGAGTGGACAAGAAAGGATATCTATCTAGTTCCTTGTCATAGGATACCTTGAGAAAGTGAATAGTTGTGTACTTCTCTAGGATAACTACCTAGATTTAAACTAGTACATAGGAGCCTAGGTAATCATAACATCCTTAAGTTGCTTGTAGATAATATGTCTCGATGAGATATATCGTTGGTACCTCTTGTGCCCTATGGGTCATCAGCGAATGTAACTTCCTTGGTGACAGTAAACAACAAAGGCTGTAACAGGTGTTAAGTGATTCGGTTGGTGAGGTATGGGTTCCAGTTATTAGATTCAGAATTATATACTCAAGGTTATTAGGTATCCTACTTAGGTAATTATTATAAAAGGTCGCGGTTATTTGTATAGCTTCAATTCATTATCACCTCCCGATTCCCCTTTGTATCAACATAACCTCAGATGATGTAAACAATCTTCCGTCAAATACGACATGCTATCAACTCTTTATATATAATAAAAGCTACCTATCTTAAAAATGAAAATTTTGTCTATCCCGCGACACGTGTTTGTCTATCTAATACATGGCTGTTTGTTAGTACACACCTAAAGAATGAACGAACCCTGAAAACCGAAAACCCTCAAAAACTCCCGATGGCCCGGCTCATTGGTTGGACCTTGACCTTGATGAACTATCCTTTGCTTTTCCGGATGGGACCTGCCCATCTTAAACCAAAACGATGCCTAATCGTATATGCGATTTCCCCCTATGTCCGCTCCGCATACAGCTGAGTTGTGTTATTATCGTGGCCCCTATTCGTGGGACTTAGGACCTAGGTACGGCATTAGCATCACGGTTCTTAATTTATTCTAGAATAATTGATAGATAGACTTACCTCGGTCCTTGTATATATATACTAGGTTAAAGTGCGCACGTATGCAGGCATCTACCTGCCAATCCAATAAGTAGGTAGGACCCCCTGCCTGGCAATCGCCTCCGCGATCTGCGCGTCAGTCATGCCCTCCTGCCCATTAATTGCGAACCAAGGCGAGTCCCTCAATAGATAGTATGCCTGGCCAACAGGCACGTCGGCGCTGCTGGCGACGACGACACCCGGCTCGTCAGTGCGCATACGCGCGATCTGGGCCCACAGCGTGGCGCGTTGCGCGGCATCGAGGCCCCGCGCTAAATAGAACACGGGCGTGTACGAGCGGTCCGAGCGCGCGGTAAACTTGGCCCTGAACGCCGGGGTACCGTCCTGCGGCCGAAGCTGCTTGCCGCCGAGAGTAAAGTAGCCGGCGCAGTTGGCACAGGGCTCGCCGCGGCGGAGCAACATCGCGTCCACGATGGGGTATGATCCGGGCGAGTCGAAGGCTTGGAAGTACGATAGCAACATGTTCTCCTCTGCATGTGGGTTGTGTCCCCCGTCTCCGTTACCGGCGTTTGCTGTCCATAGATCCGCCTCCCCATCCGCGAAGAGGAGAGAAGCTGATAGGTCGACCTGGTCGGTAGCGCGGAGCCCGCTGCGGACGAATTGATACAACGCGCCTACGAGGCCTAGCTGTACGTAGTTGAGCCGGACTGTGTGACCGTTGGCGTTCTTGACGCGGAAGCTCGGGAGCTCGACGAAGATGAATTGAGGCATCGTGAGGTGTGCTGTGTTGTTCTATCAAGTGATCGAAGCTATAGTATGGTTAGGTAGAGTCGACGAGATATTGAATATGAAGGCGTTGAGTGAGAATCCAGAGTGTTTTTCCCTTGTTGATATATAATGCGCTGATGTCTTGGATTCAATGACGGCTTGGTAACGTGAAGGTTGGCGATAGATATATTCATCCCATGTTGGATAGGCGATCTCGAAGTAGGCGACCTGATCTATTGCGGTATGAACACAATGTCAAGATTATGGCAGTCTACCAAGATAGTTCTGCTGAGGTAAATCACACCACGATACATATGTATGTATATCGGGAACCTTTGCTGACCCGCAGGTGTCAATCTGTCAATCTCGTGTGTGACGAATAGAAGAATCTATCCGCTACGGACGGGACGGCGTTTGATAAATTCACGAGAGGAGCTATCCGGGAAAAGGATACCTAAAGGGGACCAACACCTATATTATAGGCTATTCAGAATAAGACCCTGCAGTCTCCAGGAAAAGCGTTGCTAAGGGTGACTTAGATCTCCCCGATCTTCGACCACACCACTGACACGCTACCTAGGGTATAGTCGACTTCGTTTCCCGCATCTGAATCGCCGGTTTACTTTTAGGTGTGCTGTAAGCTGACATGTTCGTAGAATCGTGATATCTTACATGGTTGTTTCATAATGAGGCTGAATAAAGATCGGGAGCTCACATGCATGTCATGCAAGTCGTAGGGCTGACCCGACAACCTGGTAATGAATCTAAGTCGTCATACTTTCTCGTCTATCTAACGATGTGCGTTTGGTTTGCTGTATCCTCGTCGAAAAACTTGATCAGCTTAATCGGTGGCGACGACGATGATTCCTGTAGTCGTAGCTAGCCCACAAAGCTTCGGGCGATAACTCTACCTACGCGACGGGCATTCGCTCGACTGTTCATCTGTCGACCCTGTTCCAATATGAGCTCTTCATACCACGTACTAGCGAATGAGAGATCTCAACACGAGGTTGTGAAGAAGTGGATAGTTACGCACGGCTTTTTTCCTGGGTAGAGAATCCATTATGATCCATTCGGCTTTACTTCTTTGGAACCACCCCACGCTCTGGTTATTTCATCATAAACGGCACGGCCCCAACCGGGTAGCGTTAACCACACCGGCAGGTGTCTGGTTCGTTGACGACGACGATGGGGTTTCAAAATTGAAGCCAACAATACCGAAAACGTCAATTTAGCGGCAGAGTCGGAGTGATAGATGCGGACTTAGTCACTTAGGAGGAGTAAAGCTAGGACTCGGACTCTAACCATCTCGTGTCTAAATTTGGGTTTACCTCTTTTCGACGACTTGTACTTCTTGGCGGGGTTCAACGTTCCTCTTCGGTTGCGAGGTACGAAGTTCTGAGTTACTTAGGCATGGACAAGTATGGGCCAGTATAACCAAGTATACCCAGTATACCTAGTAGGCAAGGGATCTGCGACTGGGTTTGCGGGTATGCGTGAAGGTTGACTGTTTGATGATCCTCGTCCTCGAGTTGGGGGAATCCCGTGCAGAATCCCGTGAGCCATCGAATTATTGAACCGTTGAACCATTCCGGATCGTGTTCCTAGATTAGCACATTATTCTCCGTAAAGCTTACATGGGTTGATGTGAGGTGAAATAGACCCTAGTAGACCTGAATGGTGCGTCAATATCATATCGTCTTCTAAGAACCTTATACAGCTGCATGGGTTTCGCATGGGATTTCTCGTTCCTGGGGGCCCTCCGCACGTTTTGGCCGTTTCGACTACGACCTCCAGTGCAACCTCACCACGACCTCACTAAGACTTCGACTACGCTGAGAAGGGTTAGCGAAGGTTGACGTCACGAGGTCTCTATTTTTGCTCGTCGGTCTAGAGTGTCTAGGCCTAATCCTTATTCGACAACCTACCTGGTAAGACGTTTCTCGGCTAAACCAGAACGAGATAGGTTGAGGAAGGTTGGTTGGGGACCCATGAAGTCGTGAAGGCGACAGCGCGAGGCCTCGCGCTTAGATCATCATCTCCAACCTCGCAACCTCGAGTTGTCGCGAACCAATCGATGGCGCTAACCGCCAATTCTCTAGGGCGTGTATGGGTTGTTCGTATTATGAGTTAGCCCCAGCCCCAATCTCAGCCTCAATCTCGTTCTTATTAGCTAAACTATCTAGATGGTCGTCTTTGCTCCGTGATTGGTCCGACGTCGAGATATGTTTTTCTTGTCCTTCCCAATTCACTAATCTCATTGGTCCAATTATCGAGCGACCTGCATGACAGCTTGCCCCTTTACCCATTTAAGCGAGGACGATCTTAGGGTTTACCGTATTAAGTCGTCTAGAGCCGAATTAGCTTTTAGCTTAGTACTAATGTCCTGTCTTTTTTCGTACATTTTAGTCTTTTTATATTCATCTTCTCTCAAAGAGGTATTCTTGGTATATTGTAACTTTTCATCGTCATCATCGCTAATCTCGATGCTGAGGCTCTCAGTAGCTTAGTGTCAGAGCCTCGTCATATGCGCATTTTCCGTAGTAGCTAATGCATAAATTGCAGGCCTCCGGTAAAATGTTGTGGTGTGCAAGAGAAGTTATAATATCAGGTGCGGCTCGACTCCAGTCAGCGATGGAATGCCATACCTCGCTAACTAATCGCGAGTTCACGAGCGCTGACGGAGAATTTCATCAGCTGATTTCACGGCCCGTCTATAGCCACTGATTGAGTGTATACCTATTTTAGCAAATCGCCGACACGTCGGGAGCCTCCACTGATTAGTAAATTTGCGATGCTTTACGACATAGCGCCATCCATAATCCATACGGCTCGTGCATCTTGACATGATGCCGATCATATCAAAGTACCCGTGCCGCTTTGCAGATCAAAGTTGTCGAATGCCAGTCCAGGGGATTGGTGATAGGTATGGGGCGGCCATATGTTATCGTGTTACTAGGTATGTTACGCAGGTCGTTGCAATTCATCACCACCTTTGGATCCGTTGCTATCTTCTTGAATACGCATCGTGTTCGTGCGACCCCTGAGATTATAGCCGACATATCGCCGTTACAGTCGTACTACCTCTCCGGTAGGCTAGGCCAACCCGATTCCTTCTCAAGGAGTCCGAAGCGCCGTCAGGATCGTGGAGGTGTCTATAGGCTGACCGACGAGCCACGGAATATCCCCATTGCTGATCCATAGTTGGCTATTGTGTCTTGTCCTTGTCTTGGGTATATTTACACGAGTTAGGGAACAGTCTCGTTTTGGGTTATTTGAACTCGCGATGATACTGTAGTAGTGGATGTAATTCTGAACGCGTCATCAGGTATGTCGATTACTTACATGGTTTCTAGTTGCACCACCTAGCTCGCAATATTGTACTACCTCCGAATGAAGTCGGAGAGTCCTGTTCGTTCAAGATGCATGAGTAAATTGCAGTTAAGAATAACTGGTTGAGGTGTGGACCCCCTTTCTAGCAATACAATACCGATTAGCCCCTGATTTAGATACCATCTAACAATACTCTAACTCAGCTTCTCTTTTCTGCACCTAAATGGGTGGCAATAGATGGGAAAATTCAGGGCAAAGTGCTCAACCGCCAGCACATTTCAAGCCTCGTGGGATGTGTCAAGCGAAGATTTTTTCCCCATCCGAGAAGATGAAATAAGGTCACATAAAGTCTTTTCATTATTTGCTTGGACAACTTCTAGGTTCCTACTCAGCTTTGCTCACACATTCGCCCCACTATGTGGTATCGCCTTCCCGTCGGGTGAGTACTCCACGGTATATTGCACTGTTCTGTGGATATGCAACCCCTTTTCGTCCTGTAGCATGTACTCTGAGTTGGAATTGCCCTTGTGAAGGTTTGGTAGGCTTGGCCGGCTCATGCCGTCTTGGCCAATCTTGCTGCTGTTTGGACGCGTCCACTTGTTGTCTTCGGACTTGGCATAACTTTTATTGCTGTGACACAGATATGGCTTTGATGAGCTGCTGCTGCTACTACAAGGTGTGTGCTTGTCAGAACGTTCGCGGGAATTGTGAAAGGCAGGCATCAATTTGGGGAACCATTTGACAATTAGAGGTCGGATCATCGGGAGACAAGCGCACACGATGGCAACGTTCATCTCGATCATAGTCCACATAGTTGAGGCAATGTCGTATGTTGGATCCGAAGTCGTAGCTTGGATATCAATAGTTGTGACTCTTAGACAAGAAGTAATAACCACGCTATTTGTTATTGTTAGCTAGGTATGTATTACACACGGACGTTATAGTGAATGAGGTTTCTTACAAAACACCCAGAGCAAATACCATGATCAGGGCAGCCTTTTGAACGTTGGGAATCTGCAAGGCATATACAAGCGGTATCGGCAGAGTAAGGATGATAATATCGGTTGCGATAGAGAAGCCTGCGTTCGCATACCAGAAATGACCATTATCGATGCAGGTACCCTCGAGAGATTTGTCGAATGCCTTGGTGACCGGAATACACTGGAATATCGTTGCAGTAACTGAAGCAATGCAGTACATCACCACACATGTCAAGACAAAGCGGCATGCCCATCTGAACCATTTGGTATTTCCGAAGATTCGTAGGTACAGTAGCAAGATAGAGGCTTTAGTGAGATTCAAGCATGCCTTGTAAGTGACCTGGCATAGGTAGAAGTACTATCACGAAGCATACTAATTAGCGATATCGGTCTACCCGATGCTCACTACACCCGAAATATGATACTAATAGCTTGAGACGTACCTTGAAAGCTTGGTATTTATATTGCGGAGACAAGCTGACGAGATGTCTACCGTAGCCATAGTGACAGGCAGCGAGCATTATACCACTCGAAGCCAGCGCGCATCCCTTGTATTTACACCGTCAGCGTACGATTCTACTCGGTCACTATCAACACTCTGCTGAGAACCCTGTGCCTTAACTTACAAGAGATACCAGAATGGTATAGTCATCTGGGCCAAGCTTTCCACCGTTGCGTAATCGCGACCAGATCCTCGTGCCGACGACAATAGGACAGATTACTAGAAAGACGGCCACAGGCACGTAAATCATCTCGGAATTGGTCTCATAGTATTTAGCGTCTTCGGCCGACATCATAATTGTCGCCATGTTAACAAAGTGAATAGGTATGAGTTGGTTATTCTCGAAAGGAGTTTCCGTTAGATCCTTGAGTTTCAAGACTGGCCTCGAAAATGAGATGGCATAAGTCGAGTGAGTGTCTCCAGACAAGTGCGAACTTGGGGTTGAATGTGAGTGTGAGTGCAAATATTCGCGACCGTCCAGCTAGAGAAGACCGCCTTGGATCAGAGTGATCAAGATAGATGGTTCCTGCCTGATATAACTGTTGATGCCAACAGGCCTAGGAAGTTCCTATGTCATCAATTGTGATAGAAAGCGTCATTCGGCCGTATTTGGCGTAACGAGTAGATGAATCTTAATAACAAGGCAACAGCAAACCCGGGAGGAACCGCTCGACTTCTTGAGTTAGGTGAGCGTATATACGGAAGTAGAAGGCTGCTAAGGTTCGAAGATCACATACCTCTTGCCTAGTTGTCCACAGCTCCTTCATGATCACCCAAGGGAGACGTGCTTAATAATTATAATTTAGAATGCATGTTTCATCAAGAGAGCAACATCGAACTTGACATCTGGATGTACAAATCACACAACTCATGCTACTATCACCCGCTCGTACGCCCAGGGAAGGCCGGGAAAGAGCCTTGGACTCAAAAAGGAAACCAGCCACAGCGAAGATCTTTGTGATGAGTTATCCACTTACGTACTTACTTACATGTACCTGCTAGGGAGGTACCTGAGGCATGCACGAAGTACGCATATAACGCATATCGATATTTATGTGATATATGTATATGTGGATATTAGGATCATGATCATGGTCAATACCTAGTAGTATCAGCAAGTACCTGATGCTTGTAAGCAAGGTAGCGTCTGCTGTTAGTGATAGGATTGTAGAGAACGGAGGAGGCTACTAGGTAACTTTCTCAACCACCTCTAACCTCATCAATGTAGTTGGTATTATTACTATTATGTAACTAAAGTTGGTAGAGAGACAATTCGAAAGAGCTGGACTGGGCTATGGGAGATGTGTTTACTCACTTCCGCCCTTCAACAAAAGCCCCCTTAACTCATAGTCTTCGTCTTTGAAGTGAGACATAACCACTAGACATCAGCAACTATTTTGTGCTACGTCCGGATATCTTCAAGTGTCTTCGTGAGTAGGCAGGCATGTAACTGAGAGATTATTAAGTTGTGAAATTGGCGTCAATAGTGGTTTGGCAGATCTGTAGCTGATTCTTTAGTAATTTTATCTCAGTGTTGTTGAATGTTGACTATAATGCAAGTCCCGGCAAAAGAAAACACAAACCATTCATGAAGAGCAGAAATCCCCAGCCATCAGCCATCAGCCAATGCCGTGACCTGAATTATGTGGCGAGTTGCCACAAGCGACTATTGGTAACACAGACTGAGACACTCCCGTGTGCGCAGACGCCTTCCTGCCTAGGTAGGTAACTGTTCTTCCTTTTCTGTGCCGTATTCTGTGTGCCTTTTCCAAGCTGAAATCGCATATTTGATGAAGGCAAGACCCCTTTCTAGTGCCTGAGTAGATGACAGCAGATGGTAGGATGTCTTTGATGGGAGAATCCCTGGTAAAATTCTTTACCCCTTTCACGTCCAGGCCGCCATAGGATATCATTGCACGAAGGGATATATTCGTGTAGTGGTGGGCTTCGGTTATTTTTCATGCAAGGTAACTGCTTCTACTTGGCTTGCTATCGTACAAGTTGAGCATATTGTCGTCAGTGTATGCGGGCGTCGACTATTCCGCGGCCACCGCCCAATAACCTGAAAATGCTCCGTCGCATCGGTATACGTCCGTTAAGACCCATGCCGTGTTGTATTGTGTACTAGCTGACTGGCGCTGTATGCATGCACGTATCTCGCTTTTGCACGCTGCGGGCTCCCGAATCACATGCATAGGTGTCACCCCACATATCGATCTACATGTGAGTAGGCGAGTCCTGAATGATCCCATCTACGTGCCATTCGTAAAAGCTCGACGCTTATTTGTAACCATATAACGGCTCTCCGCGATCTAAGGAAGTGTCAGTTTGATCAATTTCTAGTACATATGGGTGGCATCGAGGTGCATCGTTCTAGACTGATTGACCGTTCTCGTGCCCCGGAGATGTCTTGGGGTTTTTGGCCACTATGAGACGAAATGTCTCGCGACCAAACTAGAATTTGAGGAAAAAGAACCAAGAGGTTAGAAGATTAGAGGGAATAGAAGAACTACATACCTAGCTTCTAATGGATGTGGAAGATGAATGATTGGATATGCTGAATACCTACTAGGTAAATATCCGTATGAATACTAGTGCAGCGATGCTGGCAATAGCGTTACATTGGCGGAGGAAAGCACTGGCCATCGACGCCATTTCAGGATAAGATGCTCCTGCCTTCCCTACCATTTCCAGCTACGCGGTTCAGCTAACACATCCACATCGCAACTGCCAAATCTTCGAGACATTTCACTTCGCTTGATAAGTTTACAATAAATCGATTTTAATCTTTAATTTATAATTCTTTCGATTCTCACACTCACACTCACACACCAACATCCTCGTCTCATCCTCAGACGTACCCCGCCATCAAGATCTATCCCTTCCGATCTGAATCGGTGTCACCTAATCCCTGCTTCTCTCGCTTTCCAGCTTCGAGATTGTTTCCTTCCCCTTGCGTACCCGAGTATCCTGTCGTGCGAGCCTAGGTCAAATTCGAGGATGGTCCCCCATCTTCGAGTCCTTCACTTCCAACTCTTTTCGACTTGTGCCTTTCTGAGTCACGTATTCGGATATGCCGTCGACCAACGCATCTGATGAGGAACTTACTCGCGGGGCTGAGGTAAAGCCCCTTCCTTCTACCATGGCTCAAGAGAAGGAGACCTATTCCCCAGGCGCCGTAGTCGTGACCGGACTGCCCGACTCTCATCCGGGTATGATCGACGCTCATGCGGAACGGCGCCTGCTCCGTAAAATTGATTTGCACGTCTGGCCTATTCTGTTTATCATTTACATGATGTCTTTCCTCGACCGGATCAATATTAGCAATGCCCGTATTCAGGGCATGACCGAGGAGTTGGATCTGTATGGAAACAGATTTAACATCGCCCTATTTGTAAGTTGGCCCGAAATCCTCTCTAGAGAGCACAACTCGGCCTTTTCGCGGCGCCGGACTCTGTGATATGTGTAATGGCCTTGCTTACATTTCACAGGTGTACTTCGTTCCGTACATCCTCTTCGAGATTCCCAGCAACATGATATTCCGCAAGACCAAGCCGGAATACTATTTGTCATCTCTCATGTTTAGTTGGGCCATAATTAACATGTGTATGGGATTTGTGACGACATACCAGGGTCTTGTCATCTTGCGATTCTTTCTCGGCACTTTCGAGGCCGGTATTATGCCTGCCATCATCTACCTCACCTCTACATATTACAAACGCCACGAATTCCAGACACGCATGAGCTTTTTTTTCTGCTCCACTGTGATCGGCGGTGCTTTCGGAGGCGTAAGTACCTGACTTTATAACTTCATGTACCTACCCGTCAGCGAAATTTGCTTTCCCCTCATGTCTCGCAAGCCCCTTCTTTTTTACTGTCTCACTCCCCATATTACCTAAAGTACCAACGGAACTGAGCTAACAAACGCAGCTCCTTGCGTACGCTATCGCCTCCCTCGATGGACGCCACGGCCTCGCTGGCTGGCGGTGGATCTTTATCATTGAAGGCGCTGTCACGGCGGGCATAGCCATAATGTCCGTCTTTTTGATTGTCGACTGGCCAGAGCAATGCAAATTCCTCACTCCCGATGAGAAGAAGCTACTGGAACTTCGGCTAGCGGATGACGGTGCCAGAGCCGTAGCACGCATGGACACGCTGAACGCGTATGCCTACCGGCGCATCTTAACGGATTGGAAGGTCTGGCTCGGCGGACTCACTTATATGGGTGTTGGGATCACGGGGTATGCGACGACCTTCTTCATGCCTACAATCCTGAATGAATTCGGTTGGACAGCGCGGGCTGCGCAAGTCCACACCATTCCCGTCTATGCTGTATCGGCGGTGGGTATGGTCTCTGTGGCGTATCTCTCGGACTATTTTAAACACCGGTTTGGATTTATTATACTTGGCTGCTGCATTGCGACGATCGGTTACGGCATGCTGCTAGGCCAAGCACATCTTTCGAGCGATGCCAAATACGCCGCGGTTTTCCTGATTTCGTTAGGCGGCTTTATTTGCCCGCCTATCGCTCTTGCGTGGCTTTCTAATAACGTCTCGGGTCACTGGAAGCGTTCTTTCTCGTCTGCCGCTCAAGTTGCCCTTGGAAACATTGCGGGGATCATAGCCGCTCTTGTTTATCGCCAGGACGAGTCTCCACGTTACCCCACTGGGTACGGTGTTTCCGTGGCGCTGATGTGGGTTGGTGCTATTGCGGCATTGTTGCTTTTCATGGGAATGCTTATTGAAAACAAGATGCGTGATGCGGGCAAGAGAGATGCGCGGTTAAGTCGCCCGAAGGAAGAGGTTGATAATATGGGCGACTATCATCCTTCGTTCCGGTTTACGTTGTGAGGCCATGAGGTAAACGGAACAATCTCATTTTCTGGCCGTTTTTGGTGGAATTGCGTTCATAGTTGGAACAAAGGGTTACTGCACATATATATCTTGTGCATATGGAAGGAGGATGTCCATATTACAGAAAACATGCCCATGAAGAGACGCAATGATTAATGATACCCCAGTACACGATGATTGATTTCTTGCCTTTCTTGAATGATTCTTGATGATTGTGTTTCTCCTATTGCCTATTGTCCCTATTGTGAGGTAGAATAAACTTTTAGTTGCCGCGGGTGATAGTGATAGTGGCTTATAATTGCTCCAGTGAAGGGAGGCCACTGTACCTCGGGTATTTTGGGCCTCGATACACCTATATTTTCCGCGACGTGTAATGGATCTTGACATTTTTTTCATCAAATTATGATTTTACGTGCACGAATAATTGAACAGCGAATACGATGCATAGGCAGAGAACTGACTTTTTATCCCGTGGATACACTTCGTTTTTCCTAGGTTCCTAGTTACCGTGATACACCTATTGATACATCTCAAAATAGATCCGCCCACCCTCGAAAGACCGGCCCCCGATGGACTCTGCTGGAGCCATTTCGTACCTAGGAGATTTACCCACCCCGTCGGCATCGTCTCCTAAGAAAAATCGTTCCATTCGTCATCCCTACTCGTAGGCGTCCTTCGTAACTAATGCCGCAAAACTAGGTACCTATCCCGCCAGATATATGTCCGCCGTCCGCTAACCTGGTTCCCTTGTCTCCTACGCGTGTCTACAACGGCAACTACAAATGATCGGTGGAAAGAACGTGTGTTGCTTATGATAGTGTATCCTCGGGAGAAAATAATGAAAAGACCATGTAAACTGGAAGAGAAAAATGCCCACGCATCCTAACGCTCCGGGTATATGCCATGTTCCAAAAGAGCGAAAGAAAAAGAGATTGATCTGAGATTACCTCGGCTTAACTGCCAGGAGCCCTCGTATCATTTTGTATGTCGTAGTGATTATCATTACTGTCTACCTACAATGACGATTGTCATGGGTATTTAGAGGAGCGGCGTCAACAACTAGAGTTCGTCCTTGCCTGTGCCCCGTACTTTCTCAGCAGCGGCGTCGACGATAGAGCTGACCGTGTCGCTCGCCTCGCTCGCCACGCTGGCTGCCGTCGCGGATGCGGCACTAGCGACGCTTGATGCTGAGGCGATACCAGTGGAATATGCGCCGGCGAGCCGTGAATAAACCGACTCGGTAAACCGCGGCTCTTTACCGATAATAAGCTCGGAGACGAGAGAGCTCACAACAGAGTATTGAGATGCCGCAGCATCGTTAGCTGAAGACGCATAGTCTCCTGCTAACTCTGTGGCAGACGAGACTTGACTCGCTGCCACGTCCGAAGCCGATGCAGCGTAGTCACCAGCAGCGGAAGCAAGGTCAGCAGCTACTGCGTTTAGATTTTCATACCACGGAGTAGGTGTAGGAGCGGCGTAGACTTGTAAGCTCACGCGGCTAACAAGGGCATCCCAATTCTCTCCGACAACGTCGCCGGCTGCCGAAACGGCAGACGAGGCAGACTCCTGGATGTTAGTCGGTGTGGGGGTGGCGGCAATCGATGCCGCAGACAGAAACTCCGAATACCGAGCATGTGCTAGACCCAAACCCGCATAATAATTGTGCTTAGCCTGGTCGAGGATTTTCGCGGCTTTCTTCTCTGCACTCTCGAGGTATGTGCTGGGAGTCGGTTCAGTAGCACCAACTGCTACCTTCGCGGCTTCATATTGTTCTGATGCCCACTTGACTGAGTCATCGAGATTCTGCTGGGCAATAGACTGAACCCTCTCCCAATCGACGGAAGGGATAGTTGGAGCGCTGGGGATCCACTTGGCAGTAGGAGTACCGTAAACACTTTGAGATGCGGCTGTCATGGCGGCATTGAGCCGAGAGTTGGCTGATGCAACGGCACCGAAGTAGGCATTCGAGACCGAACTGAACATCTCCTCGTGAACGGGCTTCGGTTGACCGTGGATCTGAGCGGAGACGACGGACATAGCACGTGAATAATGGTCGGCAGCGCCTGCGATCGCAGCTGTATATGCTGATTGGGCTGCTGAGGTGATGCTGGCAGGAATGTCTGATTGTGCCACCGACAGTACGCTAGATGCGGATGAATCGATGTCATCATCGAGGATAGGCTGTCGAGAGGGAACAGACTGAGCAGCAGCGCCGAAGAGGGCTGACTTAATGCTGGTCGTGGAGGTGGCTTCTTCAACTGGTACAGTCGGCTCATCTGGTATTTTGACAATTGTTTCTTGAACTTGTTCTGGAACGGCAATGGGTTCGGATGACGGCGAATCAGCTGAATTGTCGACGTCGTCTGCGGTCGCAGCTTCAGTTGAAGATGAGGCTGTGGTCGATGTTGACTCACTAGCAGCGGTAGCCTCGGCATCTGCCTGAGAAAGAGACACGATTACTGTCTCGGCATCAGCGGGAATGTCTTGTTCTACACTCTCTTCAGCCACTGATTCAGATTCGCTTTCAGCTTCCTCGGCACCAGGAGAACCTGCCGCTGTAGCACTCTGGGCAGCGCTGGCGGCTTTTCGAGCGACATCAATAGCGGCTAATTCGGTCGTCTCACTGTCAAAATTGTCACTGAAGTCGCCGGCTACCGCCTTCCATGTAGCAACCTGCTTTAGGCGTCCTAATTCCATAGCTGCGGCCTGCGCGATGCCCATTGCCTCATCCTCAATCTCAATGCCAGCTGCCTGAGCAGCCAAGATGCCAGGATGAGTGGTGATTAATTCTTTGAACTCGTCCGTCCACTGCTCAAAGCGAGCCTTGAGCTCATGGTACTTCTTCCAGTCCTTGTAAGTGACACCTTCCATCCATGCCCATTTCATGCCAATCTTCTGAAGAGCGAGATCGCTAGTCTTTTCGAGAATATTATAATGCTCTTCGGCAGCCTTGGTGACGGCAATTTCGGCTTCCTGTTCGTATGTTTGGCGCCAAGTGCGAACGCTATGGGCTGCATCCCTAATTTTAATACCAGCTGCACGGATTGCATCTTGTAAGGCTTCCTCTCTCTTCTCGGCGTTGTCGCTATATTTTGTCAAAATGGAAACAATGGACTTCTTGAGACTCTCTAGCTCCGCAGTGGCAGTATCGTCAAGCTGCTTCACGAGGGATTTGCCCATGCCATTAGCATGCCTCTCGATCATACGGTTCGCGATCTCGTCGACACGGCCCTCGATTTCCGTGGCTCCTTCCTCTGCGGCTTTGGTGAACTTGCCTTCCCATAACTCAAGATCTTCGGCCACGGTCTTTGCGGCGTGCTCACGAATCTCTTCAGGTGTGCGTGACTTGCTCTGTCCAACTTTTATCTCAGCCTTTTCTTGTTGGATTTCAGAAGCTTCTACCTCGCTTGCAGAAGGGTAAGTTTCAGGCTCGACGGAACTTTCGACGATTGGAACGGTAGAGGAAGTAGTAGAAGCTGTCGGCTTCGCGAATGTGGATTTAGGGGCTGACCTTTTTGATTGTTAGTAATGAACGTAGGAGATAAGCGAAGTAAGGTGTCACATAGTAAGTACTTACGAATTAGCTTCCTCAATTACCGACTTGGTCTTCTTTTCCTTATACCTGCCTAACCTCTCGCCGATACGAACGAGTTGCGGCTCTACCTTCATAACATAGACGTCTCGTAGATGGGGCCAAACCGTAGAGTCGAGGAAGGCGCATGTCTTGTTCCAACCCCATTTGGTTGATGGAACGACGGTATCTGTGGTAAACGTGTATGCGACTTCGTATCCCTGCGCAGCGTATGGTTGTACGAACAAGTAGCTTGGAAGCAGAAATTCATGATAGGTCTGAAGCGCATTGGTGCGCGCGACCTCGTAGTAAGGAGAGACAACAGCCGAGACACTTTCAACATGGGGGGCTATAGTCTCATCGTATCGAGTCTTTGCCAGAGTCTGATACTGGCTTAGCTTTGGTTGAACGTTCTTCTCCCACTGGGCTTGGCTGAAAACACGAGCTTGATCCACACGAGGGCCGCCATATTTGACAGCATAGGTGCGGGTGGGAGTGATGAGAACACGATCAACGGTGTTATAGTATGGCTTGGCAACATCGACGTAGGGCGCGGCGTAAGTATCATAATACGGAGTTACATGCGGCGATACGATTGATTTAATGCCAAAGTAGGGTTTGCAGATTCTTGGCGTCGCGTCGGTACATGCTTCGAGGCTGGATGGACATCGGAAGATGAGTGTATAGATAGAGTACCAAGATAGCAGCCTGGGAGATAATATGAATCAGTACACCATTTCTACCTACCAGAGCGCATGTATATGTTACAGCGATAATAGTGTGATTTGCTTACCTCGCGACGATACTGAAGATCCATGCAAAGAAACCCTTCCTCTTCGGCTCGATACTCCTCCGTCTTGTTGAAGGTAATGTGTTTCCATTTATGCTATTAACGCCATTGCTTCCGTTGACGCCCTTCTTCCCCTTCGTAGAACCATTTGTGCCAGGTTTAGATCTGTCGTCCTTTGCGACAGTCATAGTAACACGAGCAGCCTTTAAGCTTCGATAAAAGTGTAAAAGACTATTCGCATTAAGGTATACGTATATGGTTTTGACACGTAGCCTACTGGAGATGGTGGTGGTTCGGAAGTGATGTAGGTAAAATGAGACGCGATGAAAAAAATGAAACCGACCGGGGTAGAATGGACGAAAAGAAAAGAATTAATTAGCTTTTATTTCCAAGTCAACATCAGCATCAACATCAACATCGAGTCCACGATTTTAGGAGACGAATATATCTTCATATATGTGTCTGGAATTGATTAAAAGTAGTTGTCTAGAAACTCGAGAGGGTCCGAGAGAAACCAGAGGACAAAAAGATGTGGTTTTAGACGTCGTCGAAAGTGGGTATAGATGTGTTAGAAATGGTTAGAATGGATTGCCCCCAGTTAGGATGTTGGAAGCTTTGACGATAAGCTGCGACGGGTGGACGATTCGAGGGTTGAAGGAGCCCTGAAAGCTTCCAGGGCAGCCAGGGCTAAGGCTGGCGTTTCGGTTCCCTGTGACAAAAATGAGATGATCAGGGATGACGCAGGGGTCAAAAAGGCTTAAAAACTGGGCGAGGGTTGTCTAACAGAGCTAACAGACTAATCCGTCTCGGTTAGGCACCTATTCTCCGATTCTGCACCCGTTTCCCTTGATACATATACGCAGTGCAAAGGTAAAAAGAGATGTAAAACCATTTAAGGTTGTTTTGATACAGGAACTGGCGGGATGATGAACAAATAAAGTGACGGAATTATTGGATTTGACGGAAGGTGAGCAGGTGAACAATGCAAGATATTAAAGTGTACATGCATGAACCTTGTGAGAACTGTAGGAGGTATGACGGAATTAGTAACTAACACATGAGCGATACATCTTACAGCTTAATGTGGAAGTGCTAATCGAGGTACACTTGATGTAGAGAAAACATGAGGGGTTGATGTTGAAAATCATCGCACCTACTTTGACCAGCTTGATGTACGAACTATCATGTACCTTAACTTAAGCACGTGAATATTTCTTTGTTCCAATGATAAGATCTGTCTTAAAGTCAACTATAAATGCAAATATGGATATTGATAATAGAAGACCGTGAAGTGGTACGTTGGCTTAAATATACATAAAAAGTCTTTAGAAAATTCATCATCTTCTCTGTACGAAAGCAAGTTATCTTTGGTTTTATCCCGTTTAGAAAGGACATCGTTAGGATTTCTTGTGACGCCTCTTTAGTTTCCATGCATCTAGTGTTGTGCCACACCCGTTCTAAAGACGTCATCCGATCACCAGTTCTGCAACTAAAATATCTAGCAGTCCAACCAAGAGAACTGCTACATAACAAACAGAAAATGCTTATTTCGTTTAGGTAAAAGAGGAATAATATACGCAGTCTTTTACAAATATATCATTTCCAACGCAGATAATAGAGTATCTGTAAAAGAAAGCAGATGCGTCTTCGCTAGGTACTTTATAGCCTGACACCCTTGAGAACCCAAGTGACTGCAACTACCCGTATGAATGGAACCTGATTACAGGGAACCCGATGAACTTACCAGCTCGCATATGCGGCTACGCGGCATTGGGAACTCATCACTACCTCTTTTCTTGAGTGAATGTCGCTAATGACAAGTATCCAGGCACCTGGAATTATATTCAGAGCCGGAATACCGGCACTTAGTTGAGCCAGGCCGCGCATCTTCGGGAACTTCCTGTCGTCGTAATCCAGGTGAAAATAAATTTCGATGAGATGGCTCATGTTAGTCCGGAAGTAATACCTCAGCATACATTGTCCAATTCCATGCTGTCTGTAGAATTCCGACTTGTTATAGTGTTGAGGCGATTGGTTGATGAATGCCAAGAGTTGAATTAATGAATTCAATGAAGACATGGATATCATACAGTATACACACGGCTGGGTTTCTAATAACTACAACAGTGTTTATACTGTGCTTATCCGAGTAGTCCGCTTTTGTGATAGTTCGTAAGGCAGTGTGACTTGGACATGTTACAGAAGTGGCAGCGACCTAGACCCCTCTTAGCGCTTCTAAATTAGGTGAATCATCGCCACTGAAATATCATCATACCCGAGAAGTGGGTATACTATTGTCTTCCTTATCCCTTATTAGATAATCAATCAATGCCACTATATACTGATTTTAAGTGCTTGAGAGTTCAAAGGTACGTCGTAATTCGTCACTTGTGACTTTGAATCCCTTACACGTCGTGGGTAACAGCAACCTTCTCGCATCTCACCACTCACCACTCACCAACTGCGTATTACCTACAGAATCGACAGAATCGGCTTAAGGACGTAGAAGGAACCAATTAGACCTCGACCGATTGCGCCTTCGCCTTACCGACTTGACAAAGAGACGGCTTCAGGGTTGTCATACACTCAAATTCGACTCTTACTACCTACCACCTTCCCATACCTATACTTGCAGCTGAACCTAAATCTCAACACTACTATAACAAAACGCTCAATGCATTAAAATCTGAAAAGACATCCATGAATGCGACATACATGCACTCAACTATCACCTCCCCATAGTATTTGAGCATCGCATCCGCTCCCTTACCCATTAAGACCAATATCCCATGGTCTAAACCCGAGGAAGAAGCCCTCTGGGCGACACTTTTACAACTTTGATATTTGATTAGAACCCTTAATCATCGATCGTCATCCCGAATCGATACACGACCCGTATCCTGCAGGTGCCCGTCATGGCAGATTGGCTGCCCGATCTGGCCGCCGAATTCCCCAATACCATTGAACGACGGCGGCAATCCTCGGCGAGGCCTGACACGATGTCCGAACATTCCACGTCCGGCGTCAAGCCTTCCGGCAACGACACCTCCGTCGATCCTGATACTTGTCGAATATGTAGAGGAGAGGGTACCCCGGACGAGCCGCTCTTTTATCCGTGCAAATGCAGTGGTAGCATTAAATATGTTCACCAAGACTGCTTGATGGAATGGCTATCGCACTCTCAAAAGAAACATTGCGAGCTATGCAAGACCCCATTCCGCTTCACCAAACTATACTCTCCAGACATGCCGAAACGATTACCCCTCTACATCTTCGTCACACATATGGCTAGATACCTGATCCGCAATGTCCTAGTCTGGTTGAGGGCCATCTTGGTTATTAGCGTCTGGCTAGGCTGGCTTCCCTACCTCATGCGGTCCGTCTGGTCGTTCCTGTTTTGGCTCAGTGACGAAGGATTTGGTCCCGGTGCGCCAGTGCTCGACACTAGGAATGGTACTGCGATAGGCCGGGATGACCTATCCTCATTTTCCATCACGTATGCGACTACCTGCGCCTCTTCTCCCTTGTTTGCTACTACGACTACTGCTGCCAGCGTCGGAGCTGTAATTGACCAGATTCCCGTATCTAGTTTGCTGAAGAGCATTTCGAAGCCCTTGGCTAATAGCCCCTCATCGTGGCTTGCTATGTTGTTGGGCTTATCCCCCGCTATCGAAAAATCAAATTCGGGAGTTAAGGAGCTCCTCAACGTTACAGCCGTCAACCATGTCTCGACTTCACTTCCCGCCGGCTACCCGTCCTCTTTACTGAGCGACGTTTCTGTTTTGAAAAATTTCACGCGACACCCAGCTATAAACCGGGTTATCATCGCCGTCCTTGAAGGTCAAATCATCACCCTACTTGTTATCGTATGTTTCATCTTGATCATTCTGGTTAGGGACTACGTGGTTCAGCAGCAGCCGGAGATAAACATGCGTGCTGCTTTTGCTGCAGCTGAAAACGAGGCCCCCCCTCCAGTTGGCCCCATGAATAATCTCATGGCACGCAACGTAAACCTCGAAGATGATTTGGATTCTGACGACGAATCTGGTCCCCTTGGTGGTAATTTGGCAATGGCCTATGCTGACGAGCAGGGGGGAGCGATTCCGGGAGGTCGTGCCCGTGATATGGTAGATCTCCAAAACCCCCAAAATCCCCGTCCGAGGCCTATTGCAGGATTCCGACGACGAGCCCCACGACCCGACGCTGAAGTCCAGCAAGAAGATCGCAGAGATCGCGGTATTATTACTAGAACTTTTACATTCGATGCTGAAATTGGAGGGCCGGACGAAGAACCTGAAGCTGGTTCGTCGCAGCGTAATTTTGCCGAGCGGCCTATTTCAACCCACTTTGAAGGGGCTACCGACGCAGAAGAAAGTGACCCTGCATCTCAAAGTACCGTCAAAGAATATCTCCGCATATATAGAGAAGCAGGCGGAGACCAAGAAAGGATTTTGCAAATCATTCGGGATGAAGGCTTAGAGGATCGAATGCGATACTGGGTCCGCGTAACCCAATCGATAACTGCCGCTGGAAGAACCGCCGATGAGAGTAGTTTAGATCTTGGTGACGGGGAAAGGAGTTCGGCAATGGCTCAACACGAACGTCGCCCCAACAGCTCCCCAGATAGATCCAAGTCGCCCATAGTAGAAAGGACCGGTAGCGACACCTCAAGCTGGACGATGGCAGAAACTGACGATGGAGATATCGCGGCGAGCCAGAGTTCGAACAGCAAAGGGAAAAGCAAAGCTACCAAACCTCCTGGGGCTGAGAATGATTCTTGGACGTCTTGGGGAGGTGAGTTTGGCGAGCGCCCTCCGTATTTATCTAACAACGACAATGCCGGTAGTAGCGCCCCATCTTCCCACGTGCCATCTTTAACGAGAGCTCGAGCTGCTTCAGATGGACCGCGATCTCCAAAGAGGATCAACCCTCTTGCGAACAACAATTGGTCCTTCTCTGACCTGCCCCCTACTCCTCACGATGTTCGCCATGAAGGGACGTCTAGATTACCAAGCTCGAATCTTGCTATATCCGCTTTTAATTCTACGGCTGCTACCATAGATTCTCCCGAAGACATTGATGATATTCAACTGTTGGAACCGAGGAATTTCGACAGGGATGAGCAGCGTGTTAATCAGACCGAGTCGCATTTGCAGAGAAGTTTGGGCATGCAACTAGATATGGAGGATAGATTAGCTGCTGAATATGATTTACTGGGGCCCGTGGAAGACGGCCCGGCGGAACGCCCCGTCGATATGGCCGACCATGTTCATGAAACGGAGCCTATAGTGGTTGCGGTACGTCAACCCGGCGGCATCGTTGAACGCATTGCCGATTTCATGTGGGGTGACGTTGAAGCCGGCCCTCATGACGATATCGAGCCCGATGACGCTGTTGATATATTTGGTGATAACCAGAATGCCCCATTCTTCGACAACGATCGTATTCTTGGGAGGGAAGACGAAGAAGCCGAGTTAGCACCCGATGTTGTCGAAGCTGCCGTTGCTGCCGGCCTTGACCCGGAAGCCGTCGAAGACGCTGAGGATTTCGAAGGGATTATGGAGCTCATCGGTATGCGCGGTCCGATCGCAGGTTTATTCCAGAACGCCATATTTTGCGCATTTCTCGTTTCGATTTCCATCTTCCTCTGCATCTTCATACCTTACAATGTCGGTCGCGTATCTGTCTGGATAATGGCAAATCCGGCTCGCCTTTTGCGAATCATTTTCAGCATGTCTAAATTCGTCCAAGATGCCGTTCTACTGGTCGTCGGTTACACTTCTACACTTACCTTCACCGTATTTGAAGCATTTAGGATAATATTTAAAATCGAGCACGGAAAGCAATTGATGCATACGTTAAGGAGCGATACTAGACGTGTTGCTCTCGGCGCCTTCGACCGGATTCTAGCCAGCTTCATGTCTGAGATGCCGCTCATTTCGGTTAGTGAGATGCGCAACTTCTCAGCCCTTAGCCACGAAGCTCTTCTAATGGTAAAGAACGATATCCGATCTGCCTTTTCATCTCTCGGGAATATTATCCATTATATTTTTAGTGGCGATTATTCTACCAAATGGGTCGTCGCTCAGTCTTGGCTATCCGTCTTTGGACCTGGCATTTTAGAGTTCTTAAAATCCTTCCCTGGCATCGCCGTTCAGCCCGGATCTTGGATGCTGAATCTCAATCTCCCGGAATCTCCTTTCTCTGCAAATCCCGGACTCGCACACTGGGACGCAAATGACAGAACCTGGGCTATCCTTCTGGGATACGTTTCCCTGTCAATCCTTGCGGGGCTTTATCTTGCTAGAGGAACTCCATTTTCTACGGGACAAACCGCTCAGGAATGGGAAGCCTCAATCATCGACGCATTAAATCAGGCCAGCGGTGTCATGAAAGTGATACTAATTATTAGCATAGAAATGTTGATATTTCCTTTGTACTGTGGTCTACTCTTGGATTTTGCGCTACTCCCTCTCTTCGAGGGCACGACCGTCAAATCTCGATTGCTATTCACTTACAACTACCCACTCACATCCATTTTCGTGCACTGGTTCGTCGGCACGGGCTACATGTTCCATTTCGCATTGTTCGTGTCTATGTGCCGCAAAATCATGAGAAAAGGTGTTTTATGTAAGTACCTATTCGCGGAACCAACCTTTCTTGTAGTTTATAGATACGGTGTTGCTAACCAGAAATCAGACTTCATCCGAGACCCGGACGATCCCGAGTTTCACCCAGTCCGAGATGTTCTTGAACGTAATGTCACTACACAACTCCGAAAGATATTGTTCTCGGCGTTCGTCTACGGAGCACTCGTCGTCGTCTGTCTTGGGGGAGTCGTATGGGGCCTGTCCCTAGCGCTTCCCAACGTCCTACCAATCCATTACTCGTCTAATGAACCAGTACTGGAGTTTCCCATCGATCTACTCTTTTACAACTTCTTGATGCCTCTCGCCGTTAGGTTCTTCAAGCCGAGCGACGGCCTTCACGCTATGTATACCTGGTGGTTCCGCAAGTGCGCAAGGGGTCTACGGTTGACGTGGTTCCTCTTCGGAGAGCGACGCGTGGATGAAGAGGGTAGATTGACCCTTCCTCGAGATTCACCATATCAAACCCTTCCTTGGTGGTGCACAGTCTTTCTAGAAGTCAACAAGGAGGACGAAGTCGCCCCAAAGACGTGGCAAGACACGTTTAAGGGAGGCAAAGCAAAACCTTCCTCGAGAATCCCAGCCGATGAGATGACTCTCCAGGATGCAAAGAAGAAGAAACTTGTTGATTCAAAGCAGCTCATCCCCGACGGCCGCTTTGTGCGATCGCCGGCATCCGACCAGGTCAAGATCCCCAAGGGGCAGACAGTATTCCTCGAGGTATCGGAACAAGATATGAGGAACGACGGAAGGCTAGATCTGCCCGAAACCGACCTTTACTCGGGCATTCATTACCAGCTCGTCTACGTCCCGCCTTGGTTCCGACTACGCATATTTTTGTTTATCCTATTCATATGGATATTCGCAGCTGTCACTGGAGTCGGCTTCACTATCGTGCCGCTGGTGTTTGGTCGCCGCATGTTCAATATTCTTATCCCTTCCCATATACGGACCAATGATATCTACGCATTCAGCATCGGCATCTATATTCTCGGCTCCATAGGCTACTTCGTCTTCCACCTACAATCGATGATTAACAAGCTGAGGACCTGGGCGGCGTCAACGGCAGATTCGATGCTAGATCGTAGCGCCGTTCAGCGTGCTGTCCAATTTATGTCACACGCATGCCGGCTACTCTACACCTATACGGTTCTCCTCGTCGTCTTCCCCTTACTCATCACACTCCTAGTAGAGCTTTATTTACTCATGCCGCTACACACGTACATGTATCCCGCTGGAATGGATACTACGAGACGACTCGATGGCTTACGTGAAGGCCACACTATCCGGGTCATACAAGCCTGGACCCTAGGGATCCTCTACCTCAAACTCGGCTCCCGAGCGTTGACGTTGTACGGTGGTAGGCCAGCTCACGCCGTGCGGGCCGTGCTCCGTCGCGGTTGGCTGGAACCCGATATTGGTGTCTTGACGCGCGCATTCGTTGTTCCCGGCGTCATAGTGTCGCTCCTCATGATCATATTGCCGCCGATAATAGCCCAAGTATTCCTCCAGCATGTACTAGACGTCAACGAGGGGATGACTCGAGAAATGCGAATCCTAGCATTCCGGCTGGCCTACCCGTTCATGGCGGTCTTCTGGGTAGGACTCCTGATGACGCGGAACATGTTGCGCGTATTCGAGGGCTGGCAGGTCCGGATCAGAGACGAGGCGTACCTTATGGGGGAGCGGCTCCACAATTTCGGCGGTACCGCGTCGAAGGTGTCGGGTTGGAAGGGCAGCACAAGACTATAGAAGTTGGGCGTCGTGACGCACGTGTAGAATGTGACGTAGCTGTAGCTCGACGTACAAATACGAATTGAGTAATAGATACTATATTGCTTTGTACTCGTGAATGTGTAAATCGTTAATCTATCTGCCTACCTCGAATAATGTTCGTATTCAAATAATATATCTGACACGATGAATCCCTTCCATCATGTAAATTTAATCGCTATCTGTTCTCGGTGGCATAATCGGTAGGCGTAAGAAGTAAGACGCGGCCCTGAAAGAATTTTATGGAGCGCCCATACATCTCGGTAAACTGATCTATTAGCCTAAGCATCGAATGAGTAGATGAATCATACGTGCCAGCCTTGTACCGGTATTGATATCGTAAAATTTTCAAGAAAAGAAAAAAAATCAGGTCCTCTACGCGATGAGCCGGTCCCCAAGCTATGTAGCCAAGCAAATATTTCCCCATCACGCGATTACGGGGTCCGACCTACTAGGTAGACGAAGGGGAAATGTCAAAATGTGATAGGAGCCAGGCGGGAACGAGATGGATGGTAGTTTCCACAGTGGACGAATATGTGTATCGACTTTAGGGGAAGTCGGTCGTAATAAGGACCACACAAGGCTTCCCGAGCCTTTCGTACGTGGAAGACTCGGCAACGTTGCTTTGCATCACAGAAGTAGGACTTGGCGGGTAGCAGCAGCGTGCGGCCCTCGTTACGCCCGTATGCACGCTCCAGGTCGGCAAGTCATGTCACGGAATAAGAGCTTTCTAAAATATTGGGTATTGATCTTTTTTTTCGAGTTCATTCATCGAAAGTAGTGTGTTATGTAGTAGTAGGCATGGAAACCACCCTTCCTTATTCTACCGCCCTCTTCCCGCTCCTACCAATCAGAACCGGACGGAGCCGAAACCGCTCCAAGAAGTCTCGTGACAGAAGGATGGATATTCCTCCTTGGTAAAAAAAAAAAAAAGCCATTCAGCTACCTAGGCGGAGAGTGAGAGAAAAAAAAAACCCTCATCAAAAGACATGACGCCCCCCAATGAAATGTCATCCCGACGTTTCAGTCCCGGCAAGCGAAGCGAGAAACCCTTCCCGAGGCCGTGGGGGAGTAATAAAAAGATAGAGGTGCCAGCCACCTCGACCGAAAAAGTCCTCTACCAGTCGAGGACTGTTCGTCATCCCCTACCTCGCTGCTGCTGCACACCCCAGATACTGTCCATATATGGTGATTATCGGGTTTTTTTATATACTATATACATATTTATTCCTTCCGTCTTCGAGTGGCAGCAGCAGAAGTGCTTGCAGCAGCGGCATCATCTTCCCACACGGGCATCATGAAGTCAGTTACCGACACGCCCCGGTAGCTCTCCCCAGCATCCTCCTAAGGCTGGGGGTTGGGAGGGGGGTTGTTGGGCATAGAAGCGATTGTGTTTAGGTTTTGCAGACGGTGATGGAGGTGGTGGTGCGACACGCCCTCCTCGCTATCGCTCTCGACAGACTTACGATGATGCTCGAGACTGTTGCGCCTACTGGCGTTCCGACTAGCTTGTCTACTTTGGCGTCGGCTTGCGGCCTGCTGACTTGAGTAGTACGAGTTGTGTCGCGATGCCGACATTCGGTCTCCCGGTCGCTTCTGCATGATCTCGATAGTTGGGGGCGCGGTAGGTGGCCGCGAAGTTGTCGTCGCGGTTTGGGGTCGGGTTTGACCTCCCGCTGTTGATGGGCGATGGGAGTGGACGTGACTGAGGTGGTGGCCTCCGAAGTCGGCGGCACCCTGGGCCAAGCTCTGGGCGAAGGGCGAGCGCTTTCGTAAGGTTGGACCCTTCCAGTAGATGACGTACACGGCTATAACTAATACAAAGGCGATACAGAAGAGAATTGTGGAGGCGTATTGAAGGTTCATGCCCTTCTCGGCGCCAATGTTGGTATAGAAAGGGGTTGCGGGGATAGTGAGGACACCGGCCAAAAAGTCACGAGCCCAGCCATTGCCACCGGTAGCCGATGCGGAATACGGTCCATAGGCGCAGATCATGTAATCGATCGTGGCCATGTAGATGGCGTAGTTGGCGATACCGATGATGCAAGCTCCGACCATGGAACCGATCCAGTGAAGCGGTGGGCCGCTGCTTGTCCAGGCGAAGATGATGAGACCTATCGGCAGGCAAGGGGCTAGCCAAAGTAGCAAGGACATACGCGATTCATATTGGGCGTGCTCATCTTCGGGGTGCTTCTCACGTCGGCGCTGGTTCCTCTTAAAGGCTGGGAGGAAGAAGAGCCAGCCAAGAACATAGCCAATACCAATGGGCACGAACGCGAGACCGATTTGCCAGGCATTGAAGCCCCAGCGCTTATAGACTAGAGAGAAGGATTGGATCTGCATGAAGATGAGGGCGTCGGAGAAACCGGAGAGTAGCGAAAGGGTGAGCACGATGGGTTCGGTGAGGAACATGCGGAAAGGTCGTAGCCAGGTGTAGATCAGCTCCTTCAAGGTGAAACGGGCCCAGAAAGATTCAATCTCGTCCGGTCCGTAAATGTTGGGGTCTTCGCCCGACTTTCTGCGCTTCTTGGCGATATTGTTCAGCATTATAGTCGTTCGCGTTTCCGGCACGGTAAAAAGGTGTAGAAGCTGCACGGCTCCGCCGAAGATCAGCTGGATCCAAATACACCAGGTCCAATCTAAATATGCTTCGACAAAACCGCCCACAATGGGACCGAGAATCGATCCACCGACGGAAGAGAAAACACTGCGATGATAAAACAGTTAGTATAAATGTTTTCTAGCTCAATTGGCTCCTTAGGTAGCCACAACGGTTGTTCAATGGGGTAAATGAGTGAACAAACACAGGGAACACATCTAGGTTTCGCAGAAAATGAAAATTACTTACATGTAAGCTACAGCATATTGCTGTCTGTCGCTTTCGAACAGATCGGCCACCATTCCGAGTGTCACACTACCTCCGGCCGTGGAAAGACCACCGAGGAACCTGCCAGCTAGCAGGCAGCCGAAGTTAGGTGCTAAAACGACGGGCAAAGTGAATATGTTGACGAGAAACAGAGAAGCCTGTAGGATCGGCCTGCGACCGAACTCCTCGGACCACGGGGCCCAGAGCTCACAGCCGAAAGCATAGGCAACAAGGAAGATGGCGGCACCAACACGAGCGGCTTGAGCACTGACGCCGAATTTCTCCGAAATACCGTCGAGACCGTTCGAGTAGAGGGAGGTGTTGAAGTTCATAGAAGTTTGGACGAGGAAGATGACGGTGAGAATCCACCATTTCTTCCAGGCCGGAAAGGCGAAGCCAAGCTCGCTCTCACAGTCCTCTTCCTTAAGCTCTCGCTTGCCAGTTTCGGACTTCACTTTCTCCTTCTCGGCCATCCTCGCGGCAAGGGATTGGTCGACGGCGGCGACGCCATCGACGTGACCCACCGTCTCTTCGGAGCTGTAGGTCGGCTGCTCGTCATTTGGCCCGAACGTGGAGGACCACTCTTTTTTGGCACCGTCCATGACTGGTCGGCTGGTGGGATAGCTAGGGCGTGCTACGAAGTGGATAGGTCTTTAAACGGCGGACGGAAGAGCAGATCCTGTTACTGACATATAATGCCCTTGTAACAAGAAACACTTCCAGGACTAAGACCGCCCAGACCGGAGGGGGAGGAGAGGGGGGGAGAGAAGAGAGGGGAGGCAAAATAAACAACAGAGAGGTAAGATCGGGAAGTCCTAGGTGCGGACCCGAAGATATGATGTGGGTGGCTTGAGGGTGACACGAATTAGGGCCGAGACATGAAAGCTTAGGAGAGACAAGACTTCAAGACAACGTGCACGCCGGTCTGGGGATAGTCTCCAGTTTATATACATGAGATGACGGCGACGGATCGAAAGCTTATTAATGGTGACAGCAGGAATAAGAAAAGTACATATTCATACTAATACTAATATGAATTAAGACTAAGAAGAGGCAACAAGCGAGGCATAGAGCGACCGAACTGCAGACAAAAAAATGGGGAAGTCATCAGGGACCTCGGAGCCTAGTCCAGTGACATCCATGATCTCGAGCCCGTCAGCTTGTATCATACCTATACATTCTTACCTAGTACCTGGGGGAACTAGCAGATCATGGATCGGTCAGTCCACACTTGCGGAGGGTTGTATGTATGGGCATATGGACGTATGAACCTATGGACGGTATACGTGGGGATTGTATGATTGTATGATTGTATGGATGTATAGAGAGGTATGGATGTACGTATATCTCGGTGTCTCCATCTCCATTGATCGATCCATCGACTTGTGACAAAGAAAAGATTTAAAATAAAAGAAGGACGTCGAGGCTACACTGTTCGACATCTACGGCTAGCCTATACTACCTTAACTACCTAGAACTGCTAGGAAGTTACATACATAGAAATCATTGGAGCCATTGGGAGCGTCAGGACCCTGTTCGTTTCCTCTTTCTGTACATGACGCTGCCGGGACTAACCCTACGGAGCAGAGAACAGGGATGCATTGGGCTTAAGGAATAAGTGAATGGACGAATTGGTGGATTTGGTAGAATTGGGGATTTGGAGACGTGCAATTGGCGGCTGGAATTCGGAATGGAATTGGGCTTTCCTGGGTTTTCCTGGGCTTCCTGGGCTTCCTGGGCTTGATGGAAGTCTAAGAGTCGTCTAAGGTGGAAGAGGCAGTTCGGACGGGGCCATCGACCCGCGCTCACAGGTATGACGACAGCACTAGCTGCAGGTTGGGCTGGTTTAGAATTGTTCTTTCTTCCCATCTTCCTGTCTTCCTGGTTGCTTCGGTTACTTCAGACAGTTCAGCCAACAAGGCATAACGGTAATGGTGGTGTGAAAATATGTGAAATCGGGAGAAATCCGACAAGACGAGATGTCGATTACGTTGGTACGTTGGTAGGCTGGGCTTCCTAGCAAATCCGGGGGCTCCCCTTGGGGTCAACCGGATGCAGGATTCATGTCAGACGACCCCATGTCTATGCAAGCCTATGGCACACGGTTTTCCGATTTTTATTGTGATCTTTTTTTTTCTGGGGAATGCGGGAAATAATTGTCTGATTTAATTTCACTGTTTTGTATTTTTGGTATTCTTTGTATTTTTTGGGGTTCCTCGACCTGGGTTTATTTTTTGGAGATCTGGTTGGGGGAATTGAAGGAAGAATTCAAGAAGAGGAAAAAATTACAGGTAAGAAAATGAAAATAGACATGGTACTTTCGCATAAGAACCAGGCTGCACTTGCCCACCATCACGTACATATGTACATATTTTAGCACGTCTAGAACCTAGCAGACATTGGCCAAGGTAAGAGCCATCCTAAGCATCCAATGTATAAAATGTAGGTACACACATACCAGACATACATAACTTGAACATTACATCTGAATATCTGGACATGATGTCCGAACACCTGAGCATCCTACCCTAGATAGGTACAAAGACTCGAGGCCTCGGAAAAGACGACTAGTCGCGGCTAAGACGACCTGAAAAAAAAGTAAGATGCGCAAACAAAGTAAAGATGACGACTATGAACATGAGCCTCAGCAAAAAAACATGATATGATGTCATAAAGAGGGGCGCAATAATATGAGGAGACTTGGGGGAAGCTGGGGGAGAGTTGTATGGGGGAGTAGTATGGAAGTTTGGGAAGTATGGGCGTCAATATGGGGGATATGGGGGAGGTTTCACTGTGTTTCCTCGCTTGATACACTGATACCCTCCTTGCTTTCCTTGCTTAGCTGTTTAAAAACTTAGGGACCGTTACCTTCACAAACATTATCATACATTACCATATTGTTTCGATTACTGCCCTGTCACGGCAGCTGCAACGGGTTGCCTCGGACCCGTCAGGTCTAGCCTCTAGCCTTTCTCGCCTTCTAAGCCTGTCGACTACGGCGCAAGAGACCCATTAAACCCATTAAAACTCATCAGAAACCCACAAAACCCATAAAATAGGTCAGACGTTGGGTTACACCGATTGCACACGACCTCCACCAAAGCACGAGAAAGAGAGGGGACTGAAGAAACAATAGGGGACAAAAAACACCGCAAAATTCCGTGAGACCGGCTTGGACTGCGTAAATAGTGGCACCCAAGACGCTTTAAGACACCCAACACCGCGGGGGGTTTCATTCCAATTGTTCAAGGGTACTCGCAACTGTAACTCGGTAACCAATTCGAACTCGAAGAGATGGCTGAGAAGACGTATTGTACTTATGTAGATGAGTGTAGATGAGTGTAGATGTGTGCAAATGAGCATAAAGTGAGTGTAGGTGAGACGACATTGCTTGCTACCCAATGCCAAACTGCCGACTTTACGTGGGGTAAAATGGTGGTAGACGATGGTAGACGGTGGTAAATGGGTAGTAGATGGGGTGGGAGAGTATGTCATTAACGATCCTCCTAATTCAGCTTGACCTATTTTACCTTCTTGACCTGGAAGCCTGGTCGTTGCTTAGATAACTCATGTAACGACATCGCATCGCGATCCCCGGTGTGTCTCAAGGTGAGCGAGTGGAGAAGAGCGGAGTCAAGCGATGGCAAAGATAGTAATTGCGCTAATTCTCCAGACTCCAGTTCTCTTACGATATTACGTTTGCGGATTGCGGATTGCGGATTCCGGGGTAGAAAGTTAAAGAAGAGACGAAGGATCCGTCTCGAAGATTCAAACTCACACGACACGACGACGGATCGCGAAAGAGGATGTGAAGAGAAAAAAAAAATTAGATTGCGGCGAAAAGAAGAGACGCTCAATCGCGGCGCTAAGCACGTTTACATCTTAGTGCTAGGTCAACCATGTCAACAATTGCCAGATACGTCATCAACAACGGCAATCAGTTGGTAGGTTTGCTTGGATTAGTTGAAGATCCCATGGATCCCCAGGGGCTAAGCGATTATACCCTGCCCTTGTGCCTTCCTGTCCCTTGTCATAACGCCTCTTAGCCTTCTGTTAGGTTCTCTTCTAGCGTCTTGCGCCTTCCAGGTCCTCGCAAATTCTCCCAGTTCTTCTTACTATGCAGTATACCATGCAGTAGCGGTATCTGTTAGCCTAGCTAATTTAGGTAAAGCTGGTAAAGAACCATCCTCTTAGCGCTTCGTTTACGTAGTATAGGTATGTGGCCAACATGGTCTTGCCGTCGTCTGCCGGCGCGGCGTCTTTTTTAAGTCTCTTTTCTTCCTAATCTTTTTCAATCTACCCAAGGATATTTCAAGGTTGTTTCTTGAAAAATGTCGCCGCATGATCGCTTGGCACATCGCGGGATACTGACTTGAGTTTAGCTGTTTGGCTGTGAAGATAAGGACTGGCACTAGAAGTAAGTCGCGATTTTAGATCGAAACATTGAAACATCGAAACTCCTCACTCGTCAACTTGAGGTCGAAAGGTTTTTAGCTAGCCAACCTGCGCAACCCGGAAGTACAGTGTCAGCAACCGGATCACAACAGCTGTCAAGTCAAGCTTTCGGCGTGGCCTCCTAAAGGATTCTTGGCGAACATCCCGGCTTTTGGTGGCGACCGAAGTACCGTAATAGTACTAACCGTGCTAATAATGCTAATAGTAATCATGGTAGCCTCTTGTCGCCGTCCGCATACGTGCTAATTGTATGTAGGATAGAGAATTCGGCCAGCGATCCCAATGTCTTCTTCCAATCCTCCAACTCAAGTCGTCGCTCAAGTCCGAAAGTGTGACTAAAAGTGAATCACCTCTTATATATCGTGGTTTACCCCCTGGCATCGTGAGCCGATTATCTTTACCTTATGAGCGCATCGGTCATTTATAATTAGACGCTATGGACGCAATAGCTGCAATGGACGCTATGGACCGCATGCCCGTACTTTCGGTCCGGGATCCATGAATGCTGTGTTGGTCCCGTAAATCATTGCGCTAATTAGAAGAGTCGCGCAATCGCGATCCCTAGACGGGCTTAGTGGTCCGCTCACCATGTGCTGTAGCGAGATTTTTTCTTTGCTGGGAAACCCGAACGTTTCTTCCACTCAGAAACCCAGAAACCATCTGGCACCGCTTCCCACAACCCAATATCACCAGAATTTGGGACCACGCGATTCTTCCCCCTGGGGATAGCTCGGATTTGGAAGTTGGATTACGGGGCTCCGAAAAAAACGATTCCTCCCTCATCGTTACATTCATAGTAGTACGATAGTACGATACATCAACGATAGTACCGCACAGCTATGTACGGCCATATCCACCCATTACGGTCACGAGACTTGAGAATCAAGCACATCGAATCACCCTTATCGCCTTTCCATGCTTAAGAAGGTAGCATCGATTCTACCCAAGGTCCAATTGTGTGGACCCGGAAGAATAATGATCACGAAGTCCAATTCAACGTCACTACAAGTGAGCGACGATGTGTAGAAGGGAAATCAATTCGAGCCATAGCAAGCGATGCTAGTACGCAGTACCCGCGGAAAGCAGCAAGATCCTCCTAATGGGAACGCATATCCATGAAGATTGCCCAGGTACCCGTTATTATTTATTTTTATTCATTGAAGAAGAGGACAGCATGTTTGTTGAATAAAACTTCTAATTTCTAGAAAGACTATTCATTACCTAACAGGTACGTTTTTGAAGGTATCTTAAAAGGCCGAGTCTTCGAAGGGCCTCGACTCGACAATACCGAGACACAATTATCTACTAGGTAAGTATATTTAGGTACCTCCTTGACCGAAGCTGGCTGCAGTAACTTTTCCCCATTGCTTTCCCCCATCGGAATGTGGAGTTCTTGATTGGGGGATGGGGGTCCTTAAACATCGCAGATATTTGACACTGACTCATCTGGTTCCCAAGTTGTTGTACCGTTTAGTCATTTGATGAAGAATGGGGCGTCTTACATATTGGCCGCAACCAGACAACATTCAAATTTCGCTTCTTGTTTTCATTTTTAGCAATCGAGTGACACGCCAAAAGCATATTGGTATTATGGGTATCAGATATGGGTAGTAATTGTCAAGTTCTCTAATAAACGCCTTTAGGATGAATTTATCTTGATAACGTCGGTAGCATCGAGCAACATCAATGAACCCTATTCTTCAATCATATCATATAATTGTCAGGTAAAGTTGAATGCGCTTAATTACTGATGATTATTGTCTCTGAAGGATGATATGATAGTGGTATATCATGGAGTCGCCCCTTTCCGTAAGACAGAAATAGGGGGGAGATAGAAGGAGATAGGGTGAAGAAATGAGCCGAATTGATTAGGCTCAGCCTAGACCTTTCTTTTCGACCTCCTAGAATCGCAAAAGATATGTTAATATCCGATTTCTACACTTAACCTCCACTGCCTATTTCCAACCGACTCTTCTGGTCTTAAGCGTTTATCACCATACTTGGGCAATTGGGGCAATTGACCTAAGAATCTCGGAGTCGTACACCCGATTTCATTCCTTCATCCAACCCTTTCCGAAATGTGTGGCTCGGTATCTCCATGAAGAGTTTGCGCGAAGGTAGATCGATCTTCTGGCCACTCGCAAACGGCCGACGGCGCGGAGTTTGAGTATGCTTAAGGCCTCCTCCGGCTCGTGGACCAACCTGGATCTCTGCGTCGCGGCCTAGGCAAAAGCGTGTCTTTCGTATAGCCATGCCCAACGTCGCAGAGGCGAGCGCGGTCGAGCAGGATATCTTGTCACCTCATTTCTCGGTCGTGACGAATTCCGACGCCTTCATGCAAGACACGGATCGTCATTCACATCCCCAAACCGGCATGGTAAAAAAGAGCTCTTTTCTTTTTGGGGCTAATGCAGAGCTCGTAGCTTGCTTTCTGCAGAACATGCTTGTGCCGTGCTTGTGCTGTATGCAAGAGGAGAATTGTCAGCAGGGTTGAAGATGCAGGTCTGCGGCCGCCATAGGGTCGGGTACTAAGCTGTTGCTGACAACCTTGGAATGCTTGCACCCCCCTCCCCTCTTTGCTTTCCCCAACAAGACCGACTGCCAGGGCTCTAAATTAGAGCGAGATCTATCAGGTACGAATCGCAGTCCCAAACAGTTAGCATCACGAATCGATGGGAAATCTGATAATATTTGCTGACCTCCACCTCGTTACCGTCGCTCTGGGTTGATATCGGCCGAAAGAGTCCCGACTTGCAGCCCTTTAGTCTCTAGCTAACCGCGCCTCTACATATTTCACGCATAGCGTTGCTCATCTAAGTGAGGGTAGTAGACAAATTACGTGGATCTAGCGGTGGACTTCGATCACAAGGTAATTTTATGTTGAGAGGGGCGGCATCAAGACGGTAAGATGAGGGTTAATATGGAGCGCGCCACGGCGGCGACATAGCGGATTGATTGCTTTTCCCTTCACACATATATAACCGGTCACTTGTCCGAATTGGGGTTGCACCCAAAGTGAGTAAGCTGACCTTATCGACGAACCAGTGTTTTTGACATCGTGGTGAGATTGAGTGTAGCAGCAGATCAAACATAGCTGAACCTACAGTATCGAGATGGCAGCGAATATGGTTTGACATCGAGAATTTAAGGGCACGACGCATCGCAACATCGATGAAGCAACTAATACTAGAATGCGCCGCAGCGCTAGGTACTTGCTAAGCCCATGATCTCGGCAGGGGACCCGATTGGAGTGAGGTCAGCTTCATAAATGAATACCCCCTAATTTGAGAGAACCCTATGTGCCTCTAGTCACTTGTATAACACCCCCACGACGCACCCGGGAATCTTAAGTGAGCCATTCTACGTCAACTCAAGGTAAGCTTAAGCACGTTGCACTTCTACATATTTTACATGTTAATAAGGTTTCTTTTCCGTGGTAATGTACAAACACTGGCGTTTCTTGGCTAGAAGAGATAGACGGTTTACACGTTGCGCTTGATACTTAAGAATACATGCGTACGTATCAATGCATGACCAACTTTAGGTAACGCGAGGATATAGTATCCTTTTTAGGAGAAGAACTTTTCTGAGACATCAGCTACATTATCGAACAACTTGATTCCGAGTCATCGATCAAAGACGGCTGAGGGGTTTGACAAATAATAATTCGTAGGTAATAATACACAATCATATATCCCCAAAAGGATCTAGCCTCTATGCGACTTAGCAAGGGGTAGACACGGGAGATCCTCAAAGTTCTAGATGCCCTGCATCCTTCCCGTATGACATGCAGTGTAATCCAGCAAGGCGAGATCAGCAATCCGTAATTCGGATTATTTCGGGCTTGTTCCATCGTCGTTGGAAGATGGACTGATTTTCCTGCCCGCGTATCGGACCATCCCGGCGCTCTTGCATGTGAGTTGGGGTTCCGACGCTTCCACAACCAAAGACTCTTGACGGTATCGGAAGCGCGCCTGGACCACGACAAGGCTTTGCCACTCGCCCATATCTCATGTTATTCGGCACTAGAATAAGGCTCGCTTGCCAGATATCCGGGTTAACATGATCCCCGGTCTACAGCTGGCCGCGTAACGGCGTCGAAACTGTTTCCGAAATGGGCTGGTTGCGTCGGGTCGAATACTAAAGGGTCTTTCTCAAAAATTAAAGGGTGTGCGTTATAACTGCCATATCTGCGAATAACCTTGACGTGCCAAGGGGATGGAGAATCATTCGGTCGCAGGCCTATAGAAATTTGGAGTCGTGTGAAACAACCTAGTAGAACAGGATCGCCTCAAGCTCGCATAACTTGAGTTGTGGTAGATTTACGAACAAGCCTAAGAATGTTTAATATGTGGCCATTAAAATAGATGCAGAAATAGCTGTTATTATTGTCATCAGAGAGTCAAGTTGTTAATAGTACCTACCTAAGAAAAAGCATGTGCTAGTTTTATTGATCTAATCGCCTACACTAGGTAGACACGCCTCGGATTATACAATAGGAAATCATAGAGTAGTGTAATTTTAGCTCCTATATGCCGGCCCATTGTCAGTACTGGGACATTTTTCGATGAATTCATTGTTTAGTCAAAAGGAGTTCAGATTCTTTTACGACGACTCTATTGTTCGATATGACCGCATTGGGATTGATTAATCTCATTGCAGGAAACAATAGCGAGAATCAAAGAACGGAAGTTACCCATTATAGAAAATAGGTAATGAATCATACTGAGTAGGTAGTCGTAAAAAAAATGCCACTATTATTTTCATGTATTATTGACCACACCAAGTACGATCAGGTTTGTTGAGATAGATGTAGCAATGTCAGCGTTTGACGACGCCGCTGTGATACTCAAAGAATACTTTAGCAAGGACCCCCGATTCGAGTATGTGGATTATATCGCCAACGGGGCGCACGGCTCTACCCACCAAATACGGTACAAGGACCCGAATAGACCACAATTGCAACACTTCATAGTCAAGAAAGCATTTCCTGCTCCTGAATCGCAGCGCATGATAGAAAAAGAGAGAAATGCACTTAAGGTAAAGTATCTCCCAAAACTCTTCCATCTGGTATAATTGGGTTGCCATGTTGACATCAGGGAACTCTGCAGATTCTGCGCGGCGCCAGACATATCGTACAACCTCTCACCATTCTTAACGATCCTTTAGCGGTTCCTACAAAAGGCGCAGGCAAGCCCATCGGAGAGTATATCATAATGGAGTGGATACCGAACGGTACAATTCAAAAGTTCATCAAGTGGGCTCGCGCCCATGATGTAGTACGTCTGCCAAATCGTTTACTGTGGAGGTTTCTGTTCTGCAGTAAGTCAACCTCATGACAAGATAGTCTCATCTTTACGTAGGAAGTAATTCAGCTGACAATAGTATTAGTGGTAAGAGCCTGTACTGGCCTGGCCGTAAGTAGGTGCCCCTTACAAACACTATTCCCGCTGTATCCTTACCAGCCGGTGCTTGGATGGGTGTAGTACCCTATAGGGCGTACAGATGATATAGTCGTCGACGAAGAACCGAGGCTAGACGTGCCACCGTCAATGGGGACACATGGTGACCTTCATCGCAATAATAGTATGTGGATCTCTTTTAATCCTTATTTTGATCAACTTTTAGTATCTACCTATATACTATATGAGGATTGCTGAGCTGATATAAACTTAGTCCTCGTTGGTGACTTTCTTCAGCTTCCAGAACACGGGATCGCACCGATACTGAAGTTCATCGACTTTGGTAGTGCCTCCGACTCTGAAGGGGTACCCCGTAATCTATGGGACATCGGGAAAGTATGTATCTATGTGTAGGATATGAATTCTGCTGTTTCATTCCTTACTAACTAGAGCTTAATAGATAATGGTTGCCCTGATCATATTGAGCACAGATGATGTGATCCGACAATCCCCTTTTGTCACGCCCTACCTATTCATATATAACTACACCATTATATTGTCACAAGCCCATCCTATCCTTCCACCCGCGAGCCACGGCGGGGAACTCACCTGGCTCGACTCTGATTTGGCGGTCCTCGTCGCGCTATTACTAGCGACAAGACCTACAGATCGCCCAGATCTATTCAAGGTACACAATATATGCCAGCATGCCATTGCTCACAGGACTGCAGAGTTTTACGGAGATCCTACAACGGAATCAGATAAAGTGGTAAGAGAACTTTGCGAGCTCATCGTTTTATCACCAGCGTATGATCCACCCGAGCCGATGGATATCGATATCTATTGAGACGCTATGGCTCATTCTTTGTTGCATAAGTCCTGTTCTTTCGGGCAGAGAGAAATTATTGTATATAATTGCGATTTGGAAATTTGGAAATGGCTCCAAGCCCAGTGAATAGATGAGCACCTACTAGGTGCTAGACAATAAAATATCTTTTGAAAGCTTCTATTGGATTGGCGCTTATATTGTAATTAAAGGTAGTCGTGCTTAGGTGCTTGAAAAGTGTAAATAGGGGACGCTTAATGTTTTGAAACATTTATATAGTATCCCCTTGGCAGCATAGTGATGATCCGTTGATCAAATAACAGATAATTATAATTTGTTGACGCGTTATATTTCGTTTATCCCTAAATGCTTCAACTAGCCTAACTAGGCCGTTCTCAGATCCTAAAACAATATGACGGGCAAACAATACCCTGGTGTCGTAGGTAAATTAGCTTAAATTGGTAATATATATCATGATCGTGAATTTCACGGTATGTCCGCCCCTGCTTAATTTCATGCACATATAGGTGAACAATCTCTGTCTCCTTTTTTGGGAGTTTTCAAATAGCCTTCGGTACGAGATTATTAATAATGATTTGGTGAATACTTTGATGCTTTCTGGGGTGCTGGGATGATCTTAAATGTCATCTGTACATATGTTACGAGTTTTGCTAAGTATCTTTCGAAGTGGATCATTATTTTCTCGGAAGTGCTACTTTTTGCTCTTAGACACGCCTAGTAGACTATATTGTTTAGCGTAAACGGGTAACTGGTTGTTTATTTTCTTGCCTTGTGACTCCGGAGGTGTATCTTTTAATTGTCTGTCCATCCGGGGTGTATTATCCGAGCTAACATTCCCAGGAGTATCCTCCTGACAATCGTGCGAGATGCCTCTATCCGATTCACTGCTAATCGTAGGAAGAGAAGGGAAGAACCTTGTTTCTTCTCTGGCCCCAATATTTCCGTGGGTGGGCTCATGTGGAAGAATAATCTTGTTATGATCTTCCGCATTTGGACTGCGTTGAGGAGTGTTCTTTTGGCGGCTTGAAAAATCTAGGTCAGCGATAAAATATTATCCCGTTGGTATGGGTTTCTAGGAGACTTGAAGTACTTTGGAGTGCGCAATCTCGTCTTTTTGGTATCTGTGAAGACTGATCGATTTTCTTTGAACTTTCGTTTTCGAAGCATAGCTTTGAGGCGTTGCATAATGTAGAAATATATCTTGAAACTCCGGATATTATGGCAAAGAAATTTTTTAATTGTCTATCTGGTTGACTCGCAATTTGAGCAGAAGGTGAAGCTGATATAAGTCACCTATGTCTTCCTGAAGAAATAATGATAGTGGCTTTCAAGGTACCCTGGTAAGTATGTGTCTAAATATAAGAAATTTAAACTAAAATTAGTTGTGAAAGATTGACATCATGTAATAGGGAAAATGGCACGATACATACTTACCTACTCATTGTGTATACCTAGGTAGATATCTGGTAGATAATAGGTACCTAAGTATATTCCTACAAAAGTCGATTTACGCCCGTCTATTTTTAACGCTTGGTTTCCAAAGTTGTACCTCACCCGTTATTAATACTCGCACATGCAATCTTCCAACTGATTATTATGTATGATTGAACGCAATATGAGTCTAGTTAATACACAAGACTTCATCAATACATCATAAATAAACGACATCATATTATTCCTGTGAATGAAAAAGGAGTCCTTAGAGATATATGTATGGTAGGTAAGAGATCATATCTCGCCGAGACAGTAACAAAAACGATTAGTAACGTGGTTAGTAGTGTGGTTAGTTATGATTAGTAATATCAGAAGTTATGTAATGATCTTATAATATAGCTTGTATGGACGAACAGTGCACTTGTTGCGCGTTTAGTAGGTAACAGGTTTTTTGAAGTCATGGATGGACATGTGATCTAGTATAAGTCTAGGTAATCGAAGGGATGAGCTGAGCTAACCAAGAAGCAAGTTTACTCGAGTCCGATACCATTAAAAAGGGAGTAAAAGATGTTGTATTGTCTAAATTTCAAAATTTATGAATCCGCAAAGGTTTCTTGCGTGGTATATGTAAGCACTAAATTACGTCAGCACTCCTAGAGCCTGGTGTTACACAAGCTGACTTAACCAGATTACCTAAGTATAGATAATTATATAACATTTGAACTTTGAGTCAGACTTCCAACTTCCTGCAAACATTCTATTACATAACTCATCGTTGTACAGAATTCACACGACACCTGACGTCACGAGGGCTTAGATCTAGAGCGCTTCCATTAGGTATACGGTTAATCGTAGCCTTTGCTTATGTACCTCTTACATCATTTCCCTTAACATTAAATCTTGTATACCAACTTCTTGCCGCTAACTTTATTCTGTTTCAATTCCTCTAGACCACTGAGGATCCCATCTAGGCCACCTTCGCGGAGACTGAGCGGATGCACCTTGAGTTTACCCTGAGCAATTAGATCTTCGGTCACACTCCAGAACTTTGAGGCGAACTCAAAATCAGCAGGGGTGGGTTTCCAGTCCACCCCAAATTTCGTAAATGGCTCACCGACGGCGACGTACCCCAAAGTCATGGCAGTGGTGACGTCACTCCGAGGAAATTTATCGACGGGGAGCAGAGCACTATACTTGCCTCCCTTAGGGCCAATAGCTTGAGCAGATATCGCAGGAGAGGAGTGCTCTGAGATGCAATCGAAGACGTGAGCGATCTCACCATTGGTAACCTTGAGGATATCGGCTCCTACTGTCGGTGAGTTGTAATCGAAAACGTGGTCAGCGCCGAGGCTCTTGACAAGATCGAAGTTACGCGGCGAGCAAGTCGTGACAACTTGGAGATTGGACAGCTTCGCATATTGGATCGCTAGCGTGCCGGTAGCTGTACTACCCCCGTAGATCAGGATCGGAAACGGTTTCTCGGTCGGCGCGTTGGGCCAGGGGAGACCCAAGGATTGGTAAAGCCCTTGGCCAACTGTAGTGACGCCGACACCTAGCGTGGCTGCTTCCTCTATTGGCAGGTTGTCGGGAATTTTGATCGCAAGGCTAGGATTGACCACGATGTGCTCAGCAAATGCCCCTTCTTCAGGTCTGTTAGTATTTCCTATTAAAGATAGGTTAGTATATGGCTATCTAGTGAAGCACCTCATTTTCCTCGTTTATTAATACTCCCTTGTCTGACTACAACTTACCTCCATGAACCATACCAGCGATCTTGTCGCCGACCTTGATCGGCTTAGTAACATCCGGACCAATTTCCTCGACGATACCGGCATAGTCACATCCTATCGTGCAGCCAGGAGGTCCGTACTTGTCGATGTGCTTCCAGTCGGTAGGATTGAGAGCCACATAGGCTGTCTTGACTTTAACAAAGCCCGAGCGAAGTTTAGGAATGGGGGCGTTGGGATTTACCGCCCCAACTCCCTGGGCCTGGATGACGACAGCTTTTTGAGAAGACATTCTTACGAAAAGATCAAACTTTCTGCGATAATACTGAGATATAGAGCACGGAACTTAGTAAGGTGCCCGCGACGTGACGAGAAAATAGGCAGATTTCTCCCAGTATTTATGCTACAATCTGTGGTATAGATTCCATGCCACTTCAAGCAAGGTATAAGCTCGTCTACTACGTAAAGGCGGGGCGGTCCGCGGAGATTAATCTACAATAAGCCTAGTATAGTAGATATCTAGTAGGTACACTACCTAAACATGCAGTTGAGGGTCGTTTTTTTTTTTTAATGACGTGGGATGGATTTGATTTTGAGGTGGATTCTCAGCACAGCTGGTGGCGGCTGCCAGCATACCTTTTCAGTTACACCGTTGTTTTTCTGCTGACAAACGCGACAAACGCAACCGTGAAAAAATGGCTCTGGCATCAACGTTATCCTCTTTCGATTCGACATTGGATGATACAACATCGGATTGCTCGGATGTTCTGGTCGCTTATAAATCCCCCCAAAAACACAACTCCGCTCAGTCGTTAAATCCAGGGTTTACTCAATTACCTATTTTGATATACTCTACCTGAGCGTGACAAATCTCAACATTGGAGGAGCCTAGAAAACGGTATCCATGGACCATCATGTCAGCAACAACGCTAGGACTTTGGTCACGTGCCTCCACGTAAGCATCGTTTCGGAGATTAGGAGAATCGTCGGGTTTTATCACTAATCATACCTAATAATTCTCTCGTGCCTTCGGCATTGTTCTTTGCTAATTTCAGTGTAGTTTTTCATCGTATATAAATCTTCAACTACCCCGATGTCAGTATGTTTAATATCATTATGTTGAATAATATCAAAATATTCAAGACTTAATATAAATACACAATGGAAAGTATCGCTGTAATAAATATATCTCTCTTTTTCTTTTTTCAGTGGGCTAAGCTTTTTGAGCTATAGCGATTACCCGTTAGGTAAAGTTTAGTGGTAGAATAGAATTCCAAGGGCTCCGATCTGATCTCCACCATGCCATTCCGTAGTGGGGCCGTTTCCGACTTGGATAAATCCACATATTCCGCCTCGCCAATACCGGCACGGCAGCATCAAAACGATGGCAACTATCAAGTTAGTTACTTGACCACAAATATCCCCAATATTCATTTAGATACTGCAAATGAACTGATAATATTAAGGGAAGATTTTCAATGAATCAGTGAAAAGGTCACTGTCCTTGTTGAAAGCCATCTACTTCAACATCCATACTGGCACTGACCACCTTAGTTAAGTACCAGTACCTAGGTAGGTATATAGCGATATCCACCCGGCAGGTACTGGCAGTCAATCGTAGTTTCCTGTGTGAGTTATGGAAGGAGCTACCTTATAATTAAGTATGTAGGTTATTACTATTCTTACTGTTCTTGCCCAAAAGTTAGCATAAGAACAACCTCGAAAATTCAATACTGTGCTAGCATCCGCCCCCAGAACTCGTGGCCTCTTCTAATCACACTCAACACGACACAACAAAAAAACCACCTTGACTTACGCCGTGAATATTAATTTCTTTACATCTTCAGGCCATTCAGGAATGCGTATCGTCACTCCTTTTTCGATATTTTCCCATCGTCTTTCACAATTCGAACAATCAAATGCCGCCGCAAAATAACCCCACGGGCATCGATGCCCCGAAATCTTGGGGACCGGCTTGTTGGGAGGACGCCAAAGGTGAACTTAGGCAATTCTTGAACACCCACTCACCCTCCGCTATGCGATTAGCCCATGTCGAAGGACCTCACGCATCCGGGAAGAGCACAGGGATGCTGGAATATATTTGGGCGAGGACGCGATACTCAGTCCCAAAGCCGACGGTGATATACGTACCATCATTCGATCTTGACGCCTTCACACTATACGCATACCTTTGCTCGAAAGCCTGCCCATATATGACGTTCAAAGGAAACATTAACCTCGGAATACGCACAACAGATAAGAAACATCAACTTCACATCCTAACAAGCAGCGATTTTCGCACACTTATCTCAGGGAATCCTCCAATCAAGCTTCTAAGAAAATCCATCGTGTTCTTGTTAGATTTAGAACTTTTACCTACCGCCGATGGAGAACTTCTCTTTGTTGAACTAGCCCGATGGTGCTACGGCCGCCGGATGTGCACTCCACCCACACAGCACGAACTTACACTTATCACGATGGCCCCATTTTCTCGCCCGCCTCTTCATGATCTCTTATCCCAGGGTCTCGGAACGGCATGCCATCACATCTTGATCCCCTCCTCAAGAGACCGTCCTTCCCCTCCTCTCTCGGATTCTTCATTTATGGAAGACTCGCCGCCAAAAGGGTTATGGTACGAATGCGTGAAGACGGCAGACTTCACTAACTGGTTCAAAGAACTAGGCGAAGATACTTTTCTCGGCCGAAGGAGAACTAAAGAAATGGTTGCCTTTGATCGGGCCTCCATGTGGTTCCGAGCTAGGGTTGCCGAGGCCGAGACATCGGAGGAGAAGGCGAAGAAGTTTGTGGATGTCTTGGACGTGCGCGCTCTAATGGATGATCCTCAAGAGACAGGCTTGGTAGGCCCAGCGATAGTCGTCCAAACCGACGAGGAATTCAAGTTCGAGGGATTGTTCGACTACTACACTGAAGTCAAAGTATATCGCATTAGCGGTGATGCGCCAGACCTAGGAACTTTACTCGAAGCGATGGTAGATATTTACCCAAAGATAGTGGTTGTGGGCTTCAAGATCCCTGCTGTATTACGCCTTCCCGGAGTTGCCGCGATTGTTTCCTACGGAAACCCTGCCCCGGATTACGTATACGACGAGTCCAACGGCGAGATTAGCTATCAAGAGCAATTTGTATCGAGAATGGATATCCTAAAGGCGCGGGCGTACCAGATAAAGAATGGGGACGATAACTACTATATCCGAAGACGTGCTTTCCGGTTTTGCCGGATCATCACACGCGGAACAAAGGCTGAGGGAAAGCGTCATAAGAATGTCCCTAAGCCTGTAGAAATACTTCCAATTTCAAGCGCCCCCGCGTACGGCAGCGAATTGATGAGTCTATCGCTTAAGATCTGCGCCTCGGTAGACGACACGGACGGTCCCGAATTTCTACCCCCAACATCGAACAAAAGAAGACTACAAGAGATGTGGCGCAGGTTGGTCGAGATGGGTTGCCTACGAAGACCTGCTGGCTATCCCTCCCAGAATATAATCTCCGCGCCTCCTTGGCACGAACAGCGGACTACGCGAACGTTAGAGTTCCTCGACTCGCCCTTCAATGACGGCGAAGACGTCCCCCTAGCATCATTTCTAGCAAGGATTTGGGGCGCTCATCGCGTGACGACGAGACGGGTGATGATTCGAGTAGCTTTGCTCATAGATGCCGGCATTTCGGATATTTTAAAAATGGCCATCAATGCTCTGGAGCCAGGAATTGAGAATAAGTCCAAATTCAACCGACATATACCCAAGGCTGTCCTGGATAAATGTAAAGGAGTGGGCGACCGGAAATACGAGGGTAGCGTCTGGATAGCCCTCGGGCTGTTTCTGAATATGGAAGACCAAAATCTTCGTGGAACACTGGATGAAGAAAGTGCGCTTATCGAACCTGACTTCTTTGAGGATATTCTAGAGAATGTTGTTGCGCTTGAAGAATCGTTCGGGCTCACGGCATGTGAGGACGTCTTCCAGGAGACGATGCTCGCCAGCCGGGAGTTTGATTTTGTCCGCCGGGGCCTGACTCAGAGCTGGCTATGCAACGTCGTTTTCTTCAAGCGACAGGAACCACAAGTGGCCAAAAGCATGATATCACTAAACGAAGTGAAAATACAAGGATTGAGGACGTTAGATATTCCCGAGCTCTTCGAGAAAGTCTCGGAGAAGAGTGACTACATATTTGCCTTTACCTTGTTCCGAACTGCTTCTAACGAAGGACTCGCAGCAACAGCTCTAACCCTGGTCCAAGAGCAAGACATCCGGGCACTGGCAGGAAACCGAGATCTCACATACAACCGCTCGAAATATTGACAGCCGGACGCTCTATGTCGGGGGTTTTTAGTTTCAGCTCATAGGTAGAAGCAAGTTGATACTTGAATAGAATTCACGTATGATCTCGAGAACCTCTTCGTGCTGGTAGCTATCGCTATCTTGATGCCTTAATATTGAGAGAACAGCCACACCCACACAATCAACCCGCGACTTGATTTTCAACCAATTGTCATAAAAATTGGTCAAATTATATTGAATGAAACAACCCTCGAATAGTTCATTTGATTGGTATAAGATATATGTCAGATTTATAGTCATGATTACCTATTTGCAATATGTGCTCCTAAGTGAAGTAATGCGGGGCGCGGGGTATGGTGTGCTATAATTATAGCGTTGTCGCCCATTACAGTTTCAAGCAATGCAGCCCTGGAGGTGAATCAACCCCTTCAGCACAACTGTCCATAGGTACCTACATTCACTTATTCGCTGTGACGAAGATGATACCTCGCGAAGAGAGGCGATCCAAAGCGTACCTACGACAGGAAGTGCCTGAGATCCGATGCACCCAACATAGAGATTTACACTAACGATGGATCCATCCCCTACGGCCAACGCTTAAAGCACTACCTAACACCCCTATCTATCAACATTCTAAACCAATGCGTACTAGATGTGGTTTTTCTATGGTTCCCCTCTCATTAAAAGACGGTACCTACCAAAACTTTTCGACCTAATTGATTAGAAAGGCTCCGAATAGTCCTAAAATGGCAAGTGTTTGGTCACAGTTGTTAGCCCGGAGGTATGTAGCAACGACTTTTATTAATTAGGATATCCCAATCGAAGAAGTGACATTTGTGAATAAATATTGGAAATTTAATAGGCTCTACGATCTGACTATCGAAGAGCGCCATATGCGCATCTGCACTCCAGGGCTGCATGAATAGTGCCTAGGTAGCCCGTATTGAATCACTAACTGTCCCGAATATATAGTGCTTATCGACACCTAGCTTACTATATTTATAGGGGAACATATACATATAATTTTAATGCGCGTTGGATACTGCTGAGTAAGACAGCCACGTGTGGATACCTCATTTAGACAGTTGCCGTTTTTGGAAATGGAGGGCGGGCGGACACCTGCATGGGTAGGGTCTTATCTGTTATCGATAGCGCAACAAGTACAGAAATTTTGTGAAATTCTTAGTGGTGAGAGAAGAAACGGCTTCATATTTTTTCATATTTTTTCATATTTTTACATCCTCTACATTTTTCATATAGTAGCAGCATATCCGCCGCGTTCAAAATCGGAAATGCGCTCTTTCTTGTCGACGCCTATATGCCCGGCATGTCAATTCGCAACCAAGACACGACCAATTCTCCCACTTATTCCTCGAACATGGGCAAATCAAAGATTCTACGCCGGCGGACCGAGAACTCGCCCCTCCAGGATGGTACTGTCTGATCGCGTCGCACGTCCCGCGAGACGAGATTCTCAGGATCACGACGACACAACACCTCGCCGAAGGCGTGAAGGGCCGTTTGGTGGTATGAACCAGACATACGCCAACATTCGACAGCCTATATCAAAAAATTACATCCGAAGTAACAGCAACGAATTTAGAGGGGGCGGGGGCGGGGATAGGGGAGACAGGGGAGACAGGAGGGGTGGCCAAAAGGTCGATCGACGGACCAAGGCTATGAAAATGAGAGGCTCACTAGCGACAATACCATACGGCTATAGGACAAGAACGAAAGCGAACATGGCAGAGATAGCGTCCTTTGACGATTTCGATCTCCTACCCTCTGTCAGAGAAGCTATATCTCAAGATGCGTTGAAAGGGATGGTAGACATAAAACCTACTCCTATCCAACGTCTTGCCATTCCAGCTTTGCTAGGTCAAAATACTGGCCGGCGATCTTTTCAATCAAGCAATACCAGCTCGAGACAAGAATTCTTGCTGGCAGCTGAAACCGGTTCCGGCAAGACTTTGGCATACCTTTTACCCGTCGTCAATGCTCTCAAGAAGGCTGAGGCGACCGATCCTGCCATCGCAACTTACCAAGATTACTTCGCCAAGCAGATGGAAGCGATGAAGGAACCGGGATATACAGGACCCCGCGAATTCGATCCCCATCCTACTACAGCGAGACCAAAAGTTGTTGTGCTAGTGCCAACGGCCGAGTTGGTCGATCAAGTAGGCGCCGTTGCTAAGAAATTGTCGCATCTAATTAAGTTTAGAGCAAGTCTCTTCTCTGCTAATTTTTCTGCTGTGGTCATAAACGCGAATATGTACAGACCCACCGGGATCGATCTCGTCGTGTCAACACCTCACTTGCTAGAATCAATCGCGGACTCCGATCCTAATATTCTATCTAGGGTCACTCATCTGGTAGTCGACGAAGCTGATTCTCTCTTCGACCGTAGTTTTGCTCCGGTAACAACATCTATATTAGATCGCGCCTTGCCATCTTTGAAACAACTTATACTGTGTTCCGCAACGATACCCAAGAAACTCGAGAAGTACTTGTCTTCCGAATTCCCGGATATGGTTCGACTTACTACACCGAATCTACACGCTATTCCTCGACGTGTCCAACTTGGAGTTATCGATGTGGCGAAGGACCCTTACCGAAACAACAAGGACCTCGCCTGCGCCGACGCTATTTGGTCTATTGGCAAAGATGGGGCGCGTCACGAGGGTCCCGAACCCGGGGTAGTAGACGTTAAGCGCATCATGGTATTTGTCAACGAACGTGAAAAGACGCAGGAAGTAGCCGACTATCTCGTCTCTAAGGGCATCGACGCTGTTGCGCTTCACAGAGACACAGCCGAGCACCGACAATCGGAGATGTTGGGGTCCTTCACGACCACCGAGCCGATGAAGGCCGTCGCTGAAAAGCCAGCCATTCCACCCCCCGGCAAGGGACGAAGGATTTTGCCCAACACCAAGGTTATCGTGGCCACGGACTTGGCTTCTCGAGGAATCGACACGCTGGCAGTTCGCCACGTAATATTATACGATGTTCCTCACAGCACTATCGATTTCATACATCGGCTAGGTCGCGCAGGCCGTATGGGGAGGAGAGGACGAGGAGTCGTGTTGGTGGGCAAAGATGACCGTAAAGACATCGTGGCCGAGGTCAGGGAAAGCATGTTTATGGGCCAGGCGCTAATCTAGGTAAATATGGGCAACTATGAAATTAGCAATGTGCAATTATGTATAACAGGAACCTGTATATACCTGTATATCAACTCTACGAACTTGAAGATACCTCTGAACAATGGATGCTCTCCGCACGCTCGTATTACTTGTCTTCCATTAGTCTAACCCTATTTTTTTTTTTTAAAAAAAAAAAAGGCCACGAGATCGAAAGCTTGCTTAACGAATGACAACAAAGGTCCCAGTGCATACATGCTTTGATTAGGCTAAATGATGTAGAAATAAGGTAATGAGGTTGCACTACCCCAGGTTCTCTCGCGACCAAATACGTTTCATGAAGGATTGGCAGCCCTATCAAATTGCAAATCATCAACACGAGTTACTGAGCGGTTACTGTTGCGTTTTGCTAGATTGAAAGAGGAAATGAGGTTTCCATCCATGCCATTTATTCTTGCCATCTACCTAGTATTCATGCTGTCCCTTCTAGGTGAATTGAATAGGGGTTATGCTATAATTAACACCACGTAAAGCATCGTATACATTCCGACCACCTTCACCGTGAACCTATCGTATTGGAATAGTATACTTGTCTTAGTGTCCTTGTGAAGAAAAATCAATGCCTATACATTTCACTTCATATGTAGATATCGACTTTAATTTGGGGTAGGTCAATGGGTACAGAAGAATACATACTAGGTACTAGGTAAGATTCATGCGGGAGGGTGCCATCTGGCAAACCACAAATTTAAGAGAGATGATAGTTGTGCAGAGCAGCAGCACCTGAAAACTCGGAACTGAGGGACTTGACAAAATCTTCACCTCCTATGATCCGAAGACACATGTCTTCGACCCTTACACCGCTCCCTACGTACGTATTCTTGCAGCTTCCTATCTGAAGAAGTAGATTTCTGTCTTAAGTGAGGCCTCGATAGAACCCATTAGTTATTCTTCTCTCAACTAGTCTATCATTGCTACTGCCTAAGAACTTATTAGTTATGGTGGTAACACCGAGATGTCTCAATATGGAGGCAGTATAACACATTTAGGAAATCTATGTGGATCTTAATAGGGGTCTAGGTTTCTGTAGACCCCTATTCCCCAGCAAGATTTAAGTCAAAGACCCTGGATCTTCGTAGTCGTTAGCTAATTATCACTAGTGTGAATGTCATTATGATCTATATGATGGAACACAGGTGGCTTAGGTGCTTGTCTATTCCTGCGGATGCAAGGTTGTAATAAAGGAAGGGATGGATTGTAAGACACCAGATTTACTACAATGACGCGGAATCCGCTCCGTATATTTAAATGACTAAGAGCTCAGATTATTTTATGGTTTGGCTTGGAATGTCTACCTCGTAGTGAATCATTGCTGATGGGCGTATATCCCTAATTTTAGTCAGTTACGTACCTGTTAGTATCCTCTAAAGACTGATCAGGTCTCTTTACCATCTTCGATACCTAGGTATGCATTAGGACAGACTTTTTTTGATTGGCTGTTTACCTATTCAGGTATATATCCCAACATTTTCTATCTTATGCACTTTGTGCAGGACTACGCTCTTTGACTTAATGTCTACGAACCCGTTTCCTGATTAGCGATGGTAAAACTTGCCGGGAAGGTGAGCAAAGACTGCAGTTTTTTAGTTGCCATTTTAGCCACACCGTTGCATACCAAAACTGCGGCGGCGGGATCGCCGGAGGCTCAGACGTTCACGCTTGCCACCCATGTCGAGACTCGGGGGCTAGAAAGCATTCCATTGGGAAGCCTTGGGGAAAAGCGTTGAACCAACAAAAAAATCCTAGCTACCTAGGCAGGTATGTATCATAAAACGAAGCAGGTATTGACGAATAGAAAACCTCGATATCCGCTTCGGTTGCATTCGAGCCTTCGCACGATCAAACCTAACAATGGATGTTTTACTGGTCAGCCTGGTCTCCAACAATGCTGGTAGCGCCCTTAGTCAGATCGTCGACCTGAATTCCTAACACATATTAGTAACGGAATTTACACAATAGCTGAAACCTAGCCAATTAGCGATGATTGATTGCTGGTAAAGCTGGTAGTGTCCCCGCAGAGATTTCTTTTTCTCTACTAAAATATAACATTGTTAGTCTTCATGACCTGTCAGTTAATTGAAGAAAATAATGCAACTATCTGTTGAATAACTCATGCATCCCCTGCTTCCTAGCATGCAGAAGACCTTTATCCACTCAGATTTCACTGCCCAAATAAGTATACTAAGTAAGTAGTGAGGTCTGCTATTAGGTAAGGGTGCATATTGGGATTAGCAAGCGGAGATCTTTACAGCAACACAGAGCTTTTAGGGAGGAGATGTGTAGCGTGTGCAGCGTCGATGAAAGCTTGTTCAGGATTCACCGCAAATCATGGCGGACCCCGGCGTGGATCCCGCTAATTCTTGACCTTTCCAGCGACCTCCTTTTTCTATGATGGACAATGCCTCGAAAAAACTTAGTCTCATGCCCGACGCTGAAACTGATCTACGTTTAAACGTTTAGGACATGTTCTTGGTCCATGAATAAGTACCTACAATTAGAAAACCCGGATTAATAACAATGCTGACATACACGTATGAAACTGAACGATTTACTGAGATATGATAGGTATCCGGAATTGTTACGCGGTAATGCGATGCCGTCGTCTAATCTCCGAGACGATGACGAAGCCCACTTAGTCGCGTTTACGCTCGGCCGCCTCTACCACAGTACACCATTTGTTTCCTTGGTTTCATCAATGTTCCTAGAAACTTGAAATAGGTGTTGGTTAAATTAAGGATATGGATAAGGTTAATACGAATTTATGAGCTAGAGATGTTCGCGAACTAAATGCCAAGACTGGAGGTTGCATTGGAAAAGGACCCCAAAGCCAAGAGAGATGAGGATGGAACCTAGGACGGAGGGTACCTGGTAGAGGTATGGTACCTATAGGTAGGGGTTATGGAATCATAGACCAGTCTTAGGCCAATGATGAGATTTTCCATCCCCGAGTGCTAAGACTTTGCCAATCAAAGATTGTCATAAGATTGCTCGCTAAGGTCAATCAGTGATAGCCTCCGGGACCCATTGGCACCCATGGATCTCTTAACGACGGGGACTTACTATTTTCGGTGGTCTTGGCACTTATTGTGTCAGATCGCCGGTTTCTCCCCTGTTCTAGTGCCATTCAATTGGCCAATGAGAGGTTGAAACAAGTGCTTCAAGCCTCTCCCCCATATTCTGGACGTCCCGCCCTGCCTCAGATCTTGCTGAAACGTCGCGAAATCCTGCCTACGCCATTTTAGGCCGCTCTGCCACTAAATGCCGCTGAGAACTCCAACCTGTTATCACGAAGACCAAAAAATTTCAGCAACTGTAGTGCGACGACACGTGTGTTTTGGACCCTGTCGCCTACCCAAGAGAGGCGCCTCGAGCGCCAAGCCCTTGACAACTCTTCAACGCTGGGGCTCATTTCGTCATGGCCCCGGCGGGAATGCGGTCGAAGGCTAGTATGTGGAATATCTAATGGCAAATGTGTATAAGTAGCCAAGAAACTCGCGATAATTCAGACGATTTTTTCTTCTTCTCCATCCCGTTCTCAGCACTCTAAAGCATCCGCTTCATTTTTCTTCATTCCATCTCTTTGCTCTACTTCGTGTTCATACCCTGGTGGCCGGTCTACCGTTTTCAACAATCACTCATTTACATCGATCCAGTGGACGTTCATTGAACAATTTCAGCTTTCGCCTTTTCTAAAAACCACCAGTCAAAATGAAGTTCCTCAACATCCTCGTTCTCGCTACTGCCGCCACCGCCGCGGTGATGCCCCGTCATCACGCCGGCCAGAAGGCTAACGGTGGCAAGAGTGAGTTTTCCAACGGTCTTGATCGCTTCCGATATGTTTCTAACGATCACCTGCAGATGTAGCAGCTGCCGGTGCCAATGCTGGTGCCAACGCCAATGCGGCAAATGTCAACGCCGCCGCCGCTGGTGCTGCCGGTGCCGCCGGTGGAAAGGCTGCTAAGGCCAACAAGGCTAACGCCGCCGCCGCCGCTGCGTAAGACGCTCTTGCTTGATACTGTTCCCGATCATTACTAATTATGAGTTCAGCAACGCCAACGCTAAGCGACACCACGCCGGACAAAAGGCCAACAAGGGTGCAAAGGGAGCAAAGGCCGCCGCCACCGCCAATGCTAATGCCAAGCGACACCACGCTGGACAGAAGGCTAAGGGAGCGAAGGCGAAGGGCAACAAGGCCGCCGCCAAGGCTGCTGCTGCTTCTTCCTCTGCCGCTGCCGCCGCCGCCGCAGCTACCTCCGCAGCTGCTGCTGATGCTGCCACCGCTGCTTGTAAGCCCAACAATTTCCTACCTCGCCAATGACGGAAAAGCTAACCAATTTTCAGAAATTTAATAGCCTCTTGCATACGCTAGCTACGAGGTGTGGATTCTTGGATTTACTGGGGCCCACAATGATTCCCGGGCTGTCGACCTAGTGTTGCACAAGCAGCTCGGGATGTTCATAGGAAACTATAGATTAGTGCGCATGAGCAGAGTGTACATACAATAAGGAATGAAGATAATGGGCGAGATCGTCTACTGGATATTATGACCTGTCCCTTTGAACTTTATGTGATTTTGCAATATTCGACCTTTCTGGTGCGGCTTATAGTACCTACTCCGTATTGGCAAATGTAAATTGTGGGAACGGCTGGAGGGTTATATAGCTGATTAGCATCGATGGTATTGGTCAGCGGAGAACCGAGATTAACCATCAAAAGATATAAGGTACATCCCGATACCTAGGTATTTTCTAGGCAGCTAAGTCCAAAGTGCAGGCTGATGGAGTCGGGCTCGGAGTTGATATGTGATATGCGATTCTTGATTAATATTCATTAGGTACGAGTACTTACGCCAACGGGTGAGACATCTCCATTTTGCCACCGGTCATATACATGGTAGATACCTAATAAGTAGACGATTTGCTTTTTTATCCTCACCTTCTCAACCAGGCACGTAGCGACGCCACACCGTCTCTGACCGCTCTCCAACAATTACGATTAGGTATGATTACGCAAACGTTATATGTGATATGTCGTTGACACCAATTCAGAGAAAGGGTACCTAGGTCTTTACCACCATGTTGAGATTGCGTGCTAATAACCCAGATGCATAGTTGCGTAGCAAAGAAGACGTTTGAGAGTCCAAGTTGTGGGATTTTTTTTTCAAGAAGTAATGCAGTATTTTTATGGAATTGTGAGAGGTAATTGTGATTATGAAAAGGGGTTTGAGCTGCACGTGATATATGTGATTATATAACAAGAGAGTACTCCAACGTTACGTAATATTTGCATCTTTTGGGGGGAATTCCTTAATAATCAACACGTGACGTGCTTTGACCTCTCTGCCAACCTTGTAATCAACTACGCCCAAAAAAGAACTTGCCTCGGCATCCCGCACACTACATCCACCACATCTACTTGGTACATTCCTACCAACTTGCAGTCATGAAGCAATTCGACCCGAGATATCTTGTCAATACAACTTTCGATTAGATTCATGTTCTATGCCATAGGCTTCTAAGACTCCTAATCCAAGTCTCCTCCTTAGACACCCCTATCTGGCTCCTCACTCCTCATAAACCTCGTGCATTTCGTGTACTTCGTATAAGATTGAGCGATCTGACTCGGGTACGTAAATGAGTCGATGCCAGCTGAAGCTGATCCCTCTTCACATCGATATCACGAACTTCCTATTCCACTTTCGGCTTATCCAATCACAAAGTGAACCTTGGTGCCGATAGTTATCGATGTCTTTAGAGGTCATATATGTAACTCGACATGGGGTAAGAAGCCTCACTTCCAAGTCCTAAACAAGCAATCTTTTCTAAGTCTAAGACCATCCCATTTCACCAACCCTCCTGGTTTGTTATACTAAGCCACTAGGGATTCATCTGCTCGAATGAAGGCTTACTTTTCATAAGTTCCGTTCTCAATGGACCGTTGACCCGTCCACCGGCAACTATTCGTCCTTCATCCGCTCCCCTACCGGTTTACCTACTGATCCCGCTCTCACATCTCATGGCGTTGATCAGGCGAACCAATTAGCCACTCAATTACTGAAACTAAATCCGCCCATAGAACAGGTCTATTCTAGTCCTTACTATCGATGTATACAGACTATTCAACCATTTGTACGCAACCTGAAGCTTCAGACCCAATCGTTTGGTAATGTCTCGGGAAGTACTCCTAAGATTCGCGTAGATCTCGGACTTAGTGAATGGTATGGCTTGGCGCACTTCGATCATCCGTCGTCTGCACCCCTGAATGAGCTGCACACATTCTTCCCCGAACTTGATCCAAGCTATGTCTCCGGTCCAGCCCCTTCACGTCACGGGGAGTCACTACCGCAGCTGCACGATCGAGTTGCGAAAGCTATCGACCTAATCATTAAGCGTAGCGACCAAGAGGGCCACAAGGCCGTCATCTTATCTACTCACGCGGCGGTAGTAATTGCTCTCGGACGTGTTCTAACTGGAAAGATGGAGACAGATTTTGGCGCATTTACTTGTGGACTTAGCAAATTCAAACGCCAGGCATCTATCGCCAGTCAAGTATCTCTAAGTTCTGATGGCAAGACCGGAATCACAGTCCCCGCGACGCGGGATCAAAGGAGAGTCGGGGTAGAAGTAGAATCTAGAAAAACCCAGTTAGAAACTAATCCTGCGAACAACGCCGATCATCATCAATACGAATCACCACAACGTAGCCCAGGATCAGCAGGAAGAGACGAATCTGGGCTTTACGGAACCTGGACCTGCGAGCTAGATTCTGATTGCAGTTTCCTCAGCGGTGGTGAGGAAAGGGGATGGTGAGTGTGTCTTGTCTGGGTTTTCCCCTTTCGGCGATCCTCTGGCAATTAGCTGAACAATCATAGGAAATTCTCTGGCGACGAATCATTCATCGAAACAGATGACGATGGCCTGTGGCTACCGACGCCTTCCAGATCTGATACGGCCGTTGGCAGCCACGACAGCCACATTGACCCAGTAGTCGGGGCTCCAAAGCTCTAGTCTTAAGGCTACGCGAACCAGTCGCTAGCTTGAATATGAGAACCCGCAATTTGCGCATGAATAAAGTGTTTAGCCAAACATTGCCTAGACTACTAATGTCTTAATCCGGCGGAAGGTCTGCGACACCTTCAGACTTTTCCACATCTTCGCCGACCTTCCCGGCAATGTTTATATGCCAAGAAAAAAAATCGCCTTCTGCTCTGAAAGCTCCAATCGGTTTTACCACATAAAAGCTTCGTCCAACAGTTTCTCTGTATTTCAGTGTCACCGTAGCACGATAACGGCTGTCAACGCCGCCATAATGTCGGCGTTCTGAGACCGGTGTCATAATTTCTTGAATATGTGGCGTATCACCTGACCTGACATATCTCAAATCGAGGAGCCTCAAAGACTATTGAAACATCTAGTACCCCTTGAGCCGTGAGCCGAATATAATCGTATTCATAACGGACGACAAGGGATGCTAGTCAAATCAAAAGGACAACTCTACCGCTACAGCTAGAGATTGAGACAAGTCTTAAGACGTGTACATGCTCCGTGAGGGTTCATTCTTCTGCCATTTATGATATGTCACAATCAGTGCACGTCTCGCAGCCAGCCAGTTCTATCATCGTGCAATAAGCAGTACCTGTATACGTATCTACAAATCTACATACGTGTTCCCGATATGGACTGGTCTGCGGACGTTTACCAGATCTTGGCTTTCACCCCGGACAAGTGCTCACCAAAGGCTTAAAAGTATTGTGCGCTAAAGCTATTTTCGACGGGCCGTAAGTCTGTGCTCTTCACAAGTCAGATTTCAATCTGGCGGGATGATTCAATGTCTGTTCAAGGCTTGGTAGCTACAGAACCCTGGGAATCAGTCTGGAGAAACCTTGCGGTTTAGCTTCGACATGTCTCAGATGATACCCGCCGGCGGTGCCCTTTTTATCCAATAATTTCGTCCAGCTGCTAGAATACCCGACGCTGCAGTGTCGTATCATAATTCCTATTCGTATACTCAAGTATATTCCTACCTTAGCAATCCATTGGTTAACTAAACAAAATAAACACGGGAGGGGAAAAGGAATACAACAAGGCTCAACGGCATCGGTATTCGACCCGCAGCGTTGGAGGCAGGAATTAACCAACGCCATCGAAGCTCAATAATTACTTAGTCGCCACGGTATAAGCCAGATCAGCTCGCGGTATCATCTCATTTCCGTGTATTAGTTTTTGTTACCGACAAATTAGTGAATAGCAAGTTAGGAAGTTGAAAAACGGGGGGTGGGCAAAAATAATATCTAGAGATATCGGCGCTGTCGTTCCACTCGGCTTGGCAGGCCAAGTCACAAGCTCGTCAAACTATGCGCGGACGCTTCCAACCAACATAAAAAATGTGATTTAAGTGTCATTGGGGTCTAGTTACAGATGAATCCAGTGCAGGGGGGCCAAGGGGATACAACCTACAGACGTTCTAGCAACTTTGCCCGCGGCTTTTCGCTGGCTTTTTATCCTCTTGAGCCTAAGGGTGGTTCACTTCGTACTTAGAGATGCCCCATGTTCTGCAAGAGTATTCTAATCCGGCAAGAGCCCACTTCTCATGCATAATTTCAACCGCCTGTTCATAAGTGCAGGGCTATGTAACTAAGGAATCTTTTCTGCAAGGAATGAAGATATAGCCGAGTTAGGTAAAGATTATCTTGGAGCCGACTATTTATCTTTACCCTGCCGGCCCGAGAGTCGAAGAGTCGAGACCAAACATACCCCCACGGCGCCGGCGACCCAATGAGATGCCGCATAGCCCCACGACCGCGCTTATGATGGTGATTAAAAAGCAGTCTTACCGCGCGCGCCTTGTGGGTTTGAGGCGGTATTAACATCTCATAAGGTGAGAATCCTATTTACTTTTTTTTTAATTCGCAAGAGGCTAAGCCTCTTCTAAAGACGGGACACCCATAAGACGTTCTGCTGAGTGGTTGGCAGGATGGCTGGTTCTTTTCGTGCGCTGTCTAACACAGAATCCTCTTCGCAGGCTGACAGCACACATCTTGCACAATTACACCTCCCTCTGTTCCCACCGCAATTATTCAGCGCATAACCGGCCCGCCTATCTTAATCCCCTCCTCGGTTCGCTGCCCCTGGGCTTTCTCGGAGCCACCATTGGTCTGCTGGTCCCGACAGCTTGGGAAGCCTCCAGAGTTACCAGCGAATGGCGCAGCACGACACATAAGGTGCCGGTCACAATGCAAAATCTGGATTAGCTGAACTGAGCAGCAAGGATAGAAAATCAAAATCCCGAAATGCTAAAGTTTTCCCCTTCTCGGGTGGGGGGAGGACCGAATTTCATGGCTGAAGTTCTGAAGTAATCGATCTTTGTACTACTGATGTCGAAGGCGCATCTGGTGTCGTACCTAGTACTTAGGTATATCAGTTTGGCAGGCTCTGAATCCCGGATTGGCTGTTCTATGCATGATCGGACACCATCGATGTACTTACGTAGCGCCTTGAAACAAGTGCGTCAGGGTACCAGGTTTGTCGAGGGTAGCCTTAGCAAGACTCGAGCCCCCCTTGCGCCGTGATCGATCCACGAATTAGGGTTGGATTGGCTCTCTACTTGGACATACCGCCACTAGACCAAGCGTTGTCATTCTACATGTCATTCGTTCTCTTCCTTCCATACCACCTCGGCTACCCATATATGTCGAATTTGTATTCCCCAGCGTAGAACGACTTAATTCTCCGCAGCCGTTCATGTCTCTCATGTAGCCACCAATCTCCTGACTAGAGAGGCTAAGATAAAAGAAATCCCTCTAACGATATACTCTACCGGACGAGACAAATAGGCGTACCTATCAATTCAAGCCGTGTTTGAATCTCGGAACTAGAGAGACAATCAGCAATAGTTTCCCCTCTAGTGGCACCCGGGGTGTTTGTTTGTTTTTCAGGTTGCTTCTGAAGAGGCGGATCTACTCTTCAGTAGATGTGGCCCTATGCGTCGGGAAGTTGTTGGTCGTATATTAAACACAAGGGTGGTGCTTGGCTGACCCCGGCCTCCACTTGCTCGCGCTTCTACATCGATTCAGGAGTCATAAATAGTCTCGCTCCCTTCACGCTCCGCTCCATAACTAGCGTTCTTCATCATATAGCCCAAATTCTTAGTCGTCTGCCCTTGCTTTCTGTGAGGTTATCCTCGGTCTAGTTTCTACGGAATGCGAGCTCAATACAACATCAACGCAGTAAAGATGGAGTCGATGACTGTTCAAAGGAAGACAAACCTGGATTCCTCGTATCCGCTCCGTACGTTGCAACCCCAGTCATCTCAACTGAATTTCGGTCGGCTTCCGAGCCCTTTCGGGCACAAAGGAGCAGATGGTGCGATACAACGGACTCCCATCCCGGAGCCGCCTTATTCTCCCATCAGTAATAGTTCTCGCGCTTCATTCTCTCAAGCATCGTGTGCGGACTCCTGGGAAGTGATCTCAACCGCTCCCTCATCTCCGGAAACCCCACACTCGAAATATGAACTCGACGACACACCCATTAAACTTGAGTCGATCCCATCTCATCGAGGGAATCTCAAGCACAGGCGTGATAGCTTAAATGAATCTTTCAAGGAACTAAAAATTCCTCCGGTCGAACTACCAAGTCTCAATTGTCTCCTCCCCCCGACTAACCATGGCAATAATCACACTTTTTGCCCAAGCGCTAGGCCTTTAAAACAACATCGTCCTAGCCCGGTGCCCAAGATTGAATACACACCGCCGAGCAGACCGTCATATTCTCTATCTGAAGATCCCATTGTCCAATGCCTCAATCTATGGAGAAAGGAATCCGGTGATGCGAAGGGCCTCCTTTCGAAACCAAGAAACAGGGAGGGGTCTTCGCTCTTACAAATAGACCTGGATTTTCGCGAGCCAACATCAGTCCTCTATCGCCAGAAGCAGCAACCCTCGCCACAAGTCTACGACTATTGTCGACAGTCTTGTCCTCAAGTTGCATCTGACAGAGAAGAGAAAGAGCCACATGATGACCACGATGACCAGGACGATTTGAAAAAGACTCCGCACAACAATACTAAGTATTCATTAGAGGAAATGGACTACATCCGATTCAACAGATACGAGGAGAAGCTCTCCTGGGAGGAGGGGAAAGACCGCTTCCGAATAAAATTCCCTGCGGCTAATAAGAAAATGAACCGTGCGAGGCAGGGTATCCAAGGCGTCCATTACAGAGACAACAAACACGTCCCCTTACTCGTAGACAGAGGGAGAACATTGGTGTTCTTAGAAAACGGCCACGTCAAAGCCACCGAGGCAAAGGTCCGAGATCAAAAAGACGACAAACCATACTACAGTCTTACGTACCTGTACCCCGAACGGGCTTTGCTTTACGACTGGGTGCCGGATAAGGTTAAGCAGACCGCGGCCCATTTTGGTAAGTCTCAGGATACGTCTGTTTTCTCGGGCCATATGGATGGAATCGCTAACAAATATTACTAGTTAAGGAACGTGCCGCGCAGAGAGAGGCAAATAAACGCGAGCTCATGAGGACTGGCAAATGGAGAGAGACGGATGATACCGGCGAGTGTGCTTGCTGCCCGAAGCCGGACCGCAAGAGGGACGAAGCAAAGCGATCCGTCCCCAGGCGCTCAGGTGGATCTCGTTTTTCGCGGCCGACACAGACGCGCAGCCGGAGGAGGCTGTTCGACCTCGCGCAAAACGGAATGAGTATATCGTATTATTCTCGCGAATACATGCATGCTGAGGCCCGGCGACGAAGATTCGAATCTCAGAATATCTAAGAGCACATTCACAAGCACACCTGGGCATACAGAAGGCCAACATACGACACTACCTAAAGTATCGTCTCGTACTATTCGCCTCATCCTAGATGGTATATACCCACCTATCATTCACTTCAACTTTTACCAATTTTTTTGTATTTACCTATTCATCTATCGACAAAAAACTCGATTTCGGCGAAACGCCAACTAAATCTCGCCGACTACCTATAGACATTGGATACTGCCGACATGGTTGTATCTACCTATTCACTTATCAATTTCATTCCTTTACATATTATTCAACGGATGATGGCGGTGGACTTGGCAGGGATAGGGAGGCGGTAGTACAACAAAAAACTCGAAGGCGCATAGGGGGACTAGGGGAGGCAAGGTATAGGCAGGAGGTCGGAGGAAGGAAAAGGGGGACGGGGGAGGTATTACTGTTACGAAACTGGGCGCTTTGGGAATAAACAGAACCAAACTGATTGTGTGTCTGACATGGGATATGGATTAATGAGCGATGGAAACGGGTTATGGACATGGGTCAAATGTACTACTACTACTATTGCCTACCTCCTTTTTTGGGGTTTGAAGCGTTTCCGAATGTTTTTTTCTCTATTTCTCCCCGAAGTCCCCGACGTCTACTTGTTACTACGGGGTATTTTCATATTTAGACTTCGGAGGACTTACCTATTCAGTCGGTCGATCGGTCAGGAAGCACTTGTTTGTAGCGGACATGCAAACATACTTAAACACGGGCAGCATCAAGGCAGGGAGGTTATTCCGTCAGGGTAAAATGGTTGGGGGGAAGGCATTTAGTTAATCATTTGCAAGCATATCAAGTTGGTTTTCTGATTGACCATCAGTCATTTCTGATACTTGCCTCCTGCAGTTGAATCCCTCGTATTTTTGGTTATCTACCGCCTCCACGATCGTCGCCTACAGATTGATGAATCATGGGGTGTTATTCACTTGCCCCGGGGTTCAAAAAGCCCCCGTGCTATATTGACGCACTGCCAATACCATACATATCACGGTGAAGGTGAGCCTCGGGACAAATCTAGAACGTCGGGTGATGCAAAGGGTATGTGATTTTGTCGGAGACTGGCCGGAATCGCCAACTGTGCTACCCTCTTTGCGCGAAGCGTTCAGGCCTAAGTTTGCCTGACGGTGCTACCGCGCCAATTAGAGTCGTTGCTATCTCACACCTCCTCGCGATCGAATTCTGCTCGTACAATTGTCGCGCAGAGAGTGTTCGGACCACTCGGAAGTCACATGTAGAACATGTAGATCGGGGAATATAGAAAACTAGGGCGACATGTTTGCTTGAACCCTGCCTATAAAAGTCTCGGCATAGTCAGATAGACAAACCACTTTTTCTCTCCCTCGCGGGGTTCATATGCCCGTGACGCCTGTCCTCGGCGTTTAATTCTTTGCCGATACTTGGATCCAGAATGTCGGGTCACCCCGTAGACCAACGCGCGTTCCACCAAAACCACCCATTCGCAGATGCTAGCGCAAATTTCGCGATGCCCGGGTCCCGCAGGATTGCCGCGCGGCATTATATTGCGCTGCCGTTATGCTCGCAACGATACCCTTACTAGTTCCTTGTCGCGAATTCCCGGTTAGTTCGGCCGATGTATGTGGTGAACCTGCCGTCCTTGCCCTTATCGTTAAAGACTGCCTCGTCGTCGACGTTATCCGCTAGATCGTACTCCTCGAGGTCCGAAGCATTGCCGGTTCGGAAAGAGTAGGGATTTTTATCGAATTCGTCGTCCGAGGCAACTTCATCATCAGGGTAATCTGCGGTATAATAATTCTCGGCTACAACAGAGTTAGAAACATTGATAACCTGGGTAAAAGTGGTACATACCGTTCTCGTCCTCTTCATCTTCGGCCCACTCCTCTTCGCTGTCGCCGTCATCTCCGTAGAAGTACTCGAGCTCGGGATCTGCTTCAATTACTAGAACGCCGATCTTGTGTGCCGGTACGTGATCTCCTATCTTGCTGGCTGGAACACGCTCGTAGGTCTCGATGACATAGTCCCCGTCTTCGCTGTCGCTAATATCGACGTTGGCATCGGTCATCTCCTTGTCGCCCGAGACGGAGTCCTGTGCTTCCTCGGGATGTCGTTCAGCGTAGCGTTTGATAGGCTTAGGTTGGAACTTGAGATGAGTCTTTGGGGGAGATCGAAGCTTATTCTCTTCTTCGGCCTTTTGGAGATTAAGACCAATCTGCTCCATAGTAAAGGCGTTCATCTCTGCCGTCATCGTATCCAAATCGACGTTCCATCGCTCCTTTAAGGATTTAGGGAGATCGGCCTTGTAATTACCATCGGTGGCCTTCTCATCGCCTTTCTTGTCCTCCTTCTTGAGATATTTTGAAATACCAGGTTTCTTAGGTTTTCGCGGCTCGGGAGGCTCCATGTCTATTTCCATGCTCGTGTCCGTTGCGGTAGTCGATTTGGATGCAATTGCTTGATTGACCTCATTTGTAAGGGCTTGGAATTTTTGGATAGGACTAGCAGATATCTGCTTGATTTTGCGCTCAACGAATAGTGCGGGCGCAGAGCGCTTTCGAGAGACACCTCTATCTGATCGACTAGATAGGGAAGACGAGGCTCGAATCATGTCTTTTCTTGACATGTGAAATCGCCGTGGTTCAGACACAAGATCGGTAGAGCCAGTTGATTTAATAGAGGCAGCATCGGCTGCTGATTCCGTACCAATGCCATTATTGGTTGATGCATCATCGGTAGCAGCTCCTGGCAGGGTAGGAACTTGGAACGTAAGGGTGTTGGAAGAGTTCGTGGTAGAGGGTGAACTATTGTGCGACGACTGTGAAGAGGTATGGATTATAGGGTTCTGAGGAATATCGAGGAAGGCGGATTTTTCTTCTTTTCGTTGGTAGACAAAGGCTTCACTTCGATGTCGTTTGTTCTCTTGGACGCCTAAAAAGGACAATCAGGATTGATTTCTTTCACATTATATAGATATTGATGCTGATTTATTTCAAATAGGCGACTTACGAAGGAATGAGACGGGCGTCTCCTCTGTAGCTTTTCGCTTTACACGAATGAGTTGCGGCGGCACAGACATGACGACCCGAACGATTTAAGCAGATACTTGGAGTTTGAGTATAGTATATGCGAGAAAGAACGACGCAATAAATCTCGATGTTTATTGTTTGTTACTGCATGATGCTGTGTCAATGTTGAGGAAATGTGAAGTTAGAAAATGACCAAGGTGGGGCAGAGAAATGCGACTGTCCTTTGTTGTGTGACCAGTGTCGCCAACTGTGTCGGCTCGAAAGTGAAGGAACCCATAAAAAGAGCTTCTACCGCCCGGCAGAATTGCGGGGACCTAGCTAAATGCGGCTTAGTAAATATCAGGGAAGCTATAGGTAAGGTCTCCATTTTAATCCTTATCGATAAAACTAAGCGTGCTAGGACAAATCCAGCTGCCAAGGTATGCGGGCATGGGAGAGTGTGACAACGGCCGCAGCCCGCCGGTTCTTTCCTTTCTGCATCCTCAGATGTTTACATTCAAGGTTTCTTCCATTACCACCTAAGAAATTGACAATTCGCGATTGCCGTCCTATGCAGCTGTGTAACTAAAGATGGTGGCGGAGGACCTTTTGTTCCGCTCAGCCGTGTCAGCTATTCTTTCTTGATTTCTCCTTTTCATCCTCCCAACTCTCAACACTCCCAACACAAATCACACAAATCGACATCACCTACCACCCTACTTTATCTCCGCCACAAAATCAACATAAGCAATAAAATTCTAGTGCACCTACACACTTATACGCTATATATAATATTATGTATTACTGACCGAGTCAACAAAGGTGCCTCTTTCTCCACTTCTCCATCTTACATCTGAAATCATACGCTATCATCCTGCCATCTCACCTTTCGACCATCCACGATGAGTCTAGTGTTGCACGATTCGCATCCCATCGCTTTTGTGGGAACCTTAGTCAACTAAATTTACATCATACAACTGGAACTCGGAATAGTCCATGATAAACTAAGGATTGCCATAACCCCCTAGCTTGTACATACAGCTTGTGCGAGCTGTGGCTCTGTTTCCAGATAACGACAAAACTTGTCTCTCACCTCTCTTACTCTTACGTACAAGTACATACCACATACATATGTGCATATACATGTATGTATGTACACGTACAAACGGCGTGCCGCAGTGCAAGAAACATCGCGATCATCCAATGGGAGGCACGAGTGTCTATACCGCCTAGCCAACTCTGCCGGCATGATTGATAACCTGTCACCTCGGAGTTCTACACTCTACATCCATGATCTCCCGCATCTTGCCTATCAAATATCACATATAGCTTAGCGAAGCAAGTCTCAGAGAGCTCCGAGAGCCTTGGCTCTTTCGAGCTTGGTTCGTCCACCAGATGGACCGATCCAGACAAGCGTAAGGCATGCGTCAGGACGACGCAGCTGGCTAAAGCTGGCCTTAATCAGGACCACCATCAGGACCACCACCATATCATAGCTGCATACCGGTAAGTAGGTCTGCAGGTAGGTCTACAGGTAGGTATCTTTATGTATCTTTCTGCTTGTCTCGTATGATGGATGCCGCCACGGCTCTAAAATTATCCATATATACAATCCCAAAGCTGCCCTCTATTCCCGATTGCTATTATTTCCTCCTACTTCTCTTCCATAACCTACCTTAGCCCTAGGTAGTTAACTTCCTTGCTTTGCCTCTTCTCAACGAAGTCGCTCTCCTTGTCCTTGTCTCATTAAAAACTGCCAATCCGGGATCTCCAAAGAAGCTCATCAGCTATAATCACCGAACTGTAAGCCGCCAGTTGAATATATGCCAGAATCCTACTTGTCTATTTGCATAAGAATATCTATCACCAAACCGCTAGCACGCCCAATTGCAAGTTGCGTATATCAGAACTCGCGAAGATTATTATACCAAATTCTTTATACCTATTTGTTCAATTTCCATATCCTGTGCCCCGCGATAAAGTACTAACAAGAAGAGGCACACAGTTAGGTCTTAATTTCTTGCCGGCAACGTTGGGTTATTTCACCCGATTCGATTGACCTCCTTGGACTGCTCCCGACAGTTCCTAAGCTCTCTCTTGCCTAACTGCTTGTAGGCTTAAGTTTATGCAACAGCAACCGAAGAAACGGCAGCCCGGTGCAATTGATGGCCTAGACATCATACCCAAACTACCAATATCCTAATTTTATGGAAGCCATCGTCGAACCTATACTTGTCAAGCCGACTATCTCGTACTCAACCGACCCTCGACAAGCCTCTATCAAGCATGAGCCCGTAATAATACAGGAATTAGCTCTTCTATCGCCCAACATGTCTCCTCAAAAAGTCCCTGTTACCTTCACCTACCGAAAAGAGGGAATCAGTTCTCCTGTCTATGTGGCGGGGTCATTTTCGAATCCGCCATGGCAACCTCAAGAGATGGATGTGTCCATTGACCAGGACGGAACCCATACGCATACCAAAACGGTCATGGCCGATGATGGCTCTGAGATACAATACAAATTTCGAATAGGATCAGGAGATTGGTGGGCCTTGGATGAAAATGCGGAAACAGGTAAACTTTGAATTCTATCAGCTTTGTACTAAATATCACAATTGGTATGCTAAGACCTGCTCACAAGCCGTCGACGAAATGGGAAACTCGAACAGCATCATCAGGGTTTCAGCCAACACCAACCAGGAATCCGATGCTAAGGCGCCAAACCCCCAGGTCGATTCGTTAAAAGCTTTGTCTGAAAATAGCGGCAGTCAAACTCCTAATATCGCCAAGACCGCCGCCGAGGTGGCTGATACAGCACGTATCATCGATGCCGGGACACCCGAGCCGGAATTATCAGATGCCGAGGCAGGTAGAATTGGCGTCCGGCGTCTGTCAAACACTCCGATCAACGAAGTTGCGCAGACCGCCATGGAAGTGTCTCAGACCGCCGCGACGTTGGATGCGGACGACAGCTGGCACTCAGACGACGAGACCGACGCTGAGGACGGCGAGTGCCCTGTGTTCTCCCACGAATTCATGGGACAAGCGTCTGATGCCAAGAACCGTCGAGAAAGCAAGACTGCATCCGACTTTGACGATTCAGCTATCGACGTAGAAAACGTGGATTTCGATGACCCTCAATTAGAGGCGTTTCCGTCCAACAATCGCGAGTCTATTCTAGCTGCAGTACGACGTATCTCGACTAGCGTAGACGCCGATCGCACGGTTGTTGAGGGAATCCCACCGTCGTCTGTCTTTCCGCTATTTCAGCAGGCGGATTCTGCAGAAAATCCACCGAAAGACCAACAAAATCTGGTGCCCGACGACGCCACAAAGCAGTCTGGTTCGGTTCAGTCTAGTACTAGAAATTCTCTGGGCTCCATAGCGGAAGACGACGAGTCCCACAACGACAACGCAGACAAGGAGCCCGAAGAAGACCCGACCTCATTCGTCCAACACCCTGGACCATCGTGGGGCACTGGGTCGGATTGTGCTGCTAGCGTAGATTCCAACGACGAGGGCATCGCTATGAGCGTCGAGTCCAAGCGAAGGGGCAAAAAGTCTGAAGACTGTTCTCCCCTGGAATCTGCCCCAGAATCTCCACCCAGTACCAAGGTTTTAGAGGTGACGGAACCGACCTCCAACGAATCTGTGCCCGCATCCGCGCCCGAGGACGACCTGAATGCTCCGACCGGCGGAGATGATCCACCTGTTGCTGAGGAAGAAGCTTCCAAGAACAGTCCCACTAATGTAGTACGTGGTACATCCACCGACACTCATGTGAGTGACAGCTCTAATACAACGAGCATAAGCGAGAGGGAAGGAAAATCAACTTCTATCGATCCCAATAATGAAACCGGCCTGCGAAAACGAACGGCCGACAAACCAGTTGTGCCTTATGCATCTGTTCCGGATACAGATCGGAACTCAACCTGGCTCGACATCTGCTTACGATTTGCATTGGTGAGATGGATTGGGGGTTTCGCCGGGTGGCTATACCGTCGTAGAAACAGGGCGTATGTGTTTCTTCTGTTACTTCAACTTTGCGGTGGTTCTTTTTATCTTTATACTTCTAACACATGTTTAGGCTCATGGTTGCCGGCACGGCTGTTATCGTCGTTGGCATCGGTTTATTATGGCAGAACCCCATCAGCTTATAAGGGGCACTTGGATATAAAAAATATGGCGAGGCTGGCGGAGATTGTTCGAGATAGGCTGCTTAATATTGGACCCCCCTTCATAAAACCTATGGCCTTTTCAACCGTCCCTGAAGGAATATCGGATTAGAGTTTGGGTCGACCCGTTTTGTATATTTTACCTAGGTATCTAATATGAAAATGGCGTGGAGCAGTATCCTACCTACCTATCGTGATGATTCAATGGTTGCATAACACACACGCCTAGATGTTTGCTATGTCAGTCCGAGGTTATCCTCGCATACTCGGCTTGTCCTTCGCCAAGCATACCTACTTGCCTATGCAAAGACAACATGCCCTTTTCGTTGCATAACTCTTAGCACATAGCTCACCGACCTATCTAGCATTATTGATTACCTACCTAGTACCTACCGCATCTAGCAATACGTCCGTAGCTTTGCGCAAGGGAGCTTAGAGCCCCCTTAGACTTTCAACATTCGCCTATCAAATAGGAACGAAGTGGGAAGTGCTAACCTTGGAAAGTACGGACATATTTCTAGAACGAACAAATGCAACGTCAGTGGCATGCGGTGCAACATCGACGTAGCCAGACCCGACGGGGCGGAACGGGATATCCCAACACTCTTCTATATATACATAGGTATCAATTGACATCGATGCGCGTACGAAATGTTAGTTAGTACAATAAGCGCTGCCGCAGACTTGCAGCGTAGCGGCATTGCTACGTATACACGTGGATTAAGGGGTTGTAATAGAGGGGTGTGAATATGAGATGGTTCACCTCAATGAGTTGGTTTCAGAAGAATTGGTTTGCGCTTGTGAGGGAGGATGAAGTCTAGGCAGGTAAGAGTTCCCTTACAAGAATTGTACCTGTATACCCCGGACACACACTTAATTGATGTCAATTTATATGAATTGTGAAGTTTAGATCCAGCTCATATAGAAATCTATCTTACTTATTAGGTAATCAAATAAACTGCCTCACTTATGGCTGAAACCGGCAGAAAACTATTGTGTTCTAACTGCCTGATTCTTGCTCATTCTATCTTTAGCTGCACTATGCAACCTTAGCCAAGAAAACGATTTTCATAATATTGATGAGGTGGCAACTAATGGATGTCTTTTCATACCAATGCCCAAACAAACCCACCGTGCCTGACACCAACCCTAGGATACTTCCCATTCTAGTATATTTCGAGTATAGTCTTGAAACCTTTTTCATCTAGCCCATCGTAGATGTCTAATTAGGCATTCAGCTAGTTATACATTTCCCACTTCTATATGTTGTATGATAATAGTTGAATTCGACCTTCACCAAACCTTTGGGCCAAAAGTCTCGCCCTGCGGGACCACGGCCTGGATTGCCTTACCCTGGTAATCCATCGTAGACGTGACAACCTCATTGCCCCACCACCTCGGGGCCTCAATCTCGTTCAAGGTAAAGATGACGAAGATAATTAGCGTTCCCAGGGCGAGGCCCAAATCGAGACCGGCAGAAGTAAGGTAATTCAGGCGACTCCACCATCTGAAATAGCGTCTCTTCACTACATATTGGAACAAATAGCCCACAAGGCCCCAGGACAGATAATTCAATGGCGTAGCAGGCGGGATGTAAGCCGGACCGCCGAAAATAAGTGGTGCCATTAGGTGTTTAGCAGGCGAACGGGGCCATCTTTTCGTGGCGTACCAAATCGCAATGGGGGCGATAGCACCGAGAATGAAGAATGTCAGGAGTCCGGAGTAAATTTCCCCAGGGGAAAAGACGCGGGAAGGTCCTATGAGGCCCCATATTACGGAGGCTGAGATGAAGGGATATTAGTCATCAAAGTTGACATAGTAATAGCCGTCAATGTTAAGAGCATACCTGAGAAGAAAACTCGGCCTCCGGGACACGTGAAGCGTTGGGGCTGCGTCAAATCGCAAACCCCATCAATATTGTTGAGCGCAAAGTTGAGAACAGCGACTTGAATAAAGCACGAGAATGTCGTGGCTACAACTTGAGCCATGAACATAGTCCGAGGAGGTATTTTCATGTAGTGTCCAAATTTGAGGTCGGAGACGAAGCTGAGCGCTTGAGACATCGTGATATACCCATACGTTTTGAATCTTTTCATTTTGTTAGTAACAATGAAGATGACGGAGTAGTATGAGAACCCACAGCATAAGAGCCAGCGGCCGACCAGGCTGAATATAACCATAGACGAATTCTGTCAAGACATTAAGACCGATCTGATGATTGGTGACAGCTTGAATGATGCCGATAGGTAAGGAGAACGCGAAAGAGATGGCTACAGCGAGCAAGAAAGCCCACCAAGTCAAATTTGTTGGGTATGCCAGAACTGAGAAAAAACCGAGTGCTAATACCTATTTGATTGTTTAGCCATTCAGGTATAAAAATGCTCGATTAACGGTATAACTAACAATTGCAAACAGAGTGAAATACCACGACGAGGGAGCTTCCTTGTATTTCTGCATGAGCTTCATATGTACTACGCATCATGTTAGCAATTGACGTCGGAAAAGTAACATCAACTAATATTGGGAACATACTATCGGGCTTTTCGGTCGTGCTATTTCTATATTGTGCCCAGATTGTCTTCCGGTGATGGATATAAGTATAAACCACCAAAGCAGTAATGGCTGCAAATGATAGGCCGTACGACAATGCGAATGTTGTGCTATATCATATGTGAGCTTGAATCAAAGCCAAAAGATGAGGTCATCGAACCTAATGAAAACCGGCGAGTATGCTTTATATGCTTCCTCGTCCAAGGTGAACTCAGGGGTCAATATTCTTTTTACGTCGTACGTCGCGCCAGTGTTATCGTACGTGGAAGAGTCGCTCATTGGCAAGAATTGAGAATACCACACGCCTGTGTAATGGAAAAGCGCAGTGAGTATGATGTAAAACAATACAACGCCAATGGTTGTGTTGGCAATAGCGCTCCTAGCGGGTTGTTAGTTAAAGAGCGACGCCACTCGTAATCATGCAGTTGGTAAGACGCACCATGGCGGGATTAGAGGCGACCCGATGTACCCTGCGATCTGCGTCCAATCGAAGGTAATCGGCAGCAAGGATATACCAGTGTTGCCGCCGAACAACTGGTTTACCACGACGTTCTGAGGCGCCATCCATGTCGCGAATGCGAAGACACTTAGACACTGAACGAAGTAGCCGGGGATGAAATAATACAGACCAGAGACGAGCGTTACAATACCAAACCATCTATATCGCGGCATACGCCCACCGATAACTGATGGATCTGGGGCCTGGTGTTTTTCATACATCGCGTTCATCAAGGAGACGGCAACTAAGTTGCCAGGCCATATCATCGAGGCGGGGTATACTAGAAAGTGGTAAATCCATCAGCAATTCGAAAGTTATAGAGAACGGGAGACACTAGTAAGACTCACCTAAGAACTTTCGCATCATGCCTGCAATCCCATATCCCAGAGATTGGGTTGAAACTACTAATACAAGTTGAAAGAGAATGCCAAAATCCTGCTTATAAAATACAAGTTGAGCTAGAATAATATCCGTAGCGTAGGCAACAGAAAAAGAAACACCAGCCATGACAACGATGATTGAGTGTTCCTTAATGTTGAAAGGTCCAGGATTCAATTCACATCTTAACCCTAAGAACTTAATTTGCTTGTTAGGCATCGTTCTCTCCCAACCGCGACCAAGAGGCCAGGCGATAATCTGAGCTATGAGGGTTCCTAAGCCGATCGAGGGTTGTCTCAATGAGAATAGAGTATTCGTCGAAGCGCCCAGGAGTACCAAGGACATGCCGATCGTCCAGGCACGAAGAGTATTACACGGGAGATCCTCGTCATAATTTGGGACCGTAGCTCGAACATCTTCGTATGGCGAGTTCTCTTCACTTGCCTTAGATGCTGTTTCATCATCGAATGATTGCAAGCTCTCGGCGTCCATTCTGCGAAGTTCTATGGCCTCCTCACCACCGGGATTTTCACCAGGGTGGTTAGGATCTAATAAATGCTCAAACTCTTCACCCTCTTCATAATCTTCGTCATTCCGAGCGCTAGAATCGACATGTTCTGAAAGGCGGTGTTTCGAGCCATTGGCATGCCCATTCGTTGGGCTAATAGGATGACGTGCATCATGTCCTCTTGTGCGGTGCCTCATTTCAGCCGCACTTTCATCGATATCTGAGTCTGAGTCATCGTGGGTAGTACCGCCATCCCTTCTTGTTCTCCCCTTCTCAACCGTGCCAGACGGCTTTGCAGGTTTGATGACCATCTTGAAGGACTAATAATTTGGTGATCCAATCAATCCAATTCTTAGTCCTCAACTATCATAGAGTCGGCTCATGGGCGAGCTGATCAGTGAGGTATTTCCTCCAATCATATGCTGATAGCCAATGGCCCCCAAATGTAGCTCACGCGGATTGTCCGTGAATATTGACGTCGAAGCAGATGAGCAGCCATAAACTTGTTTCGTTCATGCAAATATCGACTGTTTCACAAGGTAAGCTCGCAGTATAACTACCATTTATATAGGTATCTGGCGATCTGGTGAGGCTGTAAGAAGGTTGGTCGAGGTGGTTCTGACATAAGCTTGCTGTTGTCCTCCCCTAAACCACTACCTAAAATCAGGTGTATGAAACGTGTTCAGATTCGCATCCGTTTGTAATGTTATAAGCTCCTTCTCAACAGCGAAAAAGCCGACAATCGTGCTACTATAAGTCTGTCAATTATAAATCATTCAATTGATCCAAGATTATCGATATAATATATGTGTTTTCTTAAAGAATTATGTATAAACTAAGATGAGATGCAGCTCCCTTAAGCTTGAGATAATTGTATCATCGACGCGGATCGCACTAACTAAAATTAGATCATAACCGCGTGGACGCTATTGCTGTTTGTACGGCTTGTAACAAGCAGCTGCAACTGCTGCATAATCCAATACCGCTTGCGCTGTTACGAGCCAATGGGATAACGTAATTAGGCAGCTTCATCCCACTCTTGGCTCACTTATGAATTTTATGATTTCTCATCAGTCATCATCATTTCCCAAAATCTGCAAACTCATCTCTAAAATTCGGATTTCAAATGGTTTGATTTTTTAGAGCATATCACACCAACCCCATTATCCAGGATAACTCAGGTGGTCCTGGTTATGGCAAAGAATGCGCCGGGTTGTTATTACAGGCCTCGGCGCCATCACACCTCTGGGCGTAGGTGTCCGACAATCATGGAATAGGTTGATTGCCGGGCACTCAGGTATTGTGAGTGTTGCGGGATTTGAACCGCAGAAGAAATGGCGCGAGCTCACCAGCACCGTGGCTGGTATCGTGCCAAAATCAGGGACCGGTGAAGGTCAGTGGCGTCCAGATGACTGGTTATCGGCTGCGGACCAACGCCGCATGTCTACATTCGCACAGTATGCGATAGCTGCATCGGAAATGGCACTTAGCGATGCTGGGTGGAAGCCGGAAAAGCAGGAGGACTTAGAATCGACCGGAGTTTGTCTCGGAAGTGGCATCGGAAATTTAGACGACATATACAACACCAGCCTTGCATACGAACAAGATGTGAGATCCAATGCATTACAACCCATAAGATGTTCATTTACTAAAACCGAATTGCATACTATGTAGGGCTATAGGAAGGTATCTCCGCTCTTCGTCCCCAAAATCCTCATCAATCTAGCAGCTGGTCACATTGCTATGAGGTATGGTCTACAGGGCCCTAATCATGCTGCAACGACAGCTTGCACTACAGGTGCGCATGCTATAGGAGATGCGTCGCGGTTTATCGCATTTGGCGATGCAGATGTTATGGTTGCAGGAGGGGCAGAATCGTGCATTCATCCTCTCACATTTGCTGGATTTGGAAGATCGCGTTCTTTATCTACCGCATTCAACGATGATCCGTCTGCGAGCTGCCGACCATTCGATCGCCAGCGTAATGGTTTCGTCGTCTCGGAGGGTGCAGCTGTACTCGTTCTAGAGGAGTTGGAGCATGCTAAATCTAGGGGCGCTCGAATATACGCAGAATTAAAGGGGTACGGGTGTAGTGGCGACGCCTACCACATGACGGCTCCACGCGAAAATGGGTCAGGAGCATACCTCTCTATGAAGAAAGCTCTTAAACATGCCGGAATCAAACCTCATCAAGTCGATTATATCAATGCGCATGCGACCAGCACTCCAGTTGGTGATATCGCCGAGGTCCTTGCCATTCGTTCGCTGATGGTTGGTGAAGAGGGTTATTCTAACGAAAGCCAAGTTGCCGTTAGCGGTACCAAGGGATCTATAGGACACCTACTTGGTGCCGCGGGTGCAATCGAAGCTCTTTTTTCAATCCTAGCTATTGCTGAAGTAAGTTTTGATCTTATAGCCCAGATTTTCGAAGACCATATATACTAAGTAACATCTCTGTTCTTCTTAGAATACACTTCCTCCGACATTGAATCTCACAGAACCCGATGTTGAGCCCAAGTTTAATTTTGTCCCACTTGAAGCTCAAGAAAAGCAAGTCAACATCACTTTGTCTAACAGCTTCGGTTTCGGGGGCACGAACGCGACATTAGTCTTTTCTAAGATTTAAATAGAGACAAACGTCCATTATATCACCTCTCCATACCTACCTACATAGTATCTATGACACTCCTCTACAATTGTATAAATGTATAAATGACATGTAATTACTATGTCTTGATCCTTAATGGCCAATTCAAGGGAATAATTATGTACATAGTACCCGTACCCACCATTATCATCCCTGTCGAGAACCCCGGTAATGGACAGGGGTCTAAGCTTCTAGCTCTCTTTTAATTTTTTTCGTCTTTTCTCTGATGCGCTCATATCCATGAATGTCAATGACGTGAACATCGGCGCTTGACCTCAAAGACACCATACCCGATTTCTCAAACGTACATTGCCAATGATACTTGCGACACCAACGATACGGTAACAATGGCGTGCCGAAATTGCAGACGACAGTTTGCTCTGCTTATGCGACAAGCGACCACGGCCACAGATATCCAAAATGTCGCTACTTTGCGCCAACTCATCGCCGTCGGAGCCCCTCAATTTGACCAGAGGAGGGGATTCAAAAGCACCTCTCGCCAACTAGGCATTAGAGATACGATCCTCAACGCCTTTCGAAAATCGGCCGAGCCTTACCGAGTGGTGCAAGCCACCGAGGACATATACAAAGCATGCGCTGCCGAGGCCGTATATACAATATCTGCGAAAGACAGGACGGCTGGGACGATACCAAAGACTGCAGAAGGGGAAGATTTAGGAGAGGGGAAGACGATGTGGCATGCAGGTATATAGTACTTCTCTAATCTTATGTTTTGTTGAGATTCCTTTTGCCATTGCTAACACTCACGTCACAACATCTAGAATTCGGGCTCCCTCCAACCTTCAGCACATGGTCGCAAGTCACGATGCTGCATATGTACCTAGTCTTCGCCCGGCTCCGCAACCTAGACCGAGACGCCGCCCGATCGTGGCAGAGACAATTCGTAGACCACTACTTCTTCGACGCCGAAGAGAAGATGGATCTAGTCCACGGCATAAATTCCCGAACCTTACGCCACCGCTACCTGAAAGACCTGTTCGTGCAATGGCGCGGAATCATAGCCGCCTACGACGAGGGCGTCATAAAGGGCGATACCGTATTAGCTTCCGCTGTCTGGCGCAACATATACAAGGCTAAGGAAGACGTTGACGTGCGTGCGCTAGCGGCGATCGTCAGTTGGATGCGGCTATGCCTTAAGATGCTAGATCAGATACCAGACGAATCGCTACATTTCCAGGCCAAGTCAGTTTTCAAATGGCCTGCCAGGAACGAGTTCATGCTCGTAGATAAGCCTGTCAGAGAACTTGAGGACGTGCTGAAATCGACAGTGCCGAAAGCTCCCGTAACGAACCCAGAGAAGGCTGCTGCTAAAGCTGCTGTGTAGAACTTTGATGCACATCTAAGTGGGGGTATAATGATGGTATGGTACGGCATGGCATGGCATGATATTGGGGTTAAAATGAAAGGTCTGGCGTATCATCGTACTGAACTTTCGGCGTAAAAACACGCCTTATATATGATAAAAAGTTATATAATCTCATTTAGAGATTACCCACTGTACATATTGTGTAGCAGATTATAAAATCAACCAACCCTCTCCCACAATTGAAACTCATACTTTGTTTCATTTTCCTCTTGTATGCCCTCCGGCACAGTCTCCCCCGTCCAAGCATCGAGTTCGTCCTTAGACTTCCTCACCCAGCCATTGGTAGCTTTCTCATCAAGCTCTAGGGGGAAGAAGGTATCACACTCAAAGTCTGGTGATTGAATCCGAGTCAGTAGCACACGTTTTGCGGCTGGTAGCTTCAACGCCGCGTCGTAGATCTGTGCCCCTCCAATAACGAATGCTTTCCCCGTGCTGGATGCGGATTTGAGATATGTGAGAGCGTCTTCGAGAGACTTCACTTTTACGGGCCCTTCAATCTGAGATTCTTCTAGCCGTTGAGGCGGGTGGTCGGGATGTGAGCGGCTAACGACGATATTGAGGCGGTCCTTCAATGGCCGAAATTTGGGGGGTATGCTGTCCCATGTTTTGCGACCCATGATGACGGCATTTATGGCTGCAGGGCTCGCAGAAGAGGGCAGGGTAGATATGCGCTTTGTGACGCGCGCAAAATATGCCATCTCTTTTTTAAGGCCCGTCCAAGGAAGTGTGCCGTTCAAGCCAATGCCCATATTTCGAGTCGCGGCCACGATCAGGGTGAGTTCCGGATGAAGCATTTCTGACGGTAAATCGGACATCTGCCCTTCTTGTCTCTAAGGAGTCGAAAGGAGTGAATGATTAAAATGCCTTTCTTTTATAATGGATTGATGATTTTGAGGGCTGAGCGGAATAACACCAGTCAATTCATAAATGGTGTAGTTTGCAGTAGGTTGATGAAATTTGCAGGTGAAGTCGCTAATTTTCAAAATTTAGCACTATTAAGTCGCTGGAGTGGTCGCTACTCCGAAAAGCGTCTCACCCCTTGCCCTCTCAACTTATTTCATAGACTCCAATATGATATAAGAACCAAAATATAATGAATATCATAAAAGGGAGAGATTCATGAATAATTCCTCCATCAGTAATTGAAACTTCAGTTTGATCATTGGTAGATATATTGATTCGTTCTGCTATTATGAATATTAATCGACAATCACCAACTCCATTCTTCAGGCATAATGAGTAAATCAAGCCGCAGCCGCAGCAATCTTCCCCTGTTCTTGCTCCAGTTTCTGCTTCTGTTTCTGTTCTTCCTCCATCCTCTTCAGTTCCTCTCTCTTCATCGCCTCCTGAATGCGCACCCTTTCCGGTACCAATCGTTCCCTCGGCATCTTGATCTTCCACCCCTTCAACATCTCCTCACCCCCAACCGCATCCATTGTTTTCCGCTCTACCAAGCTATACTCCGCCCCTTTTCCTTCTCCCCTATCAAAGCAAAACGGTTCCTTCAGACTCACCGGCGGATTCGTAATAATCCTCACATCGCGCCTCGCGTTACTCGTAGCGCTATGCACCATAAACGGGTGCAGCAAATACACATCCCCCACACTCCCCGTCGCCTCAACAAAATCCTCGTCAGCGCAACTCTGCACAACATCACTATACCACTTTAAATTCCTCTCCCTCGCGTAATCCGGGTGGTCCCTCGTCACCATCCTCGGGGACACGCCCTCCGGGTTCTCATACAGCTGTTTCGCAACCCTCTCGATAGCCTTGGGACATATCATAGTCGCGCCGCCCTCGCTCCTGATATCCGTGAATAGCGGGATGACCAGCAGCGCCTGCTCGGGGCTATCGAGGTAGTGCACGAAGAAATCGCCGTCGACGTGCCATCCGATGAGCTCCTTCGGTGGCACCGGGTTGCCCTCGCGCTCCGCCGTCCCCAGGTTCACGATCAGCCCGTCCCGCCACATGCCGCTCTCGGGGTTGACGCGGTCCTCGCCTCCGCATAACTCGCAGATCGCCGCCCACGCTTTCGGCGCGAACTCTGCGCATGAGAAGGTTCGATGCCATGGCATGTTCGTGCGCTCTCTGCTCCACGTGCTCTTGTCGGTAGGAGACATGCCGAGACGGGTCCATACTCCCTCGGTTATGGAGGCAGCTTGCTCACGCGTGAAGCAATTTGTTAGTTTCAAGTAGCCGTTCTTGAGAAAGAAGGCCTTTTCCTCCTCGGTAAGGAGGGCTGGGGGCGATGCCATGGTTGTGGCTTTGAGGAAATTGAGATAATGGGATAAATTACAACAATCAAAGAGGTTTGAAAAACGCCAGCTTTTCTTCACAATAGCGTCTTTTCATCTTATATACTCGGGAAGCTCTAACCAGCATCTAAATATCCCCTCCACCAGGCAGCTATATAATTGCGCGGGGAAGTCGGCATATCGAGCCGTCTTCCCATTATCCAATGGAGAGTAGGGCGGTTTCGGAGAACTGTTGGAGAAACCGCTTCGGTCCTCGTATTATTAGTCGACGGCACTATGCCGAGACTTGGAGCTGGTGAGCCAGATTGTGAGACGTACGATAAGTATGGGGCCTTCTAAGACGAAAACAAGATATCGAAGATAGAGGTAGGTATAATCGTGTGGCACAGTTAAAACAATTATTTCCGAGATCCTTTGTCTATAGATGTGATTTATCTTTATCTATAATTACCTATAGTGCCCAGATCGTCGTAAAGAGCACTTAATTATACGAACGGTAAATCTGGAAGAAAGGAGACGAGTAGGGAAGCGTCCATCATGACGTCGCGCCGCGGAGATCGCTTAGCTTGTCGACGTAATACGCCGGGACGGCCACGGCATCCTCAGCCTCCCAATGCTCCTTTTTGCTCACACCCGTCAACACAGCTAGGGTTCCTCCCAGGCCGCCCTGGATACCAAACTGTATATCGGTGTTAAGCCTATCGCCTACCATGCAGGTTCGTGCTCGATCGAGCTTGAACTTCCCTTCAATCGCATCCATCATAGCTTGGCTCGGCTTCCCAAAGGCCAGAGGTGTTTCTCCCGTCATGTTGACGAGAGGCACGGATATAGAGCCCGCGCCGGGAAAGAAGGTATGGTTCATGGGTAGCGTGCTATCGAGATTGGTGGCGAGGAATTTTGCGCCCCGTCGAATGTATTGGAAGCCCATGGCCAGCTTTAGATAATTGATATGAAAATCCAATCCCGCAAGCACGATCCCGACATCAGGGTCTAGTAGCGAGCCGTCGGCCAGTCCGTTGAAGTCCTCTGGGGTAATATCCCGTCTTAAAGCCGGATCAGTGCCACCAATGAACGGCACGCCTTCGGTGCGTAATTCGGATTCGATACCGCTCTCTCCTATGACGAACACCTTATTCTTAGGCGCTGGCAACTTCAAAATCCGCGAGATGTAGATGGCTGATGAGTAAGCCGAGGCGAAGATCTCTTCAACATCGCTTGGGATGCCCAAAGCCGTCAATTTCTTCTGATAGTCGGGCCGGGACTTTGTAGAATTGTTTGTGACGAAAACAACCCGTTTTCCTGAGATGGTTCAGTTGTCGATATGTCCAATGCGAAACTAGCCAAACTTACCTCTAGACCTCAGAAATTCCAAGGTTTCAACGATGCCCTCAAAGAGATGGTCACCAGACCATAAGACTCCTACACATTTTCAGCGTCTGAACCTTCTTCAAAACTTATATTCACCCTAACCATCGCAATCAAGTAAGAAGACCTATAAAAGTAAGATTTGTGATTCAGTTACTAGGGATTCGTCTTGAAAATGACGCACATCAAATTTATCGAGAAATTCATTGAGAGCGGCAGAATCGCCGGTTAGGTACTTCGGCAATTGAGTCATTTTAAGACCGAGTTATCTAAAGAAGAAAAGATAGGAAAAAGAAAGACGACTCTAAGAATAGAAATGATTAATGAAATATCGACACTTTCGTCGAGATGAATATGCCGTGTAAGCGTCTTAAGGTCAAGATAGTTGTAAAAGTAAAGTTCTTAGACAGTCTAAGACACGCAGTCCGGTGTCTTGGGTGTTTGAGTCAATCGCCTCGGATCCGACCCCCGTCCGTTCCCGGCGCCAATGCTGTACGCCCGGTTAAGATAGACCTGGAATAGACGGGAATAGCGTCCACAGATATCTAAGGTACTGCCTATACTCAACCCTTTCAATGTTCGTCCAATATTATTAATCTTGAAATTCAAAGATTTAAATTTTAATACCAGCAAAGTATTTGCCGAAACTCACGATTCAATTCCTGTTCATACAAATTGATCCTGAATTTATCTTGGTACTAGCAAGGTAACTCGTGCCGATATATTCCAAACTGACTTATAGAATATCTATTCGAACACGCAAGGTACCCGATGATCCGGATCTACAAGCAGCATTGCAGTGCCGAGAGCCTTCTGCAACCCCTCCCACGCTTCCCCGTCTGACCAAATTCAGCACGTTGCGATTTGACCTATCGCTATTGGAAGTGTAACTCGATATTACCGTGGCGGGTTGGAACACGAAATGGCGAACTTATCAGGTAAACTCATCATCGTAACGACACGGATCCGTCATATTATATAAAACGACAAATATGTTTTATCTGATGCGTTGGAACCTTACTTACGTAGTTCGCAAGTCTGTGCCTAGATGGGATTGCAGGGAGGCTTGCATGTGAAAACATCCTAGGACCTAAGGTAGGTAGGTATGGTTAGGCTGTGATTGTGATGTCGAATATCGTGATCGACGATTTAGAGCCTTTAGTCGATGGAATTTCCGATCATACATATTCCAGGTATTCACACCGAACTAGTTGACCTGTCGCATATATCTTTGGACAGCGACAGACGACAAGGTTGTCGAGTGGTCCTGATCCCCCCACTGGTAAATGCATCGCGTGCTACCTTGATTAGGTAGGCTCTGCTCTAGAGAATTCTTCACCCTGTCACCTAAGGACCAAGGTATAGATATCCGTACCCAATTGCCTACCTTTAGGTACCTAAGGTGAGAAGAGCGGTGGAAGTCATTCCATAATAGACTGACTGATACGAAAATCGCCACCGCTGACAGGTAAACTCCGACCTGTTTTGATATTTTGATGGAAATTTGATACTTGATGAGTACTTCATCGAGAGTATCGTTGAGAACATCGACTCGAAAATCATGTCTCGGTTATAGAGTAAAGCGATAGGAAAGATGGTGGGGTTCTGCAAATTCCACAATCGTTTTGCAGATATTTAAGGCATTTAAGATATTAATAAGACTCGAGGTCAATTGGCAAGAGCACAAGACAAAACAAGCCAGACAAGACGCAAGAGCTTACTGACCCGAATTAACCTTCTTAGGGATCCGTGCTATGCAGCAGATGTTGCGCAGACCCCCACCAATCCATTATCGAGACCCGTTTATCTTTACAAGCCCTTTCCCTGTCCCGCCCCTCTGGTCCATCCAAGATCAGTAAGCCCTACGTCAATCCACCCCGCCATGCCTTTTTCTCGTCATTGTTCTTTCCCTCATTCTTCGTAACTACGATGTACCCCCGAATATTGACACCGATATCAGAGATGAATAACTTTGTAACTAACAACTTAACTTAAACAACATTTTGCCACATCTGAATGGGATCACATTAAACTGGACGAACACTCATATTCTCGTCCCGCTCATTCGTAAAACACATGATAATATCGTCATATCTTCTAGTATAGAGGTATCCCGTGTACATCTTACACAAAAATTTAGTTTTCTTCCCTCAATTGACAGCGCCTGTCAGCCCAATAACGAAATCGCCGGCCAGGACGCCAAGATCTCTAGTGGCTAGGCTATCCAGATCCTTAGGTATATACCTGGTACTAATGACGAGTGGACGCAACTCGAGCACGAGGGGTAGTCTATTGTAGGTCGTTCTTCGATATCGATCCTTAAATCTAGCATCGTCACATCGCAGAACGTGGACCTCCCAAGGGACAATTTAAGCGACATTCACCTTTTTTATACATACACCTGTCACATCCACATCCTCAAGGCTGTCATATATCTTCCCAATTCCCAATTCTCGATTCCCAACATTTGAACTTGACCAAATCTTCCGTCTTATCGATATTCGTTAACCTTGCTTGAACCTTCCACCCTTAACAACCAGTACCTAAATTTAGGTACGTAAGGTGCTTTCCTCAAGAGAAAAAAAATAACTCGTGAAAGCTGTACCTACCCCACCATCGTCCTCCGCAAACAATTGAGAATTCCCCAAATTCTATTCTCGCCTCAATTATTTTTATTTATCAATTCGTATACATCAGACCGTATCATATACTTCCCTAGGTCCCTAATAACTTACATATACGTATTTAGGGTCGAATCATCATCCATTTGCGATGCCGGGAAAACAACCCAATCTGTTCGCTTTTAGCGACGTAAACGCCGTTGCATCTGCTCTGCGATCATACATCATCACAGCTCAAAATGCTGGAATTACGCGCCACGGCGTCTTCAAAGTTGCCGTTTCCGGTGGTTCGCTACCCAATACGCTTGCGAAAGCCCTCTTAGCCATCCCGAAATCTGAGGAGGATGTCATAAAATTCCAACAGTGGGAAATATTCTTTGCAGACGAGCGAGCCGTACCTCTCGACCACGAGGAAAGTAACTTCGGACTGCTCAAGCAAGAGCTGTTGGACAAGATCCCCCCTGAGCTAGGAGCACCTACCATACATCCCATCGACACCCAATACCTGGACGACACGCAAGAGTTGGCGGATCGTTACGAGAAAACCCTCGTCAGCTCATTTGCCAAGGGCGATTCCGTCAAGCTTCCCATCTTCGATCTGCTACTACTCGGCTCTGGCCCAGATGGCCACACCTGCAGCCTCTTCCCAGGTCACCCGCTCTTACGTGAGACCGACGCCTGGGTAGCTCCCATCGAAGACTCACCTAAGCCGCCATCCCGACGTATCACCTTGACCCTACCCGTCATTACACACGCTGTTAAAGTCGCCTTCGTCGCCACGGGCGCTGCAAAGAAGGAGATCATGAAGGAGATATTCGAGCAAGGAAACGGTCTCCCCTGCGCGATCGTCAACGAAGCGACCGGCGAACGATGTAGCTGGTTCACCGACAACGCCGCCGTGGAGGGTGTCAGTTTTCCCCGACGCGGGTTCCTTTAGGAGCTGATATCCTAGGGCTGAAGCAAAGCGAATGTGCCGCCGGGAGTGGCGTTTTCGCTAAGGAAACCGACAGGTCGGAGGCGGAAGAGGAGGGAGGGGCAAAGACGGGAAGGGAGGTATTGGCGTCCACAAAGCGGCTTATGAATGTTATGTGTTCGACTGATGACGTTATTAATCTAAATTAGAGCGATGATGGGTGGTATTTACGGGCATGATGAAACGTGCGCATTTAATTAATGCATTGCCACGCCCACGCTGTGAGGTGTGATCAAGACGGTGTCTATCAGGCAGGATTCTGGTACTGAGCACGGAAAACCAAATTTTTATTTTTAGACGAGTTTCATGCTTAGACCCTCTTTTTCGAGAATTGAGAAGAGGGACTTTGGAATATTTATTATATTCTATCGTGACTTCCTGGGAAGGTTGCAAGATTTCTAGCTTATGTTGTGCTGTTATATGTCGCGCTGATGTTACGTGGGTGGGTGCCATGTTGAATCTCCATATCCATCTTGAGATGTGGTGGCGTGATATGATTTCGAAATACTACGCACTTGATCGTGAAAAAGAAACAGGAGATTTATAATTACAGTGGCTACCTAATTACCTAAGTAACAACTGAGTTTGTATGTGTCAATTGAGATGAATTTTCTCCTACTTGACAGAATAGGGGTTGATTTTACACAGCTTATTCAAAGGTGAGAGGAAATCTCAAATTCACACGGGAGAAATATTTCCATAGTTGATATGCAATTCCTTCTGAGCCACAACACAATTCGACATTTATCTATAATAATGCCCACGTGTTACTCCTCTTTTGCCCTTTTTACCCACCGTAGCTCGTCTACAATTAGAATTAGGCGCGGTAGAAATATTCGTAACGTAATTCTTAGCAAACACACACAACACTTCCTCGTTTTCTTGGCCCCCTTTCCCCTCTTTCTACCTTCCCCCCTACCTACCACTTCATGCTCCTCTTATAGTCTACTATATTGATCATTCAGCGCCTTATCTTCCCTCAAGCTTCTTCTCTCTGACCCAAACACTTGACAACAGCGCGCCGAACGCGAAAAATGCAACCGGGAGATAAGCCCATTGCACAGCGACTGCATAGCATTCTCTTACTAAATTGGCAACTTCCGGCTCAAGTTTCTTTATATAATCTAAGCTCTGGCGGACGCCCTCCTCGATCTGTCGAGCGCGGTCATCATCGTCGCCGAGGGAGGCGGCAAGGCCCGTACGCAGCACTTGCTGAAGGACTGCCGTTGAGATGCTAATTCCGAGCGTTGTGCCTAACGATCGGAATAGGTAAGAGCATGCGATAGCCACGGCAGTATCATCGGGAGCTGCGTTGGCGATTATGGCGATGAGGGTACTGGTGACAGCTATCTTGAGTGTTAGCGTTGTCTAACTTAACCGCTTTACAATGATTTTAGAGAGGAAACAAGAGATGGGATAAAAGAAAGAAACGTACAGATACCCCCGCCAAAGGCACTGATACACAGGCCTACGATGACACCAACAGTTGACTTGACCAATGCACCGGTAAAGGCCACGCCAGGCGCCGCAGCGATCGTCATAAGAGCGTACCCAAGCATTGTGATCCAATAATACTTTCCGGTCCTCCGCATGAAAAGACCGCCTCCCAAAGAGCCCGCAAGTCCAAAGAATGTATTAGGTATGAACATAAATCCGGACTCCGCAGCCGAGAGACCCATGGCAGCCTGGAAGAATAGCGCGATGAAGAAGAGCACGCCCATCTGCGCCGCCATGCCAAAAAAGTTGGCCATATACGCTGCTAGTAGTGGTGGATCTAAGATGATATGTCCTGGCGCAAAAGGCTCCGAGGCTACTTTGATTTCAACCAAGATAAAGAGAGCGAAGAGAACTGGAGTGATAGCTAAGGGGATAATCGTAATATTCTTGTTCCAGCCCTCGTTACTACCATTGTCAAGGCCATATAGCAACGCAAATGCGGCCGAGACGAGGATGGTGGCACCCAAGAAGTCGACACGCAGCACTTTGGCAGTCCAGTGGGAGTGTTCGGTCTTAGGCAGACGGAGCACCAGATACACAGCGAGCCAAGCAACCATAGACAATGGAAATTGTGCGGTGAAAGCCCACCGCCAGCCAATGCTATCAGCTATCAAGCCACCTATAGGCGCGCCTGACGACATGCCCGCTGCAAATATGATATTGATATAGCCTTGCCACATGCCGCGATCACGAAGAGACACGATATCAGTCAACAGGATAGTGACGACGGAGTTCATCCCGCCGCCACCGATACCAGCTACGGCACGGGCTATGCAAAGCTGAAAAATATCCTGGGATAAACCACATCCCAGACAACCGAGTCCGAAGACGAAGTAAGCAAACAGCAGGGACTCCTTACGGCCGAAGATATCGGATACCTTGCCGTATAACGGTTGGAAAGCCGTTAGAGTGAGGAAATAAGAAGTGGATATCCAACTCGTTGAATTCAACGCGTTTAGATCACTACCCATTGTTCCATAAGTAGCAATGGTCAACGTTTGGTCCATGGCGACCAGGAACACCTATTACTCCAGGTTAGTGCGCCGTACATTTCGCCGAGATCAATATGTATAGGTAGGTAGCATATATGAATTAAAGGAACAGGACCAGGATGGTAAGGTATGAAGAAAAGCCGTTGTAGAAGAATGTACTCACACCAATAGCCATTGCCGGGAAAAGTGCCTTCATGTTGACTTTTAGCTTCGGAGCGTCCACGCCGTCCACGCCAGCGTCGCTGGCCGGGCCGCTCTCGACATCTTCCGTTTCGCTGGTACTGACAACCGGACTGCCCTTGTTCGGGAATGTGCCATTGGAGCGTACCTCGGTCGTGTCTGTCGCGGCGGAGGCATTGGGACCGAGCAAAGGAGCGGTCTCAGACGGCGCCGAGTCGGCGTGGATCGGTAATTCAGAAGTCATTGCCAAGGCGACAATTCACAATTGACCGCAATATTACAGGTCAATGCTGCTTCTCTCTTCGAATCACACGACAAGATGCATTGAAGTTAAATCAATGAAAAAGAGGCACACAATGCACGCAACAATGAAAGACCGGTAGGATCCGATAGGCGGAGATTGTGTAGAACATACATAGGACTATTCCGACTACGTATCAGCACCTATAGTATGGTGACTAATGTACCTCGACCGGCGCACTATCGGTGGATTGGATTGGTCGTAGAAGGATTGCTAATCCGGCAAAGATCGGTATTGATAATGATACCCTACAACCATGGCGACATTGCTCTCAAGCCTTATTGGTTGTTTCTGTTGTGATCTGATAGAGTGAAGACAAAAGAAGTAAATATTGAGAAACATTGAAAAGCCAATTACTATTACTACATTACCACTAAGTATAAACTTTGAGATTGACTTTTGATTCGCTCAACAGCAAACGGATTTGTCAGAACTCTATTCGATCAATTCAAACTTTAAGCTGGAGTTACACCAATATTCAAGTGCCGACACCATTACGCTTATTAATCGATTTTCTGGCCGTCTTCATTTCTTCATCCCGCTTCTCAGCTTATCACTGCTTAAGCCAACTGACCCAACAGAATCAACTATATTAACATCGACGTCAACGACGAGCCTGCGCCTCATTTAGAAATGTACGTGTCTCAAGACAAATTAACCCCTTGTATGTGGCGCACTATAATCACGAGAATATCACACCGGTATATGCGCCGGTAGATGCAGACAGGTGCAGACGCAGTGTTCTCGTCTACAGGATTACATAGTAAGTAACGGCTTAAAATGACCAAATGGGCGACCAGACGCACGCAACCGCGACGTGTTCGTGGACGTGTGCTTTGCTATATGGATTCAATTTAGCAGACCGAAACCCGGGCGTGTGGAATTCGTGCTGCATTATTCGGGTGAATACAGCACTTTAAACACTAAGACACAGGACACGGGACACATGCCACAGGGTCTAGAAACTCTTCAGGGGTCTGTTTCTCGTCGGCCATGGGCTTACCTCAGGTTTGACATCGGCTCCATTCACGAATATTCCTGTTAGAGTATATGTGACTATGCTGAGAAACATCTACTTTTTAAGGTGCTCAATTAAGATGCAAACAAATAAATATATAAATATATAGCCATAATGTGACTATATGATGACCATTAGCAATCCTGTAGGTTTATCCCAGCTATCATGAAATCATCAATCATCCATTCATTATTAACTTCGCAGCTGTCCCGCGCACATGGGACATCTCGATCACGAAATACGCTATCACATTTGATCTACATTAGTGGATTATAGTGGATTGGTGGAGCCGGAAGGCCTGCCCAAATCCCCGAAACAGTGAATCGTTTGCCCCATTTTTGCCAAATGCCCCTGATAATTACAGAGTACACACGTATTTTGACATCACAGCTTGGGTTTGGCAGACGGGAAGCTGGAGAGCTGAATTTCAACAAAATACTTTTTCTTGTCCGACGGTCCGAAGGTGAAGGCTCGGCCGCCGCTAGCAGGAGAAAAGCCACCTTGCCTGCTTCTTGAAGATCGCTGACCGCCGATCGACGTGGCTTTTTAAAATAGCATCCTCGCATGAACTTGACTCTCGGTTTCCAAGATTCTATCCCAACTCTGAAGCTCTAATGTCAGAAATTCATCCCGATCGCGTCTGTGCGATACACATACATATACCGCATATGTAAGCCCTAATATTGTGTACACACACATGCATGTGGTGTTGGTATTGGATGTATGTGACTCAAATAGCCACTCATATCTAACCGTTCGCTCATCCATATGCAAACTTTTACCAGCCCCGGAAGCAATGAACCGGATGTAAGGGAATCACCCTCTTCTTCACGGTTTGATTCGTAAACTTCTTGTAGAATAACCTGGTTGCCTACAACGCCGCCCAGGCGAATTTCCGGTTGTTCCGAACTTCGACGGTGCTTACACGTGAATTTCTGAAGTTCTGATAGGGTCTTCCAAGCCGGGCGAGAATGCTACATATTGATTTCTATCCATGTCCCCACTGGCTCGTCCCAAGCCAAAGACGGGATCAACCATGCTTCAAAGTAACGAACTATCTGTCACATCGGTCCTATGGTCAGCCCAACGAACCTACCCACCCTGCCACTTTTGTCGACAGGAGCCGACGCGTGCTGGCGTGGTGGACAGGTACATCTCGCAGATGCCTTTAACAGATGTCTTTTGCGGCACAGCCCCGACCTATTTCGAGCATCTTTCAAAGGGTCTTCCACTTACCTATAAGTTGCTAGGTTGCGCACCGAGGTATCGGCTTTTGATCGGCTCATGCAAAATGCCGTGGCTGAAGCAAATTTTCGAATGCTGTATTTCCGAAAACGCGTCTCGTTCGGACTCACAGCAGTCAGTAGTAAGACTTGCAAATGAGACCTATTTTCGACATCCCCACGCGAGTTGCAGGTACCCGAGTGAGATAACAGGGTTCTTCCATCTTATCTCTCTTTACCTCTCTCTACCACTTTCCTCGTTGAGGTTTTCATCTATTCTTAATATCCTCTTATAGTCCTCTTTTATATAATAAGACTTTTTTAAGATGTTTTCATCTAAGTGATGAAACTTATCAATATCCTCAATCCATAGCATCAAACAGGATCAGCAATAACAGCAGAATCGTCAGCATCATTTGGCCAAGGGAAGACGACATTTGAGAAAAAGACAAGAAAAAAAAACGCGAAAGGTATCCACTTGGCCCCATACCCATGTATCGATCAATCAATTAAAAGTAGATCACCTTCTCTTCGAGATGATCCTGTGGCTGAAACGCCGGTCAAGGGTCTATCTCCACGAGGGGGTAACGCGACGTGCAGATTCGCTGCTCGGCCCTGTTCAATGAAGGGAGGCGAGAGGATTCGCATATTGCAGTGACAGTCATACGTAACAGATCGAGCAGGCCTCCAGACTTTCTTCTAGGCTGCCAGGTTACCCTCGACTAACTCAGCGGTCTCCGGTTTCTAATTTTCTCTTGCTCTTTTCCTTGCGCAATCCAACAGAAGTCTAGTTGGAAGTTTTACAGGCGACGTTAGAACCCCATATATCCAGCAAGTCTTTCCCTCTTTGGCTCGTCGAGATTCTTTCGCTGTGGATCCTTCGAGCGCGGTACCTGCGTCAGATACGCTGTCATCCCTAGGCTAGTAGCCCAAAACCGTAGAGCAGGATCAGGTCAAGGGTGCTAACAGATGCTTGGTGAACCCACCCCGATTCGACGGGATATCACTTATTACATCTGCAACCCTGATCGCAGGCCCCCGTCTTTTCTTCCTCGACCTTATCGGACGAAATGATCGGGCAGTGTGAACGACCACGCATAGTACGAAGTATCTTCCGTCATTTTGGTATCACAACGCATGTTGTTTCGCCCTTCTCACCCCTTTCTCCTATCAGACCCTCTTATCCCCTCTTGCCCTGGATAATACCTACGTAGCCATGGACCGTACTACCCTCCAAACCCCTAGGACGGGTCGCTCGCGTTTCTCAAAAGCGCTGCCTGCCCCTCCACCAGAGTTGAAAGATGACAAGCCACCGACGGCTTCTCGAGAACCTCTACCTTCGACCTACTCGCCGTTCCCGCCTAGGAAGGATAGTGTCAGCGCAAGGACAAATACTAGCATCAGCCAGATCAGTCCGAGCATCAAGTCTGATCTGAACTCGCCTCTGCCCTCTCTGCCGCTTTCACTGCCTCCCACTAACACATTTACTAACACCACCACCACTACCACCAATACCATGTCGGCCACTATGCTGCAAACACAGACTCGGACTATTCCCAGAAAGCCGGTGGGACTCCCAGCAAATCCAGCCCCGGTGGCTGGGGCTAGTGCTGCAAAGTCTAAAAAGATGAAGCGCGTCTCTTCTATATCAAGTTTACTGTCGGCTTATTCTCACACCTCGTCGGACTCCGTTCAGAGGTCGTCGCAAGGCAGCATTTTCACAAAGGACAGTGAGCCTTCAAATTCACCCGAAAGGGAAGGAATGAATGATACTCAACCGTCGCTTTCAAAGACTTTGCCTGTGCTCCCAAGCAATCCATACGCGGATGAGCTACCGTCAGTGACGGATGAGATATTAGCAGCAGATCTGCCGCCGCCACCGCCGTTGAAGGACCCGACTCGACCGAGGACGCCGTCGAGTGCCCGGCCTGTAGACTCTTTTCCAGCACCACCTCGATCCGGCGTTCAGGATGGAAGCCCCACGTCAGCGACGCCAAAAACCGTAGGTGATTCACCACCGAGGAAGGAGATTTGGCGAAGGCGTGCGTCAGTAAAATCAGATCGAAGCCTCCTTGTCCCGGAGCTCAAATTGGCTGATTCACATGGTTCAACCGCATCCACCACCACATCACAGCCTCCAGCTGCCAATTCCAATAGCGCCAACACCGATCTACTCCCACCACCGCCACTTACGCAAACAAGCAACACTAGTTCTCCATTACCTCCTAGAAGCGCCTCACTTCCCGGCAGAAATATTCGACCAGTCAAGCCCGAACCTCAACAAGAAGACGAGATGCGCAAGTTTTCCTCTAAGTTAAAGGGGCTCACCAGCCGAGACGACAGTGCCAAGGAACACGCCCAAGCCACCAACAGCTCTGACGGAAGCAAGGATGAGCTGACTAAATCTGCGTCAAAGGCGCAACCCGAGATGAATCCCGTTGCCACTATTGAAGATCGGCCAAAGGTGGAGCGGCCTACTAATGCATCCAGAACTCCATTTGAGACGGTTGGCCATGCACCTGCGCCTAGCCCGGCTATCGCATCGCCGGAACCTCCCCCAAAAGAGTCCGCATCAAAGTCTATTTCGCGCCGACCAGTCGGAAGTCCTGTCGAGGGCCAGACCCAGAAGCCGGAAGTCCATAAAAAGGCCAGCTCGTCCGATCTTAGAGTGCAGAACCTTGGACTTCCACGTCACCCACGTTCTGCGCGAAGCAACTCATCGCTGCGCTCACCTCAGACTACTCACGATGTTCAAGAGGCCGTGAGACCTAGGGAACGACCGCAACCGCAACCGATTCCAACCATCGAAATGATATCTACGATGCCGGCCGACTCTGTCGAGCCGATGAAGAAGCCCGAACTGTTCAACGTCGTAACAGCACTGAACGAGCCTAGCATCTCGCCGAATCTAGCCACGGCTGATCGCAAGCCTTACCGTAAAGTTTCCGCAGACATGCACGCCACTAACCTCAGTGATATCGGCGAATCTATGGAGAACATTACTCCAGAACAAGCAGAAAAAGTGAACGAGGCCTTATCTCGCTTCCCTCGAAACATCAGCCAAACCATCCCGACCGATGCAGTCTTTCAAGCTGCCCCTATCACCTCTCAACATCACAACTGTTATGTACGCCATTCTAAATGGGTTCCTGTTAAGAACTCCAACTACCCGTTGGCGTGTCAAACTTGTGGCGTCCAAGATACCAACTCGCGCAAGACCTGCTCTTGGTGCAATTTGCGCGTCTGCTACGGATGTCATGAGAGACTGATGGGCCGCTACAAGGCTGAGTTGCGATTGTTGATGCAGAATATGGAGCTCGACCAGCTCGAGGAGAAACGCCGCGAGAAGGGGAAGCAAACGACTGCCGCCTAGACCATATCCTTTCCTTGTTATGATGCTTGACTTAGATGCCGTATGTTATCAACACCGGCTTCCTATACTACCATTTCTCTTCTTCACTTCGAAATTTACCTAGGGTCTTTACCCTTTTCGATATTCAACGCAGCTCGACTACGAAGACTTTTTCTAAACACCAAGTTCCGAGATCAACGATTCGTTTATCCGATTCTTGAAGGATTACGGCCAGAAAAGATTAAAACGGGGACTTGCATACGGGTTGAGGCGTTTATTGGTACGACGATACCACTATTGATCGATGTATATACGGCGGGAATAGGATTCATAGGCCGTGAACCTACACTTTTAAGGAATAAGGGGACATACTCCAGAGGTACGAAGGAGGTTATGAAAGGAGCATAATGGATTCCTGGCTCGAAGCCGGACGATGATACCTTTTGCTATAAATGAATGAAAGTGATCAGCAACTTGTCTTGTCCTTGATTCCAGTGTAATGCGAGGAGAAAGAAGAAGAAGAACCGCCGCCGAATTAGGTTCTCGGTAGAACGTTTGGCAACCTCGGTATTTGAACTTTGAGTTGCTTGACCTATAACGCCTTCTTATTTATCTGCCCGTAAATCCATACCTGAAAGTCTAACTCCACGAATGTCCCCAGATATTTGAACTCCAAAGGAAAAGCCTACTAGAACCTCGTCGTTTCGACAGAGAAAGATCGACTGTAGTTACAAAATGACCTATAATTTAGGTAATACCTGTTATGTATTAAGTGGAAGGCGTAACGTTATGACGCCTCATGCAACCTCCCATCTCAGCCCTGCAACTGCCCAAATTGCCCAAATCCATTAGCTGTCACCAGCTCACTGGCTGTTGATTAGCGGGGATCTTTTATGTCAGGTACGCTGTGGGATAAACCTTTAAGCCCTACGGGTAATCGATAGTGCACATCTGTAGTGGGGGCCATAGCACTGGAGCTCTAGTACCTCTCCACCACTAAGAGACAGCTAGGGTAGGAACCATGGTAGCTCTAAACTCAATTAAAGTCGCGTGCACGGGGCCAAATATACCTACCAGGTAATCAAACCAAATACTACGACCAAATAAGAAACAGAGACCCCTAACTCTCCAGCTACCACTCTGCCGCTCTGCCGCTCTACCACCCTACCTATGTATTAACCGAAACAACAAACATTGAACATTGCATCTTATCGCTCGCTTAAACAAAACACCTACCTTTATACACAACGTGGACTTTCAATCTCTGGAGCCCTTGTCATGTCATCATCAACCGGCTTAGGCCGTACACGGTCAATTCGCAAGCCTACCATTGGCAAACCCGATCCTGCCCAAAGAGATGGACCCTCAGCACGTAGCGAGGCCAGGGCACTGTCCCCCAGTCGACTACCGGTGAAGCCCGCGATGACCACACGATCAGCTGCAGCAAGCGCAGCAGCTTCCTCGTCTACCGCTGCTTCACGAATCAGAGCGACCGGCTCGACTACAGGTAGAAGTGTATCTAATGTTTATAGCAAGACTTCGACTGCGAGAACGGACAGTAGCGGAAATGCCCCAACGAAACCCCTCGGAAGAGCCGCTTCTACTCGCGATCGTGAAAGGCCACCAATTACTTCCATGAACCGTACCGCAACCGGTCGACCAAGATCATCCGGCGGACCACCCCCAACAACAACAGTGCCTCCCCGATCGGGACACACACGATCGAAATCTACTATTACGAGCCTAACCCCAGCCACAACTCTCCGCCCAATATCTCAAGTATCTCAAGGGACCGTCACATCATCCTCATCCGGCGGCCGGACGAGCCCGACAGCGAGCACCATTACGACGAGCTCGAAAATACAGACACGGTCGCAAACCCGGCCACGCCAAACATCTCAAACCCAATCAACTATTTCCACCACTCAGACTTCGTCTCATCAACCCACCACTCAGACTTCGTCTCATCAACCCACCGGCCTCGCCAAACGCCCCGCATTCAACACTCACCAACAACACTACAGCCCCGCCAAATCTCTCGCCCCCAAACCTCTAACCTCGACTTTCCTTGCGCCTCCCTCTCCCTCCAAGCTCCCTGCCAACGTCGCCATATCCGCCGAGACCAGCCGTCTGCAGACCGAGCTCCTGCAGCTTTCGCTTTTACACCGCGATGCCGCCGCTGTCGACAGCGAATGGCACGCCAGCGCACGGCAAAAGCTCGGAAACAGATTCGCGCGGCTCGCCAAAGAGAACGATGCTCTACTCGGTCTCGAAAGGCAAGGCGTCGAGGCGAGGAACATAGCCGCGCTCACCAAATGGGGTAATCCTGGCACCAGAAACGGGCTGGGACTAGAAGAAAAGGTCCAAATATTAGACGAGGTCCTGAACGGGGCATGGCAGCTCGGAGAGCCGGACGGGCGATATGCGCGGGTAGTCGCCGGCTTTGAGATATGGGCAGAGCGCATGGCGTCTATCGTTACCGCACAGCGAAGCGATAACGTCGACGTCCTAGTCGAAGGCGATGAAGTACTGTTTCTAGGCGACCTAGATGCAAGCTGGAAACGCGATTGCATCAGTCTTCAACGCAAGCTCGAGGGATGGCGCGTCGCATTGCGAGACCTAGGCGACATCGAATCTCCCCCCGACTCCGGCTCCGGCTCTGAGCTGGAATCGCGATCTAGCTTACTTCGCATGGTAGACGGATGTCGCAATCTGGTTCACGATATGTTATCCGAATTAGCAGTAATGGCGCAGATAGAACAGGATGCGGCGCGAGCGGAGGACGAGTGGATAGAGCGCACGAATAGAGCTATAGAAGACGAGGACGACGATACCCCCGCAGCGCGGGCGTACGTGCCTTTATGGAAGCTGGCTGCGTGATTTAATCGCCTCCTGCTTTCCATGTCTACTGTACCTATTTTCCTACCTGTGTAACTTAGGCGTGCTGTGTACTATAGGTTAAATTGACGGTATAATGGGAAACGAAAGGATCACGATACGGAATTGGAACGGCGTTCAACGATAGGATGTAGGCTTAATAAGATAAGAATGAACTAATCGTAGTGTGTGCAACGGTGACGATGCGATTGGTTGGTTCATAAAAGCCCTATGGGGAGTAGGATCACCGAGAGGGCATAGGTGCCCAACGTGATAGGGTACTGTAGAGGGTATAGAGTCGTAGAGAATACGGGGCGTTTGGTAGCAAATGACTTGACTAGAGAAAACAAGCGTAACTAGGTATATTGGACTATCAAACTTAAACGGCCAATTGGCCTGCCTTTTCAAAGGGATAGAATATTCTGAATTCGCAGCAACGTTGATGGCCATTATCGGATTCCACGATACTTACAATAACCGCCAAATATCCCACTACACCCCCTTAACTCGTCGTGTAACATACTTCCACAGGCATCAATTTTCATTACCGATAATTCAACTCCGGATTCGCCCTAAAATTGCACCTGCACCTGCACTCAGGCATAGGACACTCAACATGTCTCGCGAACCACTGCCTCGCGTGGTCTAAGTGCAGCACATGCTCGCACTTGAGACAGAACGTGGGAAACCTTGCGGCAACCTTGATCTGCGGATCAGGCGATGCTTCCGGTTTATCTGAGCGCGGGACACCGACAATCTCTAGACACACGACGCAGCGGGGAAGATGGCGGCCGCAGTTGGGACAGCTAACGCCGGCGTTGATGTTCGTCGCCGTCAGCGGGTTCGTCTGCTGCCCCTTGCCTGCAGTCGATAGGGCCGCGCCGCCCATCTTCGAGAGCTCGTACTCGGCATCGCAGTATATGCATCGTAGCGCAATTTGTCTGGATGGCGGGGTGATGGTGGGGATGCCCCCTCGCTTGCTTTTCTTCGTGCTCTCGACCTCGAATTTGGTTCGTTGCATGAAGGCTTTGTGGCGCTGGAGATAGGCTCTGTACGCATTACGCCACGCGCGGCATCGGTAGTCGGTGATGTACTTCGGCGAGCATATGGATAGGACGAGGGTGGCTGTCTGTACGTCGTTGAACTTCTCGACATATTTTGCGAAAATGTCTACGAGCTTGTCTGTTATCCCCGTGAGCACGATCCCCTCGATATCGCCCGCATCTATCGCCTTGTTCAGCTCTTTATCAAGCCATTCAGTAAGTTTAGCGTCGTCGAAATATCGAAGCGCCACGAAAGTACGTTCGCGCAGAGGTAGCGATTCCTGGTCAGCTATATACTCCCAATTATCTGTTGCGATAATAGATGATATAGCCCTCAGATAAGGATCTGTGTTAGAAGCAATTGCATCATCAAAATCTAGTTGTGGTTTGCGAATTTTTTTTCCCTCTTGACTTTTCAGTTGTAAAGCCAAAGAGACAAATAAAAGGCTCGGGTGCTCCAAGCTGGCTTCTCTCAGTATTTCAACTGCTTTGTCGAAGTCGCCTTCGAAAAGTGCGTGTGCGGTTCTCATGGTATACCATATCGAACCTTTTTCGGATGGCAGCATATCCGCATATTCGCCTAAAATTTCATCGGGCGATCTACCCCATCCGCAGATCCGTAGGGCAGCTAATCGTTGTGGAATCTTTCTCGTTTCGACACCATTATATATCGGTTGTTTTGACTTCCTGTTCATTTCTTGCAAACAACGTTCCCATGTTGCGAGATCTGGGGACCTAGTACCATCTAACAACCTTGACGATCCATTTAGTCCTACAGAGAATGTTAGTTTTTGTTCTCAATGGTGATCGTTCGCGCCACGAACCCAGATCGCCATTCCAAATATTACAAACGCCCAAATAACTAAAATCGATTCCTTGTATGACCATCCCCATTTCAGTAGCAGCCTCGTCAGCCCCTGCATCAATTAGCATTTGGACATAATACTGAGAAGTAAAGATTCATACTGGAAATCCAACCCCACAACTCTCTCAACCAGGGATCATCCGCCACTATCTCACGATTTGCGACATAATCGAATAGATACTTCTCTTTCGAACGAAGAAGCATTGCGTGATCGAGGATTACCTGGGCTTCCTTGGGGAACCCTCTCGTATCTAGTGTCGATAAGAGCAATCGTTCATGCAATTCTCTATTGGATGGTAGCTTATTGAGCTTTTAGGTATAGGTTAGTCAAGTTATATGAATTGCGTAACACTAAGTATTAATAAAAATATGAGTACTACCTTATCATCATTCTTAGAGGACTTGAGCTTTTCCTTGTGGAATTTTCTTAAAACTCGCAATTTGTCCGCTGTCTTAGAAGCATTCGTAAGTAGCTCAGCGATTTGTGTGTCATTTGCTTCTGAATCGTATATGGGATCGCTGGTAGGCATAGGAGAAAGCAATGCCTCCTGTACTGCAGTATGAGCAGACCCTTTATCGATTCCAAATAGGGGCATATCTTCAAAGGCTCTATCGATATTGAGTGAACCTAACATATCAGAATATTGTGCTGATTCGAACTGCATTAAAGAATGATAAGTATGACCCCCTTTGGACCCATTAGCACTCAGCGTCTTAGTACTCGTCTTATGAGATGGCTTACCTTCGAGCCCACGGTGAGGGGCCTTCCAAGGGATCATCTTGAACAGATGTTCTGACGTATAGGATGGTTTCTCGAGAATATCGAAATTCCCATTAGCTCGTAAGACTATTGCTCGGGGTGTTAGAGCGGGAGAATCGAGATTCAACCAATCAAATGAAACGATTCTCTCATCTTTTCGATCTCTCATATAGCTCATATCTAGCTCATAAGATTTTCTAACTTCGAGAACCTCAGGGCTATCCTTGGGATACACAGTAGAAGGAACAAATTCCTTCTTGATGTCCAAGACTTTAAGCTGGCCAGTTCGAGAGAGGACAGCTATCAAGCCACTTCGGTCTCGACAGAAGCGCACTGACCGAGTCAATGACCCCCTATCTTGTAAGTTGGCATCTTTGACGTCGATCGCCCTCTCGATGTTGAGGGCTGCTCCCCATGGCAAATTGTCCGTGTCAACAGTGTCAAGATAAAAGTTGGAGGAAGATGATCTTGAAGTAGCGCGCTTGTCCCAAATTACTAAGCCAGGTTTATCTAGCGAAGTAGAGGCAAAATAATTCTGGTCGGCGTAATCAATCGCCAAATTGTTATTGCATTTGGTCTGATAATTGATTACCGCGCCTTGGGGATCTTTAGAATAGTTAGCAAGTCCACGAAAGTGTCAGCTGGGACAACGTCTACCTCGAAGGTCATAGATACGGATACCAGAGTTTTTAATTCCAGCAACCAGTGTCTGAGGGCTATCTTCGAAGAACTTAGTGCTCGATATGGAGATACTAGCTTCTAAGCTAATCACAGGATTCATCGGAACATCAAGCGACTCCCAAGCAGCTCCAGGATCCAGGGAGGTAAGTTTATTTACGTCGAAAATCTTAAGACACTGGTCATTTCGTACTCGTTCCAGCCCAACGGCTAATAAAGTCCCTGTATTGAAAGCTACTGCCTGACAAGTGCGCGCGATCCTTATAGGGAGTTCTAAGTGAGCGCTTGAATCACTATGGAGGTTTATAAGATCCACAGTACCACTAGCAGTTCCGATGGCGACAAGTCCGCGATGAGCAGGTGACCAGTCGTATGTGGTCAGCGGAGGTATCTCATCATACTTGGATGTCTTATGAAACTGGAAGTTTCCTGGTTTCGCAAGGCCGGTGGGCTCGTATAGTTGTACAACTCGATGTTGTAGATTGACATGGAGAAATGTATTGTAGTTGGGGTTTGGGGACCATTTAATGAGGCCTGGCTCTGGCCTATCCTTCTTAGCAGATGCGTACTGTGACATGATTTGAGAGATCACCCTCTACCGGCTCATGAAGAGCCAAGATGGGTGTTCATGAGGATTAACCAAGACTGATAGGTGCCATCGTTTGGTGGATCTCGCATATGCCAAACTAAGCAATGGGTGACAAAAAACCTTGAAGTTGCCTGTGTTTATCTAACGAGGTATATATGGAACTCGATGATGAATGGAGAAATGAGATTAGGAGTTGGATGACTTCAAGTTACCCTTATAAAGCTATGATGTTGTAAGTTTTAAGTTGTAGATTGTCGTCGCGATAGCTCCCTACACGATGATTCAATTATCGATAAAAGCTATTAACCCCGCTATAATGAATTGGCCAATTAAAACCAATGAACTTTATTACGTAATGAATCTCCTCTAGAGCTGCGCTTTACTTAATTTGACGTAGTAGAGGATAGGTTGAATTTGCCTAGGTATGTATTTCATGTATTTCTAGCAGTCCTCAAAACACGTCTGATCGGCAAATGCTATGTATCTAGGTAGGAAACTCCTTCTGTCCCTGGATGGATTTAGCTTCAACGAGGGATTATATCCAGCTTCGGCGTTCATATCAGACCCAGTTTTCAATGTTTTTAATAATCGTTTAGTTTTATATTCTTATTGCCGAACGCGAAGCAAGAGATGTGATGGGCCTAATGGAGTTAAGTAACTTCAACTCCGTCCCCGTAGCTTTGCTAGCACTCGAAGTTATGAATTATGTCATTGAACTTGGAAAGATATAATGTCATAGGCGATGAATATATCTAGAGATGTGAGTACACATGACAGACTCTATGTTTCGACGTAGCCTTCGTATGATATATAAGGCTCGGCATCATCTCCAACCAGCTCGGAAGAATCTTAGGACTCGACACGGAGATAGTCTACTCACCATTGTCACATCCAACCATTCGTCCACAACAAATATGGCAAGCCCTGCGGAATATTCTCTTCCAGAAACTTATACTGGCTTACAATTCCATTCTGCTTCTTCGCCTCCTACCCTTGTGTCGCTGAAGACCCCGATCCCTACTGCTGGAACAGTAATCGTCAAGCCGCTATACTCTATCATTGTCCAATATGCCAACCAAATTTTCACAAATGGGAATCCTCGCGGCTACAAATACCCTCTACCTATCGTTCCCGGCGGCTCATGCATCGCACGCATCGCTGCAGCGCCATCGGATGCCACGAGCCTTAAACCAGGTCAGTTGGTATTCGTTGAGTTGACAGTGAGGTCTCGAGAAGACCCTAACATCAAGGTTCTGAGATCATTCAACGAGGGTCCTACCGAGGCAACGAAGAAACTGATGAGAGGATGGCGTAATGGGTCTTGGGCTACGTTGATGAACGCCCCGTTGGAGAGCGTGCATGCTTTAGATGAAGACATCCTTGTTAGAAAGCTGGGATATAAGCTCGAGGAGTTTGGATCGCTCAGCCAACTGGTTGTACCATACGGTGGCCTTGCAGATGTCGACTTGAAACCTGGTGAGACTGTCCTGATTGCCCCGGCTACTGGATCTTTTAGCAGTGCTGCCGTTCACGTTGCTCTTGCTATGGGAGCTAGAGTCATCGCCATGGGAAGAAACGAGATAGCTCTCGCCGATTTGAAGAAATTAGCAGAGCCTGGGAGGGTTGAAACTGTCAAGATTAGCGGTGATGTAGAAGAGGACCTTAACGCTCTGTCAAAGTTTCAGCCGATAGATGTGTACTTTGACATCTCCCCGCGCCCGGCTAGCACGAGCTCTCACATCAAAGCGGGCATATTTGCTCTAAGAGCAGGAGGGCGTATGAGTTTAATGGGAGGAATTCCTGGTGATATTGGTTTGCCCTACTGGCACATCTCACTAAACGGAATCACTATTAAAGGGACCTTTATGAATACAAGTCAGCAGGCGAAAGATCTCATAAAGATTCTTGAGAGGGGAGTTTTGAAGATTGGTACCCGAGCGGGTATGGAGGTGGCTGGTAAATTTAAGCTGAATGACTGGGAAGAGGCAATTAATACTGCCGCGGCAAAAGGAGGTCCGGGTAAGAGTGTGTATTTCACACCTAATGAAGGGTAAGATCTTAAACAGCTCGCGATTTTTCAATTTGCTGTAAGGGTGATAATATCTAAAAAAAATTGAGTATCTAGAAAGTAAAGGAGAATTTACATTCAGCAGTATGCACAAAAGAATGCTACAAGAATGATTAGTCAGCCCCACTGTCTTAATTGTATATGCATTTACTGGGGTTTCTTATCCAGACGCTGATAAGAAAAAACCCACCTAAAAGTTCAAAGTCCAAAGTTATACGCTTGTTTTTCTACCAGAATCAATCTTCAAACGATCGACGCCGACGTGACCAGTGGAATAGTCGACAAACTTAACAATAGTTACGAACAAAGCGGCCGCGGTCTTTATCATGGGTTCTAAAAGGAAGTTCTCCGACTTCCACGCCGAATCCTCTGGCAATGGAGAGAGTCGCAACCACAATTCCAGATTCCACTCATCTAAGAATTCGAATCACAAGAAGGCGAAGACCAACCCAAACAACATCAATTGGGTTAAGAAACGAGTGCGAACGATTGAGAGGCGATTCAAAACTGGTCAAAACATGCCTGCAAATATCCAAAATGACTTAGAAAGAGAGCTGGCACATCATCAACAGAAGATCGAAGACGCTGCCGACGAGAAGAAGAGAAAGAAGATGATTACAAAATATCACATGGTCCGTTTTTTTGGTGAGTTTACGCTATCGAAGTAATGAGCAAAAATGTGATTCAAGCTAACAATATACAGAAAGAAAGAAGGCAGATCGACTTGCGAAAAAGATCAAATCCCAACTCAAGACTACGACAGACGAGAAGGAGATCAAGAAGTTAAACGAGGATCTACACAGAGCAGAGATCGATAGTATCTACACCAGATATTTCCCATACAGAGAGCGCTACGTTAGTCTATATCCGGTAGCGGCGCAAGGAGAAGAGAAGAACGACGACGAGCAAGATGCGCAAGATACGAGTTCAGCAGCACAGGCACTGCGCAACGCACGACCACCTTTATGGAAAGTAATAGAGGAGGCATCAGCAAGGGGCATCCGGGAACTTATAATAATCAGGGAACGCAAGCTTGATGGGGATTCAAGAGGCAAGGCTCCCTCCAAGAAAGATTCCAAGGGTCCCAAAACTGCAGAGAGTTTCGCAACGTCCGAATCTACAAGTAGTCGAAGCAAAGGAAAGACGAAAGGCGGAGAGAAACCCGAATCTTCAGATGCTAGCGACAGTGAAGGCGGCTTCTTTGAGGAGGACTGAGAGGTCTCAACATGAGATATACATTCATGATACCCAATTGTTACAAGATAATAAACAACTTATCTTCATCTTTCGAAAGGCATGTCGTCATTGCTAGTTTCTTTACTTGAAGTGTTCTACCAGACGAAATCTAGTCACTGCTTGCCATATGAATTTCTTTTCGTTTAAAGGCATAATGTTAAACACGTTTATGGCCTAATCCCATATAAGTGGCGTGGTTTATCCATTTATACAATTGATTTGATAAGCTTATGGTGGTAGCTTATTTTCTTCCTAATTCATGAACCTTCTTGCTTTCAACTTTTAATCATCAGTATAACACCAGCTTTCCTAGCTTCTTTTAGCAGGGTTAAGACTGCGCAACATGTACCTACGATGACTGCGGAACCAGGCTCGCCAAAGAGGCGACATATTCTCTCTTCCATAAATCCCGACCGTCGTTCGCAATCGCCTCAAATAGAGTCTCGCACGACCCCCAAAGAAGCGTCACCTCCGCAACCAGAGCCGGATGAGGAACAGGCACAGGGAGAATCCAGGGAAGAGACTTCGGAGACGAAAGAAAGGAAGAAGACATCAAGATTCCGATTCAAATCAAAGAAGAGCTCACGCTCTCACCGGCACTCTTCCCGCGATCGCGACCGCGACCGGAGTCACGACGATGATGGCGCAGACGACGATTCCTCTTGTCGCCATCGTAGGCACAGACATCATCACCACCACCACCGCCACAAGCGGCGACGGTCTCGCTCTCCCACACCGCCAAACCCCTTCGAACCGCAACCCCTAGACACCGAAACCGCATTCCGGGAATCCTTATTCGACGCCATGGCCGACGACGAGGGCGCCGCTTATTGGGAGAACGTGTACGGCCAGCCCATTCACGTATACCCGAACTCGCGCCCCGGGCCGGACGGGGAGCTCGAGCGCATGTCGGAGGACGAGTACGCGGCTTTCGTGCGCCAGCGCATGTGGGAGAAGACGCATGCCGGTCTACTCGAAGAACGGGCGCGGAGGGAGGAGAGGAAGAAAAAGAAAGACGAGGAGGAAGAGGAGGCAAGGAGATTAACGAGGGAGATGGAGAATAGTCTGCGCAGAGGCGAGGAGAGGAGGCGAAGAAAGGGATGGAAGGAGAGATTCGAGGAGTACGGCAAGATTTGGGCGAGCTGGGATGGCGGGGTAGAGAGGATAGGTTGGCCGGTGAAGAGTGGACGGCGCGAGGACGTGGATGCGGATGCTGTGAAGGACTTCTTCGTCATGGGGATCGATCCCGAGGACGTAGGCGAGGCGGATTTCTTGGCGAAATTAAAGGAGGAGCGAGTTAGATGGCATCCGGACAAGATTCAACAGAAGCTTGGTGGGAAGGTCGACGAGGCCGTCATGCGCGATGTCACGGCCGTTTTTCAGATTGTGGATAAGTTATGGTCAGATACCCGGTCTAAGAGGCAATGATGCCTTACGACCACATATGTCTATTAGGAGTACATACCTGGTTTCTCTAATAAGGCGCCCTAAAGGGCGAAGCCCGGTGGTGTCAAAATGAAAGCATCCATGGATACGTTTGGAATGATAGGAACAATTGTGAACATCACAGTTATGCTCAATTGTGATTATGAGGCCTGTTTGGTATGAGAATAGTAGTTTGTTTTTACGGATCCTGCCCCCTTTCCTTGTTGCCTATTCTTGAACTACACTGATAGCACAATAGCTTCATATCAGTTCTAGATTCAATGATAGGAACCATCTAAGAAAAGAACAATACGACTAGAATATCTACCGTTGCACATATGAAGAAGTATTCAGGAGTCCAAAGTGACAAAAAAAAAGTATTAAAAATAAAACCCAATCTCCCAAGAACTTGTTTCGAACCATGAACCCTCGTAGCTTAGTTGCACATGTTTCTAACCGGGAAGTTTCTCGGAGTATAACGACAGGTGGCACAACTGAGCCAATGGATCCAATTCAACAAGTCCTTGGAAGATTGTTGAAAAAAGCACTGTTCTTTAGATATATAACCTTGCTAATGGTGACTCATACAGTATGGATAGGTAGGATACGAAGTGACGAGGTTCTCTACTCAAGAGTGGTTTCGTATCACGTAACAGCTCTGGAGGTGCTATCTATATCACAAATGCGTCCAGTTTAAATGAACTATCTAGAGTACAATATAACCTTGCTTGTTGATAATTCCTCTCTTGGTCACAACTTAGAAGCTTCAATGAAAATGCTATCAATAGATCGGCATCAGTCAACGACCTCGACCTCAGCCATGACTCCCAAATGATCTGTTATCCAGGGTTTCTCATAACCGTAGGATACGAGATGCTCGCATTCCAATTCTAGCGGCCCTTCATCCAGTTGAACGTCCGCACCAAATCTCTGGAAATCGAGCAATCTCAAGCGTCCAGTGAAGTACACCTTATCCATCCTCGATAGCCCGTATTTATTTCTCGCTTCAGTTGCCGCTTGCTGTCCCCATGTGTAACCCTCCTCGCTATCCTCTACGCCGCCATTCTCTAGATATGCATCCTTAAGATCATTGTCTGAATGAAGTGTCTTGTCGAATGGTTGTATGGCATTGAAATCACCTGCTGCCAGCGCGCCATCTACACCGTCCTCATGCATATACTTGGCCATGGTCTGCACCTGGGCTGGGCGGAAAGGAGGTTCAAACGCAAGCGAATCTAGATGAGAATTACATAGCCTGATAGTTTTTGTACGTCCATTGCTGCTTCCATCGAGTAATACATCGACGAAGAAAGCGTCGCGGCCCATGCGCGTCTTCTCGTAGTGCACGCGGAAGCACGATGTGATGCTTAGACGACGATCCACCAAGGTGACCGTTCCATAATCGTCCGTCCAATTGGATGTATTGATGTCCGTGAAGTAGAACTTCTCCCTAACCCATGAGTTCTCCCCGATGGTCCTGAGATCTTGTGCGATACATTCCTGCAGATATATGACTGGGGCCGTCGTTGCCGGCAATTTTCTGGTCAAGCTCTCGAGATGGTGCAAGGCGGCTTTCATCCGCTCTTTGGCGTATGGGATCAGGAAGTCTATATTCCAGCTGAATAATGCAAGTCTTGTGATTCCCCTCCCAGCGTGTGTCCCGCTCAGCGGTTTAATATCAACTTGCTCCCAGGCTTGTCTTGTTTCATTATAGGAATAGTAGGGCTGGGGAGTCGGATGATCCGGGTTGAACCGTTTTCGGGATTGCTGGCTCATGGCGAGTGGAACAGGTGATATGTAAAAATATCGTTTGGTCGAATTTATGAGTTTTCTTTTGAACATTTGCTCATTATAATATGAACCGGTTTTGTGTGTAAGGAGGTAGATACTCCAGAGTTGTCGGTAGGTAGATGTATTCAGTAAGTGGCTATATGTGTGTATGCCCAATTAATTTATACGGCATTTTCGCATGTGATATCACACTAAAAAATATATCGTCCAAAACAGTCGTTTTAAATATTGTTTTCAGGAATATTTCTCGTCTTCAATCGAGTTCTCATTCTTCACGAAAACTTCCAACTCTCATATTTACCATCACTAAGGTAAGTTTACTCAATCGTGTTCCTCGGACTAATCTCTATGAATTTGGCACCATGAATTTCTCCGATATCATTGATAAAGTGATCGTTGATTTCCTCACATGATTGATAGATGTTTTAGTGATAAATGTTAACGGTGTGGCGTGTCGTTCATCTGCAGAAATCTACTGGACCTTGGAGCACCTTTGAGGATGGGATCTTCAGATATCGCACCCTCGCACGCGCCGCAATGGCTGGTTCCGGTATCGACCCTGTTACTCGGCTCTGGAGTCTTCTTTTGGGGTGTCGCGTACGTCTTGATGACGCGTCGTAGCATCCAGACACGCTCCTATGGAATGCCCCTCTTGGGTCTGGTAATCAATGTCAGCTGGGAGATCGTGTACGGTTTTTACGTAGCGGAGATGTTGTTCGAGAAGCTCGGCTTCGTCCTCTGGCTCATTCTAGACATGGGACTGATCTATACCACCGTGCGATTCGCACCAGAGGAGTGGGCATCTACCAACAAGCTTGTCGGCCGCCATATGGCTTCGATCATAGTTCTCATGCTAGGTATAGGATGCTGGGGTCATTACGCATTTGCTTCGTGGTGGCTATCGCGTCCGGGAATTGGTATAGGTGACAAATCAGGCAAATGGTACTATGGCCAGGACGGATACGACACGACCGAGTTGGCCTACTGGTCTGCCGGGGTTTCACAGCTTGTTTTAAGTAGTGCTAGTGTGGCAATGCTCATTATCCGTGGCCATTCCGGAGGCACTGGATATACGATTTGGTGAGTTTTCCCGAGAACGACAAACCGAGTATCAAAGCTGATAATAGACAGGTTTTGTAGGATGATCGGGTCAATCTCTGGCTTGGGCTTCTGTAGTGCTCTATTATGGTGGTATTGGCCGGAGGCGCACTCTTACTTTATTCACCCGATGAGCATCTTCATCGGCGGTTTATCTTTGATATGCGACCTCGTATATCCTCTGGTCCTCTGGCACGTCCGCCAAACAGAAACAGTGATGGCTGACGGAAGACTAGTTGGAGCTCACATGCTAGAAAATGAAAAGAAAAAGGAAAAGGGACAGTAGGTGATTAGATAATTCGTGGCGCTTTTCAGCTGACTCATCTCAACGCCGTTGACCTCGCGGATTTCATAAGCATTGCAGCTTAGTAATTATTTACATCAGCTGCTTACATAAACGACAATTTGGTTACTAATATTCGTGGCGGCGTCGTTTTAAGACATTATCTAATACAGCAGGAAACATTTCCATCGCCGCCTGGGTCCATTCCCGCGTTCGCCACGCGACTATACCATCCGGCCTGACTAGGACAGCACCTGTAGATCCCGCGTTGCATAAGTTACCCCACGAGCCGTCTCGATCTGACCATCCTTCTTTGCCATCGATAACCTCCACATGGACAAGTTCGCTCTGGACAGGTAACCACTGGGATGAGTTGGCTAAAAGTACGAACGAGTCGAGGCGGATCAAGTGTCGCGTTGACGCCTCCTTAGTCCCCACTCTTAGCCAAGCATGGGGTAGGTTGTGGCCCGGGATGGTCGACGGACAATAATTCGTAATATTATACTCGCCGTCTTCTAATAATTGACCGTCGTGGCATGTTTTTTCGCCTTCGTGGTTTATATCTGCGCTTGGGTAAAACCAGCCGATCTCTATGCCGGGGGCGTTAAATTCAAGATCCAGGTCCTCGGCCGCCTTTTTAACCGCGTCCCTCTTGGCTCTGTAATGGGGATGATTTGGGTCGGAAAACGCCCTAACCGCGTCGAGATTATCTTGTACACTTGCGTCTGGCGAGATTCCGATAGCCGTATCCATCACGTTGCCATGATTGAGCATATTGGACAGACTATTAGACGAGACGCGACGAGCGATAGGTTGTCGCTCGATTTCATAAGTATCGAGGAGACTGTCGAAACGCTTCGGATCAGGCGACCGAAGGGCCAGCACGAGCTTCCATACCAGGTTGTAAGCATCCTGGATCCCCGTGTTCATCCCGAGAGCGCCCCATGGTGGGAATCGATGAGCAGCATCTCCAACTAGGAAAATCTTCCCGCCTTTACTTCTGTACTGTTGCGCTACGACTGCGTTGACCGTCCAACTGCTGATACTGAGAAGATCGATATCCAAATCCGGGATTCCTAGACTCTTTTGTATGCGTTTGATCGTGCTCTCACGCTCAAAAACTTTGGGATCTTCCGGCAGACGAGGAAAAGCAAACACCCATTCCGACTTTGCCTCCCTTTTCGGATAATAGGGTCCGATATGGTAGCAATAGCCTGTCCCTAGACTCCCTCTCATCGTCGGATTGATAAGCCAAGAGAGAAATACGTTCTTGTCAGGGTGTAGCTTTTCGAGTTCAGCTTTAAAGTGCACGGTCATCATCTCCACGATATCTTGCTTTCCGTCCCAATCAATCCCGACGTCTTGGGCAAACCCACGGCCGCCATCGGCGCCCAGAACGTATCGCGCTTGAACTTCTTCCTCGATTCCACCTTTAGGGCGAATAAGAAGAATCACCGAATCTTTCTCTTCCATCACGTTAAGAACCTGAGTATTATAACGGATAGCCTTCGGGTTCAGACTCAAGGCTCGACGCTTCAATATGGGCTCTAAGCGTATCTGGGGTAGGATGCTATACCGAGCGGGACTGTTACGCTCGTACTCTTGGGATCGCTCTCCGGCGCCCCAAGCTTCTCTCTTCACAATCTCAACGTCATCTTTTCCCAAACCGGTGTACCAAGCAGTATGAGATACCGAATCAAACGGAGCACGGTGCTTTATGAGCTCTTCTTCAATTCCCAAGTGCTGGAAGATTTCGACGGTCCTCTGATTGATGCCTAAGGCCTTCGGGTGAATCGACGTATCCGGATATTGCTCGAATACGATATGATCCACGCCGCTCATGGACAGAAGAATTGACGAGACGAGTCCGGCCGGACCGCCCCCGACAATTGCGACGGGAATCATCGCACTTTTGAGAGCGGCGTAAGCGAATATCAAAAATATTTATGGTGGAGAGTTTAGTATCTGAGGGATTATGCGCCCATGTCCTACATGAATTATGAATCGTTCGTTCGACCGGCAAGTACCGCTATGGACCAAATAGATCCATGGATCAACGATGACCCCGGGCTTTTCGGCTGTCAAGATCGGCTCAGACGGAGGCACGATGCGGGGTTACATCAGAAATCCCGATCTCTTCATGAACCCCCTAAATACTCACTTTTTATATATAGGACTCCAAATCGAAAGTGAGTAGTAGCTAAGAAGGAATTATCTAATTTTTGAAGGAGCTGTTGATATTTCACTAAGTAATCTTTAGAGCATTCCCGCCTAGTACCTAATAAGGTGAGCATCCACCTGATTCAGGTTCCACCTATGTAGCAATCTATGCCTAACTAAAGTATAGTATGGTGGAGTATTACCTTTATGTGATGACAGTCTTTATAGAATATTAACGCCCTTCTCTGGCATTGCTAATCGGGGCTGGCTAAGAATTCATCACTACCTACCTACCTAGGTAGGTATGCTTGAAATGAAGATTCATTATTTCTACCTATTATTTAGAGGCTCTTATATAAAGACCTAGTATTCTATATTATACTCTACCACGATGACTTCTGAGCGACGCTAAAGTTATGTAAGCTTACCTATATTTAACTCGAAATCGAAATGGGTACCTCCGCATCATTTTGTGGAGAAGTTATACCATCCAAAGGCACAATGAGCTCCGTTCATCTGGAAACTCCGATATACAGGTACTAAATACGAACTACATCCTATGTCGAGGCGGTCACTTGGCGAGAAAGATTTGGTATCCTATGATACCTTCGACTCGAGGTGATATTGTGTGCCTAATATTGAACGAACTTAGCAACTCCGTAACTTTACAGGTCTTGGCGAACGGTTAGGGCCGCCGGACCATCATCGGCAGAGATTCCCCGTGTGTATAAAGCAACCCGTCTTCCCCAGCTTGAATATCATTTGATGTATCATAGATTCATCAGAGGACTTCTAAGACATATTGATTTACCGTACCTGAATTGTCACGAATTCCATCATGTCCACTGCAACCAAAACCTCATTTGCCCTCGAAACTCCCCCTAACACAGACATCTGGAGGAAACCGCCGAGCACAGATGTCTTCAGCGGTAACTAACCTGCCTGATTGCCCCCGATCCTCTGCTGACGCTATCCAGTTCCGATCACAAATACTGTTTCCGGTCTGCTCAAGAAGTTTCAATCAGCCCGCGTTACTTTCTGGGCCGACTGGACTGAACGATATGACCAAGCTGGGCTCCTGCTTGTACCAAAGCGCCTCTCTGATGCTGCCGTAACCCCGCCCGAGAAATGGATCAAAACGGGTATCGAGTTCTACTTCGGGCAGCCCCAGCTCAGTACCGTGAGCTGTGATCGCTGGGCTGACTGGAGCGTCGCGCCCCTGACCCTGAAAGAGAATGAGACCGAACCTGAGAAGGTAGGTGGTGTCACTATCGAGATAGTTCGCGAGGGCGATGAACTCGGGAAGAGTCTTTGGGTATATAGGCTTGTTCTTGATGAGAGTGGCAGCGTTGTTCACAGGATTCCACTACGGGTATGTAACATTGCCCCTTTTCGCTATCTTAAAAATGGAGACCCTTTAGTTGGGATGTCTGGAACATAATTGTTCATAATCTTGGCGAGGATTATCTCAAATGTTCAACCTTTCACAAAGAGAGCTTTGCTAAGTCTAGATGTTGCAGGAAATTTGCTGGGTGCTTGCAGATGAGGATGAGGCAGGTGGTACTGATTGGACTCTTGATATCAGTCCGTTGGTAGCTCGTCCAGAGAAGAACACGACCGAGTCACTCAAAGTTAACTTCAAGTCATTTGAGGTTCATTGGTTACCTTGATGAGGATACACGTCAAAAAAGGATTTCGCCTGTATTACAAAGTTGGTATTGGGGTATTGCCATCGGATTCGTGTCATCAGTGACTCTTCTCGATTTATTTACGTTGCTGACAAGTTAATTGAAATATATCACATATTGAGCAGCCCTATCTGCATTATTCAAAGCTACTCATGTCGCGACATACTCCCCGTATTGCTAGAGTGACTTCGAGCAACTTGGCGTCGGATATGAATTTTACAGCAGGCTCACTACTGACTTTCTTGGTCAAATCTGACATAAAAACTGACGGAATAAGATACATTACGTAGCTCGATGATTGGAATACACATTCGCCAACTATTCGAGCTATCTCTAACTATTTATATAAACCGTTTTGGTTCCGCGGCTTCGAGACCTTTCTGTTATTTAATTCTATCGGTGCAGACGACAGAACCCTTTTTCAACCATACACACAATTCTATCATTGATCATGAATACCTACTCTCTAGTAGCCCAAGCTCTCTTTAGAGCAGTACCGCAAATTAATATTGCTCTATTTGGCGGCAACGACTCTTCCGAGATAGAGTCTGCCATGTCGACTACTATTTTCGTCAACAGCCCCGTTAGCGTTCTCGCAACCCCTACCACCAACAATCTCGAGATTGCCTCGACGCCCACTGTGGGTATCCCTACTACCCAGGTTATCGTGGATATCGTACAGAGTGGCGAGGATGCTACGTCTTCGGAGCCGCTGGTGGACAGCGCTCCGCCAAGGATTACCATCGACACTGTCATAGCTGCCGTCAGACCCCAGGAGATCACAGAGGTTGATTCAAAGGGCGTAACAACTGCCTCAGCTGTGCCTTGTTCATCTGGTGTCTCCTCGCCTGCCCCTTTAACGTCAACAAATTAGCATCGGGAGTGCAGGGATTAGGGAAGAGAAAGTATAGCGTTTGACATATATTTGAAGACTCGCCTACCTATCTAGGTATTAGGTAGGTATGTAGGTATTCAAGAGGACTCGCTGTACGAAGCAAAGTAAATTGAATTCTACATTATTATACATTTCGAAGCAACTCCATCATTTCGTGCTTGCGTGGTCATTTTATTGTTTAAGCATAATCATGTATGGTGTATCATGTACCTTATATACTAGGTACCCAGGTGGTATAGGTAGGTACCTAAGACTTAGGCAGGTAGGCTGGAGGCTTCTAAACGATCAATACGAGCAATGGTGCCGTGGTTGCCTAATAGGTACTAAGTTCTAACCATTAATTTAAGGTTAAGTTCAGCTGCAGGAGCGAATAATAAATGATTGTTTGAGCTTTCCAAAATCTATCGTTTGAGGCGTTTGAGGTACTGCATTTTAAGCAACCGCAACCGCATCTAACCCTACCAATCCCATGCACCAACCAACCCAACCAACCAATCATCTATCTTAAATTTGTCCAGGTTGAACGTGAATGACCAAACGCGTGCCTGTGCCTATTCACGTTCGTCACTTTAACACTTTTCCACCCTCTTCCTTACATGAAACCTTACCTAAAAGCTAGGATCTAACACTTTCGTCATGGCGATCCTGGAAGAGCTTCCGGGTTTACGAGTCGTTGTGTCAGTTGCTGGACGTGATGCTATCGAGTACGATCATCCTGATGCGTCGGAACAGTCACCTGGAGCGGCAGATTGCCCTACTTCCTCGAAGTACATTGAATGTGTTGATGGCGCTAATTTCAGCGTTAAATATTTCGTCATGAATAATTATCGTTGGGACCATGAAGGTAACGCCCTGGAGTTGAATGTCACCGTTGATGGGACTTGGATTCGGAGCATCATTCTCAACAAGGATCGCGGCGCGATAGAAAACGAGATTATAAGCAAGGAATCCTATAACCAAGAAAGACAGCAGTGGCAGGGCCAAAAATTGAAGTTCTCCGCTGTTACAACTGGTATGAGTACCACGCTTGTCATAGAAATGGGAATAATAAACTGATATATCTTCACATTAGTTGACGACAGGTCAAAGGATCGGATCAAAGATGACATGAAAGTTGCCGAAAGCCTTGGGACCATAGTGGTAAAGGTATACCGATCTTTCAATGAAGGGGCTTGCGTCCCCAAACACGACGGTTTCGAGGTTGCTGGAGTTGCTGGATACGAACTAGCCGAGAAGTCGCTTAAGGGTAAAGCAATATCGCATGGAACATCGTGAGTCCTCGAGCTGAGAGATAGATTAGAACGATGCGTAAATGCTAACCATGCTTCCCACCAAGCTTTTCAGCGCCGGAGACAATTCATGCTCCTCGATACGTCAATGCGAAACGCCTGGATAAGGAACCTATCGCAATATTCCGATTTCACTATAGATCAAGACATGCCCTCAAGCTCGAGATGGTTATCCCTCGAACCCCATCCCCGAACCCAGATATTGCCCGTTTGTCGCGTGCAGAGTTGGAACGGTTGGCCCAAGAGCGACTGGAACAGTTGCAGGTATGCCTCTATCTTGCGCCCGTAACAAATATAATTGGCTAACTTGTGAAACAGGAGCGCAAGCCTATCGTCAAGCAAGAATTGAAACGGAAGGCGAGCGAAGTTGTGGACCTGAGCGGCGACAATCCGCGACCAGCGCGCTCTCCGGTATTCGTCGACCTCACGGATGATTAGGGCTTTTCTTTACGGATCGTCTGGCTTTGAATTTGTTGCGCTGATGGATACTTAGGTGGGCTGGCTATGAAAGGAATTGCGAATGGAGTTCTGGTGTCTTTTGCTGAACTACGAAGACACCTAGGTCTTAGGTCCTAGATACCCAATGATACATTATTTGCCTGCATATGGCATATGTAGCTAGGGATGACTTCCATATCCTAACAAGATATACTAGAAACTTGATAAACATATGTCTAATGCTATCAAATTTCGGCACTCGAGGTTGATTGATACCAAGTGAAGAGCCGTGGAGAATGAAAGAAGAATAGCTGGAGCTGAAATGGCGTTCCCTTGCGTCAGTCTAGTGGGATGACCCCAACCAATTTTCAGCTCCCCACTCGCCAACAAGCGGACGTTAGGTACCTAGGTAGATACCTAATTTGGAAGGTAAAGTGTGTGCTAGGGACCTCTGAAAGCTTAACTTGCTGCTAATTTTTTCCCGCAACTGCGAAAATCCCATCTCTCTTCTTCACACATTTGTTAAAAGCCGACGATCAGCATGGCCGACACAGCGAAACCAGCCAAGAAGGCATCGCCTATCAAGAACGGCTACCTGATTCTCTACAATGCCGTGTCCGCTGTTCTCTGGCTTACCGTGCTTGGCCGCGTCGTCGGCGCGAACGTAACAGGCGGCCCTCTGTCGGTGTATCCTATAGTTGGCGAGTTCTGCAAATGGACGCAGACGTTGGCTGGTATGGAGGTCTTGCACTCGCTGTTAGGTATGCTTTAGCTATTGTTTTCTTCCTGATGCGCGAAGGGTCCTATTATACCTGTGTAGCCCTTGCTCTGCTAGTTGCTAATCAATCAGGAAATAAAACAGGCGTCGTTCGTGCTCCCCTCTTCACGACTTTTATGCAAGTCTTCAGCCGATACGCTATTGTTTGGGGTATAACCGGCCTCTTCCCCGAAATAGCCCTCGGAAGCGATAGCGGCGATGAGTACTCTAGCCTGGCCTATTCGTCGATGCTGGTCGCCTGGGCTACGACCGAGATAATCCGATATTCGTACTTCGCGTTGGGCTTGTCGTCGGGCGGAAAGCCGCCATATGTTCTCCACTGGCTTCGATATCACGCCTTCTTCATCTTGTACCCTGTTGGCATATCTAGCGAGGCGTATCTGATTTGGCGTGCTGTTGAGCCTGCTAAGGAGGCGGTCAGCCCATTGTATTCGTCGGTGCTTTTTGGATACGTTGCTTTGGTGTACCCTCCGTGTAAGTGACGCCTGTCGCCGGCTGGTTTGCAAAATAATAATTGCTGACGATATAATATTATAGCGGCTTATATCCTATACACTCACATGATGGCTCAAAGAAGGAAGGTCATGAAGGCTGCCAAGACGTCGGACAAGAGCGCAAAATAGAATTGGATTATATCTGTCATATACAGTGGCGGAACGATGAAACGATTTTCAAGGATATCCGGGCAAAATGATATATTCATGGATACTCAAAAAGGATAAAGTAGGTATCATAGAGGGTCTTCCTAGGTATCAAAACAAATATACATGAATCAAACTTGGTACACATTGTACAGTTACGCTTCAATAGACTTGCGCGTGCTCGTTTCATACCACTCGTTGCGTGTCCAGCGTACTATTAGATGCTTAGCATCCTCGGATAACTTGCGGTATCCAGGGTTCTCCTTGGGCTCGAACATAGCTTTGCATGTCGTGTTAGCTTATATATCGAGGATATCATGGACACTTCATCCGAGAAAAATGGGGCACGATGATAAAGGGGAAGTGGAGAAACAAAGGGACAAACAACTTCAACTTACCCATATGCGCCCCTATCTCATCCTTGGTCTTATCATTTACAGCTTCCAACCATAATCCAGAATCCTTCTTCGAGGGTATATTGCAGAACGTGCGCTGGTTTCCCATAACGGTGCCCACCATGCTAACCTCTTTGGACGACGCTGCTTTCCCTAACCGCGTATACAGGTTCGCGAATCCGACTCCCATATCTTTGTGGAGACGAACCATGCGCGATACACGCGTCCGAAGCTCAGCTCCCCGCGCAAGACACCCCACGAATTCCAGATGGGAGCTAACCCATGTCCACCCTGAGTTTAGCTGGTCGCGATTCATGTAAGCCGCCGCGCCACCAGCCGCGAGAGCTCCGGCTGCTCCGGCAATTACTGCGACACGCCCCCAGCCCCAACCTCCCTCTTGCTTCTTCTCTTTAGCCGGTTCAGGGGCGGGGAGTGCTGCGGGCTTCTTCTTCGCATCCCCTTTGGCCGCTGCTTCGTTGTAGCTGCCCCAGAAGATATTTGACAGACCGTTGAGTTGCGTCAGCGCTGCGGCTGCATTGTTATAGTGACCCTCTGCGCCGTGGGCGACGACGCCGGGAGAAATCCCGAGAAAAGGGGTGTCGAAAGCTAGCACGCCTTGGATATAAGGGAACATGAGGCCGCTAGTTAACGGCTCGCCGACATTCGGTGCCATACTGTCGCCATCGTCTTGAGTGACGGGGACTTCGGATGCGATCGCTATGGCAGTCTCGGCGGCTACGATGCCACCCATAGAGTGGCCTATTAGGATGACACGGACAGAGGGATCGATGGTCGGAGAGTGTGTACCGTTGGCAACTTCGAGGTCGATGACTTTGTTCAGTAGCCAGTCGCGAAAGCGAGTGACGCATTCGTTCAGGTCGCCTCGAGTTTCATAGCGCGGATATGTGACGGCGCGAACGGAGACCTTCGGTAGAGCAACACGGACGATAGCGGCAAGGTGCTGAGCGAATTCGGATTTCTCGCCGAACGTATCATCTCCGCCCTATTTCGTACATCAAGTTAGTTCCAGTTAGCTGGTTTAAATTTCCTCCTTGTTCGCCACCAGTTAGAAACGGAAGAAAGAGATGAAGGGGAGATATAGAGATATGGTTCAGATAGAACAGTACCTATCTTACCTTAAAGCCGTGGATAAAGCACAACAGCAGTGTCTTCTTCATCTTGTGTCCCCATTGAGAAAGATTATCGGACGTAAGATTCTAAGTAGAGGGTTTGGATGGAAGGTTTCAAATAATTAAAGTCCATCCTAGAAGGCTAGAACCTAGTACTACCGGCACTAATTTGTTAGTTGAGTAGGGCTGTAGGATCAGCGCCGCAATCCTGGGAGGTCCACTATGACCCGATGGTTCGTCCTTGCTGAAATGACGTTTCTTCAGCAGGTGGGTCCACCTGTGATTCCCCAGTGAATCCCCAGCGATTCCCCTATTCTGGCACATGTTTTAGTGAATAAGGGCACCTAGGCGCATTGAGTTACAGGGCATCTCGGAATCTGATTTGTTTAAATAGCATGATGCGGATCTTTCAGAAACCACCAGAAACAGAAGCCCGACACCAAACAGCGACCAGTAGCCAGCAACCCAAATTTACACTCATATTGGTTCGTTCAATGTCGAGCCTGAAAACGCAATAAATCACAAATAGGAGCAAGGTCCGATATCAGGAACATCCACCGACCCAATATCTGATCTCCACGACTTCAGGTCCTGGCGATCATTGAATAACAGCTGTACTTTATGTACTTTATACCATCATGAGATCTTCGCAAGACATGACCTGAAACGACCCTCCCGGTGCCTCCCATCAGTAGGTAGCCGCTAATCTCTGTACTAGGTATTGGCCACTATTGATTCCCTCGTATTTCCTATCCGTCTCAGCAGCGTACGTTCCCGGAATGGCCTCGATATAATCCTTGAAATTCGGATTGCAGAAATACCTTGAAACACATTTAGTGATCATTCTCGAAGCCGACAAGGGGTCAATAAACTTACGCGATGCTATATCTAGCAGGGTAGACATCACTATTGCCCGATGGCGGTTCCACCACACGATGAATGGTGCTCTTGATGTTGTCGTTACTCCACCTGGCTAACAGGTCACCGGCATTCACCACGCAGGTGTCCTCAATGGGTGTCGCGTCGACGAAAACGCCCGTGGGGCTCTGGACTTGCAATCCACCGCGAGAATCTTGGAAGAGCAGCGTAATAGATCCATAATCCGTGTGCGCGCCCGCGCGAACTTGGCCCGGGTTGATGGTGAAGACGTCCTTCTTGACTTCGGGGTAGTGAAGGAGTCGTAGGGTGTTATCACCCACGTCGGTATAACTATCAAACCAGGTCTCCTCAATACCGAGACCGACGGCGATTGCACGCATGACTTCTATATGAAGATCCTTGCACTTGTTGTGGAAATCAAGCATTTTCTCCTTGAAACCCACCAACTCTCCTTCCTCGACCGGCCACTGGTTTGGAAGATCAGGAACGCCTTCACGACCGATTTCTAAGCTTTCCTTTAAATCGGGCGCAGCATCTCTCAGTTTCTTCACATCGTTGATGTCTGTTAGCGTCGTGGTCTTCTCGCGGCCAGGAGCTGAGTAGCCTCTGTTCGACTCTGGCGTCAACCAGCAGTGAGACATCTTGGTCTCGGTGGGCAGCCTGAAATACTTGGCCGACGTCTCAAAAACATTCTTACGGTATTCAGACGTGATAGGTAGGCCCTTCAGGTATATGAAGCCTGCAGTTTGGAAGCCATGAAGAATGGCCTTGGCTGTCTCCCTCCTCTGTTCCGGATTTCCGTTCAGAAATTGAGAGAAGTCAATAAGCTACTCGTTTTTTAATGCTTAGTTATTTGTTCTCCCAAATTATGGTGAATGACATATTCCGGGAGACCTACCGGGATAACGAGGCCCTCGCTTTTTACTGCTGCCGCCTCCATTTCTTGTTTCGACTCACCGGGCCGAATTATAGAATCTTCACGCAAGAGCAAATAGGCTTAACTAGAACACAGTTCAATATGAAAGAAGACCAAAGCAAAATTCTTATTATGAGTAGCGTCGCCAACTCATGCTACGGCGTTTTATCTTCACTGAGTGGAGGTCGGCCACTTCCGATAGAAAACAAGTCCATGAGAATCCAGAATCAGTAGAGGGTTTGACCCTTTTGTAGGTTTCTCAAGCTTCTTATCAGCGGACGGCAACCAAGTATTAAGGTTTGATCAACCAATCCGAATTTAGATAAAACAATACGACTTAAGATTCAATCTTACCTGCTATAAACACACATGACTAACGATATCGAAAGACCTCGGATAAAGATGGTTCAAGGTTGGGTAGTATGGTATCACCCGCAGGTATCGGAGATAGCTCGAATATCGGGGCACCCGATAGGTCTCTATAGCTGCCCTTGGGACGCCCCACAATAGATAAGATGCCCTAGATAGCTCTATCCAGACAGAGCACAGCACCAACTGTGGGGTATTAGGTATTACCTCCCCCTGTACCCATGATCTCACGATACGAGATCCAGATTCTCAAGGTTCGATCGATCCATTTAATAAGATATATTGGTTTATCATATCTTGATTCTATGTTGTGCGCGTGTTCCTCCACTTCCCTAAGGCGATAAGTTGTATTTACAGCATAGGGGAACTAAAAAAGGGGGGTTCTCCCATAGATGAATAGGCCGCTAAGCTGATACATACTAGGTATAGTTTGGTAGCATCTTGGTACGATAATACTCTAGGAGTCAACTCATCGAGTTGCAAATATTTTGACTACTGGGGTTTAAACTAGATTCAAATATCTATTTCACCTGAATACATTGTGATCGAGAGAAATCGACACAATGGGCGCACCAAAACATCGTGTGGTGGATATCCACACTCATATGTATCCCCCAGCATATGTACAGCTCTTAGAATCTAGGAACAGCATTCCTCTTATCCGCAAATTCACTGGCGCGGAGGAACCACGTCTAATAATTCTACCCGCCGAGGCAGAGTCGCTGGACAAGAGCACTTCAGAAGACCCGGAAAACTCATCCTCCCATCTGCCCGGCCGGCCCGTAACTACTCATTACTCCTCACTAAGCCAAAAATTGCACTTTATGGATACGCACAAGATCGATATCTCCGTCATCTCGCTCGCAAATCCCTGGCTTGACTTCCTCACCACAGAGGAAGCTGGCGAGACCGCTAAGTCTATCAACCAAGAGTTCTCCAATATGTGCGGCGAAGCTCCCGGTCGTCTCTTCTTCTTCGCTACGCTACCCCTGACCGCCCCTCCCGAGACGCTCCTTGCAGCCGTAGGATACGTCCGCAGTCTTAAGTACTGCCGAGGCGTCATCCTCGGTACGTCGGGGCTAGGAAAGGGGCTCGACGATCCGGCATTGGTACCGGTGTTCAATGCTATAGCCGCTAACAAGCTAACCGTGTTCCTACACCCCCACTATGGACTGCCGAGCGAGGTTTGGGGACCCCGCGCGGCCGAGTACGGACACGTGCTCCCGCTTGCTCTAGGCTTTCCGATGGAGACTACTATCGCCGTCGCTCGCATGTACCTAGCCGGCGTGTTCGACCAAGTTCCCGAGCTTCGCATGATCCTTGCGCACAGCGGTGGGACATTGCCGTTCTTGGCGGGGCGTATTGAGAGTTGTATTGTTCATGACGGACACCTCGTGAGAGAAGGAAAAGTCGGGTCGAGCAGAAGGACGATATGGCAGGTTTTGAAAGAGCAAATCTACCTCGACGCGGTCGTGTACTCAGAGGTGGGTTTAAAGGCTGCGATCGATGCTAGCGGTGTGGACAGGTTGATGTTCGGGACGGATCACCCGTTCTTCCCACCTTTAACTAGCGACGAGCAGGGCGAATGGGAGAGTGTGACCTGGAACGCAGAGTCAGTTAGAAAGGCTTTAGGGGACGGCAGTGAGGCTGCGAAGGCTGTCATGGGCGGGAACGCTATCGAGATCTTGATGTTGCATGAAGATGGCTAAATGGCCCACATGTCTCTGAGAACGTTGGCGAAATATTTATATGGTGTAATCTACAAGCCGAATTGTCCTCAACTTTCGCCGGCCTGCTGAAAACGATAAATAAAACTATTATTTAACGTCACAAAGTATATTCAAAAGTAAATCGTCTGAAGAGCGAAGTATAGTAGTAATTGTTGAACTAGAAACTATAGGATCTCGTAGTGGATGGATTCAGGGGTAAAGGGGCAATCGTATAGTGAATACTCCAGACATACAATGTACTACGATCATGATGTCTCGAAGTCGTTCTAACATCTCCATATCCATGTTAGTATATATACAATATCCTAATATCTTCACCAGTGAGACAATCCACATGGTAGTTGTGATGGACCGTAGCAAGACGCTCACCAATAATGGACAGCTCTTTCTGCGAAACCATCAGTCAACAAAAGCATATCTACAACATTGTTATAATATGAACGGCGATCGTGAACCCACAGAAGCTGTCTCTCTTTCCCATCTATCTTCGGGGGGCACCCGCCCCTTATAAAGCGGATCGCCTTCGTAGTCGCATAAGGTACGAATAATTAGCTATGCTTCTACCAGTGACCCAACAGAAGCATCATTTCTTTCCTGTTAGAAATAGTCACTCTCGGGGAAATCTGCACTTCTCATCACTTTCCGCACTCTCATCCCAATTCCGCATCATGGCGACCCCGAAATCTTTCTTATGCGCCAACTGCGGTGCTAAGGTACTTACTGATCTCCATACTTGTATGATGTGCTACTATGCTCCCAATTATAAGGATGGCGAATCGGTAGATGTTTATTGCGATCAGGTATGCCAGCAAGGACACTTGACGTCTCATGAAGCCCATTGCCAGCTTCGAATCAGCCGAGAAAACCTATTCAGAGCCGCCACCTTGATGAAAGCTACCTTCATGACGTTTCGCGAGTGCCTCTACGGAAGACCCCTTGTAGAGATGAAAGTTTACAACGGCGAACTACTCCTTCTCATGGATCCGACAGTTATATTCCATCCATGGTACTACCCGTTCCCCGACGATGTCACTACCGATCCCAAGCACAAGGAAGCGGCATTATCACTTCAGAATTGCAATGCTGCCGCAAATATCTGTGGAGGCTTGGCCAAGCGACTCTTGGAAGGTAAGTAACCAAATAACCCCTTCAACTAAAATTCTTCCGGGCATATCTTACGCTAGAAAAGGAACGGCCACAAAGATGGAACTTGTGTGTGTGGACGCGAACCCACGAATGCGAGCAAGAATCCTCCTCCGTTACAGCGACCCAGACAAGCCCGCGAAGAAATATCCTCTTCACACCGTGGTGGTCGTCTACATCGAGGAAGAGAAGTGGGTCATTGACGTGACGGGCAGCCAATTTGGTTTCACAGATCTTGTCTGCCCCTTCGACAAGTATCTGAAAGACTGGGAAGGCCATGTCGCAACCGGTCCATACGCTTATCCCGTCGATGAGTTGGATGACATCGAGCGAAGACATTTCCCTCGAATCACCCCCGCGGCCGAAAGAACAGACGACTTTTTCGCACACCGAGCTCACGAGGAAGCTGGCCGACGTCATCTCAAGAAGTTGGTCGAGAAACGCTTTTCCAATCCAGAAAACCCGACTTTCGCGGCTGATCTCCTAGCCCGCACTGAAAAGGCTTTTCAAGATGGTCTCGACGAATGGACGGCGGAAGTAAAAAGACATATGATGGGCTTCGTTCAACGTATGACTGGCGTTTACCACCCGGATGAAGGGCAGGATTGAGGCTACATAACCTTGGAGGTGTTTTTTTATCCTCGTTTAAGCACCATGACCGAAGGCTTTGCTCTTGAACCGTTTGTCGGAGTTGTCTAGGTAGTTAACAAAACCATGGCATGCATGCAGGGGCATATGGAACTCCCGTCAGAGGGAACAATGGCGATAGCTAGATAGCACTGAAGCGTACAATAACAATTCGCAATTGTCCCAGACTTTCATGTGGTTCAATAAAAACTGGTATAAATGTAATAAACTGCCGAGATAATACCTAGGTTAATACATTACGCTGCTTGTGGAGGCTAAAAGATCTAACGGTGGCTACAATATTATAACGCGAATCAAAGAAACAATAAATCTACCAAGACTCTCTCGTACCGTCATAACCCCAGAACTTTCCGCCATGAGACTCCCTAGTAGCCACGTCGATCAGGTGTACCATCCCGTCACATGATTCGTCGACTGTTATAATTGGTAGCTTCACATTTTTACCAGCCAGTCCGAGACCGAGCTTAACGGCTTGACCCATGTCGGTATCAACCCAACCTGGATGAATCACAAAAGCCGTGATCCAATCTTCCTCTTGATTGATCCGTTTAGTCACCCAGTGTGCTGCGACTTTCGACGTCGCGTACGCGGTGTTGGGTACCACAGGCTGATCCCTATATCGATATTAGTTCTAGCAACGAGCGCGGATAGGGTGGTTCTCACTAGATAGATCTAGTTAGTACACATTGATCAATTGTAAAGTCATACTCAGTAAGGAATTTCTCACCTCTAGCTTCCCGGCCACACTACCTATCGTTATCCACTTAGGTTCCATAGACTTCTTCAGAAGTGGGAATGCAGCTTGATATAACCATATTACCCCAAATAGATCAGGTATAAGATGTCCTTGTAGGTCCTCCGTCTTGACATCTGAGACCTTGGGCCAGGCGTAGGAGACACCAGCGTTGGCGATGACAATGTCTAAGTGACCGATGCCCTGAGAAATAAGTTGTCTCACTGCTCTGGCAGAATCGGCCTCGATCGAGGCGTCGAGCTTGACGATAATGAGCCGGCTACCTTGGCCTTTAGGTAGCTTAGCGAGGGCCTTGGATGTGGCGTTTTCCGGATCGCGGTTGGCGGCGATGGCGATATGGTTTGGCCTAGCAAGATATCGCGCAAGAAGCTCTTTACCCAACCCTCGATTTGCCCCGCTGATCAGGACTGTAGTTGGGGTTATCGTGGCAGGCATGGTGTTTCGTTGACGTGGAAAGTGATTTCTAACTTGAGGACTGGCGTCTTCTGTGTTCGTCAAGTTCAACTTCACGATTCAACTTCGCAGCGTGACACGCCGCCACATCTCGTTTAAATAAACCGCCTCATCTTTCTGTTGGAAGTCGCCGAGATCTAGAAGACGAGATCGGGGACTCCCATATGATAATGTTTCGTCATGTGAGTGTGTCATGGTGCAGGTTAGAGGAATGTTGGAAGGTGATCGGTAAGAACTAGAGAAATCGAATACGACTCAAAAGCAAATCTTCAGAGGACACCCAATAGTTTCGCCTATCTGACGTAATTCCATCTTGAGGATCCCAGTACGAGCCACGCAGATACCATGCAGATACCATGCAGAGGCCACGCTCTTGCCTGGTCGAGTGATTGCTGAACGCTTGGTTGACGCAATTTCCACAATAGCTGAGCTGAAGCAGGGACCCCGGCACCCCGGAGCTGCTGTGTAACAACGGCGCAGCACGCTATCACATTCCTTTCTTACAGTGCCTTCTTATTTTCTACGGAGGCTTCCGACGTCTGATAGGTCAGGACCGGCCGTCGCTTATCCCATTCTCCGGTCACCCCCCGAACCAGTCGGGTTCCACCACGGATATCTTAGCAATCCATCATGTGCTTATTATCACCTATATCCCGCGCGTGCACCTTCCTTCGGGATTTCACATCGGGATCACGAACCTTGGGGGCGTCCACACTTGTTTTTCTACCTTCTTATAGGGGGAGATATAAATGATTGATATCACGGATGGTTGGATATGTAGAGGAGAACGAAGATATGATGCTTTTGATATAGTCTACCCTCACCAAATAAGTTCACTTGAAGGGACTTAGAAATGCTGACCTAATGAGAGGTACCTATACCTACCAACCTACCTACCTAACTATGATGTTCTTATGTCTCGTGAATATATCATACCCATAGTAAAACTAAACATAACATCGAAATTTTGTGGTTGGGATGTTATGGCATATGAAATAAAACCCATGATGCAAGATATAAAAAGTTCGAATGGTCATCTGCAGAGTCCTAGTGGTGTTGGTTGATGTTGCTATCATCGCATTCATCTATCAAGTAAGATTTCGCTCACATTTCGGTCCAGAATAACTTATGATTAGGAAAGATTGTTTGAAAATTACGGGAATTGATATCTTCGCAAAGTCCGGTATAACACAGAGGTGAAGAATATAGCATTATTCTGATACCTACCTAATAGATACATGGTGTTACACAGGCCCTGTATCTGATTGCCCCCCTATTCTTGATAAAGGGGGAAATTTGTGTGAAAAAAAGCGGAGAAACAAAAACATACACATATCCTGATGGATTCCTCTCATCCAAGTAATAGTGCAGTGTCTGAACAATAGTGGTCATTGAGATCCGTGTTGCTTACTAGGCAGGTATGCAGAAAGGCAACATGCTGCCAAGATCGACAACCTACCTACTAGGTAGTAGGTAGAACTTAGATTGCCCCTTGATTGTGACTCGAAGGATGTTTATACTTATTCGAAGCGTACATATAATCGTACGATACATAGAAAAGCTAGTTGTTGCTTAAGTCTGAGCTATGGTTTCATTTGAGCGTCAAGGCGGGTAACATGCGGCTGATTTGCGGGAAAGTTGCGGAAGTACTACGCTGCGCCCTTGTCGACGCGCCCTTCATTGGAAAGTTACCATAAATAATTTCCGCAAAGGGCGTTTCCAAATGATTTTGGGATTTTGGCATAAACTAACCCGCAGATTGCGGGAAACTTTGCGGAAGCATTGGCGATGATGATTTCAAAGCAGTTAGGAGGATAATTGGAGAGATAGTGTATCAATGTAAGACGATGCCCACAGCAACATGTATATAAAGAGGAACATCATTCCGAAGACTACCTATCAATACCTCTCTCTGCAATAAACACATCTTCTTGGTACTTTCTCTCTATATCCTTACTCCACGATCATTGAACTCAAAGCATCATGTCCCCCAAAGTGACTCCAAGAATCATTCTTGGCACCCATACTGTACGTATAACTTACCTTTCACAACGACTAGAAACTATCTAATAAGATTGAAATAGATTGGTGATAGTACGAAGGCCTCAGTGACAACCTTTGACAGTGAAGAGGATGTCCAAACGCTTTTGGACGCGTTCTATAAGCGCGGTTATACCGATCTTGACACGGCTCGTGACTACTCTATGAATGCCCCGGGTGCCAGCGAAGAACGCCTTGGTCGAGCTCTGGCACCCTCTCGATTCACCATTCATACCAAAGTTCACAGTGGCCGCCCGGGAGACCACCTACCTGCGAATATTGAGCAGAGCATTTCGAAGTCGCTTGAAGCCCTTAAGACTTCCGCCGTGGAGACAATGTTCCTACATGTTCCAGACCGAAACACGCCCTTCGAGGATACCGCAAAGGCAATGAATGACGCCTACCAACAAGGCAAGTTCAAGAGGTTTGGTCTGTCTAACTTCACAGCCGCGGAGGTGAAGCAATACATCGACATATGCGAAGAAAAGGGGTACAATAAACCCAGCGTCTACCAGGGCCATTATAACCCGCTTACCAGGCGTGGTGAGAAGGAACTGTTCCCGCTTCTGCGCGAGAATAACATCGCATTCTATGCTTACAGGTATGCATAAGTCAGGATCACAGGTAACATAGAGCTAACATTTGTACCAGTCCCGCAGCGGGCGGTTTCTTTTCTGGTCATTCCGAGACGTCTAGTCGGTGGAAAGGAGATGTAAGTAACCACTTACTTAGTATAACGTCTCGTAGCTATTGCTAATGAATTATAAGAATGATATTGCTAGAGTGTACAGTATGCTTTACGGCAAGCCTCCGGTTCAAGCCTCGGTGGCCACGGTTCAAGATGCGGCCGGAAAGCACGGTATCAGTGGACACGATGCCGCGCTACGGTGGACAGTGTTCCATAGCAACTTAGATGGAAAGTATAGCGATGCAGTACTATTTGGAGTTTCGAAAATCGAACAGCTCCATAAGACTCTGGATGCGATCGAATCTGGGCCACTTCCTGTTGAGGTAGCCGATGCCATTACCGCCATCTACGCTACGGTCGAGGGCAATGAACCTCCTTACCATCTTTGAAGGAACCCTACATTGACCTAGATGTAATTACATCATATAGACGCTTATTACTTTTTCGATGAGAATTTTTAGATTGTTCCAATGATATATTCTTACCCCTCATTATTCTAGTATTCTCGCACGTAGACTACTGTCTCAGTTGCATCTTCACGGAAACCCAAGTTAGCGTGAAGGCGACATATATTCAACAAGGTCTGATTATATAAAGAGTGTATATTTAAAATAGATGTCAGGAAGCTGTGGATATAGGAGAAAGTTGGTGCGCGGGAACGCTAGGGTAGAGAAAAACACATAAGCACCTCCAGAATGGTAAATATCGTATCCTTCGCTAAAGAGCTTCTCCCTTTTCTGCCGTGTTGATAATCCATTCTACCGTTTCCTTTTCCATGGTAACACTTGGGCAATGTCCGGCGTTGACAGACGTGACATCGACCTTATTTCCACTCTCCTGTTCAATCATCTCTATCTCAGCTTTCTGAATCTGAGGCAAGATGCACTGGTCCTTCTCGCAAAATAGAAAGGATACTGGGACATCCTTGTATCCGGCATGCGTTAGTTCGTTGATAAAGCTGGTAGACGACTGTATTTGGAACTTCTCAATCAACGCTTCCCTTGAGGACTTGTCAGGGTGGTCTGAGAATACTATAGATGTAGTTTTCGGTAAGTCGATGAAATATAACCAGCCTTTTTCCTGTTTCTTCCTTGTTAGATAGCGATTTGGTAAACTGAGAATGGGTCAGAAGGTACGAACATCAGTTCCGTACTCAACACGGTTTTCCTCGGGTGCTTTGCTAATCATATCTACAGATGAAGATCCTAGCGGGGGTACTAGTGCTGTCATATATGCTAGTCTGATGATACCACCCTTCTTTCCTTGCTTCTGTCTCTCCGCTTTTGTTAAACCCTTGGTGCTCTGACTAACCGGGATGCCGCCGTATGAATGTCCAATGAGGACGACTTATAAGGTTCTCAGCATTGCAATACTAGACAAATTAACCAAATCAAAATTTAGGGGCTTTCTCACCATCTTTACCCTCGTCTGCGAGGCCGGTTACCTCCTTGGCAATGAAGGCGGCATCATCGTACATTGTTGGCGGTGTTCCTCTAGGCCCATCTTTCCAGGCGACACTAGGTAGGTGTAACACTTTGAAGTCATAGCCTTTGGCCGTAATGATGTCGATGATATTATTATAAAGTTCCGGAATAGCAAAGGAGCCAGGGATGAGGATGATGGAAGGCTTCGCCATGTTTGTGTCCATGTATCTATTCCAATTTTAAAAATTTAATCGACAGTTCTGTCATATAGAATGCTAGGAGCAGCACTTCAATCATGAGTAGGCAGTGGGAGAATATATACGCGGTCAGTACCTGGTTACCTACCTAGTCACGGCTCCCCTGAAAGGCTAGAGACGCATGGCATTTTTGTTAAGCGCAGACTAGATATTCGCATCCGCATTGTGAATTTATAAATTTATAAGCAAATATATGAATTCCGGGTAGCTTCGATTGGTACGGATCATCATGTCGGATCCGGTTACGTGTAATGACAGCTGTCTTTGTTAAACCGGCGAGATATATGCTCCGCGAACCCGCCCGGCTTTGTTCCGGTATGGTAACATCACCTCTCCCGTCAAGCCAACACCCCTTAACCAGCACCACCTGAGCAATTTGCTTACGCTAATATACTAGGTCATTTAGCGTGTGGGGTAGTGGTTCCGGGGATGTGGTACGTGACACGCAACGTCAAGCTGGGGCGGGGAGATGGGATATATTGAGATCTCATGTATGCATACGCAGATAAGAAGTTTATTCTAGATCTGCAGATCCAGATTTATGATAGTATTGAAGAAGATCAATGCAGCTGTAAATTCAAATTACCTATAGAGCATTACGTACCAGATTGTTGATAGAAGCACCTTATGTAGGCGCCCCATAAACAACTACCATTTCCCTTAGGGGTAACACGAATTGTGTATATATATACCTAGGTAGTCACATGCACGCAGACAAGTATCATTGATCTAAATCTTGAAAAAGGAAGCTGCAAAACCAACATTTCTAACCCAAATTTGTCTGTTGTAAGGGATATTGAAAATTTAACTAGTGATACTAGGTACCTATTAGGTACCTACTACCTAGTACCTACTATACCCACTTACCTGTGCGCCTACCTTGGTAGGTAGGTAGGTAATTAGGTAGGTCATCGGGTATTTCCTGAGGCTATCTACTAGTCTGCGAGACTGCGCAAAGCTCCCCCGAGATAAGTTATGATCGGTCAACGAGCGGCCTTCTCACTTTTATAAATCCAATACCGAATCTTGTCTGGGCCAATTATATATGTCCAGAACGTCTTGGCGAAATCATCAACTTCATCAGCAGTGTACTCCGAAATTAATGGACCCGGCTTCAACGAGGGTACCAATAGTGGTGACTTCGCACGAGACATTTCAAGCCATTCTGACGCGGATTCGGCGTCCCACAGGCCGCGGCGTGCGGTAAACATAACGCCACCAGTACATTCGGCCCACCCCCTTGTCATGATCTGGTATACGTTGGCGATGGTATCGATAATAAGATGGGTGCGTCGAACGCTCTCAGTCAAGATCCATAGGTGCCACATCTCCGAGGTAGAATCGTATTCTCTATCGAACTCGTTGGTGGACCATGAAAATTGATCATTATCATCTTTTCCTCGGTATTCTTTTACAGATTCCCACATGTGGATGACCCACTCCTGAAGCGTGGAGAGCTGTCTCTCAGCAGATGCGCGAAAACGAATTGAACCATCAAATAAGCGTATGAACTCATAGATAAAAAGCGCTTGTACGTGTGCTAGATGGCTTAGTATGCCTTGTGCACTGGTAGCAATGGGTAAGTCTTGGAACGCTAATACAGACGAACGCTCCTCGGCAATCTGCAGAATGGTCTCCTTCATCGCTGAGGTTCGACTATTATACGTCGCAAGCACTGTGAAAGCATCTTGAATGCAGGTAGGCATACCCTTTTCGTATAGCCGACGGTGGATAAAGCTATTGTAGCCATTCCCGACCCAACATTGCAGCATTTCCTTGACGGTGCAAATGAAAGGCTCCAGTTCCGCAAAGGTCATACAAGCCGCTTGGTCGCTGTTGTGCTGCATAACCCAGGTTTCGTGTTGGAGAAACCAGGGGCATGGTGGTTCGGGCAGTGTTGGTGTTGGAATATACGGTATTACCGCATCAGATAGCGGAACATCAAGATCAATGGCTCCTATTCCTATCGAACCCCAGTCTCCGTAGTTGAGGCTCTCCTCTAATGTATCGACGCTGGTATAATTATGAAGGGATAGGCCCTCTCCAACCTGAGTATTGAGGGTGGAAAGGTCTCTTCGCCGCCTCTTAGGTTCTGGATAAACGCAGTCCACATCCCTATCTAAGCAGCGCTGACATTCAGGTAGCTGCTTGTCGCATCTCCGCTTGGAATCTGCGCAAGCGATACATGCTTTTCGGCGGGAAAATGCGGGCATTCTGTGGGTCACCTAGAGCTATTGTGTGTAATTGAGATACCGATATATCCTAGGATTTGACGAGAATCCTCATTTGATGTAGCGCCCCTTTTCCGCCGCTACTAGTAGTCAATTCAAGGTTACGTAGCTTTCAAGTTGCTTATAAATACCACCTAAGTACGCATAGCTGATTAATTACCTACACTTAAACCAAATTGACAAGTGTTCATTCTATGCTGAATAATATCTGAATCTTACGTGTTTCTTTTTTCGTTTTATTTCTCTATTTTTTTTCTCGTAGCATCGTGAACTGACATCATCCATGGAGCTGGGACTTATGTGGTAGGTACCCGGTACCTGGTCACAGCCCTGCACTCAGCTCGGAGATAATGCGCGGCCCCATTATTACTTGTATGAGGGGTCAAAGTCCGCAGAGTCCGATACACCGAGCATAGGTATTTATTTGAGTTGGTTGCACAGCATAATAGTTTCATTATTTCCTATTCCGTTTATTTAGTACCGAGGTACCAAATATAGGAGCACGTTATCAAGGAATTTCAAATGTCGAAGCATAGCGAGGCTTGTTGCAGGTATAGACTTCATAGACTTGATATTTTATTTGCGAATACCCTTCACTTCCTCAGAGAAACTAATATTCTTTAACCCGCAGGATTCCTCCAGTCGTGGTCGAGGGCTACGCGCCCAAAGGCAGATACATCGACCTCGGTGGGACTAGGACATGTAGGTACACATTAAAGACAAAATACCTCCAGTACAATGACAACCGTTAAACACGAAAGGATTTTACGTAGATGTAACTGGCCCGGAAAACTCAGACGCGGCAATCCTGTCGGTCTATGACATCTTTGGATTTTTTCCGCAGACGATCCAAGGAGCGGACATTCTAGCAAATGGCAACGCGGAAAAGAAGTATCAGGTGTACATGCCTGACTTTTTCGAGGGGAACCCGGCCAAGATAGAGTGGTATCCGCCAACGGATGACCAAAAGAAAGCTGTATTGGGTAAATGGTTCGAAGGTGCTGTCGTATGTTTTATCCCTAACCCCCCTGCCTGCTCCCTACTTTTTGCATGTGGCGCGGGACAATCACTGATTATAGGGCTGTTAGTGGCCCAAGCACCTCCCTAAAGTCCGGGGCCTCCTCGAGGCAGCCGAGAAACACAACCCCAACATCAAATCTTGGGGCATCGTAGGCTACTGCTGGGGAGGTAAGATGGCGAGCATACTCGCTGGCGACGAAGAGCCTCTTTTCAAAGTCGCCGTTCAAACGTCGCCGGCTATGATCGATCCGGTAGATGCTGCCAAGGTCAAAATACCGACAATGATGCTTGCATCCGAGGAAGAATCTGTTGAAGACGTGAAGAAATACGAAGAGGCGTTGAAGGTCCCCAAACATGTGGAAATATTTGGAAGCCAATTGCACGGCTTCATGAGTGCCCGTGCTAACTTGGGAGAAGAAAACGCGAAATTGGAGTACGAAAGAGGTTATAAACTTGCCTTGGGATTCTTTTGCGATCATTTATGATTGCTTAGAATAATTACCTACCTAGCAGGTATTTGCTTGCGGAATAGCTGATGAGAAAATACGAACACAAGAAACATCGCAGGGCTTAGTTCCTAGCTAGATCTATTATAGGGGCACAGAATGTCGAAGCGCGTCCCTTTAGTGACTGAGGTAACTAACTTTAGTGGACACCTAAGAGACATGGGAGCTGGAGCGGATACGTAGTGACTATTTACAGCTGTGTTCAACCGTTGCAGTGGTTTAATACAGCGATTTGCCCTCACTAGGTAATTTTTATTTCAGGTCTCTGAATAACTACAGAGCTTAGCCCTTCAGCCCCTGTATTTCAGTACTAATATACAGAGACTATGGTATCTCATTTTAAATATCATAAATTTTGCTCGACTTTTAATTATTACAATGCCGCGTCTCTTGCTTAATCCGATCGAATGATTCTAACTAGATCTAATATCTTCTCAAATGGCAGTGAACTGTCGGTCAAATACATGCCACTAAATGTTCCGCAACAGATTCCTAAGTAAGCTAAGGATCTTTTCCTCATATCCGGATCCCCGTACTCGACACCGTAGGTAATTGTACATACAGAGATTATCATTAAACAACGCAAACGGCTGGTCAAATGCGTCATTAGAAAAAAAAACCATGGAGAGTGGATGAAGGAATAGCATACCTTGCTAGTGTTCTGTCTGCGGCGATGATCTCATTAGCATGGGAGATGATCGTGTAAGCTGATTCTAAACACCTCCCAAGTGCGTCTGCTAACACGGATCTATGGTCTACTATCGATTCTGACGTCTCCAAGTCACAGCTCAAAGACTGTGACAAGGAATCTAGTAGAGGCGGGATCCAAGGTCCAAATAAGAGATAAACGCATTCGTGATAACAGAAGAATAGACGCAGTTTCACAGCAGCATTGTCGTCTTCGTTAAGACTTTCAAATCGCTGGCCTAGTATGAGATATTTTACCTGCTCTGGTAAGCAGCTACGCCACTGTCGCAGAGCCGATACGCAGTCTTGCAACTCTGTCGTGGTTTTCGCCGACATTGGTTGGTTATATAAACGGCTAAAACTTTTGGTGAGCAACCCAACTGCTAATACTAAGAGAACTAAAGGGTCGTGCTTTTCTGGATGATCAAGGGTCGTAGGGAGATGGTTGATGAAATCGGAATGGAGTAACTTGAAGACGTTAGTATCAAGAATCATGACGCTGCAAAATGTTGAAGGACGCAGTCGAAGGTGTTGTGTACCGGAGGAATCCCATCATGTATAGAAGAGTTGGTCTCTAGACAATACAGAACCCAGACGGCGCGTTTTGCAGCCTTCCGATCGTCGGCGAGTCTGAACGTCTTCCGAATTACGCTCGAATCGGTGAATCGTAGATCTCGAGCACAGTGGACCCCAACACCCAAGATTTCAGGGAGCCGAGGATCGTTGATATTTGAAGCGATGAGACTCTGATAACTTGAGGTCAGACTTGGGAGAGGTGATATTTAGGCACGCCTGTGCCTGCTAAGGGAAGTACGTACAAAGAGCACCGCTGTCTGTGCAGATGAAGAAAAGGGCAACAGACGTTAGTCTCGATCTGTTCATGACGTGCGTAGGGTTAAAGCAAGGGGCACATCACCTACTTGAAGTTTTAAGAGGCTGCTGCAGACTTCATGCAGACTAGGCCACTCATCTAGAACCAACCGAAGATGCTCAGTATTGTTCAGTGATAAACCCCGTCCTTGCGCAATTTGGTACTGTAGCGAGTCAAGCCCTATCGCAATGATGGCATTGCTGAAAAGGGATGGTGCGGTCATGTCCGAGGATTCCCCCCGCGCCTCTGACAAGCATCTATCGACGTCGGCTTTCCTCACAAACATTTGAACCCTGTTGGTTATGATTAGAGACCCAATATCAGCGTGACGACTTCTATAATTACTTACTCGGCATTCCCTTCGAAGCAAGCTACATGGATAGGTAGGTAGTTAGTTGGATCTCCCACCTACTTTTATACACCGCGAAATGCTTACCTTCAACGTATCCCCTGATAGTCGCATCGCTCTCTCCTATCCAAAGCGAACGAATGTTCTTGGTACCATCTCTTAGCTTGGGTGGCGGTGACGTCCAACTTCGCCCACTTGATGTTAGATTATGTAATATTTGGCATATTTCGCGGTGCTTAGTTGACTCTTTTCGGGGCTGGGGTAACTTTGCTAGACCAAATGATGTAGAGAAACGAAAGTCAATCTCCATATCTTCTCGACAGTATTCGAACAGCCCCTTTGAAAATATTTAACAGTTTGTTCCAAAATAGTTTATCGGCGGCGACATACATGTGAAACCATAGAGGCTATTCTCTGCTCGTAAATTGGTGATGAAGGGGCGTGGGTAACATTATCGGTGTTTCCGCTGTCTCCGAAATTCGCGGTATCAAGCAGCTGAGAAGAGTGGAAAGCTGTAACATTATCGGTGTTTCCGCTGTCTCCGAAATTCGCGGTATCAAGCAGCTGAGAAGAGTGGAAAGCTGTGGGATTAAAAATTGAATGGCGTGAAGCTGGAACCCCGTCGATGCTATCGTGAACGCATGTAAGAGGGGAATGGACGATGTGCTGGCTCTCCGCTGCATTCGCGAGCGAAATGGCCTCTGGCGACAATAGAAAATCAAACTCCGTGGTGTCCAAGGAAAATATCATCGATGAGTTATCCGTGAGTAGAGCAGGTTGTGCTCCGGTGGTAATGCCTATACTCTCGCTCCCTGTCGATTTTGGCGACGAATGTCTGTCCTGATCTAGACGGTCGAACGCGTAAGGCGAGTCTGACGCGTGTAGATCGAGCTCTCTCCCAGTCGAGAGCTTCCTGTGTCGGGGTTCATAATTGCAGACGAGACCGCTCCGCTTTGTGTGCAAATCAGTGATGGGCTATTGTAGTGGCCAATATGGATGTCCGTACATCACACGCAGAACAGGGTGTCCCTCCATTGCCTGTTTCCCATTTTCTAGATCAGTCGTGGTTCTGGTATAGTGAGAGGGTACACATACAGCGAATCTTTCTGAGCTTGCAGCCTTTGCAAGCTCCGCGACGTCTTGTGATAGTTCTCGGGTGTTTTTCTGAGGCGTTCGTCTGGTCGGATATCGAAGGGAGCATCGTCTGGTTCCGATGTGCTTGGCATGATTTGTGGGTTTATTTGGTCTTCAGAAACTAGCCAGGACGATATTTTCAAGCTACTGTCGTGCGCTAGGCCTTGTTTATACTAGAAAGATGAATCCTGCGGGAGGTATCGCCAAGTAGTGAGCAAGAACCGACGGGAGCTAGCGGTGAAACTAAAGCGATCCCTCACATCATAGCGCCAGACCAGGTAGGGAATAAGGTATTACCCAGTAGCTCTAACGCCGACATTATAAATGGCCAAAGATATTTGAATGCGCCACATGGATCTCACGATTGGAGCAGCTTGGCTAATTCTTCATCAGAGGTGCTTACTTGTACTTACTAGGGACGCGTATAGTCTTTAAACTTCTCGTAACAAATTCCAAGACTTTCTTTCATTTTTCTTGCTTTGCAGTTATTTATTACGTGTTTTCGTCAACTCACTATATGCATACCCTAATAGTCGTATTATATGTAAGCCTTGATAGATTGACAGATAGGTGTGAATGTGTAAGTCCCGAGTCCTGTATCAGTCACCTCCCGTCGCTTATTTTGACGCTATCGTATCCCGGTCAAGGTAAGCGTCCACGCCTCAATCTCACTCCGGTCTGAGGGGCAAAATAGGGGTGTCATTGGTCCATCGTACGGATTCTATCAAACTCAGGAAGTAATATTCCTGAACTCGCTTACACCTTGACGTGCTTGAATCGCGCCACCGGCGTGCTCCCGTAGCTTCCCCGGTTCCCCCAGTCAGCTTTTAGATATCCGGCACGCGGCAGCTCTAGCTAAACGTGGAGTAACCGTCACGACCAATCTTATCACCCGTTAGTTCTTACAGAAACGTCTGCCCAGGTGAGCATGTACGTAAAGTGTCTTGGTTAAATGGGTAATACATTAATAAGAAGAATCGACCGAGGACCAATGCGTTTACAAGACTATACAGCGATTGAAGCAGCTTCTTTATCCACCACATGATTTAGGAGCTGCTCCACAGTCTGACATTCTCTACTAACCAAGGACGTAATGATTTTCATGTAAGTTTCGGCCATTTTTCGGACGCTTTCGGCAGAGTGTAAAGAGTCGTAATAAGTTAGAGCCGCATCTAGAGAGGTTCCGTCCTCAACTTCGTTGAAGCTAATAATTATTTGTTGCTATAATTCCATAATCAGCGCTTCTTCTTCTATTAGCGGCATGGTCGGGCGTGTGTCGTTTCTTACCTCATGGGGGTCTTGCTTTAGAATTGGTCGGAGATTCATCATTGGTTTGGGCCCTGAATGCTTCACTTTTCGATAGTTGAAGAGAGAGTTGAAAAGAATGCTAGTAGGCGGTTGAATGCCAAGTTGGTGCTCGACAGCAGTGAGATCAAAAACCTTATGAGCTATGCTAGCGGTATTTTCGTGCTGTAATTTCCGGATAGTTTCTGAGATGGAGGATGATGCTGAGTTACCCTTTTTTCTCAAGACCACATTTGTAACCAAAATGGATAACAATGGCCCCACGATCTCATCGATGTCGTTGACATCAACATCTCGATCTGAGGCAAGATGTCCAAAGCAGACGGACTCTTGGCCGGTATAAGCACCGAGCAACACTGCCCAAGCGAATTGGAGCAATGTAGAAATCGTGACTCGCATTGCTCGACAATATTGAGACATATGTCCGTCGATATTGATTTTGAAGTCAATCGCGGATAAGTCCTCAACGCGCGCTTGGTCGCTCCAAGATATCGCATGCGTAGAGGGGAGAACAGTCGGTTCCGTTTCCCGTAGCCTCTGTGTCCAGAATCTAATACTTTCCCGAGAATCTCGTGCCTCTATGTCGTGAACATATCTGGAGAATTGGGAGAGATTCTTAGGCAGTGAATGACCTCGATATAATATGTCCCACTCGTAGAGAACATGTGAAAGTGAGACGTGGTCAATCAGCATATGGCCCATCAATAAGTGCATATACACTTGTTTTCCTGGGGTGGTCAAAAGAGTGAGCCACAGAGGAGGTGTTAAGGATGCCTCGGAAAGACTTGCTTTCACTTGCTCGGTCTTCTCGATACTAGTATTTAAAGCATCCTGTTCCGTGGGAACCTTAATTATCCCGCATGACGTAGCAGACTTATCTAAGATGACTTGGTACGCATTGCTGCCCCCTTTTGCCAGTGGTACAGCCGTACGGAGAATCTCGTGTCGTGCCACAGTTGCCTGCCACGCTTCTAGAAGTCGATATGGGTCAGGGCTCTCTCCGGAAGACTCATAACCACCAATTTCTGCGAATAAATTATAGAGGTAAGGCCTCCGAGAGGAATTGTAGAAGGCGAGAGCTGTTCTCAGCTGAAAAGGAGTACTGGGAAGGACGGCCACGATCTTTGCGTCATTAGTCGGGTCGGAGTTATATTCGGCAGCTATATCCTCAACGGATGGAAGTCCTGTGAACCCAGTGTTAGGAGTAATAGACCGCGCATTTACGACATCTTGGGGTTCCTGAGAGGCAAGTACTGATGCCAACTCTCGAATGCTATTGCTTCTCAATACATCCTGCGTCTTGACAGATACCCCCGCCTGGTTCAAAAAGCGGGAGACATTCATTGCTGAAATTGAATCTCCACCAAGAGCAATGAAATGATCGTCTACATCAATCAGGTCTAGATTGAATGTGTTAGTTTCTAAAATCTCTGAGTGATGAATTGTGGAATTAAATGGGCGTACCCCTGGGAATTGCTAGGACTTGCGACCAAGCATCTCTGACCAACTTTTCCGCGTCGGACTCAACACCAGAACCCGAGCCCCTAGAACTTTTCATGACTTGACGAGCAAGTAACAGCGTTGGCTCGTCGATTGTTTCTAGCCAACTATTCACCTGTTTTCTGTCCAGCTTGCACGAAGGCAAAATTGGCATATTCTCTATCAAACACCAAGTGTGAGGGATCATGTAGGATGGAAGTTTAGCTGATACAAAAGTCAGGATTTGGTTCAAGAGTTCCGATATAGTTAATTGATTAGTTCCGCTCAAAGTCCCTGAGTGGTTTACTAGTTGAATCGTCTCCCTGCGTGAATCGGTTGATCGAGCTGTAGGGAACGATTGTGTGAGATTCAATACGGCTACTAGGCGACCCTGAAGGAGTCCAGATTTTGGTTGAATAACCAAGCCATGGCGAACATTGGGAGACAACTCGATCTGGCTTTCCACTTCTCTGAGCTCGACTCGTTGTCCACGAACTTTTATTTGCGTGTCTCGCCGCCCGAGAATGCGCAAAGATCCATCCTCGGCGTAACGCACTAGATCTCCGGTACGATAGATTCTTTTTGGCTTCCCATCGAACCAATCCTGGATATAGGGGAAAGCCTTTTCTGTTTCTGTTGGTCTATTCAAGTAACCGCGGCAGAGGATAGGCCCTTCGAGCACAAGTTCGCCAACGGCGCCGATAGGGACTAGTTGTTGGGGGTTGTGTGGATTAGTTACCCGTCCGTGACAGCCGACAGGCCAACCGATATTGGACGAGTCTGAGGATTCAGTGAATGCCAACCCGACCGTGCTTGTTACGGTACATTCGGTTGGCCCATAGCTAGGACGCATGTGAACCCTTGGGCTCCAAAGCTTGGTCAGCGATGCGTTCATCGGTTCAGCGTGGACCGTAATGAATTTCAAAGGTGGGATTGATGCATCCGGGGTAAGAGTTTGCAACAGTGATGGTGTCAATGCAGCCCAATTGACACGAGCGCCTTGCATGAATGATGATAGTTCCTCTGGGCTCATCCGTTGGTCGTCGGACGGTACACAGACGCAGGCACCGGCGACTAGAGCGGTAAATATCTCTTCCATAGAAGCGTCAAAAACGAAGCTGCTAAATTGTAATACGCGGGATGACGGAAGGATCTGTAACCAATTTGTGTTTGCAGCCATGGCTGAGCAATAATTCCGATGTTCAACAACTACCCCCTTCGGTTCACCTGTGCTTCCCGAGGTGAAAATAACGTAGAGCGCATTGGAAGGATTCGCGTATTGCTCTGGGACTTTAGATTCAACATCGTCTATCTCAAAATTGCAGGATGAGAGCGTGTCATTGCTAACAGTAAGCGTCTGCAGCACTAGTGATTCCATGATTACTTGGTTACGGACAGAGGCAATTGCCACACGGGGACCAGTAAGTTCTATGATTTTTTGCTTTCGGGAATGGGGGCTTGAGGGATCAAGGTGAACGAACGTAGCTATCGCGCGGGTCAGCTAAAATGAAGCAAATAAAGATATATACCATGAATGTGCGAGGTACGAACCTCCTGCTTTTGTTACACTCAACATTGCGACAATTCCCCATATAGACTTCTCAAAGCAGAGAGGAATAATCTCCTCGGGTTCGACGGACAAGTTGATCAACTTTCGTGCTATTCGGTTAGTTAAAATTTCCAATTTACCGTAAGTGATGCTTCCGTCCCATGCGTGGATAGCCTCTCTTTCCAACATGGTGAGCGCTGTTGCCCGGAAGAGGTCGTGGACACATTCATTCTTTGGCTGGAGCTTGTTGATATCCCAGCACTGAATTTGTTTTCGGTCGTCATTACTAACTAGATCAATTTCAGACACCAGAATGTCTGGGTTGGCTATGATGTTCTTCACGGCAGTTGCAAACGCTGAAACGATCCCATCGGCTTGTCGGGGGGATACTAGGCTCGTGTCGTACTCTAGAGATATCCCATATTCACCCTCGTTTTCATTGACGGTTAAAGCAAGTCCATACTGAAATTTAAATGTTAGCCTCTGCTATAATGTCTTTAGAATAATAAGATGTATCGAAACACGTACTTCAGTAGTATCTACCCCTTTCACGAGCTCCACTTGGGACATGCTTCTTTCGGATCCAAACCCGGCTTTCTCTATCTTCTGAATATTGAGGATGGTGTTGAAGCTGGGGCTCTGGTTTCTGCATCGGGCCGCATGCAGTATCTGTGCAAGCGAGAGCGTCTGTCGGGAAAGGTGCTCAATGTAGTCAGCTTGCAACAACTTAGCCACTTCGATGGCTTTCATATCGCGGCTTATCTCGCTCCTAATTGGAAGCATGCTGGCAACAGGCCCAACAGCGTCTTGGATGCCGACTATTGGGAGATCTCTACCTGACGATAGATACCCAAAAAGGATGCTCTCCGAATTAAGATAAGCCTTCAGGATCAGTACCCAAGCTAGCTGAAATACATTCGATGCTGTAAGGTCGTGTGAGCGACATAGTCGTCTTATATCGCTCCCGAGGCTGCATAATGGCATTGACGCATTTGAACGCGACGACGTAATAGTTGCTGGAGAATAGCCTGTGTGGCGGAGCTTTGGAAAGCTGCATGTGGCAGCTCCCTCGAGGTAAGCAGCCCAATAGCCTCTTGCCTTGTCAGCGTCTTGGCTGTTCACGTACCGAACGTATTCACGGTAGTGATTTTGTGGCTTCCAGAATGTCTCAACAACCCCGTCAATCCCGCGAGCAATATCCCGCATCAAAATTTGGGTACTCATACCATCCGTGAGAAGATGGCTTTTTGTAAGGAGAATATATTTCGACTTATCATGAGTTTCGCAGACTACTAGGCGATGTAAAGGAATACCATCGAGAGGCGACTTCAGCAGCTGATTCTCCGATTCAAACAAAGTGTTACTTAGTTCATCCTCATCGACATCACGCTTGATAAGCGTCACCGGCTGTGTATGGCGTAAAACAATTTGAACGTAGTCTCCTGCATCGCTTTCTACAAAGATTGTTCGCAGGATCGCATATTTTCTCACTATACGACGCCAAATCTCTACCAGTTGCGTACTTTCCACAGTTCTGCCCTGAGGAGGGGTGACCTTGAAAAGAAAGGTTTGGTTATATGCCGAAGACGTGTTCGAATCCCTTAACAGACTCGCCATCAGTCCTTCCTGCATAGGTGAGCATGGGTACATGCTTTCAATTTCGTGAACGGGCAAACACATGTTGGTAACTTTCGCAATTGACTTTTGTTTATCGACGCCAAAATATATGAGTTGAAGTTGAGTTTCAGGATTTACCTCTTGGCGAGACATATGGATCAAGTCTTTGATCAGTAATAATAGGGTTTCCTTGATTTTCAATGGCCATAGGTCGAGTTCATTCTGATATTTCATCTTCCTATTCCATTCGACCTCGACAGAAAGCGCGCCATCTTCAACAGCAGCAACAATTGTGATCAGAGCATACCTCTCTGACTGCCTTCGTTGATCTCGACGCATCTCGGAAAGACCTGAGAGGAGTTCTACATCATCACAGCGTCTGAATGCGGAATTGTGACGCTCAAATTGCTGGTAAGCTCCCAGAAAGTTCATGACAATTTCGGCAGATGCGTGGTGTTCGCGGTATGCATCGATGCCTTCCTGTTGGAGAAAGCGAGACGTGAAGTAATCAAAACCCTTCGATGGTGTATCTTCCCTAAACTTTTTGATGCGTTCCAGGGCCGCCACCCTGAAATTTGGCTGCTTGCCGTTCAGGGCTTCTATTACCACGGGAGTGAGTGTCGTGAACCATCCTACCGTGCGAGACAGGTCTATCGCGTTGCTGGGACTCTCTCTTCCATGACTCTCAACGAAGATGGCGGGCGAAGGGCGTGCTTGAAACATTTCAGCAAATGATGTTATGATAGCTGCACACATGGCGTCCACCTGATCATATCCCAACTTGTCGCATACATCTAACAGATTTGTCATTTCTGGCTTTTCAACCTTGAAGCCTTTTACAACGGCGTCTCCGAATAAATTTGGACTCTTCTCCATGGCCCAGAACCCCAGATCGACCTTAAACCTGTCTTCGGGGAGAACTTGTGATTTCTTAATTCCTTGTGAGTATATATGTTGTACTTGGCACCATGATCGAAAAGAGACAGGCTCCGGCTGGATGGATTGACCGTCCTTGATTAAGTCTTCGAGGTCTTGAAAAATTGTTCTCCATGAGACCATATCCACGACTAAGTGATGTATGGTGACCGAAATTGTAATTGAGGAAGTTGACCGGAAGACATCTACTCCCATGATTGGTCCTCTAACAACATCGACGGCTAGTTTAGTCTCGGCAATACGTCCGAGCTTGAACGCAGTACTTCCATCTCGATGAAATCGAATAGCGAAAGCTGGCTCGACGAAAGCTGTGGACGCGATATGTTGTGTCCAGGCAATCTTTCCCTTTGACAACTTACGTGTGAACCTAGCTAACAACATCGGATGTGCCTTTGCTAATGAATTTAGAGCCGCAATTATCATTTTATCGGAAAGATCCAACATCGTGTCGACGACCATGGTCTGTTGATCTAAATAATCTGCGTCTGGCGCAAATTGGAAACTGAGTTGCTGAATTGGCGAAAGTTCCCATGGTACATCGGTAACAGTGCTCGTAAAGTCAATTCCCTGGAATTTTATGTCGAGATCATTAGAGGTCATGGTTTTAATACGCGCTGCTATTCGTTCGATGTTGCGCAGTCGAAGCACATCAGCAGCCAAGATGCTGACGGATTGTTTTCTCAATTCACTGCTCAGCATCATTGCCGAAATTGAGTCGCCCCCTAAACCCATAAGTTAGAACATTTTAGGAAATATCTAACAAATGTTGCAAAAAGAAAGAAAGAAATAATAGTAAACAGACGGTAAGTTAGCATCTTGAGGCCTACCTGAAGAAAACCAAGAAGTATTCCAATTCACCGCACTTTCAGGCACGTTGAGCACACGACACCAAACCTTTTTAAGTGAATATTCTAATTCAGTGCCTGGTCTGTCTTGATTTGGTCCATCCATCTGAGCGACAAGGTTTCGGTAAGATTCTTCACTGATTTGTTCCAGGTAGTGGGAAACTCGTTTTCGGTCTAATTTTCTGGATGAGTTCATGGGTATATGACGGAGAAAGATAAAAATATCAGGCAACATGTAAGCTGGCAATCGATCTCCCAGCCAGTTATGAAGAGTTTTCGCGATCTTGGTAACTTTTCTGGGCTCTATATTTGCCAGGTGTATATCATCATTCGTAAGCTCAATACGTGACTTTTCCTCGGTCGATTTCATTGATACGGTGGCTATCAAGTGATCCGCTCCTGGACCAGACTTGGGGACGACAACGACCGCGTGCAATACCGAACTCTGCATTAATAGCTGGCTCTCGATTTCACCACACTCGATCCTCTGACCACGGATTTTGACTCGACTATCGGCCCTCCCCACAAAATGGAGATCACCGTGCTCGTCATATTGAACTATATCTCCGGTGCGATAAAGCCTCTTTTCCGGACCCCAAGAGACGCCAGTGATGAAAGCAGATTCCGTTGCAGCGGTTTGGCCTAAATAACCATGAGCTAGGATAGGGCCTTCCATTAAAAGCTCGCCAACGGCTCCAATAGGGCATAGAGTGTTTGGATTGTTCGGATCAGTTATCCAAGTGGCACAGCCGCTAAAAGCCCTTCCTATATTGGTGGCGTCGCGCGATCTAGAAACATCTGAGTTGATTGTACTCGTGACAGAACATTCCGACGGGCCATAGACTTGTATCAGACGTCTTCCTGGAACTGCCCACTTCGCCACATTGCGACTGGTCACGGGCTCGCCTCCAAGGACTACCGTCCTCAATGGTGGAACCGAGTCCGGGGATATCATATCGACCATAGACGGTGTAATATGGAGCCAATTCGCCCCTGACTTATTGGTAAACTCGACTAAAGCTGTTTCGCGTTCTATTTCTGTAGGAACACAGAGGCAAGCGCCTACAATGAAACTTGTCAGGTGGTCTTCCATAGAAGTATCAAATGCATAGGACGCAAATTGTAAAACTCGAGATCTTGGTTCGATATTGATTCCACCAGCATGGGCACGAGCTGCATGTGCATAGGCTCCGTGGCTGACAACGACCCCCTTCGGGTTACCAGTAGATCCAGAAGTGAAGATGACATATGCAGGGTCGGTCGGATGGACCAATTGCAAAGGCGAAGATACGTTCTTCGACGCTATTTTGGTGGCTTCGTTCCTTAAATCTTGAATAGTAGGTACTAAAGTACACCGGTACGTTGATCGCAGCTTCTCAGACTGGCCAACGGAGCAGACAACGAGGCCGAAAGACTGAGTGACGCCTAGCTGCTTAAGAAGCTGTTGTATTCTGGATATCGGATTGGATACGTCTATGGGCACAAATGCCCTACCACATTTTAAGACAGCCAATAATGAGATCGAGTACAAGGCAGACTTCTCAAAAAATAATGGAATGAAGCGCTGTTCGTGACTCAAGGACGGAAGCATCTGGTTCGCTAGATAGGTCGACAGGAGGTTAAAATCGTTGTAACTCAACGTATCTCCGGAAAAGTATATTGCTGGTGCCTCGGGTGTATTAAGTGCTGTTTTCTCAATTAATTCATGTACTGTAGCATCCGGGAGCGATATCCCGTTCAATGTGTACCGGTTCCATTCGATCGCCTGTTGCGTGTCTAAAGAACTGATCACTTGAAGGTTTCCAACGGAGCCATCGACGTTTACCGCACTGATCAGACTTTCAACTATAGAAACATATGTTTTAGTTACTCTTTCTGCCATTTTCTCTGACATCAGATTGGTGGAATATGTTAGCTGCATCTTCGTGGCAATGTCTGAATACATGACCTGGACAGACAGACCAAAGTCAGACGCGTTAAAATTGCTCCTCAGTTTTAGCGGAAGTTGACCGTTCTCGTCAACAAGCAACGGAGCATACTGTATAGTCATAATCGTGTTGAAAAGCTTCTCCTCTGATGTTCCGAGAAGTTGCCCGACACGCATGAACGGCACCTCCTGAAATGGCAGCGAGTTTGCGAAGTCCGCTTGCATAGATTCGACCAAGTTCCTGAGTGTCTGGTCCACCAAATTAACTCGGCGAACGACTAGATTTACTAGCGGTCCACAGATCATCTCAACGCCATCTATTGGTGTATCGCGTCCTGAACAGGTATAACCGAAGCAAACTTCGTCATTTCCGGTGTAAGCCCGGAGTAGAAGTGCCCATGCTGCTTGAAGAGTGGTAGAAGCCGTAGTCTCTAGTTTGGCACAAAACTCGCCAAGCTCTTTATGTCGCAAAAAAGGAAATTCCACGACCTGGCAGCGTTCTCCCAGCTCCGCCAACGGACTGTCCATCCGAAGTGAGGGAAAATTGCAAGGGTGTATACCACTCAAGTATGACTTCCAGTAACCGAGGCCTTCATCGATGAGTCGTTCTGCTCGTCTATGATTGATGAACCCGCTATAACCTGGTGCAACGTCAAGGGCCGAACCACCTGCGAGAGCGCAGAGTTCGGTAACCGTATTTACAAGTGATGTTCCATCGCTAATCATGTGGCTCTGATCGAATATACAGAAGTATTGGCCATTCTCGGTGCGGTAGGTCGTAAGTCGATGGAGTGGTCCGTTCGGAAAATCTTTGGGGTTCATGTAACTCTCCTGATAGAGGGCATATACGGCCGCATAATCTTTACACTCAGTCCGCTCCACGTTGCAGTGAGGTTTCTTGAGAACAACGGCATCGAGTATTCTAGAAGAATTATTGTCTGCAGATGGAACAAAAATAGTACGTAGAGCCTCATGGCGATCTATGACAGACTGCCAAGATGATTCCAAAATATCGGTCGTGATAGATGGTCCAACTTCGAACAGCGCGTGGATTCGGTAAAGATGGTTCCCCTTAGTTTCTCTGGCCACGTATATGCTCTCTTGCATTGGACTACAAGGATATACATTGTCGACAAGTTCATCTAATGCTTCAGGGCCACGACCTCGGAGACCGAGTTCTTCAAGAATTGCATCCCAGGAATAATCCTGGGGCATAAGATGAAAACGCCCACGTATGCCTGAATCTATGCGTGCCTTCTTGTCCCTCTTCTGTGGCCGCTTCAGTCGATCGGTTACGGGAGCTTGTCCCGCTGCTAGAGTTGTGATGGTTTTCCGAGCAAATATGTCCCGGAGCGCAAGCCGAATGCCTAGCCGATCGCATTTTCTTTTTAGTTTAATAGCTTTAAAAGAATCGCCTATCAAAGATGAATATTAGCTCAAAAGGCTCTTAATATTTAGGTAGGTATACGTCTCATTATAAATGAAGCTTAGGGAATTCCTCACCTCCTAGTGCTATGAATGATTCCTCAAGGCTGATTTGTTCTTCGGGGATTGATAACACTTCTGCATATAATTGGAGCAGCAACTGTTCCACGGGATTATTCATAGTTCCAACTGTTATCTTGCCGCTATCTTCTTTGGGGGGCAGGAAAGGAATGTGTCCTTGCTGACTCAAATACTAAAAAGATTAAGGGGTTTAGAATATCAACCATTCTATAACTGTCATATCTTTCCGACAGCATGGCACCGGAAAGCATTGCTGACTTAGAGCCAATATTGAGCGGATAAGGATTCCCATAAGTCAGACAATCCGCCATTCCAACACTCCAATACCAGTAATCCCAGTACTTCCCATGTATCCTTACGAATAAACCTATAAATACCTCGGAATTAGAGTGTCTGCTATGCAATACGTTCGAGCACCCTTATCACGGAACGCCAACCTGTCCTTTGATACAAAATAGGACGGTTTGCTTCAAGTGAAGACGGGGACGCATCCGCTACCTAGGCTTACAACTCGGTAAAATTGGAGTCTATAGAGTGGGTAGGTAGCTCGGCATAACATGATATAAGCGCTCCGATAATTCTATCGGCAGTTTATAGTATTAAACCGCGGTGGCAAGTTCTCACTGCTCGAGGAAGTAGGGTTCCCTATGATGCTGGTTATGCCGGAAGAAATCCTTGCAAGAGCATTACCAAACAGACTGCAGCTCAAAAGGGGCTTTCGGAATTTATCTCAGATATGGACGGAACCATTCTCGCTCCGGATTTGAAAACCTCACACGCACATTTATGCGTTTTACTCTCGTCTCTCCTATATGTCGCCCTCCTTAGTCTATATCGGCAAAGGGAATCAAATTATTAGTAAAATTCTTTCAGGCAAAGATTACACTCGACAATGTCATATATGCCACTAAATGCCCCCGTCGACGGTGAGGAAGAGGTGAGGGAAACATCCGAACTGACCAGAGAGGAGTGGTCCAATCAATCTAAGATCTCAGAGATTCCGCGGGACTCCTGCCTGTCTACTGTCATCAAGTGTGCCGCTATCAGCTTACTTGTGATAGGATCATTTGCGCTTGGTCAAAAGACAGCTAGCTATAATGAAGCTCCTACTCAGGCGAAGGTGACGGTGGTGACAGAGCCAGTATCGCTCGGCAAATGTCCTCCAGACTGGAAAGAGGCCAAGGAAGCTGGTTGTGTATACGATCTGGTACTATCGACCTGGATGCATCCCCGTTGTTTCAACGTGGGATTGCACGAGAAATACAAAGGCATATTGCGGGACCTGGATTTCACATATTGGCTGGAGCCGGAGATGACGAACGAAATCTCTCTAGAAGCTGTAGAATCAGGCGAGCACGGATGGGTTTGGACGGACGGTCGTTTCCATCATTTGCATTGCGCATATGTCATGCACCGAATTCATGAAGCGTCGAAGGAGAATACGAGGGTGTTGGACACGCTCTGTAGGAAGGAGGATCACATCCAGCACTGCTTGTGGTTCAACGGAAATCCGGAATGGGAAGACGTCAAGGCGCTCAATACTACGAGGATATATAACGAGGATTATCTTGTCGACTGCTTAGTTGGTTAATCGTAGTGTGCATCCATAGCTGCATATATTGACGGGTATTGAGGATGTAGATCGAACGGTTGTCCGTTCGTTCGCGCGGGCTCGAAGAGTTTGCTGGTATAATTCAAGTTGACAGGTATAGAGATGAAGAAATTACGAGGCGTTGGTCTCAGCCAAAAGTTTCGCGCGTCTTTCGCGAACCCCTAACCCCTAACCCCTCATTGCCCAGTGCTCAGCCCGCGATTTGATTGGTGGATTCAATCGATATCGCCTAAACATCCACTGTTAAAAATTAGGTAGGTACCTACCTACCTAGTAGGTAGTGAAATGAATGATCCACCGCTACCTCGGTACCTAAATCTTAGTGGATAGGTGCCTAGGTAGTCACTATATTGTACCTAGGAGGGACTCTTGTATAGGCTGTAATCACTAAGCAAAGTATCAACCGGTGCGCTATTTCCTCAACTCGGCACCCGGACAGAGCAACATATTTCAGCTCTAAATTGTAAATAAATGCTGGTAATAGCCTTCCGCCTCTTTTTGACTAGGTAGGTTAGTACCTGTACCTGGCAGGCACACATCGCTTCTCATGCCACGTTGATCAAATTTTTATTCCAACTCAAAAATTATAAGCACAACACACAATCCCTGTTTTCAATCTCGACAGAAAAACAAACGTAACAAATTGGACCGGAACCTGGAAGAGCGATCCAGATTTCCGGTTCCGCAATTTCCGAATTCCGAATCCGAGTCCGCGCCTAACCGCTAGCAACCGACCCACCTTCCCGGAAACCGGAAACCGGAAACGAAACCCCGTCAAAAACCGTCACGGGTATATTGAATAACACGTGATTGCAGAGGGGAATGGCGTACCAGCAATCCCTTGCATGCTCCCCTCCTTTTTACATCTGGCTGGATTTCGAGCTGAAAGCTGATCTCAAGCTAGATCACAAGTTAGATCTCTAGCTAGTGTCAATTGACATGCTATACCTCAAGCGAAAGCGCAAGATGCCGGAAGCTTCAGGGGACGTGAGCTGGTCCTCTTTGCCAAACAAAGGCCAGCTATTCATAATTGTTTTGGCTCGCTTTTCTGAGCCTGTCGTTCGGACTTCCATCTCGGTAGGTTCATGATTCACTTTAGTCACCTCTCTACGAGCTCCCCCGAGATCTCATATGACCGTAGACGTACGTATTTTATCAGTTGCAATCACTTGACCCATCAAGACCAACCGACGCTATTGTTCGCGATGCCGCTATGCTTCAAACAGTTTTCACCCTCGCACAGGGCTGTACCGCAGTACTGTGGGGTCACCTTGCCGACTCATCGAGAGGAGGCAGGAAAATGGTATTACTAATCAGTCTTGGGGGTTCGTGTGAGTATGAGCCGTTTCATACCCATTCAACAGAACACTCAGTAAGGACCACAGTTTACAGAATATATCTATCAAGTTCTAGGTACGACGGCTTTTGGTTTCGTTCGCGACTTCCGCCAGGCCGTCATCCTCCGCCTGTTAGAAGGTGCGGTCAATGGCAATACGGCCATGATCAGGACAATGGTATCCGAGGTTGTCAAGGAACGTCGGTGCGTCTCCACATACTTTCTCCCCGTCGCCGTCTCTTGCGCAGAAACTTGTACTGAATTGTGCTAAACAATCTCCATCATCAGTTATCAAGCCAAAGCATTCGTCCTTATGCCTTTAGCTTATAACATTGCCGCAATCGTGAGTCCTATGGTCGCTGGACTACTGGCTGACCTCGCAAGCCAGTACCCTCAATCTTTCGGTCAAATCTCCTTCTTCCGCCAGTTCCCTTATGCTCCGCCTGCTATTGCCAGTGCCTTGGTCACATTAACTGCATTTCTCCTGGTGTTCTTCAAATTAAAAGAGGTTCGTATCCCCTTCGACAATACTCTCTTGCCACCACGAACACTTATTGACGGTTGTTGCTTGATCCTCAGACACACGAGGTAGCTCGTCATAATTATGATCTAGGACGCGATATTTCAGCCAGAATTCAGTCGCTATTCACACGCTGGAGAAAGGATTCGCACAGCCAGCCTTATTCTGTAGTCGCCCAAGAAGAAGCGAACGAAGAAAGAGATCAATTCCTAAGTCAAGAAGAAGAGATGGAAATGAATTCTCCCTCGCAAGATCATAAAGTAGAAAAGCAGAAACTTCCCCTACGTCAGATGTTTACCCGTAATCTTTGTCTTACTCTGATAGCTCATGGAATCATGGAAGGTCATGTTGCAGTCTACAATACACTCTGGCCAAGTTTTCTCAGCGATCCGGTAGCAGATCCGGAAAAGGACCAAATTCAGCTTCCTTTTCGTTTTATCGGCGGACTTGGATTACCAGCAAAGAAGATTGCCATCTCACTAGCTTATGCCGGAATCCTCGGAATCCCGCTGCAGATATTTGGCTACTCTCGGGTTGTGAAGCGACTGGGAATGATGAGAACGTGGCGCGTCTTCCTAAGAGGATTCCCATTGGTGTATCTGTTCATCCCTTACCTTTCTATCATTCCATCAAGTTCATCTAGGCCTGCTCCTCGAGATGGCCCCTTCGTTTGGATCGCAATATTTGTTGCCCAAACACTGATGATGTCCAGCGCATCATTTGCCGTACCTTCCCAGATTGTACTAACCAATAAGTAAGTCAACTATGTCCCCCGTTCTTCGTTCATGAGTACCAGTGCTAAAGAGTTATCTCACAGCTCATCGCCGCACCCTTCAGCCCTTGGAAGAACACATAGCATTGCGGAAATGATATGTAGTTTTACCCGCACTGTTAGTCCTGTAGCTGCTGGGTTATTCTATTCGTACGGATCAGCACACGGGGTTGCCGGTCTTCCTTGGTGGATAATGAGTGGCGTAACTCTTATTGCGTGTGTCTTGAGTTACTACGTTTACGAGGGTGACGGACACGAGATAAAGCTCGACACGGACGAGGAATAATGTACCGGGGCGAAATACTTTCGTCGTTAATTGTTTCAAGCATTTCCAAGAGCTTGCTTTTTGATTAAATCCGCCATAACTCCTAGTTTATCGAAAGTCGGCATCTATGGACGAGACAGTCAGCGTCAGAGTTACGGATGCTGAAAATTTTTAGAATAGATTGATTATGGTAAGTAAGCCAGAAGCAAGTTGAACAGGCTCTAGCGATTTCAAGTGGCCGTCTATCGGGATTTTTCCAGTCCAACTTACAGTGTCTCACTACCTGGCGCATTCAATTAAGCCCACTAAGTTCCAGGGGGCAACCACATCAGCAGCCCTAGAGGGTACTACAGCGTATCCAGCCCACTACAACCCACTAAGGGCAACCCTCCACTAAATCCACTAGAGTCCCTGAAATAAAAGTTTTAGGGGGTGCCCGGCGCACTCAACTAAGCCCTGGAGCCCTCCATTAGAAGAGTTTAAGGCTTTACGATTATCAGGAGAGACTTCACAATTACATAACACAGCAGCAATTACAATATCTTCGACTATGCGGTACATAGGTACCCACGTAAAAATATCCATTTCCAGGAAATGTATTTATTATCGCTAAGTGAGTGCTAGTAGTATTAATTCCCTTCCAATAGTTCGCATACTTCAGATAACTGTTCAGTTAAGCCATCCACGTTTTCATCAGCAAACAAATTATGATGGTTTCCCGGTACCTTCATGACATGAGCGAAAAAATCATGCTGGTAATTCTCCCAGCCCAACTTATCTTCTGACGTGGAGATGCAATAGCCCTCACTCGCACAGAGAAGAATAACCGGAGGCGAATCTGTTGACTTTTCAGGTCCATTCAAGGAATCTCGACCCCATTTCTGAGCGAACTTGGTGCAATTTCTTATGCTCTTCAGAGTTATCTGCTTAGACTCTTCTGTTGTCGCTTCACCCCATTCTATCGCTGTAGTGTCTTGGCTGATTCCGATATCTCTCGCCAACGGGTGAAATGTGTCGATCATAACGACACCAAGGACACGAAAATCGGTATTTCCAGCGAGAGCCTTTGCCATTTCTAATGCGATTATACCGCCGATAGACCAACCCGCTAATATCAGAGGCCCATGGGGCAATTCACCTTGGATAAGGTCTACATATACCTCCGCCATCTGGTTGATGCCGCCAGGCCAAGCACTATCCTCGACGAGCCTCTCGTTACTAATGCCCCATACATGTCGGTTCAGGTCTCCCAAGAAGTAGTAATTGATAGTAGTCCCTCCTCCGTCATGGATTAGGACTAGTGGTGGCGGATCCGAAAAGTCCGGGTCGTCTTGTATGAGTGCAGGGATAACGCCAAACATCTTTCTTATAGGTAACAATCCGAGATAATAAACTGATTAGGTAGTGTTTTCGCTAATAGGCATACGTAGGTTGAAGTGTTCGTGTTAGGCCTTGTAGATCCTCATGAGCATGTTCAGTAGGTATATAGGCCAGTACCGTTAAGAATGAATTTGATCCCCTTGCTTACTCTTCCCCTTTATTTTTTCCGAAGACGAAGCTCGGATAGCTCAAGAATCCTTCGTGAAGCGTCTCCGTTTACCGAATACCGACAACTTTCGGAACCCGGCTTGCTCTGTCATAATACGCGTAGCACGCGATCTAAATCTGTCTACGATGGATGGCGGGACGGACACGCCCTCAGGTATCCTACCACTTAATCCCGCCGCTAAAACATTCTTTAGGATACATTGCAATCCACGAGCAATGGGGCAAATCAACCTACCATTGTTACACACTGTCATCAGCGACCATGCGATCGAATCTGTCTTGCCATGTTTGGAACACCAGCGTCATGCGTTGAGCAAAAAGGAAGCCTTTAATCGCCAAGCTATCCTTTTCCAAGTCCAGCTTCATGATAAGGAAATTGTCTTGGCCGACAGACTCAAACATGCGTGGCAGAAAGTAGTCGACCAACATTCAATGTTAAGGACAATATTCGCTGTGGAATCAAGCACCAAAGATGTATTCCAAGTGGTTATAAAAACCCATATTGCTGCATTTACTCATGTGCATTTCAGTGAGACCGGTGAACTGCAGGCTAAAGCTGCAGGAGAAACATTGCCTAATCTTGTCCCGGGGGTACCAATGCACATGGTCCATATTTACACGAATGACAACAATTCACCTCCAATACTCAGGCTTTGCTATAGCGACCTACTTATTGAAGATGACTATTTATTCAAATTACAGGCCGATCTATCACGGGCTTATCACTCGTTGAGCTGCCCAGCACCACAATCCGATGCCACCCTAATCCCGCAGCAGAAAGGAGATCCTCCACCTCATGCTGTGGAACGGATGCAGACTGCGGAACCTACGGTGTTTGGCCATAGCTTCTATAGCCAAGCCGAGTCACATTCTCCAGCGACAGAATATATAAGCGCGCCAATGCCAGTGTCCCTTGGTAAGGCACTGCTTCTTCGGAGTTCAGACGATGAAGTAGCCGTGACCAATATACTTCAAGCTACGTGGTTAATCCTGTCGAAAATCTACCTCAATCTAGAGCAACCTTGCTGTAGATATACCACTACACGGATAGAGGCAGAATCAAGTGGTCATATAAGGGGTGATCCTACCCAGCATGATCTGATATGCTCGGCACATATCCTGGACGATTACCCCGTTATTGATATCATCAAAAATCTACACGGCCAAACAGTGGAAGACGAAAAGGTTGGTGCCCATGTATCATCACCCAGAATGCATAATGGGAAGATTCTTTGCAATTCTACTATACATTGGATCGATTGTACATCCGCACCAGGTGTATTTGGTAAATATATCATCTTGGAGCCGATCAAAGCGACTGGGTTTGCGAAGGTATGTTCTTATACATTCTATGGAACTAAAAAGTACTAACATGGCTAGGATGATCTTGTTTTCACACTAATTTATACGGGGGATGAATTGATAGGACAACTGCGTATGAGTTGTTCAATTGAGCACTGGCTGGCCAGGAGCGTTTTTGACATGTTCGCCCAGTCGCTGGAATTCATCTTGCATCATCCGTCCTGCAAGGTCAAAGATATCCCCCGATATAGTCGCAGAGATATAGAAATCATCCGGAACTGGAACGGGGGGGAGTTACAAAAGTGTGAAAGTTGTATACATGAACTCATTAGGAGTCAAGCTCGATTGCATTCGAATGTACCCGCAATTGTTGGCCATGATGGATCTCTCTCTTATCACGATCTCGACGTCCTTACAAACCGATTAGCTCACACATTCGTCACCAGATTTTCTTTTCAACTTGAGGAGAAGATCATTTTGGCATTTCCTCACTCGATCTGGGCGATAGTAGCCATGATCGCTGTCATGAAGGCCGGATCCACCTTTGTTCCCCTCGACGAAAATTTTCCTTTGGATCGAGTCAAATCTATTGCTTCAAAAGCTAATGCGCGCTTCGTAATCACGAATAGCCTGTCCTCTTCGAGATATGAAAATATCGGCTTAAAGACACTTATCTTGGATCAATCATTCATATCCAAACAGACGCTAGCATCAATGGAAGATTGGTCAAATCAGAACGTTAGCCCAAGCAATCTTGCCTATGTTATTTTTACGTCCGGAAGCACAGGAGAACCTAAGGGTTGTACTATCGAACATCGGGCATTTTGTTCTTCAGCCCTAGCTTACGGTCCGAAATTCGGACTAGGGACTGAGAGTCGGATCCTCCAGTTCTCTTCATACGCATTTGACGCTTCCTTAGTGGACATCCTGGTAGGGCTACTTTCTGGATCTTGTATATGTGTGCCGTCAGATCATGACCGAATGAATGACCTAGGCCAAGCAGCCATACGGATGAAAGCAAATTGGGCTATGCTCACGCCGTCACTCGTTTCAAGATTAAATATTGAAGATGCAGTGTGCATTAGGACCCTTGTTTTAGTAGGCGAACCGCTGACTGCTGAGGTGAGGGACGCCTGGGTACATCGGGTTGATCTTTTTGGTGGTTATGGACCAAGCGAAGTTGGCCCAATTTCTGCTGTGGTCGGACCGATGAAATCTCAGTCACACCCCACAAATATAGGACATCCCGTAGCAAACAGAAGTTGGGTCGTAAATCCAACTGATCATAATCGATTGGTGCCCCTGGGGGCAGTAGGGGAACTTGTACTTGAAAGTCACTCTCTTGGCAGGGGATATATCGGCGATAAAGAGAAGACTGGCCAAGTCTTCATCGAAAATCCCGAATGGTCGAGCATTCCAGAGTTTCGCAACGAAACAAAGACGCGGCGGATGTATAAAACTGGAGATTTAGTATCACTTTGCGAAGATGGAACTCTCCAATACATTGGACGTAAGGATACACAGATCAAAGTTCGAGGTCAGCGCATGGAACTAGGCGATACAGAGACTCATTTAAAGGCTATAGTTTCTGTTGATGTCGCTGTCGAGCTTGGGGTCCCCCGTGGGTGTAAAGAGAACGAAAAGACCCTGGTCGCATTCCTGTGTCTTGGGCCAGATTCTGCGGCTTCCGATGATCTATCTTCTGTGGACATAGCAGTGCAAGATCAGCTACATGGGTTGCTTGGTGATGTTGAGGAAAGGTTATCGAGCAAGGTAGCTCGTTACATGTTGCCTGCAGCTTATCTGCCACTTCGCACTCTTCCTATCACAATATCTGGCAAAAGGGATCGGCGAAAGTTGCAGCAAATAATTGCTTCGATAGACAAGCAAGAACTTCTGGCCTGGGGAACGCCAAAGTCCGCATTTACGACTAACCGGCCCTTGGTAACTGACATGGATCGGCAAGTTGCTAGTCTTTGGTCTGAGGTTCTGAAAATCGAAACCGGAGAGCTAACTTTAGATGATGATTTTGTCAAACGAGGAGGGGATTCTTTAGCAGCTATGCGGCTCGCCAATATTGCCAAGAACGCGGGGCTCAAGCTATCTTTTAGAGATATATATCGTAATAATCGCCGACTTGGTGACCAAGCGGAGATATGTAGAAAACGTGTACGAAGTTCTGTAGTTCAGAGTTTGGCATGACGAATAAGGGAAGCACATAGTAGCATTATGTATACCTAATATATACCTAGGCAATTCCTTTTTGCCAACGGGACTCAATGAGACTGAGAAGTCACGTGTGTAGCCGAGGCATATCGCTGTGACCCCGGATGAAGTTGTCACCATTTAAGATGTTCACCGCACGGTCATCGTGAAACACGAACATTCTAGGTCTTCATCGCCAGTCGCAAATGATAAAGCAAAAGAGCAAGGTAGGGGTCGAGTATCTTTCTACGACGTATAGGTGGTACGTGCCAGATATTATCCATACAACGTGATGGTTACAATCTAGTGGTGGTAAAGGAGTAGTTCTCCAACTAGGTATGTACTGGAGACCAATGCTAGTCGATGAGTAAGCCGATCATTTTGTCTCGGCTGATCTAATCAACGATTACCTAATTATGCCGTAGCATCTTGATTACATCAGCTATATACCTAGGTACTTATGTAGATATATAATAGGGGCTATATCTTAGTCAGCAAGTATATCCATACGACGTCAGCTAGGGGGTCATACCCACCTACCTAGTAGCGACGCAAATACAGCATTGAATTATTGTTTATTCACTAGTTTCATTCTTAGAACAAATGGAAATTAGCATCATTTCTTTACATACTTACTAGTTACGTATCCATCAGTACTTCTTCCTTTAAATCATAGGAAGAAAGGCCCCAAGCATTTGGTAACATTGTCAAGTTGGCATTGATAGGCTTACTTCAAATATGAGTCTGCCAACAAGGCTGAAAGTTTGTAACGCTACCAATATGACAATCTTTTGAGTGGTATTGGTTGAAGGTATTCACAGAAGAGCAACTACGCGTCCAAGCCAAGATACTACTTTCGCTAACAGTGCGTCTATGCAAGGCTGGAATCTCTAAAGGAAGTGTCGTTGGTTGAATTCACCCGATAGCTACCTATTCATTTCAAAGAGATTAAAATCAGTATCATATACGGATACAATCAGCAAACCAATGCAACAATTCGATGATACAGACATGGCAAAATAAACTTCTAAATTATATTTAAATATAATATTCCTCCTCTAAAATGGATCCCTTTCTTGCATTCCATATTCTCTCGGTACACTTATGACCAATACTACAGAATTCATTACCCAAGATGTCAAGTCCAAACGCCGCCTACCGTACCAATCTGAAAGGTAACGGCCAGCCAAAAACGGGAAGTCGTTGCTGGGCTGCCACAACCTGCGATGGAATGCCACTTACTGGTGATGTTCTTTGCCAATTCCATCGATCCAAAGTTATCGAGGAGCAACGCAAAAAAAGGGGGGAAACCCAAATTTGTAATTCCTGTTCCGAACCTGCGCTGCCGGGAAAGCAACTTTGTGCGCATCATGTGGGGCAAACCAACAGGCAACAAAATGGGAAGAGGGAGAACCGAGAAATTTCGCGAGCGGAAAGCTCGCGGGCTGGACTGCAGCGAATTGTACGAATTGCACAAACGGCACTCGACAACGACTTATCTCGCCGAAATGCTTCCTCTAACTATTACGGATCGCAACCAGGATCCTCATCGCAGCCAGGCGGCTCTGGTCGGTCCTCGAACCGAGAAGGAGGGACGTCGAACCACAGATCGTCTGGAAATCAGGGATCAAGTAACCACGGCACACAAGGTCGGAGACACAGAGATGATCGGAGGAGATAGTGTATAGGTCTCCATCATGTATATTGAGTGCCCTACCTAGGCAGGACCGCATTACACCATGATACGACGAAAGGTTTCGTGTTTTTAGGAAGAGATTTCTTATGTGTCGGTGGAAGCTATGCATAAAATGAAAAAAAAGGAGTATGGACATCGCAGGGAATGATGTATTTGGGACGGAAAATGAGAGAATGATACCCAAGATTAGGTAGTTTTTCTTTTGTTTCTCGGGAAGGTTATTACTTTACCGCAAATTGTTGACCAGGAGGTACCTGGTTGCCTAATAATATTCTAAGATATCACCCATTTTGCTCAGCATTACCTATTGTTATATCATGATAAATACCTGGGTGCCTAGGTAGGTATTGAAAGTATGATAGATGTCATAATGTAGACTTTAAGACCTAGGAAGTGACTATGTTGTTGCGCAAGTATCTCGAAACTCCCTTTGTCGATATATCTAACTAGGACGAACTGCCAAGGACTCCCTGCTTACCAAGGAAACTAGATCTGTCTCGACCCCTTCCTGGGCCGATCCCAGCTCCGTGGCTAGAGCTCCGACAGCTAATTGCTCTCTTGGGATCTCACGGAAATCTTAATATTCTGTTTTCCCTACCATTGTGCGTATAAAAAGCAGAAATCTGGAAAGGATGTATAATTGAATATTGAGATCAGTAGAGTCCTTTTGATCCAAAAGAGAATGATATTATTGATTAAGATGAATTAATGAGTTTCACTCAATGCTGAAGGTATTTTATGGGGTAGCAGATGTCGTAATGAGTAAAAATATAGTAACTACTGTTGGTAGATACCTGAGTACCTAGGTATCTGTCAATTGATTCGACTTGGATCAATCGGTCTGTTATTCAGGTACCTACTAAGCACGTTCCTGTAGGTACACTTCTGGACTATTCAAGTTGTCAACGTAACGTCACCTTTAGGGTTGCTAGGCTATACCTGTCTCTTATTCATAGAGATTCGTCGATGGAAATAGACTTTATACCCACCAAGTAGGTAGTAGTTGAAGTGAATATTATATCATGACACAGCAAACTATCTATGCAACAAGGTGACAATACAAACCTCGATAAATGTAGGTACTGCTAAAGCATTATATTTAAATAAAGCAAAGCCTCTCTCAACTTGGATACTTTTCCTACGCCCCATTCCAACCCATCTTATACTCTCCGAGTACATTTAAGACCGTACTACTACGAAAGATTTATAACCAAGATGTCAAGTCAGTATGTAAGCCAATCCAGCAGCCAGTCCGCAGAGCGTCGTTGCCCAGCGACCCCAAATTGCAATAACCCTCCGATTACTCAAAAAGCCGGGTTTTGCGAATACCATCATAGCCTGAGGGCAAACAGCCTCCGCAGATATCGCGAAAAACACAGACAGGCACGCCTCTGTGCTAATTGTTCCCAGCCCGCGCGGCCTGGAAGATCGAAATGCGAGTACCATGCCCAGTCCACAGTCGACCAGAACAAACAAAGAAAGGCTAAGGAAAGAGAAGACCGAGCAGAAATAGAAAGAAGACGGAGGGAACAAAATGAGCGGACCGAACTGCAGGAAATTGCACAAGCGGCACTCGATTACAACACAGCTTGTCAAAATGCCGCCTCCGGCTACTACACATCACAATCGGGGTCATCATCACAGCCAAGCGGTTCTGGCCATTCCTCTAATCAAGGAAGAGAGACATCCCACTACTACAGCTCTTCAACTAACGCTGGATATCAGGGATATAATAGCTACTATACACAAGGCTCTAGCCAAGGATACGACCAGAGGAGATAAAGTATAGGCAACTATCTAGGTATCGTGTGTGGTGAAGTGCCCAGCTACTTTATTCAGTTATATTAGACTGTGAAATAACGAAAAATCCAGCATTTCTATGGGAGGATATTTCCTAGATATAAAAGGGGGGTTGGGTTGAAGGGGGTAAATGGGGACATGGACTTGGGAGGAATTAATAGGCTAGGTTAGTATGGGAAACGAGAAAATAATACGTAGCTAAGGTTATTCTCAGGCAAGTTATTTATTACTATAGATTGCTTACCTCTATAATTACTTATTAATATTTTGACAAATGGCCAGTCTTGTCGGACTTGTCCAGGAGGTATTATTGTCATGTGAAAATAACTAGGTACCTGCTAGGTACCTAGTAGGCATAGAAGCCAATATAGCTGTGAAAATAAGTTATAGTCAGAATGAATGGAAAAGGAACTGAAATTGCTTGTAAATAGCCAACCTACGTAGTTCGCATTTCATCTACCTACCTCCTATGTAGGTACGTACCTGATTTTAAGCATCCAGCTTCCTAGTCCCAACGTAATGTGATAGTCCGTATATTGTTGACGTTTTCCCTATGTTACATATATAGGTAGATACTTTAATAGTAGAGGATGACAATAAGACATCACTAAACTACCACACGATGATAATACCTACCTGCCTACATAAACATCCATATTTCCAAACATCTCTTCGTTGTAATTTGTAGAGTAGATACTTACCTATTGGCTAGCGATATTTAGTTAAGTAAATGTAATCATAATTTTATATCATAATACACTAAACATAATATGAAATTTAGAAAGTTTCGGCTTACTTTGTACTATGCCGTAGAAGCGCTACTGTGATGTGAAGTAGATGGTATAAATAAGGCATATGATAGAGACTCAGGTTTACTACGAAGTTGTATCTGTATCTGTATCAGAGAAACATTCAGAATTAGGTAATTCATGAGTGATGGCTGGATTGATAATTAATTCGTCCTTATGACTTTCTCTGTAAGAGTATTTGACTCTCAATTCGATGCTCTCACCGTGACTAGAGAAAGATCAAGATAGAGAGAATTCCCCGGCTCTAATTTGCATTTAATAAATATCTACTCCTTGTCCATCCTACTTCCTTTTTTCATGTACGAACATCCACAGTTGCCTGTCTAGCTTTTGCAATACATACTTTTCCGATTCTTTCCGTGGATATCTTGGACTCGAGATATCTCCATTCAACTATGTCGGGCCAACATTCGGATTACTTTGGGGCTACTCCATACTATTCCCCAAACCTAAGTTCCCAATCTATGAGCGGATATGGTACGAATGTCCATAGCAACAATTACCCCCCTCAAGCCCAGGGCTCTGCCTCGTCGTCTCAATACACGAGTTCCGCATATCAAGTTCCTACGACCCCGAAACAAGCCCCTCCACGTTCGAGTCAACACTCTACTCCACAAGGCCGACTTCCTGTCCCCAGCGAAGGTTCCTCGAGTAGAGGAACTTCTTCAAGCAAATACAAGCCTCGGCAACCTCACAAATGTGATGACCCATCAAAGTGCTATACGTGTAAAAGGAAGGAGCGTTCACTTTTAGGATTCTGTCAGCAAGGAAGTTGCTGGAATCAGCAATCCCCTAGGAGTACTCATCTTTGCGAAAAACACCTCGAGCAACAGAAATTGAACCAGAGGGTTAGTCGCAAGAAACTTGCCGAGAAGAGAAAGTGCGATTCGTCTTCTGCAGACGTAATACCAGGGCAGACGCATTGCGACAAAAAGGTCCCGTGAAGTCAATTCCGCTACAAGAACTGCGAGTTCGCAACCAAAAACCTCTGACCCCCAGAGAACGAATTACAGCCAGAGCCAGGGGGGACATTTCCACAGGAGCATTATCAATTTGGCAGCAACCCGCAGAACCGGATGGAGAACGATGACATCTTCACACAACAACAGGAATATTATTCGTTTTATACACTGAACGACCAGCCGTATGGTCCATTTCAGCTCTAGATAATTAGATAATCTGCTGACGGAATGTATGCACTTGGGTGTTTTTGAGGGAGAGGGGAGGAGAGAGATTCCGGGTAGAGTGAATTGATGGGATATGATGGAGGATATCTTTATTTCCTTGTGGTTTGGCGAAAAAAAAAAAGGGTGGACATTTCTCAGAATGTACATGAACATTAGATGGATCTCTTTAAGAACGGTCGTTAATTGTGTGTATGGACGGGTAGCTTAGCTAGGCGGACAGTGCAATTGATGAACACTGCTAATAACCTTGGAAGTATTTTTGGTGATTTCGATGCAGATTTGGTAAATCTTATCAACTCAATGACACATTGTAGCGGAGGTAGGGCAAAGGTCGACGTTTTGAAGTTGTAGGAGGATAATGAGATAATAGGGGGGGGGGGATACAGACCTACAAGGTGCTGACATGTACAAAATTATGGGTCTTGTGCGTTCTCGGTAGCGGGGTTGTGGGTCGCCGGAAGACCCATGAAAACACGGTTTAGTGGTTTACCAATTCAAACGCGTCAAGCTAATTCTTTCCCTAATTCTTTCCCACTTCTCCCACTTTTCGCATCCCTCCAACTCCTCATAACACAACAATAACAACAATTCAATTACCTTAACTTCTTATCTCGTCTTTACCACTTTCTTTATCTCGCTGCGGTGGACTTGGTATTATTCTTATATTTAATTAAATTCTCCATCAATCGCATACTACAAACCTACAGTTACTGACCACGACGAAACCATGCCGCGACCTAAGAGGACCCGCGTCGCGTCCACCCGAACAGTCGCGAAAACGATAAGCCCCGAACCTGTCCCGGCATCCAAGCAACCTGCTGAACCAAGCTCTGATATTTACGATGTGAGCGACCGTGAGAAGGGAAAAGCAAAGCAGAGGCGGCAATCGACGCGCGATAAAGATTTAACTACCCGCGCACAAACAACATCTATGCAACAAACCAAGGCGTTAGAAGCTGCCCGCCAGCAACGCGACTCTGCCATGGATCGACTAGAAAACATGACCTCCACCTCTAGTGACGAAGTTATCGAGTCTATCGAGCAGTCGGAATCCTCCGTCGAACTTGGGCGCAAAGTTGCTGGGACACCGCAACATAGGAGGATGGCAGATATGTCAGGTTTGGATTTGGACGATGACGAGTTTGATGATTTGAATACCACATTCGATACCGAGGGTCCGGCAAGCGCCCAACGATCTGCAGAGACGTCTACAATGACTGCCAGCGTATTCAAGAGACGACCCCGCGCTGGAAGCTTTCTAAATAGGGAAGAAGGCTATATTCGACCAAGTAGCCGAACGGGTCCCAATACCCCTGCTTACAGTTCGACTTTCAACATTGGCCTATTCAAGAGACGAGCGCGAGAGCCTAGCATCCTTGGTACTGCACAAAAGCCCCCCCCTCATCCAATCGAGCCTGATGCTGGATTTGAGTCGGAGCCAGAATCAGAGCACGACGAAGAGCCAGCGGGAGACGATGTATTCGTGCCTGAGGACGAATCAACTCCTCTTAAGCGCTCTAAGAGACATTCCGGAGACCCTGATGATGATAATGCCCAAACTTCAACGCATTCGCCGAGCGCAAATCTGCGTAAGCGGAAGTCTACCGAAGGCCACGAACAACGTGTGCGATCCTCTCCATACGAGAATGAGCCCGCCGAGGATGTAGTTGCAGAGCGATCAGAATCTGACCTCTCATCTCCACCATCTACTCCCCCTGCCCGACAACATAGCAGCAGGCCAGTCACGCCTACCATGGACGAGGAACTGATGGCGCCCCCCTTAAGCAGCGGTTCTTCATCTGGCGATTCTGAAATCTGGCCTCCTCTCCAAGCCTTAGCAAGAAACCGGCCCAAGCGTCCAGTCTCAGCACTCCGAAAGACTCCCGTTCCCAACGACGACGGCTCCGACATCTCATCACCTCCCTCCCTAACCTATTCCCCCAACTACCGTGAGCCATCTTCGCCCCCGCGTCAAGCCGCCAAGACGAAGCGTGGTGCTGCATCTTCGAAGCCAGAACCAAAGATTACGACCGCGGACCTAGCGAACCTCCTACCTCGCCGACGTCGTCGAAATGCTAGAGCCGAAGATGACGACTCGGAGGCCGAAGTGGACATCTCCGGCCTAGGAAATGATGATGACGAGCTCTCGTACATGGACGTACGCGCACGACGACGCCCAGCACCTCGCGCAGGAAATTCGAGAAGCCAGAACGCCGCAAAGGGGCGCCCCGTGTCTCGGGGAAAGGGCAAGCAGACGCCCACTAACACCAACAGACGCGCCACGATAACATACGGCCGCACGTCCGACAAGGAGAACCAGGGTGAGGAAGAGGACAATGATGAGGCGGAAGAGGACGAGAACGGCAGTGTAGAGTCCGTGGGCGATGAAGAGAGCAGCCAAGCTATGGTCGCGCGCGTGGGCGAAGAGTTGAAGAACGCAGCAAGAAAGTTTCAGGAGGTGGATAAGTGGGAGCTAGATTATGAGGAGATGACGCAGAGTAGCTCTCCGCGAGATGCGCGCTGAGTCTGACGAGAGGATTTGCTATTGGAGAAGTTATAAAGGAGGGGGACAATACTGCAGTTAGTGAAGGTGGAAAGGGATTGTGAGTTTTTCTTACTCATGAGTGATGATCGTTTGTATGGACATTTGTTGAGTTGCTGGCGTTTTGTACATGGCTGTGCTTCGTGCCTTAAAAATACCACGAGAACTAGGCATCAGGCAGTGAAGTGGCGTACGCATTGGATGGGGACGGAAGTTTACCAACTTGCTCAATACCAAGGCTACCAGTTTGTTGTGCATCGCGATACTTTTTATTCTGTGCTCTTTTCTATGGCCCCTGAAACTTGAACCTATCGTTTCCGTCTGCAAAGGTGACGCTATAAAGAGTCGTGTTCTAGTCATGCTCGCCTATTTAACGCCAATCCATGCATATCTTAGAATTCATAAATTGACCGTCCAGTGAACCAACCTCTAATCTTACACTGCTTGTAAGCACTATATCCTCCGACTTGGAGGATTCCTCTTGGAAAGAGTTATCTAACTTTTCCCTTCATGATTTCAAGGAAATACTCTCTAGAGTCTGTTCGACAGTGGGGAGTAAATCGGCGATCTTGTTCGCATCGCGCATTGCTACTGTGATAGCATCGGGAACAAGTCCCGACATAAGGAGTTTCTATAATTAAGTCGAGTCAAGTTAGCAAGTCCTCTCCATCATCACCCTGCTTGCAAAATATGAAAACCCCAAAACGAAAAGCGATGAGAGGAAAAATAAGACTTGCCCTCTTAACATCCGCAAACCCCGCCTCTTTGATAGTATATTCGCGCGTGACTTCCTCGGCAGCAAAATCGACGTAGACCCGGGTATCTCGGATGCGCACAAGGACATTATCTAGGCGCATGAACAGACGGGCTAGGAGCAACATGCGCTGCTCGTGGACGCGGACCTTGACACTCAAAACGCTAATGCCGTTGTCATCCAGCTCGCTCTCATACAACATCACTTCGTCGAAAAATAAGATCGGGTCCCGGCGTTTGAGAAGCTCGATGGGTATGGGCTTAGTTGAGGGAATAAAAGATAGCTTATTTTGACTCTCGGGGTCTTTTCCTTGCGCTGTTTCGGAACTTGTATTCTCGTTGCTTGTGGAATCTGTAGGACTGGGACCAGAAGGCGGCGGCGGAGGCGGAAACCTCGACACTGCTCCCCCTGACGTAACAGTGCCCTTATACGTAGTAGTATAGCTCCAATCATACGGCTTAACCACATCCTTGATCCCCGCACTCGTCTGCTCCCTGCTCGCGCTCCAGCTCTTCGCATATGCGACCTGCAGCATGTTGCGATCGGTCTTGTCGACGGCGTCCAGCGCATCGTACGCGTTGAATTCGATACCCCAGCCCGTAGGCGCGTGCCTTATGGCGACTAAGTTGTCGCCAAATATCATCTCCGGAACGGGAATCCCGAGGGACTTTTCCATGGCGTCGATGGGGCCAGCCTTGGAGATTGGCAGCTTGCGTGAGGAGATGACGAAATTTCCTTGCCGGTGCGAGGTCGTGGCCTGTGCGACGTGGTCAGGTCGCGGGAACGGCTCATTAGGTGAGGTTATGTGGGCAGCCATGGCGGGCGATTTGGAATTTAGGACTTCGGTGTATGGTTTAGTCGCAAGACAGGACGTAAACTAGAAAAGTTGTAGTTGTTAAAACTCCAATCTCCAAGATTGAGCTTCAGCTCTAGCCTTTGGAGGGGCAGCAGCTTCGTCACAGTGGGGTTTGCTTCTATAAAATGGTCCAAGTTCCTTCCTAATTGGGAATATTTACAGGGGTAGCTCCAGATAGTGACATTCATCTACATCTACAACACAAGTCTCTTTACACTTAGGTTTTTCATTTTCTGAGTTTTCTCTTCTAGCAGCTTAAATAGCTTAAAGAGCCTATACATACTTGTGTAATTAGTCTCATCTAGTAATTCGCCGATTCACCAAATAATTGGGTAGTAATACCTTAAATAGAGAGGGCGAACATGATACTGTAGTTTCTTCCCTAACACGATATGAACTCGAGACTTGGAATGATCTTTCATTGCGAGTTGCTTCTGACGAACCCGAGCCCTCCATAGTATATTATGGTCATGTATGGGCAGCGGAACTTCATAATACGAGGAAAAGCAATTATTGGGTTTCCCCTCGTTGACCTATCAGCGAGAAGATCGTCTAATTAACTCTCTGGGAGTTAAAGAGGATCATAGGTATTGGATGTCTCAGGAACCAATCCTATCATAGACAAACTTCGAGACGTTTCTGTCAGGTAATATCTAGGACATGAGTGAACCCAACCCACCAGAGTTTTACGTGAACTAAGCACGCGAACTTGCTCATGTTGATCAAGTGGTGATAACTAGGTACGGAGGTTGCGATAAAATCTCAATGTGCTTGGGATGTATGGAATGCCCACAAAGAGATTGGCATCGTTTCCTCTTCCTCATTTTTACCAAGTCTTCTAGGTGATTGATCGTGTTAAAAATGATGATTGTTTGAAGATCAGAGACACTTCCAACCTGGTTTTTCTCTCATGCACGGCCAGCAATTCTAGCTCTCCTTGCCTCCTCGTCCTTATTAGCTGCCACGCGATCCAAGAAATCTTGTCTGTTGACGTAAGACTCTTTGGACTTTCCAGCTAGTTCGAGTTCATCCTTGATACCTTCCTTGTCGACAAAACCTGCCCAGTCCATGCGACTCTTCTCCACTACATTCAATTTCTTGGCCTTCGCCTGTTCCCGTAACTGAAGCCTTGCGTTCATGCCGAGATTCAGATCTGCTCGCTGGGACAAGCCCTCGACCACGGGTTCGTAGATAGATCGAAACGCCTTCCGAGGCTTCTTTCTTGGCTGGCTATCCTCGGCTTCGGCGTCCTCAGCGGTTTTTGGGTCCTGGGAGGCGAGATACAATTTTGCTTCCGCTGAGTCTCGAGGAACCAATTTTTCTTCGGTATGCACTTTTCCGGCAAAATTGTATGTTCTTTTTATCTTGATCATCACTGACGGGTTGTCCTCGCCCTCCTTGCCTTGTTGCAATCTATCTCGTAGGCATTTCTGCGTATCATCCGTGTCTTGAGTTGGCTGTTGATTCTCCTTCTCGGTTTCTGCAATCGCATTTGGTGGTATCAGGGGGGCAGCCGTCATCTTGGCCCATAAGTCGTCTACATCGATCGTCACTGGGCCGGTAGCTGTGCGCAACTTCTTCTCCGCCTTCTCAACCGCTCGCATGCTCCGGGTCTTAATAAGACCACCTTCACCACCCTCATCGTCTTCGGCGTCGGCATCTTTTCGTTTCTCTCTCTTTTGGCGCTTCTTCCCTCTTTGTATTATTGCTTCATCGCCCGAGTTTCCGAAATCGTCGTCGTTATTCGTGTCGGCGCTACGCTTTTTGTTGGACGGCGCAACTAATTGAACTTCATCATCTTCGGATTCTGAAGCGTTCGAAACATCGTCGCCCTGTAATGGTGCCGCATCAGGCGCAAAGTCAGAATCCTCATCAGACGCGTAATCTTCGTCTATCATTGGATCTCGTTCCTCAGCCATGAAGTGTATTAGATGTGAATTTTAATCTATAGCTCAGATACGCGACGAAAAAAAGAGGATAATTGGGGATGATGGAGGATAAACGGAGAATTGAGATGCTAAGGTTGCCACTCGTCACTCGTCAAAATATTCGCGACCATTAAAAGTGGGTCAATTGTTTGGAGCACAGCAACGACATCAGCCCCTTGAGAAGCATCCACATCTTATTCGTAGCACTCCTTCCACTATAATACATGTTGAACTGAACAACTAGGCAATTGCCTACATATTAACCTTGGAAACTCCAAAAATCCAATTCAAACAAGAGCGATCGATCAGAACGAGAATTACACAGATGAATCTGTCGATGCCTTGGATTTTGACACTTACACGGCACAGCAACATCGTTCTGGTAACCTTTCACCGCCTCAAAGACCCCAATACCCCTTCACAAGAAATGCAGCGTAACCACCCAAGGTTGCAATAGTGGCAGACGTGCCCCAGTATCCAATTGGCCTGCCGATGCCCAACCCATCCATGAGGCCTATTTCCACATGCGCAATTCGGAAAGCCAGGAGAGCACTAAGGGCCGTCGTGAGGACTTTTCTGTTTCCCCCATTGAGTTCAGCAAATGCTGCCAGGACGAGAGCTAGCGGCACGTTCTCGATGAAGTTTTGGTGGCAGCGAGTGGCCAAGTAAAGCTTATTATTCAGATCGCCATCCTTAGATGAGTTATCGCCAAGATACTGCTTGTCTGCGAGACGATGTTTAACGACGCGATAGCTTAGAAGAGTGAAGTAGGCGGAGAAGGGCAGAGCGAAAGTGCCAGTTATAGCTATCGTCGAATTAGCAAAGATCAGTTCATGCTAGGTAGCTTACTACTGCTAGATTGTCACAACGTACGCAAGAGAGGCGCAAGAACTGGTGTGGAGAGGCCAATTGCGGTTGACATGTTGAACGATGCTCGACGGCGAAACAGCGAAACAGCGAAACAGCGATTTTGACAAATAGATATCAATTATCTCACTAGTTGATCGTAGAATGTGGATTTTTGTTCGTTTTCCACGTCGAGATGGGAATTAGGTAGATGCTGCGAACACGATTAAGGGGTCTAGGGGTCTATACCTAGGACCTAGGTCCTAGGTAGTAGGTAGGTAGTTTCGCATCTTGACATCACCATTCCCCTAAATTACTCGCTCGGATCTTCTGAAACGACCGTACATTGTTACCTTCGGAAATAAATCATGGCTCGCACGACCTAGGATATATTGATATTTCTAGCTGAGTGTTGACTACCGACTTGACTTGGTCAGCTAATAGCCGACGATATTTAAATGTTTCGTATGTATAGGAATTAGGAAATTGGAAAGAGGATCTACAAGGGCAACTAAGGTGCTTATGCAGAGTAGGCATCTTACGCTTTCCATTTTTGACCGATTGTTAATGATCGATTGGCTGCATGGATCTTCGATGCCAAGAGTTTTCCAGGAATTCAACTTCTTTGCGGATCTTCCCCAGATTCCCCATCACAATAGGCCCCCACTCTTCATACCTACTAGGTATACTTTAAGGTAAGATATTCCCGTGGGTAACACAATTGTGTCATTACTTATTGACGTCACGAACTCTAATAGTCCGAATTGGCATTTATAAGATGACTCCTTTGCCTTCCCTGATGCTCTGTAGTCGCCGTTACCAATTTCCATTCAATCTTGTCCTGCTCTATTAACATTGTCGACCGCTTATGTACTAAGCATTTACCACGCACATACACACACATCAACCTCGCCGGTACCGATCATGTCTTCACAAAGCAACGAGCAACAGCCCTCACTCATAAGCGGCCATGCCGAGTACATTAAGGGGGCCACCGAGGTTAGTTTCATCATACGAGATAGGAACCTCATTAAAGAGATTGGCAAACTGCAGACGTGCTGACAGTAGACAGTCTACCATTGGTAGTGTGACAGGTTCCCAAGCTTGGACGAACTCCGGAGAGCAGGCCAAAGCACATGCGGTAGATACTATGAAGGCCGCCGGCGAGAGGCGTGATCCATCTCAAGGATTTGGCAAAGTAGAACAAAAGCTGGGTCAGGCCACGGGTTGCGAGGGTATGGTTAAAGAAGGGGAGGCCAGCGAAAAGTCGGATTGAATACCTAATGCCTGCTTTAACTGCTAGGCGCGGTATGTAATAACATTGTATACAACATGACGAATCTGTGGGTGGAAGTCGGGAGCTTTTCAGGTCAAGAAAGCTGTACCACATATGTTCAAGTTTATATGAATCATACATGCAATACATAGTATCCAACTGCTTATCAACTTAGGGAATGTTCGTTTTATTTTTCCAAAACATTTGTCCGAATGCAATGTGTGATCGCAAGGTGGGCTATTGTTATCGGTGTTGTGTCACAGTGACTATAGGTATTGGCTGAGTGGTGATTAAAAGAACAGCGTTTGGAAGCTTTAATTGGCGTAACCGTAACCCAATCTTTGCGATACGTCTTGATCATACCATCCTTGAGCTATCCTAGCCCTGCAAATTAAATTAATTCAACATGACGCGCTTATAATAAAAAAGAAATGAAATTGGTCTGGCTTTAGATACCACTATAATTGAAGCTTCAAAGCTACAGGAGCCCTATTAATGATGCAGCATGTCGTAGCTCTACAAGTGATAGGTTCCAACGGTTCCCCCCTGAAAACGGGACGGGAACTATGTGGGACTTGGACGGGCAGGACGGGGCGCCATTTTTTTTTAACTTTTGAATTATTCCCCTCTTTCGATGTTCTGCAGGTTCTGTTAAGTACCAGTATCCTTATCTTGACCTATCAGACTCGGTTGGAATTACTTTTGTTACCTAATATCTTACAGGCTACCTAGACTTGCTACATACCAAGTACCATAAGTATTCGATCCATGGATCACTGCTTACTTTTTTCAACCGTTTAGGCACATTACCAAGGGGTAGTAAGTGGTAACAGAGCAGAGAGCCTCACACGATAGGAAGATGAAGAAACGTGCTGAGTGTGGGGCGTTCTGGAAGTGTCATGAACTACAGTGTTGCATTGCAGGAAGCTTCCGTGGTAGCTTAAATCACACCATTCGACGTCGAATGAATCTTGATAAGACTCGTTGGTTCACATTAGTTGGGATGACCGGCGTAGGAAACCAATTTTCTTTTTCTTTTCTCGATATCCACGGATGTCTGTATGCCAAAACTCTCCCTGGATGGCGTTGAAACATTGCACACAAGACCCGACCCTCGACCAAGATACCCATGGATCCATGAACAGCAAACTAACTGATAAAGATTAGGCGAATACCTCCAAGTACTCGGTACTATACTAGGTACTACTTACTTACATGTGTACAGTACACGCATGCAGATATACCTACGTCCATGATATCCAATTCATTTCCTGCCACGCCAGCTTGCGCCCAACATTGAAAGTCCTAGGTATAGATACATCTAATTACGTTATCCTCGAGACATAATCGAGACACGGCACAGATTGAAGTCAAACAACCCTGAAGTGTCGGCATACTTCAAAGGTACTATCAAATGTAGGTAGCCCCGCATTCCCGGAACCGCTAACATCGATTGATCGGGGTACTGCCAGGTGATATTGGTACTACTAGTATTGGTACTGGTACTGGGTACTAGGTACATTACCTCCGGTAGCAATTATCAATTAACAAGCTACAGGGCTAGTAGGTTTGAGTGGACCCTGAATTCAGAACCTGGGAAGCATCAAGGGTCTTTTTTTCCCTTGATCGTTCCATCCGTTCCATCCAGATTTTCTATGGTCGGCTCCACCTGAGGGTCGTGCCACCTTTCTAACCTTAGCTTGGGCACACAGAAGAGGCACACAAACTTGGAGGGGTCTGAGGGGTCTAGCTCGAACCTGTACACCTTTTTTTTTATGTGTGGTTGCAAGAATAATCCTCTAGAGGGAAAATCTCTTGATTCTTTGGATAACACATTCTATAGACCCGCCTAAATCAGACACCTACCAGCCTAGATAATTATATCCCTCGGCACAACCAACTACTTCTACTACCTCTACTACATATACCACATCCATTGCATCCACGACCCTCCTTTTTCTACCTATAGTACGTACTGGAACTGCAAGAGAAAGACGGGGGGACGGGAGCTAGACCGAGAACGAGAACGCGCGCCGGCGATCATCCAACATCCCACCACACACACAACACAAGCAACGAATCCCGCATGCTATCCTAACCATTCTAACCATCCTAAACTATCCTGACAAATTTTAGACAATCTCGGCCATCTAAAAATAAGAAGTACAATCTCAAGAGAAAAGAAGAAGGGGTGAGAGAGAGAGAGAGAGAGAGAGAGAGAGAGAAAGCAAAAGAGGAAAAGATAAAAATATTAAAAAAAAAGAAAAATATCCATCCAAAAATCCATTTCCAAATCCAAACAAGCGTCACACACCTCTGTGCTCGCTCACGCGCTGATCCGTGGCCCAGCTACCGACTGGGCACTCACCAGGGTACCCAAGACATCTACAGACATTCCGGACACGATGTTCCCTTGATCAGAAGCACCCAGAAGTACGGTCCATCCCCCACATATCGCCGCTCAGTTGCCCCTCATACAGTATCCGTATCCATCTCGATTCCTACCTAGGACCTAGAACCTAGAATCTAGAACCTAGGTACCTATTAAGAATACTAGCCATTCCTGTCTTGAGCGATGGATGAGTCCGAGGAGGAGCTCGACACGCGGGTCGAGTCGCTTCTCCGCCAACGCCAATCGCTAACTGATGACCTGCTAACTAATCCATACGACCTCGTCCTATACATAAAGCGCGCATTAGTCTACGCCGACCTAGCTTACCCAGACCTAGCCGCCGGCGATGCCTACAAGGCACTGTCACTGACCGACGAAGTTCGCGACGAAAGCTTTGAATATCACCATCAAGCGCTCGGTGCCCTGACTGCCTGGTCCCGTGGCCCCTTGTTAGACGTCTTAGACTATGGCTCCCTATCGGGGCGACAGTCAAGTTTGCCTGACCTTGACAGCGGCGCAAAAGACATTTCTGCCCTCGCTTCGCTTGCCTCCGTTCGTTGTTATCAGATATTATCGTTGAGCCTTCTGTTATGCGGCTGTCTAAAGAGCGCTTACAACTTCTGCGAACGTGGTCTCGCTATCGCGCCTGATAACCAGGAACTCTTGAATACGCGGGGTTATATCCATACCGTTGCCAGTCGCAGGACACGCAGGTCGATCTCCAACGTGAACGACCTTCCGGACTGGGGCATGGTGAGAAGGGAAGTCTATCCTTGGAACAGTTACGAACCCGATCGGTTTTCGGACGAATCCCTAGAATTTCTTAACGCCGAATTGGCTAAGATGGCACCTAAGTGTACCGTAAAAGTTGCACAGCTACCCATCCTACTAGGATGTCCAAGTCGTACCGACAGTTACGATATAATTCCGACGTGCAACCAATTAGGTGTCTTTGCGCAGGAAGACATCGCGCCCGGAGAAGACGTACTCGTCGAATATTCGTTAGTGACGGCTAATAACCGCCTAAAGGAACCAGTATGCGACGCTTGCAGCGGCGAGCTGCCACCCTTAGGGAGCGATTCAACCGCCGTCAATTGCCCGGAATGCTACGACACCGTGTTTTGTGATCAATACTGCTTCGAACAAGCCCAGAATTTGTACCACCCTGCTGTTTGCGAAAAAGACGTCGATTCGATCGCTAAAGACCCAGATGCGAAGGAGGCTGACGAAACTCTCCATTTACTGCTGCTTGCGCGTGTTTTGGCCATGGCAGCACATCAAGAAATAAATCCGCTTGACGTTAATCAAATCAAATATATTTGGGGAGATTTTGTCTCCTCCAAAACCAACGAGATTGATTTGTCCCCTAAAGCGGGTCCACCTCCCGATTGGACTCTCCCCTTCTCCTTCAAATACAACATCGAGACGCCCCTCCATATCCTCGAGAAGATGGATATCGACATCTACTCAAGTCTCGCTAGTTACGATATATGGATATTCAACACGCTCTATAGCAAATTTCGTGGCACTGCTTCAGCCCGGAAAAATCCAAGGGACGGGCGCCCGGACGTCGCCGCCGTCCATCCGTTTTGGTGCCTTGCCAACCACGATTGCGATCCGAATGTCACTTGGGAATGGGGCGGGCGCATGGTGTTGAAAGCTCGCGAGACGAGGGTTGTAGGCAACGCGCCAGGCGGAATCAAGGCCGGGGAGGAGATTCTGAATCACTACTGCGACGTGAACCTACCCGTCCGTCAACGTAGAGAGTGGGCACAAGGAAGTCTCGGTGGTTGGTGCATGTGTCGCAGATGTCGCGAAGAAGCCTCCCAATCCGATGACAATTGCTCTGGATAATTATGTCAAATCCCTTTCGGGCTCCCATTAACCAAACCTCAACCATCACGTACACCTCGGCGATGAGTCTGGTTCTTTCATGATTATATACGCGTCATGATTGCCGGCTTAGAGATTCTCGCCACTCCGATTCGAAAGGCCCTACTACATAAGACAACCAAATCCAGATCTTAGGTCTCTTTCCCTAAACACATGACTATCCAAAGTTTTGGGGAAGGATGCGCATGAAAATTGACCCGGGCTAGGCAATTCGTTTCCGCCAAATTCACGCCGCCTCCACGCTCAGCCCGTCCAACGCCGCAGCAGGTTGTTCCAAAATCGGACGTGAGACTAGAACCAGAACACGCTGTCTCTTTTTAATATCTTGCCTCTCAGAATTCTACTCCTTTTCCTTCCGCATACGAAATTTATTTTTTTCTGATCTATTCCAACTGCGCGTCCTCGGCCATCTAACGAATATATCATATAGAAGGAACATCGAGCATTAGCAACATGAAGGAAAGCGGTCGAGGGATATTCAAGCGAAGGAGTGACGAAGCGTAACATAGTCGAAACAATTGTTTCGAATCAGTAAACGAACGATACCAACACCTAGTAAAGTATAAAATAGAAATGATCATTGACGTGTCATGAAATTTACCTGTCTTGAGGTTAGTTAATGATGATATGGAATATGTGCGATCGGTTGTCGTGGGTGTGTTTGATCATATGAAATTATATCGGATGCGAGTTTTACGAAATTATGCACAAAAGCTCTGGTTATAATCTGGAGAGTTCTATTGTCACTATGGTTTAAAATGGACATCGCCTTCGGCCTAGATAATGAGAAAGGATAAGGATTGTTATAGAAAGCGAATGGAGACAAATAAGGGGCCGAAGGAAATAATGACGACGACGACAATAAGTATTTGGAAGATAATTGGAAGGTAGCAGTATGTTTTGGACATAGATTTCATAGGTACCTTATAATGAAACGTTGCCCTTCAAATGTCTAAATAGGTAGCTTTGGATTGTTCGTAGTGCTGCAATTCAAGCTCACATAAAGCTGGAATCGTCAAAATAGCCTATGTTTAAGTAGATACCTACTCAACATGAAATACTCCAATCCTTGGGCAATAGTAGGAAAAAAATATCGAGGCTCCTTCCTACCCTCATTAAACAGAAATTTTACGGCGATTTTCTTCACAGAAGCATCTATCCAAACAGAAGTATTCCAAGTCATCGAGTAATGCCATTGATTGACTAATGTTAACAAGTGGCCAGTATCAGGTACAGATGTAACAGGCATCAACGCCACTATTACTATAAGACGGCGTCCCATAAATATATCGATGATACATTGATAACATTACGACATTTTCTCTAACGTGCGTCTTCTGACCATAAATGACTAATAAAAGTCCCTTTACATAATAGCTAATTTTTTTCCCCTTTCGTGAAGACAAGGTGACAAGCACCGAATAAAAAGCAACAAAGGTGAGAGTAAATAGAAGAGAGTATTGGTAGTCATCACTTTGCATGTGTAACGCCGTGTTTCGTTTCCCTTCCCGTATGTACATCATTCATTGAGTTTCTTGTATCGTCTCCCTATCAGCCCAGTGTAGCAGCTTGCCCCTGTCTTGGAGCTTACTGATTAAATGCACATGTTGTACTAGATGCGCAAGTCGAGCGTGTCGTCGCTCATGCCGATTAAGCGATGTGTATGTTCTCTCAGACATTAGCTGTGGTCCTCGTCCTACAAAGGCAGCGCCGGGTATGCCGGTTGGCTCGGTGGGCGCGTAGGCGAGTCAACATCCATATCGCTCGACGTCGATGCCGGACTCTCGGCATCGTACTCCTTGCGCTTGATTCTGTCGATCACGTACTCGCGCAGGTACTCGATGACGCGGATGTTCTCGAGCCAGTTCTCGTAGTTTTGCTCGTCTCGCGCCTCGGCACTTGTCTCCGATTCCGCTGACGGTGAGCTGACTGCCGATATGGCAGACTCTGAGGGGCGCGGCGTAGCGGACGACTCGCGTTCGATGTGAGGCCGCGGACCGGCGTTGGCACGCTGGAGCATACCGCCCGAGTAACGTCGGCGGGGATCCGTGTCGAAGGTTGGGCCTAGGGTTGAGGTCGCAGATTGGCCGGGGTAGCCTGATGTGACCGCCGGAAGAGTCGGGTATAACGCTGATGTCGAGCTGTGTCGGGTCGAGGGTGACAGGCCAGACGAAGATGCGCTCGGAGAGTGGCCCGAGGTGTATGACATGGTACTTGATGGCGGCGTCACAGCAGGGGTGCCGTTAGAGTGCGTTGACGAGACAGCTGTAAGAGGCGAGGCCACATGTGCGGCCGAGTATGCGCCGTTGGGCATAGGTTGTTGTGCTGCGGAGTGCGGTGGGCTCTGGCTATGGCGAAGGTTTAAGGGTAGGTAGTGAGATCCTGGCTGGTGAACTCCAGCGGCAGCCGCGGTGTTCGAATTCTCGTATACCGTGCTCTGCATCTGTTCGAGGATTTGGTCGAGTTGGACGAGATCGGTCTTGGTGCGTATGTTTGGCATGGGTGGCAGAGAGTAATGCTGCTGGTAAGGGCCATGAGCGGGTCCGTCGACAGCCATCACGCCTGGGGCCGGTAGATACTCAGCGCCAAGAGAGCCTGAGTGAATTGGGAGGACTCCGTGTAAGGGCAGGAGTCTCTGTCCGACCTGAGCGTACGAGTTTGGGTCAAGCTGGCGGCGTTTGGCGTCACCAAAGAACTCATTCAGCACATCATAAGTGCGTTTACGGCTGTCATACTCCGCGGGGGCGGCCTGGTAGCCAATGTGATCAGTGCGACCACCCATAGTCTGGTAGTACATGGGCTGGCCGAAGGAAGTCTGAGCGTGATGCTGATAATAGCTACTTGGGTGGCCAGCAGCATGCGGCGGCTGACCGAAGGCGGCCGAGTTAGTACGGATCTGACCATTATGATCGTAATAACTAGACGGAGCTACGAGGCGAATTAGCCTCTAAATGAGGAAATGGCTGTATCTGACTAAGGGGAAAGAACATACCCTTGCCCTGAGGGCGGTAGGCACCGTTCATGGAACCATGCTGATCCGGCGAGCGAACAAGGACGGAGTCATCAGCATGCGTCTATATTCCGAAATGTTAGTATCTTAGGATTGAGGCTAGGGGCTAGACGATAAGTCTGACTAGAATGCAAGCGCTTCATACCTTGACGTGTTTCTTAAGGTCCTGCGGTCGTTTGAACGACTTGCCGCAGAAGTCACATTTGTGCGGCTTGAGAGGAACGTGCACACGAATGTGCGACGTTATATGATCGCGCTTGACTGTAGTGGTTTTGCATTGATTCCACTGACAAGTCAAGTTGAGGTTGTTTGTGCTTTTGCGTCCAACGTGCTTCTCGCAAATATGCTCCTATGGAGAATTGTCAGCTCTTCTGGTCCATCTTAATGGACTGATGGAGTAACCAATATATTCAGGGTTAAATTGATGAAAATTTACACGAAACGTACATATAGAGTCTCTGCCGAGTTGAACTTCTCGCTGCAGCCAGTCCATCGGCACTGGAGAGAATCATCCGATGCCGCAGCGCTGGATTGGGAGGTGGCAGTTGTTGCAGTCGAAGGCGCCGGCGTAGTTCCATTGGAATTGGAGCTTTCGCCACCCGATTGGATCGAGTTCTCGGGTGCTGCCGACATGGCTCCAACCTCAAGATTCAATTGTAGTAAGACAGGGGGTATAATAGGGGTAAATGCACGTGACTATGGCACGTGATAATATTTTGCCGAAAAGGCCTAGTGAGAGAGAAATAATAGATTGATTCCAACCAATCAACGCGTAGTGGCTTTCTCAGAGGGAGAAAAGGTTGATCCGTACGGAAAATTCTCGGTCCAAGAACAAAAAGAAAACTTATTTTTATTCTCCTTTTTCTTCGACCGTGGATCAATGACACCTAGGTAACGGAAAGGTCCAAGCTCAACAGCATGTGACTAAACCTTGGAAGGATTAAAACAGCTGGAGTGGTACTAAACGGGAAATGATTCGCTTTTATAGGTCCTTTGTGGAATAATGTGTGGAATAATCGGGCATAACAGCTGTTGCTTTCCTCGAATCTGTAGCAACAGCAACAGCAACCGTAAAAAAATGCTGTAGATTCGTAGAAATTGATTCCCAAATGAGCAAAGGGGAGAAATCATGTATCGTTCGAAGAGAGGAATGACGAGTTTATGTAAATCGAGTGTCGTGCTCGCTCTTATTATGGACGTTTGACCTTGGCGATATCGAGGCGGAAAGTCTTGGCAATGGGTCTTGGGTGTTGCGGTCGGCTTTGGGTGATTGGTCGGAGGGAGATGGGGGCAAACGACCAAAGTACCACCTTTTCAAAAGTGACTCGACAAACAGTGCGTGGTGACTGCCATTCCGGAGTCACCCCTCCTCAATAACAACTTCCGCGCCAAGACTCCGCCAAGAGCTTGGCGGCTCTTGGCATTTGATGATTGTCTCGACATATCTGCCCGTTTAATGCTTACGGGTTGCTTGGAAAAACCTTGGCCGCTGGGTTCCTCCTGCGCCGAGACTTGACTGCGCCCACTTTCTGCACTTCCTGCACTTTCTCGCACCCCAATTTCTTAGCAACGAGTCTGTTTTTCGCGTTGGATTGTTCTTTCACATTTTCGCATAAATCTTCATCACGCTCAAATGGTCACTTCCCTCATTTCCTTATTACGTACTAGAGTACTACCTACATGTGTACATCTATGATATGCAAACTATGTACAATGTACATGGGTATCATTGATGTACTTTTGATACATATTTCGTACAATCGCTCGAATCATCTGAAGCAGCTGCAAACCGTGTTTATTACTAGGTAATATCAGTTTCCGTGTAATGTAGGTGTATGGTATGTATGCATGGTAAGTACGGTATATACATACCTGCTCAAGTACCCGGAAGTAGTAATCTACGGCGGCAAGCACTCACCCGTAACATCCGTACCTAACTTCCAGGTTGGACTTCTTTATCTTAATTTGTAAATTGCCAATCGTAAACTTCCAATTGTACAACTCTTGTTGCTGGCATCTCCATCTATCGCCTATCTCTTCTTTGCCAGCTGTGAGATCTCTGCGCCTTCTACAATCTACAGTCTAAAAGGATGAAAACATATTGACATATCACACTTGATAGTCAGTTGACTTGACTTGCATATATCCATTCTTCCGATATAATAAAAACAACCCACACCAACAAAGCATTGTCGATGTCGTGATAGTGTGATAGCGGAAGAAAGTCTTGGTCTTCTCTTGGTATAATGGCCAAGGTGTCTCGTAAAGAGGTGGCAGACACTCCGCTGGTGGCCAAGCCTTGGTCTTCCTCTCCGCCCGCCAAGTTCTTGGCTACCTAAGCACACTTATTAACAACCTCTCTCATATCGGCAACGACGGAATAGATCCATACTAGGTACACGACTTCTTTGTCTGCGTCATGAGAAGTACCTACCTACGTTCTTAGCTTGGCCGGTTGAAACACCTTCAGACGATCCAATTCTCTAGAGATCCCAGAAGGATATCTCATCAATTTTCCTGGACTTTGTGGATCTCGTGGTTTTCTGTTACACGTCCGACTCCCTAAATGCCCGAACAAGACATTTTGCCGAGTCAGCAGCAAGATATGGAAGCTGAAGTTGATATCTCTTGCCACATCTGGCATGGGAGCCGTAGACTGCCGGCCCAGAAGCCTAGAATCTGGTATCTGGTATCTGGTATGTGGCATCTGATACCTATACCTATATCCGATATCTGGTATCTACCTACCTATACATAAGCCCCAGGTACCCAGCCCAAAAAATTTCCATTCGCCACTCGGTGAGCTCTCATGTCAATTGCCGTTTGTCCTTCCTTGGACGCTCTATTGAGCCGTCGCTACGCGTAACTGCGCGTAATTTCACTCCTCATCAATCTTTCTTGTCCTCAAGATCTAAGCCAGCTGCAACTGTCTATGAAATATGCATCCTGCAATCTTTCGATCAGACGTTTCTTGCAACTGATGCCATTATGCCAGTTAGCTCAAACAGGCTTAATATCAGTGTCTTGCAATCCCCCTAACTTTAGCATTTTGCGCCGTTGCGCTGCTAGTAAGTCGAACGAGTTTCACAGCTCCCTACTAAACAAGTAGGTTCGGTGGCCAACCTTCTAACCCGTATTGCCCAACCTGAGGATCAACTGGTGCGAATCCAACATGTTTTGACAATGTATAGGCGCGAGACATTGCCTGGGCGTCAAGCCGCAAGGGTACTTAGGATTACCAGTAAAGAACATTCGTCTCCAATCCAACTCCATACACTTCCAAATCTTCTGCGGATCCTCGTCAAAGCCTCGAGGAAGCTTACATAAAATTGGATAGGCGATCCTTACGCAAGCAGCCCTTAGCATCTTGGCTCCTTGGCTCACCGGGCGGACGCCACTAATAAACCGCGGAAAGCATGTGCTAATTCCTATTATGTAGGTAATGTCAATTGATGTGTCATGACCGTCTGACCCGTGCCTTGCTGACTCGAAGACGTCCGCTGACAACGACTATTAGTGCCTTAGACCGCCTTTACTAACCGTTCCATTTCAGCTCCCCATCCAACGGTCAGACACGCTCAAGAGTAACCGTTAAGGATAAGCACGTTTCATTTAAAGACCTCAAGGAAGGGATTATACTTTCAGAGCCACAACCGCTTGAATTCAATTCAAAATAAACTTAGACAAGTAGCCTTATAGAAGATATATACATCGATTCACAATCTACAGGCTAGGAATCAAAAGGCTGACGTATATTCAAGGCTCAAACACTCTTGGTTGTAGGAAAGGGGTTAGCGATAAGTAGAGACCTCATTATCATCATTCCCGCTGCGAATTATATGTCCCTAGTTACTATATATCACGTCAAGAGAAGCGCGGCCTTTCAACAATAAACGCGCTCTTTGAAGTCGCCCTGAGATGAGATGAAACCTATTAATACCCACCCGGTTGTCGCCCGCTCACGCCAATATAACGTCCTATACAATATAAATACCTCGGTTTCAACTACCTACTGTGCTGTATCGGTCTCGTAAACCAGATAGGTAGGTAGGTAGATAATTGTATAATAAGAGTCGAGGAAGCAAAGCTTGGCAGGACAAGGAGAAGTTACAAAGGAAAACTGACTTACTTTGGCTGATGAGTCCGGACGCCTTATACTCCCCCTACGTTACATCGTTGAAATTTCTAGGCAAGCCTAGGTACCTAGGTCTCATTCTTCTAAGCATTAAGTATTGTAGGTGTTATAAGTGCCGTTTCGTCACTATATCAATTAAAACTACCTTTAAATATCTCTTTTATAAATTAGAACCAATCTCGGAATGTCGATAAATCAGGTATTCAGGTATCCAGTACCTAAATATCCTAAATATGCTTAAACATAGGTATCCGATATACTATCTTCGCCGACATTTACGGCCCTTGATTCTCTCGACAAGTTAAGGCTTTGAAATTCATTTCTCGTTACTTACTAGGTATAAGAAAAAAGGGTGAAAGTTTATTACACCTTACTTTTCGCTACATTCATGACGAATCTCTTTTATTTTTCGCCAAAAACCGTGTACAACTTCGACATGAGTCTCGCTGTTGGTAGCCGTGACTGGCTCTAAATCAGAAGATCACTTCACGTGTGGGTTCATGACACTGATCTAAGGCACGATATATATCCGTGTTGGATATTCATTGCTCTCATTTCTGAGTGGTGATACCGCGAAGAGCTAGAATGCATCTAGCTACAGCTAATCCAACGATCTTTACAAAGCCCGGTCGCTTTTGATTCTCTTCCATCGGCCGAGTTGCATCATCGTATGTGCGACATGTTGTAGTCGACAATACTAGACCATTGTTGGTACATGTGTTAAACGACAGCCACCCGACAAAGTCTCTGATCGGCCCTATCCGGCCTCCTACATGTATACTAAACGTATTGCCATCAATTTGACTACCGTCTCTATCCAGCTAAACATATCAACTTCCTTCGTCTCTCGTCTCTCCTCGTCTCCCTGATGCGCATTAATTAAAAGTGTTAAAATATGTTAAAAGTGTGTGACCAAGCGATAAATATGCGGTGCAAGCGCCTTCTTCCGACGTCCGCTGAATATCGGAATAAGACAAATCGTTTGCTTTCTCCCTCCATAAGTTGAGTTTGAGTCGGGTAGGAGGATTTTCTGCCAGCGGAAATTGATTGAGGTATTAAAAGTCGAGTATGTACGCCGCAAAAGGGTATAATGTGCAATAGAATACGCCCCCGAAAGTATTCGGTACCGAGCGCACGAGGGGTTCCCACTGGCTCAAGGTGACTCGATTCCTTTGGGTTGGAGCCGATACGTCCCTGACAAGGTGTTTATTACCCGGGGAACTCGGCGTAATGTTCGTTATTCGTGTAAAAAAAGGGGGAAAGAAGTTGAAAGACAAAACTCCGAACCGCTCGCAACCGCGGAGATGCGCCCCGCCTCCAGGGTTGAGAGGAATGCCATGCAAGTTGTACCATCGATGAGGATGAGGATAATTGTTCCAAAACCGTGATCCCTCCAGAGCGGAAATATTGGGGTGTCCTTAAATGCCGTCGAGAAGCCAGAGACGCCGGATGTCGGAAAAAACAGAAGATGCCAGATGATAACAATGATGATCGAGAATAACGCCACAGCTCGATCAAGGAATGACAAAGATGATAACCAGCCCAGCCAGTAACAGCCAACCAAAACAAACCCGTCCGAGTCGGGCTACCCTCATAAAACGCCGACCATGCTATATTATTTATACAGAACCGAGTTGCAAGAGAGCCTGGATGGCCTCGCGCTCTTGAGCGTCTGACGACGCAGCCAGCGCGTCCAGGTCGATATTGTCGAGACGAGGTTCCCGAAGCATCCCGGTATTTCCCGAGTATGACCGAAAGCCGCAAGAATTATATACACGAGAGGGGAAATTTGTTCCTTGACGAGCCTCAGTAGGATTGGAGTACGAAGCCGCCCGCAGTGCCGCAGCTCCCACAGCTGCCCAGTCTTCGTCGTCGGTAGCGTCCTCGGGGTCGTCGTTCATGATCATATCTTCGTTGTCGGGTGCCGAGGAGCACGACGCCGATGCAGGACCGTCGAGAGAATCGAGAGACATCTTATCGGCTTCATTCTCCATCATGCTGACATCCCTATCGTCGTGAGAGAAAGCCGCAGAATTGCCGTTGCTAGTGGCGCGTGCGTTCAATCGGGAGCGGTCAGAGTTCCACCCTGCACCTTTCGAAATTGGTATGCTAGTCGGATATGATGCGGCTTCGCCTTCACCGCCGGACTGTCTTGACGCATCTCGAGGTGGTTGACCGCGTCGCTTAGCGTCCCACCGGCCCCATCCGACCTTTTGGAATTCCACGACACCGCCAACTCCACCAACTCCTCCACTCTCAGAAACACCGTGCCCTTGTCCACGTCCTTCTAGCGCTGCCACGACTAACCTTCGTGCTTTTGGCGGAGAGATTCCAGCGAAGCCGGGGACCGAAGTAGTTAGGTAGCCCATGATGTAGCGGATGGCCAAGGGACCGTGATTCAGCAGAATTTCCGGCAGATGAAATTTAGCTAGCATTGCGGGAGTGATGGCGCCGGTCGATTCGAAACTGGGCGAACCGATAGGACTATGATCGACGCCTTCGTGAAGGTCGAGGTCGGAGTCGACGGTATCGAGCTTGGCCCTCTGCAGCTGAGCCTTGAGGCCATGGGGCGGTAGCGTAGGTGATATGGAATTGGGAGGGGTCGGAAGGGAATGAGTTCGTGTCACAGGAACACTCCGAGCAGCCGCTACAGCAGTTAAGTTGTCTCGGCTGGGGAGGGAGGTCTTTGGGATATCGCGAGCAGCAGTAGCCGATGCCATAGTTGCCATTATGGAGATTGAATACTTGGAGTCGTGTCTGTAGATGTAAGCGACACAGAATATGAGATTTTGTAGGTATGAAATTGAATTGTTGGGTGTTGAGCGTTGAGTTGATGTTGATGCTATTTGACAGGTGACGATGTTTTGATATGATGACAGGGCGAGTGCGCTATTACTGCAGCGCACTTATCACACTATAGAGGTGAGAATTAGGTGAGTCACTTACAAGGACAAGTCCGAAGTAGGTGGAAGAGGTTAATGGCAAACAAAGATTGATTAATTTTTGTTTTCTTTTTAGGAAAACAAAAAATATCTCAAAAATAGGCGAAAATGGCCAAAGCTGACGCGATTATCTTGACTGTGACTTGAGATGACTCTTGGGGGTTGCAAAGTTGCAAAAACACAAATTTGCGGTGATGTTGATTTCTCTGTTGTTGTTGATGTTCCTTGACGAAAGGAAAGATCAACGTGGGAAAAGGCGACGGCTGCGACCTACTAATGTAATTGCTCGCTAAGTGCCTAAGACAATGAATCAACGAATGCAGGTGCCCAGTGGGAAGGCCTGGGAAGGCCAGGGAAGGCCAGGGGGGTCGCTGGGGAGGGTGTTGGGGGTGTTGTTCGACTTGCAAGCCAAAGGTCAGCAGGCATCGCACAGCGCACAGGGAGCAAAACACGAATCTGATTGCTTGAACGCAGTGATCAGGACGTGGCCCTAGCAAATTAGGAGTGGTGCCTCTAATAATTATGAACATTTCAACTCTTCAAAGGTAAAATCAATGTATGGAATACATCGGTACGTACTTTCCTGCTCAGGTGCTCTTTCATGCTCTTCTGTGTGCTGCTGCTTGAAGTCAAAATGTTCTAATAAGCTGAATAATGGTGCCTATGGTCTTACTCCTGCCTCATACGAAGATTCTATATGGTAGTCACGGGTGGATTTGAACATTGAATATTACTTATTCGAACCTTCTATCTTCTATCATCATCTTCCCTTTCCACTTACAAATTTCCACTTTCCCATTTTCCATTTCCAACTCCTCTTCTCCAAAAACCAAGACAAACTAAGACCAAACTAGCCCAAACCAAACCAAACCCCAAACGTACATGAATTCGGTACGGCTGGGCTGGGCTGGCAGTGTACATCCCTCAATGCTCTGAAATGCTCCGCATCCTAAGTACCAGACTATCAGTTGACACGACCGTTACCTATATACGTGGGTACATCGGTATCTTGAATGCATCATGGATGTGTCTCTAATAATAACATTTAAACCTGGAACTTGAATTCATTGAATGTTCCGGATAACACCGTCCAAGACAGGAACATCCGAGGTACATACATTCATCATCATCAATGATCCTGTCATCCATCTACGATGATACTACCTAGGCAGGTATGTATGTATGAATCCTGAGTCTTATTCAGAAATCTTACGTAGGTACTGTACTTATATATTTATATAGTGTAGGTACATACCTACCTGAAGCCAACAACGCATAGCACATAATACATGATACACGATACATGGATGATACATATCGTCATCAACACCTAAATCCCAATTCCCAATTCCCAACTCTCCCTAACTTGGTATTGCCAGCCACCAGCTAGCATCGCCCCTTAGGTAAATACGCAAATATTGGATGTAGGTAGGCTATGCTAGCTATACTACATATACATATAATACCATTCGTGGTGTGCTTGAGGTCGTACCGTGGCAAGTGTCGTGTCTGTCTGTCTATCTGTCTGGTCTGTAATATGGCCTTATCATCGTTACAGACAACAAAAACAGACAGCCGGTCCGGGGGCGGGCAGGGTTATGATAGGCGCTGGTCTAATCAATTCAACCTATCCTCCTCTCTTGACTGGTCAATCACACTTGACTCATTCGATGATCTGTGTCCTCCAGCTGCTATTAGCTAGTTGCTAGTTGACACTTAAAGTCTTAGGACACTTAGGTCGATTAGATCGTTGATGTAGATTTTCTTAACAATCAACGGGCAACGGGCAAGCATGCAGCCTACTTGCAGCTCGTTGTTGTCTCCCGTCGCTTTTTCGGTGCCTGACTTGTTTGTTACTACGGAACCTTCGGTGCATTCCCGAGAGATGCAGCTTATGCCTAGACTAGTATTATGTTATGGGCTCGAACCCGATCAACACGATGCGGGTCACATCTTTTCGGATTGCGGATCACGGGTTACGGATTACGGATTACGGATTACGGATCGCCCTGAGCCAGCTTACCTGCTTAACCTGCTTACCTTGCTTACCCGGACGGCAAGACAAGACGTATGTGGTATGTGCATAGATACATGCATACCTAGGTCCGTAAACGTGTGCCTGGTCTATATATACACATGATATCCCGGTGACAGACGTGGATGCGTGGATAGATACAGTAAGGTCAAGAAGATAAAAGACATGCCATCCCCATCAATTCCATCATCGCGCAGATGTTGAATCTCTGGGGTGTTCCACAAAGAAACTCGTGGGGCGTGTGCCAGTCTTTGCTTTGGGGAATGGCTTGATACTAAAAACCGCCATTGAGCCGAGCACACCAAACCCATCCATCCACTCATTTTGACCACCCGGCTATCTCGCATGTCAAGATGTCAAGGGATGGAATGACACTATCTCTAATCCGAAAAGCCAGTCGATTGTTCGTTGGCTTCCTGTTGGCTTCTTACAGTCTGGAGAAACATTTGTGGCCTAGCCGAGACTAGAGCTCTGCGTTATCAGCTCGCATGAAATCTCCCGCAGGTCCTACATATATACAGAGTACCTACATCCTTAGGTAGGTAGATACATTTCGCGTCACATTCCTTTTGCGATCCAATGACAGCCATACCGATATAGGCAAGGCAAAGCAAGGCACCAAAGAAGCCAGAGAAGCCGAAGGAAGGCTGGAGGGTATCATTCCCGCTAATCGAATTGGCAGAAGCAGAAGCCACAACAAAGATTGTTTGACCATGTGCAATCTCAACCTCGCCTGTTCGTCGGCTATTCTCTGATAGTTTCGTGTACGTGTACCTACCTAAGACTTTTAAGTACATCTTGCACATTTTGGCGTAAATTCGTAAACTCGAATGCTTAGTAGATAATTCCTTGCTAGCTTGCCGGCTATCGATGGCGCACACACTTCGAGGCCGTCGAAATTCAAGACTGCGCTACTAGATAGGTTGGCTCGGTGCCACATGATTCCCGATTTTTGAAAGGCCATGGTCCCAGGAATTCCTCACGTTGCGCATGCGCCCAGCTATGATTGGTCAGGAACTGGCATCGTGATGCGCGACTTTGACCCAATTCCGCCAATGTTCGTCCTAGCCAGTGACAAAAAAAAGACGTAATGCGCATAGTAGCCCGATGGATTGGTTCAAGACTCAGACTTGGTCTTTCGCAGCCTTTGCGACAATTATGAATCGTCATTGAAATAGCTACATAAGCCGATGGTCCGATAGTCAGACGTAAGCCAATCGATTCCATTAGTCAGCACCGTCAGCGATGAAGGGTAGAAATGACGACGATGACAACGATAGATCTTAGTACGGTTGCCCCGGTAGTCGAATGCGTGATAGCGAAGAAAAGGGAAGAAACATCCTGGATGTACTCAGGTCGGGTCATACACGACCCTGAATGGTCGTATTTAGAAGAGGGGCTTCTCAGAGTTGCATGTTGCGTCTGCGTCTCGACCTCGTAGAGTTTGAATACCCCGCCAGAGTTTCGCGAGGACAGCCCATCATCCAGTATCATTCCCCCACGTTTTGACATAGCGCGACCCGACGATATGCTATTACTTAGTTCGGTGGGGATACGCGGGTAACATAGCTTGGTATTATGTAGTATGTAGTATGTTTTGCACCATCATCGTGATACACACCTAGGACGTACATTATGATCCGTATAGGCGCATCCCGACAAATTGGCTCGTCAGGTCCTGCATTCGGGTTTCGTCCAATTCGCGAATGTATGCTTCACACGCGTCCCGAATTAGCTCAACCCACCGCAGAATTTAATTCTGCCTGAAGGATACCCTCATGCTGAGCATCGTCTACGAGTGACCGAGGAGGCCGATGTTCGGAGCCTTTGTAAAACAAGCCTTCTCGATCAACAGTATGCAATCTTCTAGCAAGGAGTCGGTCCGTGAAAACCCTGTGCTGTATTGCGTATGTGTTACTACTTCATGGTAGGACTCGAGTGAACGCTCATGTTCCGTGAGGTTCTTTGGTGGCATCCGATGATACCTTGGTCCTTGGCTGTGCTAGCCAGTAAACCTACGTGTGCCTCATCCTTCAGCCTCCGTTTTGTTGGAAGATATACTGCCGGCACGCCTTCATTCCAAATTAGTATTGTAAACTAAGACAGGAGAAAACTAAAGAGGTGCACTTACTGCTTTGAGAACCGTCAACTTCTCTTTCGATTGCATGTAAACTTGGTGATATTGCTGAATGCTTTCGTTTAGGACCACCTCTTTTGTAGTACGACCTTCGCAGATAGCCTTCATCTTCAACTCCATCTCTTTTCGTAAAAATGGCTTCCCAAGACTAGTCTCGAAGTTCATCCTGTCAAATCCTTCGATCAGAGCTACACCTAATTGTGTTGGGATGAATTCCATAATCCCCCCTCTACCACTGGTCGTAGCTCCTCCACCTCCACCTCCACCTCCCCGACCGCGACCACCGCGTCCTCCTCGGCCACCGCGGCCCCCTCGTGCCGCCGGGACGTCACCATCCTCTTCACCCTCGTCTGCTGGCCGGGAAGCTCGAGGCACGGTACGAACATACTCTCTTTCTTGAATCTTCTGGATATGTTCGGCCATTGTAGCGTCTGTCCCAATCCCATTGGCGTCCATAAGAGCAATCAAATCAGCTTCGGTAAGGTAGCTGGGCGCCACGGTTTTCCTCTCTGTCATAATAGCTTCGGTGGGCTCGAAAACCTCGCCTACGGTGAATTTGGGAAGCTGTACGGTCCCAGTCCATTTGTCGTACACGTATACGTCTAAGTAGTTTCGTTCTAGTACCACGACACCATGAGCGTGGAAAGATTCTTCGCCATATAGGATATCGACATCAGTTGCGACACCCTTAGCATCATCCGAGCAGCAAGCTAGGAAGCGTCTGACAACAAATTCGTAGACCTTTTTTTCACTTTCGTTGAGGACTGACGGAGCCGCAAATGTGATGGGATGAATTGGAGGATGCGCTTTATCGTCGTTTCTTCCTTGTCGTGGTTGTTGAAATCCACCGTCGACAAGGTTCTGCGCGAATTCGCCCCAAGACCCAGATTGCGTCTGTTTTTGTACCAGCGCACGTAAGTTCATGCCGGGATCGAAGCGATCGGTTTCTGTTCTGGGGTAACTAATGAAACCTTTGTTGTAGAGATTCTCAGCGGTCTCCATGGCTTGCTGACCTGTCATACGTAGAAATCTCGTAGCCATCTTTTGCAACTCAACTGTAGTCAATGGCAACGGTTTCCACTTTTTCGTGGGCTTCTCCTGGACCTTGACTACCTTAGCCACTTTCGATGTGAGACACCTCTCATAGAGAATGACGACTGAGGCCCTATCAAAGAGGCGATGACGTGACCAACCGAAATTTACGTCTATACCCTCTCGTTTGTGCATGACCTTGATACTCCAAAACGGCTCAGGCTTGAAGTTTCGCACCTTGAAATACCGATCTACCACGAATCCCAGAGTTGGAAATTGGCAGGATCCTGCGATGTTAGTATGGAGCGGTAATATGGGTCGTAAGGCGACAAACCATAGCTGACAACAAGCCGTTGGAGGGGCCCTCCCAATGTTCTTATATTTGTGGTCAAGAATCGAGTAAATGCGTATCCAATCCTGAGGTCTAGTTCGATCCTAGAGGCTACAGCATTGACTTGCTTATGGTCAAGATTGATAAGGTTGCGAGATGCGTTCAAGATATGCCTAGGTGTGTTTATGTTTAGTTTGGCATGCTGCTTAGATAGCTAGAGTAGACGACTAACGCTTTCTCAATATTACTGAACTTGGCCCTCTTAATATCCAGAGTCCTGTTACCTCTTTTCGCAGCTTCGCATATCTCGTTACCTATGTGCTCGCCTTCTCGATCACAATCAGTCCATATGCATAATGCATTAGCATAGCGTGCTTGTTTTTCGATGTTGTCGGCCACCTTCGTTTTGTCCTGCAGCCTGAAGTTAGAACCAGGAAGATCGAGCGAGTTGGACGCAATAAACCGGAGGGCAAACCTCGGATGTGATAATATGCACAGGGGCGTCGAACAAGCGTTCGGGCGGCGGGTATTCCCAGGACTTATATTCGGCAGGGAAGACGGCTGAGGTAATATGGCCGAGTACAGAAGTCATGGTAACCTGGCAATGGCCCCAAGGATGACCGAAATCATAGTCAAAAGTATAGTTTTTGATATATTTCTCTGGCGTATTGTGCTAAGTTGAAGTTAGCAAGGTAATGCCATTTCGTCTACCTGCTGGTTAGTCGATAAATAATTTTAGGACTGACACTTTGAACCCGACCACCTGAGAGATGGCCAGCAACGGCTTTAGCAATAGAAGGTTTTTCGGCGACGCAAAGAACTCTCATAGTTGATTTGAATCGTTGCGTAGTTCTGCAAAAGCCGAAAACGTTATATCTAATCGTTGCTATTTGATGTGTCCTGCCGATACGACACAGGCAGCTAAGAGTACGTCTCATGAGTGATGGGTGATGCCTTTACCCACGGTCGAGAAAAGCAAAAGGCTACTCAGAAGAAGACGTTCCATCATGGATAGGTAGGTATTTATCGCATCGTCGCTGGCGGATAATCTGGGTATTAAATTATGTGGAGGAAGAAAATGAGCTCGAATAATGAGAAATGAGATTTCCACTCGAGTCTTTCCAATATCATCGTCTCGCAACTTCCCGACTTTATGGTACCTCTACCTATTTTTGCAAATTAAAACTTCACGATTAATATCCATATCCCGGAGTAAATAAACCATTTGGTTGGTTGGATTAACTCTCACTAGTGCCTTAAAGCTTTGTTATCCCTGCCCCTCCAGGGCTGTTGGAGAGCTTTTTTTGTGGGTTACATGGTCAATGCTCTGGGGAACTTTACCTAAGACTTTTAAGTTACATCCACTCTAGCTGCAGCTGAAGCTGAATTTGTACTGTGAGGTTCAACTCAATTTCTTTTTCTTTTGTGACTTGGTAAACTAAGGTTAGGACAACATTGAAGTCATGACGTCTACCAACAATTAACATCTACGTTTTTAAGTATCGTCTTCCTCCCCAATCCCCCGATACGACCGAATATCAATATACCTACCTACCTAGCGATAATTCAAAATGGCGTTGCCGTCGGTGAAGAATCTCGAAGGTTGTGCCGACTATTCTCAAGTGATCGAACCATACCTACCTCAACTCTATGAATTGCCCGCCAAGATAATCGATGCTTTTTCAAGCCATGATTCAATTGTCGAGTTATACAAGAATACCAACCCTCTTATGTCCGGACTTTCGTTTTCGATATTCCTCGGCGCCATTTTCCTAGTCTTGTCCGAATTTAACCGGAATTATTCTCAAGTTGACCGGATGTGGAGTTTGCTGCCTACAATATACAATGCCCATTTTGCTATTTGGTCTCATCTAAACGACTTACCAAGCCAGAGGGTTGATCTAATACTATTTTGGAGTGTGATATGGAGCGTATGTGAATATACAGATGTATAGCATGGCTCAACGATCTGTAGCTGATTCATCTACCTCTCAAGGCTCGATTGACCTACAATTATACACGGAAAGGTGGTTACAACATTGGATCGGAGGACTATAGATGGTGTGTGTGCCCTATCTCGACGTTTCCAATGTGGTTGCCCTAATAAAAATAATAATTGCAGGGAGATAATACGCAGCAAAACACACCCGGCACTCTTTTTCCTGTTGAATGTCACATTCATCTCGTTTATCCAAAGCATATTGCTCTTTCTACTCGCCGCGCCTACCTACATAATAATGATTGCTTCAAACTTCGAGCGGGAGATCACAGCAGCGGATGTAAGCTTTGCAGCTGCCGAACTCGGACTCATCCTATCCGAATGGTTCAGCGACCAGCAACAATGGGGTGAGTTTTATAACACAACGACACAGCAACACAGCAGAAATGATATCCGTAAAATTGACAGTTAGTATTCTAGATTACCAAGCGGCAAAGAAGCAGTACCAACAGACGGCAAAGATACCGCGAGGATGCGGGTTCACTCAGGAAGACCTTGACCGAGGTTTCATCACATCCGGTCTATGGGCGTACTGTAGGCACCCGAATTTCGCAGCCGAACAAACAATCTGGATCATATTATACCAATGGAGCTGTTACGCAAGCAAGACTCTTTACAGCTGGGCCGGCTTAGGTCCTCTATCTTTGGTCATGGTGTTCCAGGGGTCAACCTGGCTCACAGAATCAATCAGTTCCGGGAAGTATTCGGAGTACGAGTTTTATAAGAGGCAGGTTAGTGCTTTTGTGCCTAGCTTGACGCCGTATAAAACACCTGTAGTAACGCCGCAGGTAATTCGGACGAGCGATTTGGCGAAGAAACAGAAGACAAAGCAGAAGTAGCGTAGATCTGCTATGTTTCTAGTGGTCGGATGGCGTATGCTAGATGTGCTCACATGCGCATTGAGGAGGGTGTCACTACCATATATGTGTACGCTCTACTGCGGTATGACGCAGTCGTGCAGCTCGGACCGGAACATCAAAGCTTGACCGCGATATCTATTTGTCCCCTCAATCTGCGGGGACGCCTCAATACATGGGGATAAGCAGTTAATCTTGGATTAAGTAGCTCCGTTGGATTATTAGGAGGGGGAAAAAGACGCCAGTATTATTCATATTATTCAACAAAATACCTTGCAGGTGGCCAACAATTCCTGGAGACGTACGTTTCTTATGTGTGCTGCCGCAAAAGAGCCTGTGCCTGCGACCTGCCACACGACCCACTACCTACCTAGGTAGGTATCTCTCAACCCCACCAATACCGGAGTGCCGACAAGAACTTAAGCCCGATGATGATGACGGCCAACATGTGGAGGCGTTACCATTAAGGATATCCAAAATTATTGGTGCTGTAGCGTATGTCTTACTTTCGATAATCATCCACGGATACATGTGTAGGTAGCAGGCAGCTTGACGTATATATGTCACTTTTCGTTTTTTCCGAATCGCTTGAGTCATCCATTCAAGGAACTTCGCAGACGATCTATCGGGGCACCATATACTCACTCTATTTTACCTACCTGCATGAATAATATCCGCGGTGAGATCGTTAGTCCTAGTTATCATATATCAATGACCAAGTATAACGCATCCTGGCCTCAGTGACTTTGTGATTCTTGAACACGACCTGTCATTACACCATCGGATTCGAGCATTTAGTTTAGTGATCTTAGTGGACTATATCGCCGAAAAACAAAATTCGGTCATACGTGATGAGTTCTCTGCCGAATTCATGTTGCTCCTGTAATAAAGTACTTACATACCTAGTAACATCAATTAAACGCCCAGGCAACGTATGCCGAAATAGTGATCACGTGTCTTTTCGGAACGAAGTATAAACTGTGTGGTTGACTACCTATCCAATCTCTTCCCGCTCGGTAACAGTTCACGAGGGTAAATTGCCGTATTAATACCTTCCTTAAAACCTCAAGATCTTCAGACCGGCGTGGATTCACTCCTACAAGGATTCATCGCATTAGTATTTGACAGAACGAGCCATATCGTGTAGTTGTAAAATAGTTGGAAACGATCTCACTCCGAAGGTTCCACCGCCTTGATAGCCACTAAGTTCGCCCACCCAATTGGTGCCGCCTCGCACAGATTTCGTTCACGATACCATGCATAGTACATGCATAGTGGTGTGCTTGGGTCTGGTAGGAAAGTGGGGCCGAGACCCTGACTGCAGCTAAATTCAACTAATTGAGTGTGTAATGTCCCATACAGTGGCATCAGTGGCATAAATGACCGCTGACGACACCCTTGCTTGCAGCTAGCTCTTGATAAACTCGGCGGTGAATGTCAATCGAATAGTCTACCCCATAGAGGATGCGGCGTTAGCGACACAGTAGATCCCTCTTCCGAGCGAAGACCCTACACTACTGTGGTAGAGAGTGGGGAGTGGGGGTCGTATCGTAGTTTGTAACGGGATGGAGGTCGATGTTGTGCTTATCCCGTGCGGCATCCGCATACATATATGTCTCGTGCTCTCTCTCACCCCTTTCTCCCCTTCTCTCTTCGTTCCATTATTCTTCTAGTTCAACTTCCATAACTACTACCCTTTGAAGCGAGCTGGTTATCTGTCGATCCATCTACTAAAGCGGAAAAGACGCCTTCTACAGCTCGACTTTTATTTACACGCTATAATTTATTTGGCCGGACCTTTGCTTAGTACAGGCTTCATCTAAGCGTCTCATATCTGTCATCCATATCCCACCCGCAAGTGATAGCTTAGGTAGCTACCTCGTCACCATGTCTGACAGCAGAGAGACCTTCACTTTCAGAATGGGGGTTCCGATCACATTCCCAAAGGCTGCTACCCGTACTACCCCGACCAAGGGACGCAGGGTCTTTAGCAAGCCCTACGAACCTACCCGCAGCTATTTCCGTGATACGTCTCCATCACCAACAACGTCATCTCTTTCAGAGTCGGAGGAAGAGTCATCCCCATCGCCAGCTCCGTCACCAAACACCAAGATCAACCCGATGATTGGTGCCAGCTACCCAATTCCACCTCTGGAGCGAGAGTACGCGCCGCCAACGGAGGAACTGGACGTCGCCCGTCAACTGGCTAAGAAGCCATTGCCACGGTCTCTCTACAGCTCTCTCCAACGAGCTGCTGCCAAGCCGTCTAGGATGCCCGTGGTCGAAGACGAGGAAACTCGAGCGAAGAAGCTAGCCGACGCCAAAAGGGAACTTCTCGCCTTAGCCGGACACATCTAACACTGCAGTTGACTTCGGAAATTTCATCAATAAAATAGAAGGGATAAACAGAACCAGCGGGACACCTCCCGACCTTTCGCATTCGGGAGATTTACTATGTATCACGAGCGAAGTCTGAAAATCGCATTGGCAATTTTTCCCTTTGTATGCATTATACCCAGGGATTCGGGCGTGTTGGATACGCTTACCGTTTCGGTGTGTTTTAAGCGGCGCATTTTTAGGGCGGTGGAGATTGAAAAATCCCCTACACTAGCGGGTTAGGGGAAGGGTTCTGGCCAAGTTTGGAAGCTCGCATGCTTTTTCCTCTACGGTACCGATCAAGGGATCAAGGGTGGTGGTTGATTAGAGTGGATAGATAGCGTTATCATAATAAATTGACAATTTTGGTTCCAATTTGCGATGCCTAGTTGATGTTCGACTTTTTCTAGAACTCCTTTCCTATACACATAATTCGTTAGATCTTGATCTTGGTAAATAATACCATTGCCTTATTCGAGCCTGGAGGAGAGATTGACGCCGTAGACGATGGTTGCTAGTAAGGTGATAAGGTTCGCTAGCGACGAGATGCCGTGAATCTTGCCGAATTGCTTGTTTAACTCGGTCATCTCCTTCGAGTGCGGCTTGGCATCGTAGCTAGCTTTGCCGTCCTTCGCCTCTGTAACATTCATATGCATTAATCATTTGTTCTTGTTCTAATCCTCTACTCTGAGATTATTTTACCTTGCGCTCGCCTTAAAGCTGTAATCTTGTTCGTCTCGGGGAGTAGGTAGGCGAGGTTCAAAAGGCCCGTCGCAAATATGGTCCCGAGCGGCACTAATACGCCCCAGCGACTCGACTCGTGAAGTACACCAGACAGACTCGAGGACACGCCGAAACCGCTCTTGGTACCCGGGTATGTCAAAGCCAGAAGGACTGGGCTCACAGTCTGAATACCAAAGTATATAGGAAAGACGGCGCGCTGAAGAATGGCGAATTGGGGTCGCTCGAGTACCTTGAAGGAGGCTATGGAATTGAAGAAGGTCTAAATATGGGGTTATGTTGGTCAATTCGATCTATATATTTGTCATGTTCGGGATGAGGATTCGTAAATTGATAAATCGGAGGGTTGGAGCTGGTCCGTGGGTGTTATTCGAGCGACGAGCGAAGAGCCACTTACGTGGAAAACCTGCGTCCCAAGAAGAGTACCGTAGCTATAAAAACAACATGCCGTATTAGCCTATGCATTTTGACGTTGCTGCTGCTGTGTAGCGGTAATTGGTTGGTTGGTTGGTTGATTTTGACTTACGATAAGACTTGGTAAGGTGCTAAAGTGAAGAGCACTGATCCTGCGCCCATTTTGCTGTGTTGCTGTATTAATTGGGCTACGTATTATACAATGATCACGATATAGGAACAAGAACGACAATCCAATGTTAAGAATCAACGGAAGGGATAAAAGTAATATCAAGACTTCAGGAAGTTTAAACGAGGAAACTTTGGTAGTTTTATTAAAGTTAAAGTTTTGTATGACAGATGAGACTTACCGTGTGGAAGACAGATGACGTTCGGAAAGTGTGGTGCGTTGTGACCCCTCGATCGTGCCATCCATTCCCCGGCAATATTTGAGGCGCGAGGAGCTTGGACCAGGTAAAGTCGCTGATTGGTCTCGGTTGATTAGGCGCATGTCTTCCCAGTCAGGTGCCTACGCGCCTGCCTAGTGGAAACGACGCGCCTCAAAGAGCGATCTTGGAACTTGGAAATTGTCACGGACCTAACGATGTGCAAGACTACAAGTACCTAAGTATACAGGGTACCTGTCTTTTTCTAGGCAGACGCCGCTTCTTAGTGGTCAATTCCGATAATATTCTAAGCATTTGAGGTTCTACCCAGGATATGCACATAGATAATATTCATGATGCATTTATGGATGATATTAGACGAGTGCCTTAACTGATATTTTGTCCGCATTCTTCTACACCTTATTAATCATTCATTCTGCTTCTCTACGCATCCAATCCTCAACTCTTATACAATGGCGGATAAGGAGGCTACAGTTTATATTATCGACCTCGGGTCGTCGATGGGAGATTGTCACAATGGAAGAATCGAATCCGACCTTGACTGGGGTATGCGTTATGTATGGGACAAGATCACAACGACCGTTGCTGCGTCACGAAAAACCTGGACCGTTGGAGTAATCGGCGTAAGAACCGATGAGACCAATAACCATTTGCAAGACCAGCAGGGAGACGGCTATGAGAATATCTCGATCCTGCAAGAACTCGGCCCCATGAACTTGAGCAGCCTACGCAGTTTGCAAACCCTCGTCAAGTCCAGCGACACCGAATCCGGTGACTCTATCTCGGCTATAGTGCTAGCCATAGATATGATCGAGAGATTCACTAAAAAGCTGAAGTATAAGCGTAAAATTATCCTTGTCACCGATGGCGAGGGCTCTGTTGATCCCGATGACTTCGACGACATTGCAGGAAAGATCAAGGACTGTGGAATTGAGCTTACAGTCTTGTAAGTTTCTCATATAACGATATAGGTTTTGTATTAACTGAACTTGTATTCAGGGGCGTGGATTTCGATGATGTGGAATTTGGTTTCAAGGAAGAAGACAAGTCAAGCCAGAAGAGGACGAACGAGCAGCTCCTCAAAGAACTCGTCGGAAAGTGCGATGGCTTATACGGCACCATGGCAGAGGCTATTTCCGAACTCGAGATGCCGAGAATTAAGCCCTTCAGGCCATATAAGACTTACGACGGGGAGCTCACGCTTGGGAACCCCGCAGAACACAAAGATGCTATGAGCATCAGCGTAGAGCGGTATTTTAAGACACACAAGGCAACGATACCACCTGCTAGTCGAGTAGTGCTATCGACTGATTCTGGCCCCTCTCAAGCCGCCGGAGGAGATGAGATGGAAGGCGTGGAGCACTCCAGCGCGTTCGCCGCCGTAAAAAACGCGAGGACATATAAAGTAAACGATCCTGAAGCACCGGGAGGGAAGCGAGACGTCGAGTTCGAATCATTAGCCAAGGGATACGAGTACGGAAGAACGGCTGTCCACATTAGCGAGTCAGAGTACAACATCACCAAGATCGAGACTACCAAATGTTTCACCATCCTGGGGTTCGTACACCAGGAGAAGGTATGTAATTTCAAGTTATCAATTCATTTTCGCATTCTAACTTTCGTAGTATGATCCATTCTTCAATATGGGAGAAACTTGCCAGACGGTCCCCCAGAAGTTGAACGATGGTGCTGCGCTTAAACTCTCCTCGTTCATCCATTCACTTCAAGAGCTTGAGTCTTATGCAGTAGCCCGCATCGTTACGAAAGATGGGAAGGAGCCTGCTCTCATTCTCCTTGCGCCCCATATCGAACCTGATTTCGAGTGTTTGTACGATGTTCCGTTGCCTTTCGCAGAAGACGTCAGAAATTATCAGTTCCCTCCCCTTGATAAGGTGATCACAGTCACCGGAAACATAAAATACGAAGATCATCGTCTTCTACCTAGCAAAGACCTTTCCGAAGCCATGGATGATTACGTCGATGCTATGGACATATCCGCCTGGGTAAAGGATGAAGAGGGGTAAGTATTATAGATCTAAAAAAGAGTACCACGGGACTAATAACATAAAGCAATCGGAATTTGGAATACGCCGCAGTTGAGGACGTGTTTTGTCCCCCACTTCATCGCATTAATCAGGTCGTTCGACACCGTGCAATATATCCAGACCAACCACTCCCGCCAGTTGCTCCAATACTACTCAAATATTCGAACCCACCAGAAGACTTAGTCACCAAAGCTAAATCAAGACTTGAAGACCTAATAGACGAAGCCAACGTCAAGAAAGGTATCGTATATCGCTACATTACATAATTTCAGCGTTTCGAGCTGACCTTTGTGCAGTACCACCTAAAGCCAAGAGCAGGAGAGAGAAGGGCAATAAACCCGAGCCGATCTCAGGTCTCGATGTCGATGCGCTACTCAACCAACCCCAGAACAAACGCAAAACAATCGATCCCAAGAACGCCATCCCCGAATTTAAGCGGATGGTAGAGTATGCTAGCGAGGAGTCAGAAATCGAAGACGCTGCCAAGCAAATGGGCGGTATCATCCGCTCCCTCATCTCAGATGCCTTCGGGAATAACAAATATGACCAGGCTGTGGAATATCTTGGCGTCTTCAGAGACACGATGGTCCGATGGGAGATGCCAGAGTTATACAACTCATTCCTGAGAGACATAAAGCCACGAATGCTTTCTAGTGAGTTAGGCGGCGATAGAAGAGAGTTGTGGTGGCAGATGAAAGGGGCTAGAGCCACACTTGGTCTCATTGATCAGAGCACTTCCGAACCTTCTAAGGTAACTACGGAGGAGGCTATTCAGGTATGGACCATTCGTATCCCAAATATTCCGAGGCCTATGCGATTAACATTCTATACAGTTTTTCAGAAAGTAAATCTCGTCGGTGTATGTGTTTCAGGTCAGATAAAGGTAAAGACCTCGACAAGTCCCAATCTACCACTCACGAACAGGAAGAAATCGTGAAGTTCAACTGCCATGTCGCACTCTTAATGTTGTTTTCTGGTTTCTATAGATCCCTTAGAAGTTCCACCCAACATGATTTAAGGTAGTTGAGAAGACAATGTTACCTATGGATGACCCGAACCTCACTGCGATTATCCACATCTCTTCGAACCTAGCTCGCTAAAATCCAAGATGTGAGACTTTTCCATTACATAGGTAGGTACTAGTCAAGATATATGAAAACTAATGACAAGGCTTCGGCGTTCGCTCTGACCCGTCAAAAGTCGAGACATGTCCATGGATACATACATAGGTAATGTATCTAGTAGTTCCTAAAGCCTTCTTCAAGATTTCAATATCAAAGATTTTGATACCCAAGCGTTACACATGATGGATGTAACTGCTTACGTGCTGATATGTACCTAGTAGATACCTATCGATACCTAGTATACTTCTAAGCACTATTCTTTCACTCAGAAATAATACCAAGAACAATAGCAGGAGCAAGTGCAAGGAACGCAATAGCTAGTAGTCTGACAAGCACTGTGCAAGGAAGTCACGACCAGCTGATTATAGAAATCCCCTCAGCTTGTATGACTTGATCCAAGTGCCTACTAGGTAATGTGACATTAGGACAACTTAATTGACGCATTCTACCAATCAACGGCAACGTTTCAATGAGAAATGAGATGGCAGAGGGGCACTTACCTATCAGATTCTATGGGATGTATTAAAGGCATGTGCACACGTTGTCATAATACTATGATCCATGCAAGCATGCACTGAATTTAAGTACTAGTAGGTAGGTGCTGGGTAGTTACGAACATTAATGTTTACATATGTACCTGCTATGGAGGTATGTGTAGCTACATATCTAGGACCTACCTAGCGGGTAGTTGCACTTGTTCCACTAGAAAACAAGCCTACCTACACAAGTACCTACCTAACCTCCAGGCTTAGAAATCATCCTTCACCGAAGACACACGTTGAAGTTCTGTGGCTGTTCCTCAAGAGCCTTGCACAGCTTACGTGGACTGGTGCAATCCTACGTCTCCTCCAAGGCTGTTTGATTGAGGCTCGGAATGCCCTTCGAAATTTGAAAGAGATTTCTACTTTTTACAATACCCAGCACCCGGTAGCCCTACGATCTGCAGCCTGAGGCATCTACGAAAAAGCACAAATACATTAGAAATCTTTCCCGGCTCATAGAGGGAAATTCATGGATAGCTTCAAAGAAGCCAAGCCCTTGAGCAAAGGTACGGCGTTCAATAGTACCGCTACCTAGGTTTATTTGCCCTTCTCCCATTCCCACCATTCCCATTCTAAGCTTCAAGACAAACTTGAGTATATATAAAGCAAACTGTCACCATACTTCTCACTGCCAGATGATATTGACAGAAACATCAGTCATGCATAACTCGTTCAAAACTAGTTTTCAAAATTATCCCCATTAACCTTCGTGCCTTACTAACTTCTTGAGTAGGCTCTTGGTCTATGTCAGACGAAAGTACAGAGGAAATCAACGGTGGCTTGTCATCAAAACTACGAACGATGAATGTAGGTGATCTACCAGGGGAAAAAATGCGATTTTGTCCCTGGAAGGCTATTCGAACTTTTCCGTATGTCCACGGCAACGGGCAAAATCGGGAAGTAGTAAGTAGATACCTAGAACAAAAAAGTGAAAGATGTCATTACTCACTTCACCTTAGGTGGGGGAAGTCTTCAACGAGGTTTTATTCGAGAACCGTTCCTGGGATATGTAAGTACCGCTCACCCTTGACTACAAGGAGATCATGAAGAGATACTGACCACAAAATAGCTACTTTCTATCCGACCCAAACGGGTTTGGCAGAGATCCCCTTCTTTTAGTTCCTACTTCCCAATTCAAGGACTTCGTAGATGTTGTCGGGGCTCAGCTCCAGATGTCGCTCCCTATACCAAGAGGTCTAACAGGAGAAAAATTCTCCCTTGCTTTTGGAAGTTGGGGAATGCCTCTCCCTCGCTTTTTGGGTCGTGCTCAGAGCCTCGATGATCTAGAGCGGTTTAAGGATCAAGCCAAACGATCCCCCCAAGATTACTCGAGAGGCCTACACGCAACCGCCTTAGAGCTTTTCAAGAATAAGATGGAAGAGATACATAATTCTGTCAAGTCAGGCAAGAAAAAGAAGAACCCCGAAGCGGCTAGAATTAAGAGAGTCGAGCGCCAGAAGGGTTATGGACGAATGGTCAAGAGATCACAGAGATATCTCGGACTTGTACGAGGCCGCGCTGAGGACGCGCTTGGATCCGACCCCGGTCTGACTTTCCTATTATTCCGATGAATAATTCCAAGTAACTAACCTTGATATAGATGTATCATCCACGAGCTGGGATGTGGACAAATTAGTCCCATTTCAAACGAAGGATACGGTGCGATTTGTGTGCGTCGATGTTGAAGCCTGGGAACGATCGAGACATGTAATTACCGAAGTAGGATTCGCAGTTCTCGACACTGAGGATACGATGCACGTCGCGCCTGGTAAGGATGGTGGCAACTGGTTCGAGTTGATCAAGTCTCGCCACTTCGTTATCCGAGAGCACCTGGACAAGATCAACACGATATATGTCCAAGGATGCCCTCATCTATTCACATTCGGGTATGGCTCCTTCATCTAGAAAGAAGATAAAAACTCACATTTCTAGGGCATCTGAATATGTCTATTCTAAGGACATTGCTCGGATGATAGGTGATATCATTGGAGATACAGAATCTGAAGATAAGCGGCCAGTGATCATGGTCGGACACGATATGGTCCAAGATCTCAAGTATCTCACGGATGTCGGCTTTAACATCTGGCGAGTGCCACAATTCAAGGACGAGATAGATACGAAGTCGATGTATCAACGCCTACAGAAGTCTGCTAATGGACGTGCCCTCTCAACCCTCTGTGAAGAGTTAGGGGTACCGGGCTATAACTTCCATAACGCAGGGAATGATGCGACGTACACACTCCGTGCCATGATCGCTATGGCAGTTCAACAAGCGACCAAGGGTTCTTCTAATATTGAACCAGGGTAAGTATATGTGCGTTGCATTATGCGAATTGCCGTATGAATGCTGATTCTTTGTCTATTGGGTACAGAGATGGTGAGTGGAGTGACGGTGCAATGGATGACGGAGGTCGACCTCAGGTGTCGCCAGAGCCGATACCAGATATGGTTCATGCCCGTAAGTTAATACTGCACAAGTGCCTAGGTTTCAACATCGCTAACATACGTTCGATAGCGATTGCACGGACAGAATGGTAAATCACTTGATCGACATGAATCACCGTCTTCGCTCTCAAAAGTTTCGGCCTGGTTTACGTTAACGACTTCGCAACACAAATATTAGAGATGGTGGTTCACTACTAGGTACTTCCACGATCTAACCAAAAAGGGGGGAGAAAAACTCAAGCAGAGCTTTCCCATTGCTGATTTCTCAACATTTCATTATGGTGATGTGAGAACTTGCAAAATTGCGATGGATTTGAGAAGAGAGTTAGCCCTCAAGAAAGGGCTGTACTTGTATTACAGACAAAATACAAACCATGACATGGCTTAGTAAATGCAATGAATTCCCTCTTTTGAACCACGACCGTAACGCCATCGCTCCATGAATGCTGCCGTGTTATACACTTTATACGTAGAATATTCTGGGCGCTAACTATTCTTCTCTAAGAACTCTTTGGCCTCGTTGACTTTTGTGGCTAGGTACGGACTGCCGCCTCGGTCCGGGTGATTCAGTAGCATGAGCGTGCGGTGGGCTTTACGGACTTTTTCTTTGGTGAGGGCTCGTTCACTGGTGTGAAAGTCTTAGCAAATGGCCTTTTAGGGATGATGCTAGAAGGGGACAGTGAGTCGTACTTGAGAGATAGGATCAGCGTTGCTTCTTTTTTGGTCATGCGCGGCTCAAATCCGCCCTTGTAAAAGGCTTTGCCTAGAGCTCCGACGCCGCCCCGGGAGCGCCGCCATGCGACCAGTCCTGCGCGGCCCTGTAATTGAAAATGTTAGCTGATATTTAGGGGTAATGCAAAAATCAAAGGAAGTTAGTACATACAAGAAACGCAGCGACCGCAACGCCACCTCCTATTGCGAGTGCTGAAGCCATTTTAAAGTAGAGAACCGGTATTGAGGTTGAAGATTGAAATGATCTTACTGAGGTTGATAGTTGCGATTTCTTTCAACGTGCACGGGCCTCAAAGCGGGTTGGTCCGCTGGAAGTTTACCTGTGATTCTAGCGATAAGAGAGACGATTGCGACGGACAAAGGTTAACCCGGGATTATCGAGGCGATAGCAGGTTGGACCCGCTAAAATTATTGAAGTGTGAAGTTTTTGGAGGGGCGTCAAATGTCAAATATCAAACAAATTGAATTATTGAAACATCACAGCTTCATTTTCTCGATCAAACATCGTCTACATCGTCTACGAGCTTACTTGAGTTAGAATCAAGTTAGTCCGTCAAAATGGTTAGGTATGTATATATATTTCTTTTGGTTTCAAGCTCTTAGACGACTTAGGACCATCGGTTTTTATAGTCTATCTAGCCAATATCTATTTCTTTAAAGCGGCTGGGAGCATCGAGTTAGCCTTTCTCCTTTCTATTTGCGACTAATGGAAAGCGAATTGATGCTGACGATTTATTTACAGAATCGAGACGTGCTACTTCTGTAGTAGACCTGCCTACCCAGGCAAGGGTATAGTGAGTTCTTCTACCCTCTGCCCTCTGCCCTCCGGTCTCTCCTCTCCCTCACGAAGGACCAAAATTCTAACTTGGGTTGCTTCTATCCGAATAGACATTCTGCCGCAACGACGCCAAACAATTCCGTTTCTGCCGCTCCAAATGCCACAAGAACTTTGTCATGAAGCGCAACCCGCGCAAGCTGAAATGGACCAAATCCTTCCGTAAAGCCGCCGGCAAAGAAATGACCGTCGACTCCACACTTCAATTTGCCACACGCAGAAACGTCCCCGTCCGCTACAACCGCGACCTCGTGGCCAAGACCCTCAAGGCCATGGAGCGCGTTTCCGAGATCAGAGCTAAGCGTGAGCGTGTGTTCGCCAAGAGACGGCTGGCCGGCAAGAGAGCCAGGGAGCTTGCCACCGATCGCAAATTGGTCGAGACCCACGGTCACCTGCTACCCAAGATGCGCGGGTCCGAGAAGAGGAGGCTGGCGGAAGAGCAAGGACTCGCGCCCGAGGAGATCGAGGAGCTTGAGCAAACGAACATGGTGGCCGAAAAGAGCAAGGTGTTCGGCAAGGAGAAGCTGCGCCAGAGAGTGCGCGTCGATGGCGGCGTCGAAGTCATGGGCGAAGACGACGGTGGTATGGACGTGGACTCCGACTGAAAGACATGATACCATATCGGAGAATAGACGCAATTAAAACGTGGGAAATTTTATCAGGGGTCACGCGAAAGAGGCTACACGTACGGCGACGCCAGAATATCACGGGTCACGGCATTTATGTATGGATTACTTTGATTCTTCTGCATGCCCTGGCGTTGGTGGATTCTAGATTTCAGTTGCCTGGTTCATTTTCTCAATTCGCAATACAAATTCTTGAGCCACCCAGCTGCCAGTTCAATCTGATTTAATCTGACAGGAATATGTGCTTCTATGACGTGATACGACTCTTTACTTGCAGTGCCATCCATTAAAAGCTATTATTAGGTATTTATTAGATTTGTATCGCATATGGTGTGAGAATCCCTTAAAAAATACCTTACTAATTATCGTCCTTCTCGTCCCCATACATCAGACTGTCCAACTTTCCCTGCCAGGTATAACCAATACTACTTTCAAACCCGTATTATACGCGGTTATCCATTCCTTCACTATCGACGCCTTGTCTTCCAGCACCAGCTCAACCTTGTGCCCCAAGTCACGAAGAAGCCAAATCGGGTTTCCGTCCTCTCCCCGGTCCGTGCATGTAATGGATCTTGGGCGGTTGTGGCAACGATTCTCGTATGTCTTGCAAGATGTGTGCGTCTAGCGCCTCGCGCCGCTTCCGCTCTTGCTCCGGGTCGTATGCCGTTTCCGGGTCGGTGGATACCCAGTTCCCGGCACCACCTCGACCCGATAGTCCGCTTCGCGCCGGAGGTTGTGTAGGCAGTGTATAAGATTGGGTCTTAGAGGTGTTGGGAGAAGAGCTGGGGGAAGACGAGGGGGCTACTGTTTGTGTGGGTGTGGTTGAATTTGGAGTGAGATCTGTCGAGGTAGAAAAAGGTACGTCGACGAAGTTTCCTGCTCCACCACGGCCGGAGCGAGAGTATTCCCTCGTCCCGTTTCCGGATCCGTTGTCGGCGTTCGTGCTTATCATCGGCGCCGCTATCTGTGAGGAAACATCTGCGGGGTCGTTCAACGGTTCATCGTCGGCAAGAGGTTGTGGTCTCTGGGCTTCAAGATCCTGTTCAAGAGAGTTAGTTTAGAGTTAGTTAACACCGCAAAGCATATGCAGGTATACGAGACCTCATGTTTCCCTCTCGTCGCCTCCTCAACGTCTTTCTGCGAATAGAAGTTGCCTGCCCCGCCGCGCCCGCTGCGGCGGTATACGTCTGCCATACTGTGTGGAGGTGCGGGAGTAAATTATGCTCGTATTGTCTACGGATGTATATGGTAAGTACATACACGGATATGCTGTACCTTGGCAGACCGTTCGCATATATCGTATGATCTAACACACCTTTTTGTAAAAGTGTTGCTACCGCATTTATAAAGGCTGGTAATTGGTTGCGAAGAGCAGTAACTAGATCTAGGATATCTAACTTCCAGAGCTATGGATAGTACCTAGGCTGCCTATCCTACCTAGGCTAACGGAGAAATCCAATAGCGGCTAATAGGAACCGGAACTATCTGGTCATTTAGACGCCTGCTCACGGTGATTCAATTAAAAACGACCGCGCGCGTAAAAAGGGGCGGGGATAGCAATTAAAGGTTTGCGCGTTTGGTACAGGCGGTAATGTTCAGGATACTACATAATCTGAGAGGTTTGAAATGCTCGAGGTCTTTACAAACATTGAATACCTAGACAATGTGTATCAGGTATTTATCACATGCATAATGGACACGAGCCATAATTCTAAGTTTAATAAGTTTAACAGGCACAGGCTGAACAGGATAGTTGTACTTGCCCAAATTCCAAGAATTTCAAACATTCCAACCTGCTGGGAGCGGCTAGCTTACCGTGTGTTACCTTGTGCAACCTGCCTGATCGAAGTTCCGGTAGATTGCGACGTCATTGAGGGGCGCTGCAGTTTATTCTCCGAGTCTTCTGTCAGTTTGTAAGTATCCATAATTCACAACACCACCTGCTATACTACGCAGAGAATTATAGAGGCATAAATATAAGAGAAGTAATTAGAACACATGCTATGAGAACTCTTGTCACTAAGTGACATAATACCATGCCACCGAAGTCTCGCTGCTGTAAAGGTAATACTAGAATAATATTTACCTAATACCTACATTTCCGGATTCACGTCATAATTCAAAAGTGATATGTGACGACACACATTCAAAGAAAACGCCTCAACGGCTCGGTGGCCATAGAAGAACACCGTTATTGAAACGGCCGTGCTTCCGATTAGGCCTCGAAGACTCCGCTATGGTGTCCGAGAACATGTTCGTACCTGCATTCGCCTCGAACCAAGAGATAATACGCGCGCATGCTCTGTACATGGATTTCGATACTAGCAAATTTTCTGATTATTTCCCAAATTTCGAATAATACCTACAGGCTGGCCAAGTCTTGAGCTGTCAGCAGTATTATGAGCAACTTGGAACAAGCCTCATTACGCGGCTCTACGAACCGCCCAAATACATGATATTTCCCTGTAACGTACCGACAGGTAGTAAGTACATCATACCTATTAGGCATGTAGATATATAGATGCGAGATTGCCTACAGTTCCGACAAGCCGACGCCGACTTTTAGTAAGGTGATGCGCGGCCGGGTCGGGCGGATAGGTACCTAGTGTTGATCCTTGGAACAACCCGCTTTTGTTGTTGGAAATAGTAAAGCTATTGCGGATACTGCCTTGCCTACGTGCAGGACCCGGGATCCATTCTTGAATCGCAACCGTTCTAACTTGGAATAGTGACATACGCATACATGAACCACGAGTTGATAGAACTATCGATGGAGAAGCTTTTCAGGACCTACATAGTAAAAAAAACATTGTCAGCTGTCGTTTGTTCGTCATCCTGATGAGGTCTAGTAAAGTTTTCTAAAGTCACTTGATTTTTTAAGTCTGCGGTTAGGGTTACCGCATGATCACTGACCAATTGACAACCCGTGTCTTGAGTGGATTTGCCGCTAAAAATTAATATTTCGATCCAGATAGGCACCCAAATTCTTTCCATCTCCTTAAAAAGAAAATTCCTAGGCCTTAGCGATTCGTTTTCTAGTAGATTTGTAAAAGACATGCTCCGGATGTGTCTGGTTACTCTGGATAGATATGGAAAGTAGTCCGGGTTTGAACTACTGATCTGATTCTAGGTACCTACTCTCTTAGATTATGTCAACTTCTCTTAAACGCCCTGGCAACGTTTTTAGTTAGATATATTAATCAATATCCGTAGTCAGAATGAAGGATATCAAATTGAAGGAGCCTGGCATAATGTGTCAAGCTGCATTGTTCTCTTCAAGCCACGACCAGAGATTATTATATAAATGACCTGTGTCAATGCATAGGTACCTCTTAGGTGCTAGACACATAAATATTTCGCCGAATTGAATGATAATGATGTGTTCGTTCTTGCAAGCGAGGTCCTTGTAACCCTAGTTGAATGACTAGAGAAATTTGAGAGAATGATTGATGCCGTCTCAAGAAAGTCAACGAGGAAAAAAGACTGCATACACTGCTGTAGACTCAAACCAATCGAATGAACCATTGTCTTGGCCGTGAGAACACCCTAGCTTTGATTTTATTACATACTAGGTATTGCATCTCATTCGCCAATGGTAAATTCATATCTCGAGCTACAGCCTAGGTGTACAACGAAGACGACGAATCATAGGTCAGAACCGGAGCATATAACGGAAAAACAGACTATCCCGCCTGCGAATTCCGGCTACCTTACATACACAAGTACCATGATACCCTCTCTAGGAGCCTACCTATAGACTATAGTAGCTTGTGGCGAGAGGGTTTGAATACCTAGCGCGGTTCACTTAGGAAAGGGGAAGCGAGAGAGAAAAGAAGAGAATCAAAAGGTCTGGGCCAGCCGGTGCCTTGGCCACTTGGAGGTACAATATCAAAGAAAGCAACGAAAGAACCAACGAAAGAACCAAAGAGGAAACGTTGGAAGTGGAATGGTTCTGGACTTTCGAGACCATGCAGCATAACTTCGATCAATTGATATGAGAAATCTAACGCGCGTGGAAAGATCCCTTGCTTCCCTCGCCTCCTACCTCGGCCACATCAAGTGAATATTGCGCAACTGCCTAGCTGCTTACCTGTGTCTCATTTGTCCAGGAAGTTGGAATTGGAAACTCGTAGAAGAATTTGGATAAATCTGATAAGAGCATGACTTGATAGGCTCAAATTCTGTAAATGCAGGTGCTGCTAGGTAATCAGGAAAAGAGGGGGGTCTAAGGTTTGGTCAATACCCCAATTTGGATACGTGTATGTAGTAGTCTGTCAATAGTTGTCCAATAAGACGAGCCGGCGAGGATGGCATAAGAGCGTAATCTAGGCCAGCTAGGCGTGAGTGTAATAGTATTTCTCCAAACTGTGCTACCTGCCGGCTTGCAAAGTGGGAGCTCATCCATGGAGGCACGAAAAGTACCTGCGGCATCCGGAAAAGTTAGGCGACCTGCTGATCTGGTGGGTTCGTTGATTTTCCTGATTATAAACCGTTCCCGATTCAACGTCTAACGCTATACAGATTGGGGATTTGGTATTACCATGGCGGGTGGCAAGCTAGGTACTTTTATGTTGAATTTATTTTGCTGTTAATGAATGTCATGCTGTACATAGGTTGATTATTAATAAAAAAAAAGAGTAATCAAGTATGCTGTTGAAGGGTTGATATTTGTTTGTTTATGAAACTATTTGGAACCTGAGAAATTGTTTCAAATTTCCCGTCCGTATTGCGCCCTCCAGTGCAATACCCCAACTACCTACTCTTAGAGATACCACTTCCCTTTCAGTTTACCTAATAATGTTTCTCTTCTATCCAAATCTTCCCCAACTTTAATGGCCTTTGGAGTCGCACCTCAAGCTTCCGTCAATCCCTAGGCTGATATTACACAATACCTAAGACCTAAGTATGTTTTCGCTCTCTTCGTGTGTACAGGTTAACATTATCATGTCGATAAGATGGCGTTTAGTGAGTGCTCGCTGAGAAATTTGAAATCGGGAATCGGGAACCTGAAAAGGATTCTCTGAAACCAAAGAGACAGTACATAATATCTGACGCTCAGCCGGACGGATATTCTTAGTTACAAGCTTCTGAGTGCTTTAAAAAAAAAAAAAAAAGGTCAGGGGTTAACCCTACCCGCCAGGTGACGCGCTTACGATCGTAGTGTTGATCCGCGTAGTCCGGGGTCAAATAATTTATAGACCCGACCCGGTCACAAGGTTGTTACTGACCCGAGGGAGATATCCACCTAACTAGCGTTCCCGGGGTCATGTACCTAGGGCGTGTGCGCAAAGTGTATGGAAAGAAGACACTTGGTAACAGAACCGAAACGGACCTACTAGTTGTACCTACCTGATAGACATTTAGATTGTTAGGTAGATAGGTAACCATCAATGTCTCTGTGTGCATGCAAGTTGACTGAGATCAATTCCGACATGAAGCATCAACATTGAAGGCTTAGGTAACCTTGGAAGTATTAATGTATGTCCATTTGACTCGGGAATCGAGGTAGCCAATTAACACCCCCGATCCATCTTCCTTTCATTACGCGTACGCCCTCTCTAAACCGATCTAAGTAAGGGGTTCCTCCAATAGCAATGTATCATCTACCTCTACTTACCTCTATGCGGAATGCGAGAGTTTCGTTTCCTTAATAAGGTTATTTGCGAATGACATTACCACCTAGGTCCTAGGTACATATATCATATGCCACGTTCATGCTGCCACTTGTCAATTGAGATTTGCATAACAGACCACTGTTGTCGTTTTATGATAGGCAAGTTTTGCATAATCAAGATTCCCTATCAATTATATAGGTACCTCTTTTACTACTACTAAAGAGTTGCCGTCTAATAGGCATCTAGGTCCTAGGTAGGCCTAACTGGCTAGGTACGAAAGAGGTAGCTCGTCTCGTCCCTAACGTGTCTTGAAGCAGCCTCCTATTTGTCCGGCTCCGCGATCCTTTACCACTTTACCTCTTGGGAACTAAAAGACATGTTAACTTCCAACTTCCATTCGACTGAACCACGTGCTATAGGATTGTACCTACCTACATACTGTTAGTAGGCATTTGAAACTTGTGTCTGGTAGACAGCTAGTATTAGGGACAATTGTTTTCGTCTCAATGCCAACCTTATTAAGTACCCCGTCTCTTGACTCACAGGCGCAAGATAATTCGACCCTTTTTCACTCTTTACTACTATATCATCTACCCAGGAGGAACTAGGATAGGTACCTACCTAGGTAGGGTAGCTGGGAATGCGACTTTTCAACTCGTCTCCTCCCCAAAATGACTTTCCTGGTCTACACATCATATCGTAACTCTGAGTAAGAAATTGTCAAGTACGCATGTACAGCTGTACACACATGCATTTTTTATGCTGCTTCGACAGGTTTCCAAGTTTGAAGTTGTGCCTGACTGAACCCTGACTGGGGACTGGGAACTAACTAACTAATTAATACACTAGATCTTCTTTGGCTAGCACTGCTTTGGCTGTATGGATGTATTCAGGTTAATAACACTAGACCTAGCTAGTCAGCTATACTTAGGTACACCTCCATGTGTGCGCTGCATCAACGATTGCACTAAATATCCATGATGTGACTGCGCAGTACACTAGGAATGTAGGTACCTCCGTACCTGGGTATGAGACAGGCACAGAACCACTTGATGTGCAGAGCGTGCGTTGTACCTATCAATCTTCTAATGCGCTCTTGTGGATTCTACCTAATTATTGCTAGTGTAGACTTCTGCCCAGATAAATAGGACGGGCGAGACGGGCGAGATGGGGGAAGGGTGAGAAAGATGGGGGGGCGAATCAACGAAGAGGGAGGGGGGAGGACTGGCAGACTGCTTTAGACTTGGTTAGACTGATTAGACTATTAAAAGCGAGACAAGAACAATCCAGCATGACCACCACACCACTACAACTCACCCAGCGCACCACATGCCACTTCCTATTTCTTTAGTATGCTCAAATGTTAGCTGAGGGACATCTGGACATCTGGACATCCATGGATGTCCTGGAGTCCTGCCCAGTGGTTTCCCTCTAAACGTCTAGCTTGCTTTTAACTACTAGGTAATATGTACATACCTACATAATCCTACATAATTGTATACATATAGTGTACTTACCTATACGTATGTATGCATTATCATAGATCATGAAGCACCGGATACACTCGTATAGGTACATAATATAAGGTGTGTTTATGCCAACAGGTACGACTTTAGGGCTTATGATGGAAGAAGGAGTAATGCTGAAATCAGAATAATAAGAGCTAGAAGGATGGCGCAGTCGAGGCCACTTTCCAGTTCCAATATTATTCCAAGTCGGTTGGACCACCTGACGAACGACCGATTTATCTGAACATTGAATGTATCAATGAATGTATGAATGTATGAATGTATGTAATGTACATTGTATTAATTTATCTGTGTACTTGTACAGTCACTACAATCAGTTCTGTACCTGCCTAAGCATACATACCGGTACAAAGTTGTAGCTACTCTACTCGTAAACTTCCTAAGGTCCCAAGGACCCAAGGTTGAATCCATAAAAATTATTTTTTTGTGCAATTGATTGACCCTTTGTTGTTTCCTCAATTCCCAAAGGACCAAAGAAAAAAAAATAATTATCTTCGAACTTCGGACGGCTTTTCCTCTTTCCCAACATTCCGCCCTCCACTACACTGCCTACAATACCACCACCAACTTCTCCTGACCGACCAATACATATCAAAATCCACCCACCATTGTCGATAAATTCCTATTGCTTTGCTTTTTTGCTTCCTCTTGCTTGCTCGATTTTGCTACATTCTTCAACGATCGAGTGAGACACGAGCTGAGGTAAAGAGAAGATAACAAAATAAAATATCGCCGTCAGCAGAGACGAATATTTTGTCGTTCTACTATCTACGTGTTCGGCAATGGCCTCTTCCAAGGTAATCCAGCAGTTGCTCCAATTTACTTTTTACCTGTCACCACCATTGATCACCATTGACTACCGTTGACCATCATTGACCACCATTACCCGCCCCCAGCTCGCTTCCCAGAATAGAGCAACCATGCTGATCATTCGCGTCTGCCGCGACGATAGGAAATGCAAACATCAGCGAGGCCATTGACCCAACACCGTCAATCTATCTCTTCCGGTTCGGCGTCTTCCTTGGGCGCTGCGAGACCATTGTCCCATTCTCGCACCAATTCTCACACCTACTCCGCTTTGTCCGGCGCCCTCAATGCCACCCATCGCGTAACTCGTCGGAAGAGTATGACCAACACCGCAGCCAATGTCGCAGCCGTCGCAGCCGCTCTTGAAGAAGCCGGCGACAAGGTCGGGCCGCTTCCCATCGCCGTCAATTCTCGTCGCGGTACCATGTCTAAGTCTACCGCTGCGAGATCAGCCATCGTCGGTAGCTTACCTTCTCCTCCCGCTAGCTTACCCACCCACAGATTCTCCATGAGTATGAAGCCCGAAGTGTCGGAAGATGCCATTGACGACGACTCGAACGATATGTCGGCCGACGAAGGTGAAGGTGGGCCGCAGACGGCTCGCATTAGGCGGGCGAGCGACGGACAGCCCCTAACGAAGGAGGGCAAGAAGAGCAACCGGATTGAACTTCGCTGCGACAAGTGCGGGAAGGGATACAAGCATAGCAGCTGCTTGACTAAGCATTTGTTGGTGCCCATTTTCCTATCCACTGCATCTTCTCTGCATCCGCTTGCCCAGGCCGCTGGATCATGAATGCGCACTCCTGCCTTAACAGGCGAGGAGGATCTGGCCGCGCTACTTTCATCAAACTCCGGGTAATTGAACGTGAACCTGTGTTGACGATTTGCTTGCTAGGTGGGAACATACTCCCGAGTGGTCTCTCACGTCAAAGCTGCTCATATCCAAGCACCAACAAGTTCAACTGCTCGAGGCGGCATCGGTCCTCGTCGCCATGAACACCGACGACGCAGCCACCCCACCCGACTCGGCCAAGGATTTCGCTAGCGACCCCGAATCGGCTTCCCCTACCGCATCAGGCTATTCGGAGATCCACGACGGTCACAGTTCCGCTGATACCACCCCGCCGCCGCAACCGGAGACCTTTAGCGCGACTAATTCTCTCGCTTACCGCACAGCACCTAAGAGGAATAGCAACGGAAGCACTTATTCGCGATCGTTCCAGTCGGGCATATCGGGTTCATTCTTCCCAGGAAGCGTGCCTAACGGGAACGCGTTCGGCCACTTTCGACACGCAAGCACAGACCGACGCCCCCCTTCTTCGGGCATGAATAGCACAGGTCAAGACGATCGTGACCTTGCCGCGGCGGTCGAGTTGCTTAGTTGCAGCTTTGGAAGCAATGGAGGGGGACGGGACGCTAGGCTGCCGAACGACGCTCCTCCCGTGCCTCCGTTACCTGCTCAATACCTAGACCACGCAGCCTTTGCCAGCACGAGTTTCATCAACAGTTTCCCGTCCGGTCAGATGCCGGAGAGTTTCACCCGAGGCGAGCTCCGGCACGCGGAAGATGTGAAGATGGAAGACAGTGAGGGTAGCATCATGGACGAGGACGAGGGAGATCTTCGTTTGAGGGCGCGTAGCAGCGAGGAGGATGACGAGATGATGTTTGGCCGTATGGAGGATTAAACTCTGGATCGTTCACTCGAGAGATGACATGAAACGAATCGCGGCGTTTTGTTGATTTCCTTTGTACATTGCCGTATATCGAATTTTGTAAAGGTAAAGGAGGGGTGGTTCGCTCCGCGGCCGAAATCTTAGCACCGAAGAATGGGGGCAGCCGGGGAAATAATACCCTATGTACAGTCTCCAAGAGGTTAAAGTGAGGATCGGAGGGAGCGTCGAGCGAACACCTAACAGCTCGAAATCTTTAGGATGGAGAACAGGAACGGTTTCTCATGGGGCAAAGTGTGTGATGTCTATAAATAAGACTGAGAACACCCATTTGTTCTTTATGAATGAAAACTGATTTAAGATCAAAGGATCCTGACTTACTAGTAGATGTCTGATTACCTAGCACACACTCTGATGCTGACTGGGTGATGGCTATGTGGGTAGAAAGTAGATTTAATGGCCGTGGCTTGCGAAGACTGGCAGGCTAGGAGAGTAAAGCTGAGCTTTACCAATTACCTAGGTACCATAATACCGGTAAGGGAACTACATAGTAACGGATCGTGATACCAGCAACTCGGGACCTCTTCCGTCTGCGCTGAAATGTACGTTGACGTTGATATAGATATACTGAGATAGCTGGTTGTTTATAAACGGAACCACCCCAGCGTTGCGGGTACCTAGGCAGGCAACAAACACGCATGAGGCGTTCATCCAGGCATATCAGGTTCATTACTAGGTACCTAGGTAAGTAGAAAGGTCACACCGGCAACCAGAAAGAGAAAAAAATCCAAGTGATCGGGGATGCACTAAGGTAGGTACTAGGCAGGTAATGAAAACGGGGTCGATGGAGAAAGGGGAGAAAGGAGGTAGGACGGGAGATCGAGGATAGAAAGGACTTGGGTTCCCTTTTGAAAAGAGATGTTTGTGGTTTGTGTTGTCGATCGGCCAGGTAGTGGGGTTTACATGTGTGTGTATGATAGCTGGTTGGTAAGGCGGTTCGAGAAAAGAGACGGGGGGAAGGGTGAGTAGACGTCATGGCAGCTAGTAACCTCGGAACTGCCCAGGTGCATAGCTGTATAGGTAGGTAGGTAGCAGGCAGTAACAGCCTCCAGGGCTGGAGGCATTCACTAACCCCGCTGCCCCGGTCGCGAACTACAAGGTATGGCGGTACTGTAGCCTGTAGGTACAGCGGACCTTGGTGGATGTTTTCAGCTCCGGGCCTAGGAGGTAGGTACCAAGGTTCCCCACATACAAGAAAATGGGCACTTACCAGTTGGAGCTTAGAGCTCTCCAATACGATTTCCAAACCCCAAATTCGATGGTGGGGGTTTGTTGATCATACGAACTCCGGGACTTCTTAAGCTTACCTAGGGCTAGTTAGGTCAATAACTTTAGCTGCCTTTACCTTTCCAGACCTCCAGGGCTACATATGACATATGTACCTGATAAACACATCAAATCACAACGTTTGACATTGACATTGTCATTGATTCCTCGCCGAGTTCTGGTGATCCTAAGTTCTTAGCAGCACACGTCCGAAAAACGATTAACCCCTTTTTATAATCGTACATTAAATAAGGACTTCGTTCGCGCGCGAAGGATTCTGCTCAATTTCCCCTTCCAATCATCACAACACCCAGGCAGTCGAAGGGTCGTCAATCTAAACAACCCGGTCAAATCCACGACAATGCGGACTAGGAATCAGACCCGCGCGGAGGAGAATGCAGGTGCCGAAGTTACCTCCCCAACGCCTGCTGTCGTCGCTCTCGCCAAGATCGAGGGTCCGACAATTACGCATTCTAAGAAACAACTCGTCGTCAACGTGGTTCCATCTAAGCTACCGCTGCTCATCCAGTTCCCGCTAGTCGCCGTTCTTAGCTTGTCGCTATCCGCGCTGGGGTTCGCGCTCAGCTGGAGCTATACAAAAGGACCTCTAGTCCCATACACGCGCGTGCTAAATACTTGGTCAGACTTTGGTATCGTGACAGGCTGGAAAATGTGAGTATATGAATTTTGATGGTAGACATGGATGACTAGGAAAATCTGTATGACGTAATTCTAACTTTTGTTTTTCTTTTTTTCTTTTGCAGATTCGCACTCGCGTTGGGATGGTTCGGGAACTATGACGGCTACGATATTACGGCATTAAACTTCCTCTCCCACGGCCCTTTAGTAAGTTAATATATCTACCACGTACCTCCGTACAATACTATATCTTTGGACTCTAGACGCGGTGCGATCTCGTCTCGTGAGCGAGAAATGATAGAAGGTAACTAACAGCACTCATAGCTTTACCTCTTATACGCGTTCTATTCTTCCCCACCCAGCGCCCTCATCCTAACTCTTGCTATCGAAACCCTCGCGACCTACATCCCCTTCCGCCTCTTGCGACCTCTTTCCACGGCACATGCGGACCCCCATCACGCCCCCAACGCCGACATCGTTGCGGATCGGCCTATCGCTCTGTTGACGACTCTCCTAGCTGGCGCAATCTACAGCGTGACCCTGTTCTTTGCATACGCCACATACCTACCTACGTATCTGGTCGTCTACTTCACGAACCTACCATCTATTGCATCCGCCCACGAGGCCACTTATGTCGGGCTTTTACCCGTAACCATTGTCCTTGGATTCGCGGCGCAAGTGTTCGTGTTCACGCCTGCGGAGGGAACAGTTGCACCAAAAAGCGATGACAATGAGAAGTTTGACCCAGTGAGCGCAAGCCTGGCGGAGACGATGCGTTGGAATATTTGGGGCTGGAGTGTCCAGACCAAAGTTGTGATTCAGAGGACGGCCCTGCTAATGTTGGTCACGGGCACGAATACTTTTCTTCAAACGCGCTACACTGTCGAGGGTGTCGAGACTCCGGGCGCCGCGGCATGGAGCAGCGTCTGGGTGCTCGCCGCGGCGGTAACTGGAGTGGGTCTTGGTGCTGTTGGGGGTGTTTAAACACATGAATGGGTGCATCTGGGTACTTAATTTACCCAGTAATGAGAGTTGGAGAGGCTTGGAGCTTCGTGTAGGATACGAAAAAAAGCAAAAGGATCATCGACGGCAAGGTTAGCAATCATCGGGCAGGTAGTCGTCATCATAATCGACTAACGTGGTCGAGCATAAAACGGTTGGGAAAGGAAGGCGTATTTCGGGGTTATGTGTGCCTTGCTACCGGAAAACTGGGTGTTTTCAACTGTGCTATGACACCTTTTAATATTTAGTTTACTGCTTCTAGGTGTAATTCGATGGGCGCCCATCGGGTTTAGTGAATAGCTGTTGACTGATATCTGGATAGGGATAGGGTTTGCGTGATAAAAAGAATGCGAAGAAATTTGACCAACGGCTCCATCGTAGTATTGGCATTACACGATACTTACCGCAATTGGAAACTAACTTACATCGTGATTGGTCCGTTTCTCCCTGCGCATTTAGTATATAAGCCTCCCATGTTGACTTAGGTTGGTCGACTCTACGCTACTAATTATATTGACATCTATTCCAAAATAAAATCGAAACAACATTCAGGACGGACCTCTTATAGATATACGCTTAATATTCCTTAATAACACCTAGTCGATACAACAACTCCTCGGTCAACCACGCTAGCATATTTACTGGGTAGTATAATTATCTCGGTTCTATTACAGGTTGTGAGAGTAGTTGGTGATCCATTTTATTAACAGACTCTACGCTTCGCTAAAAAAAAAGATAGTGACGTGAAAGATCTTTTCAACGACACACACTAAAGGAACTCAAGGTGACCATGATGTCTATTTCCTAGTCATGAAGAGTGTCTACCTACCTAAACTATACAGCTTTGATTTGTCTGGAGCCGAATTTGACCTCATGCTTACAGACTGCCATTTTTTCGTCACCAACGCTGTTATTACAAGTAAGGTTTAATATTATCTGCATGAAATTAGATGTAGGGACGCTCTAGCAACAGCGTAGTTTGCATCCGAAAGCATGTTAGAGATGCCAACACCAGTAGATCTCATTAAACAAGTAGTTGCCTCGGAGATTAGTCTAACACCTTTTTCATGTAACGGGTGAACGTTGGATAGGTAGTTATGGATCCCGAGCATCATTTCTAAAGGTCAAAACGTAAAGAAACTGCTGGGATAATCTACCTAGGTAATATTTCCCACAGACCCAACGTTCACTCGGTATATGCCTAGGTAGTGTATCACATCTAACTAGATTACCACGCCTTACCCGAAACGCCGAGCTAGGTAGCAAGAAGCAAAGTTGTTCACCGCAGTACCTACCTACCTACTCATGATCGCCGGAGCTATCTTTCTACGTTGAGTGACATCTATATAAACGAGTTCTCCGTAGCTCCAAGATCGCATCTCTACCTATCCTATCCCAATCATCTACAGCTACTCTCATTACTCACAATAACATCTACCCAAGAACCACGTTTTCGAGACACATCGTTGCATAAGCATATGCCAAACTCGACTGTATATCATTAACCGGGATAAATCAACCATGAAGTTCGTCAGCGCTACCATTCTCGCCTTGGCTTGCATTGCCAGTGCTGCGCCAATCGTTTTCGAGACCCAGAAGAAGTAAGTCTTTACCGGTTATCACTGGGTGGCATCTGCTAATATTCTGTCTAGCGGATGTCGGATGTACACTACCGTGGGGGATTGCAATGAAACTTGCGGGAAAGGGTCAATATGCGAGCAGGCACCCACTGAGAAGCTGTGGTGCTGCAGCAATGACTATTGCGACTGCACATATTAAGCACCTGGGTACATAGAGGAGTATAGCCTGAGAATTCATATAGAAGGGAGTTGGATGTGAGGAATCGGACAATGGATCCATTGGTGATTGAGTTTGTCGTGGTGGAGGGAGTCTATTTCGACGGAGATAACGAAAGACTTCCTGCAAACATTAGAACAAGGTTGTCAAGTTATTCTCAGATTGTATTATCGAATTCTATACGGGTCTCTGATCGCCCTCATGATCTGATAGAGCAATAAGGAAATCCCCTGGTTCATAATTTTGGAACTGCTTAATTTCGCTCGCGGTCAGGGACGACTGCTAAGAAATCTTTCGTGATTTAAACTATCGAGATTGGTAATTGATACCTAGCCTGATTCATATAGACTACTGAGATACAATAATACGTCTAGATGTCCAGTTAGCCGAAATTGTTCCTCAACCACTCTTGATCTAAATCGTCGAGACTATCATCACTGTCCCTATCAAACCCATCTAGATCGTTTTCCTCAAGAAAGTCGTCTAGGAGACCAGCGACCTCATGATTATTCATGTCTGCAAACGCAGAATGAGTATTTCCCCTCAGCCCCCCATCCTTTGTTAGAAAAAAGATCTTCGCATTTCCACCGTATAGGTTGATGAGCTTTGCTGCTTGTCTCGCCTGCCGAAGGAACGTGAAACTTTCTTCTCTGTGGTCTCCCCATACGAACTGGATAGCTTTAAGCTTCGCTAATTTTTTAAAGTCTTCAAGGGGCACCTTCAAGGGGCCAAATGGTTCTCCAGCGGTAATATTGTACGTATCTGGGAATACAGAACCATAGGACTCGTAGGCAACAATGGCCTTGATATTCGTCGTGTTGCTCTTCGTGACCGTTAGTTGAGCACGCAGACCGGACGCTGAGTTAGTAAGATAAACGATGCTATCCCCAAGCCGACCCGAGTCTGCTGTGACGGCGGCAGCCTGAGACTCGAGGTGTACATTCTTGTTGGTATCGAATTCAACATAGCGGGCGCTAGTGGCTTGCTGCCACGCTTCGTGATCTTCAGTAGGAAACTGTACACCCGGCCAGAAATTTGGGTAGGAGGGACCGAAATTCCAGGCCACAAAGTTGCCTTGGTCCCTGTACAAGGGCGTGTAAAAATATGGCTCGCATGCCCAATTAGCTCTTCCTACCCGAGGGCCATCCCAAAGGTAGACAGGGTAGCGACGACGTAGAAACATGTCTTTGTAACCTTCACCACCGTCCCATCGGTTTTGAAACGCCTGGGTTGTGGCGCTATGCCACATGACGATGCTTGTGCTCCGTGGCCTCCAGGGAATGAAGTATTCCATGTAGCCATGATCGCACGAGAGGGTAGAATTGGGGAAGACAGGGCTTTCGATAATATTGCCTCCTGCTACAAAGCCGCCAGATTTACTCAAAATGATCGGTCGTTTCCTAGCTTCCTGGCTGTCTGCAGCTATGCCTGCAGCTACCTGTAGGAGTAGCAGAAACAACATGAAGATAGTTGGCATACTTCTCGGGTAGTTGTTCAATGCTACAAGATAAGAAGATGCCAAGAATCCATAGGTTAGTAGAGCGGAGGAGGCATCTATGGATGTTATTTTCACGAATAGTTCGTCATTCTTATAACGTGAACCAACAAGCTAATATGGTGTTGGTAACTGCCGGAGCTTTCCAGCATACTCGAGTTGGAGCTCATGGCTAATACTGTGGGGGATTCTGACAGGCTCATTCGCGGTGTTTGTTATTCAGCCGCCGATACCTGCAAGCCCAGCCATGACTTGGTAAAATGGGGAAACGGAAAATGGCAGGAATGGGTAGTGTAGGTAGAACGGGAGATTCCTTTCCTAGGTAATTTCCATTGATACGAGAAGCATCACAAGAAGGTCATTAGTGAAGTACGTAATAACGTTTCAAAGAATAGATCGAGTAAATTGTACTTATATTAGAAGTCGATTGTAACCTGGATAAATAGATATGTACTAGGTACTTTTAGAGAAGAAAGGCAACGAACAAACCCCAAAATTTTGGATATAGAAGGCTTGTAAGATCATCGTTGAGATATATCGAAAAGTTGCGATGGATACCTAATGGACAAGAGAAGTGAAAATATTTCGACGCCGAGTCTAGACGACCATCATTACGTAAGGCAGTGCACTGGGCATTATTACATAAGGGTGTGACTTGTTACATAGGTACCTAAGATAAAGATGGTGTATTAGTGAGGAAGGTGCTATATGCACTCTGAGGGGTTTAAATAACTTCGTTCCACTAAAGTGGATTTAGACGTTTTTCTCTGAAATACAACATCCTATCCCTTCTTCCAATTTTCTGATAATTATCTTGTCCACAGCCGAAGCTCTGCCGTGATTACTCATACCTACTTTTCCTGCACAGTGGCAGCTGCTAGGTACCTAGGTACCTAATTAGCTAAATTTTAGTTTAGTACATGGAGCTCGGGCCACGAACCTTGACGCGACTACCTTTCCACTTCAACTTTCCATCACTTTAACTCACAATCGCGTTGACTTTCTTCCAATTACCGTACATTTTTTCATCACCTTATCATCCTTCTTTTCCATCGTCATTCAATTCCCACCATCTTTCTACCTCGTTGACAAATTTAATGCTTGCACCCTTTCAAAGATAACCAAGCTATCTTCTGTAATTTGCGTCGTAATCATGGCGACCACAGAAGCAAACGGTGATAAAGGTGGGGAGCTTGACGGAGATATTTCGCCAGCGAACAAGGACTCCAACATCCTAACACAGCCTTTGCCGTCGTTAGATACCGCGAATAATGGTCTTGGATCTTTGACCATGCGCGCTGATCCCGACGCCCAAGCAACTGTAACCGATTTCCTCGACTTTACCGAATACCTCCCCTCCGATATGATGCGATCCCTTACCCTTATTGGCAATCTCGACCAAGCCTACCTCGAAGCTTCAGCGACCGTAAATGGCCTCACTGCGACATGGGGAAAATTGCCAACTCTACCAGCTGATCAGCGCATCACGCCCGCAAAGCTACGCCAAGAGATTTCCGAAAATCTAACCCGCGCCGTCAGCTCGCGCGTCTTTTCGCATGCCGAAGCGGTTCGCATCCATGAGAATGTGATAAGGCATTACAACAGGGCCAAAACGATCCACGCAAAACTCCAAGCGATGCGCGATAACTTCCCCACCGCCGAGGAACAGAAGAGCCCTACTCAAGTCAAGTCTCCCCATATGATTCGCACTCCTAAGATTACTCTTAGGCTGGATAGCAACGGTCAAAAAATTCAGCGACCGCCTAGAATCACCGTCCCCGGTGAAGTACTTGCGCCATACGAGATTGATTTTAACTCCTACACTTCGTTGAGCGACGAGAGCTCTGACGAAGAAGAAGATGATGATATGCCCATGTCTCCCCCGAGACAAATTGCGACTCCATCGGCTCGCATCAAAGTAGTCAAACCCCCCAAATCGCCTAAGCCTCAGAAGAGTAAAATTCCTAAACCACAGCGACCTCCTCGAGCATCGACCAATAGATCTGACAATTCAATCCCAATGATCTCAACGAGCACTGCGCTAGCCCAGCTCAAGCCACCCCCCGAGAACGCGGTTCCCGGTAGCGTTGACGCTCCGTGGCTTCAATTGACACCCTACGAACTCGCGAAGTTACGAAAGCGCATGAAGAAGAACGCAGTGTGGAATCCTAGCGACACTATGATCGCTCGCGAACTTAAGAACTTGGGACGTGGCGTGGAAGCTTATAGGGCCGCCCAGAAGCAAGCCGAGGAAGAAGGAAAGCCGTTCGAGGCAGCCCTCCCCGCCCCAGTAGTCGATGCTGAATCTGGGACTCAGCACCCCCCCGAAGGTGCTATTAGTGCTGAAGCTTTGACAGCGGACGAGGTACAGCTAAGTAACCGCGGTATGAAACTGAATGAGGCAAAGAAGCTGAAACGAGAGTCCATGGCAAGAATCGCGGCTGAGGAGGCGGAAGAATCTGCTAGAAAAATGGTAGAAGCTGCGCGAATGTTTCTTAGCCACGAAGCCTCTCCGTCCGTTAACGGAGGCCAGGATAGAGCACCTGAGGCAAATCAGAACCAGAGTCAAGCAAAAGCTACCAAGACGAAGTCCAGGAAACGAAAGCGCACCTCGATGTCAGAGACTCCTGTTTCAGAGAAACCTGAGGTGGCTCAGAATCTACCTGCGAACCAGCCAGTTACTCAACCTGAGAAACCTCAGCTAAAGCGAAACAAGACCGAAACGCCAGTCCCGCTACCGCAACTGACTCCTCGACCACCGTCGGTACCCCCTCCCCCTCCTGCATCCACTGCACCTTCCGCGCTTACGGAGACCCCCGTTCCCGTTCCGCACCTAGGGAAAATTTCCCAGGCATCGAAGACGCCGGTGCCCGTACCGCTTCCGGTCTCGTCCGACACATCCATGGTAACCACGAGATCTGCTGCCTCATCTTCGGCAACTAGCCCAGCACCATCGGCTAGCGTCACTACGACCGTTCCTATCAAGCCACCCGCAGAGATACCTGTTCCACCTCTTCCTAAGACCTCAACGACGCCGATCCCACCTCCAGCGCGGGACATGCCCAAACGGGAAACTAGACAGAACTTACAGCAAGTTCCTGCCCCGACCCTAGCTAACCCTAAGCAGTCAAGCTCTCGGGCGAATACCCCGACGGCTACTTCCGCAGTCGAGCCACAGCCGACGGCTACACGTCGGCCTTCCTCACGTGGCAAAGCGGCGAGTCAAGAGCCACCTCCGACACTGGCGGCTGAACGCCCACGACGCACGAGCACCGCTCGCAACACCCCAGCTCCCGAGATGCGCCAACACAGCAAGCGCGCGAAACGGCCGGCTCCTGGTGTAGTCACTACCAGCTCAGGCGGCACAAGCGCTATAGGGAAGCGCAAGGCTGCTCCTCGCAAGAAAGCTATCGGTAAGAAGGAGAAGGGTGCAAATGTGGAGATCGAGGGCGAGGTCGACGACGATGGGAATATTATCGACCCTGACGAGCCTAGATATTGCCTGTGCAATGGGGTTAGCTTCGGCACTATGATACAGTGCGACAACGTTGATGTGAGCGCCAAAAAGAATACCAAAACCCCATCACGAGAAATCGAGACAAGACGCGTAAATGAACTAACCGAGACCCACGTACAGAATTGTAAAGAAGAATGGTTCCATCTTGCCTGTGTGGGACTTTCTGATATACCTCCACGCACGACAAAGTGGTATTGTCCTGAATGTCGCATCGCACTGAATATCGGAGGAAGAGGCGAGGTGAATTCGCGCGGTGTGAGGATCTGATGCACTCGATTTATCTTGGTATCAGTGATTCTTAGTTTACGCGAGGAGAAGACACTCAATTGGCCGCCAACGATTGATGGCATTTACCCAAATTTTGTTCTGATCAGGGAACTCGGCTTGTTCACTTTGATTTACCGAGCCCTAGTGTATCTGGATTTGTATCGACATGGAGACGTGGAAGAAGAGAGATGAAGAGAGATGCCTGACAGAGTCCATATTCGAAAGGATGGCATGGAGCTGGGGATAATTGTGAAGTTATTGGAGGACTGTGCGATGATGGTTGCGAAAGTTTTGGGCTTCAAGATCCTACATCGGATTACAGGTCCTCGACTACGAATTGACTGTCGCGTATATCACAACCGACCCTCATCTATCGATGATCCTGTCTCACATGCGAAAACGTTTCTTGCAACTTGCGTTTCGTACCCGATAAGTCTAAGAGACGCCGGACTTTTCTGAGTGATGATTGCAGATGAATTTGGAGTGGACGGTTCAGTTAATTTGCGACACATTCTATTCTGGGCGTCCAAGAACTATTCTTGTGCTCATCGCAATTCTTGGAGCCGGTTACCAAAGTTGATGATTCCGAATATTATAAACCATGACGCTGTAGCTTTGCCCGTCATAGGGCAGGAGGTAGTTGTGGCAAGAAGTGAAAGAAGGCCTTTGGAGTGGAGGAAGTTTGTTACATACTTCACATAATTTCAACCACCCTTTATGACCTTAATGGGTACTTTTGATGCGTCCGGTGCTAACATCTGAAAATATGCGAGGCTTATCTGTATAGTGGATGACTTGCCCATGATTTGACGTTCAACTAATAACCTACACTGCGACATTCTTGGAATAACCTCTATTGATTTCAGGGTATGGATAATTCGTGTAAGTAGTAAATTGCGACATGTTCTAAACACTACTACCGCTAGCCTGAGCACTTTCCTCTATCTTTTACGCTGGGTACGAACGCCTACCTAATAAAAAGGGACCGGTAAGGAGTGAGTAATATCGACAATCACAACATAAAGCCACATTGTATCCATATCCTAGTGAGTGTAACCACCTAGTAGCTCAGAATAATGAGGTACCTAGGTAGGTAGGTAGGGATGCAAGTCGGATTTAAATCCGTTCTTCTCATTGCTCAGTACTTCCACATAGCCCTTCACCGTCAACATTATCCAACACTTAAAATCTTAGGTTAGCTTCTTCCATACGCTCGGGTTTATCAAATCTACACGATGTCATCCTCCGATAGCTACGTTCCTCTACTCCCACCTGGTCACATGGCTGAAGCGAGAATCAAAGACTTTATATCGAAGTTTTACGCTATATCTGACGATCCTTCGAAAAACGAGGAGTGGGTTGATTACTTCTTACCCGACGCCGTGGTCATCATCGGCGATAAGTCAGCTAAGGCAGTTGATGGTACGTACGAATGAACGTTTTTAATTTGGTACCTGATCATCGGCAACTAACTCGTTACTTCTAATCAGAAATCCGACAATTGCGCCAGAGCATGTGGGAAAGGGTCAAATCAAGGAGACATAGGCCGGGCAAAGTGTTTCCGGCGTCCTTTGACGGGGCAAATGAAGGCGTGGAAGGAACCACGATAGAATATAGTGAGTACCTATATCCACGGATGGATCTTTCAGAGGTTGAACAGCACTTTTAATTATCTGTTAAACATCTGTTAAATATCCTGCAAACGAAAGAGTTACCTAGATATTAATTTTTGATGTTTCAGTGATCCAAGGCTCAGCTGATTTTGTCATGAAGCATGGCGAAAAGCAAGAAGTGTCGTGGGCGGGGCACGCTATTTTGAACGAGGTGCAAGGGATACTGAAATATCGGTTCTATCAGGTCTACTTGCGCAGATGATTCTTTATTGCTCTGAACCTCCTATGTACTTAATATGGACGTGTTCAACACCGGAAGCCGTGATAGAAAGCTGCGCAGGTAACGATAAGATAATATGATGCTTATTAATCATAGAATAAATGATCAGGACGACGCAATGCTGTTTGTCATGTTAGAAACCCTAAGACCTTACCTTTATGAATTAGCTACCAAGTATCTTGACTGGATTGAGGGGCACGGTCGGTCTAAGAATAGCCGTTCGCTGACCTTGCAGGCTTGTACCACCCATCTTAGGCGATAGGCGGTTATGATCACGATGGCAAAGTGAGAAGTGAGCGTGGGGAACTTCTTAAACCAGCTGGGCCAGGTGGCAGGCAGTGCGTGTGATGGCTAATAGATTACGATGATGACGATAGGTCCCGTGACGGAATCATCTGGAGTACATACCCAGGATGTGGACTAATACAAATGGCTAGTGTATTGGGATTGGGATACCTCATCTACTCAAATAACCGGTGTAACCCCTAAGCCACGTTTGTTTAATTTTCTTTGATGATTATTTTATCTTTATAGCCTTGTCGTCGAAAAAGGAGTTGGGAGATTCTCGAAGCTGATTGTTTCAAAGAACCGATGACGTAGGGATAATGATGGAATTCACATGAATGCGTCGACATCATATGGCATCATTCTTCGCTCGTGCTTTCTGTTGTTTCTGTTGTCCGTATTGTTCATGTGCAGCTTTTCATATCTTTCATATAATTCATAGCATTCATATGGATCATTTATACTATTCATAAGACAATGGCCAGCTCCGACTAACAATCGGAAACTCCAGCTCATCTCAGCTCAACAGAACAACAGAACAACAGAACAACACAACAACAACGTAAGCCCTGGAGCTGTCTGAGAGCTCCACCCAAGCATTTCTCGAACAGGCATAGCGAGGGGTTCTAGCTGATTGCCCATATTCGCACAATGGGAACTGCAGGTGCCCAGTGCCCATGGTCGGTTGCATCCCCGACCTTATCGCTTTTGTACCTGTATACCTATACCTAGGCTGTAAGTACTAGGTATGCTGGGAACCGTGTAAACTCGAGATTGCGAACACATGTGCAAGCTGGAAGACACGGGTCTATTATACACGTGACAGATATCTTAATTTATCTCTTTGTACTTATGTTTTATCGCAAGTAGAAGAATAACTCAGATACCTAGCTTTGAAAGCCAAGTGCTAGGCAACGTCCGGTTGTAGGCTGTAAGTGAGCTGTCTTCGGAAAGGACCAACACTTATGCGGTCCTATATAACTCGACCAAACAGAGACTTGCCCGTATTTTCTATTACTCCATGCGCAATTATAAAATCAAGAATTATATATATGATTACATTGATATAACATTAAATGATGGAGCCTGATAGTTAATTATGTCTTGAAGTATGTAGTAGGTACATATCTACGTATGTCGTAATTGAGGTCAGTTCAGGTACAACAAACATTGAAGCTCCAATACCTAGTACGTAGGTATCTCCACTTCGGCCATGTTCCTTGCCTTTGGGGTTCTCAAACGTTGATCCACATGTGCCTATCGCGCCTATCTACAGGTCAGAAAGTTGCCAGATTAGTGACTTGGTGACCTCCAGCGCTACACGTAGAACCTTGGAACCCGCACCCCTGTTTAGTCATTAGTCTAGGTAATGCTGTTCAGGGTGTTCGGGGTGTTTAAGGTAATACCTATCTTTCCCCTCCTTTCCCCCATATCAGTCATTAATACAGTATTACCTCCCTAGGACCTAGGTACTTACAATCACTTACCCCTGGTAGTTACATACTTCAGTGCCTGCTACGCTAAAGATAGGTACCGGTACCAGGTACCTAGTACCTCTCCTTCGCGTACCGCATCTGCCCTCTACTATCCTCTGCCCCGCCTTTCTACAATCTGGGCTGCTGGTCTTCCTGGAAGCCCCCGATAGGACCTGCCTCTCTCCGGACGAGTCATACATCGTATCCTTAGTATCCTTGGTTCCCTAACCTCTTTCCTTCCCAACTCAACCTTGGAAGTCTTTCAACTAATTCATCTTCTCTCCTTAAACAACAAAGCGGAACAACAAAACCCAATAAACTGCCATAGATTCGATACCCTTTCCTGTGAATACTATACCATTCCATTTCCATACAGTACAATACGATACAATACAATACAGCAGTGCTGGCATAATTAACCCCGTCAAACTTCTCGACTACCACTACCACTACCACTACTACGACTACGACTACGACTAATTCATGAGAGCCCCTACGAGATTGTAATAATATACTTACCTTTTATCGTTTTTATTTGGTTGTGTCTTCCGCCTTCCTCTCCTTTGTGCTTCTTCCCCCTCTCCTCTCTCTCTTCCAACCCTACCTACCTAGGTAGCTTCGGCTTCCCGCTTTGCAACTGTCGATCGCGTATAACGCGCTTGTGTGCCTTTGTCCCTCCGACTCTCCCACCGAGCCAACCTCCTCGACCCGATAACTAGTAGCCGAAGATCACCTAATTGACGATCCTCTGTGACTCTCACCTCCCCTTCCCACCACCTACTGCGATAAGCCTCTGCGACCTCTTTCCGTTGTGAGTCGAGCTCATCCTCGAGCTCCTCCGCTGGCGAGCAGGAAACTGCCCCAGCTAACCTGCTAGCACCACCCTATGCCCGGTTCGTCCACCCGCGATACCTCCCCGGCCTCGTCCTCCTCCGTGGGGAGGAAGAGTCGTAGTAAACGAAAACATAAGCTTACTGGAAGTGATGCGCCAGGTTCAAAGAAGAAAGACAAGAATGTCAAAGAAAGCGGCGGGGTTGTCGCAGCGGTGACAAGACATGGTGCTAAGTTTACGTATGTCTTCTACGGAATACTCTCCCTATCAAGTTAATATTGAGTCATCTATTTTTTTCTTGGCCGGCTGTTTTGGGGATTTGATAGATAACCTGGAGTGACGTTAACCGTGAATTAGTAATGGCAGTATCGTCAAAGATGCCTCGCCGCCCTTTGACTCTCCCTTGGCCCAGTCCCCAGAGCTAAAGCCTGCCACTCCGGCTTCGATTCCCACCAACGGTAATGTGGCAGTCTCTCCATTGCTGGATGCGGTCTCGACAACCTCGGTGTCTGCTAGCACAGCGCCGAGCGCTACCGAATGGGCGAGGGCTATGGGGCCTTTTGCTGGCTCACCTTCAAACCTGATAAGCATCATGGGCGATTCCCCACCTACGCAACCCTCCTCTTACGAGGACCAGCGGGCATTGCCGTATGCATGGAATGCGCAGCAGCGGCAGCAATTTGTAAACAACAACGCTTATTCGGCGTCCCCTCCAAATGGCATTAGGCGTCCTCTAAGCTTCCAGTTGGAGTCCCACTACCCTGCAAATGATATTCGTTCTCAAGCATCGTCGCCTCCAGGGGTGCGGAGAAGCTCGATGCACTCTCCTTTCCCTGCCCCGCGTATCGGGTCTCACCCGCCGTTGCCTCACCAACCACAGGCCCACTTCTATGGAGCTCCCGATATCGACTTCGATTTGAATGCTAAGGCTGGCTTGAAGCCGGGCGAGAGGGGTTTCTATTTTGGCTTCGATACCCTTCCTGCCACGGACGGAGTTCACGTGCCGGGCGGCGACAATGTTGCCCTCGCGGGCTACGAAGGCGGCATCGATATCTACAGCGTTGCAAAACATGCCGTGGAGCCGCTCGCGAGCCTGAAAGGGCTGCGAGGTGGAGTTTACAATGCCAAGATCCTCCCTTGGAACGACACCGAAGATCCGCACGGCATATTCCCTCTGATTGCTCTTGTCATCCACGGACCAGTGATACCCCCGAGCGCTCCTGAGATAGCTGTTGATCCGCGTTCTGACGGGTCTTTCAGTCCTAGATTAGAGGGCATCCATACGCCTCAGTTGGACGGTAACCAGCGGCAGGTCGGTGTTGGGAAAACGGTGCCGGTCGTCGATGCCTACCAAACAACTGTTGAAGTATATTCTTTATCGACGAACAGGCTAATCGACGTTCTTTTGCAAGCACCGAAGACCCCCATCAAGGCTTCGGTGTCAAATCCGGTCTTCCGAAGCCCTCCGCCGGCCGGCGCCTTTCAGATCCGCGCGGATGCCGGGAGCATCGTGGTATCTTCGGGGGCTACCGGCGAGTGCTGGATTTACCGACAGACGAAATTTGAGCAAGAGCCCGGATATCAGTTTTGCTGCGCGGGCAAATTGTGGACAAGCTTGAATGGCGATTCAATACCCGAACAGGAGAGGAGCCCGAGCCAGCTTCCCACCGGCAGGCGCCCGCAGATGCCTATCATATCGCTTAGCGGTAGATGGTTGGCGTACTGCCCACCAGCCCCATCACCTCAGAAGTCCCTCAATCCGTTTATCCCCGTGTCTCTGGAAGGCAAGGTGCCTGGCTTAACAACGCTCGCCCCACCCATCTTGCCCAATGAGAGCGCTGACGTTGATCAGCCTATGCCCGATGGCGTAGTCAACCGTATCATGAGAGAGACTACGCAAGACTTACTCCAGGGCGCTCGGTGGGTCGGGAAACAGTCGGCTCAGCTCTGGAAGAACTACTGGTCCAAGCCTGGTCAACAAGCACAACCGCGACAATCTCAGATGGGCTCTCCCCCGTGGAGCGGAGGATATTCGGGAAGGTCAGATGCTGCTCAGTTCCCGCCAACTTATGGGATACCGGGCCAAGCAGTGACTAAGGAACCCGGCCTCGTGTCTATCGTGGACCTGCAAAGTCTTACAAATTCGACAACCATCCATCATGTCACGACGTTCAAGGCGCCGCTCGGTTGCAGCTTTTTGTCTTTCTCGCCAACCGGCTTGTCTCTCTTCACCGCGAGTAGCAAAGGCGACGTTCAGACCGTATGGGATCTGATGCGTATTCAATACACCAAATCCTCCGCCCTGCAGAATTCGCAGCCGAACAACGGTCACACAACGCGGGTAAGACAGGTCGCGCAGTTTTCGCGAATGACCGTCGCCCGGATAGTTGACGTCTCGTGGGCGAAGCCAAACGGGGAGCGAGCCGCAATGGTTACCGAGAGAGGGACCGTCCACTTGTTGGATATGCCGTCAAGTGCGTACACCTGGCCCCCTCCCCGCCGTCGCGTGAAATTGGAGGATGGATCGCCTAAGAGTTCTGACAATGCACAATCGGCGGTCTCGCTGGCATCGAACGCCATTAGCTCTGCTTATGGCGCAACCCGGACCCTCACTTCTCGTCACCAGCGCAGCATCTCCAACTCGCAAACCACATCCACCATAATGGACCGTGCCGGCTACGGAGGCAAGGTAATTGCCGCGGGAATTAGTCATTCTCTGGGCAATGCCGGGACTGCTATCAACCAACTGCGCCATACCGGCGAGAATCGTGTCAGCCTCCCGCCGGGAAGCCTTTCCCCCAGCCCGTTTTGCGCTACGTGGATTACCGGCAAGAAATATCACACGTTGTTCGTATTAGGAGATGGCCTGGTGAGGACTTTTCCGGGCAAGAGTCGGAGGTCGACGGTCGGAAAAGACAAGCCGCGTTTGCATCACAGCAACAGGTATAGAGATTTCAAACTACGGAGTCTCCCGGAGGATCTCATCGCACCTTCTATCAAGCAGATCATCGATCCAATCGAAGACCTCGACATCACCAACCAGGAACAGGATGGCGGTAACACGTTGGTCTTCAACCCTCGCCCCCAATCGATCGACTCCGATTACAGTCCCGAAGCTTCTATCCCTCAAGCTGAGATAGAGTCTAGTGCACCCTATCAGCCCTTTCATACCGATAGAAGAGTGGGTCTCTACGTATATGCGGATGACATGTCAACTTCTGTATCTCATCTTCTAGCCGCGGCAAGTTTGGAAGATAAACCGAGACGCTCTAGACGTCGGCAGGCCCCAACTAAGTCGGAGCAGCTCTGGGCATTCGGTCAGGCTGTGAGCGGGGTCATCGTGAACGCTGGACTAGCGAATTTTATAGACGAGGATATCAGCAACAGTATCGACGACCACCGAGCCTTGCCTGCGTCGGCTATGGAACGCGTGTTGCAGGTTGGCGAGCACGACGAGCAGATCGTCGTCACTACCAGACGGCGTAGGGGCGGGAATAGATCAGCGGATGCCGACGAGGACGGATTCTTCGAGGATGACTGCGAAGTGCTTGATTTTGCGGACCAGAGAGTTTGAGACAAATGCCGAATTTGAGTTGATTCTGGATTGCTGGAGCAGGCGTCTTGGTTCAACACGGAGTTGGATGCTCAGACTGCGCAATCGTCAGCAGGAGGCCGCGAGCAAGGCTCTCTTGCGACAATACATCCTTATATGACCCTCGCTTGATCAGGTTTGGGATTTTTTCTTGGATGATACGGATCGGTAGGAGCTGGAGTCATTGCATAAACCATGTTGCATTATCGAGACACGAGAGATGTATAGAGTCCCCGTCGTCCGTAGCGAGTTGAACACAACTCAATTAGATACATCAAGTCACCTTGGCATGCTCACTTCTCGGACGTAGATACACGCGATTATATATATGGCTATCAGGTTTTTTCTTCGCATTAGTGACTTTTTAGTCCCTTTTCCCTCCTATCAGAACGTAGTACTATGTGAGACTATTCGATCTGGCGCAGCGCCCGTGATAATATCCGTAGCTCGCGGTCGTGGAGATTTTTGTAAACAATCCAAGTTCTATTGCTTCCGCCCAATCCCCCCAATCCCTATTCGCAACTGCGCATGTGCACCCTGGGATAATTAACTTCCGACCCTGCGAAATAGGGAGATTTACGCCTTCTTTTTGGCGGCAGCGGCCTTGGCCTTGGCGGCCTTCTTGCGGTTACTGCGGATCATGACGACGCTGAGGAAGGAACCGACGACGGCAGAACCCAGGAGGATTAGGATGACGGGAATGCGGATAGCCCATACGCGAGGGGGAAAAAAGGCGTGTAAGGGATGGTCGGAGTCGACAAATGGCTATTTAAGATGTTAGATCGATTTTATGTCTCCAAATGTTTCTGAGAGAGGATAGGGGTATGAGAGGGAAGGGCAAGTACCATAGCCAATGTCCAGATGGAGTAGTAGAGAAAGACAACGGAAGCAGCCACAAGCATGGCGAGGCCGACTAGAGTGCCGAGCTGTGAGTAGGTGTTAGATAAATAGCTAGAGTATACGATATGACTTAGGACCCGAAAGCGCAAGCTTGCAAGTTAGGTGAATAGTTCGCATACCATTGTCGATTGTATAGTGGTAAATGTCTAGGTGGGATAGACGTTGGACTTTATATAAAGAAGAAATGAACAAATCGGCGATAGCAAGGTTTGGTCTCAAAGGTTGCGCCTTCGTCGAACTTTTTTGTTATTTGGTGAAGGTGGATTATCTGGATTATCTGGCTTGAAATCAAAGTTGTCCTTGTCCCCGTCAAATGAGACGCGACACGATTGAACAATTCTAAAGTTAAGTTGTACTAGCAGACTAGGTATAGCGTGGCTAGTAATGGTACCTACCAGGTCCTACCTACTTGGATGTGGCTTGAGCTAGTTGCCAGCAAGGATTATGCATACTAAATCTTGAATGAGCCAATGATAGGTATTCTTACTGAGAGACCCACTAAGTACCTAGGAATACGGACCAGCCTCACCAAAAAGTTTCGTCACGGTAAGTTACTGGTCGTCTCTCACCTTGCCTAAATCATCTTTTTATCAATCATCTAACGTTTTCCCCCTCCGAAAGAAAATCACACCAACTAAGGAAAACGAAAAGGCAAGACAAGATTTACTTTATGGTCATAATTTAATTACCTTGATCGGCGCCTCAAGACTCAAGCGGGCGTAGTCGTTAGTCAAAGCCACCAAACTATGGCGGAGGTCGAGACGCGCCACCTAGGCGAACGGTCGCCAAACGAAGTTGCCATCCCTCGCTCTCCGCGCCGCGACAACGATCGCAATCGACCTCGCGATGGCGGTGACAAGTATAGGCCAGCGCGAGACAGAGGCCGCCGCTCATCCCCTCCCCGACAACGATCGCCACCTCGCCAGCGTACGCCGCCGAAGATGCCTACTGAGGAAGAGAAGCAGGCAGCCGCAAAGGCCGAGTATCAGAAGCTTCTAAACATGCGATCGGGCGGAACATACATCCCGCCTGCCCGACTACGAGCCCTGCAGGCCCAGATCACGGACAAGACAAGCAAGGAGTATCAGCGCATGGCATGGGAAGCGTTGAAGAAGAGCATAAATGGTCTTATCAACAAGGTTAACGTCTCCAATATCAAGCATATTGTCCCCGAACTATTTCAAGAAAATCTGGTCAGAGGTCGAGGATTATTCTGCAGGAGCATAATGAAGGCTCAAGCTGCTAGTTTGCCCTTCACGCCGGTTCTGGCAGCTATGGCGGCTATCGTCAACACAAAGCTGCCGCAGGTTGGTGAGCTACTGGTAAAAAGACTGGTCATACAAGTCAGAAAGGCGTTTAAGCGGAACGACAAGGCGGTATGCTTGTCGTCAACTATGTTCATCGCGCATTTGGTCAATCAGCAGGTGGTTCACGAGATGGTAGCTGCTCAGATCCTCATTCTCTTGCTGCAAAAGCCAACCGACGACAGCGTGGAAATTGCGGTGGGTCTGACGAAAGAGGTAGGACAGCATCTCGAAGAGATGAGTCCGGCAATTGCCAATATTGTCTTCGATCAGTTTAGGAATATTCTGCACGAAGCAGATATAGACAAGCGGGTGCAATTCATGATCGAGGTGTTGTTCCAGGTACGAAAAGACAAATTCAAGGACAACCCCACCATCAAAGAGGAATTGGACTTGATCGAGGAAGAGGATCAAATCACGCATCGAGTCGAGCTAAGCGCCGATTTGGACGTACAAGACGGCCTCAACATTTTCAAATTCGACCCGGAGTGGGAGGAGAACGAGGCGGCGTATAAGAGATTAAGAGCTGAGATCCTAGGAGAAGGCAGCGACGACGAAGATGAGGACGACGAGGACGAGAGCTCCGACGAGGAAGAGGAGGAACAAAAAGCTATGGAGATCAAAGACCAGTCTAATACCGACCTAGTCAACCTCCGCAAGACCATCTACCTGACCATCATGAGCAGTATGGATCCCGAAGAATGTGTCCACAAGCTTTTGAAGCTCAGCCTACCTGCCGGACAAGAGTCGGAGCTGCCTTCCATGGTGGTCGAGTGCTGCAGTCAGGAGAAGACTTATTCCAAGTTCTTCGGCTTGATCGGAGAACGGTTCTCAAAAATCAATAGGGTCTGGTGTGATCTTTTTACGCAGAGCTTTGAGAAATACTATGAGACGATTCACCGGTACGAGACCAACCGACTACGAAATATCGCTAGATTTTTCGGCCACCTATTCGGGTCGGACGCTATCGGCTGGCACGCACTATCCGTCATTCACCTCAACGAGGAGGAGACTACCTCCGCCAGCCGAATCTTTATCAAGATCCTTTTTCAGGAGATCTCCGAAGAGCTCGGCATGACAAACTTGCAGGCTCGAATGCGAGATGAGACGCTACAGGAAAGCTTTGCAGGCCTGTTTCCTCGCGACAATGCTCGGAACGTGCGATTCTCTATCAACTACTTTACTAGCATCGGCATGGGTGCTCTGACGGAGGAGATGAGGGAGTACCTGGCGAATATGCCAAAACCGGCCCTTCCGGCACCACCCGCCGCCGACGACTCAGATTCCGATTCCGTTTCTAGCTACTCATCATATACCGGCTCCTCTTATTCATCCCGTTCTAGATCTAGGTCTCGTACACCTCGAAGGGCCCTCGACAAGGGTCGCTCGGCATCGCGAACACCACCGCGGCGAGGTCGATCGTTGTCATATAGCAGGAGTAGAAGCCCTTCGCGCGCTCGTTCGTACTCATATAGCTTATCGCGAAGTCCGTCCCCGCGAAGAGCTAGCAATCGGTACTCTGCCTCCCCCAGTCCTCCGCGCGGCCGCCGGAACTCCAACTATTCGCGCTACAGATCAGTAACTCCGCAGCCTGCGCGAGGAGGAGGAACCGCAAGGTTTCGCTCATACAGTCGTGACCGAGGTTCCAATCGCTCGCGTTCGTACACACCTTCGCGTAGCCGTAGCCCACCGCCTCGTAGAGTAGCGACCAGACCCTCCGTGAGTCGCAGCCCGCCTCCGCGTAGAGCCCCGGCAATGAGACGAGATTCATATTCGGCCAGCCCACCCCCTCGCCGGCAGCGTCGTGGCTCGAGCTATTCCCGCTCTCGATCACCGCAGGGGCAGCGAGGCCGTCCCTCGCGGAAGTCTCCTTCCCCGTTACCTGTGAGGCGACGACGGAACACAAGCTCCGTCAGCAGCGCGCCTCGTAAGAGACCCCGGTACGACAGTCGATCGCCTAGTCCCGTTGGCGCGAAGAGGAGGCGGTACAGCTCTAGCTCAAGTCGGAGTAGGTCGAGGTCAAGATCGCAGTCGCCGCCGCGTGCTAGGAAAGAGACAAGGGACAGAGGACGAGTTAGGGATTAGGGATCTTATCTACCTAAACGAGCACACAGTGGCAGTGCCTCGCAGGCGGGGATGAGGCGCAGGTCTAGGTCAAGGAGTTACGAATCTTATGGGCGGCGAAAGGTGTATAATTCTACGGAGAGCTACTCCCGAAGCTCGTCTCGTGGAAGGACGAGAAGGCGGTCTTGTTCCCGCAGCTCCTCTAGTTCAAGCTCGCCCCGTGGTAGGAGAAAGAGGCATAGCTCTTCTAGCTAGCGGTCCTTACAGCTTGGCCCTACTACGTCGGTCGGGTTTGATAGATCTGATGGAGTTGACGAGATATTACATAATTGTGGATTAGGGAAGTTAGGAATTCACGGATGGGTTAACTAAGTTGCCACCACGGAGCATTCCTCCTAAATAACCTTGCAGAATTAGTGCCTTTGAAATTAGCTAAGGCGTTGCTGGTTTACTGAAATATGCCACAGACTGATGCTGGCAAGTGTTAGATAGTACATTACGAATTGGACGGGTCTTGACCGAAGGTACCTTTTTGCAGTACTTTTACGTACATTTTTAAGCCCGTATGTAACTTGTGCAACGTGCTTGAGGGGCATCAATGAAACCTACCGATTCGTCGGATGCGAATACGGTGGCTTGGTACTACCGTACCTCCTCTTCGCATGCAGAGGGATCCGATTCCTGGGCTCCCCGCTGCCGAGCCGTCCGGTGGTCCCATACCCTATGACGTGTATACATGTGAATGAACATTTGACGATTCGCACCAAGGGACTCGCTCCACTCGTATATAAGATCCTGTAATCTAGGTAGTCACTTTACTCACCCATACTTATCTAAATACCTACCTATATAATTATACCTAGTAGTGCAAACTAACAACATGAGTTCTAACGCCGTAATCGAACCGTATCAGATTGCCGTTCCAGAAGAGGCAATTGAAAAGTTGAAGAAGAGGCTCGAGCTAACGACTTTCCCGCAGGAAACCAGTTTTTCCAACGATTGGAAATACGGTGTCCCGCTCGATGACATCAAGAGGCTTGTCGGTGCCTGGAGGGAGACTTACGATTGGAGGCGCGCAGAGGCCGAATTAAACGAGAAGCTCCCGCAATTCACGGCAAGAATTGGTGTAGAGGGACACGAGGATGATCTCAAGGTCCATTTCGTGCATAAAAAGAGCACAAAGCCGGGCGCGATCCCGCTATTGTTTTGCCACGGATGTGGGTTCACACTGCACTGGTTCTTTGATAGTAACTACCAGCTAACAACTGGAAAAGGGCCCGGAAGCTTCATCGAGGTCTCTAAGATCCTGCCTCTCCTCATAACTAGCGATAAAGATGACGAGCCGGCGTTCCACGTCGTGGCCCCCTCGCTCCTGAATTTCGGGTTCTCCCAGGGAACTTCTAAGCCCGGATTTGGGATTTCGCAGCATGCGGAGGCATATCACAAACTGATGCTGCAGCTCGGTTATACCAAATATGTCTCCCAGGGAGGCGATTGGGGGTTCATGATCTGCCGAGCCCTAGGAAAGCAATATCCGGCGCACGTCATCGGATCGCATCTGAACCTCATAATCACGCGGCCTCCGAGCCTTCTATCATCTCCTCTACTGTGCCTGCAATACGCGCTGGGATGGTACACCGCACACGAGAAAGCCGGGTTCGAACGCACGAAGCAATTCCGCGCCGAGGGTGACGGGTACAGCCGCATCCAAGGGACCAAACCACACACGCCCGGCTTTGCGCTGACCGATAGCCCAGTCGGATTACTGGCATGGATCTACGAGAAACTCGTGGGGTGGTCGGATGCGTACGAATGGACGGATCAGGAGATCCTTACTTGGATTAGCATATACGCCTTTAGCGAGGCCGGCGCTAATGCCAGCGTACGATTGTACTATGAGGCGATGCATAATGAAACTATAGAATCCATTTTAGGATGGAACGGAAAGGTGCCGTTGGGGCTGTCGTATTTTCCGAAAGAACTAGTCGTGCTACCTAGCTCGTGGAGTAAGACTCGTGAGTACCTATCTTTGACTTTCCGTGTTCCTTTTCTGCAATTTTGATGTTGTTTTGTTTGCGATACCTCTGCCTCCCGTAAAAGCGATAGAAACTGATTCGGGGTGATGATAGTGGGCCCGGTAGTATACGAGAAGCGTCACGACGCAGGAGGCCACTTTGCCGCGTTTGAAAGGCCAGATGATCTGGTTGAGGATATCAAGGCATTTGCAAAGAAAGCTAAGCTTGGGCAAAAATTGGATCTCTAAATTCGATATTCTGGATGTCTTAAAAGTTCTTTCCCAGTACCCCTGAGGCTGTTTCTTGGAGTATGATATTTGCCATGGTCTTTTTCACATAAGGAGGTTCGGAACGAAGGATGAAAGGGGTGAGTTTCAAATGCTTGGTTGTAGAGTTTGTCTGAATATCAGAATTCAAAGGATGGTATTTGGACGTGAGGAAGGCCTCCTTGAGTTACCATACCTACTCTATCGATCAATGATCCCGAGTTTGGTCTTCATATTTTGGACCAGATTTACCGGGATTTTTGATGACAAAGACACGCTGGATATTAGGAATTGTAGGTAGGTAAGTTTCATTTCGTGAAAGTGATCGACACAGCCGAAAATAATATATTATGTCGATGTTGCATACAAGCTGTGTTTACGATGTATTTACTTCAGGATGGGTATTAGCCCCGGTTTCAGGGGTAATCGAGATTGTATACAAAGGCCGACATACCTAGGTACACATCAAATAAAATAGTGTATTGTGTTAATCTTTTTGAAAGGTATAGATAGCTACGAATTGGAGTAAAAGGGATGATGGGTGTTTTCTATTATGACATTAAAAATTTATCAATCATCAATCTTGGTTTTGTTATAATATGAGTCCTGGCCGCTACTAGCATCCCCATGCGGATCCCCTGTGGAGTATATTCCATCGAATAACGCACACAAAATTTTCCTAGGCCGCTAGGTAAAATTCCGAGCCCAAAAACTACCCGGCATCTTCTAGTCTTATAAGAAAGCAATGATGAACAGCTCAGAAAACGGTATAGAAGTAACAAAGAGCAAAAAAGATTTATCTACAAAAAGTTATTCATTCAACTTCTAATAGGAATTGCCCCCACACCGGATTGAACGATGGACCTCAGCATAGACTTGTAAATGAAAGCTACAAGTGCTGCGCTCTGCCACTGAGCTATAAGGGCATAAAATGAATATGGTGTGTATATGAGAGCTGCAGGATTCGAACCTGCGCGGTTTCCCATTGCGGGTCAAATGTTCCATGGAATTCGTGAAGAACGAATGGAAATCCTAAACACAACGCCTTAACCACTCGGCCAAACTCCCATTGGAGAATCCAAACTGTTGTGGATTCAGTTGGGCTGGTTGGTCGGTAATGTTCTATATGAAGATGGTGGGCCCTCCTAAAATCTAAGACCAGTGGTAACCCTAACCCATATTCCTTACCCATGGTAATTTATTCAGATTATACTCGACATTGATAACAGACGGACGAAATTAGACAACAGTATCGCTCACTCATCTCGCTTCTTTGCACCTCCCATACGACTCTTCAACCATAAAAGGTTCGACATCGCAATTACATCTTTCGTTGTCTTACCCTCCGTCAACCACCACGATATAGCTTTTTTGTACTCCCCGGACCGAAACTCGGCTAGAACCATGTATACAGCTTGGATCTTCGTCTTCACATCCTTCTTGTTCCCGTTCACATCACCGGCCCACTTCTTATCACCCAGTGTCATCACATCGAAGAAGGTGTTCGCAAGTCCTGTCATCATCTCCTTGGTGACTCCATAGCCTTCATGCACATATGCCCGATACATGCCGAGGATGTCGGCACCCCCGTGTCCTATCTTTTCAATATGTTTTAGGGGCGATTCGGATCCGTATGCCCACTCATACACTTGAGTGCCTTTCTGGCTCTTCTTGCTTACCGCGCCTCCGGGCCCGCGAAAGAACCAATCAATGCTCGTCTTAATAAGGTTGTCATACTTGCTCACCAACGACTTGTTCGACCCTAAGAGACGGTAAGCGTCGGCAAGGTTTTGGAACGCCTCGTTAAACATCATCTGCTGATTCCACGGAACCGGACGGCCGTTGGGGATGGTCGTCCCGGGCTGGGGATTGTAATACATGCGCTGGTGATCCGAAATGTTTAACTGACTCTTTAGCACATGTTGATCGATTGTAAACTGCGCCTCTCTCAGATACCTGTTGGCACGTTCCCAATATGTCTTGCCATAGCCATGAGGGTTCTTGTCCGGAACCGTCTTGTTATGTAGAGACGTAGATTTCACCATCAAGTACCCGCAGTAGGCAAGATTGCCGACGCACTCGCCCTGCTCGCCCTGTGTCGGGGCACCGGTAGTGAGATTATTAGGCCACACGGGGTCCACGCGACCCGTCCAGATTTTATACCCCCCTACAGGAGGTTTGGCAAGATCATTCCTCTCCGAAAGAAGGGCGTCGCAAAAGCGGATCATCGTATTGATGATTGATACATTGGATTTATTCGTAACGTCGTAGACAAGGCCCATGGCGCGAAGAGAGGAACCGCTATCCTTGTAGGACCACAACTGGGATTACGTTAGCATCTTGAAAATAGAGTGGCTCACTACTGTCTTCTAGCATGTCTTACATTTCCCTTATTGCTAGTAGCAGGCTTGAGAGTAGAAACAAACTCGGAAAAGGAACTTATCTCGTCAGACGTGATAGGCCCACTAAACGAGTCAACTTTCATTGCAGCACCGGACTTGGATGTAGATGTAGAATATGCTACAGCTGTAGGGTTCAATAAGGAAAAGAGCCCCATAAAGGGAATGAGCGAGAGTATATGAATCATGGCGAGTTCTATCTATGGCGTTAATACCTTCGTCGGAGTAGAGTAGAGGATGGCTTAGTTTTAGGTCGTTACCTATGGTTCATATAATATGAAGCGTACTCATGGAGGGCGCGAGGGTTTTATATTAGCGTCCCTAAGCCACAGTATTCGATTAGTTCATCCAACCACAGTGGTATTTCGTACGGTCTGACAACGTGGGGCGATATTAGATCATTTCCACATGTCAAGTCATATCAAAAGTGTGCAACGAATTCCGGTTAAGGAGTTATGTAGCTATATCCTCGCCGTTTCTCTCTTGATGAAGAAATATTGGGTTGATCTACGTAAGCAGAAACCAAAACTCGGGAAAGAGTTATTGGAATAAAATATCAATTTTATGAGCTTACGATGAGCTGATGTGATTATCCAAGGTTGTAGCATGCATGGAAAAATCTAAGAACTACTACGAGAAATAAACTAAAGATGAAAGATGAAAGGTTAGGAGAGACTTAGAAGGCTATAGCTTTGATGGAACCTCTGTTAGATAATCGTGAAATTCTCTAGTTGAATCAAGAGCGATCTAGCAAGATTTTGTTAAAAGAACCAATAAAAATAAAACAGACCCTTCAAATAGATTAACTGGGGAGCGTTTTACAGTGCTTGAGCGTTTAATTATATATGCTTTCAGTTATTGGTTTTATTTAGGATAAACATGTCTTTGGTGTTCAACAGTCAATGAGAATACCTCATTGCAATAGTCATATTATAGATAAATTGAGTTACTTCACTTAATCCATATTGAGCGTGGGAAAAACATGTTTAGAATCTACACGTCGAAAATTTGGGGTGGGAAGATCGATCTCGCCCAATGGAGGTTTTTGATAGCATCGGTCAACCATGATGATCTCAAGTCCTCTGTGAGCCTTGGCTAATTAATCCCTTTTTACGTTGGCCTCATGGTTTATGAGTCATTTAAAATGGACGGAATGCAATCTTAGTAAGGTTATACCATATGGAATAAAACCACCTTGACGGGATCAAAGAGATGTAATAATAAAGATTAGTGGAATCAACATCAGCTGGAAGAATTTTAGCCTGTAACATTATTCGAATTTAAACAAAAGAGCCAACTTAGATAGTAGACGTTAGATCGAGGTTGACAAAACAACCTATCATCTTACCCAATAGGGGAAGAGACAACGCCTCCCTTGCAGGGCCATGAGAGAAGGGAGATTTTTATTACACCATAATAACTCATTTCCAACAAAGCTCCTCGCCCTTTTCTTAGCATACTTTACTGCTTTAACTTTTAATGAGTACGACGATAGTCATTTCTAGGGAATTGAAGGCTACAGAGTACTAGTCATGCCGAAATCTATTGTCATTGTAAGTATCGAGATACTTACCAGATATTTATATGTTTTGAATAACTATTTAATATAGGTGGGCGGCTCTCTGGCCGGGTTGATGCACGGTCTACTTCTCAAACGGCTGGGGAATAATGTCATAATTCTTGAACAGGATCCTAGTTCCGAAAGATTCAGTAACCAAGCTGGAATCGGACTCGAAGACAACGTTGACGAGTTTTTAAATCGATTTGATGCCACCGGATTAACTGCCTCACTTGCATGTCAATTTGTTCATATTGCCTACCCCACCTGGCCAAAATCCATGACGTTCAAGTCTCCCCGGAAGCTCTCTAGCTGGGGCCTCCTTTACCGAATATTGAGAGCTAACTTTGACGCTTTCTCTTCACCCGCGTGCCCTAATCCCCCGCCTCCGCTGGAAGGAGATGGACGAGCTGATTACCGTCCGGGCCAGAGAGTTACGGACTTGCAATACTCAGACGGAGTTGTTACCGTCTATTTCGAGGATATTTCCAATCACAAGGTGGATTTACTATACGCCGACCTGGTGATTGGCGCCGACGGCATACATTCAACTGTGCGAAAACTTGTCGGTGCTCAAGGCACAGAGCGATACGCCGGTTACGTGACGTGGAGGGGTACTGTTCCAGAGAAGTTAGTCTCCAAAGACACTCTCCAATATTTCTCAGATCGCGCTTGCACGATTAACATGAAGCGCATGTATGCTCTTTGGTCAGTGCTATATCTTCACCTCCTCTAGATAGTCTCTCGTCTAGCCATCTGACTTACCCCTGATAAGCTACACTATTCCCACCGATACCGGAAGTTTTGAACCAGGAGAGAGATTGCTCAACTGGGTATTGTACTACAACGTCGAACGAGACTCTCCTGAGTTGAGGGACATACTCACGGACGTGAGTGGAAAGGAGCACCACAACACAGTTCCACAAGGAATGGTTCGCCCAGATGTTTGGAAGCGAACATGCGATGTTATAATGCCTCAAATGGCAGCCCCATTCGTCGAATTGCTCTCGAAGACAACCACCCCCTTTGTGACCAAAGTCAACGATGCTTTATACAATACAGCTAGCTTTTACGACGATCATCTCATCCTAGTAGGCGACGCACTCGCTACTTTCCGTCCTCATATAGCTCGTGCAACCGAGCAAGCGGCTTTCCAATGCTTATCATTAGCAAAAGTATGGGCTAACGAACAGACGTACCAGCAATGGGATCACGAAGTAGGGGTATATGCAAAGCGCATGTGTCTACTGAGCATCGTGGTCGGGAAGTTTGGGCAGGGCTCTACCATCGAATTTCTAAAGTCATTTTTCTTTTACTTGGTATTCATCATTAGGATCAAATTAGGATATTATTAACGCCCAACATGGTGGGTTTTAATAACTTTCCGTAATAGCACTTAGCTAGGTACGAAGTACCAGAGGTTCTGATAGCCGTGGAGCTTGTATAACTGTTATGTTGGACCCGTTAAATTGATTTAACATCTTGATGCTGAATAACATATTCATTACGAAGGTCTTCACTAAAAATCTTAAACATGTTATTGGGTAAAGGTCTACGCTTGTAGATAAATAAATGCAAAGGATCAATCTCGACGTATCTTTATCATGACTTCATTCAATAATGAAGGGTTGTCACTTTTTCGAGATATGGTCTCGCTGTATCGTTAATCTAGGTATCTAAAAAGGACTACCGTGGGCAGAAGTATAGAAATACCTATTCACTGGTCATTTCTCACATTACTAGTATCACGAAAGTCATCCCACATCAGTATCAAAGGTCGCTTCTGGACATCTATACCTTATATCCTGTCAAGAATGCCTAGTTATATGACATTATATATGGTAATCACTGTCTTAGCTCCATATTATCATCAGTTTCAGTTGTCTTCTCACGATCAGCACCTAACACAGCCCCTTTATTCTCAGTGCTAAGATGGTGCGGGAGTACAAATACGTTGAGCAGCAATGACAAACCTGCAAATGCTACGTACTGTTTGCATATAGGGAATATTAGTAAGTGTCTAACACATTATAGTAAAAACGTAGGTATATGGTATTGAACGTACCATGATCCACACATCCCTAAGGGAGTAGAAATAAGCTTGTCGTACCGCACCCTGCTGTTGATCTGGCAGCTTGTTGATAGCTTCCACCTTGGCTGAAGCTTGATCGCCGTTAAACTGTTGACCCAATTCAGCACCAATTTGTGCGACGAGTCCCGGATTAGCGGCTGTCATCTCATTCTGGAAAATAACTCCACCGACAACGATGGAAATGGCGATGGCGATGGAGCGCGCAAAATTCATACTAGACACGACAGCTGCGCTGTCACGCTCGGAATTGACAGCTTGAACTGCGATGAGAGGTGGTTCAATGTTCATGCCACAACCTACCCCGATCCTGCATACAAGTCATGTTAGCGACCGCCTTTTAGTTCTGACTCTGAGGAATGACAACTTACAATATCTCGAAGTTAAAAAGCCGAGCGAGACTCTTCTCGAATGGTAAATAAACGAGAAGCCCTACTCCGAGTATGCTTAGCAATTGTCCAGTGCACATGATGCCGAGATATCTCCCTGTCTTCTGAATGGAAAAGCCGACAAAAGCAGCTGCGAGTGAGCTTGCCACGATTAGAGGAATGATGTAAATGCCCGAGTATAGAGCATTAGCGCCAAGCACGGCTTGGGAGTATAGCGGCAAATAGTATAACATTCCGATGAAGACATAGAAGTTGAAGACGTACACGCCATACGCTGCGACCGGGAATTTGCGTGAGAAGAGGTGAAGCGGAATGATAGGCTCCTTGGCAAACTTCCACTCGTTCACGACAAACAAGGCTCCACAGATGACACCAAAGGCCATAAGGCAGATGATGGTGGCGGATGACCATGGGAAGACAACGTCACCAAAGTCCAAGGCTAATAGTACCATCAAGACTGATCCCACAATGAGAGAACCACCTATCCAATCAATCTTCTTAAGCCCGGCGACGATAGGCGTACCGGGATTCGCCACTTTCAAGAAGAAAAGTAGTACGACGAAAACAGTCCCACCTATTGGCACTGACACAGAAACATCATAATTAGCGTTACGTAGAAAGGGGAGAGGCACGATGCTGGCCATTCATGCAAACTCACGGTTGATCCGAAAAACACCATCTCCAACTTGAACGATGATGAACTGTTAGAACTGGTGGCAGAACTATCAGACTTTTGGGGGAGGCTGAACTCACTCGGCCTTGTCTGTTAAGGCACCGCCAACAAGGGGGCCAATAGCGCTTCCCAGAGCGTGGGCCAGCGACGTGATGCCTATATAAAGACCGCGGTCCCTCACAGAAAAAGAATCGCATATTATGATATTGACCATAGTGCCCATGCCGGCGGACCTGCAGACCTCAGCTGTGAGAAACTATACTTTACGAGTAGCGATGCCGCGCATATCGTCATCTCATCTCATCTCAGAAGCAGACCGATGATTGACTAACCCTAAGCCCTGAACCACGCGGCCGGCAATCAAAGCGTCCATATGGGGTGATAAAGCGCATAGCAAGCTCCCGCCGAGGAATAGGGCAATGGCTGCGAGTATTACGGGCTTGCGCCCCCAGATGTCGGCGATGGTGCCCCACAAGGGGGTCGTGGCCGTGCTGGCGAGGATGAAGGCGCTACCGATCCAGGTGTAGCCCGCGACGGAGCCGAGGGAGCCAACGATGGTAATGTCGAGGGCAGAGAGAAGCGTCGAGAGGCATAGAGGAAGCATGATAAGCGCTATGCTCGCGGCCGAGGGCTTTCTGTCGGTCGGGGATTCGTCGCTAAGAGAAGGGTCGACACCCGTTGTCGAGGCTAGCGGTATCGTGGACGCTGGTCCATCGTAGGAGTCCCGGCTAGATGGTTGGCCAAGTGTGATTACGGGGCTTTGAAGCGCAGTGATTGTTTCTATCTCTGTCGCCATGATCGATGTATGTGATCTGACGATAGACTGCGAACACCTACAGCCGTTCCAAGGAAGGGAGGTGACTTTAAAAGTTTATGGAGGAGAATTTAGTTGACGTTGGTTGTCTTTGTCTTTGTCTTAGTTGGAATTAAGGGAGCGACTCGTGAGTCTTAGGTACACGCACAGGCACATGCCACTGCATCCTCCGAGATATCCGATCTTGTGCAACGTCAACCAGAGTCGGGGTGGCAGATAATATAAACCTGGCAATCGCGAGCCAGGTGACCGGAGGCTACTATAACCCCTCCACAGATCTAAGAGGGATGTTTCTAAGAACAATGACTTCATTAACCCTTACTGTTACTCGAATTATCGCTACGAAGGTTGATACCTCCTCATCTCATGCAAATTATAACGTCACGGCGGAATTTTATAATTCTGCAACTGTGGTAGTTTCTATTTCTCCTAATCCAGTCCCGAACGGCCGCGACCCCCGCCCACGGTTCAATCCCCATTACCTAACTGGTGGAAGAATACCCATGGGAACGCATTGATAAACTTGGGGGCATATATATTCCAGTCTTCATGGCCCCATATGCAAATACAGGCTAGATCAAGTGCTATGAGCCTAGGGCCGAGAATATAGTCTGCATAGTCAAGTACTCAATGTAATGAGCATTAATCCCTACTACAACTTTCGCAGCCTTAACTTTGGCCGCACTCCCTGGCGCTGGCAGTGACTTGGCAGCTTTAGGATGATCGCTGTCGTTCTGGTTATGAGTTCCACGAGCGCTGATGTTATGTTCGTTCTGTACAGATATTCCTCGACCCACGAAGTAAATAGCCGAAGACCGACAAAGGACCACCACGCAGGACCGACCCAATTGCTAAGAAATGACTACCACAGCTCCTACGATACTAGACAGCCTTACTCTTCAGCCTCTACATCCAACTCTTTGTAGTAGCGATAGACTCCATAATTAGAGTATTTCTGCCGGCGATCACTAGCGAGGTACTCAGCAACTCGCGGCCGCGCCTTGACTGCCTCGTAGTGCTGGAAGACACGATCGTATTTGCCGGACTTCCTTGCAGCCGCAACAGCTTTGCGGAAGAAGTAGGTAGTACCATCAAGAGTCTGGGGAGCGTCTGTTGTTAGCAGCTTATTTAGGAGTAAAGATACTGGGGCGTACCTGGAAAAAGACTAAGTCGGCCCACGTGAGAACACCACCGTACAGCCACGGTCCCTCGCCACTCGCCTTGCCAGCGATGACACGCTCGAAGTAGCCGAGATACTTGGGAAGACGATTCTTCACCCAATCTTTCACTCTGCGTAGGCATTCTTCCTTCTGCTCTTCGTAATATACATCGATAGCGATGGGGTGGTGACAATTGTGGACCTCGTTGCTTAGGCCGTCCAAAGCGGTCAGGGCAAGAGCATTAATTTTGAAGATATCATTGCCCTCGTTTGCGGCGAGACCGAGCCTAGGACCTAGATACATCAGGATGTTGGGTGTTTGTGAAATGACCAGCTCGCCATGCTTAAGGATGGGGGGAGCGAGAGGTGGAGGGTTCTTCTCGTCGCCGGTGTTTTTCTCGCTGATGTGGGCGTGCAAGACGTCCATGCCACCTTCAGTAAAGGCGGTACCGGATTAGGGGACGCCAGCTTCGACGAAGCAGAGCCTGATATGTTCGCCACGGCCTGGAATAACATGCCAGTAGACAAGATCGTAAGGGGCATCCTTGTTAGGGTCTACGTGTGCTTCTGCCATGACGGAAGGATCTGTAACGAATTACGCTACCATAATATAATTATTATCTGAAAATCGTCGACAAGGAAACAAGACGACGGGGTTTCCTCGGGAGCGTTCAGAAGTTGGTTAAAGATTAACCTCCCTTACTTCGCCTCTTACTTGTATACAATGCGGTACCTAGGTAAGTTTGAAATGGCGCGTTTGCGGGCTATCGTCTAAGGTGCTATTGTCTACCCTACTAAATGCTACCTACATTATTATAGGGTACCTAGTACCTATCTGATGCTCACCAATGAGTCATTACCACCAATTATTCGGATCAATATCCCATACAGCACAATTACTCGTGATTGTGCCCCCTTGCTTGTACTTCGTACTGCTAGTATCGCATTTATCAATCGCCTCTCTAAATATCCTACCACAATCTTGATCAGGGCTCGGTCCATCAATTGTAAACCGACACCCGTTCGTCACGGTGACGCTAAGGTGTAACACCTCTGTGCACCCTAACGCTCCAAAACATGTACCCGCGTTGTGATCGTCCAAAGTGAGCGTATGCTCCGCGTTCTCATCGCTTGCGTCGAGGATCGTGCCTTGGTGGGTATTGCAGAAACTGGTGACAGCGTCAATCATGCTGCCACGACCCGTCATGGCGCCGCTGTTAAAGCAATGCAGGCTTTCCGTTGCTGGATTTGGCGATGGTGGTGTAGGGTTTGGCTTTGGTGCTGGGGTGGCTGGTGGCGAAGCTGAAGAGATGGTTTGGGTACCCGAAGCGCCGAAGTTGGGATCGACGTATGTTGGCGCCGCCTGGTTGAACTCGTACGCACACTCGTCATCATTGTCTTCCTCTTCTGGATCCTTCGGATCATCGCCTCCAGAGTCGGTTGGCTCCGGTGTTGGAGACACTTTCGAGGCCTCCGTAGGTAATGGATCATTGACCTCCGTCGGAGTTGGGCGCTTTGGCGGATCCGGGTCCTTTGGGTCTACAAAGTCATTCCCACCATCGCCGCAGTTAAGGAGACATGGTCCCGAGCAGAAAATCAAGCACGGACTTCCGCAGCCAGACTTGCAGATCGGGCCGGGTGTTCCTGGCTTGTATGTCACAATTGGAAATATTGCGGCGACCACACCCGTGCTCGAAGAGGTAGTTGTTGTTGGCTGAGAAGATGGTTGTGTGAAAGAATAGGGGTAAGGTGGAGGTGTGATAGTCCTGGTTACTGGTGGGTGGGTAACCCCTGACTCGCTTAGAGGGTTTGGATCATTAGTGATGGTGAACGGTGGGGGGAGGATGCTGCTAGTCACATAGAAGGTTTTGGTGACGGTAGAATCTGTGTTGGTATCCGTAACGGTGTACTCCCACGCAGGAATCTCAGTAATAGTGACTGGTGGGATGGTCAAGGTGGTTGTTTGGATGATATGTGTCCATCCAGTTGAAGTACTCCAAGCAACATCGAGAGATGTCACATATGGCGGGAAAGTAATAGTTGTTGTCGACGAAAGTTGTAGAGGGGGGAGGATAAAGGTGCAAGGAGGCTCGCAGTTGATGACAGGGTTCGACTCTCCCCAGATCGAGGGATCTATATAAACAATGGAATCACCACCGTTACCCTCTGAAGATCCACCGTTACCGCCACCAGCTCCAGGATCACCACTCGTGGAGTTGCCGCCGCCATCGGGGGTGTTGCCGCTCCCAGAACCGGAATAAAGATCAATGCTCCATATCATCGTACCACCGAAGCAATGACTACTCGCCCAGCTTTTCTTCAAGGCAATAGTCTCAGCGTCGTCATATCCTACCCATTGGTCACTCCAGACGAGGTACTTCATCATAGCGTCTGAATCAAGAGTTGGCTCAACTCCAAGCTCAGGAATCATTATGGATTCGATCTCTTCTAGAGACATAACGCCGCCAAAGGCAGTGCAAGGAGCCGCACGACTTGTGCTACTCCACTTGCACCCAACTTCCATACAATCGACGCTTGCTACTGTGTATCCTCGGCCGTAGTAGGCCAGACCCATGTTGATCTTTGACGGGTCAACCGAGTCATACCAGAGAGGCAGTGTCCAATTGTAGATCTCAGGGATATTGGTTTGGCCAATTATCGTCTTGCCAATGTCTTTGACTTCAGCATCCCAAGGGCCATGGAGATCGTACGTCATCAAGCCGAAGAAGTCGACGTAGGCCTCCATTGCTTTGGGGTCAAACCAACGTAGATACCAATAGCTTGACGGAAGAGTAGCACTTATACCGTACGAGGTTCCGTAAGCAGATCGCATCTCTTCAAGTAGCGACACGAAGTTTTTAGTGTCATCAGGATTGCCGTTCCTATCGGGGGCACCGGGATATTCCCAATCGATATCAACACCCTGGAACCCGTACTTGTCCATGAAATCTTTGAGGGACGATATGAACGTAGCGCGAGTGCTGGCCGAGGCTGCGAGATCTGACCATGTCGTCTGCGTCGGGCCTGGGTCGTTGAAGTCCCAGCCCCCTATAGAAATCCAAGTCTGGAGTGTTGACGTCTTCAAGGCTGTGAACTCCGTATAAAGAGCTACATCTCGGCTATCAACAGGGACAACTTCAAATGAGCTTGGGTCGATACTAGCGAAAGCCAGATTCAGATGCGTAAGACCAGTAGTATCGATTTGAGAAGGCGTGATACGTTGGCACTGACGCGAGTAGGAGTTGGAAACTTGGTAGTAACCAATAGATCTTCCTGTAGCCGAACTTCCACCACAAGATGGTGCAGCGACGGTGCTGCAAGAGCCAAAACCTTCCTGGCAAGGAGAATCAGGATTGGGCGAATCACAGTATTCCGTGCCCACACCGCAGTAACCGTAATAACTACAGCAGACATTAAGGGGGCAAGATACATCCCCGCCAAGACTATCGCGGCCGCACAACGCCGTGGCGTTACCTAAGTGCGTGTTAACCCTAACCCAATTTCACCCATAACCCTAGCCCCTTGATTCTAGACTTACAAGTATTCGTACAGTTGCCAGCACCGCAATTATCCGGCCCATAGCCGCAGCCACCACTGTTATTACAGCAAGAGCCGTCAGGGCAAGGGCTATCGGCACTACATTCATCGGTACTCTGTCGACTGAAGATATTGCTGATTGGAGTAAAGTCACGACGGATAGAGCTCCCATTTAAAGCTGTGGCTGTTCCTGGGTGTGCTGAGGTCGTCGTCGTCGGAACAAGTGCGTCAGAGAAAAGAGTTAGGACTTGGTTCAGATACGGTCGTACCGGGATTTTGGCCAGTCTATCGATGAAAGTGCGTGTAATAGACATGATCGGAAGTGGAGGCGCTTTGGAGAGTAAATCAAAGCGTTGCTGAACCGGTGGAATAGTCGATAGGTTAGTCGCTACAAGATTAGAAGTGTTTCTCGCAAGAATTTGCTTTTCAATATGAGCGTAATGTTCGTCAATCTAGGAGGTTAAAGTCAGTCTCATTCAACGAACAATTCTGTGACATGTATATAAGATACCTCTGTTTCTGTCATTGGCCGTACGTAGGATGACATGGTTCCGTTACTAAATATAAGATCGAAATATTTATACTTCGTTTCTAAGTCTCGCTTGTACGCTGAAGGTTCCAGGAATTCAGCACCCGTATTAGAGTCGGTAAATTCTACGTAGGCTGACACTCCGTCATCATCGTCCTTTTCTCCAGAAGTCAGCAATAATACATTGAAAAGACCCTGTTTCCGCAATGGACGCCGTATGTTCGTGCATGTCTACCTATATCCAGGATAGGGGTAGTAGGTGGAGATCTTACATCCCACATGGTTTTGAAGTAAAACTGGTAAACGGTATTCGCTGCCGGAGTACCAAATGTGCCAGTTAATCGATTTCTTAAAATACTATGAATATTCCCTTGTATGTCCTAAAAGTTTTTAATGAACTGTTCCAACTCCATAGCGTAAGTTACATACCTGTTCCGAATCCACTCCCGGGCCTAGAGCATTCATCACTGAACTGCATTTATAATTCTGGGGAGCGCAGTAGGTTGATGAACCTGCACCGCCTTGTGTAGTACTATCTATAGTTAGGGAGATATATCATAGAAAAGGTGTAGGTATGGTCGTACGTCGCTGGAGGCCACTCATCGCAAGACCAGAACATTCCTCCGGGGCCCGTATTAGCGGCATTTGCGATGACATTATAACCTGGATCACCAAAGTTGATATTTGCCTGTGTTAGGATAAGTCAGTTTTCACATAACTCTATGGATATTATGAATGAGGAACATGCTTGACTTTTAAGGTAGCAACAAGTGAATGCTTATGAAATCGATCTCCATGAGAGGAAGATACGTATGGAATCACTGACCTGGATCCATCTTTGACCCGTGTAGCCGCTGGTGTAAGCGACACCCGAATATATTGTTGGTGGTTGATCGCCTTTCGGACATCGTTGTGTCTGATGCCAATTACTAGGACAAGCAACAGATCTACGAGCTTTCTTGTTCGGCTCGCTAGTATCACTATTGATCGTAAATATCACAGATGACTCAATCTTGAGGATTATGGAGATATATGGAATTCTCATAGTTCAATATTATTCAAGCTCTGATCATGAAGGAAAGGCTATTATTTTATCTATGACACTAGGGGTAATGAAATCGTAGCTTACTATGATAGAGTTAGTATGAATTAACCATGAAGTTTTATTAACGGTAATCGAGACTTCAGGAATTACCCACCTAGTTGAGTGTGATGTATGGTAGCCCTCCAGGCGTTCGCCCTTGGTCCAGCTCTCCTAAGTTGCCGGCACCTGTAACTCCTTGAACAGCTTGAAGAGGATTCCGCTGGTGGACATTGCGGCAAATGGAGGGCATCTTTGCACAGTTGTACACAAGCATAGGAGACTGCCCCCAGACCAAGCTGGAAAAACATAGTAGGAAAGTGAGTGTGGCATAACGGCAGTGGTTCAAAGAAGCCATTGTCGCTATTCAAACAAGCGGAGGCACTCTTGGTTACCATTCAAGTTCCACGATATCACAGTGCCAGCTTCTCCAACAGTCTCCTTATATTGGAAGGTATCTATCTGACTCCTCTCATTTCCTCCTGATGTTGGCCCTAATACATGACGAACCTCCCTAAGTCCTATCATATTAAACCTGTGCCGCAAAAACGTGCCGTCCTGTAGACCTTGATACCTATGCCCCCTACTAGTTTTAATCGCTTAGAAGCTGACATCAGACTTTTGTGACTAATTGGATCCTCTGCGCTTTCCCGCCTCATTGTCAGTTTTCATAGGACCGCCGGATGTTTCCATGGTGAAGTTGAAGTGTAAGGTTTAAGGGGAATAAAGCTATCGCGACGGAAGACCGGCGGAATAGGTTAGCGTAATGTTACCATATATCTCGTGGTGCATCAGCTGAGTTATGCAGCTTAGCTAGATCGGTCTGTAGCCAGGGGTTGCAACTTGCAGAACAGGTAGGGGGTCGGTAGAAGTGGCGGAAGCGGGCTCACTAATCCTCCATGGAAGGAATTTGCCATGCGATAAAAGATCATAGAAGCGCCCTCGAGTAGGTGAATATCTACGTGAGATCATGTTAGTACATACCTAGGTAGATGGCACCAATCTTTACATGGGGTACAAGTACGTCTGTGTTGGTGTTGGAATATCCAGGGACAGAACTTGTTAACCTTGAAGTTATTCGTAAAAGCTTTTCTGATAGGTTTGCACATCTTTCAGTAGGAGAATTATTAATCTCATAGTCTCAATGCAACCCTCTCTAAAGTCGTTGAAGTTTTCGCAGTGTCACTAACATCAAAACGAGGGCGGACCAACTGCATAAAACGTGCTCCTACGCTAGTCAAGGGTATTTCAGCGGTAAAGAAAGCTTGTCAAAGCTTGTCTACTATCGTCCCATATCGTACTTATATCCAATGCGGCTTACCCAGCCAAGCGGTAGGACCGGAGTGCCTGCATTTAATAACTCAGTGGTATCGGGGGCTGAAAGTTTCGCCGCCCTCAATCAAGTTTCCCGAGGCCGATATTAGTGCGCTAGATTGTGATTGGAAGGCTTCCAGCAATGACCTCGTTGAAATGAGTGCTAAGAGCTGACAGCTCAAGTAGCTGTGCGGCGCAGAAGCTTGAAAGCATTCCGTGTGCCCACGATAGTGTGGATTGGATTGACGGAGCATGATGAGAAGATGATTAGGACCTAGTATGTAGGCATATAACAAAGTTCAAGATGAAAAAAGGGGGTAGTCGGGTCATTTTTCTGCCTTCGGCTTTGTGGTTCTTGAGTTGAAGTCAAGCCCACCCACTACGATATTACAGAGCCTCGTGAACCTACCTACCTAGTAGGTAAAAACTCATCCACACTTGTAGTATCTTCATCAATAATTACGGTCAACATGCTAGCTCAAGCACTTTTCTATACCGTCCTACTAGCAAGTGCCTCAGCGACCCTGCTAGAGGACTTAGGTCTGGGACTGCTAGAAAGACACAACCAGCTATACCGACGCCAAACGGTGGCTAGCAACTTCACCTGCCGGCTCAACTACACTACCAACCTCTGGAGCAGCTGTGCACAAGTTCTCCAGGAGTTCAATCTAACGCTCGATGCCTTCGAGTCAGTCAACCCGACCATCGGCGAAAACTGCACGAACTTCAACCCCGGTTCTACGTATTGCATCGCAACAGGTGAGTAACACTGATACTATAATAAGCTCTATCCGGCATGTTAACCTTTTCCAGCGGTCGGCAGTCCTGTGCCAATTTCAACTAGCGGAACCTGCGGCGCCCAGCAGAACTGGACCAATACATGTATTGGAAGCCAATGGGGCGACTGCTGCGGTGTAGGTGGATAGTAAGTAGCTGTGGTGAAAGCCCTTATCCGATAAAAAGTAGAACATTGACCTTAGCACATAGCTGCGGAACGGGCGAGGATTATTGTGGACTTGGAAACTGCCAGGAGGGCACGGTAAGATCGAACCTATGACTCCAGGCTTCTTTTTCTGTCAGACACATGAAAGGTGAGATGACGTTCTAATGGCTTCCTGCAGTGTGACGGAGCACCGATCCCCTACAGCACAGATGGTCTTTGTGGAAGCCAGAATGATTGGGTAGAATGCCCTCCTAAATTCGGACTATGCTGCAGTGCGTATGGATAGTAAGTGGCTGAGATATCTCACAACATTCACCAGGGTGGGACTCACGAATTCATAGTTGCGGAAACGGCACTGATTACTGCGGGACTGACTGCCAGAGCGGCCCTTGCGGTACGTCGACCACTACTTCAAGTGCGCCGACGTCTACTCCGACACCTGGGTCAGTTAGCCAGGACGGCACTTGCGGCTTCACCGGCGGTCTTATCTGCAATGGATCGTCATATGGTGATTGTTGTTCCGCGGCAGGGTACTGTGGCTCTGACTCATATTCTTGCCAGGACATTCTTGGATGGTAAATATTGAACTTAACTCTTCCAACGTAGTATAGGATTTGAATTACTAACCGATTATTATAGCCAAGCTTCATATGGTACTTGCAATATCACGGGCTATGCTTCGTAGGTAACCTGGCGAATGGTTGAGAGTTAGCCTCAGTTAGCCTTTGAGGAGATCCAACATGGACATACCAATGTAGCAGCTGCGCTAGAGAGACTTGTGAAATCCCATACACGAAAGTTAATAACGACACTCTAAGGTACTTGGTGTTCAATAGACGTAAGATGGAAATTGCCAATTATCATTGCAATCTCGTTAGAATTAGTCCTGCTGGTGAGCGAGTCTAGCCGTCAGGGGTACGCAAAGCTAGAGTAGAAGTTTCAGTCAAACCTCTCTCTACAACATCTAACAATCGTATGCCTGTTTGCTTCTCCTGCTGCCACAATGTGCACATAATATTTGTCATCGTAAACCATTCATCGGGTGTCCTCATTACATACTTAACAAGAGTAAGATGCTTCCGAGAGACTTCCGCGGCGGGAACCCGAGTCCCGTAAATCGATTCCACCCAGGCGTGCTGTTCTGCTAGGCTCACCACGCCCTGGATTGTTGATACAATATCTTGGCCGCCTTCTTCTTCCGGCATGCGAATGAAAATACCCTCTTTGTTATATTTATGGAGGCCGATATTCCTGCCTGGAAGAAACTGGCTCTTTCCCGCAAGTACATCGCGACGTATTATTGCCTCATATACGACGTCGGAAGTTGACCGAGGCGACCCATCTATTATCCACAGTCTCTTCAGCTTGGGGGCATGGCTTGTGTTTTTGAAGATTTGCAGGTGTTTTGTCATAATAGGGATAATAATGTCTCCGCTTTCTCCTTGATAGCGGCACACCCAAGAGTAGTCGAAAATTAGAGTGTATCTGGGATCTGCTACCTTAACAAGGCATTCTTCGAGATGGGGAGCTTCAACAGGTTTGAAACCGTTGGGAGGATCTAATGGCGTGGAGGGATCAAAGCCGGAACCGAAAGCCTCAGGACATATGCATGGTAAATTCAATCGTAGAAATCGTATCCTAGGTATTATCTTGCGTATGGAAGGGCATAGGTGCATATCTTCAAGGGACCCATAGTCGAAGGGACGACGCGTATATCTAAAGTCGAGTTCGAGAGCCGCGCAACTTTGGGGTAGGCTGTCGAGAATGGCAGCAATCGACACTGGATTAGTTATCCAAGTACCACCAGCAGAGGTATTTTTAACGCCCATGAAGAAAGAAAACACCCGTAGATTAGTCATATCCTTGACTCTTGAAGCAAGCTCGAAAAGATCAGATTCCATCTGAAGGACATCATCTGGTCTCTCATACCGACCAGGATTTATGCGAAGGGTAAGTGTCTCAACCAGAGCGTCCCTCGATTTCGAAGAGGATCGTATGAATCTTAAAAGGGGTCTTATGTTAAGCACCAGATGCTTGTATAGCGCAGAGGAAGATAAAGACGACCATCGTTTGCAGCAAAGCATGCAATTCAGCAAAGTTGAAGGCGGCAATTCCGACTCGAAAATAGATAGCAAGAGCTCATTAGAAAGAGTTGAAATAGGTGAACGCTCGTGATCCTCCATCTTGTCCATTCCGAAGATGTCAACTACCTACTTAAATATGTGTCATAGAGAGTGCGATTTGGCATACCATCTCATGACATACAGTTTCGTAAGATCTCCCTAAGGATTAGGTCTGCTGAGCGATGGTAAGAGGGGTAGTAAGATTGTCGATTTAGGATCGGGAGCTGATCGGGACCCGGGGATAATGGAGATAAAAGGCACCGATAAGCCTAATAAAAGTAACCCATTAACCGTTTATATTCTTTTACGTATAATAAGGTAACTGTAAGTGTAAGTCAACATCCCCTACACGTCAATAAAATTGTCATCGTCATGCCTGTATTCATGATCTGCGATACGCTCTATCAATTCCCCTACAATAAATTTACGACATAAGATTTTCTTCGGCATCGAAAAACTCTTCTCCATCGTTCATATCGCTCCAACCTGCACCGATATCCTCAAGCAAATCCCGAAACGCAACCAGGAATTCTGGCATTATTCCAGCCCAACACTTGGCCAAATCCAAGGCTGTCTCACCTTCTGAATTTGCATCCTCTATAGTTAAGCCTCGTGGTTTTACTGCCCGAATAATCTCGATAATTCGAACATCTTGCATGCGAGCCACCCAGTGCAAAACACTATTACCCTCCCCATCAGGGATCGAAAGTTCAATTTCAGGCAAGGATAGCAACATCTCTATGCACTCGTATGATTGGCATCTGAGAGCACAGAAAATGGGACTGCGTCCATTACTAGCGCCACGGTTTGCATCAACTCCTCGTTGAAGCAGATAAACCCCTACCTCTGTTCGGTTAGCCATTACCGCAAAGTCGAAAGGGGTATAATTAGCGGCCGTCGTATCGTTGATATTTGCCCTCGCTTGGAGAAGACACTCGACCATAGGAACGGATTGCTGTGCTGCAAAATGAATAGGCTTTTCGCCTTTGGGGTTGGCTTCGTTTATGTCTGCTTGGGAAACCAGCAATTCTTTTACGCAATCAAGACAACCTTGAGACACAGCTTTTATGAGCGGGGTATCACCGCAGTAATCTCTTTTCGAAGTTTCTGCTTTGTGCTGCAAGAGAACCTTAACGGCCTGGCAGTTGCCAACCGATGCTGCCCAGTGAAGAGGTGTCCGCAGGTTCGCGTCCGCCTCGTCGATCAGGCTGCCGTGTTCTGGAAGAGAGAGAAACTGATTCAAGTCCACATGGATAACAGATAGTACTGCTTTGTGTACAGCTGTCAACTCAACTGACTCGATATAGGCCGTGCTTGTAAATATATTCTGCGCCTGGCCATAATTGACGCGTTTAGTGAAGATATGCCAGGCCACTCGTTGTATGGGAGAACTGTTTATAATTTCGTAAGTTCATGTTTTGTATGGATTTTCTTTCCCCACAATCGCTTCCAAATTTCTTTGGCCATGTTCATTTACTTTGGTGCAACTCACATTCCTTCATCATCTTGTAAATCAAGGTCTGCGCCAAAGCTCATCAGAAGTTTCGTAAGCTCAATATGACCTCCTGCGATTGCCAGCTGACACCAGGTTAGTTTCTTTATACGCATAGTTCAACGAATTGCTGGGGCGGGGATTACATGTAAAGCGCTTCTTCCTCGAGCAGTCTCTGCATCGTTAGGGCATGCCTCCCTAGCTTCTAGAAGTTTTCTAGCGCCTTCTATATTACCGTTCCTGACTAGGCTGTTCAGGGTATTGACACCAAATTCTGGCACTCGCTTTTGCACGAATAAATAGAACTTAGGGCCTCCAAAACAGGTATTTGCGGCAAAGTGGAACGCACGGGCCGTGAACCAGCTGGGGAAGAGGTACTTCACTGTAATCGACCTTCCGCGACTGCCTTTACATGCCTCAACATTGCATGTTGGTTTGAGAAATGCAAGGCCAGAATAGCCTACGAACATGCTACCTAGAACCCCCCTAAGAAGATTAGACAGCCTCCATTCCTGTCGTAAGTGGCAGACGCAATCACAAGGACCATTGCACGGGTCGCAACGACGGAGCTCCAAGTTGACTCTTGTTAGGACTGAGGTTTGCCAGTCCCATAATTGCTCGTAGAATGGGGCAGAGTCGATCCGTGTCAGGTTGGTATCCTCCCCACTACTTTCGTTACTTGAGGGGATATCTCCAGGATCACGTTCACCCCCGTTTATCGGAGTGTCCGCATTGACAAGCTGTTGAGTAGTTGTGCTTAGATCAGAGATGGCTGTGAGGGTCCGAGAAGTAATGTCTCGAGATTCGCCCTGGAAAATCGAAGTCTGTGTACAGAATTCCCTCAAAGTTTCTGTCATGTTACCCCAACGAGCCCTGTAAGAGTGTCAGAACATATTCAACTATCAAAAAAGGCAATAAGGAAGTTTCATATTATCTCGATTTGCAGAAGTTATAGTATATGAAGCATAAGAAATAGCAGTGAGAACACCAATGAACTAGCACTACATACTTTGCGTCAATATCAACCATAAGATGTAGTTCTTGTCTGCTCTGCTTTATTTCTGTAGTCAATGTCTGTATTTTCTTTTTTCGGAGCGACCAGGAAATCCTATCCGACACTCTCATATGACCCGGTGTCTGTGATGCAGAGATGGAGTGCAAAAAGCTATCCACTTTCTGAAGTCGGACTCTGGCCCTGTTTAATGTTGCAACAAATGGTCCATGCAAGAGAGACCTAGATGGGCCGCCTGCTGCAGGGCGGTTAGACAAGTAAACCTCCTGTATCAAAGAGATAATGGTGGTTAAATCATTTAGTTCGTTCGACAACGCCAATGATTCGATAGGAGCATCCTTTATAGAAATTATCAACAGGCCTAATCTTTCCGACAATTGGTCTGCAAAGCCTATCAAACCAACTACACTTGCGGCTATGGAAAGTGGATCAGCCATTGTGTAATTCGGATATTAGAATCAGCGTAAAGTCCAAAGTATGAAATGACTAGAAAATGATAGGTTCTCGAATACAGAAAGACAAAGTTTACAAGGAGGAATTTTAATCACTTTATATACATCAGAATTCACAAAGTCACTTAGACCAAGCCTTATTGTGATTTCGTCCTCTCGACAGTTCGCGACCTGTAAAACAGTTATGTCTGCCTTAGACTTAAGTTCTGTAGGGTTACAACGATCAAAGTAGTAGTAAAATTAGACGCCCGGCTTTGCTGACCCAAACGTCGATACTAGGTGGGACGAAAGTTCGGTGTAAAAGTTTAGGCATTCTTCTCACGGTAGGGAGATTGTTGATTGGTAAATGCAAGATTATACCCTCCTATCGGAGCTTCAAGAAAAAAAGGCAATATTCCTCCGTGCCGAACGATGATAGCCTACATACTTAAAATCCGCGCGATTCGGGCTATGACGGTTTGCCAATGTAACATCGGCCACTTTAGGAGTAAAGGAGCCCATAAGAAAAAGCGACAAGTCATCTAGAAATACAATACCCGAAGAACGTAATTAACTGTAATATCCGAAAATTATTTCCTCCTCTGACGGGTAATAAACCAATACAACAAGCCTGGTCACTTGTGAGCAACCGGGTCGGCGAGACAACATGAACTGTGCGAGACGGAGGAAAAAGGGTTAAGGTTAAGGTTAATTAAAAGCGCTTTAAAAAAAGTTCGATTTATAAAAAAACTAATAAACTTATAATATAAAACCTATTATCTCCATTTTTTAAAGTTAAAAAATAATTTCATTATATTATAATTTATTAAAGTAAAAAAAATGTTAAAAAAATAAAATTAAAAACCGAAGTTACGGTTAAAAATTAAAAAAATTTAATGTAACGAACCTTTTTATTATCTTAGTTAACTATTTAATAAAAATAATACATACTAAGGTTTTTTTAATTTAAAAGTAATAATAATTTAACTGGGTTAAAATATTTATAACTGTTTTATTATAAACTAATAAATGGCCATTAAGAAGACTTAAGGAATGGAAACCATATAAATTAATCATAGTTAAACTATGGCATATATATAATTTAATTGATTTAATTAATTTATTTATATAAATAGATTAATTAAATTAATCAAATTAATTTTAAAATATATATAATTTAAATAATTTAAATAATCTATTTATATAATTAGATTAATTAAATTATTTAAATTATAATAACCTTAGAATATTAAAAGAATAAGAAAAAAGGATATTTATATAAATATGGTAGGTTTTTATATATTTAATTATTTATTTAGTTTTCTAATTATTAATTTAAATTTATTATTTTAATTATATTAAATTAATAAAAAAAAATTTTAAACTTTTTTTATAAATAAATTACTTTTAATTTAATCTTTATAAATATTATTAATAAATAAAAAAATCCATAAATTAATCTATATATTTAAATATTTAAGTATAGGTTTATAATATTTTAATAATTTTTTAATTAATATTCTTATAAATTAAATTAAGTTTATAATATAAACAATTAATTTAAAGATTTTTTACCCTTTATCTTAAAAGAATTATCATTTTATAGATATTATTATTAAATTTAAGATAAATTAATTTTTAATAAAAGTTGAAATAATTATTTTTTTTATAAAAAGAATTATAAAAAAATATAATCTTTTATATTTAAATTTTTAAAAATTAATAAACTTTTTTCTATTAAGAAAATATTAATATTCTTTAATATTATAATTTTAATTAAGATTTATTTATATATAATATTTAGTTTTATGTAAAGAGCTTAGGTATAAGATATGATTTATGTTTTATTTATTAAATAATCTTCGATTATTCTTTTAATAAGATTTATAAGATCCATCTTTAGACCAAAAGGAAACTTAAATAATGATAATAATGATAATCTTAACAATAACCTAAAAAGAAAGGGATTTAAAAAATATATATTATTGTTATTTTTTAAAGAAATAATATATATAAGATTTTTATAAGCTAAGACATATAAACTAATTAATCTTAAACCTTATAATAAAAAAAAGATTAAAGATTTTAATATATTTATTATTTAATTAAAAATTTATATACTTTTTTATAATTAAAGTATTATTAATAATATATAAAGAATTATAATAATATTTTAATTTTTTATAAAAAAAATCATAATATAATTTTAATTATTTCTTTAAAATTTTTTGGTTAAGGTATATAAAGGAGAAAATATTTTTTAATAAAAGATTTAAAAAACTTTTAAGGATTATAAAGCTTTTATTACTAAGATAAGAGATATATTTAAAAAATTTTTAAAGAAAGAAGAAATTAAAAGATAATTATATATTTTTAAATAAAATAAGAAAATCTTAGATTATACCATTAAGTTTAAATAATTTATAGTTAAGGTATAGATTTTAGAAACCTTAAGATTTAAATTATTTTATAAAGGATATATAAAATAGGTTAAGGATAAATTTTTTAAAATTAATTGTAATAATTATAACATTAATGATTATATTAATTATATTATTTAGATAGATTAATAATTTTATAATTATTATTTAAAAGATTATAAATTAAAAGGAATTAAAAATTAGAATTTTTAAAAAAGATTTAATATAATTTAAAAAGAAGAAATTAAAGAATTTAATATAATAATTTTTAAAAAAAATAAAAAAAAATAAAAATTATATTAAATATTATAATTATTAAAAAATAAGATATTATAAAAATAAATATAAATCTTTTAAAAGATAATTTAAGGTTTTAAAAGGATGACCTATTATTATAATCTTAAAAACATTAAAAGCCTTTATATTAAGAATAATATATATATCTTTAATTATAAAAGAATAAGAGGAGTTAAATAATGAATAATTATTTAAAAGAATTATTATATATAATGAAATATAAATATAAATCTTTAAAGAATTTAATATCTTTCCTTTAATAATAATTAATGAAGTATTTAAATTAAAAATAAATATGGAATTTATAGTTAAGTTTATATTATTAATAACAAAATTTATAAATATATATATTAATATAGGAATAAAAATTATTTCAATTTATAATATAAGTTATTAAATTATTCTTTCTTAAAAATTTGGAGAATTTTAATTCATTTATAAGGAAGATAATATTAAAATAAAATATTTTAATATATTTGATATATTAAATATAAAGGATATAATTTAATAATTATTAAGAATTAAGGATATTCTATAAGTTGGATGATTATTTTAAAGAATTAAATTAAAAGTATGTAATATTTTTAATTAAAAATAGAAGTTTATTATAGATAAATATTAGGATAAGATAATTTATTAAAAAATATAAAAATAAATTATAAAATTATTTTAAAAATATAGGTTTTATTTAAATTTTATTATATATTTTTTTAATTATATTTAGAATATAATAAATTATTTAATAAGCCTTTAAAGTTAAGGATTTAAGTAGAATAACTAATATTAAAGATATTAATATATTAGATTTTATTATTTTATTTTAAAATTAAGAAAAGATTAAAAAATTAAATTAAATATCTTAAAATAATTTTAAATATTCTATTAAACTTTTAAAAT